>CM031238.1:405110715-407510715 GCA_018340775.1 Taxus wallichiana var. yunnanensis | reverse complement strand
GTAGCTTGGGTACGAAGAAATTATCAGTTTCTTGTAAATGAACAATGTAGAGTGTATTTTAAAATTGGTAGATTCAAGGATGATTTTTTGTGTGAAATAATGCCTATGGATGTTTTCCATATTCTTTTGGGAAGAACCTCGTAGTTTTCTAGGAAGGTTATATATGATGGAAGAACCAATACTTGTGATTTGGTGAAATATGGTGTAAAATACACTTTGTTTCCTTTAAAGGATCAAGATGTAAGGAATTAGAAGAGAATTATGGTGTTTAACATGATATATTTATTGCGAGAGAGAGAGAGAGAGAGAGAAATAGAGAGAGAGAGAGATTAACTACAAGATTTCATGAGTGAACTTAAAAAGGAATAAAATGATATTTGTGAATCCTTGAGAGGACAAGAAGTAAATTACTCAAGTAAAGAAGAGGTACTACAATTTGTATCCTATATCTTTGGACTAAAAAGAACAAGTGGGTGCTAAGGATCAAGCCCATGTGAGGTTGATAAGGAATGCTAAGTTTGAAGAAGAAAGGAGTAATGAAGAAGAAGAATGAATAAGGTATAGTTATAGGTATGAGAGAGATGACAAAGGAAAAGAAAAGGAATATTGGACATTGAAATTATCCCTTAAAGACCTCATGGAAGGTGAAGCAAGAAAAGAACCCATAAAAAGAGCAACATAATGAAGAAGTAAATCAAGTTCATTCAAATAAATCAAATAACGGTGAGATATGAGGATAAATAGTGAAATATGAAAGCATAAAAGTGGAGAAATTTGATGAAGAATATGAAGGAACTAATTCCAAGTGTATGTATGTAAGCCAAGTACAACTAGAGGAAGAAATATATGCACTTGAATGTACCTTGAGTGGTGAAAAGGTGAAGTATAGTAAAGAAAAGAGATGTATTTTGATAAATAGAAAGCATGAAGACATTATAAATGATAGTGATGAAGAGGAAGAAGCCAAGAAGGATGATTTTTTAAACTTTTTTGTTGAACGTGTAGGTTGAGTGTAAGAAAAATAAATTAAATTTTTTTATCATCTTGACAAAGAGCACTCAAAAAGGAAATTAATAAGAAAATTACAAGTATAATGAAAGTACAAGTTTCATATGAGGAGGAATTGCAAAGAACATAGAGACTTGAGAAATAAATTTACGAGAATAACGAAGGAAGATGAGAAACAATAAAAAAACCAAGAAAGAAGAAACAAGCAAGAGAAAGCAAGAAAAACCAAAGATGAAATGTGAATATGAAATGGAAGACCAAAGTGAAGGTATAGTCAAAGAAGACAGAAAAGATAGACAAGCAGATGAAGAGTAACTGGAAGAAGAAGAAAAAGAAGATAAGAAATATTCTCTTCAAGTTTGGAGTATGATGTAGGAGCATCACTCCTAGGGATGGTATAGTCATATCTAGTAAAAATTTTGGGTTGTGTAGGTCTTATAAGTTTCGTTAGAGGGTATAGTTGTCATTAGTTTTTCCTTTTAGGCTTTGGAAGTTCAAAATTTGAATTTGTGGCTTTTTCCATTTGTCCTATTTGAAAATTTGAATCTTCTTAGAGCTAATTTTGTCTTGCTAGGTATTTTTCATGAATGTCATAGGTTGTTCTTAGTCAATTTGTGTTATGGAGTGTCCTATTAGGGTGTGAATGATGTGAAAAGTTCTAGAAGCTTCATATAATCCCTCTTGTAAATCCTCCATATGACCTCAATGTGAGGTATCCAACATATAACCAGGGTTTAGTTGTAGTTTGGTGGTTGCAACTCAATGAAGAGACTTAAAAGCCATTTTGTAATAGTTTTTATCATTGATCAATCAAGCATTTAAATTTTGGAGCTCCAAGGAATGTATGGTAATATGACATAGTCTCCAAACTAGTTCAAGAAGAAGCATAATAGAGTGTGGAACTACTAGTCATTAGGATTTCCTAATATTTAAAAAAGGAAGAATTCACTTAATAGGTGATATAGGAAATGTGTAGAATCATTGTTTTCCCAAAGGCTTTTAGTTTTCATTAATTGTGTGTGAGCATTGTGCAAGTAACAAATTATTATAATCATTGTACTTCAACTTAAGAGAAACATTTATTCATGATAGAAGGTATGATTGCAAGGGATTTGGTCAAGTAAGAAAATTATTGGGCCTTGAGACATGATGCCTCATTGAAATTTGTGATTACAAAGGTATAGAGGTGTCAAATTAGGGTTGCATATAGGAAAACCTATCACTATATGTTTAATCAATATGAGACAATTTTGTTGTTGTTTAAGGTCTTAAATGACTGGTGTTAGTGGAGAATTTTGGGTAAGGTCCTGAGTGAATGAACAATAAATATTGTATTAAATCCTTTCTTAAAATAGTTTCATGTGGCATGATAGTTAGAGATGGGTTCATCATTCATCAATGGTTGTATTTTAGGAAATCTTCAACAAGAACAAGGATCTGTGATTTCAATTGTATTTGTAAACATGAATGTTCTCCTTATTTTGGTATGAATGATAAGGGTGTACATTAAATTTAGTGGGAATCCATTGCGTTTTTAGGGAGTGATAAATTCAGATAAGTAAGTTATAACAATTATATTTCGGGTTAAAGGCAAATTGTAAACCGTGAGTTCACCCAGGAAGAGACAAGTGGAAAAGTTGAAGAAAAAGAATATTTTTCATGTTTTCTCAACCTAATAGTAATATATTCACGTTATTATCCTTATAATAGACATTGGTGTAAAATTCAAGTTTAGAATCCCTTATTGTATCAAGTTATTCAAAAATTTGTCCTCTCGGCCTTCACGAGAGAGGCACTTTGTAGAGTTTTGATTAGGGCCCGATTTATGAAAGCTAAGATCAACGGATTTTGAGATGAAAGTTTATAGAAATAATGTTGAAGAGGTATAGTGAGTATCTCTAAAGGAATTTTTCTATTTTACTGAAGGATTTTGGAATTATGCATGACATTTTGTAGGTGATCACCAAAACACACGGTCGATAAATAATGGAATAAGAGGGATAACAAAGGATCTATATGTTTTTCTTGGAGTAGGTTTATGCAACTTTCAAGGTATGACAAAAGACTTAATGGGTACCTACAAAAAAACATATATGTTTTGAAATTTCTTAAAAATAAATTGGTGTTTAACACTAGACTCCAAAAGACCTAGTTGAGGGTTCAGTAGCAAGAATACTAAAAGTAGGTTACCAAAATTTGTGTGATGACTCAAGCGCTGAAATTTTAAGATTAGGTTTGAATAGATAAATGGAAACTAATAAAAGTTATAAGACATTTAGGATGGATTTTGAAAAGTAAGTAAATGCTTGAAGCTCGGAACTTATTCTTAAGATTAGTTCATGGAAACTTAACTAAGAAACTAAAGTGTGAAATTTTTGGAATCCAATTAAAGGTTATAATAACTTTATTTGGAGTTTTGAAACATGGTAATTACAGGGGAACATGACAAGAAGGCCCAAAGAGCAAAATTTCTTATTGTAACTAAGATCCAGTGTAGAAGGAAGAAATATATGGGAAGAAAGATATTGGATTGATGCCTAAGAAGCATGGTCAAGGAATTTTACAACCAATCAAGGTGGTATTTGATCAAATTATAGAATTATAAGCCATTTAAGGATTTTTTCATGATCTTCACATTGCGAGAGATGAGAAGATATCTGATTATTCCTTTCGTATAACTTGAAAAAATGATGATTTGATGGTCTTGACTACATGATTTTGATATCACAAAAGGTATATAATAGAGAATACAAAGTCTTTAATTGATATTTATTGTATGAAAGGTAAAGGCTGAAAACAAACAAGATGGAGATGGAAGAAAGAATCTTGAAATTGCTAAAAGGTTAATTGTTAGCAAAGGTGAATGCAATCAATGATGCTCGAGAGAGACATGTAGGAAGATATCAAATGTTTAGGGTCAATAATGACTCAAATAGAAGCATGGAATTCAAAATGAAGAGTATAGAAAGAGAAAACAATGGTAAGAGAGATGGTGAGTCATTGCTTACTTCTCTTCAATATAAAGGTAAAGAACTAGTGCACATGAGAAGCCTTTTCAGGACCATATGCAAAAAAAGAGGTAAGGTTTGTGAAGTTATCATTGATAATGGTAGTACAAATAATCTTGTTTCTAAAGAAATGGTTAGGAAATTGAATTTAAGAAGACTAGTGCATCTTATACCCTTCATAGTTCCCGGGGTACAAAGAAGTCATCAGGTTCTTGTGAATGAACAATGTAGAGTGTATTTTCAAATTGGTAGATTCAAAGATGATTTTTGTGTGATATAATGCCTATGGATGTTTTCCATATTATTTTGGGAAGACCCTAGCATTTTGACAGGAAGGTTATATATGATGGAAGAACCAATACTTGTGATTTGGTGAAAGATGGTGTAAAATACACTTTATTGCCTTTAAAGGATCACAATGAAAGGAATGAGAAGAAAAATACGGTGTTTTACATGAGATATTTTTGGGAAGAGAGAGAGAGATCAGGTACAAGAGTTGATGAGTGAACTTAAAAAGGAAGAAAATGAGATTTATGAGTCCTTGAGAGGACAAGAAGGAAATTACTCTTGTAAGGAAGAGGTACTGTAATTTGTGTCATATATACTAGACTAAAAGCATAGTTGAGTGCTAAGGATCAAGCTCGAGTGAGTTTGATAAGGAATGAGAAGTGTGAAGAAGAAAGGAGTAGTGAAGAAGAAGATGGAATAAGGTATAGGTACATGTATGAGAGAGATGAGAAAGGAAAAGAAAAGGAAGAATGGGCATGGAAATTATCCCTCAAGACATCATAGAAGGTGAAGCAAGAAAAGAATCCATAAAAGAGCATCATAATGAATAAATAAATTAGGTTCATTCAAATAAATCATAAAAAGAGCAGATATAAGAAGAAATAGTGAAATCTTAAAGCACAAAAGTGGAGGAATTTGATGAAGAATATGAAGGAACTAATTCCAATTTTATAAGTCTGTAAGCCAAGTACATCTTGAGAAAGAAATATATGTACTTGAATGTGCCTTGAAGAGTGAAAAGGTGAAGTATAGTGAAGAAAAGAGATGTATTTTGATAAAGAGAAAGCATGAAGACAATATAAATGATAGGGATGAAGAGAAAGAAGCCAAAAATGATGATTTTTCTAACTTGTTTGTTGAATGTGCAGGTTTAGTGCAAGAAAAATAAAGTAAAGTTGTTTATCATCTTGAAAAAGAGCATTCAAAGAAGGAAATTAATAAGAAAATGTCATGTATAATGAAAGTACAAGTTGCATATGAGGAGGAATTGCAAAGAACATAAAGACTTGAAAAATAAAATTATAGGATAAACAAGTAAGACAAGAAAGAAACAAAAAACAAAGAAAGAAGAAACAAGCAAGAGAAATCAAGAAAAATCAAAGATGAAATGGAAGACCAAAGTGAAGGTACAGTCAAAGAAGAAAAAGATAAATATAGACAAGAAGATGAAGAGTAACTCAAGAAGAAAAAAATAAGATAAGAAATATTCTCTTAATGTTTGGAGTATGATGCATGAGCATCACTCCTAGGGATGGTATAGTTGTATCTAGTCAAATTTTGGAGTTTTGTACATCTTATAAGTGTCATTAGAGGGTATAGTTTTCATTAGGTTGTCCTTTTACACTTTGGAAGTTCAAATTTTAAATTTGGAGCTTTTCCCTCCATTTTTCCTATTTGAAATTTTGAATCTTCTTGGAGCCAATTTTGGCTTATTAGGTATTTTTCATGAATTTCATAGATTTTTCTTAGTCAATTTGTGTTATGGAGTGTCTTATTAGGGTGTGAATGATGTAACAAGTTCTAGAAGCTTCATTTAATCCCTCTTGTAAAGCCTTCATATGACCTCAATGTAAGGTAAACAACATGTAACCAGGGTTTAGTTGTAGTTTGGTTGTTACAACTCAAGGAAGAGTCTTAAAAATCCATTTTGTAGAATTTTGTGATCATTGATCAATCAAGCATTCGAATTTTGGAGCTCCAAGGAATGTATGGTAGTATGACGAGTTTGCAAACTAATTCAAGAAGAGGTATAACCGAGTGTGGATCTACTAATCATTAGGATTTCATAATATTTGAACTAGGAAGAATTCACTTAATAGGTGAGATAGGAAATGTGTAGAATTATTGTTTTCCCAAAGGCATTTAGTTGTTCTTAATCGTGTGTGAGCATTTTGCAAGGAAAAAATTATTTTAATGCTTGTACTTCACTTGAGAGAAGAATTTATTCATGATATAAGGTATGATTGCAAGGGATTTGATCAAGTAAGAAATATATTGGGCACTAAGACATGATGTATCATTGAAATTTGTGATTACAAAGGTATGGAGGTGTTAAATTATGGTTACATGTAGGAAAACCTATCACTATATGTTTAATCAATCACGAGACAGAGTTTTTGTTGTTTAAGGTCTTCAATGACTAATATCAAGGAGAAGTTTGGGTAAGGTCTTGATTGAATGAACAAAAAATATGTATTGAATAATTTATTTGTATATTTTTATGTGGCATGATAGTTAGAGATGGGTTCATCATTCATCAATGGTTGTATTTTAGGAAATCTTCAACAAAAACAAGGATCTATGATTTCACTTGGATGTGTAAACATGAATGTTCTCCTTATGCGTATGAATGAGAAGGGTGTACATTAAATTCAATGGACATCCATTGTGGTTTGAGGGAGTGACCAATCCAAACAAGTAAGTTATAATAGTTAGATTCCAGGGTTGAAGGAAAATTGTAAATTGTGAGTTCACCAAGGCATAGATAGTGGAAAAGTTGAAGAAAAGGAATATTTTTCATGTTTTCTCAACCTACTGGTAATATAATCACGTTCTTATCAATATAATAGACCTGGGTGAAAAAATTCAAGTTTATAATCCCTTATCATATCAAGTTATTACAAAAGTTGTTCTCTCGACCTTCACAGAGAGGTCTTGTACGATTTGACTAGGGCTCGAGTTATGAAGGTGAAGATCAAAGGATTTTGAGATGAAATTTGGTAGAAACAATGTGGAAGAGGTATAGGAGTATCTCAAAAGGAATTTTGATATTTTATCAAGGAATTTGGAATTATGCATGATATTTTGTAGGTGATCACCAAACACAATCAATGAATAATGGAATAAGAGGGATAACAAAGGATCCATATGTTTTTCTTGGAGTAGGTTTATGAAATTTTCAATGTATGAAAAAATCCTTAGTGGGTGCCTAAAAACCAAGCATAAATGTCTTGAAATTTCTTTAAAATAAATTAGTTCTTGATAGAGACTCAAAAAGACCTAGTTGAGGGTTTATAGCAAGAATAGTAAAAGTATGTTACCAAAATTTGGGTGATGAATCAAGCTCTAAAAATTTTTAAAAAATTTTAATAGATAAATGGAAACTAATAAAGGTTATAAGACCTTCAGGGATGGCTTTGGAAAATTAAGTTCATGTTCAAAGCTAGGAACCTAGTCTTATGAGTAGTTCAGGGAAACTTAACCGAGAAACTCAAGTGTGAAGTTTTGGAATCCAATCAAGATTATAATATAAAAAATTGGATTATTTAAATAGGGTAATTAAAGTGGAATATGCCAAAAAGGGTGAAAGAGCAAAATTTCTTATTATAACTAAGAGGCAATGGAGAAGGAAGAAAGATGTGGTCGAGAGAAATGATTTTTTCTTAAAAGGAGTTGCTTTTTTGGATGGAGTGACATGTATTGATGCCTAAGAAGCACGAAAAAGGACTTTTAGAACCAATCAAGGTGTTATTTTATCAAATTATATCATTATAATCCATTTTAGGCTTTGTTCATGATCTTCACATTGCATAGTTGAGAAGATATACGATTAGTCCTTTAGTATAACTTGAAATAATGATGAATTGATGGTCTTGACTACATCATTTTTTATCGAGCAATTACATAACAAATAATGCAAATTATTTAATTTATATTTCTTGTATGAAAGGTAAAGGCTGAAAACAAACAAGATGAATATGGAAGAAATAATCTTGAAATCACTAAAAGGTGAATTGTTAGCAAAGGTGAATGCAATCAATGATGCTAAGAGAAGCATGCATGTAGATATAAAATGCTTGGGGTCAATAATGATTCAAATAGAAACATAGAATTTAGAAATGAAGATGATAGAAAGAGAAAACAGGGGTAAGAGAGATGGTGAGTCATTGCTTATGAGAAGAGTACTACTTTAACATAAAGGTAAAGAACAAGTGCACAGGAGGAGCCTTTTTAGGACCAGATGCAAAACAAGAGGTAATTTTTGTGAATTTATCATTGATAATGGTAGTACATATAATATTGTTTGTGAATAAATGGTTGGGAAATTTAATTTAAGAAGACTAATGTATCCTACACCCTATATAGTAGCTTGGGTACAAAGAAATCATCATGTTCTTATGGATGAATAATGTAGAGTGTATTTTAAAATTGGTAGATTCAAGGATGATTTTTTTGTGAAGTAATACCTATGGATGTTTTCCATCTTCTTTTAGGAAGACCCTAGCAGTTTGACAGATGGGTATATATGATGGAAGAACCAATACTTGTGATTTGGTGAAGGATGGTGAAAATATACTTTATTTCCTTTGAAGGATCAAGATGCAAGGAATGAGAAGAGAAGTATGGTGTTTTACATGAGATATTTTTGAGAAGAGAGAGAGAGAGATATTAGGTACAAGATTTCATGAGTGAACTTAAAAAGGAAGAAAATGAGATTTGTGTATCCTTAAGGGGACAAGAAGGAAATTACTGTTGTATAGAAGAGGTATTGTGATTTGAGTCATATATATTGGACCAAAAATCATAAGTGGGTGCTAAGGATCCATCCTGTGTGAGGTTGATAAGGAATTAGAAGTGTGAAGAAGCAAGGCTTAGTGAAGAAGAAGAAGGAATAAGGTATATGTAGAGGTATGAGAGAGATGAGAAAGGAAAATAAAAGGAATATTGAGCATGGAAATTAACCCTTAAAGACCTCATGGTGAAGGAAAATAATCCATAAAACAAAAACATAATGAAGAAAAAATTAGGTTCAATCAAAGAAATCAGATAAAGAGGAGGTATAAGGAGAAATAGCAAAATGAAAGCTTAAAGTGGAGGAATTTGATAAAGAATATGAAGGAACTAATTTCAAATTTGTGTATGTAATCCAAGTACAACTCACTTCAAGTTCCTCGAGGGCTGAAAAGATAAAGTGAAGAAAAGAGATGTATTTTGATAAAAATAAGGACAATATAAATGAAATAAGAGCGAAGCCAAAAATGATGATTTTTCTAAGCTTAAATGTGGAGTGCAATTTGATAAAGAATATGAAGGAACTAATTTCAAATTTGTGTATGTAATCCAGAAATCTGTTGGAGGAAGAAATATATGAAATTAATTAATTGCCTTGTAATTGATAAATCTACACCACCTTACCTACCACCTCACTTTGCCACTTCATCATGACCTAGCCCTAACCCTAAAACTAACCTAATTAGGACCCATGACTTGGTCTAGACTCACATCCATAACTAATGCCTCCTTACTCGCACTCCAAAGCCGACCTTCTAGCCACTCACCCAAGCCCGCAACCGATCTCTCGAGAAAAGTAGGGAAGGTGGGCTATTTTACTAAAAATAGCCTACTTTTTCCTAACCGATGCCGGTTCTACTGACCGCCGCTTGCTACGCAACCGCCATCGGCCTCCTCGTAAATGGGCTTCCCAAACCAAAACAACGGATCGGAATTTCATTTTTGGAGATCACCAAGGATTTTTAATCAAAGGAGAGTCCAAAGCGATCAGCAGAGTCCGTAACTTCACTTGACCAAGCGAGACGAGTAAAGAAACCAAGAGTCAAGCAAAGGAGATCAACTTGCACCTTCATCAAAAAAAACCGTAAGTTATATCTTGCATGTCCTCCATTATAACATTTCTTGTGCTTTTGGAATTGTAATCTTCCCAAATCCGTTCCTGAACCCATTATCTAACGTACCATTGCCTCTAACCATCATTCCTTAGCTTCTAACCATCCCATTTCTCAATACTATCCAAAACCAGCCATTACAAACACCACAACCAGCCCGTAAAATCCTAGAACCAACCGGATTTGCTTATCGCGACCGCCATCGGTTATAGATAACCGCATCGGTTCCTTTGATCAAAACCAAGAAAAACAAATTTTTCCCTACCTAGGGCCTTCCACGAAACAATTTAATTAGTACTCTACAAAGATTTTGTGTTAATTCATATTAGCAGGGAACTCGACCACCTTCGAAAGGAAGTTTCATACTTCCCGGCCCAAGGCAGCTCCTCATTTATTATCTAATCAAAATCTTGTGGTCTTGTGTTCTTATTTCATGTGTAGTCCTTCCAAGACAAAAGGAGTTCTTCGCAGCCACCCGATCTTTCTCTACGGTACGCGCACATCATCTCGACATTCTACAGTATTCCTCCTAACCCTAACCTTATCTCTGCTTCTATAAGGAACGAAGCATTTCCGAGTGAAACATTTTGGCACGACTTTATGGGACCCATTTTGGGTTTTTCTTTATTTCTTGCTTGCTTTTATTATAGGGAGCATACTTGCTGTTTTCTTCTTCTAGAGATATTCACAGGGTATTTTATTATTCTGGTAAAAGAACTTGCTTTGTTTTTGCATCTTGCATTAGTAAAAGTCATCTCTTTTGCTTCATCGAATATCACTTTCGATTTGGGTTTTAAAACACATGCATTACATTCCTGCCTGTTGTTTTTCAATTCTAGTGAACATAGATTAAGTAACAGGTCGTACACGTGGGGGTGATATCCACGGTATTGACAGGAAATTAACCTTAGTTTCACTGCACAACACATACTGAATCACTTCACAATTAACACAACATCTCAAACATCCCCCCTTTTCCGCGGTATTCCTCCGCCCGATTGAGGTAACCTTATAAGCCAAAACAAACTTGATATTTCCCCTAAGTCTTGTTGTTTAGGATTCTGACATCATTCTACGTCTAAAGGCATAAGCCCACAATAATTAAAATTAACCCTAAGGTTAATCTCTGCATTTGCGTGTGCCTCTTGCTTGTTTTCAAATCCTGTTTTCTCTGTCATACTTTGTCTTCTGTGATCAATAAGTTGCTAAACTACTCAACGTTGCTAAAAATCAAATTAGCAACCCCTTTGTATCTTCTTATTCTAGATTTTTGACACCGGCATCGGTTAAGGGACCGACGTCGTTTGCCCTGTGACCGACACCGGTTACCAAACCGATATCGCCATCGCCTCTCTCACTTCGACAAACCAAAGAACTTGCTAAATTCACCATTCTCGAGGTTGTTTTTGTCCTCGATAGATCAAACTTTCCCGTGTGTTCTCTATGGTCATCATCACTGGAAGCAAGCCGCCGCCATGGTTTCACACGCTTGCTCTGCTTTTTTGCCCGAATCACCCCCTTCACATTCTATAGAAACCCTACTGACACCAAAGTGAGATCCCCAAATTCCCGTAGGAGACAAGGACTTTGCCAAATTTCTCGATGCTAATCCCAAATACTGCATAATACTATTTGTCTCATACCCCGACCGTGCGCCCGATGGTCAGCCTCCTTATGGGCATGCCTATTAGTATAGCTGCTCATTTAGCTCCTACTCCTCCCGATAACAATACCTTACTTCCCGCATCACTAGCCCTGCCTCCCAATCCGACAAATGCAGAGGTTCATACGACCCCGATTAGCTTTCCTTTTGTTAATCTTGACCCCACGTATCGCCACCACCAACCGCCCTATCTCGCCTCTTTCACCACTCCATTCATGACTTACTCTCTCGCCACCTATTCAAACGAGCTTCTTCTCAAGCTCCGCCTACCTTTTCATTCCCATACACGTATCCAAAGAACCTCAACACCTTATATGGGACATCCCTATTCTCAGGCACCATCACCTCATCCAACCACAGATTTCATCAAGCAAATGATGGACAAAATGCAAAACCGAGGCTTCCGCTTCAGAAGTCGTAGCGCTTGACATACGAGCAAGTTTGTCGGAGCCCATTCACCCTTCTCGTCCCCTTCATTCATATCCTCCTCAATGGGAGTCACCAAAGTTTACTCGCTTTAACAAGAAAGAGGATCCTCAACAACACTTCATGATCATTTAGACATGCTTGTTATTTGATCGCCCATGATGATGCCTTCATACTCCGCACCTTTCCCATGTCCTTATCGTGGCCTCGCTTGAGTGGTACAAAGCTTGCTTTAACCCAAAGACTCAATCTTCTCTTTTAACCAACTAGCCCAATCTTTCGATCATTTCTCCATTAACATTGCAAGAAAGTATCTATCACCGACTTATGCCATCCGACACCAAGACGAATCTATCGCAGATTTCGCTGACGATGGCGGGGCCTTATCAACCAACTTACGTATGCCTCGCCTCAAACCGAACTTATCGAACTCTTTACGCGGCCTCATGCGCTAAGCACATCTCCCCTACCCTCCAAATTCAAACTTTCCGTACATTCGACGAGGTTTTACTATGGCTCGAAAATTAGAAATTCGAGCCTTAGAGGAAGAGAAATTGCGGTCAAGCAACAAGAACTCCACTTTCCGAACTCCCGATTCTACCAATAAACCAAATACCACCACTCCTCACGCCACAACCTCTTCTAAATCAAAAGGAGTTGTCCACGCGGTGATGGTCAAATCCCAACCACCGTCCAATACTCCACCAAAACCACCTATAAATACAAAGCCGAGCCCACCAATTACACTCCTCGGGAGAAACTTATGGCATCATCCTAGAGAAATTGCTCAAAGTCAGGCTATCACCTTGCCCCCTCGTAAAAACCTCACTGGGTTTGACTCCACCCGCGCAATACCTTCCCCGTACAAAGAAAATGACTTTTGTAACTTTCACCGCGTAAAAGGACATAGTCATGAAAACTGCAAGATGTTGAAAAACATAGTGCAGAAATGGTTGATGCAGGGATATAACACTCGATAATCCTAACGCCCTCGCTAACCGAAATCTGAAAATTTTCAACAAGCCATTCCCGAATCACTCGCCCAAAGAAAGAACGTAAACCAAGATATCTTAGCCGAGGAGAGTGTTCATGAGATCCATGCAGATTCGATACCTACCAAAAGCCTCTATCGAGAAAATTTTGAATCAAGCCTCTTCACTAACACAGAGCCCGAACCTCCTTTACCACCATCAAGCCAAAGCGAAATCATTCCTTTACCCATAGAAGAGTTAGCGCCTGTGCTTCCTTCCCATTAATGAGTCTTCTTACACCACATCCCTACAAGATCGCGAGCGGATGTTGTCTAATCTATCCATTTCCCACGCACGCTCTTCTACCACTTCGCCACAAGAGGAGGGTACACCACTCCTTTTGACATCCTTAGATGAGAAATCTCTCGCACCGACATCATTAAATTCTTTAGCCATGACACACTTCTCCAACATGCCCTTCGCCTATTAGTCCTCATCACCTAAATCTTTTCAACAACCCGTCGACCTCTTAAGCATCTACCGATACAAAGGCCTCATCCGCCTCCCGTGTCACACCCGCAATGGATTGGAATTACAACTCACTTTTCCTCTCGTACTCAAAATTACAAATTACACTGAGACTGCCATTCCACGTAAGATGATAGACAGTTCCCTATGGGAACGCTTGAGTACTCCTGCTTCTACTCAAATGCAAATGACTCGATCCCGATGTCTCCACCATCTACCCGAAGTGCTTACGTGCTTAAAATGCCCCCTGCTCTCGCCTTCACCCCCTCACCTCTACCAAATTCCCGTCCACTTCTATCAACTTAACCAGATCTTCCCTACGCTGGGACCTCACCAATGCCTGGGCCTAACACACCCGCCTAAGCCGACTCGATTTATCCCAAAATAAACCCGCCCGCCACCTAGAGACAAACGCAATCCGGCCTCTATCAAAACCCTCATCTTCACACCCACCTTCCATATTGGGACCTCATCCCTCCACCTTACATCAATATATCATACCTCCTTTGTTTTCTGCAAAACAACCTACGCCTTTTACACCTATACAGAGATCAAAGGGTATCACAACATCGTTACCCCGCATATCCGGTCCACCTATCAACCCTAAACCAATCCCATCATCAAGGGATTTATTTTCTGTCACTCCCCTTTCTCCGTGGTTGTTTCCCGCTACCATGCCATCTGTAGCCTCATCATCTAACCAGCTGAACGTAACTTCTGTGACCAAGAAACCACGTTTAGTGAAAAACATGTGTCAGCACCCCTCGACTAAACCACCACCCATACGAACTAAACACGCCCAAACATTACCACAACCCACACAATCAATACCCTCATCTTCTTCTGATTTTGACCCACTCAAAGGATCCTACGCCAAAATCCTTGCTATGTTGGTGGAGAATGCGACCATCTCTCTACCCCCACTTCGACCTTATGACCCGTCTAAGCCCCGACCTGTGGATTATGATGAGTCTAAAATCTGCGCCTATCACCGCACACCTGGACATGATGTAGAAGGATGCAAAGCTCTAAAAACCATCCTTCGCCAGTCACCTCTTCCGGATCGAAAGATTAAGAAAAACAACTTACGCAGGGAGAGACCTCTAGCGTCAATTCCCTCTACTATACCATCTGTCCCCGCCTCACCAAGATCGATCATTATTACAACCCCACCTCTTGAAGACCATGAATTATCCCAACCATCTTCTTCATCTCAGGTCTACGAGATTAATATGATTAGTGTCGCTACTCGAGGACAGAAAAACAATGGGAAGGCGAAAGAAAACACACCTGCGGCATCTCTTTCTCCTTCAACCATCCCGATTACACCACCACCTAAAGTGGTTATTCGTGACCCGCCTATCCCGCCTCTAATGGAGTTGCCCACCGAACCATGATCAAACAAACCTTCATCAATCGCCCGTAAAATGACACTATATGATCTCATTCGCACTCAATCTCATCGACAAGCTCGTTGAGATCCTTCAAGGGATAGAGGTTTTACCCAACGAAACCCCGCCTCGTACCTCCATTCTAACACCCAATCACGCTGCCTCTCTCACCAAACAATCCATCTCCCCACCACTTCGCCTCAAAACAACAAGCCGCCGCGTTTAGTTTCTAAGATGAAATTATCGACTTTGGTATGTAAGACCCCGACCCTCGCCTCTTTTCATTTCCGCTACGTCCGAGACATTCGAGTACGCCGTTATGATTGACGGGGGCTAGCCTAAACATCATCTCTTCAAAAGCCTTCCAACAAATGAACATCCCTTCTAGTTGCATGTGTGCCAACCCCATCATGTCATGCGGTCATTCAATGATGCTGCTATTACTTCTACCTTAGGCACCGTGATCCTCAACATTCGCGTAGGCCCACGTATTTTGCCCGAACTCTTCTATGTCCTCAAGGAGAGTTCCAATATAATATATTGCTAGGTCGCCCTCGATCCGGCCATGGGATGCGTCCTCAACATTACATCGATGTATAAAATTTGAGTACGAGGGAAGTCCTACACCGTAAAAGCTGATCCTCCCCTTCAAAACTTGCAATATGTTATACCGCCCAAACGATGTGCTTATACCAATTAAGACACCCATACATTCAACCCAACCATCCTCTTCCAATATACCTCAACCGTCCACCTCAATCGCACCTCTACAATCGATGAAACCACCGTCGCACAAACCACTTCTCTTCCCGCAGCCTAACATCCCAACCTCCGACCCTTAGTAGACGTTTTTCATCGCCTTACGCTGGGGAGTATCGCCATATAACGTTAGTTCTTTCCCTACCCCGCAGAGTACGGACAATTACATGCACACCCCACCTACGACTGCCGCGTGGGGGGAGATAATCTCTACGACCACCCCATTGCCGCACTAACCTAACATACGGGGGTGTTGACGCATCCTCCATTACCCCTGAACCTCCTCTTGGTGTGGTTCCCTTCCAATCCGATTTTCAATACTTGACAAATCGTCGTTTTGCCCTCACCTTCTTGACTCGCTGTGCGTGGAAAGGCTTTGGTTTTGGCCTTTACGAACAAGGCCGACATACTCTCATCCCCATCACCACACGCAAACATAATGATCGCAGTGGTCTTGGTTTTTCCGAAACACCTACGCAAGAGACACCTCCTGTCAGCTGTATCCTGGAAGAAGAGGACGTCGCCCCTACCGAACCATCATCACCCACTTTGCCATCATCTCCCACAGAATCGATGGACCCTGAATCTATCCCTCCTAACTTTTTTTTTTTTTAAATGCTATCTTCATAGGTCCTCTCACTTATCAACGCGATAATGAGGACCCATCTTCTCTTCCCTTCTATCCGCATATGATCAAGAGGATTCACCTTTGATTAATGTTGTTGAATGCCAGGATGACGACTCCATCCTCACTTACCTAGGCGCGGATGATTCTTATATTCAACGTGCCTTACCATCTGAAACTCAAACCATGCTGAACGAATCTACTATAGAAATCAACATCCACACGGAGGAAGATCCTCACATAGTGAAGATCGACAATCACTTGACACATCGTAACGAGCCGCCTTTACTACCTTTCTCCGTGCTCGCAACCAAGCTGCATGGTCTTACGCCGACATGCCAGAATTGATCCTACCATCGCTGCCCCATAACATCACTCTAAACCCCGATTCCAAACCAAATAAGCAGTAAATTGAGAAAATGCATCCACGCATTGCTTCTCTTGTCAAAGAGGAGCTCCAACGACTCCTTTCTCGCTTCCTTCATTCTCGCCTATCGACTATCCTCAATGGATTTCTAACATCGCACTCGCCACGAAAGCGACGGGGACTTCTGGATATGCACGATTTCCGGATCTTAACCTCGCTTGCCCTAAGGATGACTTCCTCCCAAGTATTGATCAACTTGTTGATCTCACCAAGGGTCATGAAATGCTTTCTCTCATGGATGGCTTTTCGTGTTACAACCAAATTTTGGTCAGCTTCGCCGATCAACACAAAACGCCTTCATAACTCCTCGGGAACTTTCTACTACCGTAATGCCGCTTTGGCCTTAAGAATGCCGGTGCGACTTATCGGCCGGCTATGACCTACATTTTCCATGACATTATGCACACTATCCTCGAAGATTACGCTGATGATCTTCTCGGCAAGTCTAAACATCGCAGTTGAACATCTCGATGTTTTAACCATTATTTTTGATCGCTGCTACAATATTCTCGTCTGCCTTCAACCAAAGAAATGTGTCTTTGTGTCCTTTCGGGAAACTTCTCGGGCTTTATCGCCTCTTTTACGTGGCATCGAGGTCGATCCATCTAAAGTAAAAGCTATCCTAGAAATGCCCCCACCCAAAACCTTAAACAATCACGCGTAGTTCATAGGTGGTAAACTTCAATCCATCCGGCGCTTCATTTCCCAACTCTCGGATCGATGTCACCCTTTTCATCACCTTCTAAAAAAGGACGTTGCCTTTCAATGGAGTGAGGAGTGTCACCAAGCCTTCGAAGCTCTCAAAACATATCTCTTGCAGCCACCTGTGCTTATCCCACCCCAGGACGACCGTCCTTTCTACCTTTATCTTTCCGCCACCGACCATGCTATAGAGCTATGCTCGCCATCGAGACCGCACGCCGAGAGCAAAGCCGCTTACTATATAAGTCGTACTCGTGGATTACGAGACTAGGTATACACATGTAGAAAAATTGTGCTCGCCCTATCATTCGCCGCCACCAAACTCCGACATTACCTCCCGAATCACAAAACTTTCGCCATCACCAACACACTCCCATTCATTATATGTACGCCAAACCACACCTAAACCAACGCACGCTCGATGGCTCATGCTCCTCGCCGACCTCGACCTTGAGTTTATACAACAGTAAATCAATCAAAGGACAAACTCGCGCAGATCAACTTCATGGAGGCCCTCTACCCGGGAACAATTTACCAATTTTACCTTCCCCGACGAACTCATCGCCACTCTTTCGCTTCGAGAAGTGTCGTATCAAATGACCTCTTCTTCGATGGATCTAAGTGCCAACGCGCGCGAGGAGCCGCATTGTTCTCATCCTCTGACGCTGAACCTATGCCTCTTTCATTCCGACTTGATTTCCTTGCACTAATAATACAAATGGAATACGAGGCCCTTGTTCTAGGTTCCAAGTCATACACTTAGGTATCAAATCTATCAACATTTTTGGCGACTCTCAATTGGTAGTCAATCAAGTTACGGGCATCTACCAATGTAAAAACGAGGAACTTCAGAAGTACAAACACCACGTGGAGTCACTTCTAGCCTTATTTACCCACTATTCTATACAAACCATTCCCCGCTCCACTAACAAATTTGCGGATACTATGGCTTGCTTAGCCTCGCAAATTCCCGCCGCGCCAACTGACTCTGAATTATTCGTCGTGGTCCAACAACTTTTTGCCCCATCCTATTCAACCCCGGTAGTTTGTATGATAAATACTGTATCTACTAATTCACAGGATACCTGGTACCACCAATTTCATGACTACCTTACAATCTCTGTCCTCCCACCTGATCTTACTAGTAACGGCAAACGTGCTTTTCTTAAAAGTGTTTCGCGTTATGTTGTCATGGGGGGACTCCTCTATAAACGTGGCTTTGATGGTATCCTCCTTCGCTGTCTAACTAGCATGGAGGCCACTCATACCATCCAACAGGTCCATGACGGTATTTGTGGTGGACATTTTAGCGGCCTTGCCGTGGCTAAACGAATCCTTCGCCTAGGTTATTATTGGCCTACTCTCAATAACGACTGCTACGAATATGTTAAGCGCTGTGTCATGTGTCAACAACATGCCAATCTTCAACATACTCCTAGCCACCCGCTACAGGTCGCACGAGATCTTTGGCCTTTCTCACAATGGGGTTTAGACCTTATTGGTGAGATTCACCCGACCTCTTCACAACGCCACCGCTGGATAATCACAATGACCGAATATTACACAAAATGGGTGGAGGCCATCCCACTCATTTCAATCAAAAAGAAAAATTGTCGAATTATTAACCATCACATTATCTCGCTCGCTTTGGTATTCCTCATCGCCTAATAATGTATAATGGTAAATCTTTCAAAAATAAGTTGTTACAAGACCTTTGTGACAACTTTGGTATCAAACTTAGCTTCTCATCGCCTTACTATCCGCAGGCCAATGGTCAGGCTGAATCTTCTAATAAAACTCTAACCAAAATCCTCATGAAAGTCGTCAATGAATCTGGAAGAAATTGGCACGATCACATTCCCTTTGCCCTTTGGGCTTATCGTACTAGCATTCGTACTTCCACTAATGCCACACCTTTTCATCGGTATATGGTACCGAGGCTGTTTTGCCTTCGAAATACAAATACCCTCCCTTAGAATATCTCTTCAAGATATTCTCACCAACGATGATTTCCGCCAAGAGCGGTTAGCCCAATTAGAGCTTCTTGACGAACGACGTCTTACAGCTCTCGATCACCTCCAAATCTATCAACAACGCATCAAGCGTGCTTATGATAAGCGACTTCATGAGCGTACCTTTAAGGTTGGTGATCTTGTCCTCAAAGAGAATCAACATGTAACCAAACTAGAAAAGAGCAAACGTGGAAAATTTGCTCCCAATTGGATTGGGCCTTATATAATCACTCACACCTATGGATCAGGCACTTATCGTTTAGCTTCGCTTAATGGTAAACCTGAGCCTGAACCCCTTAATGCCTTGCATCTTCGACCATTCTACTGTTGAATCTAGTGTTATATCACTCCTTATCTACCTACTGCTCGTCCCTTGAGCTCATTTACCGCTACATACACTTTGTTTTCTATATCTCCGAATAAAATCAAAATCACTTCGCACCTCCCCTTGATAATGCCTTCCCCTTTTTTAGTCTAGTCCATGACTTTAAAGTATTAAAATAAGCCGTATTCTTATGGGATTTTCTTGAGTCAAACTTCCTACTAAACTAGATGCTTCACGCCAAAAGAACATCTAGTTATCTAAAATTAAATATAGACCGCTTCCTCGAAGGACAAATTTATATGCCAAACTATTGCTGCTATTATAAATAGATCGCCTCTCAAGGACAAATTATGCACTAAAATCATCTCTCAAGCATTATAAATAGATCGCTTCTCCCGAAGGACAAATTATACACAAATAGCTTTTATCCGAAGCTTCTCGCATTGATCAGCTTTCGTGAAGACCTCAAGAATAAACAATCAATATCCCTTATAGACTTCCCGCATCGATCACCTACATTCAATAAAATAAAAGCCTCATAAAAGAACTTTTTGGTCATGGACTTGTCTATTTAGGGTAGGTTCTCTTCGTTGTAACAAGTTCTTTGTACTCAGCTATATCATCCACATCACCTCACCATTTGTTCAACTCAAGGGACGTAACGTACACCCGATATATCAGGATCATACAACTCTTTTCAACTATGGACTTCTCGTCTATACACGGCACTTAGGGCTTCAGGCTTGTTCTACGTTGTGTGGTTTGTTTAGCTCTTTTCACCTACGGAGCACTCTTTCCGCTTTGCCTCGCATCTAGAATTGTGTGTTGATCTTAATCAGGACACTATTCCCTACTACTTGGGTATGCTAACCTTTGCTTTACCTATACCTACACCAACAATATTATCCTACCTACACCAACAACATTATCCTATCAGCACCAACAACATTACCCTACCAACATCAAATTTTTACCAAACGACAAATTGCCTAAACCATACCAAATTGCCTAAATTCACCCCTCCCTGATCCTAAGGGAGAACTACATCGGTCTGAGGCCCTTCCTTGCTTTGTGCAATGGGCTATGTAGGCAGCACTTCGGAGACATGGGGTCTCCCAAGGTTAGCTCGACCATCCCCTACCATAACCTATCTTGTATGGTGAATATGAATATTTTTGTGTATTTTTATTTTTTCACATTTCTCTTTATCCTTTTTTCGAAACACCGAAAATCAAAACACCGACAATCTTATTATTATCATAACTCAAATCAACATACATATTCAGTTTTATTTAGATGTTAAACAAATACATCTTCTCTATCATCGACACGCAGGTCGGCATCCTTATTCTTATACCTCGCTAACATATACTGCACTCATCACAACTCATCCCGAACTAGGTGATGATCGTGATCGCCGACCCTCTCGCCGGCCTCTCTGCCTCAAAGGTACCGCGCTATTGGTACCGCCACCGATCCGCCAATCTCTCTCGTAACATATGAATACGCCTCTCGCATGGAGAACTCCAGCTCTCTAGTCTCGCCGCCCGTGACTCCGCAACCACTAACAATCCTCTTGTCTCATTCACTCGCGCTTGAGCTGCTGAACCAAACGCCGCAGATTTATCCTCTCTCGCTGTGATCACCACTGTGTCAGGGCGCTCGCGTACACCTCGCAGTTCTGCTACCCACCATAATCTATAGGCCTCTGTCATTCCTACATCCATTACCCTGCGATCGGCTGCTATCTCCTCAGGCCCTTCTGGAGGTGTTGGCCGGGGTGGTGAGAATGCTGCCTCGGCATCGATCCTCATATATGGTCTATAAGCCTGTGGTATGTCCTGCACATATCCAAATTGTCGCCGCACGCGATCTATAGGAATCCTCTCATATTCACCTGGCCTGTGCCCCGCGATCCACCTCAATCGCTCTACACCTCTCAACTCCTCAGCTATGTTCTCTGCTACTATATAGTTCCCGTAGGGGCCTCCAATGATATCCGCAATCGTCACTTTCTCCCATACCGCCTATAATACTTCATGTCACCCGCACGGCCCGAGATCTCGCTTCTTGTTCTCGCTCTCGACCCATCGTCAATCCCAACCTCTCGTATCCGGCCTCTCTCGCCAGATAGAGATCGCCTATTGGTCGCACACAAACAATGTGCTCATAGGCCCAACAAAGGTAATAAGTATGAGCAATCCAACGTTGTCCCGTGACTTCGCCTACAAGCCCATAAACCCCCGTATAGCTCCGCCAAATATGCAGTGCCCATGCAAACGTAATGCCTTTTCTATCATCTCCCGTATAACACACATCAATGCCTTTGGAAATTTTCCTTTCCGCCTCTAATGCATAATACCCTACCGCTATCATTAATATCACTCTAACCTTGTTTCCTCGTGGTGTGCCGCATACATTACCCCATATGTAAACGATAAACTCGCCGTGTCAAATCTCGTGTGATGGACCAAATACGTCAAGTTATCGCTCCCGTGCCGCGCTAGTAGTGCTCGATATATCGCTCTCCGTAATAGGGAGTCTCAAAATCCAAACACATCTTCCAATGTTACCGCTATCTCACCACTGCGCTAGATAGAAGGTATTTGTCTCGTGATTCCATCTTCAATCCCTCAGAATATACCATGGTTACGTGCGATTCGTGAATAATAACGGATTCCACTTAACCCCAAACGATTTATCAATGTCCATTCCGCTGGTGTTACATCCGCTCGGATTCGCGACAACAGCGCTGGCACACTATCATTCATCCTCAACTCTGTCTCTGCCTGCATACACCAAAACAACAAACAACCATTCAACCCGTTAGGGTCTTTTTCAAACATTCTGGAAATTTCTCCAGTAACCGGTACCGGTTATACATAACCGATATCGGTTGCATAACCGATACCGGTTATCCCTAACCGCCACCGGTCACTGTCAATTTTATACACCTTCCTTAAAAACAACCACCTACGACAATAATTTGCTCGTTTCTTCGTTTTTATACATATAAACATACCTGAAACCCCTGATTGCCTACCCGGTAACACTTACCTCACCTGCAACCCTTGTTATCATGTTTTCTTTCTCATATTTACCCACCTATTCTACCCCATCTTCTTCACAAAACCATGCAGAAATCAAATCACAACCAAAACGTTTACCTCTTGGGTTGCAGTAGCTTGCGGTGGCCCTTGTCTTCTCTCTTGTCCCTGCCTGCTGGATGTTTCTCCTCGTCCTGCCATTATCACCACCTTTTTTCAAACCTGCCTTGCTATCTTCTGAATCTCAGATCACAATTCCCTTTTCTTGTCTCTTCTCTCCTTATCACTCAGATTTCTCATGCAAAAACCTGTCGCAGTCGTCAAAACGCGTCGCGTTCGCGCTTTTAACCTCTTGCATGGCTCTAAAATTAAAACTTCAGTTGCCACCCTAGCTTTTTTATTTTTAGAAAAGCCCATACCTAAATAACCGGTATCGGTTGCTTAACCGATATCGGTCAGTTAGCTACCGACATCGGTTACCTAACCGATACCGGTTACACACCCTCCTTTTTGAAACAGGGTTCTTTTCTTCATTTCTCATCTAAATTTTTGTCGCGCCCGCCTCTTTGCCTGCATAAACAACACAATTTACCACATTTTGTTCATCCACCACATATAACATTACATTTTCATTAAACATCATTTATACCAATACACAACCCTCAACTACAAATATCAAAAAACTATCAATCTATACATCATTCGGATCCAACTCACTCGCTATATATATCACACTGTCACAAAACCACCAATTTATCACATAACCTGTCATTCATATATACGCACAAAAACATCAGCATCATCTATCTATCAACATGTCAATTAAACTCATCACACATTCTATATATTACCAAACCATTAACAAAATATTTCAACACATTTTAAAAACAAAGATGTGGATCAAAACATCATCTATATATATATATACAAATTTTCAACAATACAATGTGCCCTACATCGGGGCCTCTGTGATCACATAATATACCAAAGCCGGCACGCAGGCCGCAATACCTACCACAAATCTCGACTCGCTCGCAGCCGGTCTCTCATATCAAAATATACTCGCTCGCAGCCGGTATCAAATGTACAACCCGTATTTCGCCAGCAGCCGTATATAATAAATAAATAAATCAAAACAATGAATAAATGTAGGCACGCAGGCCTCTATCAATACAACCGCTTCGCAGACCGGTGCCCGTGTCCCTATACAAAACCACGCTGGGATCTATCGCCTTCCCCACCGCCCGCACCTCTCCCCGCTGGTCCTCGTGGCGCTTCGCCTCGCCTCGCCACACAGTACACGCCACCGTGGCTGCCTCCCCGAGATCTCTCCGCGCGAGGTCTCGCTCTATGAGCCGCATATGCCTGATAATCGACTCCGCACTATCAAGAATATCCCGATAATAACGGCCTCTCGCTTCTAACCTCCATATATACGATCTCGCGCCATCAAGGAATCGGGCCGTCCCTCGCACCTAACAACACCACTATCCCCGAGCTCGTACTCGCACTCGTGGCCGTGGTGCCGTGGAGGTGCCGCCGTGCTCGTACTCGCACTCGTGGCCGTGGTGGTATTCGGGCTCGTGGCCGTGCAGCACGCTGTACGGCCGTACTGTACTGCACTCGCACTGTGGCTGTGGCCGCCGGTGGTGCCGCCGCCTCACTCGCACTCCGAGCTCGCTAGCGCCTCGTAAACCCCTATTCGTGCTCGCAGCAGCAGCCAATCGTCCTCGTAATAGCCGCACTCGCCCGAGCTGATCTCTCTCGCAGCCACCGCCGCTAAGTCTGGCCGCAGGCAGCGCATGTATACTCGCCGCTTCTCTCGCCTCGCCTACTGCACTCTCGATGCCGCCGCTGCACCCGCATCATCCACACCCCCACCTCGCCGGGTCTCTCCGCTACCTGGGCCTGATCCCAAGGCCGTGGTGCCGGCAGGGGGCTCTACATCATCCCTCCCGTACCGAGGGAAGGGAGGTGGCTCATCCCGTGGCAGCCCCTATCTCGCCGCGCGCACTTCTAAGGGTATCCGCCAGATTTCTCCTACCCCGCCCCGCTATCCGTAATGTATACTGATCAGCGCACTGTATGCGGCTCTCTTCGCCAGCCGGTGACCTCTCGTAGGGTCTCCATATAATGTCTACCATGGTAAGGCCCTCTAGCATATGTCTATAGAGGCCACATCCCGACTCGCAACAACCGCCGTGGCGCCCACAACCCCAACCACCTCTCAAAGCCATATATTCAGATACGATCCGTGGCCCTGGCCGCTGGGTAGCCCTATCGCCTCGATGCATACGATGTGCTCGTATGCCCAACAAAGGCAACAAAAAGGTCGAACAAATACCAAATCGCTCCTCCTAAGCGATAGCCCCATAACTCCTCAGAGCAATTGCACTGTATATACCGGTGCCCATGCAAAACAGTGTGCTCCTCCACCATCTCCAAGAAGCACTCTATCAATGCCCGTGGGAAGCGGCCTCCTCTCAATCCGGGAGGGCGGCAGTGTGTGACTCCTATCATCACAACACGGCAAGCCGTGTCTCATGTCTCGTGTGCGCGTACATGTCCCCATATCCAATGCTCGCGCTATGATATGTAAGTAAGCGCGCGCCGCATCCCCAAAACCTCGCAGATGCTATCCATGGCAGCTTCGAATCCACTCGAAAACGGCCTCTCCTCGATCGGTAGAACCGCAGGATGCGATACACATCCTCTAATGTGACGGCCATCTCCCTGGCCGGGCAGATGGAACACATTGCCGCCGATCCCATCTCTCGATGAGGGCGACCATCAGCCGTGATCTCTCGCCGATCGCTTCGCACTCTCGACCCCGCCAAGCCCCACCTCGCGCATGATGGCCCAATGCGCCGCAGATATGTGTGGCCTCATCCGACTCAATAGTGGAGGCATCCTATCACGCATCGTCAACTGCTGACGTGCCTGCAAAATCAACCCACATTCTTAGACCCACTCGTTCTAATAACATCTACTTTACCATCTACCCCCTTTTTTTTCAGAACACCCAAAATCTAACCCCACCCCAACACGCTACCTTACCCACCCGAAACCCAACCTAAAAACCCTAAACCCCATCCTAAACCCAACCCATACCGACTCTCTACCTACCCAACCCAACTCAACCCAACCCAACACAACCCACCCCACCAAGTCACCCTACCACCTTCAAACCCTATCAACCCAACCCCACCCTAAACCCCAACCCACCCCACCACCCACCACCCAAACCCACCCAACCCCCCACCCACCCCACCCAACCCCCACTCCACCCTACCACAACCCAACCCAACCCCCTAAACCCCCCACCAACCCACCCTACCCCCCAACCCAACCAAACCCACCAACCCAACACCCTAAACCCACCCACCCACACCCAACCCAACCCACCCAACCCAACCCAACAACCCCAACCCACCCAAGTCCCACCCCCTACCACCCAACCCATCAACCCAACCCCCAACCCCACCCACCCCACCCCAACCCAAAACAACTTCAAACCAAAACCCTAACCCCACCCCAACCCACCCCAACCCAACCCAACCCACCCACCAACCCCATAAAACCCAAACCATCCCCACCCTAAAACCACTCCAAAACCCAACCCCCAACACCATACACCCAAAACCCAACCCAAAACCCAACCCAACCCAACCCCCAAACCATCCCCAACCCAACCCCAACCCCACACCCACCCCCAACCCAACCCAACCCCCTACATAAACCCAACCGGCGCCGGCCGACATACATCACCGACGCCGGTCACCAACAATCGTATTCTTTCCTAAACTTTAGCGACCGATGCCGGCCGCTTAGTGACCGACATCGGCCATCATCGTTTTCCCGAGCCGAACCCCGCGCCCCCCAAACTCATTTTTTTACCTATTTCTACCCATTCACCCACCCAAAACCCTAAAATTTTACACACCTACCCACCTTAGCCTATCTAACCTATCTACCCTCTCCCTTTCAAATTACCTCCATTTACCCATTATTTCCTACAAAATACAAATTCCTACCCAAATCCCAAAACACCATAAATCAACCAAATCACCAAATTAAAGAGTTTAGAACCACGGCATTTTGACGACACGCCGCCGTGGTGGGATGGGTGGTGGCGGTCCACCTGGTCCAGCCTCTCCCGCCTCCTCCGCCGTGCCATGGCTCCAATCCCGATCCGCTGGGTCCCCTGGCCAATCACCTCGCCGCTCTCTCAACTATTCGGGCCCACTATCAACTCTCTCCGCCAATCAAATAGCTCCACCTCACTCAATACCCTCCAAATCAACTCTCCACGCCGATAAGTCAATTTTGGATTACAAATAACAAAAGTGACAATGACAAAGCCGTATATTTCTTTTTTATAGGTATTTCGACTTACACCGATGTCGCTTTCTTTCTCGCTTCTAGAAACCGGTATCGGGCCCCTTAACCGATATCGGCCATGATGAATCGACGCTTGGCCTCGATACCCTTTTACCCCATTCTTTGCTGCCTTTTACTCCTCGCCTCTTTTTCACCAATATCGCCTCTCTGCCACCCACAACATTTTTGCCTACCAATTTGGCCTCGCCCACCTAAGGCCTCAACCTACCATTTGCCCGACCTAAGGCCTCAACCTACCATTTGCCCGACCCAAGGCCTCAACCTACCATTCGGCCCGACCCAAGGCCTCAACCTACCTTATTCGCCCGACCCAAGGCCTCGCCTCACCTATTTGGCCCGACCCAAGGCCTCAACCCACCATTCGCCCGACCCAAGGCCTCAACCTACCTATTTGGCCCGACCCAAGGCCTCGCCTACCACTTCAACCTACCATTTGGCCCGACCCAAGGCCTCAACCTACCTATTGGCCCGACCCAAGGCCTCAACCTACCATTTGCCCGACCCAAGGCCTCAACCTACCAATTGCCCGACCCAAGGCCTCCCACCTAAGGCCTCGCCCCACCCAAGGCCTCGCCTACCAATCGGCCCGACCCAAGGCCTCAACCTACCTATTCCCCGACCCAAGGCCTCGCCTACCATTTGCCCGACCCAAGGCCTCAACCTACCTATTTGCCCGACCCAAGGCCTCCGCCCCACCTATTTGGCCCGCCCCCCAAGGCCTCAACCTACCTATTTGGCCCGACCCAAGGCCTCAACCCCCATTCCCCGACCCAAGGCCTCGCCTACCTATTGCCCGACCCAAGGCCTCAACCTACCTATTTGGCCCGACCCAAGGCCTCGCCCCTACCTATTTTCGCCCGACCCAAGGCCTCAACCCTACCAATTTGGCCCGACCCAAGGCCTCAACCTACCTATTTGGCCCGACCCAAGGCCTCGCCTCTACCAATTGCCCGACCCAAGGCCTCAACCCACTTATTTGGGCCGACCCATGGCCACCACCCAACAACTTGGCCCGACCCAAGGCCGCATCACTTCCATACTATACCCACAATCACCGCTTTTATTTTATCCATCCATCCCGTACACTTGTGTTTCATCGAGCTCACTTGTTCGTGTTTTAGCATGATTAGGGTCCTCGACTTGATCTCGTCGACCAACTTTGCCTAGACTCTAGACCGTGACGCTTATCTCAACCAAACCAACCATTCGTACCGCCGAACATGCCTAAACGCTCTCGCACCTTACCCGTTATATACCCCGAGCTACTTCCTATGCCTCGATACCGTGATTATATCACCCTTGTTTGATAAACTATCGACCTTTGCCTATACATTGCTGGTTTGCTAGTCAAATCATGTACCCTAGTCGTATTATTGCATTTCAACATGCGTCTCGCTTCCTCGACCTACCGCACCACCTTACCATCCTCTCTACAACATTTACCTTTATCAACCCTATCCCCGATTTCCCGCTCACTCAATCTGTGTGCTAGATTTGAGGGGGATTACCTATATCCTTAACATGAGAAACCACTTCATATTATTGTCCGCGCAGCTTTACAGAACAAGCTACACGACAATAAGGGGCTAATGTAGACACCAAAATTGTGTCTTACGACCCCTTGTGACCCGCATCTCATTTCGCAACCTAACCTCATTACCTAAACCTTACACAAGTATTTATTAATTGCCTTGTAATTGATAAATCTACACCACCTTACCTACCACCTCACTTTGCCACTTCATCATGACCTAGCCCTAACCCTAAAACTAACCTAATTAGGACCCATGACTTGGTCTAGACTCACATCCATAACTAATGCCTCCTTACTCGCACCCAAAGCCGACCTTCTAGCCACTTGACCAAGCCCGCAACTGATCTCTCGGGAGAAAAGTAGGGAAGGTGGGCTATTTTACTAAAAATAGCCTACTTTTTCCTAACCGATGCCGGTTCTCTACTGACCGCCGCTTACGCAACCGCCATCTGCCTCGTAAATGGGCTTCCCAAACCAAAACAACGGATCGGAATTTCATTTTGGAGATCAGTCGAAGGATTTTTAATCAAAGGAGAGTCCAAAGCGATCAGCAGAGTCCAGAACTTCACTTGACCAAGCAGAGACGAGTAAAGAAACCAGAAGAGTTGGCAGCAAAGGAGATCAACTTGCACCTTCATCAAAAAAACAGTAAGTTATATCTTGCATGTCCTCCATTATAACATTTCTTGTGCTTTTGGAATTGTAATCTTCCCAAATCCGTTCCTGAACCCATTATCTAACGTACCATTGCCTCTAACCATCATTCCTTAGCTTCTAACCATCCCATTTCTCAATACTATCCAAAAACCAGCCATTACAAACACCACAACCAGCCCGTAAGATCCTGAACCAACCGGTATTTGCTATCGTGACCGCCATCGGTTATAGATAACCGACGGCCTTTGATCAAAACCAAGAAAAACAAATTTTTCCCTACCTGGGCCTACGAAACAATTTAATTAGTACTCTACAAAGATTTTGTGTTAATTCATATTAGCAGGGAACTCGACCACCTTCGAAAGGAAGTTTCATACTTCCCGGCCCAAGGCGCTTCCTCATTTATTATCTAATCAAAATCTTGGTCTTGTGTTCTTATTTGCAGTAGTCCTTCCAAGACAAAAAGGAGTTCTTCAGCATCTTTCTCTGATCTCATTCTCTACGGTACGATCGCGCACATCATCTCGACATTCTACAGTATTCCTCCTAACCCTAACCTTATCTGCTTCTATAAGGCATAATTGAGTGTGGATCTACTAATCATTAGGATTTCATAATCTTTGAACTAGGAAGAATTCACATAATAGGTGAGGTAGGAAATGTGTAAAATCATTGTTTTCCCAAAGGAATTTAGTTGTTCTTAACTATGTGTGAGCATTGTGCAAGGAATAGATTATTGTAATGACTGTAATTCAGCCTGAGAGAAGAATTTATTCATGATAGAAGGTATGATTGCAAGGGATTTTATAGAGTAAGCAAGATATTGGGCCCTGACACATGATGTCTCATTGAAATTTGTGATTATAAAGGTATGGAGGTGTTAAATTAGGGATGCATGTAGGAAAACCTTTCATTGTATGTTGAATCAATCTGAGACATAGGTGTTGTTGTTTAAGGTCTTAAATGACTGATATCTGTGGTGAAGTTTTGGTAAGTTCCTCAATGAATGAACAATAGATATACTATTAAATCCTTTCTTTGAATAGTTTCATGTAGCATGATAGTTAGAGATGGGTTCATCATTCATCAATGGTAGCATTTTAGGAAAGCTTCAACAAGAACAAGGATTTGTGATTGCACTTGTATGTGTAAACATGAATTTTCTCCTTATTATGGTATGAATTATAAGGGTGTAAATTAAATTTAGTGGGAATCAATTTTGGTTTGAGGTAGTGACCAATCTAGACAAGTAAGTTATAATAGTTAGATTCTAGGGTTGAAGGTGAGTGTAAACTATGAGTTCATCTAGGTAGAGACAATGGAGAAGTTGAAGAAAAGGAATACTTTTCATGTTTTCTCAACCTAATGTTATGTTACGCCCTTAACCTATTTCTTGTATTAGGATATGAGTAGCCGACTTGTGGCTTACCATATCATTTTATTATATCATTTATACTTTCTCATGCTTAATAGGTCGGCCTGGGTGATGGCCATAACATATGAATAGTATATATAGGGGATTGTAGGTAGTAGTTCATTATCATTTGAGCATTTGAGTCTTATTATATGGTTTGGAGGTTGCCCCCTCGAAGTGGTGAAGCTATTATAATTGCATATTGAGATCATTATTCTGAAATATTGTGTTATTTGGTGTTCTATTGCTGCTCATAATCTGAATTATACTAGTAATTTCATTACAAGTGGTATCAGAGCTACGATTTGGGCCAAAATTAGGGCAAAAACCTAATTTTTTTGTTTCCACAATATATTTCGAACCAGAGTGAATTGGTGGGAGATATTTTTACCAAAGTTGTGAAACATTTCAAGTAAGGTTCCCTGAAAATTTTAGACTTTTTAAATTTATTTTGCACAAGTTATTACAAATTTAAGGTTTTTCATAAAATCACTCCCTAGGGTACAAATTGTGGAATTTTTCAAGTTCTTTACATTTTTGGAAATCTCTAAAAATAATACTATTAGTATATTCTCTATGTTTTTTCCTTTTCAACTGAATTTGTATCGAAACCCTAAACCCTAAGGCTTCATATCATCATGCGGGGGTCTTCCACAAGAGCAAAAAAGAATCCGGTTACTCTATGTAAAACCCCAGATAAATATGGGATAGTGATTGAAGAGATGGATTCAAAAGGGGTAAATACAGATTCCTCAACACTAGGGTTTACTTCAGTTGATCATAAGGTGAGCCAACTTGAGTATGAGCTACGAAATGTACAATCTGAGATGGCCTCTAAAGGAGACATAACCCAAATCAATCATCGGTTGGATGATATCATGCAACATGTAAAGGGTAAATAGTATGGCCCAAATCCATCCCATATCAACCAAGGAGGATCTTCAGTTCAAAATCATGGACAAAATAACCATGTTGGATCACTTTTCCAGCCCAATCAGAATCCAACTTATTCGTAACCACGGAACATGATGTCGAAAGTGGATATGCACAAATTTGATGGTAAAGATCCCCTGAATTGATAAATCAAATGGAGAACTTCTTTGAGCTACATCAAACACCATCAGGACAAAAGGTGACATTGGCATCCCTATATCTTGAACCAGACCAATTCATTTGGTATCGATGGTTATGTGCTCAGAGGAAAAAGAATGGTCTCGGTGTCACTTGGATAGTTTTTACCGAGGAGTTGCAATTGCACTATAGTTCCAGTGTTTCAGAGAACTACTTTAGTCAATTAGAAAAGTTACGACAAACAGGATCAGTCAAATATTATGTGCATCAATTCTAGAACATATCCTTAAGGGTGGAGAATATACCAGAAGAGAATCTAAATGACCTATTTCTTGGGGGTCTTAAGGACCACATCGAGCATGAGGTACGTATGTTTAATCCACTCAAGCTTTCTGATTCTATTATCATGGCACATCGAGCAGAGGAAAAAAGTTATTTGTAGTAGAGGCCACCTTTCATTAACACCAAAGACCATAGTATCTCTTCCCCTTCATTTTCTAGGCCAATTAGACTGACTCCTCAACAAATGGAAGAAAAGAGAGAAAAGGATTATGTTTTAACTGTGATAGCAAATATGGACCAGGACACAAATGTGCTGAGAAGAAAATGTTCTATATTGATGGAGGTAATGAGGATGATGAGGACACTAAAATTATAGGAGAGGCTGAGGAACCAGTAGAAGAGGAAGTAGAGGATCACCAACCTATAATTTCTTGCCATACATTATCAGGTATTATTGCTCCTCAAACACTCAAGGTTATTAGCTATCTCAAAAAATAGAAGGTGGCAGTGTTGATTGACTCAGGGAGTACTCATAACTTCATAAATAGTAAGTTAGTTGCCCACCTCCATTGTTTTATTTACCCATCTCTAGAAATGTAAGTTATGATTGCAGATGGTGGGAAATTCAAGCACAAAAGAAAGTGCCATAGTATCAAGCTTTCCATGGGAGACTACATGTTAGACTCACCTATGTTTTCTATTTCTATGGGAGGGTCAGATATTTTTTTGGGTGTCCAATGGCTCACAACCGTAGGTACTATAGAGATGAATTTCCAAGAATTATTCATGTTATTTCATTCAAATGGAAGGAAAATACAATTGAATGGGATGGTAGCTAAGTCTCCACAAATTATTAGCTCTCATCGGATGCGTAAGGTTCTCGAAAAGGAGTAGATGGATTTATAGCAAACTTATTTTCCATATAAGTACAAAATACGAGTCTTCAATGCCACCCGATCTTCAAGATTGTTGATGCTCACTCATCTATTTTTTGATGCAATTCCAAAGGGAATACCACTATTTAGGGATCATGATCATGCCATTTAGTTGATTCCAGGATCCAAACACCTAACATCGGACCATACAGACACCCATATTCCTAAAAATGAGATCAAGAAAATGGTTCAGAAATGTCAAGGTAGGTATCATCGTGCCTAGCCAAAGTGCATATTCTTCACCAGTGGTCATGGTACGTAAGAAGGATGAAACATGGAGGATGTGTCCAGATTACCGATAACTCAACAAGTACACCATCAAAGATAAGTTTCCCATTCCAATAATTGATGATTTACTTGATGAATTGCATGGTGCTATTTATTTCAAAAATTAGATCTTCGTTTGGGGTACCATCAAATTAGAATAAAAGAGGAAGATGTTCATAAAATGGCTTTCAGGACTCATGAGGGCCATTATGAGTTTTTGGTAATGCCTTTTGGTCTTACAAATGTGCCTTCAACCTTTCAAAGCTTGATGAACACTATTTTCAGGCCATTTTTAAGGAAATTTGTATTAGTTTTCTTTGATGACATATTGATTTATAGTAAGACATGGGAATAACACTTACAACATGTAAATAAAGTGTTAGAAGTTTTGGAGAAACATACTCTCTATGTAAAGCCATCTAAATGTTCTTTTGGTGTACAAGAGGTAGAGTACTTGGGTCACATTGTATCCCATGAAGGCGTCAAAGTTGATCCTTAGAAGATCAAAGCTATGGTGGAATGGCCAAGGCCCAAAACTCTCAAAAATCTTCGTGGGTTCCTAGGACTAACAGGGTACTATAGAAGATTTGTGTGGGGATATGGTAGAATAGCAACCCCACTCACTGCATTACTAAATAAGGATGCCTTCCATTAGACAAACTTAGCCACTAAATCCTTTGAGCAGCTGAAGGAAGCCTTGTGTAGCACCCCAGTTTTGGCTACTCCCAACTTCTCAAAAACCTTCATTGTTGAATGTGATGCTTCAAGATCAGGATTGGGAGCAGTTCTAATGCAAGAAGGAAGACCAATTACATTTGAGAGTCACCAATTCAAAGGAAAATATCTTCTCAAACTTGTCTATGAGAAAGAAATGATGGTTATTCTTCATGCGGTCAAGCAATGGAGGCCCTATCTCATGGGTAGACACTTCAAGGTAAAAACTGATCATGATAGTCTCAAATACTTTTTGGAGCAAAGGTTATCATCTGAGGAACAACAAAAGTGGGTAACAAAAATGTTGGGTTATGATTTTGAAATCATATACAAAAAGGGTAAAGAAAATGTAGTAGCTGATGCATTGTCCAGAAGGGATACATCCAGTAGATGCCTTACTATGTGGAATGTCCATGTTGATGGCCGATTGGGTGGATGAAGCAAGATTGGAATGGGATCAAGACAAGGATACACAATCTCTAATACAAAATATCAAGCAAGGATCTATGACATCTAACAAATTTGAGTGGAAAGGTAATGCCCTATGGTATAAGGATAGGTTATACTTGAGTAAAGATTCTAAGTTAAAGCATAAGATTCTTACAGAGCTACATGCCTCACTTTGTTGGAGGAAACTCTAGGTTTTTAAAGACATATCATAGAATAAAATGAGAATTATTTTGGAAGGACTCAAGGGTGATGTACAAAATTTTGTATCGGAGTGTTTAGTGTGCCAACAAAACAAAGGGGAAACAATTAAGACACCAGGTCTGTTGCAACCCTTACCAATTCCTAGCCAGAGATGGGAGGAGGTCTCCATAGATTTCGTCACCAGATTTCCTTGTTCAGAGGGTAAGAATGTTATTTTCGTGATTGTGGATAGGCTCACAAAATATGCCCATTTTTGTGCCCTATCACATCCATTTGCAGCTAGTACAATCGCAGCTATTTTTTGGAGACAATTCAAAGGCTACATGGAACCCCAAAGATAATTGTAAGTGATCGTGATCCTATTTTCACAAGTAATTTTTGGATAGAATTATTTTCATGTTTGGGTACTCAACTAGCTCACAGTTCATCTTATCATCCTCAAACTGATGGGAAAATGGAAGTGGTCAACAAATGCTTAGAGGGGTATCTACTTTTTTTGTATCAGATAAGCAGGAAAGATGGATTAAATGGCTACCACTTGCAGAATGGTGGTATAACACATCTTTTCATACCTCTTCTCAAATGACCCCATTTTTAGCATTATATGGTTACCATCCACCTTCTATCACTTCCTCCTTGAGGGTGCAAACTAAGGTCAGAGATGTTGAGGAACACATTCAACATCAACAACAAGTTTTGGCTAGTTTGAAGGATAATTTAGCATTAGCACAAAATAGGATGAAACAACAAGCAGATCAACATCGTAGTGAAAGACATTTTGAAATTGGTGACTGGGTTTTTGTACATCTCCAGCCTTACAAATAGATGTCTCTAAAGTAACATAAAAAGGAAAAAAACTTGCTCCTAAATACTATGGCCCTTATCAAGTTCTACAGAAAATTGGCAGTGTTGCTTATAAACTAGAGTTGCCTCCATCATCACACATACACCCAGTATTCCATGTTTCATGCCTGAAGAAGGTTATTGGACAGAAATTTGAAGCCCATACAAAGTTACTAGAACTTGACGAGGAAGGAATAATCATTTTGGAGCTAGAGAAGATTCTACAAACACGTACTAAGAGGCTGAGAACTAGAGACATTAAGGAATATCTGATCAAGTGGAAGAATCTGAACATAGAAGATGCAACCTGAGAGGATGAAGGTTTTATGTAGCAACATCTAGGATTATTCAATGTTGAGGACAACATTGGTTTAAAGGGGAAGGGAATATTACACCCTTAAGTTATTGCTTGTATTAGGATATGAGTAGCCGACTTGTGGCTTACAATATCATTTTATTATATCATTTATACTTTCTCATGCTTAATAGGTTGGCCTAGGTGATGGCCATAACATATGAATAGTATATATAGGGGATTGTAGGTATTAGTTCATTATCATTTGATAATTTTAGTCTTATTATATGGTTTGGAGGTTACCCCCTTGAAGTGGCGAATCTATTATAATTGCATATTGAGATCATTATTCTAAATCTTGTGTTATTTGGTGTTCTATTGCTTCTCGTAATCTGAATTATACTAGTAATTTCATATTATGGTAATATAATCATGTTCTTACCCTTATAATAGACCTTGATGCAAAAATTCAAGTTTAGGATCCCTTATTATATCAAGTTATTACAAAAACTTTCCTCTCGGCCTTAGAGAGAGGCACTTTGTACAATTTTGACTAGGGCTCGAGTTATGAAGGTGAAGATCGAAGGATTTTGAGATGAATTTTTTTAGAAACAACATGGAAGAGGTCTAGTGAATATATAAAAAGGAATTTTTATATTTAACTGATGGAATTTGTAACTATGCATGGTAGTCACGGGTGATCGGTCCAAACATAGTCAAGGAATAATGGAACTAACGGGATAAAAATGGATCTATATGTTTTACTTGGAGTAGGTTTATGAAAAATTAAAGGTATGAAAAAAGCCTTAGTGGGTACCTAAAAACAAAGCATATATGTCTTGAAATTTCTTTAAAATAAATTGGTTTTTGACAAGAGACTCCAAAAGACCTAGTTGAGGGTTTTTATCAAGAATACTAAAAGTAGGTTACCAAGAGTTGGGTGATGACTCAAACCCTGAAATTTTAAGAGAAAGTTTGAATAGATAAATGGAAACTAATAAAGGCTACAAAACCTTCAGGATGGCTTTGGAAAATTAAGAGTATGCTTGAATCTAGGAACCTAGCCTTAAGAGTAGTTTAGGGAAACTTAAGTGAGAAACTAAAGTGTGAAGTTTTGGAATCCAATTGAAGGTTATAATAACTTTTTTGGAGTCTTGAAATAGGGTAATTATAGTGGAATATGCCAAGAAGGCCCAAAGAGAAAAATTACTTATTGTAATTAAGAGACAGTGGAGAAGGAAGAAAGATGTGGTAAGAGAAATGAGTTTTCTTGAAATGAGTTGATTTTGTTGAATGGAGTGACATGGATTGATGCCTAAGAAGTAGGGTCAAGGAATTTGAGAACCAATCAAGGTGGTATTTGATCAAATTATAGCATTATAATCCATTTTAGGATTTTTCATTATCTTCACATTACGAGTTGAGAAGATATCTTATTAGTCCTTTTGTATAACTTGAAAGAATGATGAATTGATGGTCGTAACTACATCAAGATTTTTGTGGAATATCCTAGCTAAAAATGGTAATATCTTCTATGGCGTTTAAGATATATGAGCTAGGAAAATTTTGTGTTGGTTTGATGTTTTATTTTTGTGGAGATTTGACACGGAGGAGAATAGGAAAAAGTTACATAAGTTTAATCCATTATAGGCATGGATTTGTGACTCTCTCTTTTTGTTCATTTAGAATGGGTTGAATAATTACTAAGTTAATTTATTTCCTAGTTTGTTTGAATTTTCAATATAGTTTGGGTTGGATAATAAAAGAAAAAATAATGTGTTTGATCTCTTATCTGAGTGCTTGTTAAATTCAAATATGGAATTTGTTTGAGTGTACTTGCCACTAGGTTTGAATTTATGCCTATTGTGATTGTTTGATCTGATTGAAAATCATATTTGCAAAATATGTGAGATGGGTATGAGTTATTTTGTTTACCATCTTCGGTTTGTTATATTAGAAAAATTTATGATTAGTATGCATAAGATTTTAATATCTTTCATTATTCCCTGTTAGAGAGGCTTTGGAAAAAGTTTAATTAATATTTTGGGTGTTATTTAATTTATTGCTATAGTAATCTACTCAAGTTCAAAGATTTTCGGGTATAAAAGGATACTTAGTTTCTTTGGGGTTGTTGTTGTATACGGATTCTGTAAGTGTATATTATTGTGAATTATATGCCACACCATTACAGTCTTCATAGTAAGTGATTGATGAGTTTGTTATTTTTCGTTGTTTTTATGTCTTCCTAGATAATGTTTTCAAGACTATACAAAGCTTCTCATCATTTATCTCATGCCGAATCAAGGATTATCCCATGAAATACTTAGTCCACTACTTTATATTTTTGGATAATTCTTGCTAAGTTACAGGCCTTGTTATCTTCATCAATTTATTTGATGATTTCTCTTCTTGATTAATTGATTTATGGAAGTGGTTATTTAGAGAAATGTCTATGTGCTTGAGTTTTATTTCTTGATCTTCTGTCACTTTATCTCTAACTGCAATAATTTGAAAACATAATTCAATACAAACTCCTTAGAGAAGTTGTAAGTTATAAGATAGATTATGTGAAATCTCACCCATCGATTGAATTATGTGTACTCCAAATCTTGGTTCGATGAAAGTTTAAATTATTAGGATAATAATTCCTTTTGTTAAAGTGTTTCATTAAGTTAGCATCAACAAGTTTTAGTACCCCTTTTTCTAGTAGATTGATTTGATGAAACTCTTGAATGTGCAATTTGTTTGGTTTGGGAAGGGAAACTATTTCTTAAAAAGCTAACTATGACATCAAGTCAATTTTACATTATTAATGATAATGTTAATTATGACATTTTTATCTGTGGAAATATGAAATTGATGATTGCTTATCATTTTTCCATTTTTTTAAATTGGATAATTGACAACAATTATCTTGAGGAAAGAACTTGTTTTATTCTTTTAACTACTACTTGAAGACAAGCAAGTGGTTAGGTATGAAGGTATTTTGAGTGAAAAATTTATAGTTCAATAGTATTAATGAATAAGAATGTTGTTCTATATTTTTTTGAGTTGCTAATTTAAAATGAAGTTATTGTTGTATAGACATGGAGACCTTGATGATATGGAAAGATGTTGTTGGGAACATTATATGCATAATTAGATAATTTTATTTGTTATTGATCGTATACTTAAAAGTTACAATTATTATTTAAATTGTATCCTAAGTAAAACTTATGATGTTTAATTGATTCATAATTTAACAACATTATTGAGAGTTGTGAATCCATGCCGACCGAATGAACCTGACCATGTATATCTTCACTCTTTCCTTTAGATGTAGGATGGAGTAGATAAGTGACGTGATTGTTGGATGTTATACACGTGAATTTATCATGTGATATTGCTTGAATATTTTATCACGGATCATTGTATTTATTGAAAAGAGAAACATTATTTTGCATATTTTTATAAGGCAATTTGCGTATCTATAACAATTTGAAATTATTGTAATATTTTATAAAGATAAGGATTCATCCTTATTGAGTTTAATAAATACATTTATTACTTGTAAACCTTGTATGAGTTGTATTAATGATTTTATGTTGTTTTAACATCAGTATTTACAATTAAAACTTGATTACAAAATTGTAATTTTTATTTTTATATGATTGTACTTTACGATAATTATTATCCTCAATTATGAAATGGAATTTATTACAATAATATGTATGACATCATGATTAATGTGTTTAAATAAATGGGAAAAATAAAATAATGTTGTTATGGACATCGATACGAAGTTATGAAATAAGGACATTTCATCTTTAACTTAGTCGTAATGGGATTAATTAATTAATTAATCCATTTACATAGTACAACTATAAATTATTACATTGATGGCGTTTACCTTCACAAAATCAATATAATATGAATGACATATTGATGTCTTAATAGCATAAGTGGTATAATCCAAACTAAGAATTAAGATAATAATAATTATAATGGGATTAATGCATTTATGTTTATCGGCAATATTAATATGTATTAATGCTTAAAGGTTTATATCTATTTATTAAAGGGATACATAAATGTGAGGTAACAAGTTTGTGGGATTAATGATACAATGAGGAGATTGAATCGTTACAAAAGAAAAGGCATGGTTAGGCTAAACCTATCCCTAAAAATGAAAGTAATGTAGTAATACTATGGGTTGTGATACTAACATAATTGGTTAAATTAGTATAAACCTTATCATTAAACAGATAACATGACTTATCATTGAAATGATGAATTATAACTATTATTTAGATAATGTGTGTTAGGAAAGCATGGACTCGATGTCCCACCTATCCATTCGATAGAACCCTACCCATACCACCTTACAATGGCTATGGGAAGGATAATGATTATTTAATGACAAATGCCATTAAGTAATCATTATCTTTCCCATAAGGGTCCTAAGTTGGGATTGATATCTTACTTGATTCAAGAGGTGAGCCCTAGATTTTATACCTTCATAATACAATAAATTAAAACTTTAATTAACAAAATGTGATCCAGATAAATGTGTAGAGATGACTACGTGGTGATGGAAAAAGTTTTGTTTGTCTTATGTGCAGTCATAAAATTAAGCATGCAATTCATATCTTGAAAACTTTGTCTAAGTAGTGTAACTAGATGATTACACTGACATTTCACCGAGTTCTTATCTAACTGTGTGAGATGCTAGATGAAACTTAGTTGACTAATTTTTAGGTAGACACTTAGGAATTGCACCACTTCTCATAATTAAACAAAAAGGTTGACCAACTCCATGCAAGTTATGAACACTTGGTTAGAGTAATGATAAGGGGATCGGGTATATCTAATTGACCTTTACAATCGGACATGGTTATGTTGTTATCATATGGATTGTAAACTTCATTTTAATATAGATTATAATTGTTTCTAGCTAAAAAATCATTGAAGGCATTAAATGTAATTAAGGGGTTTGTTTTAAAAAAACTTCCCTTTATTTGGAGTAATTATAACATGGATCTTAAATTTTAATATCAAAGATGAAGGTATATGACTCTTGGACATAATGGGTTCTTACGCTAACAAAAAAATTTATTCTTGTCTAACAAAAAAAAATGGTTAGAATAAGAGGAAATGTTATAAACAACCGGGATACATGTGATGAAGCAACGACAAACCGAAATTGGATGAGATACTTGTTTTCATGTAAGAAACTCGTAATCAAATATTTGTCCTTGAACAACATGTATTGGCTAAGGATAGTATTACTTGAAAGTGACAGTGAGTGTGAAACCTCAAGGGAAGCCTAATGTTATGGATCCTAATGCTTCTAATCATAACATTAATATTGTAAATCATAATGTTATGAATCCTAACCAACCTAAAAACAAAAGAGCTCATTTGGCGAAGAATTTTCAAATGACATCAAACGTATCAGATCCTCCTAAGTTTGACAAGACAAACCTAGGTAATGGAGCGTAGAATTGACTCACTTTGAGATGGAGACATATTTTGAGATCAAATATTTTTCTGAAGAAACTAAGGCTTTTTGGGGTGCTTATCAACTCTCAACGAGGCTTCCTCATGGTGGGATAGCCAAAAGGTAGAATTGGGTGTTGTTGTAATAAAATAGCCTAGGATCAATTCAAGTTATATTTCAAACAATGCTGGTTACCACAATTGTATTATGACCAGAAAAATGTCTGAGTTCCAAACCTTGGTACAAGGTAAAATGACTGTAACGAAATACTAGGAGAAATTTACTAAACTTTTACTTAAATATGTTCTGCAGTACCAAACTGATGAGAAATTCCATATATGAAAATTTATCATGGGACTTAATCCCATACTTGGCGGGAAGTGGATGTACATGGTCCTTTGACCATGGAAGTGGTATTTGAAAATGCCATACGGAAAGAGAAGAAGCTGCAAGCTATATTTTCTCACAAAGATGAGAAGAGAAAGAAAAAATTTAGTTCACCTTCACCACTTGCACCAAGAAAGACTTGGTGGAAAAAGGTTGGCAATAAGGCCAAAAATGGAAAGAAAAATATAACAGCAAATCTTGCTACAAATTTTAAGAAAAATGGGAAAATTAGTACAACTAATTATAATAAGACTCAAAGAAAAGGATTGTTTTATGGATGCTTTAAGTGTGGTAGAGATCACTATGATAATAATTTCCATTGAAGAAAAAATAAAATAACTTTGCATCAAATAATTCACACTACAGTATAGTAAATCGTCAAGCTGATAAAGCAAGCCACACCTATTGAAGTACTAGGTAAGTTATATGGACTACATGTAACTATTATTTTTGATACTGGTACTATTGAATGTTTCATTTCAAATAAGTTAGTTGAAAAATTAAAAATAAAAGTTGGTTATATGAAGAAATTGTGGATCATGCAATAAGGGAATAATATTGTCCACATGGTAAATTAATGTATGTTTGACACAACATTGAATTTGCTTAGTTTTACCATAAAATTAGATCTTTACATTTCTCTTTTATATTTGTACGATGTGATAATGGGTGTAAATTGTTTTTCACAAGACAAAGAAACTGTGAACTTTTTTGAAAAATAGATAAAATGATTGGATGACCTACAGAAAACAACAACCATAGAAGGCATAAAAATAAATATTGAGGTAAGATATATTTATGAAAGTTTGTTCAAAAAGGATAAGAACAAAGGCTGCATGATTTACACAATAAAAATATCAAATTATAGTGAGGAAGGTAATAGTTCGTTAAAATACTATCCAATGTTACAAGAGTACAACAATGTCTTTCTCGAGGAATTGAGTTGACTTCCTCCAGGCGTGGATTTTATTTAACAATTGATATCAAGCCTAGAATAAAACCAATTTCTAAGGCTCCTTACTGAATGACTACAACTAAACTAGTGGAACTTAAATATCAAATTCACTAGTTTTTATCTAAAGGATTGATTAGACTAAGTGTGTCTCCTTGGGGAGCATTAGTCATCTTTATCAAAAAGAAAAATGGCACGTTAATGTTATGCATTAACTATCACATGTTTAACAAATCCACAATCAAGAATAGATATCCTTTACCAAGGATTGATGATATCTTTGATCGGATGAAAGATGCATCAGAATATTCCAAGATTGATTTACGATCGGGTTACCATTAACTCGAATAAAATATGAAGAAACACAATCTGTTTTTAGGATGAGATATGGCCACTATGAGTTCACAATATTACCTTTTGGACTCACAAATGCACCTGTTACATTCATGAACTTAATGAATAACATTTTTTAGGAATACCTAGAAAAGTGTGTGTTGGTTTTCTTGGATGACATTCTAATCTATTCCAAAACATGGAAGAACATAATGAGCACTTGAGAATAGTGTTGGACATACTTAGAAAGATAAAATTGTATGGAAATATTTCTAAATGTTCATTCTATCATAATGAAGTGCAATACCTTGGTCACATAATAAATAAGGAAGGAATATCTTTATCCATCTAAAATCCAGGCCATAACAAAGTGGCCAGCTCCTAATAATTTTCATGAAGTTAGAAGCTTCATGGGGCAATTGGTTACTACAAAAAATTTATAAAATACTTCTCAAGAGTTTCTTCTCTAATAACTTCATTGCAGAAAAAGGATAAGAAATTTGTTTGGTATGATAAATGTGAGAATACATTTAATTTTTGAAAGAGAAATTAACTATAACACTTGTTTTGAAGGTTCCAGGACCCCAATTAAAGCTTCGCCATGGTAACTAATTGCTCCGGTGAAGGTTTGGGTAAAATACATCTGCAAAATAACTATGTGAAAACTACTAAATTTTTAAGTAAGGCTAAACTAACAAGACTAACACCACATACTCTCTTAACAAATGCTTAATGAATCTAACAATAGTTACATCAATGATAAAAGTTTAATGGAATGCTTGAAATAACTAACATGATATACATCAATCCTAGCTAAAATCATGCCTACTTAAAATGAATTGCTAACTAACATAGAACTAAATAGATTTAAGAGGAAATCAAATTGGGTTTGTTGCTACTTCAAGAGAGGTGAGATGGTCTCTCCAAAAATTACTACAAGATCATATTGGATACGCATCTACTAACTCCATAGAAGATTGGAGGAAAATATTGAGCTTGGCTATTAATCATATTTGTTATACGATATACGCAATTCAAAGCATGGTGTAAAATTTAAAGGTATGTGGTTAGTCCTTTAATAGTTTTCTTTTGAGAAAAACATGCATCTTGGTGCATGTGAGACTAAAAGCAAGAAGTAGATTAAGAATATTTAATCCTAATTAAGGATTTCTAATCATGATTAGTGAATTAACAAATGATTAGGATATGAGGAACCTTAATCAACCACTTAAGGTCAATTAGGAGGCTAAGATAGGATTTTGAAGCCTTCTGAGATGTCTTGGAGGGAAATGGGGTGATTTTGAATGGTTTGAAGAGGGGTTTGAGCCAATAATAGGGTTTATCAACCAAAACAAGGGTAAAATAGGCTTAATTAACTAATAATCACTAATTTTTATTTGGAAGAGAATGTTTACTTACGATGTGTCGTAAAGTGGCATCTTGAATGTGAAAGAGGCTAGATAATCAATAAAGCGATATAACCAAAATGGTAAGAAATGTTAGTTAATTAGTGGAAATCACTAATTATAACCAAAATTGTAAGAATGTGAATGATTAGTGTGCTTTTAGCAATAAGATTGCAAAAGCATAATTTGATGTCAACATTTGCTTCATTTGAGGTGAAGTGACATCACTTTAAACATAGTAGACAAGCATAAGCAAGTGAAATTTTGAAGAAAAATTAGTATAATGAAGGATTCCCCCTTGAGTGTTGATGGGGTGCTATAAGAATTCAATCGACGATCGAAAATATGATCAAATGGATAGAAGAAATAGGTTAGGAATAAACATGATTGTTTATTACCCTGCAGTGATTTGGAAGAACAACTAATAGTGAAATAACATGATAGTGGAGAATATAAGAATAGCTCTTTGCATCCAAAATTCATCAAGAAAATATGTTTCATCATGTTGCCCCTATGATCTAAATCATTAGCCCTTATTAAAATAAACAAAAGTGTAAGATAACATAAAAGATTTATTACTAACATTTGTTCATTGCTAAAAATGTGTAACTCCATGTAGCATACATAATGCAATGCAATTTAGAAAGTAAACCAGCTAACCTAATAGAGAAACAAGTATAGTCACACATACTCAAACAACCAAAGACATTTGAGACAGTTGCACCAATGTTTTATTTATCAAGCTTGATTCCCAAATGTTCATGTTGCAATGATAATGGTTAAAAATGGTGCCCCAATCAATGATACATGTAAGGGGAATGATGGAGGATACAATTAGTCCCATGGAAATAATTCATGCACTATGATGTAGTCTCTGGCAACTCATTTTTACACGGAGTACCGACATAGTAAGCAATCCAACTTTTTTAATTGAGTTAGATCATAATGATTAGCAAGTCGTTTGAGACAAGAAAAATAAATAACTTAAGAAATATGTTTGCGTAGGACCAATTTCAATGTTTGAGTACAATGCATTTGATACACACTTTAACTACAAGCATGCCATTTACCAATTTTTGAAAAAAAAAAAAAAAAAAATTCATTTTTTTGGATTTTCAATGATTTTTACAAAAAAAATTGGATTTTTGAAAAAAATTATATTGTTTTAATTTTCAATTTTTTGGGAAGAAAAATATTGTATAAGAAATAAAGAAGTCATGAGTCATCACCAAAAGATGTTGGAAAGGCAAAAATATGCCCCAAAGAGTAGAAAGGGTCGCCAGGAAGCAAAAACATGCCCCAACGTAGCAAAAATGGGTGAAAAATAATTATTTATTAAAAATAATCATCACGGAAAATGCTAGAAGAATATAGAAGAACCACAATATTTCAAAGGAACTTCAGCGATGAGAAACACGTCACGGGGGTAAAAGCGGGTCTATAAACCACGCCATGGGGGTAAAACCATCGCGGTGATTTCATTTACCACACTCACTTATCTTTTTACTACTAATTGAGCTTTGAAATACGAGAGGAAATGGTGAGGGTGCGGGAACCGAAAACACCATGCGGATTAAGTGAGAGACTATATGAGACTTCCTAGCGATGGCCTGTAGGTACACAAAGCTAAACTTTTCACCTTTGTCCTTTTATAGCATTTAAATTGCATTTATTAGGCATTAATTAGGGTAGAAAACCCACGTGAAAGTGCGGCCACGGCCCATGGGGCACACATGCGTTCACGGGGTCGCCGGCAGTGCTCGGCTTGTAAAATCGCATCCGCGTTAGTGCGATAAAGGGCACACTCATGTAATTTTTATTAAAGGCATATATGCATGCGCATTAAGGACGCGTTGTCACCATGAGAGGCAAGGTCATGCATGTTAGAGGGTTGGGGAAAAATAGGGCGCATATATGTGCAAATGTGGCGATGATGCGCAAAATGGGACGATGGAACTTTGAGGGTGTTGGCCTGTAGGGGGCACGCTGGCGTGAAGAAGTCACTTTGGAGTGATCTTGGAAGGGATAAGAGGTTTTTAGGAAAACCTAGATGGTATGATAGAAGAATTAGAGAACAAACTATAAGAATTAGATGATACAATAAATGAATAAGATCATAACAAATGACACAGCTAACCACAGTAGATGGATTTAGAGAGATTAGAGATGTGGGAGGACATAGGTAGATCCAAGCCTATGAGGTGACATTTAGATGACACGGCCATATTTTCTTGGATATCACACTAGAGGTGACTGGTATATCACACATGGCTCACATGCCATATATTACTTTAGATCATAGCTTGATCAAAGCCTTATACGAGAGATGGCACGGTGAGAGTCGGACATTTCTCCTCGGACCGATGAGATTAGCATTATGTTAGAGGATGTGTAGCGGATTACGTGAGTTCTTATCTAGGATCGATTGAATACTTATGATGGTCGTCATGACCATATTTGTGAAACATAGCTGAGATGTTTGGAGTGGTAGATATATTATGTCGGGGTATGTCCATTGACATTACTAGGTTGGGTGAGTCTGTAAATATTTGGTTTCAGTAATCTAGACTTTGGTTCTATTCACATATTCTATGAAATCGAAAGGATCGGATGTGGACAAGGGAGATGAAGGGGATAATTTTGGAGTTGGGATAGGTTTAGAAGTAGTGGTAGATGTTTGGGGAATGATGGGTATTTTGAAAGGTACACTAGGAACTTTTAAAACATTAGATTTTATAGGAGTAGATTTATATTTAGAACTGGAATAATCATTGGAGTACTTACTTGAAATTGCGGGTGACCTCATGTTTATTCTGAAATTAGGTTTCTCTAATGCGGACTCTGTGCGAGGCAGAAGAGGAGACCCTCAACTAATTATTTTATTTTTCATACTCACCAAAAGAGGATCTTCGAGTCTTCTTTTTCTTTACAACAATGGAAGGAGATGTTCTGTTATCCAAAATTCACCCCTCAGGGTAATTTTGATAACATGCATCAGAATATTCAAGTCCCAGGCAAGTAGATCAATTCAAGGCAAGAAATCATGTTTCTGGGGCCCCCTCTGCTTCTTTCTAACTCTCTGTCCAAGAAGAAAAGAGAAATTTCTGAAAAAGGGTGAAAAAGTTGCAAAAAACAAGCTTGGGCCAGAAAAAATCATGAAAATCGGCTAAGTCCTAGTCCTTGCAGCAGTCGGGACAGTTGGGACGTTGGAGCGCGAATCGGCCGAAAAGCCTCCAGGTGGTCCAAAGGGGATAGGGACATCTGGGCCGAAAGGACGCGCATGACACAAAGGGGTGAACCGGCCGAAGGCAAAAGCAAAATCGATTAATCTGTTGTGCGGACACGAGTGCAGGGACATCTGGGTCGAAAAGACACGAAGGACCCGAAAAGGAGAAGCGGCCACAAAGAGGGACAAGGAAGCCCATTTCGGGTGGATCGGAGGAAATTTTTCGGTAGCACTTTGGGACAAGCTGGGCCAAAGGGACGCGAGGGACATGAAAAGCCGGTAGTCCGCGACGACGAATCGAAAATGCCACGTGTCATAAGGAAAATGTCCAAAATTTCAAAAAGGCAAGGTTCGAAGGGTCGGCCCGAGCCAATAGACACAGGACACGTGTCCAGTGGAGCAGGGAAGTGCGGAGCTTGGGGAAACTTAGAGAATTTAGCAATAGTTTTGGTAAAAAACTAAAAGGACAAGGATGACCCCACACCCCGTCCTTGAACCAAATCATGCCACGTGTCCCAAGTGGCGGGGGCGCGGGAAAAAATGGAAAAATTTTCAAAGTGATAAAAACGTCAAAATTTCACAAGAAAACCCACGGGTAAGGGAAAGAGAGAGAATTTCTCATCCAATCAGCCTCTGACACGTGTCATCTAGGTGGCGGAGCGCGGGAAAAAATTTCAAACCCATTTTGGCCTGTTTTGTGCCCTAAATCTTCAGATCGCCATATCTTTCGATCCAGAGCTCGGATTTGCACGTTCTTTATATCATTGGAAAGCTTATGAAATTCTCTACATGATTCCAGGGTCAATATTGAATTTTGATTCAGTATGGAGAGATAAAGTTAAGAAACGGCTCTGACGCGTGTTCATGGCCAGAAGTGACATTTCAGCTGACTAAATTTAATGCAGAATGGGTCGCACTCTCCTCTAATTTGGTCAAAATGATAGGGTATGGGTTTGTAAGGTCCCCCATGCTAATTTAATGTATTTTCAGTCAATGAGGAATGGGCTCCCACATTTTTGTATGTTTTATCTCTCATGGACTCGACCCATGCATGTAAAAGCCAGATTTGGCTCAAAGGATTAGAGGTTGTTCATTTTTTTTAGCTCTGCCCTCCCTTCTTTTCTTCTCTAGGGTTGAAAATGGAGTTCGAACCTCCTCCCTTGCTCTGTAATGACGTTTTTTCCTTTTACTATTGAAATGATGTTCTATGCAAACTTCTGAATCAACAAAAACATGTTTTGTGATGCTTCTGTCCATCCTTGCTCGTCTTTTGCTTGTTTTCTTCTTGCCTCTCTTCATTGCATGTATTTGTGCATGTTTGAATGTTCATTGCAGGTCTAGAGTTGTGTTCATGTAGTTTTGGGACATTTTACGTGTGAATTCTATCCTTGGGCTGTGATGCGTCTGTCCATCCTTCCCATTGCTCACCTCTCTTTGTTCCATGGCAGTTTTGATAGATGTTCAACATTCTCCTTCTACAGTGTATCACCATTTTAGTGTAGGCGTTTATTGTTTTTCCTTTTTCTCTCTCTCTCTATCTCCTTGGCATGGTTAGATTAGGTTTAGATTAGCTTGCCTACACTGGAATAGCTTGTGGCAGGTAGTTTAGGAGCAGGAACCAGCCTTCTCTGGAGATTCCTTTCTCATTCTTGCAAGTCCCACACTTGGAGAAAGGTTTCAATGTTGTGCAATCACACTGGATGCTAGAGTGATCAACCTAGAAATCTGATCAACATCTAAGGGTGCAGTGATTTTTCACTAACAGTTCCTTTCTTAGAATAAGAATAGGTGAACACTGCACATAAGATACTAGATTCATCTTCACTATCATCTTCATCACCTCTGGAGTACTCCTTAAATAATATTTTTGTTTCTTTCTCTACTTCCTCAATCTCTAGGGAATCACCACCTTCACTTTCTTATCCAAGATCTTATTCATCTTCTTGAGTTCTAAAATTTTCATTGACATGGGGCATCTATTACAAGCCTTTAAGGTGCTTTGGAAATCTGATTTTTTCTTTAACTCTAATGGGAACCTCGTTGGAAAATTTCCCTCTTCAATGATGCCATTTCATTTGCTAATTTCTGTAGAAATGGATCAGTTCTCTCATCTCCAATAGGTTAAGACTTACCCTTGAAGGGTTCTTGATCTTTCCAAAAATAATGATATCATCTTCAACTTCAATGGCCAGTCCTTGTGCTTGTGCAAGATCCCTTGGTTGAACCCTCCAGAGAAAGAATCCTACCTCTGGAGGTTGTGCATTGATGAATAATATCTTTACATTGATCTCAAATGGTGAATCAATCTCCGGTGATCTCAGGAGTATTCGGTCGAAGCGGGACACGAGTCTCTCATAGTTTCATTTGTGCCAATTGAACAAGGAGATATTGACATTCCTTGGTAGATTTGAATCTTTCTTCAAACTTGGACTTTATATCATTCCAACAAGTGATTGATCTAGCGGGAAGGAGGTAGAACCATTCTGCTACTTTTTCTTAGAGATATTCCATGAAAAATTTTACAGCAACATCTTCACGTTCAACTCCAAGAATCTTACATGATGTGGTGAAGGCGGTAATGTGGTTTTCAAGAATTTGTGTGTTGCTAGCTTTGAACTTTGGAAAGTTCTTGCGGGAACTTGTTGGTAGATTTTGAAGAGGTGGTGTGAGATAAGCGGGCCCATATTCCTTCCCCATGGAACAATGGGTTGAGGTATTTTTGCTTCATCTGTCATTGATATTTTTATTTCCACTTTAGCTCTTACTTTTAAAAATTATTCTTTAGATTCTTCTTCATGTTATCACTCTTCTTCACTCGGGAACTCAATGTTCATGGTGGTTGAAAGATGGGAGAATTTTCTAGAGGATTTTCAACGGTTTCCTAAATCGGATTACTAGGTGAACCACTTGAAGACTCAGATGGGGATGAGGCTTGAGAAAAATAATAGGGGTTATCTCGATTTGGCTGATTTTGCAAAGCCTCAAAAGTGGAATCAACAACACCTCTCAACCTACTCAACATGGTATATCTTCCTTCTATTGGTTCTGAGAAAATTTTGTAGTGGGAATGTGAAAGGACACTCTAGAAATACAAAGGGTCTTTCAACAATGGACTTCAATTTTCTCTCTTTTTTTTCAATTTTTTAATTTTTAATATTCTTTAGAATATTTTATTTTTTAGATTTTTGGATCTTGTGATAATATTTTGGGTGCAAATTGTTGCAAGTATGCCCCACGATGGGTGCCAAAAAATGTTGGTGAGAAAATTTTTTGGGGGAAAAATTAGCGGGTATCTAGCCAACACTTTGGGAATCTAGGTCCCTCTACTTGGCTGGTGCAACTCCACTTTATTATGAATGATCGAAATAAAAATTCATTGTTGGTCAGGAGGCCAAGGATCAAACGAGCACACTCCACTACACCCATGGAAAATTATTACAATGGGTTGTAAGGGAGGAATTTTCTAGTGAATGGGGGAAGGGGAGTTAAGAAATTAGACAAGGAAAATTAACCCTGCGAGTAGAAAATCAGATTCTTGCCAGAGCCAATTAGAAAGTTCACATCCACAATTTATAAGAAAGAAACAACAATATTATAGTGTCAACGATCAGAGGAAACCATGCACACAAATTTTCACACATTCATGAATCATGAAATAAAACAATCCTTTCTTTATTGACATTTTCATCAAGTTGTACAATGTAGGAAATGGAGGAAAATAGTGAAGGAAATTGGAAGAATTGTTATCTCTCTTTCTTAGCTCAAAGAAATACTCTCTCTTGAGTGTAAAAAATTGACAACCCTTAAGAAAGAGTATTTCATTACATTATATAGCCCTATAAATGACTCTTTGTATACCCCCATGTGAATTTTCTTTGTCTCATTCAACTCATGACTTTTCACCTTCCTAAGAACTAGGAAATTAAGTTCCCTTTTTATAAATCAAAGAGACTTTTACAATTCAACTTTATAAAGTCACTTTAATGAATAAGAAAAACTATCATGATTACACACAACGGAGAATTATAAGAGGGAGAGAAGAAAGTGCAAATAAATGAGGAGAGAGGAGAAGAAGAAGTGCTCCAAATAATGAAGATACCTCCATCATTAATCAAGATCCACCCTGAAGGAGTTGAAGACGATAATCTCATATTGCAGTACTTTTACACTAAGATGAAAATCCAATGGATCTCGCTTTGAATAATTTTTCCTTGCCAATGATGATCAAAAGCTAACTCTTTTTGCATGATACATGGACACCCTGGACCGTGAAATGAGTGTTGAGAAACATTGTTTCAAGATATCCCAATGTGAGCTTGGGATGGATGCGGGAGCTATTTATGAAGACAATTTTTTATAATTGATTGATGAATCACTTCAACTCATTAATATATTTTTTTCCAACTCATTTTGAATCACCCGGCTCCCAGTGACGAAGATGGATCCACCTACTTTGCGTACTACGATGCCTCACCTTGTTACGGGACATAATTGGACTCAAGATGATGCTTTCAGGATCCTCGTGAAGTTCATGTTTCTTTTTTGAACCATGAAACCATCATACAACCTCATGGAGAGCCCAAAAGTGGAAAGATGGGTGAAAATGAAGATTTCTACAACTTTCTACACTTGGAACTAAAAATTGATATTTTTAGAAAGTTGGTCCTAGGAGCTGTTATTTTGGGAAGTGTCACTTTTTCACGTCGTTGTTGGTACTTGAGGTGATTCTTTCACATTCCAAGCTTGCCATAGATATCTGGGGGTCAATTCAAATAACTTTCCATTTTTGAAATTTTTTTTTTTTTCGACCCACACGCCCTAGTTTTTAGTTTGTGCAACTTTCATTGTTCTTCTCTTCTAAAATATTTTGTCATTTTTGGAAACTTACTAAAAATGGAAAGTGTGAACCAGTGGAACTTACTATTTTTATAAGTTCACTTCTAGGTCTCAGATTGGTGAAAACTCAGTGGATTCTTTCTAGGTTTTTGCTCTTCGGTCTCTGTTAAAGTTTTCTGCTCAATCCATTTGCATGGTTTGACAACAAATGGAAAAAGAGAAACTTTGGGAGAGAAACTTAAAATGGATGCCATTAAAAAATCATAATGTCTTTCGAGATTTATTTTTTTCAGCTTCAAGGCATTTGGATGAGGAAGGTTTTCTCAAAATTTCATGAGGATTTGATCACCGGTTCATTAGTTATGAGTGATTCTTCATTTTCTGACCCTAGGGTTTTTGGCAGCTCATAACCATGGTTTTTTACTCAAAAGACTTGTTTCTTCACTTTACAACAATGCAAAATGATATAAAAATAATTTTTAAGGTTGCATCAAGGTTCTAGAGGTGGCAACAATGGAGGGGTGAAGACGAATCTAGTAGTTGAGCTTTCACGAGCGTGCGCGTAGGTAGCATCGAAGAAACAAGAAGCGGTGGAGGTTTAAAAATACATGTTTTGATGCTTTGGAATGAGTCACACTTTTGTGCACCAAGGGCTTGGTACACTTGGTTCAAAAAAATTCCCCATCCCTATTGGGCCACTTGGCATAGCATGGTTAGACAAAGTGGGGGCTAGGAAATAGAGCATGAGGGGCTCAACTTGCAAGAAGGAGCTTAACTAAGGTCACATTATGGGTTCGAGAGGCTTAAGCGGGAAGGGACACATTTTCTTGCACCATCTACACCAAATCCTTGGTGCACTTGGTGTAAAAAATTGTGCCACTCTCCCATTGGTTGGATTTCCAACCTAGAAAATTGACTAATTATTGGATGTCTTACCTTGGGGAGCCGCATGTTGGGACCATATCTTGAGCTTCTAAAGGAGTTTTTTGATGAAATTTTATATGATTCCTCCTGAAAATGACCTTATAAATCCAATGGTGGGGATTTAAGCTCATGATTCTTCCATTTACTTCCTAAAAAAATAGGATTTTATTCTATCTCTAAGGTTATGCATAAAAAAACTAGTTGTGGACATAATGTGCCTAAGTGTTGTGAAGAATTTGGGATTACCATCCCTTAGGGATCTTAAATACCTTTCCGAAGATATTTTTTTAACTCCTAAATTTTTTTGAAACTACTCCAAAACTTTTGAAACCTCCCAAAACCTTCCAAAACTGATTACACAATGTTCTTAGTTCTCAGATACATTTCCTTGACGAGTTTAGGCCTTTCGCTCTGCTTCGGTGGGTGTGCACCAACTTCGAGAAGATCATAAAATGGTCTTTCCCAAGCTTCCTAAAAGGCATGTCTTGATGGATCTTGTCTTGAAAGCATTTGAAATGACTGGATACCCCTAAATCACCTATGGACATGTCAATACAATGCATGAGACCACTTCAGATGGATGGGATAAGACTGACTCAGGGATTAGGGTGATGTGAAGGAGGGTTCAGAATGACCTTTGAGAAAAAAAATTTAGGTAGGGTATGGTTTTCATTTAAGAAAATTGGGAATTTTCTTATTGCACATTTCCATGACAACACAACGAAATGGGAGAAAGGTCAGAGGGCTCAGAAGTGAGGAAAGCCGGCAGAGAGAATGAGCGAAAGCAATGAGCAGAGGTAGGGAGAACTACCATATCACTCTGACCAATGATCAAGATATCTGAATGAAATTTTGAGGGGAGATGAGGAAGACAATGAAGTTGGTGGGGAGGAGTAGCTGAAGCAGAGGGATTAGAAGTGAAAGCTAAGAGGGCATAAGGGTGATACAGAGCTACTTACCGAGATTAGGTGGGAATTGTGAAAGGTCATTCTAGGAAGTCACCACTTTAAAGAGTAGGTAAAGAATGCCCTGATGGAGAAAGGGGCCTTCCTCTTCTCTAGCGATTACGAGTGATAATTCAATTGACCAAAAGAGAAAGGCCACAAAATTTACCTGTCTCTCGTGCCAAAGATGGGAAAGAAGAAAAAATTGAGGCCCATAGATCAACTTGTATCTCCCCTCCAGAGTGAAATATCTCAAAAATTCTCTGTAACCTTGTCCCATGGATGTGGGAGTGAATTTCTTTCAACTACCAAATTGGTATTTCTTCATTTTTCTCCCGGCATAAGAAATCATCCAACTCAGCTCTCAATGAGCATTTGAAGTAAATGTCTCCCACCACAAAGAGCCTTATAGCAACCACGATTATATCTAGCGAAATAAGAAATTTATTTATAACCACTTTAACTCTCCCTTTTTCCAAGTAGCCACCACTCTAACAGAGTGACCAGACAACCTTTCCATGAAAGGCATAATCCCACCCACCTGTAAGATATTCCAAACCTCATGGTCAGCCTTAACCTCTTCACATGAAGAAGGTTCAATTATTTTGATAGGGCCACCCATTATGAAAAAAAATATAGTGACAGGAGTTTCCAAAGGCCCAATATAGACATTGTTTAAATAGAAATGGTGAGCCCCTTCGATCCAATCACTCACACGTGTCATCAAAAATTGAATTGAGAGTTGTCCTTAATAATAAAAATCCACATGAATGTAACATCATTAAACAAACCCATCCATCACATGAGTGTGATCCATCAAAGATATAAATGGGATTAAATGCCACATAATCCTTATCATTGCCTTTATTGCTGCCAAAAAGGAGGAAATCGTATTAGCATGTTGTATCTCGGGTGAAGCCATGGCTAAAATTTTTAAGATACAAATCAACACCCAAAAGGAACTAAATTTTTAAGAAAATCATTAGCAATAAGTGTAAGGAGGTCCTCCGAGAAAATATCCTATCCAATTCTTTTGATCATCAGAGAGGACACCCATATTAGCCAAGTATTCTACAACCTTGTTGCCCTCCTATAGATATGTTGAAATTTAATCATCTGAAAATGAGATTGCAGGACTCTAATATCTTCAATTATGTTGTGTATAGTCCACTGAACATGTTCATTTGAGTTGAGAATTCTAACAAGATTAAGAGAATCACTTTCAACTATAAGTTATCTAGAGCCAATATTAAGGGCCATCTCAATGCCTTTAAGATTATCCAAAGCTTCACCTCTCGTTATGTGTACCATTTTTGAAGCAAGCTATAGAGGAAACTAGGAGCTTACCAGACTCATCCCTAAGAATAGAATGTCCACCTAAGGCACCTTACCCCGAGTTACCTTTAGCTACATCATTAGTGTTAATATTTAGCCAACCCACTGGAGGGAGGGACCAAGAGGAGTTATCCCATGTGAAAACTGTGGAAGAGGTTTTCAGTGGGATGAGGAGTTGTCTTGGACAAGGTTCTGAAAGACTTAAAATAACATTTTGTTTATGCTTCCTCCAGATACAGTAGTTCAAGTTTTCTTGCAATCCGAATACCACTCCAATGAAGACCTGCCACAAATCATGAGTTTTCTCCTTGAATATATACTTATTCCTTTGTTTCCAAATGCCCCAAAGAACATGGGGAAGTAGTAGGTTCTAGGAAAGGGAAGCAACAGAGTGTTGAAATGGGGACCTCTATTGAGCAAAAGTTTTAGATAAAGAAGAGGGGAACACCCATGCAATCTTGAATCTATCCAAAAGGAGATACCAAAGAGAATGGGAGAAGGTATAGTGGAGAAGAAGGTGATCGAGATTTCCACAATGTTAAGACAAAGGATGCAACAACTAGGAGATAGAATCCCCTTCGTTTAAGGTTTTCCCCAGAAAGAATAGCATCCCGAAAGGAGAACCAAGAAAACAAACCAATTTTAGGAATAACTTGAGGGATCCAAATTTTTCTAAGCTATAGGCCACAAGGAGGGTGATGTATTGAAAGATAGGCATCTTTAATCGAGAAAAAACTTGATGGGGAACTCAGTTAGATTCCCACATCTTGAGACAGGAAAATTGAATATAATGATATGAAATAAAAATCTTGATTTTGTCAATACATTACATCTGGATCAAGCTACATCATTCCCGGAAAAGATGTGCCAACAAGGCTTATTACCATTATTGTCAATGTACCCACTGACCATCTTTCCATATAAAGTTGAAAGAGATTAATGGATCATATCCCGAGAAGGATCTTCTACTAAAGGCTTGTCACCAATCCACCAATCATTCCAAAAATCAATGCTCACACCATTTCCCAAGTGCCATTTAGTACCCACCTTCAACAAATGTTGGCTGCTAGAAATAGAGTTCTAGATGGCAGAGCCTCTCGAAATATCTTAAGAAGAAAATTCTTCTATAGGAGGTAGATATTTAGACAGTTGCACCCAAGGGTGTGCTCATTAATAGCAATTGTCCAACCCAACTTAGCCAACATGGCTTCATTCATCTCCGACAATCTTCTTATCCCAAGCCCCCTACATCTAGAGGTTTACAAGCTACATTCTAGGAAACCAGGTGAATTATTTTATGCTCTTCAAATCCAGACCATAGAAAGTGAATTTAATTTGTTATATACGGAAGCCACCATAGAAGGCATCTTAAGAAGTGACATGAAATAGATTGGAAGACTTTGAAGAGTTTTCTTAACAAGATACATCTTACCTTCTTAGTGAGGATAGAACCCTTCTATAATGCCCGCTAAAACACACACAACAACACTAAAAAAATTAGATAACTTTTTTTACTTTCTTGGAGTTTACATGACGACACGAGTGACTAGAAAGGGCTACTCCCAACTCTCAATAAGTTAGACACAACATAGATCATATAAGTCACAAGGAATCATACAAAACCCATCCCAAACAATTCACTTTACTCTTTGACAAGGCACAACATAATAGACTAACCATAATACACGATTCAATTAAGGACATCCCACAAAGAAAAATGTTTTAAGGTTTTTATTTACTAAAACGTGTTTCAAAACTTGACTTATGAATTAGAAGATTCATGTTATGATTCGAGCAATTCTTATTTACAAAAGTGAACTTCATTCTTTTCTACTATTGACTAATAAGCTTAAGGTCAAGTTTTCTAAAGGAGAATCATTCTATAATATGTCAATAACTTACTTAATTCGTTGATTTAAGAACATTTTCCATTTCTCACAAGTTTAATTATGTTGGTTATGGAGCCTAATAGTGATAGGGGTTGCGAGGGGGCTTTGGACCCTTTGCATGAGGTCTAGGGGTGTGCCCTAGTGGGGGGATTGAGGGCAGTGCCCCCGTAAGCCACATTTAATATGTATTTATTATATGTTTCCCAAAATGATAAAAAAACTCTAATATCTAAAAGAAGGGTCGTGATGTAAGAGGCTCATTGTAGCAGTTGATGCACTGTAAGAGAGTTTTGTTGGACTGAATAAAAGGATTGGCTATTTCTGGTGGATGTAGCCCATTTTGGGTGAACCACGTTAAATCTGTGTCTCTATTTTATTGCATTTTATTCCTAATTTATGTTTCCCGCATTATTCATTGCTTGCTTGTTTACTGTCAAGCGCATAACCGTATCGAGAGCACGCGTTTGAGATTTTTTTGTTGGCAATATACTCACATAAGGATTTCTATTTGAGTGGTAGAAGTAGAAATGGCGAGAGGAGATTAATTTTAGAGTTGATAAGTTTGACGGCCGAAGTTACTAGCTATGGAAAATGCAGGTGGAATATTACCTGTATCAAAAGGATCTATATCTACCATTGGGAGGTGTAGGAGCGAAGCCCCCATTCATGTCTGATGATGAATGGAATGTTTTGGATAGGAAGGCTCTCGGTGTGATTCGATTGAGTCTGGCATCATCCGTAGCTTCAAATATCTCACAGGTGAAGAGTACGGTAGAGTTGATGAAAACTCTAGCTAATTTATATGAAACACCTAGTGCATCCAATAAAGTTTATTTGATGAAAATATTGTTTAATCTAAAAATGCAAGAATGTGGATATGTATCTAACCATCTTAATGATTTCTACACTATTGTAAATCAGTTATATTCATTTAAATCCCATTTGATGAGGAGGTTAGATCATTATTATTCCTATGTTCTTTGTCGAAAAGTTGGGACAACTTAATAATGGCGATTAGTAATACATCATCTACTTCTCTTAAATTTGAAGTTGTAGTAAGTGTCATCTTAAATGAGGAAATGCGCAAGAAAACTACGAGGGAAAATTCTTCTTCTGGAAATGCGTTGAATATGGAGAGTAGAGGAGGAGCAAGGAGAAATCAAAGAGTAAGGCTTGTGGGAGATCTAAATCGAATATGGCCGATCCAAATCTAGGAGTAGCGGCATTACTTGTTGGAACCATGGAAAGGGAGGACATGATAAAAAGGATGTTTGGTTCAAATGAAACAAAGAAAACCAGCTTGAAGGTATTAAAGAGGAAAATTCGACAGGTAATATTGTTCGGGATGCTCTTATAATTTATCTTAATACTAGAGTAGAATCTTGGGTAATAGATTCAGTGCCTCTTTCCATACGCAACCCCGATAAGGGTATTTTAAAGAAGTATTTCCAAGGAAATTTTGGACAGGTTTATTTAGGCAATGATGATCCGTGCAACATTGTTAGGAAGGGCAATGTACACCTGAAATTACATAATGGAACTACATGGATATTGAGAGACATGAGGCATGTACCTAGTCTCAGGAGAAATCTCATCTCTGTAGGACAGTTGGGTGGTGAAGGTTGCATAGTTACATTCACTTTAGATGCTTGGAAGGTTTCCAAGGGTGCCCTGGTAGTGGCACGGGGTAAGAAAGTAGGAACTCTTTATTTATCTACTTGTATATCTAATTCTTCTACCATATTGTCTACTTCAGATGAGGATGCCAACATGTGGCACAATAGATTGGGACATATGAGTGAGAAGGGCATGAAAATTCTATAGGAAAAGGTAAGATTTTAATTTTGAAGCAATTGGACTTAGAGTTTTGTGAGAATCACATTTTTGGGAAACAGAAAGAGTTAGATTTCTCAAGGCAGGGAATACCAAGAAAGAGCAAAATTTGGAGCTAGTTCATACAAATGTGTGGGGGTTGGCCCATGTTGCATCTCATGGCAGTTCTCTGTACTATGTCACATTCACAGATGATGCCACAAGGAAGGTATGGTTATATTGCATTAAGTGTAAGTTTTATGTATTTGATACATTTAAGAAATGGAAATTACTTGTTGAGAATGAATGTGGTTTTAAATTGAAATGTTTGAGATCTAATAATGGTGGTGAGTATTGCAGTAAGAAATTTGATGATTATTGTTCCTTGAATGGGATTCGTAGAGAGAAAATAGTTCCCAGGACTCCATAACAAAATGGTGTTAGTGAGAGGATGAATAGAACAATAATGGAGTATGCACGGTCAATGAGATTGCATGTGGGGCTGCCTCTTCAATTTTGGGCAGAGGTCGTAGATACTTGTGTACTTAATCAACCGTGGGCCTTCGAGTGCATTAGATGGAGGAATTCCTAAAGAATACTAGACCGGGAAAGAGGTAGACCTTTCATTTTTAAGAGTATTTGGTTCAGAGGCATTTGTGCATGTTAATAAAGAAAATAGGAAGAAATTGGATTCAAAATCCAAACATTGCACATTCATAGGCAATGGCTTTAATGGTGATTATGGATTTTGGTTTTGCGATCTAGATGAATGTAAGATAATTAGGAATCATGATGTTATTTTGCATGAAAATAGAATGTACAGAGAGATCAGTGCACAGGATGACAAAAATCCCAAGGAAGATTTGGTTGAGGATATAGCTCCTAAAAATGAACTCTCGATGGAAAATATCCACCTACAGGTACCAAGGTTGACAGTTTTGTAGGCCAAGCATGATAGCCAGACATCGCATCAGCACCTCTGTCAGAAATTCAAGAAAATGAGCAGCAAGAAAATAATGATCCCGAGTCACCCCCATCTTTGGTAAGAAGGTCACAACGTATTAGTAGACCTCCAGAAATATTTTCCCCTACTTTGTATTATTTGTTACTAATAGATAGTGGTGAGCCAGAGAGCTTTGATGAGGCAATGCAGGTGGAGTCCACTAAGGAGTGGGAGCATGGCATGAAGGAGGAAATGGACTCCTTGGAGAAGAACCAAACATGGGATTTAGTCAAATTTTTGGCTGGGAAGAGAGTACTAAAAAATGGGTCTACCGTGTGAAAGAAGAAGAAGGTGGATGGAAAAGGTACAAAGCAAGGCTTGTAGTGAAGGGGTATGAACAAAATAAAGGTATCTATTTTGATGAAATTTTCTCCCTTGTTGTAAAGATGTCTTCCATTCATACTGTATTAAGTTTAGTTGTTGTTGAAGATTTACACTTAGAGAAACTTGATGTCAAGACGGCATTTCTCCATGGTGACTTGGAGGAGGAGATTTATATGCAAAGAACCACTTGGATATGAGGTGAAGGGTAAGGAGAAATTGGTTTTCAGGTTAAAGAAGAGCCTATACAGGCTCAAGTAAGCTCCCCAGAAATGGTATCTAAAGTTTGATAGTTTTATGCATGAGCATGGTTTTACTAGATGTCAATCAGATCATTATGTATACTTTAAATGGTTGGATAGTGGGAGATACATTATTCTTCTGTTATATGTAGACGATATGCTTGTAGCAGGGTCTAATATGTAGGAAATTGCAAAGCTTAAGGAAAAGCTTGCACAAACATTTTAAATGAAGGATTTGGGTGTAGCAAAGAAAATCCTTGGTATGAAAATCAAGAGGGACAGAATAAATAGGAAATTTTTGTTGTATCGACGAGGACTATGTAGATAAGGTGTTAGAAAGGTTTCAAATTTAGAATTTGAAACTAGTTAGTACACCATTGGTGAGCATTTTAGATTAAGTAAAGAGCAATGCCCAACACACAAGAGGAAAAGGGTTATATGGCATAGGTTCCTTATTCTTCAAAGAGTGAGGAGCCTTATGTATGCCATGGTTTGTACTAGGCCAAACATTGCCCAAGCAGTGGGAGTTGTTAGCAAGTATATGGAAAATCTAGGTAAAGCACACTAGAAGGCAGTCTAGTGGATTCTCAGGTACTTGAGAGGGACCACTAGTAGGCACTTGTGCTTCAAGGGTCAGATTATACTTTACAGGGATTTGTGGATTTAGATATGGAAGGAGATTTGGATAGCAGGAGGAGCACTATTGGATATGTGTTTATAGTTGGTGGTGTGGCAGTGAGTTGGATCTCAAAGTTGCAGAAGGTAGTTGCCCTATCTACTACAAAGGTAGAATATGTTGCGATCGAGGGTAAGTAAGGAAATGTTATAGATGAGCAGGTTCATGGAGGAGTTGGGTAAGGAGAAAGGGGATTGTAAGTTATACAGTGATAGTCAAAGTACAATTCACCTAGCAAAGAACTCATCCTTCCATTCAAGAACAAAACACATTCAACTAAGATATCACTTCATATGACAAGTGTTGGAGGATGGGCAGCTTGAGTTAGTGAAGATTCATATAGATGATAATCCTGTTGATATATTTATTAAGCCAATGAAAAAGGAGATGTTGGATTTGCATTCAACTTCTATGGGTCTTCAAGATTGATCTTGAAGTGGAAGAAACAAGCCAAGAAGAAAAGTCCAAGCAGGCATTGTAGTGGTGGAGTTACAATAATCGGTCTCAAGTGGGAGATTGTTGGGTACATGGAGCCCGATAGTAATGAGGGTTGCAAGTGGGGGCTTCGGCCCCTTTACAAGGTCTAGAGGCTGCACACCCTAGCGGGGCTCGAGGCGCGCGCTCTATAAGCCACATTTAATATGTATTTATTATATGTTTCCCTGAAATGATAAAAAAACTCTAATATCTAAAAGAAGGGTCGTGATGTAAGAGGCTCACTGTAGCATTTGATGCACTGTAAGAGAGTTTTTCTAGACTAAATAAAAGGATTGGTTGTTTCTGGTGGACATAGCCCATTTTTGGGTGAACCACGTTAAATCTGTGTCTTTGTTTTATTGCATTTTATTTCTAATTTACGTTTCCCGCATTATTCATTGCTTACTTGTTTACCTGTATAACTAGTATAATCCTAACAAATTAATCTTACTCAAGCCACTAAAACTTTTCCACACCTTTATTTCACAGTGACAAGCACAAGCTCGATTGAGGTAAAGTACCATTTTTAGGTTTGCAATAAAATCTTCTTTGTGCAAGGATCAAAATTTTAACATTACTTAAGAAAGATTCCAATGAACCAAGGCAAGGGTTAAGGGAGACAGGTCAAAAATAAATTTAGCTTCAGGGTCTCATTGGTTATTAACCAATCTATTATTGAGGCCAAGAATTTATCAAGATTTTTTGAAAGCTACATTTAGACCTTGCTTGATTAAGTTTGAAAAAGGAAAATAATTTACATTTCAAAAGATTGAGAGATATTGAAGGGTTTCTTAATCAATTTTCCTCCTACTTATATAACCTTATTATCTTCCAAAAACTAATCATTGATTTCACCAAAAGATCATTTAAGAATTCATCATAAAAGGGATAATATTGATTAGTTTAGCTTGGGAAAAACAAGGTAAATATATTTTTATTACATAAGTTAGTTTCCTCTTTGATCACCTAAGGACCCAAAAGTTATCAAGAAGCTTACATCTACATTAATTTATTCGTATGTATATATTTTATCTTAACTTTAATAACTTTATAAGGATCATCTAACCATTTTATTATGCTTATAATTACAAAGTATTACTATGTCTTAAAAGGGTTTATAACTAAAAATTTTAGCTCAAGAGCAAAGTTTACCATTACTCGTTTGTGAAAACTATACATGGTTACATCAATTCTTTCCAACACAACGCACAACCCAAAGGGACAAACAAACTCTATGGAACCATGACTAGGGAACAAGAGAGTAATAACATTGGTCACGCCACGCTATACTATTCTTAGAATTTATATAATACATTAGAATCACCCATAACCATGCGGTAATCAACTTTTATATTTTCCATGATAACAAAACAAGCCAAAGTTTCAATAGTCATGACAACATTACTCCACAACACATAATACTAAGGCACTTGGTTTTCTTCTAAATTCCCAAATAACCCATACTAGAGTTTTACAACATAAAAGTATTCATACAAAAGAACTTCACAACCAAGTTTGATGCAATATTATACAATTCTTTCCCTCATCTACTCGCATAAGCCATCTGCAACAATTATTAACCTAAGTCAGTTCACGAGAACTGAGCAAGATAAGACTACACAAAGCAACAATAAGCTACTATCTAATAATATCAAGAAAGGAAACATTATATTCCAAGAATTGGATCGAAGCTCTAAATACTAACAACCCCTTAAGATAAATAAAATTTCCACCATGCTAATCTAAGAAGAAAGCCTTATACTTCAGTTATGAACATTGTCTCAAAAGCAAAAAAAAATTAACAATCATTTGAGAAGGGGCCATTGGCCTAATAAGTTAGAAACAACAGTCTAGTGTAACAGGATTTCCATCAAATAAACAATTAGGTTATAAGATTGAGAACTGATATTCAAACCAATAATCTAAATTCATAAAAAGGTACCAAAATCACAAGCTACGATACTAATTTTATGAAATGACAAAATTGAACAATTAATCCAGGAGGAAGCACGGGATTCAAGGTTAACATGAAAGGTCGAGTGTATTAAAATTTTAATCATGTAATCATATAGACTATATGATGGAAATCTAATACACAACCACCACTCAACATTTTTTAAAAGGGAAGGCAAATAATACTAGTTTCGCCATTGACTCCAAGGAATTTCACAATCATTCAAGAAGAGGCCACTTTGTCCTTATAGGCAAGTAATGACAAGTGAGAGTAAAAGAGAGTTTCGACATACAAGATAACATTTAAAACATTAATCCAAGTTTTACCACACTAGGTATTTCCAAACCTTCTCTATAAGTCTATAGTTTTAGTTTAAAACAATGTGGATCACCACTTTCCATCACAAGTCCTTTTAAAGTACCCCTCGTTAACATATTCAAACCATTCAAAAAGGAAAATTGCATTTATAAGTATCACCAAAAGCCATTAAATTAACATCAACTTCAAATATAAATCAACAATGCATCTATATATAAATACCCCCAAATATCCCTAATGCTCTTAACCATTCTATCATAAGTCAACAAGATATCAACGCACATACGTCATCCAAAAGTCAATTAAAATCAGCGAGATGCAAAATTATAAAAATGCCACCAAGAGTCATCACGAGTAGAATTATGCCAAGGTAGTTCTGAAAATAAAGGAATACTATCCATAACACACACATGAAACTACAAATCTCGAGTGATGAAAACCTTTGTTACGGTTTAAGCTTCATAAGGGATGGTCAAAGTGCCCCTCAAGGAAAAACCTTAAACGTTTTAGAACTATACTGATGTTCAACAGCAAAAAGGGTATACGTCAAGTGTCATAACAATTAAGCATAAATACTCAAGGTGCAAGACAACTAGAAATCTGGGTACCTTAGCCAAGATACACCCTCCAAGCATAAATCTAACCACGAAGTCAACCACACATAAAGTTTTGCAAACCTATGGGATAGTTCAAGGGGACATTTAATTGGTTCGAGAAAAGAGAACATGGAGATCTAACAGACCTCGACAACCACACCACTCCAAGGTTGGGAAACACCAAAGAACAACTGACATTACGAGATTGTTGACATAATCCAAGAGGGTGATTAAGTGTCCATAAAATGTGGTCAACCCAGATCGGGTTCCCTTTAGTAGTTATTTTCTAAAGCAAGTTTCATACCCGTGAGAACTATACTCAACATACCCGCAACGACAAGAAAAATATTCACTGGTCTTGATTTCACTAAACCAAATTATTTAAGGAAAACTAGAGAGAGAGGGGGTTATAAACCTATAATGATTAAAAAAACTCGCATACCCGGAAGGGGCATTTTCAGATAAGGTAACTACTTGAGTAACCAGATCTAGGAGTCATGGAATTAGGGGCAACTCGATTATCTAGGAAGAAAATCAAATCCAAAAAAATATATAATAAGCTCATATGAAAAGCAAGAGTTTTAAAAATAAATGCAATAGGATTGCTCTCACAATAGAAAATTACTAGCTATAAACACCATGATGAACTTGATGCTCAATCAAAGAAATGTAGAAATTAATGGTAGAAGGTTGATCATTCAAGCATGAACACGCAACAACCCGAGAAGGGGGATACATCTATGTTGTCCATTTTAACACTGACAACTAATAGCTAAAACAAGAAGATAACAAGAGGAAAGAGAGATTTCCTAGCAAGGCGTCCAAACCCACAAACAAAACCAAGCAGAGGAAAACCAAATTTAGGGAAGAGAAGGCTCTATTTCATGATATTTTTAAATTTTAGCAATTGTAGCAATAGTAGGTTTATCTTTCCTATTTATCTAGCTTGTACAAGTCATATGGACACCTCGCAGACCTAGAACAACACTTCTCGGGTTGAATCACGTCTCTTCCACTAACTGGGTGCTAAAACCATGCTCACTCCCACGTTGGCATAGGCAGGGGAGCTCTTTAATCCACGAGTTACATTAGATAGAAATAATTGTGGCTCAATGACTGTCATGACTACAATAAAACACCAATGGGTTTATTGCTAAAGGCCCAGGGACTTAAAAAAACACGTGAGGAAGGGGGGGTAAAGCCAGGCCCCACAACCATGCAACATCCTCACAACTTGCGTCAAAAGGATCATGAGAGCAGGATAGACATCCATCAAAGCACAAAGGATAAAAAAACATATTTTCTTTGTCGGTTGTAGTCACAGGAGCCAAAGAAGACATGAATGCACAAGGAGGAAGTATACACGTGGCTTGCAAACTGATGAAAAGGATGCCTCAAAGAGATGTGGTCGCAAGGAACTGCCATGACTGTGGATATAAAAAAGGGATCTAAAAGAACCATGCTTCACCCATGCAACCAACAAGTTTCCAAACTGATCAGCCCGCATTTTCTAGCCTATACGTAGCTAGGGACAAAATAACAATTTTGAAATAGGGTAAGAACACCCATCGAAGCACAAAGGAAAATGGGTCCTTTTTGTCTGCTTTGAAGTTGCAGTACCCCAGAGCTAAGGATACAATGAGGATGTTAAACACAAGGTAAGTGAATTGTTGACCAAATGCTTCAAAGAGATGTAGTCACAAGGGAGTGTCATAATGGCAGGATTAGCACAAAGAAACCTATAAAAATGGACTGTTCAAGTCACCCCAGAAGAATACACGCGGCCAAGGACAAGAAGGAGCTTAGGAACAAGAATGGACATCCATCGAGTATTAGGAGAAAATATTTCTTTCCATTGTTGCAGTTGTAGGCGCCCACGAAGGATTGCAATCAACAACACAACAAGGGTTATGTTTTACGGCCTCTTCCCTTTGCCTTCATCTGTAGGTCTCTCCTTCTCATGCTGCCAACAGGAAAAAGGTATATGGAGGGGAGAAATTTTAATTGCATTAAACAAAATTTGTAGGAGCTTCAACCACTCCCACCCACCAACAAGGAATCCAATGTAGGAGGAAAGAAGAAAATAAATACAAGTGTGCCCCACAAGTAAATAGTGGTCAGTGGTTGGGAAATGAGTAAGTCCACCACTGACTTTTTTTTTTTTTTTAAATTGGGCATTACATTATCTCCTCCCCTTAAGAAAGCATCATCCTTGATGTGACATAACACTGAAGGAAGGAAAGGTGGTAAGCATCAAGGAATAGATAAAGATGAAAGTACACCCTATGGTTAAAATTTCAATCGTTAAAGCATGGCCACGGGGTAGCCTTAGAAACATTTTGATAGAATGTTTAACTTTCAAAGTTCTATGAAGATTGGAAGTTCCCTCTTATTCACTATTTCATTAGTTCTCTTTCCATTTACATTATTCCTAATTCAAGTTCTTTAAAATTTCATTGTTGAAGAGTTTTAGTTTATTCTTTCTTGTGGGTGCCCAACATGAATCTGTTATCACAACACCCTACCAGGTCATACACAACACTAATGATTCACAAGCATAATTTTACATACTTTCATGACAGTACCACACCACAAGTTATTAACCAAATTATGGAAGAGAACAGGCACGGTCCACATAACATAGTACTTTTCACACATCTATGACCGACATATAAGACTCAAACAAAAGTGTACTATGACAACCAAAAATTCCCACAATTCCACAAATGAAGATTTCACATAACTCAAAACAATAGCAACAAATACATAGTGTCAAAAAGGCATCAAAGCCATATCCACAACATCACAAAACATATCTAACTAACATGAGTAACACATACATCATAGCACCACTCCCAAGACATCACAACAACCCAACATACCTCCTAAAGCATCAATCATACACACAAATCTCTTATGCCTCCCTCAATCTCTTATGCCTCCTCAATCTCTTATGCCTCCCTCAAGTCTCTTATGCCTCCCTCAATCTCTTATGCCTCCCTCAAGTAGTAATAAATAAATTTTCCTTTTCGCTCCCCAAAGAGGTCGGTTTCCCTATGGCCCTAGGCACATAGAGTCAAGACACCCCTAACCCAAGTGACATAATAACTCATGGTTTGACAACCTGCTAGTTATCTGTAACTCCTTGGGCATACCCCCATACAATGAAGTGGGTCCATAGGTCCAACCATTCCATGGTGCATCCCATGAACCTATTCCACACATTACGACAATAGAACCAACATAGCAATCTGATTCAAATGCCAAGTGGAAAAATACAAGCCTTGGGCAAGGTGGTAAAATTTTAAAAGAAGATCCAAATCCAAAAAAAATGGCCAAATAGCCATAGTTAGTGCAAAAATCTGCATGTTAGTACCACAAACCAAGGAAATTCCCAAAATATAAAACATGAAAATCAAGAAAATTGTTGGTCCTTACAGAAATAAAATAAAAATTTCAATTTACAAATAAAATACATATATAAGAATAGCACATTACGATGACTATGTGGCCTTATCTAGCCACCAAGGGGGTACTCAATGAGTTATTGGCACTCGGAACATCAAGCCTCAGCTCGTAAAATAAAATATAAATAGTACAACTATCATCATCTCTATCTGAATCATCCCACCACCACTTCGACAAAGCTAAACACACTCATAGCTACACTTAGGTTACATCCATCAAACAACCACAGAGGGAGAGAGGAAAGAAGTACAGGTTGTCATCTACGGAACCGAAGGTCAGCTCGAGTTACTGGCCCATGGTACATGATTCCTCACTCCCAACATACACTTTTACCTATTTCCCTTTCCTATCACGGAAGGAAGAACCCCATGCGCGTCGGCCTATCACCCAGCAGAAGCTGAGTGCTCACCCAAGGCACGCGTAGGTGTCGAGTCTCTCTTTTATGTGATTCTAGTGGGAAGCATTATCTATGATTAGTGTAAGAGTATTTAGGAAAGAAGTTGAGACCTACAAGAACCATAGGGCTCAGAATAGCCTCTAGATCCTTGCATTCACTTCAGACCGAGTGCTTTAACAGATTCCAGAACATATACTATAACAGAAAGAAAGATACAACCATTCATTCATATCATGAAAGGAAAGAGAACTCATATGAACAAAATATGCATTAAACCCATTGATATTCATATCTATTTATAACAGGTAACCTTAATATATTCATTGATTCATTATAGAGTGCAGATCGTAGTCATTCGCATCACTGGACGTATGTAGCTAAGCTAATAGAAAATAAAAATACAACTCCATGCTTAGTACATCCTTTCCTACACCAGAATATCCACTCACAAAGAATTCTCGAGCTTCACTCACTCTCTAACCCGCTATGCCCCATGTATATCTCCATGTGTGTGTGTATACCTCTATCTATATCTTTTCCCCATGGCGGGCACTTGTATTTATCACTTTCCCGGGCTGCCAACTCGCCTTACCGCACCCTCAGATCCGTCGCCAAGTGTCGAATGTGGTCCTCCATGTGAGCATGTTCCTTCAGGCCTGAGCTCTCCATTCCATCTCATGATGATCTTCTAGAAGATTCCATCCGGGCATGCTCTTTCTGGGCCAACCTGTTGCCAGGCTGGCATCTTATCCGCATGCAACCGATCACACTTTTCACGTGTTCTACCTTGGGCACTCAAATTGGCTAAGTCCCGAACCTCCTTTTGCGCATCGTGCATGCTATTTACTTCCTTAAGCCTTTCTCTTACGCGCTTTTGCCTTGTGCACCATTTTATAATTGGGGTCTCACGCGCTAAGCGCCTTCATACTTGGTCAATATTCCAGGGGCCCAACATCACCCCACACTATGCATGTTCTCCGTCCTCGGAAACATCTTACTTGACCAAGATGTAAGTTGTTTTATGGAACCCAAAAGTAGACTTATACTTTACAAAATGAATAAGGAATGAAAGAATAGGGGAAAGAATGAAGAATGGGGGAACATCAATTCAAAAGGCTAGGAAAGTCCTTTCACAGATCTACCTCTAGCTTGTTCCACACTTCAACCTTGTCCTTCGCCTTCTGGCATAGGTCGCCCACCAGGGTGCTCACTTCATCAAAGCTTAGGCCAATTCCCTAGGTGCCCAAAGTGTCCACAGTCTGCTCCAAGTCCTTACCCAGGTCTGTAAGTTTATCCATTCTCTTGGTAATTTAGGGGTATAGTTCCTTCAGCTGGGCCTTAATTGAGCTCCTTAAAGCCTCAATTACCTCTGATTTCTTTTCTACCTCGATGAACCTTGTCCCTCTCTACCATGTTCCCTTTGTTCTTTTCTTGGAACTCTTTTAGCTTTGCTTCAAGCATGGTGACCAAGGAGCTCGCCACCTTATCTCTATCTGCATGTGTCATATGCAGCTTCTGCAGACTGGGTAGCGACCTTAATCTCCACGAGTACTTGGCTATACTCGCAACAGTTGCTACTACCTTCAACTGGTCTTCCTCTTTCAAGCACGCGGCCACTTCTTCTCTGATTCCAGCACCAAGGGTCACCTCTCCATAGTGAGGATGCGCATTAGGTCTTCTAAGCATTCCAAGGTTGATGCGTACCTCTGAGGGATTAGAGTTAGGTCAAGGTGCTTTAATATGATGGCACTCTTGATCGACTCCACCTTCTTGTAGACCTCCTACACCTTTACTTTTTCCTCCTTTAACTTGCACCTTAACTACGCACTGATTAATTCCTCCTATTTTAAACTCTTGGCCTTCTCCACCAGTTCTTCCTCCTTCCTCCCCAACTTCACCTCCAATGCTCTGATTCTATCATTTCACGTGAACAGCCTAGCCTCGGTCTCGACCACGAATTTGTTCAGAGCATTGCATACTTTCTCGTCTGAAATTTCCTAAGCATTTACTAAGGGGTTGTCTCCCTTAGATTCTGCAATGAGATGAGTGCTTTCTAGGCAGACTTCAAAGTCTGGCTCATCAATGTGTGACTCAAACACCCAAGAAAGCATCTTCTTGGTCCTGGGTACACACCATCCTTCTCAAAAGACCCCATGGCTATAAGCCTTTCAATGGGTACAGTGGTCTCTGGAACCGTGTGTGCAACACCTTCCTTGTGTCATCCACATAGCCCATTATCTGTCTCTGGTTTATATCCAGAGTTCTCCTACTTGAGCGCGTGCCTTTGGGGAAGCTAACTATCAGAGCGAGGCCTCCTAGGCTGTCATGCTCCTTCTCAATGCTCTCCTCCTTCCCTTCCTTAAGCACTATGTCCGCATTGCACTCTAACTCTTGGTCTACAAGGACTTTGAGCATCTTTTTCACTTCTCGCTCTGCTAACTTAGTAATCTACTCTTTTGTAAGGCTTATGGCTCCCTACTCCTTGGCATCCTTCTCATCTACCTTTATGTCTTCGGTGCCTTCCTCATCTTGTGTGCCCTTGCACCATGCAAATACAAACTCTTTCTTCTCCTCTCCACTCTCTTCCTCTGAGTCATAGACACTAAACACATGTGGCTCTTTGTCCTTCTCAGGCTCTTCTTCCTCATCGCCACCTCCTTCACTCTCATCTTCTCCTTCTCCCAAGTACTTCTCCAATCTGTTGATCACCTCTCGAGACAGCCGCATCCACCCTCTGCTTCTTCCTAAGAGGTGGCTTCTGATCAGGAGATTTGGCCTCCTCTTCTTCCTTCGACGATTCTTCCATGGTGGTGGGTTGTTCGAGCGCCTCTACTGTGTCTTCTCCTTCACTGGAGACTTCTTTCTCCGTATGTAGGTGCTTGGCTTGGCACTTGTAGATGGCATGCTCACTATCTGAGTAGTTGACACACTTGGTGCTCCTTCCTCTCCTCTGCCTCTCTTCTTAGACGTTGGCTTCTTCTTCCCCAAGGGGTCTTCAGGTATGGATATTTTGTTCTCCAAATACGCACCCTTTTCAAACTTCGGCCTTATGTGCATGTACACGCGTGTCATGGATCCTCCAGCGATGGGAAGCGTTATCGGCCTAGTCATTTGGATCTCGTGTGATACGTACTTCTCTATGTACACATGCTTACCGCCGGGTAATTCAGCTTCTTCCTCATCTCCTGTGTTCTCGTCTAACCTTCCTAGTTCCAGCCTTAGCTTCTTTGATTCTTTAAATCTGTTTACTCCCACTTAGAAGTATTGGGTAGTGAACGAAAGGAAGCTTGCACCAAGGGCTCCATGATTCATCAATAAGCTTAAATCTGCCCAAGTGAGTCTTTGGTACACCGCAAACTTAGCTTCTCCCTCAATGGTTATTGGGAGTTGTTCAGGGATCCTCCATTCTACCCCGAATGCATTCCTCAAGTACGTATACCACTTTTCTAGCCATGCTTTGTGGGGAGTCGTCATTGTATCACAAGCATACTTCTTAAACCTCTTCGCGGGCGAAGGGTCTTCAGCTAGGTACTCCCACACGAACTTGTCTGAGGCATCTAGCACTCCAATTTCTATAAACACTATGGTGAGCAAGACATTGCCAAAGAGGATCATGTCCCCTTCCTTCATGCACTTAACAATCTCCTCTGCAATGTACATGGATAAGTTGTATATCGTCCCCTCTGCAATCTTCCTACAGACATGTAGCCAAGGTTTGTTGACCTGCGTCCATCTTTCTTGGCCATTTAGCTTAGTCACCAGATATGCACGGCCATCTTCATAACAAGGTCCTTGATGTCTGAAATATGATATTACATGACCCTTTCTTACATGCATACTTAGTGAAGGTCTCTTGAATAGCCTCCTTGTCGCCAAGGTCATCTTCTAGGCTATCTCCCTCACATATGAGGCCTGTAAATTGTGAAATCAACTGGGGAGTCACGCACATCTTGCGCCCAAGAAAGTGGAAATAGTCTTCATGCACTGAGACATCAACCACTGGTACAAGTGATATGGCTTCCCAAAATAAGGCAACTCATAGAGTTGCAATAGCCCTGCCTTCACCAATTTAACCTTAACGTCATCGTCATATATGGGAAAACCTTCAGGTGTTCGCTTGTTGGTGGGGCATACCAATTCCAATGCCATTTCTTTCTCTATGGTGTTTGTGCAGTGATTATAGTCACTAACAGGTATGCTTCTCAAGTGGGATTCCCATTCCTTTCCCATCATCACCCCATCTGGGTATTGCATCTCTACATACCATTCTTCATTTGTGTCTACTTTGGGTTCTGGTTGTTTAGCCTTAGCTTTGCCCTTTCCTTTCTTGGGTGCCATGGTCGAGGTATTTTTATCACTCCTACCCTCTCTTTGTTACTTTGTCTTTCTTCTCCCAACCTTCGATCTCAGATCCATGATATAACTCTTCTAAACCCGTGCCCTAGTTTGTCGAACCCTAACTTGGATAAACTCTTCACAAGATAGCACCTTTTCAACTCCTTCCATGCCCGTGTAATTCCTTCTGGTCCGCAATCTCAAACTAGATCTTCACATTTTAATCACACAGATCTTCCACTCGATCGAATCTGAAAACCCTAGTTTATAACACTCGCTTATATCTCCAACTCTTCATTTTCACAAAGTAAAAATGAGAGTGCCCCGACCCTTTATTTATAGTTTTTCCTTTTTCTGATCATTAAATGCTACTTTACCTACCCCCATACTTTGTTCATTTAATGCAGCTTTTTCAAACAAATTCCATCTTTAGCACCTTCACTCACGCGCCCTTCCTGCGTGAAAACTCCTCCAACCTTCTGGTGCACAACCCAACCAACCTGACAGGAGACTCTTGCACGTGCCTAAACTGTGCCAAAGGCACTTCTTTTTCGATTCTTGCTTTCGCCTACCTCATGTTGCTTTAACTGCGCTTCCTTTTCCTTTGTACATGGGATCTACTAGTAGCTTTATCCTAGCACCAACCATTCTATCTTTTCTCTTCATCTACCTCTTTCAACTGGGCTACACAACAAGGCTCTTCAACACAACTTCCTTGGTACTTTAATCATGTGCTTCTTCACTTTTCTCCACCCCACACTTAAATGATGTGTGGTCCTCTAGCACACTCACAAATTCTCCAAAAATAGCAATAAGGTTACCGGCGCCCAAGGTGCAAAACAACAACGTGAAAGGGAAACACAAGAAAGGAAAAATGCATAAAGGAAACTTCTAGAATAATCTGGCAAAACGCCTTATTTTCAAACACCAAGAAGACTTATTTATAATAGGGCTTGACTATTATCATTGAAGTGTCTAGGAAACTTCGTCCCATCTAGCGCTTGTAACTGGCACGTGCCCGCATCAAGGATGTACGAGATTGTGTAGGGACCCAACCAATGGACTTTCAACTTTCCAGGATGGTGCAGAAACTTAGAATCATATAGTAACATCATCTGTCCAACCTCAAACTTCTTATTTCTAATATGGTAATCATGCCAAGCCTTTTGCTTTACCTTTTCTCGTTGTTTGGCTCCATCGGGTAAGTGATCATCTCTCATCCAGTTTCATTAGCTCATCAATCCTTTCTTCTAGTGCATATTCATCAGCTAAACCTCATGTGTGCGTTATTCGCAGAGAAGGTAACATAAATTCAATTGGCAAAAGCGACTTTTGTGCTAAACACCAATTGAAAAGGTGTGGCTTTATTTAGTCTTTTATACGTAGTCCTGTAAGCCCATAACACTATTGATACTTTGTCATCCCAATCTTGTCTTCCAACATCATAGATTTTGGTCAAGGTATGACTTAGTATTTTGTTGAATGCTTCCACGGTTTTATTCACTTGTGGGTGATAGGGCATAGTCTTGTGATGAGCCACCATGAACTTTGATAACAGGATCCTCATGGTCTCATTCAGAAAATGTGTACCCCTATCACTGGTCAAACTCAATGGACATCCATACCTCGTGATAATGTTCTCCCATAAGAACCTTTCCACTTGTTGTTTTACGTGTAATCTTTAGTTGGGGCTGCCTCTTCCCACCTTGTGAGATAATCCATGCAAGTGATGACATAACGTGACCTAGTCCTACATGCTTTGCTAGTGCAATAGGTCCCACAAAATCTATAGCCCTTTTTCGAAAGGCTCTGCACTAGGGATAGGACACAAAGGCATTTTATCTCTCCTTCTTGGTTTTCCAATGTGTTGACAGTGGTCACATGCTTTACAATAATCTTTACAATCCCTGTATAAGGTTTCCCACCATAATCATGTCATTAATATCTTGCGTGCGGTGGCATCACCTATGTAATGCCCACCCGCACTTCCTCTGTGTGCTTCCTCCATGATTTCTATGTGCTCATGCTCTAATACACACTGCGCAAAACTTCATCTCATCCCAACCGGTATAAGTCTCCACTAATCAACATGTAGGGCACGCACGCATATGGCCAATCGCTTCTTTTCCAATACCTTCATTCCATCCAGGCCACACCTTCTTTTAAAAATACTACAATCTCCTCCGAATCTAAGGGCGCACGCCACAATCTAAATATTTGGGCATTGGGCATTACTTCCTTAATACTTTACACATCCTCTTACGAATCAATCCTTAACATGATCGGCCCACAATTACTTTTCCGGCTTCACTACAACGGTGAATTCAAACTCTTGAAACAACAACACCCATCAACATATGTGCCCTTGAAGAACGAGCTTGTTCACCAAATAATTTGATGCCATGTGGTCGAGTGTACAATACAAAGGGTGTTACCAGTAGATACTATCTAAACTTGAAGAGTGCATAGATCATTTGCAATGCCTTGTGCCCAAAGAGTGGTATAATTCTACTCTACTGGTGTTAACTTCCTGCTCACAAAATAGATAGGATGATCAACAATCCCCTCACCTGGTTGCACAAGCACTGCTCTAATGGTGGTTCCTGAGGCATCTACATGGACATGGAAGGGCTTATCCCAAGAGGGAAAACGTAAAATAGGTGCGATAATAAGCCTATCTTTTAATGTATCAAATGCCCTCTGCTGCGCCTCATCCCAATGGAAGGTACTTTTGTGTCTAAGTAGCTCCTCTAAAGGCGCAATGATCTTGGCATATCCCTTAATGAATTTCCTGTAATAGCCCATATGCCCAAGGAATCCACGTCTTGCGCTCCGGCTAGTAGCTTCCCTTAACCCTATAATAAATGCAACCTTAGTGGGATCTACTAGCAAGAAGCCCTCCTTATATATGATATGTCCCAATAGAGTCCCAAATGGGGTAGCAGAAACACACATTTCTTAATGTTGAGGGATATCCTCACCGCCTACACCATTCAAACATTAATCTCAAGTCGTCACAATGGTCCTTAACTAGACCATATACTATCCAATCATCCAAATAGACCTGAAGAAATTTATCGATGAAGTCCTAAAATGCTTACACCACTATGCGTGAAAAAATAGCAGGCACATCCTTCAACCCAAAGGGTATAACCAGTATATGCAAAACTTCCCCACTCGGTGGCGAAAGTTGTCTTCTCTTAGTCCTCCTTTGCAATCCGTACTTGGTGGTATCCTAAAAATCCATCCGTAAAGGAATAGATTTCGTGCCCAGTGACTCCTTCCAAAATTTCTTCAGTGAAGGGGGTCAGAAATGGATCAATGATACAAACTGCATTCAATTCCCTATAATCCACACAAATCCTAATCCACCCATCCTTCTTGATGTTGATTACCATCGAACTTATCCATTCTGATTCTTCCACTGCCTCAATGATCCCAAAAGCTATCATCTTGTCTATCTCCTCCTTAACCCTCATGTGTAAATTGGGATTCATCCGGTAGGGCCTTTTTCTAACTGGGCGTGCACCGTCCTTCAGTTTTATCTTCATCTCCCCCAAGGAATGGTGAATGCCTTTGAGCTCATGGTACCCGCGTGGGAATAAATCCTCAAATTCGCTTCAAAGTAGATCAATGATCTTTGATACTTCCTTCTCTATCCAGTAATCCCCAATAATAGCTTCCTTAGGTTCTTCTTCTGAATCGATGTTAACTTTCTTCATCTTTAAAGGCTCATGGTAGGCACGCACGTAAGTATCTGCACTTTCCACTACCTCGTGCATTCCTACAGAATGGCTAACATCTAAGCTTTCCAATTCCTCTCCATCAATCACATATACTAACTTTCCCTTCTCTTTTTCCAAACACGCGTGCTCAAGCTATAACTCTTCTATTTCCTCAACTTCTTCAAAGCGCGCCTCCAATCCTAGTTCACCTAGTAATTCTAATAGCCTATCTTCCATTTTGGCACTATCCCCCATGGTCAGGTGCTTGATACCCTGCAAGGACTTATCAATCGATCGCTTGGTACTCTGATACTCAAAGGTTTGAATAAGGTCAGCTGCAAGCTCTTACCAATTCCTTGTCTGGCGGTGTGTCTTTGAATGAATGTACCATGTGTGCGCACAACCTTGCAGTGTAGAATATAACTTGTGCACCTAGAGGGATGGTGGTAAAGCCTCCACACCTTCTCTCCAGACCCATTCACACTCCTGGATATGGAAAGAGGTAGGCTCCTTCCCATGGTATTCTTTGATGATGGTGGGTACATTACTTCTAGAAAATCTGACAGAGAGAGAAATTCTTACCTCGTGCCACTCTAAAAGGCTCTCTTGATGTGTGGCCCACCAACGAGCTGCTGTGCCAAGAAAGACATAACTTAACATCTCCCTCTATTCCTTCTCATTCTTCCACTGAGCTTCTACCTCTTGTAGAAATATCTCAGGGAAAGCTCCTCCTGAATACTTGGGTAGTTCTTTTCCTCCAAGGTGCCTAATAGTGCACACCTTTGTTACCTTGGTCACCGAACCTCTTAACTGTCGTCCCATTAGTTCGTAAGTTCCATGCACCCAATTTTCACATGCCAGGCTGGTGGTATCACTTACTAACTGAGCATCTTCAAATTGGATAACTCTGTTAGTAGGGTGTACCATCTCAGGGTCTCTGATTGAGTGCACATAAATTTTTTCCAGAACTTCTTCTCCTAATGGTTCAATATAGGGTGTCGAATTCCCATCAACCAGGGGTATAATGACCCATTCCTCTTTGTTCTCGAAGCTGATGTACCCTTTGTTGAATCAAGGTCCACATTATTCTTGTAACACCAAGGGTGCCCAAGTAGTCTGGGAAACTGTCCACCTCGGCGAGTGCCAAGACTTTGAAGTCTTCAATAAACTTGGCTCCCTAAATAGTAATAGTTAAATCCTTCAAGACACCGATGGGAATTGCCTTAGTTTTTTTTCCCATATACAACACATTTGAAGATGGATGTAATGCAAGTCTCCCCATCTGATGCCATGCATCCAAAGTCAGAACATTAACCTCCGCACCATATTCAATGAGTATATTGCTTGAGGATCCATCCATCTACAATTACATTCAACATAATCTTCTTTTCATAGTTGAGGCTATGAGGGGGGAAGGTTCGCATGCAAGACTGTCTCTTGCACTCTTCTCCAGCCGCATGGTACCTTCTCTCTCAACCGGGATCCTAGCAAAGGAATGATGTTCTCCTGTCTTAGCATTTTACACACCTCCTTGACCTCATCCAGTCATCCTTTTGCACCTCAACTCTCCTTCCTTGTTCCTCCTTTCTAGATTTCTCCTTTAGACATTAGATCTCCCCTTACAAGCTTTGAATAACATCCATGGTGTCCTGATATATCTCCTTCTAATGCGCGGGGTCTGGATACTTTCCATGAATGACCTCCTCCCTTATAACCAAGGTCTTTTGTCTTGGTAACTCTCTTGTGTGTGTGGCTTCGCCCTTATTGTTACAAGACAGGGATCCAAACCTTCATCCCGTGTTACTCGAGGCATCCACCGTATGTTTGTCTTCTTAATGATGACCGTCGCAGTGCCCTTGTCTTTCCAAAGGTCTTTGTTGATTCATATGCTCAAATAATTCTGGGCACTCCTGATACTTATGCTTCTTTCCACACAATGAGCACTACAACAAGTCCGGGCACTCATGCTTATAATGTTCTATAGATCCACAGTTGAAACATGTCCCACGCAGGAACTCACTTCTTCCTCTGTAGTTACCTTGTCCATGGAATCCTCCTCAAAAACCTCTTCCACACGTGCCTCCATCTGCGCGCTCCTCATAACAGTGATCATCATTTTTAGAACCACTGACAATGCTAGTTTTGCATACCCCATGATCAATGGCCTCATGGATCTGATCAATGAGCCTACAGTCCTTAGTATCATGGGTTATGGAGGTACAAATATTGTAATAACAAGATACATTCTTCCTAATCACACGTTGCAGCAAGGGACATCTACTTGCATCATGGTCCCCATGACAAATCTCATAATCTACTATCACAAGCTGCATACCGATCCTCTAGGGGAAATTATCCTTAACGTGCCCCTCTATTTCACAATCTGTGCACCAAAAACCACTGCGAGTCTCATGGACTAAGTTCACAGATAATTTTTCCAATTTTTTGGTCATAGAAGCAATCTAGGCCTCTAGGAATGGGCTAACGCTAGTATCAATACTACCAACAGCCTCGGCATACAAGGTAGCTTCCAATGCTTCGCGCAGATCTATAAAAGTTTTATGAGACAAGGCCCTTCTAAAAGGGGTGATCAATCCCCCAACAAACCACTGTGCATGCTGAGAAGGATGGATATCATATAATAACTTAGACAAAAGTGTTTTAAAACACACATCATACTCCCGCACACTCTTTGCCATCCATTGTTGAATCTCCTTCAAAGCGTTAATGCTCTTTTGCTCGAACTCAGGAATGTGGAACTCTACCAAGAATGCATTCTTTAAAGCAATGTAGTTGTTCACCATTTAATGAGGGTCATACTTCCTATACCAGCTATGTGCGCGCCCTTGCAATGTGGTTGCAAATTGACTAGCCTTTCATTATGGGGTTGTGATACCCTTTGTGTGCCATAGCAGTTCACATTTGTGAACATGTTCCGCAGCATCCTCAATGCCCCTGTAATCTAGCAAATGCAGAGACATTTCAAAGAATACTTGAGGTGGTGGCTAGGGTCCTTGTCTGAACCGAGATCCTTGGTTTCCTCCAGTGTTTCTCCCACCACCTAATCCACCAGGTACACCGGGTCCTGTACCTCCAGAGCCACCAGATCCACCGTAACCACTTTGGGTCCAATAGGGCTGTAGAGCTATACTAAGTGCTCCCACAGTCCCACTGAACCGTGTGTCGATGGTCTATGATAGCGCCCCACTACTACTACTTTGTCCCGCGCCACTCGCTGATGCGAGTTGAAAGCTTGTACACTTACCCCTTGTCCAAAAACTCCTCTGAATACTGGAATATGTGTAGCCATAGAAGAAGGGAATGTAAAATTGTATCTCCTAGGCATGGATCTGTCTCTTCCACTAGTTTAAACTGGATCAATACTTCTTCTTGGTTCGGGAAAACCAAGCATCGTGGTTTGGTCACTTTGGGTGGGTTCGAGATATGTACCAATGACTCTCCTTTCTCCATGCAACGAGCTCTCACCAGAAGCCGAAGGGGTATCCCTTACACTCTTAACAAGATGGGGTAGCAAAGACTACTTAGGTTCCACATCCTCTGCGTGAACCTCAACTCCTTTCCGCAACGTCTACCTCCATAGATCCATCACACTAGCAGCCTCGCATCATCTAATAATCTCCCTTTCATGCGCTTCACTATACTTGAGCCATCATTATTCCCTCTCCTTCTATGTCGTATCATCTGCCATCTTCCTCCACCCAAGCTTCCTTACCTAGCGCTTAGAATGGTTTAGCCGGCCATTGGGAACGCCTCTAAACTCATGGTAACCATCAATATCTTCATAGCTAGAGGAATAACATGTAGAAACGCTCCTATAGGTTCTCACAGAAATTCAAACTTAGCAATCTCTGGGCAAGAATACGTAGAAATGGCATATTCTAGAGTGTAGCTAGCTAGTACTCCTCTCCACCAATGATCTACAGCACGGGTCCATGTCAAATCTGCATCCTGCAACCTCTGATAGTCTTCTTTTTCCATATCCACCATCCATAACACCAACTTGATCTAGATGCATAGGCTGAAAGCCATCCATATAACTCTACTAGGAAGTAGCAGAAGAATTTCTCGTATAGATCATGGTAGAGGTTCTCTTCTACCCATCTATGTGTATTAAACTCAATTCCAGTGTTGAATCTCTGAGAAAATTCATCCTCCGTGCTCTTGAACCATAATTCAACATTTTCCAATGCTAACCGATCCGTCATTACCCTTTACATAGATCATGATGCATGTTATATCCCACTACAACTTTGAAAAGAGGTCTCGGCTATAGAACCAAGATGTATTCATTTCTACTCCTATCACAAAAGGAAGAACCCCATGTGCACCGTCCTATCACCCAGCAAAAGCTGAGCGCTCACCCGAGGCATGCGCAGGTGTTGAGTCTCTCTTTTATGTGAGTCTAGTGGGAAGCATTATCTATGATTAGTGTAAGAGTATTTAGGAAAGAAGTTGAGACATACAAGAACCATAGGGCTCAGAACGGCCTCTAGATCCTTGCAGTCACTTCAAACCAAGTGCTTTAACAGATTCCAGAACATATACTATAACAGAAAGAAAGATACAACCATTCATTCATATCATGAAAGGAAAGAGAACTCATATGAACAAAATATGCATTAAACCCATTGATATTCATATCTATTTATAATAGGTAACCTTAATATATTCATTGATTCATTACAGAGTGTCACAGAGTGCAGACCGCAGTCATTCACATCACTGGATGTATGTAGCTAAGCTAACAGAAAATAAAAATACAACTTCATGCTTAGTACATCCTTTCCTAAACCATAATATCCACTCACAAGTAATTATGTAGAGCTTCGCTCACTCTCTAACCCGCTATGCCCCATGTATATCTCCCTTTGTGTGTGTATATCTCTATCTATATCTTTTCCTGTGGCAAGCACTTGTATTTATCACTTTCCCGGTTACCAACTCGCCTTGCTGCACCCTCAGATCCATTGCCAAGTGTCGAATGTGGTCCTCCATGTGAGCATGTTCCTTCAAGCCTGAGCTCTCCATTCCATCTCATGATGATCTTCTAGAAGATTCCATCTGGGCATGCTCTTTCCTAGGCCAACCTATTCTTTAGGCTGGCATCTTATCCACACACAACCGATCATGCTTTTCACATGTTCTACCTTGGGTGCTCAAATTGGCTAAGTCCTGAACCTCCTTTTGCATGTCGCACGTGCTATTTGCTTCCTTAAGCCTTTCTCTTGCACGCTTTTTCCTTGTGTGCCATTCTATAACTGGGGTCCCATGCACCTAAGCACCTTCATACTTGGTCAATATTCCAAGGGCCCAACAAAATCACATACATAACATTCATGGTTTACAACACACCACATCACCACATGTTGCACCCAAAGTGCAATCACTATACGATAGGGATCATATACCCACCATATTTCCCTAAATCACGACATGAATCATTACATATTACATGAATTACAATTATGATGAGCAAAATTACAACATACAGTCAACTACCATATACATGGAAATACACACATTTCTACACAAATGATAATGACATCATTAAGAAATCTAGTTCACTACAACCAACCTGGTCATACAACATATCAGCACACCCACACATCACAAATGCCAAAAGGATCCAACACTCCAAAATCAACAATCACATTTCTTCCACACACACAACAAAATAGTGTTTCACACTCAAATTCTCATTGAATTCTTGAAAAGGAGATAGAATACTCTCATCTCCAACATATCAACATGCCAACAAGCTTCGCACTAAGTGACATACACAACATGTGTGCTCACAATATCATAATTACGACATAGTTCACATCACGCTTATATCACATTACTCTTCCAATATCCACCACCAACATGCAACACCATCATGTAACACCATCACAACTCCAATCTATCCCAAAGGTTCGAGAGCATGAACCTGCTTCGATACCAAGTGTAACACCCGCTAAAACACACCAAAAACAACACCGAAAACTTGGATAATTTTTTTACTTACTTGGAGTTTACACGATGACACAAGTGACCAAAAAGGGCTACTACCAACTCTCAACAAGTTAGACACAACATAGATCATATAGGCAACAAGGAATCATACAACACCCATCCCGAATAATTCACTTTACTCTTCGACAAGGCACAACATAATAGACCAACCACAATACATAGTTACAATTAAGGACATCCCACAGAGCAAAATGTTTTAAGGTTATTTATTTACTAAAACATCTTTCAAAACTTGACTTACGAATTAGAAGATTCATGTTATGATTCGAGCAATTCTTCTTACAAAAGTGAACTTCTTTCTTTTATACTATTGACTGATAAGCTTAAGATCAAGTTTTCTAAAGGAGAATCATTCTATAATATGTCAATAACTTGCTTAATTCATTGATTTAAGAAAATTTTCCATTTCTCACAAGGTTAATTAATCTTACTCAAGCCACTAAAACTTGTTCCACACCTCTATTACACAGGTGACAAGCACAAGCTCCGATTGAGGGAAAGTACCATTTTTAGGTTCGGAACAATAATCTTCTTTGTGCAAGGATCAAAATTTTAACATTACTTAAGAAAGATTACAATGAACCAAGGCAAGGGTTAAGGGAAACAGGTCAAAAAGAATTCAGCTTCATGGTCTCATTGGTTACTAACCAATATTTTATTAAGGCTAAGAATTTATCAAGATTTGTTAAAAGCTACATTTAGACCTTGTTTGATTAAGTTTGACAAAGGAAAACAATTTACATTTCAAACGATTGAGAGAGATTGAATGGTTTCTTAATCAATTTCCCTCCTACTTATATAACCTTATTATCTTCCAAAAACTAATCATTGATTTCACCAAAATATCATTTAAGAATTCATCATAAAAGGGATAATATTGATTAGTTTAGCTTGGGAAAAACAAGGTAAATATATTTTTATTACATAAGCTAGTTTCCTCTTTGATCACCTAAGGACCCAAAATTTATCAAGAAGCTTACATCTACATTAATTTATTCATATGTATATATTTTATCTTAACTTTTATAAATTTTATAAGGATCATCCAACCATTTTATTATGCTTAGAATTACATTGTTACTATGTCTTAGAAGGGTTTACAACTAAACATTTTATCTCAAGAGAAAAGTTTACCATTACTCATTTGTGAAAACTATACATGGTTACATCAATTCTTTCCAACACGATACACAACCCAAAGGGACAAACCAACTCTATGGAACCATGACTAGGGAACAAGAGAGTAATAACATTGGTCATGCCACGCTATACTATTCTTAGAATTTATATAATACATTAGAATCACCCATAACCAAATGGTAATCAACTTTTATATTTTCCATGATAACAAAACAAGCCAAAGTTTCAATAGTCATGACAACATTACTCCACAACACATAATACTAAGGCACTTGGTTTTCTTCTAAATTCCCCACATAACCCATACTAGAGTTTTACAACATAAAAGTATTCGTACAAAAGAACTTCACAACCAAGTTTGATGTAATATTCTACAAGTCTTTCCCTCATCTACTTGCATAAGCCATCTACAACAATTATTAACTCTGAGTCAGTTCACGAGAACTAAGCAAGATAAGACTACACAAAGCAACAATAAGCTACTATCTAACAATATCAAGAAAGGAAACATTCTATTCCAAGAATTGGATCAAATATCTAAATACTAATAACCCCTTAAGATAAATAAAATTTCCACCATGTCAATCTAAGAAGAAAACCTTATACTTCAGTTATGAACATTGTCTCAAAAGCAACGAAAATTTAACAATCATTTGAGAAGGGGTTATTGGCCTGATAAGTTAGAAACAATAGTCTAGTATAACAGATTTCCATCGAATAAATAATTAGGTTATAAGATTGAGAACTGATATTCAAACCAACAATATAAATTCATAAAAAGGTACCAAAAGCACAAGCTACAATACTTATTTTATATAATGACAAAATTGAACAATTAATCTAGGAGGAAGCACGGGATTTAAGGTTAACATGAAAGTTCAGTGTATTAAAATTTTAATCATGCAATCATATAGACTATATGATGGAAGATATAATACATGACCACCACTCAACATTTTTTAAAAGGGAAGGTAAATAATATTAGTTTCGCCATTGACTCCAAGGAATTTCACAATCATTCAAGAAGAGGCCATTGTCCTTATAGGCAAGTAACGACAAGTGAGAGTAAAAGAGAGTTCTGACATACAAGCTAACATTTAAAACATCAATCCAAGTTTTACCACACTAGGGATTTCCAAACCTTCTCTATAAGTCTATAGTTTCGGTTTAAAACAATGTGGATCACCACTTTCCATCACAAGTCCTTTTAAAGTACCCTCGTTAACATATTCAAACCATTCAAAAAGGAAAATTGCATTTATAAGTATCACCAAAATCCATTAAATTAACATCAACTTCAAATATAAATCAACAATGCATCTATATATAAATACCCCCAAATATCCCTAATTCTCTTAACCATTCTCGTCCTAAGTACACAATATATCAATGCACATAGTTCATCCAAATGTCAATTAAAATCAGCAAGATGCAAAATTATAAAAATGCCACCAAGAGTCATCACGAGTAGAATTATGCCAAGGTAGTTCTGACAATAAAGGAATACTATCCATAACACACACATGAAACTACAAATCTTGGTGACGAAAACCTTTATTATGGTTTAAGATTCATAAGGGATGGTCAAAGTGCCCCTTCGGGAAAAACCTTAAACATTTTAGAACTATACTGATGTTCAACAGGCAAAAAGGGTATATGTCAAGCGTCATAACAATTAAGCATAAATACTCAAGGTGCAAGACAACTAGAAATTCGGTACCTTAGCCAAGATACACTCTCCAAGAATAAATCTAACACCGACAACTAATAGCTAAAATAAGAAGATAATAAGAGGAAAGAGATATTTCCCAACAAGGCATCCAAACCCACAAACAAAACCAAGAGAGGCAAACCAAATTTAGGGAAGAGTAGGCTCTATTTCATGATATTTTTAAATATCCTCCTTGTTAGCGAGACCTTCCTATTTGAGAATGTTAAAATAGAAGTTAACCAATTCTGCGGAAATGGCATCATTAGAATTCAAATGCTTCTCATCCATAGTTAAGAGCTTCTTAATATTATCCATATTCTTATGTTTGGTGGTAGTGCATGAAAAAAAAAATTGGTGTTACGATCTCCTTGTTGAAGCCAAAGAGCCTTGGATCTTTGTCACCAATAGATTTCCTCTTCAACAAGAGTATTATGAAAGTCACTCAGAAGTGACAATTCTTGTTGGTGCAAATAAGGAGTTCTACCACTAATTCAATATTGGCTGAGACTTCAGCTATCTTCAAGGAAAATTGATGTTTCCTCTCTCTTATGTCCCCAAAGGTCTTGATTTTCCAAATTTTTAGTTACTTTTTGATGAAACTAAGTTTCTTCGTGAATCTATACATAGATGAGCCATGTATTTCCACCTTCCACCAATCCTCAATGAGTTTATCCAAGTTATGGTTCTGTAACTAGGCCAATTCAAATCTGAATGGGGGATTCTTAGAATTTTGAAATTTTGTTGCACTCAAAAGCAAGGGGCTATGATTGGAAGCAACCTTGGGAGGGCCATCAAATAAAAGTCACTAAAGTGAGATCTAATCCAAGGAACCAAGAACCCTATCCAACCAAATTTGAATGTGATTGAAACCTAATATTCTATTTGACCATGTAAAGGATGCTCCATGAAGGTCAAAATCAAATAACTCACCTTGTCTAATAAATTTGGCAAGAGATTCCATACTACTATGGCTAGTTGGAGCGCTACCCTATTTTTCTAAAGAAAAGAAAGGGGTGTTAAAATCCTCAGCAATGAGCCAAGGTAAAATGTTTGTAGCTTTCTTCAAGTCCAATGAGTCTTTCTAGATGTTATCCTTCTGAGACTCTAAGTTTGGGGCATATACATTTACGTCAATCTAGCCCAAAATGGACCCAATTTATTGAAATTAAATACCCAAAAAATGAGGATTGTTAATGATACACTCCCCAAAAAGGATTGTATTATTTGAAAAAGTACAATGGCTTCTAGAGTTACCAAACAAAATGTGAGAGGCAAAGGATGTGTTGGGCCATATCCTAGGGAGGATATTATCCTCTTTGAGTTTAGTCTCTTGCAACATGATGATATCTGGAGAATGTTTTAATCTAGTATCTTTGAGGACTCTTCTTTTTGGGGATCATTTATCCCCCTAATGTTCCAAGAGAGAATCTTCATTTTTTGGGTTTGGATTTCCCTCCACCCTCAATGGAGAGAGTACCCTAAGTTCCCTATGTAATATTTTGAGTAGTCTCTATCTGAAGCTTGACCTATTTGGTGGGCCTCCCATTCTTTTTGTTGATGCCTATGTCCCGCTTTTTGTATTTTCTTCGGTATTTCGTGCAAGATACATTCTTCAATCACCAAAGATGAAGGAGAGGGAAAAGAAGATTTTTCTTCCAAACAGAATTAGGAGTAGGGGAAATAGGATTAGAAGAGATATCCTCCTTAAAGGGTCGGGGAGAAGAAAAGGGGTATTAACAATATGTGGGATTTCATAGAGAGCTCAAAGTGAGGGGGAAGAGGGAGGAGTAGGGGATTTTTTAGTTACATAGTTAGGAAGGGATTATCACCCAAGTTAGGGCCCACTTGATCTATTAAATCCCCTTTGTTGTTTCATTTCATGCATATTTCCTTAGGAACAATATTCTCTCTAAATCCACAACTTTTTTTTAGTAATATCATTTAGCAATAGTCATTTTCAGTCTGAGTTTTATTTTACTTTCAACATTTTTATGTGACAGTTATTTTCTTTCCAACCTCTTAGATCAACTATAATTATGCATATAGCACTGACAATATTTTAATTCTATACTCCCGGTCTGATAATAAATTAATGTAACCCAATGTAAAACATATTAATTGTCTGCAAGTTGATTTACACCACCATTTTTGGTGTCGTTGTCAGGGATATTGCCAAAGTTATAGGAGTTTGTGAGGTTTTGCATTTCTAAATTTCTTAGAACATATTAGGTTATATAAATTCCACCTTCAAAACCCCCACTAACTAATGAATGTTGATTGAGTTGAGTCAATTGATGTATGCACCATCATAGAGATGCCTATGGTATATTCCTACCCAATCCTCAAATAGAAAAAATTACTTCTAATTCTGAAGAAGAAACATCCTCTTTTGTACATGGGTTTGTTGATAGAACACTCCCTCCCAAGTGAGATTTATGAGGCTATTTCGAACAATCTAACATGGTAGAGGAGGTGAATCAAAACATGGAAGAAGAGGCAAGGAACTAAGCACATTTGAGTTTCCTATCTCCAATAATAATCAACCTACTCAAATGAAGAACATCTCTCCATCAACTCTTCCTAATTTTCATGGATCTATGACTGAAGACCCAAACACTTTCTTGTTTGATTTTGATGTCTTATGTAGGAGTTATGACTACAAAATGATGCACACAAGTTGAATTTGTTCCTACTACACTCAAGGATGCAACCTTGAGATGGTTTATGGGCCTAGGAAGAGATGGTGTTACTACTTGGCAGGGATGAAAGACAAGTTTCTTACCAAGTACCAAGACTATGCAGGAAAAGTAACAGAGGAGGAGATGAACTCTTCAAGATGGCACAAAGGAAGATGAGCCACTAGAATATTACCTAGAGAGATTCCTATTTTTGTGTTCAAAAGTCAAGACATACAAGGTTTCCTCATGAGTCTCTCAAGTTACTTTTCTTAAAAGGACTTAATGAGGAAGATATGGATGCTTTGGACTTAATAGGAGCTGGAGACATCTCCAAAGCCACTTTTGAGGATATTTTCAAGCCTATAGAACTATTCTAGAGAAACCATGAAAATAATAAGAAGTACTAGATCAAAGGGTGGAGCAACTACCAAAGGAATTGGGGAAATATCTAAATCAGAAATTACAAACATGTTTAAGAACATGAAACAAGAAATAGTTAATGACATGGCCACCTAGCTTGATGCTCTACATGCAAAGAAGAAGAGAGAGGATGTAGAGGCAACACTTATAGAGTTCTTCCATTCTTATAGAAGAAAGAAAGCTTATTTCACATGCAAGGGAATGGTAAACATTACATAAGGAAAGGAGGTTGCACTCAAAGTTCAAAATGATAGAAATGGAGGATGGCAAGTTTTCTACATTTCCCAAAGGAATCCATGGCCGCCAAGACAAGGAGGTATGTCATAAGATCCCATGCCATATTTTTAAAATTGGGCTAGTAGTTCATATAATAATATGTAACCCCCACCTTAGGCTAATACTCAAAGGATGGGCTCCTTACTCTAGCCAATACCAAAAGTCATGGCAACCTCAATTCTCAGGCCAACAGTGTAGCACACCCCTTATTCATGGCAACAACCTTGGAGAGGAGGGAAGAAATGGTAAATCAACCTCATAACTACTAACAAACCTACTAGTAGTAACCTCCTACCCACAACAAAAGCTTTTTATGCCAAACCCCAATCTATCTCTCAACCAAAAACTACTCAATTTTTAGCTCAACCAACCAACAACTAACCCCAATAATAAAGTTACTCATCCATCCTATAACACTAAATCAACCCAATACTCTACTTATTCAATTGATTTCAATAATATCCATCTTCCATTCAGAAGAGAACTTGTGCCACCAAGTAAACTACAATCAAATACCAAATGAACCACAATTGCTGCAAGATTGATCCACAACAAATCTAGAAGAAGACACTACAAGTTGATCCACAAAAACATGAACATAATTCTAGAAAAATTAAGATGCAATTCAATGGACCCCCATTTCTAAAAATATTGTAAGAGAGAAAATATGACCCTAAATCAGATTTTGATTTTGATTTTTTCAATCAATTGAAGGACATTTGTGTAAAAATTCCACTCATTCAAGCCATCAAGGATGTGCCTATTTACAACAAGCCATTTACAACAAGCTAATCAAGGATCTATGTATAAATAAGTCAGGTAGAAAAATAAAAGATCCATCCACTTGTATAAGTCATTGGATAGTTGGCTGACATCATGCTTGAAACTTTGTGCTACCTAAGTACATAGATCTAGGCAATCCTTTGGTGAATGTTACTATTAATGGAACTACAATAAAAAATACCCTGATTGACTTAGGGGAAAAATCAATGTCATGACCAAGAAAATCATGGATGACCTAAGTTGGAAGGACTAAGGCCAACAACTACAGTATTATAACTAGCGGATAGATCAACAGTAAGGCCTGAAAGAGTCCTTGAGGACATTTTTGTGGTGGTAGACTCTTAGGAATACCCTACTTGAATTTCATTGTCCTACAACCAAAGGAAAGTTATAAGAGGTTACCCTCTTATACTAGGAAGGCCATGGCTGGCCACTATTGATGCATTTATAGGGTGTAGGTCTGGCAAACATGATCATCTCAAATGGAAATGGTACCAAGAAACTTATACTCTATCCTCTCTTGCTCCAACCATTGAATGATGAGGATCAAACAATTTGGGTTGAAGAACCAAAAATTGATCAATGCTTTGTCCAATAGCTGATGATGTTGGAAAATTCTTGCACTATTGAAGATCAAGAGGAAGATGTTGTTCTCTCTAATATTTTGCAAAAAATATGGAAGAAAAATTGATGACATATTGAGGTGCTTGAGTTGTCCTTTGAACCAAGTCTTACCACAAAGAGAGCACCATGAGTATTCCAGTAAAAATTATATTTTTCACCAAATTATTCCTCATGACTGCATATTAAATTATGTTAATAAAAATATGTGTTCAATGTTGGACCTCTCCAAGCAAGTAGAAATAACAATAGGGAGGCCACTAAATGTAAGCAAGATGTTGAATATACAACATGAGAAATTGTTGATTCTCTTCTTCAGAAAAAATAAACATCTTTTTGTTTGGATTATAGTGATATGTGTGGGATTCATCCTAGGATTTGTACTCATAGAATTTATATTAAAGAAGAATGTAAACCAATTAGATAACCATAGAGGCGCATGAACCCAATAGTAAGAGAAATTGTGAAGGGTGAACTACAAAAGTTTGTTAGATGTTGGATTCATATACCCCATATCAAACAACTAGTGGGTATCACCTCTGTAATTGTACCAAATAAGAATGGGAAATGGAGAATTTGTGTGGATTACAGAGAACTGAATTCAACCACAAAGAAAGACCACTTCCCATTTCCCTTCATTGATCAAGTGTTTGATACCCTAGCTGGTAAAAATTACTTCTCCTTTCTTGATGGATACAATGGTTACAATCAGATCCATATTGCACTAGAGGACAAGATAAGACTACATTCACATGTCCATGGGGGAAATTTTCCTATTCATTTCTCCCATTTGGCCTATGTAATGCACCTGCCACATTCTAAAGGGTAGTCTTGAGTATCTTCTCTGATTTGAAAAATGATTACATAGAAGTCTATATGGATGAATTCACTATTCATGGAATAGTACTTTTGAGGAGGCTATGCAAAATATGGATAAGGTCTTAAGAAGATGCAAGGATCAAAATTTGTCCCTAAGCAATGAGAAGTGCTATATGATGATGTTAGAGGGTATAGTGTTGGGGCACTACCTTTCCTCAAATATGAATTCAAGTAGATCCAATAAAAGTTTATGTCATAGTCAACCTCCCAAACCAAGAAAAAAAAAAAGATGTTAGAATATTTTTAGGCCATGTTGGATATTATAGAAGGTTTATACAAGACTTCAGAAAAATTTTAATGCACCACTTTTTGCATTGTTGGGAAAGGATGTTGATTTTGTATGGATTGAATGATGTGAAAGTTCTTTTCAAACTTTAAAAGAGATGCTAACTATTGTACTATGTTAAGAGGACCTTACTTTTAGAGACCTACCTTTTCACATCCACATAGATGCATCGATCATGCTATTGGAGTTGTCTTAGGTCAAAAATATGGTATTTTGAATTATGCAATATATTATGTCAACAAGAATTTTCAACATGTAGAATTGAAGTACACAAGAAAAAAAAGAGTTCTTGGCTAAGTAGATATTTTCATAAATAAATTAACATTATATCACAAGATACACAATTTTTATTCACACCGATCATGTTGCAATCAAGTATCTGGTAAACAAACCAATAGTAAGAAGCATAATAATAAGGTGGTTACACATCTTACAAGAATTTGATGTCACTATAGTGGACAAGCCTGGAAAAGATATTGTGGTGAATATTTCCTCTCAAGGATGGAAACCAAAAGTGAAGATAAAGTATTTGATGATTCATTTTCAAATGAGCACCTATTTTTTATTTCTACAAGAACACCCTGGTATGCAGACATAGCCAACTACTTTGTCTCAGTAAAACACCTCCACATTTTTCATCCTCTGAGAAAAGGTATTTAGTTGAAAAGATTTTACCTTTTTCTTGGATAGTTGGACTTCTCTTTTATACAGGTCAAGATCAAGTAATGAGAAGGTGTATAGATGATGAGGATATATTTGATGTCCTTAGAGCTCGCCAAATGAACCTTGTGGAGGGAATTTTTCTCAAAAAAATAAATAGAAGGTGTTGACTATTGACTACTATTGACCAAATTTACATAAGGATGTGCAAATCATCTATACAAAATGTGCAAAACATCTTGAGATTTGGGAAGTAAGGGCTAGGTATTTATGAGACTCATTTTTCTTTAACCATCCCCAGATTGTGGGACCTTATATTTTTTGGGATAAATCGGGTCTCCTGAAAGGCCGGTATTCTACCTTTAATTACCTAGCTAAGTCCTAATGTAAAGCAAATCCTATTTCAAATATGCAAAGTGGATAGAAGGATGTGCAAAAAGGGGAAATTCTAAGCTAAGGAAGGTAATAGTGCCGAGATGAAAGGGTCGATCTCTCTCACGAGTGTGAAGGAAATAGAGAGGGTGTGTGAAAAGGAGGCGAATGGCAAGCGCCACGTATCAATACACACAGCTCAACCTTCCAACACATGCAACACATGAATGTGGGGAATGCAAGCATAGAAGTACGCACAACATGCCGAAAATAAAATAGAGAGGCGAGATAGCAAAAAAATAAGATAGGGAAGAAAACTTCATTTTCCACACAACATGACTTTACACATTGAAGGCTATAAAAAATGGATAGTCATTTACATTTGACAGGTGAGAATTTGCATGTAAAATGAGAACTACATGAGATGATGAAGTTAGTCACCTTTTTTGGGCATGGTGTCCTTAATAGGAATTCAAGGAGGGATCTTTTTAAAAGCGTAACTTTGTTATTTATAGAAGAAGAAGAAAGAAAAAAGGAGAAATGGGAAATTCATATTCAAATCTTGAACCACCAACAACTAGTGATTATGCCTACAAATCCACCCGATCAAGGCTATTAGATGTGCTTCCCCATATGTTGATTTTGTGTGGAAAATTTGGAAGAAGGAAATTATGATGAAAATATGTGGTTGAGGTTGATTAGATGTATGCACATTGATGAGTTGAGAGATGTTTCCTGCTTTTCACCTAATAAATCCCACTTACATTTGAATTTCAAAATTCTAACGTGATAAGAATTTGTCATGCATCTTACAAGTTCTATAGTGTGCATTGATCCGAGTTCATAAAGATATGGTTTCCATAAAAATTCGAGCATTATCACACAAAACATGTTTCATCGACCAAATAAATCATGTTGCAATCATTTATTTTGTCTTTTAAACCACATGTCATGCACTAATCATAAGTCAGTTTTTTTGCTCCTATTAAGTGCAAGAGTTTAATAGGTCCATAGTAGACAAAGTCATGAAAAATATGACTGGTGCATGAAGTTTTCTTTCTCAAGGATGGGGACATACATGAAGAATGAGGCAAACATTGAAATTATTTCTAAGAAGGTGCACAAAATTTTCATGTGGATGGAAAATGAAACATACTTGGTGAGCAGGAACATATGGTGAACTGCAACTTGGTAAAAACACCTCCACATTTTCATGGGAGGGGCCAGGACTTAGGTATTTATTTGAAAAGTTTAGGCGCGTTTTCTTAGGGAATAAATGGAAGGAGATAACATAATGCAAAGGGTAATGAGAAGGCGTGTATAGATGATGAGGAACTATAATTGATGTCTAAGGTGTTAAAAGAAAAATCTTGTGGAGGGCATTTTATGCACGTAACCTAGAACGTAAACATAAGAGTGTTGACTATTTCACTAAAATATAAGTTATAAATAATATGAGTTATTTTAATAACATGATGTAACACTATAAACTCAAAGATGTGAAAAATGCCAAAGAATGGGAAATCCCACTAAGTTTGATGAGATGCCATTACAACCTCAATTGGTTTTGCAACCTTTTGATAAGTGGGGCTTAGATTTTGTTGGCCTTATAGACCCTCCATCTTAACGTAAAAGAGTATATCATGGTTTATACATATTACCTAACCAAGTGGATAGAGGTAAAAGAATTTCCAAATCGACTAGTGAGAAGGTGGCTAAATTCTTGTATGAGAACATCTTTACTAGATATGGAGTTCCAAGGGAGATTGTGACAAACCAGGGTACACATTTTACTATTGATGTGATTGTTGATTTGGTTAGTGAATATGAAATCAGGCATAGAAATTCTACACCATACCATCCCCAATCTAATGGACAAGTAGAAGTTATGAACAGAGAGATAAAGGCCATATTGACAAAGATTATGGCACTCCATAGAAGAGACTTTGAAGACAGGCTTCTAGAAGCAATATGGGAATTAAATACAATATGGAAGACCACAATGGGCTTCACACAATTTGAACTATTATATGGTAAGATGTAAATATTTTAGAATAGAATTTGAGCATAAAACATTGAGAACTTAACTTGAGTTGGGAATAGACTTATCAAAATCTTAGAGAGATGGATAATTCTCCAACTCAATGAGTTGGATGAATTGAGAAAGAAAGCAATTCATAACATAGAGGTAGTGCAAAACAAAGAATCAAATGGCATGACTAATATATTAAAACAAGATAGTTCAGAAGGTGATTGGGCACTTTTGTTTGACTCAAAATATAAGGATCACATAGGGAAGCTTAGAACAAGGTGGTTAGGCCCCTATAAAATTGAGAAGATATTCCCTAATGGAGCTATGAAGTTTACTACTATTGATCATGTGACATTAAAGTTGTTGTGAATGGCCACATGTTAAGATTGTATAAAAATCTAGTTGATAAAGGCTCATTTATGGAATTGTTTAGAGGAGATCATAGAAGAATGGAGAAAAAAACATCAAAATTAACCTCAGAGGTTGACCCTGTTGGCTCACCTTCTGGGATTGTAGAGAATTGATGAGATTTCAGTAACCTTAGATCATTCAACTTGTGAATACTTCAAGGCTAAATAAAAGTGTTGAGATCTACCTTTCTAGGTGATCATCAACATTCTACTAACCCATTTTTTTATAAGTTTTTGTTTTTTAGCATGTTTTATTAACAAGTGATTGCAGGAGAGCATGATCTCCATCACAAGGAGAGAGTGTAATGACTAAGAGTTCAACTTGCAGCCACAAGAAATAAGATCATGTTTGTTTGAAGTGTCTGAAAAAACTCATGGTTACATAAAGGACATCAAGGAAGCATGCACAAGTGGATGATATACAAAGAATGATTGGCACCCCAACCAATTGGAGTTCCCTCTCTAGGAAGCATCTATTTGTAGTAAGGAGAAGTCAACACAAGTTAAATGCATGTCCGCAACATCACAGGGGCACTTGCATGCAACCAAGACTCTAGTTCAATAAAGCATGCACATCAATCATTACAAGCCACAATGAGATAAGTGCATACATTTATTACTTTAATAAAGCATGATTAGATTAATTGTATTTAATTATGAGTTATGCCAAGTCATAAAGCATGTGACACATTAAAATACTGCCACCTTTTAGTTATGATGTGTCCACTTAAGCCCTCCACATAAGCCAACATGTCACATCATTTTGCTTCATGTACTCAATGTTGTCACATCCACTTAATGATTAATCACCCCTAAACGTATTTTTGTCCCTTGGTAATAAAGTTCAAAGTAATGAAAATCCATCAACATAATTCATTTTTGCAAAGTTCTTTCAAGGAAAAATTGTGTGGTTGATATTGCACCTGGGAGAAGTTGTGTATCCATCTATGGGAGGTGACCTGATCATATATGAACCTTCTGCACATTTGTAACTTCTAAATCATCCTTGAGGTTGTGCAATACTTTGAGAATCATGGCTGGATGCAATACATTAACAAATTTCAAGGATTTGATGAGGCAATTGTGGCAGAGTTTGCAAATACCTAAATAATGGAGAGGAAAAGTAAAAGGGTTAACAATCAGGGTAAGTGATGATATTTTAGTAGAGGTCACTAGTTTACTAGCTCGGGAGAGCCATTTCCAGACAAAGCTAACCCAAAATAACAAAAAGATAATTTGTAGAAAATGATGAGGAGTTCATCTCAAACTACCAAGGTACTTTTAGAACATCTCTCAAACCTTTATGGGCACAAGCTGCCAATTTTTTCATTCAATATTTTACTTGTGAAGGGAGATATTCAAGGTTAAATACAATGCATTTCAAATTGTTAAATCATTTGAAAAACAATCATCAAGTGAATGTTCCAAATTTCTTTCATGAGATGCTTAAGAAAATGAGCAAAGAGGTTTAGAGGGGTAGGGCAGCCTGTCACATCACTGTCTAATAACCCTAGTGGTCAAGCACACTTTGTAGAGGGAGCACCCTCAGATATCATGGGATGACTTTGTGAGAGTGAACAATATTGAAACCTTGTTGGGAAAGAGGATAAAAGGAGAAAATAACACTAAAATTTCTACTTCACATATGCCAGAAGCTACACCACCCTCTTCCCACCTCAAGAACCAATAAATTCTGAAATTCTTCCTTCCACAGAAGAAACCCCTGCACCTATTTCACTAGAGAGAATCTTTATTGCTGAAACTTTATTGGAATTTTCCTCCCTAAAACCTCCACTTCCAAAACCAAAAGTAAATCTACTCATTATGCTCCAAAAAAAACTAGGCACTCCTATAGGCTTAGGACAAAGAGGAAAAAACCTCCAGTTCAAGACAATCTCAACCCATCTCATTGGATAGTGATTTGGAATCCATAAAAGAAAATTTTGATCTTGAACCATTAGAAAAAGAGTATAGAGATATTGCTCCCATAGTAACTCAAGATCCAAATACCATGAACAACCAATGGAAGGACAAGAAGAACTAAATCAGAATGAGGAACAATTCATGAAGTAGAGAGTCATGAAGTGAGACAAGTAGAAGAGGACAGTGGAAGGAGGAAATGAACAAGAGAAAATGACTATAGATGATGTCAATGAACAAGTCATTGAGAAATTTTTGAACAATCACAAAATGATAGTCTATAAGAAGCAAATGTAGAACCAATGCAGCCCCCAAATATTATTCATGAAATCATAAAGGAACCTAAAAAACATCTTGCAGTGAGATGGGAACACAAACTATGGGCCCAATATTGAAAATTTATTATTGCAAAGGGATGCTTACATTAACATGCTCAAGAAGAAATGGGAAAAGGAGAAGGAAGACCTTATCTCTAAACATAAGGAGGAAATGGAAGACAAAGACAATGAGATTAGAAGGCTGAAACAAAAACAAGAGGAAATAGTGCAGGTAGCATTTGACATGTTGAGTTGTAGACCCCCATCAAATGTCTATGCCATATACCTAAAAGAAAAGATGTTGTACCACAAGTTTACTTGCATAAATTCTGATATGATATATGACATTAGATCAGCCAAGAATTTATTTACTTTGTATCAACATAGTACACATGAACTACATAATTTATTATGTGAGCTATATTTGCATAATTATGCCCTTCCATATGACAGAGATTGGATCCCAATTATGTATATTGGGGATGTACATGTTAAGGCATTATGTTCTTATCTTTCAAATGAAATGGAAAGAGATAAGAAAATGGAGGCATATAGACATTTGGAGAAGGTTACACCACTATATATCAGAGTTGAGGCAAAAAACAACAGATGAAATTGTAGAAGAATATGACAACTATATGGAAGTGGATGCAATCAGAAACAGAGTGTTGAGAATGAGGATGGAAGCCCACACAAAAGTCAGGAACATGATCAAAGAACATGCAGTTTAGGTTATGACGGCATGTAGAGCCAGATGGATAGAGTTATCACCTGCACTCCAAAGGAAATAAATGCACTCACATCCAAATATACTTCCAATTACATAAGGTGAACAAGTATATTGAAATAACAAATGAATGTGGGGATGATTGGTTTCCTATAGCTTATCATCCTCCAATATTTCATTTCCCAATTACACCTTGGACAAGAAATTTACCAATCAATCAAAGGGTGCAAGAAAGAGTCTGGGACATAGATTGAGGAGGAGTTGTGGATATTTCTTATCAGAAGAGGAAGGAACATGAACACCCATAGATTTCAGGCGAGAATGCAGTTTCAATAGAAAATATATGAAGCTCTTGAATGAGGACATTCAAGCATTTAAGCCTGGGGGTGTGATGAGTTGTATTAATTGCTTTCATAACAACTCATCTTTTGTATTTTGATAAGACCATTGTATCCATGTCTATGTATTTCCTAAGTACATTTTGAACATCACTATTACAACCATGAACTTTTGGCATAATGACTAATTGATATAGTTATATCTAATTGTATTTATTTTGTGATATTATGTGTGCATTTATTCTTGTTATTCCAATAAATTGTTTGGATGATTATATGTGTTGATGTCACTCTTGGTTGTAAGTAATTTTTCATATGTAACAAAAGGATCTTATCCATAACAACTCATCCATAGCCAAAGAACTTGTCCGCAATAACTCATCCACAAAAGAATTTGTCATTCATACACAACATAAGAAATAATTCCACATTTATGAAGATCTTTTAAACATGAAGTGATGGCACTTAAGTCCTTACATGCCATTAGAGAAGTAGTTACAACATAAAACGTGGAAAATTGAGAAACAAATCAATCTTTGATTTGGTCATTGATTAAGAACTAGTGAAGAATTGATTGTTAGTTGAACACTTGTTGTGTGTTTCAAACATGTGTTGAATCTCTCACTTGTTTTGTTGAAGACTCCTTGTTGTATTCTTCTTCTTCTCATGTGTTGTAAATGATAAGATATAAAGGAAAGGGTTGGTGCCTTGTAATAAGAAATTCAGATTTGGAATTAGAGAAAAGAGTGAATAGAGTTAGAAGAGAATCAAAGTAATCTCTTTTGTTCCTAGATGTAATGTTTTATGCAAATCAATAAAGAAATTTGAGTTTTGTCATTTAGTTTTTAGTTACAGAGTTAGGAAGGGATTAGCACCCAAGTTAGGGCCCACTTGAGGTCTGCTAAATCCCCTCCATTGTTTCATTTCATGCATATTTCCTTAGGAACAATCTTCTCTTTGAATCTGCAACTTTGTTTCAGTAATAACATTTAGCAATAGTCCATTTTCAAGTCTAGTTTTATTTTACTTTCAGCATTGTTATGTGATAATTATTTCCTTTCCAACCTCTTAGATCAACTATAATTGTGCATACAACACTTGGTAATATTTCAAGTCTACACTCCCTGGTCTAACAACTAAATGAATGTAACCCAATAACGGGGTCTCAAATACTCTTCCTCTTATGGATTCTTCAAGTAGGAATGTTTTAAATATTGATAAGAAAGCTAATAATAATAAAACTAGCTTGTTTATTATCAACCATTTACCAAGGATGAGTTCAGATGACACATGCCTAATCCATTTAGTCAAATCCTCAATCCTTCTCGACCTATCCCTCAATGGCATGATGAGAACAAGTTTTGTTTGTGGCATGTTAATTAGGGCCATTCTCATGAAAAATATTGTGTCCTTCACATGGCTACCATTGCATTCTTCCTAGGTCCTCAATTTGATCGTGATGCCATCACTAGAGAATGTTTAATCGAAACAATCAAGGCTCGTGATGAACAAAAACAAAAAGATCATCATAATGATATTAACTAAGTTAATCATTATCCAAATAAATTCCTAGTTATTTGAACAACTTGCATTTCATTATGGCTCTAATTTTCACATTATAGGTTGTGCATACTTCGGTTGCTACATTTGGCACATCTCTATGGTCACAAATTCCCGTATGTCCTGCGTGCTTCCTCCTTCAAGCTTTCATATTACTTTTCATTTTCCTTTTTGTTCTATTTTCCCTTACGCGCACCCTCTACACATTCACCTTCTTCCCATCATTTCACACATCCTCCGTGCACGCCCAAGGCTTGCTTCCCAAAGTAAGCTAAATCCTCGATACTCTTGTGTGCCCCCATAAATTACTTTGTAATAATTACACGTCAACCATACATTTATTCAATAGGTATTTCTTCCATTTCTCCCATGTGTGTCATCTTTACACGTGCCCTTCCTCTTTTTTCCTCCCACACTTCAATCTTTCACGCATATGCCTTTGCACCTTCTTCCGCACCATCATGTGTCATGTCATCATCTGATGAGCTTATGTGTGTTGCATGCAACAAATTAAAGTGCGTCGGTGGGCGCCGAATCCTAAAGACAAATCATTGGGTGGCACGTGGCGAAATGATAAAGTAGATGTACGGTTGGCGACCTTTCATTCAAATCAATGCATGCCACATGTCTTACGTGCCAGGTTGTATTGTAGAACTTCGTTAGTCATAATTTTTGTGTCGTGTTGAGATCCTTGCATGCCCACACTTTTTGGAAAGCTACTAACGTGTGCTACATGCTAGAACATTCAAATTCAAATTTCAGTAGGATTTGGTAGGGGAGGAGCTAGAAAACATATTTCGCGCCATTAATGAGCAAATTTGATTTCTCCAACCACCTAGATTTGATCCAATCTACCTCCCATGCTTCTCCAACATGCCAAACAGACATGGAGAACCACACTTGACAGATTACAAGTGGATTTCCATGCATTCATTATTGGTGATTGATTTTTCAAATCGGATTTCCCTCCTTCTCCTCTCCTCTTCCTGCAATTCATATATAAATGTAAGAGCTCTACTCATTGTAAAGGGTTGGATAGTTTACATCCATTAATGTTTGATAAGGATTCTTTATCTTTGCATTCTAAGTCGCAGACCTCTAGATCTAGTTCATGCATCTCGAATATCGCCTTGAGACGCCATTGAATCGATTGTGCATACACAGGAAGTAATAGAAGCAACATTTTGTGACTATTCTTTGTCTTAATGTGTTATATTCTTCTTCATTGCCTCTCTTTTACATTGTATGCTTGTTGTGTCACTTTAAGTTCCTTGTAACTCTATTTTCTTGTTGTGTTTCATGAAATCAATGGTGTAAGTGTGTTCTGGTTTGTGTTACACATGCCTAGCCTTCCCTCATGCTTTCTCCTTCGTTTTCACTTAGAACAGATAGTATTCATCCCAAATTTTCATTTTTATCACCTCCCTTTGGGTTTAGTTTTCCCTTATGTTATCCATCTATCCATGGTCCCTTGGTTTGTTAGCTTAGATTTCCATTTCAACATTAGGAGTAGCAATGGCAGTAGAAATAGGTAGAGGAACCGACCTTCTCCAGAGATCCATCTCAAGTGTGTAAGGTCCCACAACTTGGAGACGACTCTATTGTTTTTTCAAATGACTCAGTTCTATTAGATCCGAGACATGGGTGCAAGTTTGACCTCTAACTCTAACGAAGATCTCAAAGTCTTCTCTGATCCTATGCCTAACCATAATACATGCGAAAGTTCTAAGAAATAAGAAATGCTACAAAAAACTTAGTTGATCCTGATTATCCTCCCAAAAACACAGTTGTCATTAATGATGTGAGGCATGTTATAACGTACATAGAACTGAATATCCTCCATCATTTTAGCCTCAAACTCATAGGGTCATCTACCCTTGTGTCTTTCATAATCAAATTCCCAAATATAAAATCCCATCTTTTGCAGATGCCATCGACCCCTGTGGAAAAACTATTACAGGGCCGAGGGTGTCTAAAACCCTTCCTCCAATCATAGACGCCTTCATCCATGCTAATGGCATCGAGCCTAAACAAAAATCAGTTTATGAAGTATCCCTGATTACTCCTCCTTCTGAGCTGGTTTCTGAAGATCCTCAACACTTTCAACCTACTGCTTCATCCAACCATGATGGGTGGGATGCTCTAGAAGCACTTTCTCAATTATCGATCCAAGCTCCCTTTTTAGAGCTCTTACGCACATCACCTCACCAACACGGTGCCTCATGATTGATCTCTTTGACATGAACATCCCTTTTCCTCCTACTTTGGAGTAGTATCCTATATTGCATAGTTCGGAAGAAAGCATATGTCGTCAATGCGAGGAGATTTCCATTTGTACGAACCTTACCATAGACACTCGAACTTGTATTTGTTTCCGTAGCTATTATGATTCTAGATGAACTCTTGCTTTAGGAAAACAATCCTCTGCTTTCATCTCTATATAAATTGTTCAAACTAAGGTTAAGTGTGCCCTCATCGATGAAGGTGTTGGCACATGTGTGGCCTCCTTATATTTCATCAAGGCTCTTGGTTACTCAATAGACAACCTAAAAACCACACGTACTACTTGTCAGGGATATATGATCATTGACAAATGCCTCCCATGGGTTGCATTTGGCTTCCCATCACTATTCCTCCTAGGACCATACGTGTAAAATTCATGGTATTTAATTTCCCCTTATCTTATAATATCCTCCTAGGTTGACCTTGGACCCATCGTATATGTGTGGTCACTTCCTTTGCATATCAATGTGTCAAATTTTCTCATCAAGGGGCTATTTATAAGATTTAAGGTGACCCAAATCCTTAGAACTATGACACTCTTCAACAAAAAGGGACATAAAAATTCCCAACCCTAGAAGAATTATCTCCTATCCCATTTCGCAAATATCAGCGCTTCAACTATCTTGTTGAGTCTCTTCGTGGTAATGCAGGTCATCCAAAATTGGTTGGGAACATGCCTCCCAATATCTTGGATTCTGATGATGACGAGCCCGATGAGATCACTTTGTTAGGATCAACACCTCTAATTTACCAGATCTCATCATATCCCAACTTCCTCCTAACTTGTGGCCTCGTAAGAAGGATCCATCCATTCCCATTACCATCTCATGTACACCTCCACCTCCACCAAAGCAAACGGTTCAATTAGAAACCATAGTTGACTCTTATGTGATAGATATCTCTACTCGACTACGATGATGGTTACACTTTGGATGATCCCCATTTGGCCAATTATGCCTAAATTCGGGATAGAGAAGTCTAGCGTTACCAAAACACCCTTCAAATGATGCCCGCTTGTGATGTGAATGCCATTCTTATACAAGAAGACTCCTCACACTCGGTCAAGCCTTCTCTTAGCAGACTAGAACCGAATCTTCAAACATCTTCATCAGCCTCGCCCTCTCCTCACGATTCCACTACTAGATCATGTGACGTACCTCCTCATATAGACGAAGGGGAGCGTATATCTGATTTTGAATATGAAGTTGACAACCTTATGGATGATGAAGTACAAGATGTGCTTTGACATCATCCATGTTGACCCATATCAATCATTCACATCCTCCCCTACCTCTTGCCCTTATGGCTCCTGGCCCTCTAAGGTAGAGCCATATTGTACATGGCATGAGGCTCTGGGGCACGATGTATCTGATTGCAGAGCCTACAAAAGACACATGAAGAAGCTTGAAGTGGGGTTAAAAGAGATCAAGCTCGAAGGTTACACGACCTTCCGCCTTAGCCCAATTTATTATGCGCACCATGACTACTCCTCGCATACCAACACATATTATTGGGTCATGCGTAACAAGTGCCCGATTCTCGATTCCTCTTCGTGTGGAAGAAAGCATAGAGATGAATCCTCTCAGATCCACCATCCTTCCCCTAGACCAACTCAACCTCAACCAAATTATGGACCACCACCTTGTCCTGATCCCTGTCCCACCATGGATAATGTTTGGCATGGAGTTCTCACCGACTTAGAGGAGCAAATATATGACACCTTATTCGTCATGAGATCCGAGGTGCACCGAAATGTTTCTCTCACACAACACACCATAGATGACCTCATCATTTGTGCTCAAGCTATATCTTAAATCAAGTTGATGATATTATTACTGATACTCTACGATCATTTTCCCCTCATGGCTAGATATCTCCTTTATAAATACCTTGATAACATTTTTCTTTGGCCTGGGCTCTTACCTCCACTTGGGATCCTACCCCCTTAGGTTTTACACACATCTCCAAATATCTTATCCTTTCTTGGGATCTCTACCCTTCTTGGTTTTATCATCACCTCTCTTTTTCCCTGACATCTCCTACCATTGGAATGTCACAATCTTGATTCCGCCTATTTTGGCTTCGATTCACCCTGGCCTTTCCTAGTGGATTAACATAGTTTTTCCATCCTCACTTAGGTTCTTGACCTTGCTTGGATTTATTTTTCTCTAACAATGCCCTTACACCCTATTATCAACCTGTCTTGGCCTTTTTTCTCCGCTGTTGGATTTTTCATCACGTGTGTTGGGTTATCCTATCAATTTTCCTCCCACCGATTTTCTTATTTAAATATCATTATCGTTCTTCCTAAGTACCATGAGTATTACCACATACATGCATGAGGAAAGAAAGGAAAACGATAAGTAAGGAATAATTTACATCATTTATATTTACAAGAATCACATTTTTCAATCCTATATCTCCAATTTCGAACCTACAAAGATCCATCCCATGGGCCCTAGCTAGGTGATTTATGTCTTATTTTACTTTGATGATCCTCTAGTGTTTCCTTTCAGTTTTGCTTCTCCAGGGTTCTAGTAGCATGGATTATGCCCATACGTGGCAGGATGAACAACACTATTAGGTATGCATTGGTGGGTATATTTCATTTCAGCTAGTCCTTTATTTACTTTCAACATCTACTTTTGATTTCGATGTTATGTATCATTCTTTCCACTGACTACCCCATGTTTTTCTATTACAACATGTAGTAATAAACAGATGGAGCATATGTATACACCCAATGTTTTACGCTTTATCTTTTCATATTTGTTACTAATAATTTCTCTTTTAGGTTAGAGGTTGATAATGCATTTATTTCTGGGAACGGGTGCCTTAAAGGGCTCATTTTGGGATAGGGGTATGGTTATTCATGTAACCATTGGGTTAGGGATGATACATGGAGAGAGAATGGATTTTGGTCCTATTTATGCACCTCTTTTGCTCTTATCTTCTTGCTTTGCTTTGCACCCTTTCAACACCTTACTTACACATGACCATATTATTTTTGCCTTGCATTACTTTTTTTCTTCATGACACATTACACACACCACTTGTCCTTTCCCCTCCCTATTGAATACCATCGCCGTGGGTGATTGCATTGATTGCACATCTTGAAATTCCTAGCTAACGTAATCACCTGTGGGTGATCACATTGGTATAAATACCAAAAACTATCACAAAGTATAAAAAAGACAATCACATACAATACACAACATATAGATATATAGAAACTCACAATTTTCTCTACTCTTTTGCATCAACTTGCATATGCTTTCGCAACTCTTGGATTTCTTGCACCTTGACTCTTGGATTAGATCTTCTTCTTATTGGATTGGTTTGCTTGCACTCTTGGGTCACCTATAGTGAGTTAGGACATGATTGTTTCCCCTTCTCCACCCAAAAGCTATTCTCTCTTGGTGTATTGTCCTTTGGGAAATAGATGCATCAACAACCACCCCCATAGGTAAGTGTTCTAATTCGAATTGTCATTTTGCATAGAGTAGTCTCCTATCTCTTTTCTTATCACTTTATGTTAGCTTAACATCTTATGCACATGTTAGGATAACATACTGTTATTCAAATCCTTATCTTATGTTACATACTTTACTTTGGTTAACATAGATCTTGCATGTTTATTTTTCCTAATCACCCCCATAGTATCGATACCCTAATAGGGTTCCTTCCTCTTTCTCAATCTTGGGCCTTGGAAACCCTAGGTTGACCTAGTGTAAGGGTTACTTCCCTTTGGGTATGCAATCTTAGTAGTCCTTGTACCCCCTTTGAATTTTATCCATTGTGTGCCGATATTTGTGTGTCTCTTACTCATTGCCTCGATACCCTAGTTAAATGGATGATAGGAGTACATGTTGTCTAGACACATTTTTCCCACCATACATCACCCACCAATTATTTATACTCGGTTAGAACACCAAGTCGACTTCCCCCTTGGTGATGAAATCCAATTAGGTAGACGTGGAAGGAAGTGTTTAGAATGTAAATTTGATTTGGTTGTGTGTGAAGGGAAATAATGAATGCAGAGTTTTAACCCCTATTTAAGCTTTATAAACGGGTAAGAATGAAGATTATTCTCAAGACCCGAAAGAGATATTGATTTCTATGAATACAAAACACACAAGATGTAATGTTGAAAGAATACTAAAAGAAAATGGAAAGGCATGCCTATGTTCACTAAGCACTCCCTTTTTACTATTTTATTTTACATGTTTTTTAAAGTCACTAGAGGACTCGACTTTGAAAAGTTAGTAAGAAATGAAACAATGAATATATTTTAATATGGAAATGCAAAATTTGATAAAAGGGGATTAGGGTCCCATCAAGTGTACCCAAATGTTATGGTAAATTTTTATTCACTTTATTATACGAAAAAATTACCAAAACTCATAAAATAAAGCGGGTTTAATGATACATGTGTTAACAAACGTCGAGATGTATGGGTACAAATGTGCGCAAGAGACTCCTTCCAACAAATGAGAGAACATACACACAAACAGATAACTAGATAAGATAGATATTAGATAATACAAGGACAAGTTGTTTGGAAAGGCCAATCCCAAGAACCAAAGGGCTTCCTTTGATGAGTGTCAACTCGTTTTAGACAATTAAGTGATAAATAATGAAGTATACAATGTGACTAGAATTATGATATTTAGATAATGAAATAACAAAATAAATCAATTCCATAGGGATAGGAAGAGTGTGCTCTGTGTAGTAGATGGCCCAGGCAAGGTCTATGGAAAAATGAAGATCCTCAAAGTACTTGATCCACTCTTTCTCGGTGGCATCTTGTTCTTATCGGTTGATCTATAACTAATCCTCAATGTTATCTGGATTCGGTGCCAGGACAATGACACAAAGGGTCAACCCTTGTGCGATGTGGTATTGATCGTGAGAAAAGGGTTGGGAGACGATCACAAGGTCATAAATGTTGTTGATTTGATGTACTTCACCTTGAATGACCATCTACAAATAGAAGACCCTTGAAACCTAGAGATTAGAATAAAATAGATCCGATAATGATTAAAAATATACAACATATAATAAAAAGGATATGAAGACATGATTCATGGGCAATTCAAAGGAACCGTTGATGATTGAAGGGGATAGTTGGCGATTGAATATAATCCTAGCGATTCTTTATGGAAATGACAACATTTAAATAAATGTGAATTGATACTTGATATTTGATTTTTGATGATTGAATTATTCTCAAGGAGGGTTCTTAGACAAAATGAAATGCAGAGATAAAACAATACCTTATTTATGACGTGAAATACAAATGGTGAATGATATAAGAGGACCTTACGATGTTGCGAGTTTCTCAAAAGCTTGATGTGGGTGTAGAGGATGTCCAAATGGTGCTAATGATACATCATATTAGTCTCTAAATTACAGGAGCTTTCTTTATATTGTCTCAGGATCCTTATTCGAGTGTAATCGATGAGTTTATATAGAATCATTGATGATTAGTTAGAATCGTTGGTGATCTGGAAAAAGTGGGGAAAATCACTTGAAAGTGGTTGAAACTACTTCCAAAATGGTGAGTTTCAAGTTAAGGATGAATTTAAGATGAGTAGGAGTATGTTGAGGAGGTTGGGAGGTTGTGGAGGTTATGGCCTAACTAGGATAAAATAACTTTAAGTCATTTAGGAGAGATAAATGACTATTTACGGGAGTAAATGGATATTACGAGGGTAAAATGAGATTTAGGACTTAGGTACAGTGTTTGATATATGAATATGAGTTGCGTGGATAGGTCACCTAGGGATGCCGAAAAAACTAGTGTTTTCAAAAGGAATGGGGAAGTATTTCACCGTTTTGGGCTTCTCATCCTCTTGCCTCTTTCCCAATCACCTTTTTGCAAAATGATTATCAATGTATAATTAATCCAATCATTTAGGTAATGACCATTCATGGAGGTCATCTTGAGATGACTTAAAACACCAACAAAAAAATCTACAAAAATTAATATATAAATAAATATATTATTCTACCTTCGTAAAAATATGACTCTTAAAATGTTTTGACAATTTTGATAATACTCTTATCTCATGTCTTATTACACTATCCTAACTTCCAATATGGACAACTAAATAATCTCAAACTCAAAACAAATTATATCAAATAAATAATTATACAAAAATCAACATAAGAGTGATTAGTTGTTTGTAATGGAGGGCATTCTTTGTCTTAGGGTTGTGCCACATGGTAAGCCATTGTATTGGTGATGGGTAGGTCATGAGTTTGATCCCTAGTTTATATGCGGTGTGGAGTGGGACATTTACAAACTACTCCAACAATGGGATGATATTTTTTTTTCATATAGGTTCATAACTCTGATTCGTAGCTGAGCCCTCTCAACTACAAAAAATTAAAAATAAATCAGATGACATTGTTTGGCCCAAAATTTAAAAAGAAAAGAGTATGATGGGCTTTGGTGGAGGTGGATGATTGGATTCATGATAGGCTAGCAATAACATATCTCAGTTGGTAATTGCGAGGGGCTTAAGGAGACATAGGAAATAAATAATACTACTTTTGTGAGGCACTAACATGCATTTGACATTGTATGATGTGTAGAGTTTGTGTGTGTTAGGCATTAGCCATAAGGCGTGAGGCATGAGGCACGTGGTGTCCCATTGAATAGGAAACGTGATTTGATCTCCTTTTCTTTAATAGCAAAATGACCCACCTGCACCCACATGACAAAATAAGAGGTGTACAATGTTTCACCTGCATTATGGCAACTAAGTATCTTCACTCTTTACTCTTGTTGTATCATTGGTGTGCACACACGTAGCTATTCTTCAATTTTCCCTTTCACACAATTGTCGTCTTGGTAAAATTGGTAAAACCAAACAAAAACAACCCCTACCCCTACGTCTTCCATCCAAACCCTCTCCCTCTCCCTTAACGAACAAACCCTAACTAAACTATAGTGATTTTACAATCTTAGTTAAATCTCATTCTACTTACATAAATAATTAAGAGTCGAATGTGACTAATCCTTTCCACAAATGAGAAGTTTGTTTGAGCACATGTAATTTGCGGGACATGAGAAGCAAGACAAGGAGCTAACATGACAACTTCCGAGCCTTTTCAACAAGCTCATCTTGTGCATACCTGTAATGATTGTAATTCAAGAGACCACATTTCGTTGAGGTATTTCGTTAAATAGTTTGTACGCATTGTGTACGCTTCCACATTTTGCATACATGTCTATTAGGGTTGTGATAACTATAACCTCTGACAAAAAAACACTTTCAATTATTTTTAATGTATCTGTATTCCTTATTTCAAAGATCCAATTTTGGTACAGGTTGGGAGGACACCGAAAAAGTTGAATCGATCAAGTTGAACATTTGTTTGCTGCATTTCGTGAAACAATGTCAATGCCTTGTGAAGATACATGTCATCTATAAGCAACAATTATCATATTCTAGGAGAAGAGATCTATGTCAATCATGTGGTTGAAAATGTTGCGAGTTTCCACCAAGCTTCCGCTCTTGTCATATATGTCGATAAACGTATTTGTAAGAAATGGTGTGCGGCAAAAGTCAATCCCATATCATTGATGTGAGAGTGGATTTTGTTGATCCTTCAAAAGGGCATTCTTTTAAATGCAAGACTTCAATAAATGAAGATCTGTGTACTTTCTTCTATAATGGACTAAACAAAATACTATAATTCAAAGCCAAAAAATGAAATTTGGAAAAAAAACTCCCAATTTTATGTCTAAGTCATTAAATCCAGTACTACTGAGACTGCGTTGTAATAATTTCCTGGGAGTTGCGTAAACAACACTAAAGGTTTAGTTTCCTAACAAACAAAATAATTAGAACTAAAAAGGTAGAGTGGAAATATATACAGTATACGGGGAATCCAAAATCTGATTTGCGTTGTTATCTTGCTTGGGATCTCCCATGTAGGTCCTCTTTATTTCATTGATGTCTCATTAATTGAAGTAAAAATAAAGATATAGAAAAATAAAAACATGAAGGGAAGGAAAATCAAACCTAGTAGATGATGATGTTGGTGAAGTTGAGTTGATTTTTCGCACTATCATATAACAAACGAAAGTTTCTTTGGTTATAATTGCTCATTACCACATTAGGCCCATGATCAATTTCGAATACACCGATGTTGCTTCAGCTGAATGGCCAAACATATGAGATCCCCAATGAATCCAAGAAAGTAATTTGGAAGGGGGCTCTGTCTTGAATCCCCTTGAAATGAAGCCCAAATTTGGGAAAATGAATCTACTTTAAACCAAACACATTGTAACACAATCCTGCGAGCGTAGAGACTTCATAACTTGAAGTTGCATCATGGCCCAATCTCTTCTTAGCTTTTTGCATTCGGTTTCGGAAAGTCCCATTTTGAGACCCCTAACACGAGCTTTGTTGGATTGCACCACCCCGACTACTTTATGAGCTACATCATCTTCATCCATGCTCAAACCTTGGATGCCTAAGTGTGCAAATGCATTGTTGATGTACAAAGGAATGGCTATGGAGTTGGAATTAGATTTGGAAATGGAATTGTCCTCGATTTTCTAGATGCGAAAGATCTAGAACCTGGAAAATTAAAAAAAGTGGTGTTTCATTCTTGTCTTTAATTATTTTATTGCAAAATTGTGCAAACTCATTAAATTCCGTGGGACAAAAAATAAAAATACTCGTGCACATGTTGTACTTTGAATTTTCTAAGTTAAAAATTCTAGAAAATAGTATTGGAATAAGGTGTTAAATTTGTCAAATCATTATCAATGACCAACATAAATACAAAAAAATAGTTTTATATTATGTTGTTAATTCATAACATGTAAAATTTGCATCTAAACATTATAAAATATTCATAGGAGGTAAAAATTATTGCTTTTGATTGGTTGGAGAAAATAAAAAATTGATTACAATAGTTACTTTGGATATATATGGGAAGACAAACATGCCTAATTGTATTGTGTATACCCTATTTGTTTATTGTTTGTGTTATTTGAGCCTTTCTACCTTACGAAGTTGAGCCCCCACCCCTCTCCAACATATAGCGGGATTTAGAGGGTGGTCCCAGTGTTTCTACTTATCTTGGAAGTGTGGTCTCATGTTTAAAAAAATTATTGATGTTGTTAAAACCCGACAAAATTCTTAAAATTTCTTTTTCGAGAGAGGATTGTTAGCCTCATAAAAGAGTTGGGGGCACAAAAAAAGTAAGGAGCTTTTGTAACACTTGGTGTTTATATTTAAGCTTCCCTCCCAATTTTTCCTTCCAATAATTTATTGGAGATTCATGAGACCTATACATGGACAAAATTGCGGGTGGACGAAGACGAAAGACTTATGTTGCAGTCCCTTGCAGGGGCAACACAAAATTTTATTGCGGGTGCTGCATAAATTTTCTCTGCAGAAAATATTACTCATGTAGCTCCATGATCTATAATTTTTGCAAATATTGGGGAGAATATTTATTGTAATTGTTGTTTATTTTTTACTATGAACTGATATTGCTACTCCAAGCAATGTTTTGGTGCTAGGTGGCCGAAAAGAGTGGAATGCAAGGAGAAAATATTTCAGCCCCCATCCATCCTTGTGGCTGGAACTGGGTCTTTTATGCAGTTGCTGCTTCACATTTTTAGGAGAAGATTCTATTTTATGTGGTGAATAGATTTGTAAATTTCCATAGGAGTGCATGCAATTACATTTTTATAGCGGGTAGATTTTCAAAATTAAAATTGTGGTCGGGAGTGGGCATGGATGCCTAACTACTTATTCCTCCGCCTCCGCCTCCGCCTCCGCCTCGCGGTTGTGGTGATTCCATTTCGTGCTGTAGATAAATAGAGCCGACGCGTGTCCCTCCGAGCCCAGGGAACACGCGGCGGGGCAGATTAGGTGGAGAAATGGGCGGCCAAGATGCAGCCAGCGGGTGATTGAAAATTGATCGCGCCACACCGAAGAGGGCTCGTGTGGCGGAGGTGGAACACCGTACAAACCACTATAATCATACGAGAGAGAGAGTGGTCACTGATATATGCATGAATGTGTACGGTCAAACCATAGCCATTCAATTGGCCGGTAGACCAACAACATCCTGACAACGCAACAACACAGGGAGGGAGGGTAAGTAAAACACATACAAACTTGTGGGCGTAGGTATCCCTCTGCGACTGGCACAGGCACTGCAACTTGCACTGGCACTGAGGGAAAACCGTTTCCGTTTTTCCATAGTAACAAGAACAAAGGTAGGTATTTTGGCCTTCCATCCATTTCCTTGCCACTCTTCCTGACAAGACAAGAATCTGTTCGGTGCTGTTGTGATGTTCTGTTCATTCATAATAATGTCAACTATCTTTAGGAGGTGATCTCAAACAATACAAATTGGTTAGTTTCAGCAGTCAAAACTCTTTTCAAATTTGTCCTGTAAACACCAGACCAGGATCTGATTAACTGCCAGATCTGAAGTCTTTCGTCTTCCGCACTTTCGAGGCTTGAATCCGCAACCTTATTCGAGGGTTTTGTTTTCTCTTCCGTTCTTTTCGGGACTCGGATTCATGTGGGATTTTGTTTTGGCAAATGAAGCGTTATCGGGTTCGTTTTGGCAATTGAAGCTGTTTGGGACCTGATGAAAGTAATTTGGCAATTGAGCGCAACGATGGGCCTCTATATTTACACACGTCCGTCCTGCCAGGTTTGCATTTGCGTCGCCAGTAGACACTTTCTTTGTTTTTGCGATTAATACCTACAGTTGCCCGGGGTAGACAAATTGTCGATGCACGTGAAACAGCCTTGGCTACTTATCTGTGATCTCGAGAATCGGTTGAAATAGAGTCTAGAATTGGACATGGAGGCGATCGCCGCGCCGGACAGCAGCAGTTTTGTAGAAGAGAGCACGACAGGGATGCCCTCGCGCCGGCGCGTAGCCGAGATTAGGCGGTTGAAGACGCTATCCAGCAGTGGTAGCTTTTCCGACATTGTGAAGAAGCGGTATCGCACGAGGAACAACGCCCACTTGTGCAGTGTTTGTTTCGGCGAGGAGGCGGCGTCCACCGCAAACGATACCTTGGAAATTGAAGTCCATTCTCAGGCTCTCTACCCTGCAAGAAGGCTTGTGAGGTCAGTCTCTACGCCTATTGCCTGGAAAGGGCGCTCCTATTGCACTTGCAATTTTGATAAATTCTGCGCTAAGGACTCCAATGCGATTGCTAATATCAAAAACAAAAATAGCAGCAGCATCGCCATCGGCAGCAGCAGTACTAATAACACTACTGCTGTTACATCAGATGCCGAGCCTATGGTTCACGATTCCAAAGAGGAGATGGCTGTTAACAAGCCTGTGTGTGAAATGCAACTAGACAAAACGGCAGTTGTTGCTGTTAATGACGAGGATAAAAACAGTGGCGAAAAAGGAACAGCATCTGCCCTTACTCCTGCAACTGCAACTTGTTCTTCAAGTAGTGTTGCTGTCGCGGATCCTAAACAGCAGGAAGGTGTTCCTCTAAGTCGGCCTTCTAAGGGCGTAGCTTTACCGAGGGCCAACAGTGAGAGTATAAGCTTGCTGTTGAAGGATCCGTGCCCCGCACACGGCACCATGTCGATAATTGGTAGAAGACGTGAAATGGAAGATGCTGTTTCAGCTGTACCCTCTTTCTCTTCTCTCCCCAAGACAAACACAATGGCGCATAGCGGCTTAAGTGGCTTGGCAGCGCCCGCTCCTATTCCTCTTCACTTCTTTGGTGTCTATGATGGCCATGGCGGATCCCAGGTACATTCATCCCTGCTGTAAACAAATATGTTCTCTGTTAATTGAATTTCTGTTTTTGAAGTAGGATGTATTTCCAACTTTCCTTCCCTCAAGCCCACCTAAAAATTAAAATGCTTCGCTGGTTAAATGCTTTTGTGGGTGCGCTACATAAATTTTTAAAACAGTACAATTTCTGCTGTTTTCATTGTTTTGTGCACTTCAAATAGTTGTTTTGATCATCTTCGGTTTTTAGTCGTACATGCTCATTTCTAGGGTTTTTACTTCTTGGAAGGGAGGTCTGAGCTCAAATGCTGAGGTGGCTAGGGTATGTACACCTCGTATCATGGTAGCACGTGACACCTTCCTACTGGGAGCGTGGATGGTCTCATATGCTCCTAAGCTATCCTGCTCTTTGTAGGCAGGGTGCCAGGGCCTTATAGAGGAATTTCCTTACCCTACTGTAGTTTATAGGTGGGGTGCCAGCTATCATGGACCTTAATAGGACTTTCCTTCATCACTGCAGTTTATATTTGGCTTATTAGGCATTGTTGACCTTGAAAAGGACTTTCCTTTCCCTGCTGTGGTGTATAGGCAGAGAGCCAAGCATCGTGAACCTTAGAAAGGACTTTCCTTTCTAGTTCAACGGCCTGAGGCCCTGAAGATACATCCAAGCAAGCTAGCAGGCCATGCATGTTAGAGTTACATGCCTATGACTAAATATGACTAATGAGACATGTTTACAATGCTCTTCTTTTAGTCTGTAAATATATAGCTGTATTCTGTTTTTTCAGGAAATGTTTAGTTGATACTCATGTTTAATCGCAATACTCCATTTAAGTTATTTCTGTAGCAAGTGTTTCCCGATGCCTATGGTTATTCCACATTATGAAAAATGATCAGAATGTTTTATATGCTTTTCTTTAGCGATTAGTATATTTTTACATCTCATAATCTTAGTCCCTTTTAATCCGCCATTTCTCTATTAGAAATTGAATGAAATTTTCATGAATGTAATTCCTTCTTTCTTTAGCTCAGGAGTCTCATGTTTGTGGTGAGCAACCTACTTTTGGTCTAGGTAATCTGAGTACATGATTGTAATTTCCTTACATCATTCTTTATCTTACAAGTTTCATGTATAGTAGCAGGCAATATCACTGATAAAATTTAAATACTTGCCATCTTTGTGTTATTTTATGTTTCGAGGAAATCCCTTTTAGTTGCTGATGTGAATCTACTGAAGGAAATAATGACTGTTTAGCTTTTTGTAACTTTAAGCAGTCTTTGAGAAATAGTTTTAAAGCCATAGAGATTTTCTGTTTTCTTTATTATGTTGTCAAGGTATTCATCGGCATTGCATTAGAAACAATTATACCCATGTATAATTGTCTACTGGATACATACACTTTTAAAGAAGTTTTGGACAAAAACTTCTTTAAGGAGATTATCCTCAAGACTAACATAAAATTATTGCACTGCGAAGAAACCACACTCAAAACTAAACTTATATCCATGTTATTCATGTTCATCAGAATATTGCTAGATACTATTGTTCATGCAGTGTTCTTTTAGCAATCTGTTTGAAATTTGTTCATGCAGGGTTCTTTTGCCAATATGTTTGAAGCCCCTTTTCTCTATCATTTTTCTTACACAAAACTTTAGATCTTTTATAAATGTAATGCCAATTGAATAGTAATCAATTATGTGTATTTGTGATAGATGTGACTGATCTGTACTTAAATGTTTTGTGGATGAAATGGCTGATGTCGGTTTTTTTCAGAAGATACGTTTCAGCTGATTTTGTTTTCTCCTTAGATGTTTGCAGAAGGGTTTGACTTTTGACTTTTGTTTGTGCGAGTTTGCTAATGTGGAGTTGAATATTTATTTTTCACAAGCTGTTTACTTGTGGTTGCTTGAATTTTGTGTAGGAATCTCATTTTTATCTTATATTTTTCTGCATAAGATTCAATGCTCTGCAAAGCCATTTGCAAATATTAAGTTGATTCTTTATTTTCACAATACTTATTTGGATTTTTGTGTAGACGCCTCATTGATTTTGGTTTGTATATTCTTTCAAGCAGGCTTCAATATTTTGTAAAAACCGTTTTCATGAGGCTCTTGCAGAGGAGTTGAGGGATGCATCTTCATTTTCCAGAGACTTGAATGATTGGAGGAAAGTCATGTCTGCTTGCTTCATGAAAATGGATATGGCAGTTGGAGGTATGTGTCCAAATGGAGGCTGCAGTACTGGGGATGTACAAATGATAAGTAATTGCTGCCAAGATCCAGTTGCACCAGAAAATGTGGGTTCAACGGCTGTCATAGCTGTTGTGAGTCCATCTCAACTTGTTATTGCTAACTGTGGAGATTCAAGAGCAGTGTTATCTAGGGGAGGAAAAGCAATCCCTCTTTCTAATGACCATAAGGTATAGGTCAAACAAGTGGATATTTGTACTGGTTATTTAGAATATTGTTCAACTGTTTTCCTGGTTATTATATGCTTGTATTTTTAAGGTATAAGTGGAGAATCTATATGGTGCTAGTTCCAAAGGTGGATTTTTATGAAATGCACATGTCATTATTTGGGGATTTCAACTTTACCGTGCCTTGTTTTTTTACAATTTGCTATATTCCAGCCTGAACGAGAGGATGAGATGGGCCGTATCGAAGCTGCTGGTGGACGTGTTATTTTTTGGAATGGATATCGTGTTGGAGGTTTTCTTGCTATGTCCAGGGCCCTAGGTTTGTACTCAGTTGTCAATTTAATCCAGGATGCCTGGTAATCTGTTTCTGAAATGTAGTTCTAAGAATATAAAGGGAACAAACTTCTGATTATGTGAAAGTTGTAAGGGTTTTCCTGCGATTTTATGTGTTGGAGATAATGTTATGTTTCCTGAGTCAGCAAATTGTAGTTCAAGCAGTTTTTTCCATTTGCATCAAGGCGTTAGTTCTCAGTTCTTATTATGTTATTTTCGTATTATGATGTAAAAATAGGTTGATCTTGTGAATCATGGAATCAGAGTGTGGTTAATTTTGGTCCAATTTTGGTTTAAGAGCATATCAGTTATGAAAGCTTGACCAAACCCTGTGGTAAAACAATGGCTAACCTAGTAGGTCAAGATGTGAAATAGCCATAGATGTTATATGCAAATTAGTATCCATTGGATTAGCCTTGAAGCTATAGTGTTTTGCTGCAGGAGACAGATTCTTGAAACGGTACGTGATATCTGAACCTGAAGTAACATGTACAGATCGGACACATGAAGATGAGTGCCTCATCCTAGCTAGTGATGGTCTATGGGATGTTCTGTCAAATGATTCTGCCTGTGAAGTTGCTAGAAAATGTCTGGCTGGCTATAGACCTCATCGCTCAAAGGGTATTACAGAAGATACTCCTGTAGGTGCCGCAGCTGCTCTTCTTACCAAATTGGCTTTGGGACGGAGAAGTGGAGACAATATCAGTGTGGTTGTGATTGATTTGAAAGAAAGAAGACACAGAAACAGATGACAATTGCCTTAGAGATGCATATTTCCATATACATATATAATTTATGCAAACAAAATTCAGTTCATTGGCTATAGCCATGGCAATCTGCTGATTTGTTCAATTTTTAAGAGTTGTGAATTGTAGGATGGGGCAGATGGGGACGGCTAGACTTTGTATAATTGTGATTCTTTTCATCAACAGGAGATCTGCTTTTTCCCCATTCATGTACGTGAATCAATGAATGAGCAGAACATCAAGTTAAAAGGTGCGTGCGCAGTCTTTTTATCTTAGCGAACAAAGTTTCCATCATTTAAAGGATAAGTACCTTTGTCAACAAACTCTGCATTTGTAATGCAGCATCCATTTATGAAAATGTCTTTTCTTTACTGATGTTGTATCTTTGGCTATCTGTTCAGAGTCAGACCCCAATACATTATGAAATGGGATTCATGAAAGCTTCAAGAGCATTTCGTAAATATTTTGGACAATGTAATGGTTTTCATGCCGAAAACCTACTGCTGTTCAGTGTTATGGTTTATGAATATCCAACTTTTGTTATATTTAATCTTATTTATCATGCAAAGTCTTTTTCTTTAATTGTCATAAACATTTATGCTTCTGTATTTTTTTCCTTGTGTCCTTTTTCTGTTAAGGATTCCTAAATGGTATGGGTATGGAATGTGCCACTAATAATTTGCAATGGCGTGCACAATACTTGGCAGAAAATTTGTCTAAAGCTTGTTTGTGTTTGCAGCCTAAGAGGAGGCAATAAATTCAGATCCATCGAAAATGATAATATTGAGACCATAGTATATGTACGTGTTTGAATTTTGTAGTTAATTATCTCAGGCCTTTCTATGGACAGAATCCCGTCTGGTGGCAGTTAAGATTATGAAATTAGTAAGACAAGGGGCTATTGCACCCCTGTTAAGTATCCTTTTCTTCTAGGGTCAATCTGGAATTAGCTTTCATACGGGGTTGTAAGGTCAACAGTTGCCCATTAACATGCCAAATAGCTGGCTAATTCACCCCTCTACAGTTAAACCACATTGTTATGTCCTGGCAAATCTGTTTTATTTTTTCAACAATCAAATGCCTGAACCTCTATACCTGCAAGATTGATAATTTATTATTTTTGGATATTTTATGTATAGATTGGGAAATGACTTCTGGAATCTAAAGTCAAATTCGACAATCTTTTTAAAAAAGATGAAAAATACTCGAGTGCGAACATTTTTCCAAAACAGAACTTCACCCTACCGCTCAATGAAATCCTCAACATATCAACAAACTCTCTCTTTGATAATAATTTGTTTTATTTGACGCATGAAGTAGCTGGCTAATTTAGAAGATAATGGAAAGAAGCAGGGATCAGGCAAGGATGTGCATTACAATTAACTTCATGTATGCTTGTAGAGACAGCTTTCATATTTCATGTATTCAATAAGTTGATCCATATTGAATAATCCAAAGCTAGCGTCAACTGCTCGACTTTGGAACTAGATGTGCATAACCAAAAATACCCCATTCAATACGCTCCTTGCCAAGTCGTATGCTCCTTGCTACCCAAGTCGGGGGGTCGGATGTGACTCTGAGAGTGCATTTTGGAATCTAAAATCCCCATTCATTCATTCATCTTTTAATTATGTAAACTGATCTCATAACATATGCAGTATTCACCATGCATCCAACATGTATGTATAAAGAGGGTGGGTATTGTATTTCTGTTTTTAATATTCTGATTCGTGGCCTTTAATTTATCTTTGTGGCTTGAAACGTGCTCGGCCTTTCTCAGTCTGCTTTGCTGTTACGAGTGTTTCGTGTAGGTACGGCCTGGCGAAAAATTTGATTCAACCCCTTCCCTTTCACATTGATCCATCGATTGTGCATGTTATGTTTAAACCCTCGTACATTATACCTTGGCTTTGTTTGTTTGTGAAAAAATAGACGAGCAAGTTTCTCAAAATGTACTTCAATGGCGAAGTCTAGGTGGGAGAAGTATTTGTTTATACCTTAAATAAAAAAGGTTTGGTATTAGTTTAGTTCATTTTTATTAGAAAGTGTAAGGATGGTATATTTTGAATTAATTAATCAACATTAATGTGTAAAACAAAAATAACTTGGAAGGCAATGTGTGATATAAAACAATAGAAAGGATTGTTTAAAACATAAGAAGTGAAGAGTACTTAGAGGTACAAAGATGATTTGGGCTTTTATAGATTGGTAAAAATTTGTAAGTGTTTTGTTTCTGAAATTGCGATGATACCTTGATTTGGTATAGATTGTACCACGACTTGTCTTGGGCATATTATAGTCTTTGGGTTGTATGATATTGGATGGGATTATTGTGGGGCTTTGTAACGTTTGGTGGTTGGTGGGGTGGAAATATGTTTTGTTTCTTGGTGTTAGGGTTTGCAATGTGCTACTTATGCAAATCTAAGCCTAACCCTTTATTCTCTTTGCGATGTCTCTTGACACATAATAGAGGGCATAACTATAGATAAAGTAAAATTTACCATGCGTGGTAATGATATAGTGTGTTGTGTTTTATGTGTTCGATTGACTCTCTTCGACCCTTAACCTTGATAATGTTGTGTGTTTATTTGCTCTTGCTATGACTTGGCTCAAAGACCTTTGGAGGCTTGTGTAGACACCTTGAATCGACGCGTCGAATTTAATTGTAAATTACATAAATTGCACCAATTCTTGTCTTCGACTATTAATAATGACCATTCGTTAATTAAATAATTTTCTCATTTTAGATATTATGTAACATCATTTTGTTAGTTAAAATCTTGTTCGTTTATTAGCAACCCATTATTAATTAATTTTTTTATTAGATAGGGTAATAAACAAGGATTATGGCTCCTAGAGGCCTTACATCAACAGATACATCGTGAGTGCAACCATATAGAAACAAAAGAGAAACAAGGCAACAAAAAGGGTTAAAACAACTTAACCCCAACTCGGGTCCCACATGGAACAGTACAAAAAGAAGCCAAAAAAACAACGGGTGATGCTATCGGATCAAAACAGGAAAGTCCTTCCTCTGATCTGCAAAGTCCCAACCACCCAACAAAAACTATTTGGTTTGATGCGCTTAGAAGAACCAACATGGGTCCTTGCTTGACCCTTCTACATGATCTCGATTAAACACTTCACCTTATAGACGTCGTCCTTTCTGCCATCCTCCTCTTCGAAACTGCTAAGGTAAAGTTTAAGCCTTCTATTCTTTTGACCCTTTTCCTATTTACACACCTCTCCTGAAAGTCCTTGACCACATTTTTAATCCCAATCAACTCCTCCTGATAGTTATGAGAAATGCAGATATTCTTTGAGGCCTTGATGCAATTTATCATGCTATCCCTCAGGTTCGTACCAACTTCACCTAGAGAATTCACGTTCTTCTCCAATTGTTGGATCCTGAGATTAATTTTATTAGTAGTCTCCTCCCAATTCGGTTGAACCTTATTCTTGCGCTTGGAGAAATCATCTTTCATACTCACCAAAGAAGTTGTAGCCATCTTGCAATCCTTACCCTCTCCCTGGTTCTGGAAGCCCTTCTCCCTCGAAGTTTGGTCATACGCCGGCGAAAGTGACATTATTGTCGAATCCTCCGCGGCCGACTCTAACTCCTTAAGCCATGAGGGGCTTACCATTTTGATAAAGGAGGATGAGTCCATGATGTAAGTGGGACTTAGTCTTCCCTTGTTGAAAGTCTTTAATTGACGTTGAGACCAACATGAACAAATAGAAGGGTATACTCATAGCAACCTTATGTCTAAACATGTGTAGCTTATGTCTAAACATGTTTAGCATAGAGAGGTGGTGTGTATAAATCTTCCTATACTTTCCCTCAAGTGTTATGTATCACATAATATGAAGACACAATATTCCATATGCCTAGGTAGGCAATATCGCACAATTCCATCAATGAGAAAATAAACCTTTTCTTTACCTTTGAAAAAGGTTTGAATCTCATGGTTGTGTCTAGTTCGGTCCTTGAAGATCTTCATCCCCTCCATTTCCATGCTAGTAGCTTGTGCGATAGACAACTCAAAACTTGCACCTCCATACCATGGACCATGACCTTCCCATTCTCCCAGGCCCACCCAAATTCAAGGGCAAGAGACCCATTAAGCTTGGAAATGAAATTCCTGAAACCCCCCGTCTTGAAAATGTGCCACAGGGATGGATTATTCTAGAGCGTGCCATAATTTGAGACTTCCACCTAAGCCTTCCGCCCACCATGGTTTGCTTTCTTGAAAAGCGTTGAGAGTTGAACAACAAGTAGACAGTACAACCCACTAGCTTGCAATAAATAGAAATCCCATCAAAGATCTCACACATGCTAATGGTCCTTCCTTTAATAAAAATATTGATGACAAGCATCCTCGGGAGAGATGGCCTTCAAATCATTTCTATCATGATTAATGGTATTATTAATAATAGTTGGGATCTCATCCCCATTTTCCCAAACTTTGAAAACATTACTTTTCACCCCCAATTAGCCAAACAATCCACACTTTTGTTACCATTATGTGGGGTATGAAGGAAGAGAAAATTATCAAAGGTTTTAAGTAATTCCTTAATATCAAAGAGAATATTGCCTAAAGCCCAATTGTGGATCTTGTCTTTTCTAAGGGAATTTATAATGAGCATAGAATCCCCTTCAATCTAAATCATCTTGAAACCCTTTTCATTTGCCAAATTAATTCCCCATAGAAGTGTCATGGCTTCAACAACATTGTTACTCTGGACCCCTAAAGGCCCTGCATAAGCAAAAAACCCAATTACCTTTGTGATCTCTAAGAATGCCCCCCCCCAACAAGACTAGGGTTACCCTTCGAGGCCCCATCAAAATTCAATTTTAGCCAATTAATACCTGGTTTAGTCCACTTAACTCCCAGATGAGGAGCCTTGAAACTATGAGAATTGAAGGGGAACAATTTAAGAACTACAACCTCTATCTTGGAATAGGGGGCCTTAAATTTTCCCTTGAAAAGTCTAACATTTTCCTTTAGTGAAGAGCACAAACAGGCACTCACCTTCTTTACAGTAGCATATTGATCCCTGAATATCCTGCCATTTCTTTCCTTCCACAAACTCCAGAGGAAGTGAGGGAGAGCCATCCTCCAGAAGCCACAAGAACCAAATATTTAAAGGGACAAGTCCATTGTAAACAAAAATCCTCCACAGATTCAGGAAACATCCATTGAAGATTGAAGAGTTCTAGCACTGAAGAAAAGACAACAAGGGAGAAAGGGAAATGGATAAACAAATGATTAGCATTTTCCTCCTGTTTACCACATAGGATGCATCTACTAGGGATAATCATACCTATTTTCCTCATATTTTCAAGGGTAAGGATCTTGTTCTGAGCATCAAGCCAATAGAAAATGTTAACCTTGGGGATCAAATCCTTAACCCATAGAGTGTTCTAGTAATCGTTATGTTCTAGGGCTATAAAATTTAAGAGATAAGCAAATTTAATAGAAAATTTCCCGACTCCTCTTCTCTCCAAATAATAGAGTCCTCTTGATGTTGAAACCAAGTAATGTGGAAATTTTGAAGCTTTAAATTGATGTCAATGAAAGGTTGAATGGGACCAGTAAAATTAGGAAGAAGGATAGAGACCCACTTTATCCCTCAAAATCCAGAATGGAACCATAGATTTCATTCTCCTCATCATTTTCAAACTTCCAGTTCACCATCCACAAGTGGTTTGTCCTCAAGCCAACTATCCTACCAAAACTGGATTCTATGTTTCCTTTCCCGATATTCCATTTAATACCATGGACCAAAATAGATTTAGATGACACAAATTAATTCCATAAGGTTGAGCCCAAAGGGAGACCATCTTTCAGAAAAAAGGTGTCAAGTCTATCAATATTCCACAAGATATTTCTTCTTAAGGATGTCAACCCAAAGACCTTCTTCCTGGTAATCCTCCAACCAATTTTAGCCATAAGAGCCTCATTCATTAATTTAATATCTTTTACCCCAAACCCCACAAGTCTTAGGTTTGGTGACTTTGTTCCAAGAAACTAAGGGATATTTGAAATGATCCTCACTCCTGACCAAAGGAAACGTTTCTGAATCCTTTCCAATGAGACAATGATTTTAGTAGGGAGCTTGAAAAGGGACATGACATAAATTGGAATTCCTTGCGAGGACATGACATAAATTGGAATTCTTTGCAAGGAGCTTTGAAGAAGTTGGATCTTGTTAACTTGAGATAACAAGGATCCCTTCTAAGTAGAAAGCTTCTGCTCACCCGGTCTATAAGAGGATTCCAGATAGAAATGTATGGTTTTTATGAATGAGAGGCATTCCCAAGTAAGAATCCAGAAAGGATTTGATCTTGAACCAATAATTTGGGCCAATCTGTTTTGGAATTGTTCTTCCACATTAATAAAAACACAACACTCTTATGAAAGTTGAAAAGCTGCCTGAAACCATCTCATATTCTGTAACACTTTTTTGTAGATAGTTGCCTCTTGAATTACATCTTTCCCAAGTAAGAAGTTATCATCCACAAATTGATTAAGGCAAACAAGTGTTAACCCATTATAAATTTTAATCCCTTGAATGAGGTTTTCATAAAGAGCTTGATTACATAATCTACTAAGGGTTTTAGCCATAATGATATATAGAAAAGGAGAAAGGGGGTCTCCTTGTCTCAAGCCCTACCAGCCTGGAAGAAACCTTCAGGTTTACCATTGACAATGATTGAGAAATTGGCAGTGGAAATACAAGTCATCACCAATTTAACAAATTGATCACTAAAACCCAGCTTAACCATGATAGCTCGAAGAAAAGACCAAGAAACTTTGTCATATGTTTTGTGCATATCCAATTTGACAAGCATGGCTAACCTTCCTGAATTCTCCACCGAATGGATGGCCTCTTGAATAATAATGATGCTATCTAGAATTTGTCTACCAGAACAAAATCTCCTGATTAGGAGAGATGAATTTTGAAAGCACATTCCTGATTCTAAAAGAAAGGATTTTGGTAATCAATTTGTAGATGGTATTGCACAAATTGATGGATTTGAAATCTTTAAGGTCTTTACCCCCAATCATCTTGGGAATAAGAACCAAGAAAGTATTGTTGATTTGTTTAAGAAGATGTCCATATTTAAAGAAATCTTGAACTGTAGCCACCACATCTTGATTAATAATCTCCCAAAAATGTTGAAAGAGGAAAGCAGGGAACCCATCAGGACCCATAGATTTGTCCGGTTCCATATCAAACAAAGAAAACCTAATTTCCTCTTCTCCAGGAATAAGAGAGAGAGAGCTTTGTTATCTTGATCCGAATTAACTTTATGAAAAAGAGTAAGAAATTTATCCCAAATAGAGGCCTCAGGCACTGGGCCATGAAGAAACAACTCCTTAAAATAGTTAATCATAGTATTATTGATTTCCTCTTCATCGAAGTGAGCTCCCCATTAAGTTTTCTGATTTCATGAACTCTGAGATGGTTAGCTTTATTAGTAGCCATGGAATGGAAAAAATTGTATTCCTATCTCCCTCCTTAAGCCACTTGACCCTAGTTTTTGCCTTTAGTAAGTCTCTTCTTTGCAAGAAGATCATGATACTCAATAAAAATATTTTGTTCATGTTCCTTTATAATAGAGTTGAGACCATTTTCCTACATCAGTTCTTCCACAATTCTCAAGTCTTCCACTATCTTTCTCTTTTGAAGAAACATGTTACCAAAGTTTTCCTTATTCCAAACCTTAATCATATTTTTAACATGCTTCAACCATGTAAGTCAATTTAAACATAGGAACTCCATACACTTGAACACCCCACCATTCCTGCACCTTGTTATAAATATCATCATGGTTCAACCACATCTTTTCAAACCTAAAAGGTTTTTCTTTTTTTGATAGTCCAAATCCCAACTTCAAAAGAATTGGATTATGGTCAAAACCAATCCTGGGGAGAGAGGTAAATGAATAGAATTGATTAATCATACTTTGGTGATTAATAAAAAAGATCAAGTTTTATTTGATTATGATCCTTTAATGTCCTTCTGTTAGCCCAAGTGTATTTGGATCCACCCAACTCCAAATCAAAAGCCCATTCCTCATCAAAAAATTGTTAGATCCTCCATACTATCAAAATAAGTTATGCTCCTTTTTTTATTAGTAGGAGAGAGAGGCGTGTTGAAGTCTCTACCAATGAGCCAATCCTCATCTTTGAAAAAAATTCTAAACTTTGAAAGTTCCTCCCATGGGATCCTTCTTCCTCCCACCAAATTGGGTGCATAAATATTAGACACAATCAATTCTTATTGGAAGCAATTTCCATGAAACATAAAACAACATGATTTGAGGAAGTCAACAGAAGTTCCCCCTTAACCACCTCAAGATTCCATAAGGAAGCTATGCCCCCAAGGCTCTTGCACATTAGAACCATCCCAACAACTTTCCTTCCATAAAAATCTACTAACATCCTTAAATCTATCAAGATTCATCTTAGTTTCTTGAATCAGTAAGATATCAGGCTTATATCTACACCTTAAGTCCTTAAGAATTCTATGCTTACTCGGGTTATTTAACCCTCTAACATTCCATGATATGAAAATCATTTATGTTTATGGAGGTTTGAAAAAACTTCCTTTAAAGTTTTTGCATACCTTTCTCTATTTCCTTCATCGCAGATCTTTCCCTTCTTTCCTTGTTCATCTGTCTTCCTTTAGGAAAAATTTCTTTTCCTACATCATCCCTGTTGCTTCTTCTAGTATTGGTTTTGGCTCTATTCATAGGGTTCACAGGGGAAGATGCCACCTCCCCGAGTATGTGGAACCACTTCCTCCAACAAAGCTTTAAATTCATTCGAAGTAACCACTATGTTCTCCTCATGTCTTTGTTCGAAAGAGCTTTGGACAATAGATGATACCTCCTCAAGGGAGGGGTCCTACCGCTACCTTCTTTGCATAGTCACCAAGGGAAACAGAGGGAATGTCCATTCCTATCTTTTTAGATTTGGAAGTTGAGGCTCTATCCCTTTGATTCTTATCCTCCATCATACCCAAAATTTCTTCCTCCTTGGTTGAAGCTTCTCCCTTAGATTCTGAAAATCGTGGAGAGAGGATTTCATCCACCTTCATTAACCCCTTCTCATTGATCAACGACTTAGGGGACTAATAGCTTTTCCATTTTTTCCCACTTGCTTCCACTCCAGCTTTTCTTTGGTCTGAGATTTTGATGGAAGTTCGGAGCTAGTCTCTTGTTTCTTCTTCGAAAGAGGACATCCCATAAAATTGTGATCCACTGATTTAAATTTATTACAGATAAACGAGGATGGTTCATATTTGAAATGTTGGATCCAATCTCCAAGTTTAGACAAAAGTTTGATATTTCCTTCTAGGGAAGTATCTTGCTACATATTGACTCAGAACCTCACATGGTTCAACCGAGTTTTAGCTTTTGTCACGGGATCAATCACAATCGAAAAACCCAAGCTTTTGATTAACTAAAATTGAAATATTTCTAAGTTAATATGATATAAAGAACAATAGTGAATAACAGATAAGTAAATAAATAAAGTAACCTAAGCCACTAAGTAAGTAGAAATGTGAAACCCTAATGAGCAAAGAGGGTTAGGAAGAGCTTAGGTGAGTTACATATATGTTGGGACTATGTCGAGTGTAGATTGGATGAGCAAAATGTCGAACGACCACACGAAGCTCTATAAGACACAAATATGGAATAGTAGGTTGTATTAGGGTGCTTGTGGGCTCCCTAGTTTGAGAACTAGGCTCCCTGGTCGGTGAAAAGATCTCAGTAACCTTCCTACGAGGTGTCATTTGAATGATCACTGCCTTTGCTTCATGTTACACTAGCTTTGTTGGATCGTGCGCAATATATCGCTGGAAATCGGTGATGAAGATGAGACCTACAAAACCCCAAGACAAGCATCAACCCCCCCCCGAAAAAAAAAAAAAAAAAAAAAAAAAAAAAAAAAAGAAAAAGAAATAAAAAAAAAAAAATAAAAATAAAAAATAAAATAAAGATGCATATGAAGGGGTCATATTGTCCTCAATGGCCACAATGGTGGACTTACTAACTAAGCCTTCGCACTACATCTCGGACCCAATGTAGTTCTATAGACACCTATAATTATACCCAAGCAATTTAAAATACTTAAGTTGCGTTAATTATCCTCTTTTTGGCAAATCGACGACATATCGTCAAAAGCGCTCATTTTCCCTCATATCATCATTAATTAATTACACTACGATAATTGATTAAGTCACCTATCCAACAAATACCCTAATTAACGACCTTAGTTACTAAAACACCCCTTCTACCTAGACTAATTAATTATTATTAATTAATTAGCTTTCCCTTCCATTTAACCAATAAATCAATGTTTAATTGATTTAATCCCCTTCTAATAGCCTAAATCGTACTAATATTTCTCTAATTAGCTTCTATAAGCTTACACCTACCTATTAGTTAATCACCTTTGATTAATTAAAACACTCTCCAACTCCCATGACTTGCTAAGCATAAATTAAACCCTTCTTAAGTAAGGTTACCTTTTATAAAGCAACCTTATCCATTCCTAATCATGTTTTACCTTTATTCCACATGCAAAGGGATGAAGTATTTCCTCTATCCATTGGGCTATATAAGGAGCCCTCCTTCTACCTTTATACCTACACCTAAATCTCTCAAGAGACAAAAGAAAGCACATAGTTTCATACTAATAGCCTTTTGTCATTCTTGAGCCCTCCATCCTCCATTCTTGAAGAGCTAAGCCTCACACCCAAGCATCCATTGAAGGATCAAAGCAAGCAAATATAATTTGATTGCCATTGAACTACTTAGGTTCATTTTAATGTTAAATTAGGCAATTAAGGAGAATAGAGTTCATTAATTTACATTATGTTTTGATCATTTCAAAGTTATAATGTTGAGGGTAGGACTTGCTTATTTCTTCATCATGATGGTGCACATTTCTCATTTCTAGCTAGGTTAGGAAGCTATTTTTAGGTGGTAGTTTCCTTGCTCTAAATTTGGTTAAATTTGTAGAAACACTTGCACACATTTGGCACGCTCGGTGGGACACTTAGTCCTATGGCATTTTAGTTTAAGTTTCATTGTTTTGGCTAACTTTTAGATATGCACATGTAGTAATTAATGTCTATTTTTTAGAATTTTTGCTCATTTGATATGTGTAACTTCATGTTCATAGCCTTAATTTTAATGGGTTATTGCCATTCTTAAGCTAACTTGTCAAAATTTTGAAATATTGTGAAGTTTCTTATGTTTTTGTCGTACTTTGGTTACAGTGTCTGCAGTGCGGAGTGCGATTTTGGGGCGCAGGCATGGTTTTCAGGGCACACACGTCCTCTCGGTGGTGCGAGTGCTGTGAAAACTTGTCACTTTGTCTATCGACCCACGGTGCATGCGCGCAACCTGCGCACAAACCCTAACTAGTTTCACAGGTACACTAACCCGGGTGCAGATGTCATTTCATATTGTACCTTCACTGCATTTTGAGACCTGTCAGATCGACGCACACGCCCTAACCAGGGCACACATGCTATTTTAGTAGCGCAGGCACATTTTCTAGTAATACGGTTGTTACCTCTGCTTTTCTCGAGTAGTGCATATGTTGTTTTTGTGGCGCACACATCTCTTGGGTGGCGCAGACACCTAGTAAATCTAACAAATTCCATAGAGTGGCGCGAGCCTTTGTTTTAAGTGGCACACACATCTCTCAGGTGGCGCAGGTACACTGAGCCGAAAACAACGTTTAGTGGTGCATACACTCTAACCCGCCTTGCAGTGCTAAAAAAGGGGCGCATGTGTCCTTTTGCATTTTTTGAAATTAAAATGTTGATGTGCTAACATTCTTGTAGGTTTATCTAATCATATATTTGTCTTTGCAGGTTGTTTTTACATGTTTGTATTTGATTAGGTAATATTTTGCATTGTTTACTTATAGGAATATGGATCACGTATGCTCTTCCCTCGCATCCCTTGGGGCGATCTTGGGAATCAAAAATCGATTCTTAAGTCCTTTTAATGCTTTGAGATTGTTAGGAGTATTTGAGTTGGAATTGGTTAATTTGGCATAGTTGAATTAAAGTGTTTTTCCATTTGTTATCTTTTGGGATTTGTGAAGACATCACGTATGCTCTTCTCTTGCGTCCTTGGACGATCTGGAGAATCAGAAATGATGCCTTCTCTTTTGATGGAAAACTACTAAAAATCATCATACAGGACCAAAATGCCATCACTTGTCAAAGAATGGAGAAAACAAAACAAAAGTTAGAAAACTACTAATACAATTGTTATACGAGGTTGCCAAATAGTGTTCGACCAAACCACACCTAATTAAACAAGATAAAACAAACAACATATTCAAAATAATGTATTGTAGGTTTCGAGAAAGGGTACGTCCCTCTCCGCTCAATGGAACATAACCCCTTTGGCATAACACCTTAAGCTACAACAATGGGGGTGGTTCCAGGAACCCCAAAGTAGTCCACGCAAGAGGGAACCTTGTGAAGGAAACGAGAAGTGCTCCGCACTACCTACTTGATTAGTGATTCCTTTGTGAGATAGCATTGCAAGTTGTCCCTATGTGACCCTTTTAAGTACATGATGGATGCATTTACTTACTTGTGCTTGAAGGGGGAAAATTTGAGATACTCCCAAACTAGTCGGTGCGACTTTTTGGGTAAATCGTCCCGCTCGTGGATAATCTTTGTAAACACCTAGGGCGAGAGAGAACCACCTAGGAAAATATACTTTGTCCAGAGCCCACTTTGACCATTCTAAAACAGTCTTTGAGTAGTGAACCATCTTTTATTGCGAAACGTGTGACACGTTACTTTCACTTAGTTTTTACTTGCCTTAAGGTGAGGTGAAACTCTACCAAAGTAAAGCCAACATTTTTCATCCCCATTTTTGATCTACGTCCTTCACATTCTTTTGACACTTTGTTGATCAAAAGAAGGGTGACTACCTTTGTGTTACCAATCGGTTGCTTCTACCACTTTTTGTCCGTTTACGCCCATCCATGTTTGAGGCTTGGGTAAGTTAAATGTCTAAAGTGTGCGGAGGCGTATTTATATCATTGGTAGCCTTTGTGATCTTGATACCCACGTCAAGATCATCATCATAGTTTGGATTAATTCATCATTTGATCTCCCTTTGACGTGTTACCTTGTTTGCATTGTCTCGACACAATTAAGATACTTATGTCGTGTTTTTCATAAACGTGATCTAAGTATCCACATTATGGCATTACGTTGCACACATTTTAACACATCCTTAGTATACTTTGACTTCGTTTGATTTCAAACATTGTCCCAAATCTTGAAAGGTGTCACTTACTTTGTTTGCATCATTTCGATACCACTTTGACACTAATATCTCACTTCTCCGTGAAGCTTGATAGACGTGTCCAATTGGTGTGGTTGTGTGGCTTACATTTGTAAACCTCACCCTTTAACATTTAGGCCTTGTTGGTTGTTAAACTTGTCGTGGTATCCTTTGATTGGGATTCACATCTACTCTTTGTTAATATTTATGCCTTGTTCATTTCGAGCTTGACGTAAATATTGACGTTGTGTTGATCATCTTTGCATCACATTTTCATATGGTGTATTTCCTTGTTGATTGGCTTTGTGTTTCACACTTGCATGATTGTTCCTTGTGATTATTCATTCAGAAAACTTATTTTCTAGGACAATCCCTCTCGATCTCATCAAGATTACATCATCACAATGTCTATTTTCCTTGGAATTTCTTTGGAAAATCACACACGCATCTCCGTACTTACGAAATGTCTAGTTGGTTGTTGTTATGCTTCCCAGATGGACATAGCACCTTCATCACTTTGAAGAAGTTTTATCACACTATCCAGGCCTAGATATTTGAGATTAAAACGATGCCAACAATGACTAATTATCACATAGCTCCTAATTCTTACGACAATAAGGAATTCAATGTTCGACATTCACATCAAAGGATGTCCATCATGACTAAACCTCGTTTGGTTCTTCGCGCTAGAAGTCCCATTCGGGTAACTTGTTCCCCACCTTCATCTCATAGTCGGTGGTATGATTTGGATGCTTCTGATCCAAATTATTATTCGAGTTCCCCCCACTCTTCTTCTAATTCTAATCCAAACATTTCCTCTTCTTCTGAGGATTCCAATCCAAATATTTCCTTTGACTCTTCTAATGATTCAGATCCAAACTACTATTCGGATCCAAACTACTATTCAAATTCATCTAATTTGATTCCCAAGTCAGCTAATGCGACTCCTACATCACGGTCCTCCCTATCTTTGTAGGACCCTTTTCATCATACATTTAATGTGACTCCTACGTCGCGGTCCTCCCTTTCTTCACAGGACCCCTTTTATCAGTCGCCTCAACGACGTCTTCTTCCTTTGAAGATACGTGTGACTCCAAATCCCTCTAATCAAACATCTAATACAATTCTTGAATTGCGGTCCTCTCTTTCTTTGTAGGACCCTTGTTATTATTCATCCAATACAATTCTTGAATCACGGTCCTCCCCTTCTTCGCAGGACCTTCTTCATCAATCACCCCCAATAAGTCTTCCTTCTTTGAAGATTCTTGTGACTCAAAGTCCTTCGAATAAAATGTCTGAATCGACCCATGTGTGCATGCATCTAAATACTTTGGACTCAATTCTACTATTTTACGAGACGATATGCCATTGTGTAGGTAGGTCCACACCACCTTCTTCTACTCTTGGCATATCTAACTCCACATCTTCTTCGTCGCCCACATAATCTTCTTCTATCAATCATTATCAAAATTTTTCTAAGTCTTCCACACCAATTGGATCTCTTTCTTCCAATCAACCCCCGGTGGTTGATAAAAAAATCATCTTGATTGATCTCTTTCGGAATGAAGAAACAATCAGGGCATTTATAGGGGCATATGAAGATATTCCTTTAGCAGATTACGAGAAAGGATTTTCTTTAGACTTTGATGCGTCTACATATTGTGAGGAAAAGGTTGATTCCTTTTATCAAGAAATGGAGGAAGAGCCTCAAATCATGCAACTTGATCCTCCTCTTAATCTTCCATCTTCCCATTCTTCATTATGTGATGAAAATCCTTGGTCTTGCATTGATCCATGGCCTATCTTCTCATCACCCAATAACACTTTGTCTGTCATAATTCCTCAATCACAATCTCTTATGGGGTCAACGCCAAGTATCCCTTCATCTTCATATAGGTGTGGGTCAACTTCTAGTAGCTCTCCCTCTACTTTTTGTGGGACATTTTTGAGTAGTCCACTATCTTCTATTCTTGGGGCACGTCCAACTATCCCCTTGTCTTCTAGGTATGGATCACCCCCGGGTAGTCCATCATCTTCTATTCTTGGGCCATATCCTAGTAGTCCATCATCTTACATCTATGGGTCACGTCCTAGTAGCCCTTCTTCTTCTATTCTTGGGCCACATCCTAGTAGCCCTTCATCTTCTATCTATGGCTCACCTCCTAGTAGCCCATCTTCTTCAATCCTTGGATCGTATCCTTTTCATCAATCACATTATTCTTCTACCAAAGATGGTGGCAAGCCCGTGGTCATTTCTTGCATTAGTTCTAAACGTCCACGTTCACTTTCTTCTCCTTCTTGGGATCGGACAAAGTCACGCATTAGCTTATAAGAAACCCAAATAGTTTCTTAATCAATCTCAGATCAAAACTACAAAGAGCTCTATATCTCCCAACAATTCAAACAATATCAAAATTCTAAATCAAGCGCGATTCAAGAACGCACATCAATGTAACCATCAAGTATGTCACAAAGTGCATAAACCTCTAGATAGGAAACTCGAGCTCCCGCATACAAAATCCATGTTTAAGGATAAATCACAATCTTTTGTTGAGTTTGAACTCACCACGATCATCGAGATCGGGAAAACATGACTCTTGATAAACAAACATGCTTAGTATCCCTTATCAAGGAAGTCGCAAACATCGTTGTTGGATCCTATCACACAAAGTGACTTTGTTAGTCCTAATGGTCCAAAAAACTGTCAAAATTAAAAAAAAAAACAATTAAAAACTACAAAAAAACACTGAGAAAACACAACAAAAATCAAAGGTACAAAGATCAAACATTGCAATCAGGTGTTGCGTACACATGGATATTTATTTCTTCCCTTCCTTGCTATTCTTTTGCAAGTCTTCCTGCCATTTTCATCCCTTCGGTGATATTTTGGTTAGATTATTCACATGCATTTTGTGACATTTATCATTATGGTATCTGTTTGACCCTGGTCTTTTATCACCTTGGTAAATTAAAGAACAACCCGACCTCTTAGAGATCCTATCACATTTAACATCTAATAAACTTGTTGCAGAAGAACTTTTGGACATATTTCTTGACACTAGCCAATGTCTTCATTGTAAGCACTTCCACCTCCTTCCATCAAGCCATCGAGTGGTTCTTAACCCCTTGTCGAACAAAAGAGCTGAAATAAGTTTTCGAGAAAGTAAAAGAATCAAAATCAATCAAAAATCAAAATCTAAAAGCTACAAAGCAAAATAAAATTGATATATAACTCTCTCTTGGGGTATTTCCAATAATCTCTATCGGGGCTATGGGCCTTTGATGTGAGAGAAATGTTGTGATTAGAATCAAATGCATCTCCGTCAGGCTATGGATGCTGGTGACAATGAAAGCAATGTACGGCTATCCTTTCACCATCCATTCATAAAATCACCTTTCACAATCAATCATCCCTACACTTTGGCTAGGGTGTCTTCACTTTTGTCTATTAAATCTTCCTTCAAGAGGTAATTAAACTTCACGCGCACACACTTTGGATCTCTATGAGTAGGCGGGATTAGTATGTTATTGTTATCCAAATTCACCCCGCAGGGTTAATTTGATAACATGCATCAATTCTCAAGTCTCGGAAAATGGATTGATCCGGGGCAAAAAATCATGTTCTAGGGTCCCCCTCAGATTTTTTCTAACTCCTGGGCCGAAGAAGGAAAGAGCAAGCTCACGAGAAAAATGCGAAAAAGTTGCGAGAAAAAAGCTTGGGACAGAAAAATCGTGAAAATTGGCTAAGTCCTAGTCCTCGCAACAAAAGGGACATCGGGCCATCGAGGGCGCGGATCGGCCGAAAAGCCTCCCAGGCGGCCGCGAAGCAAAGGGACATACTCAGGGACGTAGAAGGGCGCAGGGCGCGAGAAGCCGATCCGGCCAGAAGGAGGAAGCAAAATTGACTAATGGCGAAAGCAAAAGATTTGGGACATTCGGGCCATGAGGCCACGCGAACCGCTCGGATCGGCGAAAGCAGAGAACTTTAGCACCGGGACAGTCGGGCCAGAAGTACACGGCGGATGCGAACCGGCCAAACCGGGCGAATCGGAAGAATTTGTCCCAGATAGTCCGGGAGTAAGTGGGACAAAGGTACGCGAAGGGCGCTTGAACCGCCGATTCGGCCAAACGGGAACTTTCGCACTGGGACATCTGGGCCGTGAGTGCGCGAAGGACGTGAACTGACGGTTCATTGCAAAGCAGAGAAATTTCGTAAAGGGACATTTGGGACAAAGGGGCGGATAGCTGAAAAAAGCCAAAGAGCCAATCAGATTGAGCCACGTGTCAAATTCAAGCAACTCAATTGCTTCATGAGTTCCAATGTTGGCAACTCAAGTGACATGGGCAAGATTGCCTCTCTTCCATAGACAAGCCTAAATGGAGAGTTACTGTGGATCTTTTGGGAGTGATCCTATCGGCCCATAAGGCTGATTTCATCTTGGTATGCCAAGACCTCGATTCTCATCAAGATTCCTCCTAATGATCCTCAACAAGTTCTTGTTTGTAGACTCGGCACAGCCATTACCTTGAGGGTAATAGTTCGATGAAGTGCTTAGGTAAATACCGTTCTTGACAGCCCACTTAGTCACCTTAGATCCAATGAATGCCAATGCAAAGCGAAAGGGACATCTCGGGACGGAAGGACGCGGGGCGCGAGAAGCGATCCGGCCTAAGGAGGAAGCAAAATTGACTAATCACGCTGCTTGAGCAAAGCGATTTGGGACATTCGGGCCATGAGGACGCGAACCGCTCGGATCGGCAAAGCAGAGAAATTTAGCCCAGGACGCAGTCGGGCTAGAAGTACACGGATGCGAACCAGCCGAACCAGGCGAATCGGAAGAATTTGTCCCAGACAGTTCGGGAGTAAGTGGGACAAAGGTACGCGAAGGACGCGAACCGGCCGGTTCGGCTGAAATGGGGAACTTTCTCAATGGGACATCTGGGCCGTGAGTGCGCGAAGGGCGTGAACCGGCCGGCTCGCTCCAAGCAGAGAATTTCGTAAAGGGACATTTGGGACAAAGGGACGCGGATAGCTGAAAAAGCCAAAGAGCCAATCAGATTGAGCCACGTGTCAAATTCAAGCAACTCTAGCTGCTTCATGAGTTCCAATGTTGGCAACTCAAGTGACATGGGCAAGATTGCCTCTCTTCCATAGACAAGCCTAAATGGAGAGTTACCTGTGGATCTTTTGGGAGTGATCCTATCAGCCCATAAGGCTGATTTCATCTTGGTATGCCAAGACCTCTGATTCTCATCAAGATTCCTCCTAATGATCCTCAACAAGTTCTTGTTTGTAGACTCGGCCTGGCCATTACCTTGAGGGTAATAGTTCGATGAAGTGCTTAGGTAAATACCGTTCTTGACAGCCCACTTAGTCACCTTAGATCCAATGAATGCCAATGCAAAGCAAAGGGACATCTGGGACAGAAGGACGCGCAGGGCGCGAGAAGCCGATCCGGCCGAAGGAGGAAGCAAAATTGACTAACTGCTGAGCAAAACAGTTTGGGACATTCGGGCCATGAGGACGCGAACCGCTCGGATCGGCCGAAACAGAGAAATTTAGCACCGGGACAGTCGGGCTAGAAGTACACGGCGGATGCGAACCAGCCGAACCAGGCGAATCGGAAGAATTTGTCCCAGACAGTCCGGGAGCAAGTGGGACAAAGGTACGCGAAGGACGCGAACCGGCCAGTTCGGCCGAAACGGGGAACTTTCACAATGGGACATCTGGGCCGTGAGTGCGCGAAGGACGTGAACCCGGCTCGCTCGAAACAGAGAAATTTCGTAAAGGGACATTTGGGACAAAGGGACGCGGATAGGTGAAAAAGCCAAAGAGCCAATCAGATTGAGCCACGTGTCATTGGCAGATAAGGGACAAGGAAGCCCATTTTGGGTGGATCGGAGGATTCTATCCCAAATAAGATCTTTGGGACATTCGGGACAAAAAGACCCGAAGGGCGCGAAAAGCAGCGGCAGTAACCGTGGACCAATCAAATCGTGACGTGTGTCACAAGGGGAGATAGTCCAAAAGTCAAAGGGTGAGGTTTCAAGCACCGACTGAGCCAATCAAGAGAGGACACGTGTCTAATGAAGCGGGGAAAACCCGTGGGACAGAGAGGAGAGAAATTACATATCCAATCAGCGCGTGCCACGTGTCATCCAGTGGCGAGCGCAGAAAATTTTTAAAACACATTTTCACCTATTTTGTGCCCTAAATCTTGAGATCGACATATCTTTCGATCCAGAGCTCGGATTTGCACGTTCTTTATATCAACGGAAATCTTGTGAAATTCTCTACATGATTTCGGGGTTAATCTTGAGTTTTGGTGTAGTCTAGAGAGAGAAAATTGAGAAACAGCTCGATGCATGATCATGGCCGAAGTGACATTCCGTGACAGTTTAATGCGAATGGGTCGCATTCTCTTGTAATCCGGTCAAAATGACGGGGTATGGGTTTGTAAAGGTCCCCATGCCGCTTTAATGCACACTGTAGTCAAGTAGGAATGGGCTCTCATGTTTTTGTGCGTTTTACGTCCCCGGGCTCGACCCATGCAATGTAAAAGCAAGATTTGGCTCATTTCCAAAGGGGGAACAATTTTTGACATAGCAACTTCTTCTTTCAGCTCCAGCAGTAGTGAAAGAAAGGATCGAGACCTCTCTAAAGATTGTAACAATTTTCTTTTACCTCTCTACGAGGGTGTAATGCGTGTTTGACACTTTGAAAAGATAATGAAAGCTCTGTGAATGGGTTTTAGTCCTCTGTTTGTATTATTTGCTTCATTTCGATCCTAAATTATACCTTATCAGTCTGTGTATGTTTTATGTTGTGAAATTTGGTCTATGTTTATTTGCATGACAAATATGTTTCAACACTCCTTTTGGTGCATCACCATCTTTTAGTTAGTTTCAATTTCTTGCATTTCTACCCCTGTCTCCTTGCAAGTTAGAGTAGGATTAGGATCTGAACCTCTGTAGTTGTGCAAGCATTAGATCTAAATCAGAGGAGTTTGAGGAACCAGCCTCTAATCTGGAGATTCCTCTCTTAGTTTTACAAGTCCCCACACTTGGAGAGAGGTTTCCATGTTGTGCAATCACACTGGATGCTAGAGTGATCACCCTAGAAGCCTGATCTGCATCCAAGGGTGCTGTGAGTCTGCAACAATAGTTTTGGCATGCCGGTGGGACAAGAGGTCTCATTTTTATTGCAGCAGGGTTGATGTGCATCTGCTGCAATCTTCTTGCTTAAAAAGAGCTATTATTTGCATATCTGGCGACTCCAAGGGGAAGAACCAACTGGTTCCAAGCTCAGGCCTGAAAACTCATGAGAAGAATCACCACAAGGTCAAGAGTTGGAGAAGAAGAAGTGTTGTTTGAATACCTGCAATTATCTCCAAGAAGAAGGAAAAGAGGAAGAAGGATTCAAAGGTCTCCATCTCCACTAAACAGAACTCTCTTAACTCCTCCACCTGACAGGCCTTTCATTCAGTATACAAGGGTTTTAAGACCGATTAGAATGGCTCAAAACAACCCCTACGTCAAATTCACAGGCAGCAGCCCACTTGCTCTCAATGCACAACATCTAGTTCCTATTGCAGCCTTGAAGAACATTCCCTACTTCACTAGAGAAAATCAGACTACTCCAGGTGATCATGTTAAAGATATTGCTAACCTTTGTGCAATCCATGAAATCAATGAAATGCAAGTGGTCATTTGTCAAGTTACGGCATCTTCATTCAAGGGTAAAGCATCATTACTGAATGGTTTAGGAGCCTTGGAGCTAGTTCTATCACAAACTGGATATAAATGTTGCTTTGAATTGTTCTTCTATATATGTGCAATTGTTATTCATTTTAAGTACATCCTCACATTTTCTTATTTTCATCTCTTGAAAATAAGAACACCCTCAACAGACATTCCATTTGGCCTTCATGTCATAGTGTGTCACACTTAACTACATAGAAACATGGGAGAGAGAAGTAGGTCTTTATCACTCTAACCATCCTTTATGAACCGGGAGAAATTGTATTTCTTTATCCTTTTTATACTTTAAATCAACAGTTTTAGTCCGAAATGAGTCTTACAAATTTTATTAAATCCAGGACAAAAGTAATTCGGGCCTAGAATCCTAAAATGTAATTTACTTCAAAAACTAAATAATGACCTCTTCTAGGATAGTGGGGAGGAAATTTCCTTAGATCATTGTTGGGTGGGAAATGGAAGTGGATAACACTTGCCCATTTTTACGATAGGGAATATAAGTTTGAATCGAGTTACGGGGAACTTTAAAGTTTACTTAGAAGTTTAGGCCATACAACCACTGGAAATATCTAGCCTCCAAGATTCGGGGATAAATTACACTCATCATATTCACACTTTGTCCAAGCATGCCTAAAATCCTGACATTTTATTAACCATTCAATCCATAATGTACCTCAATTATGTAGAATCTTTAAGAAATTTTTATGGAAAAAGTAAGACCAATTGCATGATCATCTATCGACCATAACACTTATGATATGAAAAAGGAATACTCCTTAGAATTGATCCCTTATTGATCCATTGCATTTGAGAAATGATTTCACTTAGTAAAAAGGGATGAAATTAGGACAAATATATTTGGGTACCAACATCAGCTCCATCTTGGGGACAGACTCCCCCTGCGGGTGTCTAAAGAACATCCAAAACAATACTGGAAGAAAAATATTAGTTGAAAATCCATTGGGCAATAAAGTCAACAAACGATTTAAAAAAGTAAGTCACCACCATAAGAGATGAAAAAATAACAACAAAAAAACCACAAAAACCCCAAAAGGACCAAGCACACTACTATACACTTTATAAGCAAACCATCGGGTCCAAGGAACCATAAATTTCTATTATAGTCGACCGAGATCCCATATAATATGCCATTGTTTCATTCGGATACACAAGTTACCTGTAAAATCTTGCAAGAAATGATCACAATCAATTCAACTGAAATACTTGTCATCAACTGATTGCCTTCATCTAGGAACCTCTCATCTTGTAGGAACAAACTTATGTCTCCATTCAAACTCATAACTTTTCTCTACCCCTTAGGACAATCCAATCATACATAATTTCTTCTCCACAACACACCACATTATACATCAATCCAATGACCTGCATGTGTTACTTAAGATGTATGATAAACCTCTCTCTTTCCAAAGTAGATAAGTCTCCATTTATCCAATTATTTTTAAACCCGACATATACCTCAAGACAATGGTCAACATACTCACCTCTACTTGCATCTGCCATACATGTTTTTGAAAAGAGATCATCTATTTTTATTACATTTTTCTTACTAGGAAGGGGGCCGATACAAAAATCCATACACACATCAATCTCATTTTTTGAAGGGAAGGAAATGACTTGTATCCCTTGCTTCATAGGTAACTCATTATCAACATTTTTGGGATCAAAATCAAATCACTAACCTTATACCTTTCATTGACTGATATAACACTCTCAATATTGTTATATAAATGATCCTCCCTTTTAGCCAAGGTCATGACACCATCTTTAGGGACATATGAGGATATCAACTCATCAACATTCTAGTTTTCTGGAAACTCATATGATAGTATCTGAGATGTTTCTCATGTTCCACTATTATATCAAGAAAAACACATCTGTCTTCTATTGAGGGGATACTTCCATTATATTTAGCAATCATTTCTTCCTTTACCAAAACAAGATTATGATCAAATGAAGTGCAACCTATGTCTGAAACCAATGCATCAAAACCTTTGGTCAACTCCTGACATACCCTAGAGAGAGTATCCCAGAATTCATCATCTATTTGGGTAAGTATGAGGTTAGTATAAGACACCCCGCCATTACAGCTTTGCAAGCCAATGTAATAGATCCTTTTCTTTGATGCCAAATTTATCATTGTCAACACATAGCACATTTTCCTAAACATAGGGGCATGGGGCATAAATCATTTGTCACAACAGACACAAGAAAAATCAACCCGATCATTCTTCTTAATACAATCATCAATTTGTACCTTAATACTTGACACGTTTCCTTCCATGTCACATCCTTTATTCCTAAAAACAAGAACATTCTTATTTCATCAGAGTATAAGGAATTTTCATCATATTCACAAAATAAAGAAGCAGGGTCATCATTGAATTGTTTTACAAATAAAGTCACCATTTCTATCCACGAATAAACATAGTTTTGAGGTAAATAATTAAACTAGTCTCTAGCATCTCCTTGCAGTGTTTACACAAATATCCTCATAAAAATATATTCATATCTTACCTGGTATTCATGAATCATTTCCTCAAACATAAGAAATTTTTGTTCAATAGAAGTATTACCATATCATTGAAACATAGGTAATTTGAGTCTGATCCCAACGGGATTTGATGAGGGTATCCACATATTTTCTCAAAATCCAAGGGTTTGAATGAACCTAGTCTAAAAGGAACTTTAGAAGAAAGAAAACCCTCACCACTATCACAAATACCCATGGAACACTTCACAAGAAATAGAATCTTACAGATAAATGTTCATCATATAAAGTCCATATGACAAAATGGTAACCACCATACAAAGATGAAACAAGATACACATTCATCAAACCTTATCAAAATGAAAAACCACCTTTGGTCTAATATAACCAAAAGGATAATGGAGTTTCCACCAAAGTAATAACTCTAGAAAAATATATTGCATGACATCACAAAAACAAGTCACTAATCAAAACACATTTCCAGATATCTCGAGAATAAACAAAAGAATGTAAGATCAAGAACCTAGATGAGTACAAGAAATTTGAGTCCCCGACAAAGGCACTAGAAAGGTGTTGGATCCCACATTTACACCCCCTGGGAGAGGGATTTGAATGTACGACGAGCCCAGGTGACAAAGGGGACCCTCTCGATGTGTTATCTTGTTGCCGGGGAAGTTTCCCTCCGGTCACCCATCCACCTTTCCCGAGGGAGTGATAGGGAGGTACTCAAACAAAGGGCGTGACTATGAGACCTACTACTTTTGACTCTACCCAAGTAAGGGTGAGAGGACCCAAGAGTGCAAACAAGGGAATACGAGAGGTTAGGGCGTGGATTTGGGGTGATAGTACGAGAACTCCCAAAAGGGAGATCGGGCTAGGTGCATACACTAAATAAAATTCTCACTCAAAAGAGTGGTCACTTAATGCCATGGACACTCGAGGACCCAACGTAGACCACGAAGGGAAAATGTTAGTCCGACCGAGATTTCATCTCAAAGTTTAATGCACAAATTATGTGTGATATCACAATGGGGGATTTTGGATCAAAGTTGAGAATAAGTAAGATATATTGAATTGATAATGTCTTCTCGTGTGTGGGTAAGTTGAATATGAACAAGGCAATGAGGGACCCATGAAATTAGTTAAGGTTTTGTTGAAAGTTATTTTAGATTTTTAGTAAGGATGAAGGTGATCTCAATAGAAGGGAGGGAGAGAAAGGGAAAGATATATGAAGGGAAATGGGGAAAACAAGAAATCAAAAGGCCAACCGTCATTTTTCCCTATTACTACATGAATGTTAGTGAAGGAAATAAATGTGCCCCTTATATGGAAATTTTTTTGTAGGGAAAGCTCTGGGAAAATCAATATCTAAATTCCTAACAATCTAGCTCAATACACCTAAGGTAGGATCATCTCATGTGAGATCATGCTAAATATTCTTGATCAAGGGACCCCCAAGAAATTACAAGTCATACCCCTAAATCCCACTTAGTCCATAGGGATATTTTTATAGGCTTCAAAAGTGAGGCTTTTAGGTACCCCCAGAAAACATCAAATACTCACACCTTTCCTAGATGAGATCTAAGAAAATGTAAGATATGTTTAAAATTGAATTACAACCATGATTCAAAAATAATTACAACAAAAAGACACACATCACTCTCTTTTAAACATCATTTTGCAACAAGATAAAAATAAGTGTCATGAATCCAAATGAGTTCATCGGTAAGAACCAATAAACTTAGGAAAATATAAGGGACACATATATTAATAATCTCAAAACTCATTAATGACTGTACATATGTAATCATCTTAACATAAATTCCTGATAATTGGGTCACATAGAGAAAAACCTTCATCACCACATAGTCCTTTTCTCTGGTTCACAATGCCTCTGCAAATTCCCACCAAAAGTTTTCTCCCCCCAAGAGCTTCATGCCATTTTCCTGCCCTTTTTCTAAGAGAAAATCCCTCCTCATCCTCTTAATGCCCTTGTTGCTTCTTATATATCACCTTATCTTTTTAGGGTTTTAGAGCATATTCCTCAGATACCCAAACAAACTTGCTGTCACTACCCCAACCGCTCGGGGCCACCATGAAACTACAAACGATTATTCACAAATGGCCACCAATTTCGCCAATTGCCACCATGTCTTACATACGTCATTAATGACACAACCAAATATTTTCCAAGTCATATCACATTTAACATTTAAAATTTCCACATGTGTATAATCATGATGTGGCTAGAAAGGTTAATGTGACAAGACATTCTTGAATTGTGTGGGTAATTAATCCTTTTACGTAACATGTCCCCATAAACAATTGATCTTTATTTAAGCTCCACATGTACCTAAAAATTGAAATTTGATATGACATTAATAATGAAATGGATTTCCTTGCCATGTCACAACCATTGCCATGCCTATTTAAGTGGTCTATTATCTCTTTCCCTTACTAGAATTTCACCTATCCTTTTTTTCAATATTATTAGCAATGGCTTCATATTCCCTGAGTGCGAGTCCATCAGAGGAGGAGTTGGCCCATATGGGCCGATTTTATTAACTTTTAGGGCCAAATGAGGCCTTGATTCACCAAGTTTTTAGTGTACCAAATTCTCTAGCCAATCCATGGGATTGTCTTCATCAAACTACCATGATATTCTCCTTCGTTAATTGTTTGGCTGAAATGTGTCCTTCTTTCCCTGTTTTCCAAACCCTGCATTTTCACCTAGTCCACCCAGAGTTCCATTTAGATCCTAAGTCCTTGAGGAATCATCAGTCTCATCACTATCCACGTGTTTATGATGACCATTAGTACATGATGAAATATAACTATGCCCCTTATATTTTAGAAACAAAGTTCCACGTTTTCACCCAACATCAGGAAATAAACAATGAAGGTCCATCCTCAGATTGTCATATGATAAAAACAGAGGAGCATTGTTGCTTTATAATCTACCATGGAAGATATCTAGGCTATGGTTGGGCTACATGATTTTTAATCAAAGAAAGGGCAAGCCCTCCGACGCCCAAATTCATGATGTGACACCGGTTCCAGAGGTCTATTTGACTAGAGGTTAGTGAAAAAAGCATACAAAAGTGGAGGGCTTGGCCTACATGAATGGGCTAACTCACCTTCATTAAGGAGAGAGCTGGTCAACATCCTGAATATGCCAAGGATGAGTATCCATAAATTACATTAGAAGGGGATATCAAGTTTTTTTGAGGGGGACATACAATTCATCTTTAGCATTGTGGCCCATGAAGACTTCATCCGACGTTGTGACCAGTTTTTGAGAGGTACCCCTAATGTAACTGCAACAATGGAAGTTTAATATATGTGCCACCATATTATATGTATTGTAATGTATCTTGTTTTTATTTTATTTTATTCATACTGTTATAAATAGAATAAATAGAACCCCCATTTTGCTACTATAAATGTTGCTTTATGAATTGTTCTTCTATATATGTGCAATTGTTATTATTTTAAAGTATATCCTCACATTTTCTTGTTTTCATCTCTTGAAAATAAGAACACCCTTGAAAACAAACATTCCATTTGGCATTCATGTCATAGTGTGTCACACTAAACTACATAGAAAAATGGGAGAGAAAAGATGGTCTTTTTCACTTTGCTCATCCTTTACGAACCGAGAGAAACTGTATTTATTTATCATTTTTCTACTTTAAATTAGTTGGTGGGTTCGAACAACACTTTCAAATGATATTAAAGCCAAAAAAAAAGTAAGTTGGGCCCTGGATCCTGAAATGTAATTTACTTTAAACAACTAAATAAGGTCCTCTTCTCGGATTTAGGGGATGAAATGTCCTTATATCCTTCCCGTGGGACCCAAAAATGGATAACACCGCCATTTTTACGACGGGAATATAAGCCAAATCAAAGTTCTAGGGAACTTTAAAGTTTAATTAGAAGTTTAGGCCATAAAGCTCCCAACATATCTAGTCTCCAAGATTTAGGGATGAATTGCACTCATAATATTCACACTTTGGTCAAGCACACTTGAAATATTGAATTTGCATTAACCATTCAATCCATAATGTACCTCAAATATGCGGAACATTTAAGAACTTTTCATGGTGAAAGTAAGAACAACTGCATAATCAACTATCCATCCATAACACTTATGATATGAAAAAGGAATACTCCTCGAATTGAGCCCTTATTGATCCATCTCCTTTGAGAAATGATTTATCTTGGAAAAAGGGCTAAACTTAGGACATATATATTTGGGTACAAACATTGACTCCAAAAGGGGATGGAATCCCCTACGGGTGTTCAAAGAACATTAGAAACAATGCTTGAAGAAGAATATCAATCGCCTATCTATTGGGAAATAGAGTCAACAAATGATTTTGAAAATGCAAGTCACCACCATGAGAGAAAAAACCAACAACCAAGACACCAAAAAAAACCCCAAAAAGGACCAAGCACACCACTATACACTATACAAGTAAAACCATCAGGGTCTAAGGACCCAAAAATTTCTATCATATTCAATTAAGATCCCATATAATAGGCCATCATTTCATCTGGATACACAAGTTACCATGTCATATCTTGAAGGCAATGATCACAATCACTTCAATTAAAACACTTGTCATCAATTGATTGCCATCATCTAGGAACCCTTCATCTTGTAGGAATAAAATTAAGTCTCCGTTCAAACATGTAACTATACTCTGACCCTTAGGGACAGATCTAATCATACATAGTTTCTTCTCCACAACACACCACATTATACATCAATCCAATGACCTGCATGTGTTGCTTAAGATGTCTGATAAAGATCTCTCTTTCCAAAGCAGATAAGTCTCTATTTTCAGATTATTTTTAAACCCAACATAAACATCAAGACAATGGTCAACATACTCACCTATTCTTGCATATGCCATACCTCCTTCGAAAAGAGATCATTTATTTTTATTGCATTTTTCTTAATAGGCGGGGGCTACACCAAAATCCATACACACATTAGTGTCATTTTTAAAAGGAAGGAATTGACCTGTATTCCTTACTTCATAGGTAACTCATTATCAACATTTTTGGGATCAAAACAAAATCACTAATCTTATACCTTTCATTGGTGATATAACACTCTCATTATTATTATATAAATGATCATCCCTTTTAACCAAGGTCATGAAACCATCTTTAGACATACGAGGATATAAAATCATCAACATTATGGATTTCTGGAACCTCATACAATAGTGTGAGATGTTTCTCGTGTTCCACTATTATATCAAGCAAAACACATCTATCTTATTTTGAGGGGATACTTCCATTATATTTGGAAATAATTTCATCCTTTACCAAAAAAAGATTATGATCAAATGAAGTGCAACCTATATTTGAATCCAATACATCAAAACATTTTTTAAACTTCTGACATACCATAGAGAGAGTATTCCATAATTCATCAGCTATTCGGGTAAGTCTGAGGTTAGTAGAAGAAACCCCACCATTCAGCTTTGCAGACCCATGTAATAGATCCTTTTATTTGATGGTGAATTTCTCATCGTCAACACCAAACACATTATCCTCAATATAGGGGGCATGGAGCATAAAGCATTTTTCACACCAGACACAAGAAAAATCAACCTCATCATTCTGCTTATTACAATCATTAATAAGTGTCTTAATAGTTGACACATGTCTTGCCATGTTACCTCCTTTATTCCTAAAACACAAACATTCTTCCTTAATCCGAGTATAGGATTTTTCATCATATTCACAAAATAAATAAGCAGCAGGGTCATCACTAAATTGTTCTACAAATAAATTCACCATTTCTATCCATGAATAAATAGATCTTTGAGGTAAAGAATTAAATCTAGTCTCTAGCATCTCCTTAGTGTGTTTTACAAATAACCTCATAAAATATCTTCATATCTTACATGGTATTCATGAATCATTTTCTCAAACATAACAATATGTTGTTCCACATAATTATTACCATATACTTGAAACACGAGGCAATTTGAGTATGATCCCAACTGGGTTTGATGAGGGTATCCACATATTTTCTCAAAATCCAAGGGTTTGAATGAACCTTTCCTAAAAGGAACTTTAGAAGAAAGACAAACCTCACAAATATCATAAATACCCACGGAACACTTCATGAGAAACACAATATTAAAGACAAATTCTCATCATATAAAGTCTAAATGACACAATGGTAACCACCACACAAAGATAAAACAAGATACATATTCAGTCAAACCTTATCAAAATGAAAAACCACTAGTCTACTACAACCAAAAGGATAATGGAGTCACCATCGAGTAATAAATATAGAAAATAGATAGCATGACATCACAAAAACAAGTCACTAATCAAAACACATTTCTAAATATCATGAGAATCAACAAAATAATGTCAGATCAAGAACCCATATGAGTAACAAAATTTGAGTCCTCGAAAACGGCGCTAGAAATGTGTTGGCTCCTAGATTTACACCCTTAGGGGAGAGGGGATTCAGATGTACGATAGAGGCTAAACAAAAGAGGGGGACCCTAACGATGTGTTGTCTTATTGCCAAGGGGAAGTTTTCCCTTTGGTTACCCATCTAACCTTCCCGAGGGAGTGATTGGGAGGTACCCAATCAAAGGGTGTGGATTTGATCCTGTTAATTTGACTTGGCCCAAGTTAGGGTGAGAGGACCCAATATACGGTCAAGGAAATATGGATTTTGGGGTGATGATTTGGGGTGATAGTATGAGAAATTTGAAAATGGGATATCGGGCCAAGTGCAACCACTAAATACAATGCTTACTTGAAAGAGTGGTCACTAAATGTTATAGACACCCGAGGACCTGACGTGGACTAGGAAGGGAAAGTGTTAGTATGACCCGAGATTTTAATGCAAATTTTAATTCACAAATTATGTGCAAGTTGGTAATGGGGGAATTTTGATCGGAGGTGAGAACAAACAAGATATATTGAATTGATAACATGTTCTTGTAGGTGGGTTAGTTCAATATGAACAAGGCGATCTGGGACCCATGAGATGAGTTAAGGTTTTTTTGAAAGTTATTTTAGATTTTTAGCAAGGATGAAGGGATCTCGAGAGAAAGGAGGGAGAGTGAGGGAAAGAGATATGAAGGGAAATGGGGGAAATCGAGAAAACAAAAGGCCAACCATCATTTGTACTTATTACTACATGAATGTTGGTGAAGGAAATAAATGTGCCCCTCATATGGAAATTAGTCTATAAGGGAAAGCTTTAGGAAAATCAATATCTAAATTCTTGACAATCCAACTCAGTACACCTAAGGCAGGATCATCTCATGCGAGATCATGCTAAATAGTCTAGATCAAGGGACCCCCAAGAAATTACAAGTCATACCCCAAATCCCACTTAGTCCATATGGATATTTTTATAGGATTCAGAAGTGAGGCTTTTAGGTACCCCAAAAACATCAAATACTCACACCCTTCCTAGAGAGATCTAACAAATGCAGGATATGTTTAAAATTGAATTACAACCATGATTCACATAAAATTACAACAAAAAGACACATATCACTCTCTTTCAAACATCATTTTGCAATAGAACAAAAAGAAGTGTCGTGAATCCAAATGAATTCATCAATTAAAACCATTAAACTTAGGAAAAGACAAGGGAAACATATATTAATGCTCTCAAAGCTTGTTAATTACTATACATATGCAATCATCTTAACACAAATTCCTCGATAATTGGGTCACACAGAGAAAAAACTTCATCACAACATAGTCCTTTCCTCTGGTTCACAATGCCTCTACAAATTCCCACAAAAATATTTCTCCCACCCAAGAGCTTCCTACCACTATTCTTCCCTTTACCAAGAGAAATTACCTCCCCATCCTCTTAATCTCCTTCTTGCTTCTTATATTTTTAGGGTTTTAGAGCATATTCATTAGATACCCAAACAAACTATCATTGCCCTTAACTAGTCGAGGATGCCATGAAAATACACATGATTATTCACAAATAGCCGTGAATTCTCCCAAATACCACCATGTATTACATATGTCATTAATGACACAACCAAATATTTTCCAAGTCATATCACATTTAACATTTAAAATTTCCACATGTGTATAATCATGATGTGGCCAAAAAGGTTAATGTGATAAGACATTCTTGAATTATGCGGGCAATTAATCCTTTTCCGGCGACACGTTCCCCATAAATAATTGATCTTTATTTAAGCTCCACACGTACTTGAAAATAAAAATTTGATATGGCATTAATAATGAAATGATTTTCCTTGCCACGTCAAAGCCATCACCATGCCTATTTAAGCGGTCTATCAGCTATTTCTCTTCCATCACCTATCCTTTTCAATATTATTAGTAATGGATTCATCTTCCCGATCGTGAGTCCATCAGAGGAGGAGTTGGACCATATGGGCCAATGTTTTTAATTCTCGGGGCCAAATGAGGCCTTGATTCACCAAGTTTTTAGTGTACCAAATGCTAGGGCCAATCCTCAAGTTTCGTATTCATCAAACTACCCTGTATTCTCCTTTGTTAATTGTCTATCCCAAATGTGTCCTTATTTCCCTATTTTCCAAACCATGCATTTTCACCTGGTCCGCCTAGAGTTCCAATTAGATCCCAAGTCCATGAGGAATCAATGGTCTCATCACTATCCCCATGTTCATGATGACCATTGAAAAATGATGAAATCTTATTATGCCCCTTCTCTTCTGGAGACAGAGCTACACCTTTCTGCCCAACATCATGAAATAAAGAATAAAGGTCCATCCTTAGATTTTCATACAAATAGAACAAAGGAGTGGATTGCTAGTTTAGAATATGCTATGGAAGATATCTAGGATGTGGTCATCCGCATGAATTTTAATCAAAGAAAAGGAAAGCCCTCTATGAAACTCAAATTTGAATGTGACCCCGCCCAAAGGTCAATTTGATGAGAGGCCGGTGCACCAAAGCATACGAAATGGGAAGGCTTGGTTTGTGTGAATGGATGAACTCACCTGCCCAGAGGAGAGAGATATTCAACATCCTGAATGGGCCAAGGACAAGTATCCATGAATTGCGTGAGAAGGGGATGTCGAGGGTTATGGCAGGGGACACACAATTTGCCTTCAACACCATGGTCCATGAGGAATTCATCCGATGTCATGAACGGATTCGAGAGGTGCCACTAATGTAACTACAACAATGGGAGTTTAATATACGTGCCACCATATTATATGTATCAGAATGTATCTTGTTTTTTGTTTTTATTTTTTCATACCATTTTACATTGGAGGGATGTGGCCCCATAAATAGAACCCCATTTTTTCTACTATAAATGTTGCTTTGAATTTTTATTCTGTAAATGTGCAAATGTTATTATTTTTATGTATATCCTCACATTTTCTTGTTTTCATCTCTTTGAAATAAGAACACCCTTGAAACATACATTCCATTTGGCTTTCATGTCATAGTGTGTCACACTTAACTACATAGAAACATGAGAGAGAAAGCATGTATTTGTCACTTTGCTCATCCTTTACGAACTAGGAGAAACTTTATTTATGTATCCCTTTTCTACTTTAAATCAATTTCCGGGTCTAGAACAAGACTTGAGAATTATATTAAAGACAAAAAAAAAAAGTTGGGCCCTAGATCCCAAAATTTAATTTAATTTAAAGTACTAAATAAGGGCCTCTTCTAAGACGTTGGGGAGGAATTGTCCTTACATCATTCTCAGGCGGGACCCAGAAGTGGATAACACATACCCATTTTTATGATGGGGAATATAAGATGAATCGGAGTTCCGGGGAACTTTAAAGTTTATTTAGTAGTTTAGGCCATACAATTCTAGAAATATCTAGCCTCTGGGCTTCAGGGATAAATTACACTCATCATAATCAAACTTTGGCCAAGAACACCCAAAATGCTGACTTTGCATTAACCATTCAATCCATAATGTACCTAAAGTATGCGGAATATTTAAGAATTTTTTGTGGCAAAAGTAAGACAAAATACACAATAATCTATCAGCCATAACATTTATGATATGAAAAAGGAACACTCCTAAGAATTGAGCCCCTATTGATCCATCTCCTTTGAAAAATGATTTATTTTGGCAAAAAGGGTTGAAATTAGGTCAAATATATTTGGGTACCAACATCGGCTCCAACTATGGGATGGAATCCCCTTTTGGGTGTCCAAAGAGCATCAAAAACAATACTTTGGAAGAAGAAGATTAGTTTCCTATCCATTGGGTAATAGATTCAACGAATGATTTAAAAAATGCAAGACACCACCATGAGAGAAAAAAACAACCAAGACACCACAAAATCTCAAAAAGGACCAATTACACCACTATGCACTTTACAAGCAAACCATCAAGGTCCAAGGACCCATAAATTTCTATCATAGTCCATCGGGATCTCATACAATATGCCATCATTTCATTCGGATACACAAGTTACCGTGCTAACCCTTAAAGGCAATGATCACAATCAATTCAATTGAAACACTTGTCATCAACTGATTTCCATCTTCTAGGAACCCCTCATCTTGTAGGAAAAAACTTATGTCTCCATTCAAACTTGTAACTCTACTTCGCCCCTTAGGGATAGTCTAATCATACATATTTTCTTCTCCACAACACACCACATTATACATCAATCGAATGACCGCATTTTTTCTTAAGATGTTTGATAAAAATCTATCTTTCCAAAGTAGATAAGTCTCCATTAATCCAACTCTTTTAAAACCTGACATATACATCAAGACAATGGTCAACATAGTCACCTCAGCTTGCATATGCCATATCTGCTTCTAAAAAGAGATCATCTATAACAACCAAGACACCATAGACACCCTAAAAAGGACCAAGCACACTACTATTCAATGTATAAGCAAACCATCAAGGTCCTAGGACCCATAAGTTTCTATTATAGTCCACCGAGATCCCACATAATACGCCATTGTTTCATTTGATACACAAGTTACCATGTAAAGTCTTGAAGGAAATGATCATAATCACTTCAATCAAACACTTGTCATCAACTAGATTGCCATCATCTAGGAACCCCTCATCTTGTAGGAACAAACTTATGTCTCCATTCAAACTCATAACTCTGCTCCACCCCTTAGGGACATTCCAATCATACACAATTTCTTCTCCACAACACACCACATTATACATGAATCCAATGACCTGCATGTGTTGCTTAAGATGTATGATAAAACTCTCTCTTTCCAAAGTAGATAAGTATCCATTTATCCAATTATTTAAAAAATTGACATATACATCAAGACAATGGTCAAAATACCCACCTCTACTTGCATCTGCCATACACTGTTTTTGAAAAGAGATCATCTATTTTTATTACATTTTTCTTACTAGGAGGGGAGGCGATACAAAAATCCATACACACATCAATATCTTTTTTTTGAAGGGTTGCTTCATATACAATTCATTATAAACAATTTTTGGGATCAAAACCAAATCACTAACCTTATACCTTTCACCGATTGATACACCAATCTCAATATTTTTATATAAATGAGCCTCCCTTTTAACCAAGGTCATGACACCATCTTTAGATACATATGGGTAAATCAACTCATCATCATTCTCGGTTTTCTGAAACTCATACAATAGTCGATATGTTTCTCATGTTCCACTATGATATAAAGCAAAACACATCTATCTTATATTGAGGGGATACTTCCATTATATTTGGAACTCATTTCATCCTTTACCAAAACAAGATTATGATAAAATGAAGTGCAATCTATGTCTAAAGCCAATTCATAAAAATATTTGGTCAACTTCTGACATACCCTAGAGAGAGTATCCCATAATTCATCAACTGTTTGGGTAAGTATGAGGTTATAAAAGACACCCCATGATTCTAATTTACAAACCCATATACTAGATCCTTTTCTTTGATGCTGAATTTTCATCGTTAATAAGTAGCACATTGTTCTCGATATAGGGGGCATGGGGCATAAAGCGAAAACTTGTCACACCGCACACAAGAAAAATCAACATGATCATTCCGCTTAATATAATCGTCAATTAGTACCTTAACACTTGAAACATGTTCTGCCATGTCATCTTCTTTATTCCTTAAACACATGAAACTTCTTCCTTCATCCGAGTATAAGGAATTTTCATCATATTCACAAAATAAATAAGTAGGGTCATCATTGAATTGTTCTATAAATAAAGTCACTATTTCTATCCACTAATAAATAGAGCTTTGAGGTAAAGAATTAAACATGTCTCTAGGATCTCCTTGCAGTGTTTGCAAAAATAGCCTCATAAAAATATCTTCATATCTTACCCGGTATTCATGAGTCATTTCATCAAACATAACAAGATGTTGTTCCACATAAATATTACCATATCCTTGAAACATAGGCAATTTGAGTTTGATCCCAGCGGGGATTTGATGAGGGTATCCACATATTTTCTCAAAATCTAAGGGTTTGAATGAACCTGGCCTAAAAGGAGCTTTAGAAGGAAGACAACCCTCACCAATATCATAAATACCCATGGAACGCTTCACAAGAACAAACTCTTACAAAGAAATGCTCATCATATAAAGTATAGACGACACAATGGTAACCACACACACAAAGTTGAAACAAGATACGTATTTATTCGAACCTTATCAAAATGAAAAACTACTGGTCTACTATAACCAAAAGGATAACAAAGTCACCACCAGAGTAATAAAGATAGAAAAATAAATCACATGACATCACAAAAACAAGTCACTAATCAAAACACATTTCTAGATATCATGAGAATCAACAAAATAATGTCAGATCAAGAACCCAAATGAGTACCATAAATTTGAGTCCCCGAAATGACACCGTAAAGGTGTTGGCTCCTAGGTTTACACCCCGTGGGATAGGGGATTTGAATGTGCGGTGGAGGTCAGGTGATGGATGGGGAACCTCACAATGTGTCATCTTATTCGCAGGGAAATTTTTCCCCAGGTCACCCATCCACCCTTACCGAGGTAAAGATAGGAGGTACCCGAACAAAGGGTGCGGCTGTGATCCCTGCTACTTTTGACTCTGCCCAAGTTAGGGTGAGAGGACCCAAGAGTGTGGTCGGGGGAATACAAAGTTTGGGGTATGGAGTTGAGGTGATAGTATGAGAATTCCAAAAGGGGGAGATCAGGTGGGTGCAACCACTAAATAAAATACTCGCTCAAAAGAGTGGTCACTAAATGTTGTAGACACCCGAGGACCCGATGCGGACCGCGAAGGGAAAGTGTTAGTCCAACTTGAGATTTTGTCCCAAAGTTTAATGCACAAATTATGTGTGAGCTTCTAATGGGGAATTTGGATCAGAGGTGAGAACAAGCAAGATATATTGAATCGATAATGTGTTCTCCTGGGTGGGTTAGTTGAATATGAACAAGGTGATCTAGGACCCGTGAGATGAGTTAAGGTTTTGCTGAAATTTATTTTAGATTTTTAGTAAGGATGAAGGGGATCTTGACAAAAAGGAGGGAGAGAAAGGGAAAGAGTTATGAAGGGAAATGGGGAAACCAAGAAAAAAAGGCCAATCGTTGTTTTTCCCTATTACTACATGAATGCTAGTGAAGGAAATAAATGTTCCCCTTGTATGGAAATTGATTTGCAAGGAAAGCTTTGGGAAAATAAATATCTAAATTCCTGACAATCCAGCTTAGTACACCTAAGGAAAGATCATCTCATGCAAGATCATGCTAAATATTCTAGATTAAGGGACCCCTAAGAAATTACAAGTCATACCCCCAAATCCCACTTAGTCCACAGGGATATTTTTATAGGCTTTAGAAGTGAAGTTTTCAGGACCCCCAAAAACATCAAATACTCACACCCTTCCTAGACGAGATCTAAAAAAGTGTAGGATATGTTTAAAATTGAATTACAACCATGATTCACATAAAATTACAACAAAAAGACACATATCACTCTCTTTCAAACATCATTTTGCAACATGAAAAAATAAGTTTCATGAATCCAAATGAATTCATTAGGTAAAAACCATTAAACTTAGGAAAAGACAAGGGAAACATATATTAATGCTCTCAAATCCTGTTAATGACTGTACATATGCAATCATCTTAACATAAATTCCTGATAATTGGGTCACACAGAGAAAAACCTTCATCACAACATAGTCCTTTTGTCAAGTTTGTAATGCCTCTCGAAAATTCCTGCTAAATTTTTTCTCTCCCCAAGAGCCTCCCTCCATTTTCCCACCCTTTTCCAAGAGAAATTCCATCCTCATCCTCTTAATATCCTTGCTTCTTATATATCACCTTATCTTTTTAGGGTTTTAGAGCATATTGCTTAGATTCCCAAACAAACAGTCCACCGCCCCCAATTACTGTAGGCTGCCATAAAAGTACACATGATTATTCACAAAAAACCACCAATTTTGTTAACTTCCGTTGTGTCTTACATACGTCATTAATGGCACAAAAATATTTTCCAAGTCATATCACATTTAACATTTAAAATTTCCACATGTGTATAATCATGATGTGGCCAGATTGGTTAATGTGACAAGACATTCTTGAATTATGTGGGCAATTAATCCTCTTCCAGGGACACGTTCCCCATAAATAAATGATCTTTATTTAAGCTCCATACGTGCATGAAAATTGAAATGTGATATGGCATTAATAATGAACCGAGTTTCCTTGCCATATCGAGCCATTGCGATGCCTATTTAAGTGGTTTATGAGCTCTTTCTCTATAGTCACCTATCCTTTTCAAATTATTAGCAATGGTCTTGTATTCCCGAGTGCGACTGTTAGAGGAGGAGTTGGCCAATATGGGCCAATTTTTCCAACTCTCGAGTTCACATGAGGCCCTGATTACCAAAATTTTTAGTGTACCAAATTCTAGGGCCAATCCCTAGGATTATCTTCATGAAGATGACTTGGTATTGTCCTTCATTAATCACCTGGCTGAAATGTGTCCTTCTTTCCCTATTTTCCAAACCTTTCATTTTTACTTGGTCCACCTAGAGTTCAAATTAGATCCCAAGTCCTTGATGAATCAATGGTATCATCACTCTCCGCGTGTTCATGATGACAATTGGCAATTGATGAAATCCTACTATGCCCCTTCTCTTATGGAAATAAAGCTCCACTTTTCCACCCAACATCGGAAATAAACAATAAAGGTCCATCCTCGATTTTCATACGAGTAGAATAGAGGAGTGGCTTACTACTTTAGAAACTCGCCATGGAAGATATCCAAGTTGTGGTTAGACTACATGCATTTCAATCAAAGAAAAGGAAATACCTCCTTGACGCCTTTTTTATGTGACCCCGCCCAGAGGTCCATTTGACCGTGCAGGTCGGCGCACCAAAGTATACAAAAGGGGAGTGCTTGGTATGCATGAATGGGTGAACTCACCTATGTGGAGGAGAGAGCTGTTCAACATCTTGAATGGGCTAGGGATGAGTATCCCTGAATTACATGAGAAGGGGATGTTGAGGGTCCGACAGGGGACATACCGTTCATCATCGTGTCATGGCCCATGAGGACTTCATTTGACGTCATGAACAGTTTCTTAGAGGTGCCCCTAATGTAACTATAACAATGGAATTTTAATATACGTGCCACCATATTATATGTATCGAATGTATCTTGTTTTATAGTTTTATTTTTTGTACCATTATACGTGGAGGGATGATGGGCCTCCGTAAATAGAACCCCCATTTTTCTACTATAAATGTTACTTTGAATTGTTCTTTTGTATATGTGTAACTGTTATTAATTTTAAGTATATCCTCACATTTTTATTTTTTCATCTCTTGAAAATAACAACACCCTCGAAATGTACATTCGATATGGCCTTCATTTCATAGTGTGTCATGCTCAACTACATAGAAACATGGGAGAGATAAGAAAGTCTTTGTCACTTTGCTCATCCTTTACGAACCAGGAGAAATTGTATTTCTTTATCCTTTTTCTACTTTAAATCAGCTAGTCGGGTCTGGAACAACACTTGAAAATTATATTAAATGGAAAAAAGTAAGTTGGGACTTAGATCATGAAATGTAGTTTACTTTAAACAACTAAATAAGGGCCTCTTTTTTGGACGTTGGGGAGGAATTGTCCTTAGATCATTCCTGGGTGGGACCCGGAAGTGGATAACACTGTCCATTTTTTACGACGGGGACTCTAAGATGAATCAAAGTTTCGGGGAGCTTTAAAGTTTACTTAGCAGTTTAGGCCATACAACTCTAGAAATATCTACCCTCCAAGCTTCGGGGATAAATTACACTCATCATATTTGCACTCTGGCGAAGCACATATGAAATTCTAACTTTGCATTAACAACTCAATCTATAATGTACCTCAAGTATGTGGAACTTAAGAATGTTTTGTGGTGAAAGTAAGACCAACTACACAATAATCTAATCCAGCCATAACACTTATGATATGAAAAAGGAATACTCCTCGAAGTGAGACCCTATTGATCCATATCCTTTGAGAAATGATTTCTCTTGGAAAAAGGGATGAAATTAGGACATATATATTTGGGTACTAACACTCTCAATTTTTCTAAATCTCATTAAATCCTTTTAAATTCATCATTAAATAGGATTTACAAACTAATCTAGACATATCAATTAATCTTCAATTGATTAATTAAGCTTCATTTCTTACCATCTAATTTTAAGGGAATATAAATCCTATTTAATTAATTATAATCCTATTCCTTTATTATCCCACATTTTTTACAATTTACAATTTTTCTAAAAATGAAATCCATAAAAGCAACCCATTATTCCCTTCTCAAAACACACTTACTTCTCATGCTAAAAATTTCTACTTGTGGAAAACTCAAAGTAAAAGTGAGAAAGTTGGTTTTAGTTTAATAACAAATATGAGATTCAAACATGGATTACACTATTTTGGATGAACCTATTTCTTCACCGAAAAACCTCCTTTAAACAACCACTCTTGCCTTTCATTTAGTTAATCAATGATATCCACAAAATCAAACAAATTTAAACCTTCATGGGAGAGGTTTGAGCTTTTATTTTCTTTTAAATGTTTTGTTCTCTCTTTCTTGTAAATAGTCTTATCTTGACATTATTAGAATTCTTAAAAATGTTTAATCTTGAATGAAATTCTATGTTTAAGTTGTATTCACTGTCTAGATTAAACTACATGTGTTTAAAAATATAGCATACTTGTAGTTGGGGAAGTTAAACTTTTGAACCTGATTTGAGTGTTTTAGACTCTAGTAGTGGTTTTTCCTAAGGATATGTTGTTTTATAAGAATTGAGGATAACCTTGAGTGCTTTAGGAATGTATTTTGTAATAATCAATGAAAATCTAGGTGAGTTATAAGTGTATTAAAATTGTTAATACATGCTTTCATACGTTAATTGTCACATTAAGGTTGACCTATAGAATAAGAAATGACTTAAAGAAAAATATCAAGTTATAAAAAAGATTCGGAGAGTAAGAATGAGATTATACAAGTTGGCCATGATCTTATTACAACATGGTCTTCATCGATAGGTTTTGGACATGTAATTTATGATGATTGAGAAATATTTTGTGCGAGATGCATGGGAGTTATAAATTTCTTTTGAAGATGTAACTAAAGAATGTTTAGAGTAAAACAAGTAATGTAAGAGAGAGATAAGTCAACTGGGATTAGGATACACACACAAGTCATAATATAAAGACAACTAAACATGTCATTATCAAATGATAAATTTCCAAATTTAGATGGCTCCCTTTTAAGTGAAATGAAAAATACATACTTAAAGGAAAAGATACATGAGTGTGCAGACACACTTTCTCTTCACTCGGAGTTGACAATTGTGCTTTGGTGTCATTATGCTTAATGATGAAACCTGTAATACAAAGTGTATTCAATGTCCGTAAAATAAATTTAATTGTAACTCAAAAGTGAATAATATATTTGTAACTTTGAAAAGTGAATTTTTAATGTAGTAAAGTAAAAAGAACAATATGAAAGTAATACACTTGTTCACTTTGCGAGAAAGAAGATCTTGTTTTGTTGTACTTGGAGAGTCAAATTTCTATTGATTTTTTGAAGGATTGGGGGTGATCACCCCTAATTATGCTTTGAAGGAAATGTTCCAAATGGAAAGGATTTGAGTTCGTTTCACCCAACACTAAGAGGAGAGGTGTCATAAAACTTATGTCCCACGTAAATTGAAAATAAGGAAGATTTCTACACTCTAGCCACCATGATATTTTATAATAAAAAGTGAGATGAAGGATGCCACAAGGATTTCAAGTTACCTTGATATATTCAAATCCCACGAACCACACCACCATAGATGGATTTAGGCCCAAGTGTAAAATAGCAAAAATTTGAAAGGGAATGAAAGTGTTTTGTGCCCCCATTGTGTGATGTAAATCTTGAGTCTGATATATGTAAATGCTGAGTATAAAGAGAAGAAGAAGGCCCATGCCCTCATAAAATATATAAAATTTTTGCTCGAGTCATTTAGTGTTGTAAAAGGAATGAATTAATCATACCCTCACATTACATATCAAAACACAATAAACATTTCTATGAATTGTGTAATCTATCCTGGCCCTATTTTAGAAATTTGTATCTATCTATGCAAATATGAGAATTTTGTAATTTCCTACAAATCTACCCCCATGATGGGCCTCGTCCCTATTGGATGGTTTTATACTAGTGAAAAATTTATTCTAGCTCCGTGTTTGAATACATTAATTAGGATCTGTACCCTACGTAATTTTGTATTTTAGTTTTGAATTATGTCCATGTCATAAATATCTATATAACAAACTCCAATGAATGTTCCCTCTATTGAGGCATGTGAGATGTGAAAATAAAGAGCGCAAATAAGAAGAAATTATGTGTATCCATGTTATATGCATATGATAAATTTCATTGGATCACATGGAGGGATGCCTTGGTGGCCACCATTGAGACCTTGTTTATGTAGGGGTGCACATAAAAGAAAGCATGCCACAAAAAGATATTAATAAATAAGAAACAATCACATAAGCAATAATATATAAGTAACAATCAAGTACGTAGAAAATCAAACACACAAGTGCATAAGCAATGTCATATCAAAGGCACATAACAACAAACATGGGACACAAAATGTCATAAGAAACACATAGTGAAAGCATAGGCCACATACATAAAAAAAAACATACCAATAATGTAACATATAAGTACACACACAATATCGCATACATCCAAAGGATGAGCTATAAATAAGAGACACCAAGGTGTCATAAAACATGCATGTTAATGGACATAGGTTTTATATATAGAAACAATCATACAAGTAGTTAAACAAGTGATTACAATAACAAATAGTAGTGGAAAGCTACATACAATAAAATAAGTGAGCACTTTGCACAATACACATGTTATCCATATTAGTCCGAAAACATAAAATATACACAATATAAAATATTAAGCATAATGTGGAAGTAAAGTAACCATACTAAAACAAAAAAACTTGAATAATGTGAGAAATTCACCCGAAGATCAAGGTCAACTAGAAAGGGTCTAAGTCGATCCTCACACACGTGTAATATTTTGTGTATATCATGCATCAAGTTCAACATACCTCATGAATGCATATGTGTAAAAATATAGAGATAAAATTTTTATCTATCAAACCGTATGCCAACCAACATATGTAAAGTAAAAAACTAGAAAATACAAATATCATATGTAGGTCTCGATTTTGTATTTTTACAAATATTTGAATGTTTTAATATTTTTGTGATTATTTGAATGTTTTTCTTTATTTTTGGAATATTTTTATTAAAAGAAAAGTGTCTCGAATAAATACTATGACAATGTCATTAGGGAAGGGGTAGACTTATTAAATAAAAAAGTATTAGACTGTGAATAAGCTATATGTGTAATGGTACCAAGATAAACCTCATAGGAATGGGAAAACCCATAAAATAAAGGAGTTTGAACCTCAAGTGTGTTGCTTGTGTAGTAGGAAAAGGATGAAACTCAAGAAAACAATGATGTATAGTCATGGAGGAACCATAGGGTGTGTAATAGAAACCATATGAGGAATCCTGTGAGGGATGGAACCACTAGATGTAATATGTGAAATAAGAGACCTAAGATGAGGCTTGTAAGTGATATATCCACTAATAATAACATGTGTAGGTATAACATGCTTACGCATGACAACCATCACCTTCTTACTAAGGAGGTTGGGAAATGAGGCCTCATATGGGATACATGTTGTCCAAAATAACCCCTAGGGATATTTTGACAACTCAAAAACTCATTTTGACTTAGGAAAATTTTTGTTGAAAGGTCACAAAAAATAGAATTTAGTGTTCCATGGATTGAAGGAACTTAGTGCTCCACGGGTTCTCCTATCCTACGAAATGAAGAGGTTTGAGTTCGGGAATCGTGTGGATTCCTATGGAGTTCAGGCCTTTGTGGCATGAGAAAATAATGCCTGTGGACTTCATGAAATTTGATGTTCTACCGAGTTGGTCAATTCCACAAGACAAAGGATGAGTCTGCCAAGTGAAAGATGTGATATTTGGAGAAAATTTGAAGTAATGTGTGGAAAGGAAATGAAATATTTTAAATAAGATAACTACGAAAGATGCAAAAACTCCCCAGCTTCCCACAATTTTTCCCAACGTAGTATTCTATGGATGTTAAGTCTATGGGATAGAGGAAACATATTCAAGGAAAATCCTTTGCAGCTTGAAGTGTCATCATGAAGGTGAAGTGTGAGGGAGTTGGAAATCCACAACGGTACAAAATAAAAGTTCCACCGATGGTTAGGGATCGTTGCCTCACATATTTCTAAATCCATGGAGGTATTTAAATCCAAGAAACTGAGAGATGTTGAAGGAGACCACAGAGCATTCAGGGAACATCTAAAGGGAAACATTTCAAAGGAATTTCCCATGTAGCAAACAAATAATATCTCGTGGGCCACTTAACAAGAAAAAAATAGATCTGATCATATCTTCTAGCGCTTTACTCAAAATTACATAATATTTTTTGCATTCACTTCATCTCTTTAGAGCCTTCATGTTTGAATATGGAGTTGTGGGATCAAAGCAAGTTTTGGAGAAAATCATGAGAGCTTGAGAGGGATAAAGGAAATATGTAGTTTCTCATTTAAAGCATCTAATCAACTCACCTACCTACGGAGTAAAATATCAAACAGAATCCATTCCTTGATTGTAAAACCTGATGGTGTGTTGTAGCAGAAACAATAGTATGTCGAGGAGATTAATGGCGACAAGATCCATGTATGATAAGTTGTCTCTTTTCATGTTAGGTCTAAATTTGAGTTTCCCTCCATCTCTCTCCCTCCCATTGTGATATTGTATAAATGTAAGTGCTTAGAAATGTTGTATAGGTTTCATTCTATTGACTTCGCATGATATTCCTTGGAGTAATGCGTTTTCTTGCCTCCATACCTGAAACTTCACATTTTCATGAGATATCTAACATTTTCTTTGTACACACAATGGATATCTATTGAATGCAATAGATATGTTTTTATTTTCCCTTCAAATGTTTCTATTTACTGTGGATGTTTACCCTCTTTTTTTCTTTGAGTTTTATCCATTCATGCTCCTTAAGCTCTATGTTTCCATTAAAAATGTGTATGTGTGGTTGTTCTGTGTCTTTCTAGTTAGATTTGAACCTTGTCTTAGTGTTGGCGTTTCACCATTCTTTAATTTTGAAGCTTTTCATTTTCTCTCAACCACGGACACTCCTATGTTTTAGTTTTAGTTTTAGATTTAGCTATATTTTGATAGTTTAGGCTAGTGTGCATTGAGCTAGGAGAGAAGGAACCAACCTTCTCTGAATATTTTTCTCAAGGAGAAAAGTCCCACACTTTGAAGATAATCCCATGTTCACCAAAATATCTAATGCTAATTCATGATCATTCAAAGGGTGCAAATTTTGTGTGTTAATAATTATGGCACACCTATTGGGATACATCAAGGAATTATTTTCATTTCATTAAGAGTTTGATGTGTATCTTGGTCATATATATCCCTTGGAGGCTTCACAACAACACACCTGGTGACTCCCACTAATCATATCTACTGATTTAAGCAACTAAGTGCCTTAGTTTTATGAGAATAGTTCAAAGAAGATAAAAGATAGCTAGTGAAGATCCTTTTGAATAGTCGTAGTTATCACCAAGGTGAATAAGAAGAGTCATATCCACACAGAGATCACCATCACCTCCAAATATAGTTCTCTCTACTCCTCTCTGGTAGGCCTTTCTTGTTGTCTTCTAGGGTTCTAAGACCCATTACATTCATGGATCATCAGAGGAATCAAGATTTTGTCACATTCAATGGAGGAATCCCTTTGATTTTGGCCCAATATGATGACATTCTAGTTGTCGATTTGAAGAGTGTTCCTTTCTTCATTAGAGAGAACACTACAACACCCATTGAATACATTAAGGACATTACAAACACTTGATCAATATACTATGTTATATAAGACAATGTAACAATCAAATTATTGGCTTCTTCTTTCAATGGAAAATCTACAATGGTACATGGGTTTGAGAATAAATTATATTATCCATTAGGAAAATTTGGGGAAACTATTTGCAACCATTTTGAAGATAAGTCAGACCATCTATCCTTAGTGGAGTAACTAACTACAACAAAGAGGGCCCTAACAAGATGATGACTGATTTTAACATCGGTTTCTAGATAAACTGGGATAGAATTCCTCAAATGGTAAAACCTACACCTCAATATGCATATCTCTATTACTCAAGGGATTTAAATAGTGGCATCTCTATCATGATTTGGTCCATGGGGGTAGAAATTTACTAGATTCCTATGATACTTCTTCTTAGAGTAGAAAATTTTCTTATTCAAAGCTAGGAAACTTGCTCCTAGACCTCTAATACCCATATTTTTGGAGGTAGGGGAATCCATGCCTTAAAAGCCCTTAAATCAGCCATTATTGCATCTCCAAGAAGCTAAAGTCCAATTCAAGCATCCACCTCTACAATTTCTTCAAATGTGTTGCAAGAAGTCATGAAACAATTAAATAATTTAGGAAATGTGTTGGTGTCCCAAAAGGAAACAAGCTCAAAATTTTAGACCTTATAAACCTCCATACCAACCCAAAAGTCTCCATATCCACCTAAAAACTGTCATTCCAAGAAACTCTTCAAAATCAAACTACCCCTGTAAAATCCATTTCAACCTTATAATCAAAATGTAGATAGCTCTTCTAAAGATTTGGTCCCAAGACAAAATAATATTGTATAAGATTATGAGTGGTGCTTCCCTTACAATCTTCTACACAACCAAGCAACCTACCCTAATGGAATTATAATACAAGTTTTGATGGTTCAAAATGCATCCCTATCTCAAAATGAACCTGTGGAAGAAAATACACAACAAAGGACTACTTAAGAAATACCACCAAGTGATACTTCACTAGAGTTCTGGAGGAGTTATAATAAATTAGCTTCAGGGATAAATAAACCACTTTCTTCAAGTGTGGCTGTAAAAACTAGATTTAGAAGAAGGAAAATTGAGTCAAGTTCTCTACCCTCACTTCACCAAGTCTATACTCCCAACTTAGACAACCCGCATACTTGGGCAGATTTAAAGATTCAACAAGTGATATGTGGAATATGGTAAACCTATAGTGCACACCACGTGATCTATAGGACATTACAGATCCATCAAACAAACAGAATCAGTAGCTCAAACAAATTATGTAGAATGTAGAGATTCCTCCATCCAAAGAAAGACCATGGATAGAGAAAACAAGAAAGGAAAACACCGTTCCTCTATTGAAGAAATCTACGGGTACTCATTTCAACATTCTAGAGTAGAATGAAAAACCAAAGTGAGCATCTTAATGTGGGAATCCCGAGCTATTCCTAGATAGATAGATCTTTTGCAAGCTAGTATGGATGACCTTTCCATACCACATGAAACATCGAGGAGAAGAAAAATGGTGCTCACCAATGCACTTCAGCAAAAATATGACCAACCAAGTGAGAACATGAAGCCACAACACCCTTGTATGTATTTATCATCATAGGCAACCATCTTGTGTACAATTACTTGATTGAATCAAGAGAAAACATTTTAGTGATGCCTAAAAAATAGCAGACCAACTTGGTCTTGAATATGAATCACTCTCTAAAGGAGTGGTGTGATTAGATAAAACCATGGTGGGAACTATTGTATTTTTAGAAGTCTAAGCCTCACATTGCATGCATGTCCTAATTTCTCAATTTCGTAGGATTTTTTCATCATTGACCTTTCCCCATTATTTTCTTTGTGCCTTTCATGGGATTTCACTGCTAAGATTGGCACATACCTATCCATGGATTGGTCTCACATACTTTTAGAACCGGATATGGGATCAAGGCTACCATTAGGTATGAAATTATTGCCACATATCATATAGACTTATGTGCCCAACCCCATCAATGTTAATTGCATAATATTTGATCAAGAGGATCACCCAAGTGTCCAAGAAGTAGATACTCAAATCAAAGGAATCTCATATTTGCTACTTGACGAGTGAGAATATGAAATCCATGGTTTAAACCTATACAAATAGATTGAAGAATCTATCCTTGGCATCTATTTCTAGCATGAGGAAAATTCACTTGTATTTTGTCCTAAAAGTAGATTCGTGGGATGATGGCATTTGGAATTTTTTTGATGGATCAAGAAGTAGATTTGGAGCAGGGGGAGATGTGGTACTTGTAGCTCCTACTTTGGTATGAGGTATTATTTTATTTTTAAGTTTTAACTTAGTTTTTCTAACATATCATAAGAGTATGAATCCATAATCCATGACCTACAATGGACAAAAAGAGAAATATCAAGTAATTACAGACTTTTGGGATAGTGAACTAGTTGTAAATCAAGTCAAAGGGATGAATTCTGATAAAAATGATCTTTTAGAGCTTAAAACCATAGAGCACGTGACCTCTGGAGGATTTTAAATTGTTTGATATCCATGTCATTCCAAGAAAATAAAATGAGTTTGTGGATAGGTTAGCTACAGTAGGAGTAAGGTTTGACATTGTTCAAGATATTCAAAATTTCGGGTTGCATCCACATGTAAAAGTAGTGGTAAGGCCCACTTTTCTAGACAATAACACAAATTATAAAGTGTTTGAGAGTGATAATTTTTTTCAATTTCATCCAAGAAGAAGATGAGTTTTCATCAAGGAATCAAGGCAAATTGGAGTAGTAATATGGAGACCAAATTATCTAATTCAAATTAAATAAATTACCTAAATGATTAGTGAATTTGGTTTTCATATTCAATAATGATGAATAGATCATAAAATAAAAGGAAAAAATGAGATTCAAAGGTGAGGACAATGAACCCATCCTAGTTTTCAAGATCAAATTGCTTAATATTGGCAAGGTATGCACCACAAGAGAAACATGCATTTGTAGGCTTTTTCAAGAATTTGTTGAAATTTTTACATGGAGTTATGAAGACCTCATTGGTTTTGATCCTGATCTAGCTCAACATACCATTGAACTAGACCCAATTGCTAAGCCCATTAGGAAAAAATAGAGGCCTATCAATCAACAGATTGAGCCTCTCATGAAGAAAGAATTAAACAAGTTAATTGAGGAAAACATCATTTTCCCCATCAAGCATTCATCATGGGTTGTAAACCTAGTTATAGTAAGAAATAAAAATGGGAAAATTAGGTTGTGTGATGACTTTAGAGACCTAAACAAAGCATATTTGAAAGATCATTACCCATTGCCTTATATGGAGAAAATTCTATAAATAGAAGCAAGATAAACAAGGTTTTCTCTTTTAGATGACTGCTTTGGCTACAATCAGATTATGGTGAAAGATGAAGACAAGTTCAAGAAAACATTTATCACAAAGTGGGGAACCTATGCTTATAAGAAAATTCCATTTGGTTTGTCCAATGTAGGAAAACATTTCAAAGAGCCATGGATATGACATTCAAAGGGTTGATCAATAACATTATTCTTGTATACCTAGATGATATCACAATGTTTCTCCAAGGATGAAAATGATCATCTGATTCATCTTAAACATGTATTTGAGATATGTATATAGTTTGGAGTTTCTCTCAATCCCCATAAATGTATCTTCCTAGCACATGAAGGAAAAATACTTGGCCACATTGTCTCAAAAGGTCTTGAAATTGATCCAGAAAGAGTAAGTTCCATCCTTGTAGATACAACTTTTCTTGGGAAGAATCAATTTTTTCAGGTGTTTTGTTTCAAACTTTACTAATATATTCAAGCCATTGACATCAATTTTGAAAAAACACATGTTATTCAATTTTACCATGAAAGGGAAGGGAGGTTTTGAACCTATCAAACAAGAAATTACATGGGCCCCAACTCTCATCAATCCTAATTTCACTAAGGATTTAACATTATATGCCTTTGAAGGTGTATACACAATATCTCCATGCCATGATTTTATAGATGAACAAAGAAGGATAGGAATGACCAATTGCATTCTTCATCCAAAAACTTGAAGATTATGAGGTAAGGTATTCATTTGTTGAGCTGAATTCCTTAGTCATCATAAGTATATTGAATAAATTCAGACATTCAAGAGTGTCTACAAATAAGATCCATTTTATGGTTTTAGTTGTTTGTGAGAGATATTTTCTTCTAAATAAGGATCTTAAGAATAAAATATTTGGTTAGATCACAAAAGTGATGGAATATGATGTTGATATCAAAGTGACTAAGCTAGTCAGAGGAAAGGGTTTGTGCGAGAAGATAGTTTCAAATCGCAAAATGAAGAAGAGGTTGTTTTAGTACTCCAAAATGATCAAGAAGAACCCATAGATGCTTCGCGTATTCATTGTTGGACCCGTGACATAATGCACTTTCTCCAAATAGGGAAATTCCCTTAAGGATTGACCAAGGAAAAAAGGTATTTCAATATTTAATCCACCCCTTTAAGATTATTGATGACATCCTATTTAGAATAAATATCAATGGAGTACTTTTGAGGTGGATTAGATTGATAAGGTCTTACATGAGTTCCATGATTCCATAATTGGGGGAAAATTCAATCAAGTCAACAACACTTAAAATCATGAAAGATGACTATTATTAGATGAATATTTTTAAGGAATGTTATGCATGGGTAAAAAATGTGCCTTTTTCACAAGAAAGGAGAGGCTAACAACTCTTCTACTCCACCCCATATTTGTAGATCAACCATTCATGCAATGGGGGTGGATTTTATTGAGTAATCAATCCACATTCAAGATTGGGTCATAAGTGGATCCTCACAGCCATATATTACTTCACCAAATGGATAGAGGCAGTTGATTTGAAGGAAGTAAATGAAGCTAACATCTTGGAATTTTACAAAGGTATTGTGACCAAATTTGGTGTTCCTTCCAAATCATATCTAATAATTATTTAACATTCCTTGACACCAAAATCACTGATTAGGCCATTGATAATGGGATATATTTTTGTCACATATTCAAATTACTACCCCCAAGGTAATGGACAGGATGAGTCAAAAACAAGAACCTTTTGAGGGTTATAAGAAGGACCTTGGAGGAAAATCAAAGAACATGGCATACAAAACTAAAATCAACCTTATGGGATGATAGGATCAATCCTAAGAGATCAACTGGAAGCTCACCCTATAAGTTGGTTTATGGTAAGGAAGAAAAATTACCAATATCCCTTGAGTTACCAACCTTAGATATCATTAACCAACTTGAAATGTTTGAGGTAGAGGCCATGGAAATTAGATATGTAGAGCTCATGGAGTTGATAGAATTAAGATATCAAGCCATGCTGATAATGGTGTTAAAGTAAGCTCAAGTAAAGAAGTGTTTTGACAGGAGCAATGACTATAAGATTTCAAGAAGGAGACCTTTTCCTTAAATGGGACTAAGACAAAGCCAAACCAAGAAGGAACTAAAATTTTGATGCCATATGGAGTGGTTGCTATGTTATCTCAGGTTGTAATCCACAAAAACTCGTCCAATTATCAAAATTGGATGAAAAAGAGCTTATGATTCTAGTCAATGGGATCTACCTTAAGCATTTATTAAAAAAAAAAGGTTCTAACTTTTACATATTAGTCTAGTTTTAGTTCTTCCAAGTGCTCTTCAACACATTATTTTTATGATAGTGTAGTTTCATTTCCCTAAGTGCTTTGCACATGTGCTAGTGGTTTCAGATGGATTTTTCATTCATGAGTATTTTGAATACATTTAAGTGTTTCACGATTCATCGTGTGGAACAATGCTAGGTTCAGGGAAAATTTCAAGTTTTGAAGTCACTTTAGAAGTTTTCATACTTGATTATGTGCCCAATGGAATGCTTTAAGGCCACCAATATTCTATCTAGCAGGAAGATATCTCCATGAGTCACCAAACTGTTGTCCAAAATAACCCCTAGGGATATTTTGACAAGTCAAAAATGCAATTTGGATTTAGGATTTTTTTGTTTGAAAGGCCATAAAATACTAGAATTTAGTGTTCCAAAATTTCTCCTAACCCATAGAATGAAGAGGTTTGAGTTTGGGAATTATGCTAATTATAGTGGAGTCTAGGCCTTTACAACATGAGGAACAAGTGCCCACAGACTAGAAGAAATTTGATGTTCCACGGAGTTGGTTAATTACATAGGATAAAGGATGAGTCCACTAAGTAAAAGCCATGGTATTTGAAGAAAATTTGAAGCATTGCGTGGCAAGGAAATGAAGGATTTTAAATTATTTAAGTTTGAAAAGATGCGAAAACTCCCCAATGTCTTGCAGATTTTCTCAACACAATATTTTGTGGATATTAAGTCTCGGGATAGAGGAATAAAATTCAAGGAAAATACTTTGCAGATTGAAGCATGGACATGAAGGTGAAGTGTAAGGGAGTTGAAAATCCATGGAAGTGTAATAGAAAAGTTTCATGGATAGTTAGAGATCGAAAGGCCTCACAGATTTCTAAATCTGTAAAGAAATTCAAATCCAAGAAACCGCGGGATGTTGAAGGATACCCCAGAGCATTTTAGGAACATCTGAAGGGCCACATTTAAAAGGAATTTCCCACGTGGGAAAAAAATAATATCCAGTGGGATGGGTCATGGAACAAGGCAGATTTTTTTTAATCATATCTTCTGGTGCTTTACTCCAAATTGCATGATTTTTTCACATTCACTTCATCTCATCATATCCTTCATGTTTGAATATGGAGTTGCAGGATCAAAGGAACTTTCATAGAAAATCAGGAGAACTTGAGAGGAATAGAGGAACTTGGGGAGATTAATGATGACAACATCCATAGACGATAGGTTGTCTCCATTCATGCCAGTCCAAATTTGAGTTTACCTCGATCTCTCTCTCTCTCTCTCTCTCTCTCCATTTTGATATTGTACGAATGTAAGTGCCTAGGCACATTTTATGGGTTAATTTTTACCAAATTATCATGTTATGCTTTGGATTAATGCATTTTATTACCTCTAGACCTCTGCAAATTTTCATTTTGCATGAGATATCTAACCTTTTCTTTGTAAACCTTATGGATATTTACTCGAATGCAATACACCTATGGTTGTTTTCCTTCAAATGTTTGTATTTTTTGTGGACGTTTACCCTCTTGTTTTATTTGAGTTTTATCCATTAATACTCATCAAATTTATGTATTTCCATTAAAATCACTCCACATGTAGTTGTTTTATGTCTTTCTAGTAATATTTGAAACCTATCTTAGTGTTGGTGTATCACCATTATTTCATTTTACATCTTTCCATTCTCTCTCAACCCTAGAACCTATATGTTTTAGTTTTAGATTTAGTTTTAGTTTGATAGTTTAGGTTAGTGTGTGTTGAACTAAGAGAGAAGGAACCAACCTTCTCTAGAGGTTTATCTCAAGGAGAAAAGTACCACACTTTGAAGACAATCCCATGTTCACCAAAAGTTCTGATGCTCATTCGTGATCATTTAGAGGGTGTAATTTTTTGTGCTAATAATACCCTTAACCACAACCACTTACTAATTATAGATAATTTTGACACATTGGTGTGAAATAGATGGTATATATTTAAGAGTAAAAGTCAAGGTTAACCTAGATACATATCACATAAGCCAAGGGAAGTGATAACTACAAAATGAATAACTAGAGTAATAAAGATAACTATACAAGGTATAACAACATGCATAAAGAGATCTTAATATCATATAACATGTTTTTCTTAATATACCTAATAAAATAAATAATTTAGATGTGCACATAATGTGCCTATATTTTTTTAATCAAAATAATATGAATAAGGCGTTGGATAATAAAAGCTCAAACTTAAAGCTTGTTAGACAAGATCATGGGCCATACAAGAGTCATCAAATATAATAACATGGCTAGGGGGTGACATAGTGATGATAGTAATACTAAGAGAGGCTAAGGGTAATCATTGGAGGGAGGAGGAGGCTGAGCTCGATAATTATGGTGCACTTCCAAATTAGATTTAGTAATATTGTGATAAGGAAGTGAGTAATTTAAAATTCATAAGCTTGGCATTATCAATAATAGGATCATATTGTTTAGAAAGCACATCAAAATCAAAAGTATATGCATCAATAAGATCTCAAATAATGTGACAACACTTGATACATCAATTAGTAGAATGAACAAACACATCTATGATAATCGTAATAAGCATTATCATCAAAATGTTTACTATGAGGATATTTTTTTATCGACCTCTAGAACTAGAGGGAAATGTATAATTTTGCACTCTAGAAAATTTTGAAGTACCACTTGGGGTGATGAAGGAAATCATATGAATTTATTTTTATGAGAATTTTGTAACTAAATATTTTTAGGTTGAGATAGAATGTTAATATTAACTTAAGCAATAGTTTTGTTGTCATTTGATTTTCCTTTGAAAGCAAGTGTTTCCTTGAAACTTAGTATTAGAAGAATTGGGAGCTTTAAAAAATACTTGATTTTGTTTATTGTAAGGATCTTAGCTCACCTTTTTTAGTGTATGACATAAGTGATCAAATGACCAAAACATATCAAATATAATAGATTATTGTAAAGGGGCAAGAATGATTTGATTAAATAGATCTTAAAACTCATTATTAGCTAAGATATTGTTCATCTTAGTAATCATTACCTTTTAGTGCAAAACATAGTCACTAATGAGATCTTAGATCCTTGTCACATCTTAGACATTTGAGCATATGATACCTTATCTCTAATATTGATGGAAAATTGTGCAAGGAATTGATTAGCCAAAGGGGTAAAATCCCATAATAAATGAATATGAAGATCATAAAACCATTGAAACATAAAGTCTTTGAGGATTCTAGAAAAGAGCTTAGTAAGTAGGACATTGTTGTAAGCATAATCTAACCAAGTGACATGGAAAACACAAAGATGTTGTTCAAGATCACATTTTCCATTATAAATAGGAAGCTTAGGAGAAACAAAACCAATAGGAAAAGGATAGGAAGCCGCTTCAGGTGCAAATGGATTATGACGTAATTGAGTAAAGTCTATGACATTATAAGAGGTAGAAGAAACTTGGTGTACTTGGTAAGATTAGGGATTACAAACTATGAACAATTTTTTCAAGAACCTTTGCATTAGAAGAAAAGTGACAACTCCCATAGGTGTATATAATAGATGTAGGAATAATAGTAGACATAGGAATAAACATTGTAACATTGTGTGGTTGGAATTGGCTCCTCCTTAGGATATAAGCACCATAGATCTAACAATAGTAGATGTAACCATAGTGGAATATGTAATAAAGAGCTTCAAGGTTCTTAGATGCATTTATATGCTTGTGCTCATATTTAGTACGATACGTATAAATCAATGTGTTGAGGGATTTTCCATAGTAAGTATGTAAAAATTATCCTTATGAGGAATGTGAGTATTAGAATCGAGTCATTATGGGAACCTTTTGATTGAAATTTCTTAACAGAGAAGGTAGAAATATTATTAAAAAAAAAAATGAGCAAGGTACGTGTGGGAATAAGTATTATGAATAATATCATTATATGCCTCATATGTGTATCCACACTCATAGTAATAAGATACATTAAACTTATATTAAATATCTTCACACAAACCAATATCAATGAGAGAGTCAAATTTGGCTTCATCAGGGATATGAATTAGAGAAAGGTACCACAAAGAAAGCCATGAAAACACAAAGGATAATAAAAGAAAGGTCTAACAATCGTAGCACCCGCCAAAGAAGAAGGATAATCCATAGGGTTCAGATCGGGTTCACAAATTTTTACACCCTCAAATAAATAAATAAAGGGTTGGTGTTAGTTAAATTCCTTATTTCTTAGAAGGCGTAAGGGTTTTACATGTTATATATTATGAATTAATTAATCAAAATTAATGTGAAATAATTTATATTATTTTTAAGACATTGTGCGATATAGAAAAATGAAACGATTTCTTAAAACATAAGAAAGGAAAAGTACTTATTTGAGCATAGTTGTACATGAATGATTTGGGTGTATAAATTGGTAAATATTTGGAATGATTTTTCTCTAGAACTATGACTCGCAACCTGATATGATATGGAACTATATGACTCATCCTGGGGCATAGTACAATTTGGTCCTAGGCTATATGATCTCGGATAAGGATACATTGGGGCTCTAAAAATTTTGGTGGTCATCTATGGCTTAGAGATATGATTCTCCCTAGTTCTAGGGTTTGAAAATGTGTGACACCTTCATATGGTGACTTACAATAGATAAATCCCTATATACTTGCACTAACACTTCATGAACATGATTATATGAAAAAAGGATAAATCAATGTGTGGTAGGTTTATACCGACCTTGGTTATCAACCCTCTTAAAGCAATCTAGGAAATGCACTACATCCCCTCGAAGGTGTGAGAAAGATCCATGTAGTTATTTTAGTGTAAGTGTAGTCATATATGCAAATCTAAGAGAACGTCCTATAATATGACATACTCTTGCATCTATTAAAAAAATAATAACATGCATAAGTACACATAAATTATAATGTACCTTATGTAGTAGTCACATAGTGTGTTATGATTTAGATGCTAGATTGACTCCCTTTTACCCTTAGAAAATTTGAAAATGTTTTATGTTGAATTTCTCTTCTTATGACTTGGATTTAGAAAATTTAAAGGCTTGTAGATGAGGAAGCTATATTGTTGAACTTGGTTTGAGTGATTTAGACACGAGTAGTGGATAATATTAAGGACTCCGTTAATGATTTATGAATATTTAAGAGAACCATGAGTGCTTTAGGAGTGCATTTTTAATAGGATCTCTTGAGAATTACATATGAGTTATAAAGTGTTGTTTAACCTTTAATTAAACTATAGGTCAATTTAATTTGGTGTAAAATAGTTTAGACTTGATTTCTAGTTTTACAAAGATACTAAAATATAAACACTAATTTATATTTACAATACAAATAATAAATAAAGAATTTGCATATAACAATCAACTTAAAATTCTATCAAAAGCATAAAACATATGTTTAGAAACACCGTGATGATTTCTAGAGAGATATGAGACTGTGCAATAGTGGATCCGGGGAGATCCGACATCGACCAACTCTTGAACTAAAATTGTAATGGTGAACACTTTTGGGTCAAGACCATACCATCAGTCACGACCATACCCATACAATATAGATCCTTCTTATGGTCTTAGACATGCTTTCAATAAGCCTCTACAAATTTATAGGTTGTTTGGCATCTTAGATTTGTTTGTCACTATCGAACCCTAATTGTCACGCATGTAACAAGGCTCTCGAATGGATTAAACATCATATAAAACATTATCCATGGATGAAGAGTCTTGAAAAAAAAACATTAGAAAAGTTGTAGGTACCCTATGCACCACCGATGTTGGAACTACTTAGAAGAGGCCTAAAATTTCACATTAGTCTCCACCTAGCATGTGATATCTAGAAAGATCAATCAAATTTGGAAATTTCTTTAACCATGCTTTCTTTGACTTGTCTCTTGCTAAAAACTTAGAGAAAGAATGCTTGGATTCTTTTAAATGAGAGATATGGATTCCTTGACTTGATTTGGAGCTTCAAACCTAATGTGGGTGCTGCCCCAATGACTGTAGATGTGAAATTTTGAGATTTATGGAGCTTTGGATGCCTTTTGCAAGTGTATGAAGTGAGCTCTTTAATGCATTTCATTAAGAGTTCCAGGTTAGAAAATGAGGTAGTGTTTACTTTCTTATATAGGATTATGTAGTTTTTTTAAAGATAATCCGACCTAGATGAAGTATAAGAACCAACAAACAATTTCAATTTGAAAGTGTAGTTGAAAGAAATGTTAGTCCAAGACCACACAAATAAGTTAGGACTATATGGTACGACCTTGACCAAACTATACGGTCTTGATTGGGAGAAGATAATGGGCCAAATGAAGTTTTGGGCTAATAAAATGATGCCTCTCTATTGATTTTATGCATTGTATTGATAGGACGTGTCAAAATATCAATGTGCAAGTATAAAAAGAGAAATAATAGACCTTATAAAATACAAAGTGAGAATTGAGAAGTTGTGTTTATCATAATAAAAATGCATAGTCAAATAAAGTGTTGCCAAAGTGTAAATTACAAAATTTGAGTGTCTAAATTTTCCCCCTTTTTAATTATGAAATTGAAAATTACATGCTTAAATAAAATTGTACCTCAATGTGTAAAGACACTTTTCCTTTTCTCGAATGTTTTTTACAACCTTGTTGTTGTGCTTAGTGTTGGAATGACCATGATGAAACCTACAACATCAATTGTAGTCAACATCCATCATAGATAATTGATCGTAAGTAAAATAGAATATGTAACATAAAATATTTGCATTTGCATATATGTAAGGTGAAAAATGTGAACATTGAAATACTAAACCTGTTTTCTCGAGCTTTGTTTTTTTTTGAATATTTATATCTAATAAATGTTGCTAAAGGATTGGGGGTGATCAGTCCCCAATTAGTGTCAAGGAGAAACCAAAGTGTTAGGTGTGAGAATGATAACATGGAAATGTGAAAAAGAGAGAAGAAGAAAGAGATACAAATGAATCCCTGTGAAGGAAGAAGACCATGTACCAAAATTATTCAAAAAATTTGATATCTTCTCCTTAGAGTGTAATAGAGAGGAATATTGCCCACGAATCCCCTAGATTCTTTATCGAATTCCATAACCCCATAGATCACACTATTGTAGAAGGATCTAAAACCAATTTTACAAATAAGGACATACAATACAAAAGAGGACAGTGCCCCAAACCTCTCCCCATATGCCGAACAAATGAGTGTGAAAAAAATAAAAAGTTAAATATACTTGAAAATGTGCTAATAACATTAAACTAGGAAGGAGACCCATGCCCCTAAGATTCCTAAAACTAAAACTAAGTGAAAAATAATGAAAAATTTCATGCTCGATGCATTGATCTAAAATGAGTAATATGATTAAAAATTTATAGAAAAATTATATACATAGGTGAAAAATTGTAAAATGTTGAATTTTTTTCTGAAAATTGACCTTGGTCAAAAACGTGTAGTGGGTTTGGTACCGTACTATACTGCCTCTTGAAAAAGTGTATAATTTTGACTCTATGTTGATTTTGCCAAAACTTTGTGTATAACTACATTTCTAGGTTCCCGTACCATGTCTATACTTGGATTTTAATTCATATTTCTATTTGTGTTTATCAAATGTATAATAAAACCAGATATATGCCCCCTCTTTTGAGGAATGTCCAAGAACCATGTTTGAGCATGTGGTTCAAAAGAAATAGGTGTGTGATTTAACATAAATTATTTAATATCTTGTAGGGGTAGTAAAGGATGGTAGATTATCCTAATCAATTAATTTCCAAAGATAAATATAGCAATATCAAGAATAACCATATGAAAAATACTAAACATTGATGAAAATTAAAAAGATAAAGCACTTCATTAATGCTGATCGAAGGTGACTCTCTCCTCTTAATTAATGCCCTCAATAATCATGGTTCCATTAATTGGGCCATTAGTAATATCCTCAATGATGTGAAGGAAACTTCAAATTTTTTTGATAGCATTTCTTATAATCATACCTTACGTCAAGGGAAAAAATGTGCGGATAAGATGGCCAATTATGGAATCAATTGTAATGATTATAAGATATGGTGTAAAGTTGATAAATTACCCGTAGACATTAATGAGATCATTAGTAGAGATAGAGGGCACTAAGTTTTATAATGTTGGCACGAGTGAGCCCTGTGGTGGTGAAAACTTACTTAATATCTTGTTTTCCAAGATTTCTGCTAGTGCGAAAGAAGGTCTTTTTTTGAATTTTAGTAGCAAACAGAAGAAGCTCAATCTGGTGAAAATGGGGGTGATAGGATTAGAGTTGAACCTGCTAGCCAAAGCATTGAATATTTTAATCAACCTCTATGGAACAAGCTTAGGATTGGGGGTTTCAGTAATTTCATTTCCAAATTACATGGTCACGACCCCTCCCTGTCTAAGGATTTTGGAAAATCTTGGAAAGAGGATAAGTTTGAAGTCAGAGGGATGGAAATTGAGGTGTCTGAGTCCACCATCACCCTAGCCATGAACATGAAAATGGATGGGCTTAAAATTTTTAAGGATAAAACCCACGAGAATAGGAAATTGAGTTGTTCTTTATTGGCAAGGAAATATGTTCTTTCTTTACTGGATGGTATTTCTAGGTCATGCATTCTGGGTATATGGAGAGAGGTGTGCCTTCAAATCATGAAGTACATCACTCTGAAGGAAAATATAGAAAAATATATACTCACCATATGACCCTTCTGAACATGTTCCATCATAAGGTCATGGTGAGCATCTCCTTCTTTTTGATTATGTCTCTGACTAAATATTTGATGGCTTTCCAACAGAGAAAGTGGAGATGCCTCTACATAAAGGGCTCATTCTTCTGATGTTTGAAAATGGGAAACCTACTCATCTCTTCCTTGAAAGAGCATGCGGATGAGGATGACCTCACTCTCACAGATTGCCTTACTAAGATGAAGGCCGAAAAATGCAAAATTGTGGGGGAGGATTCTGGTAAAGAAATGGGTGAGGATGGTCATGGGGAAGCAAGCACTTCGAGAAAAATAAATCGGGATGGTAATTTAAAGGGTTTCAAGGATTTGAGCAGAAAGGTCTAGTACTTAGAAGGGGTGCTTCAAGCGATGGAAGAAACCAATGCTGGTCAAAGGGAAACAATGATGGATGTCATCAACACTTCTAAGAAAATTGTCACTGCACAGGTGAAGTCCAAGAAAAAGTTTCTAGAGCTGGAGGACTAGGTCAAAAGCTAAGTGACAGGTTGTAAGGGGGATGGAGGAGGGCACTAAAAGAAGGAAATTTAACTTGCGCATCAGTAGCTCCGAGGATGAGCTGGAGGAAGATATTAATGAAAAAGGTGTTGAGGGTGATGTGATCAAAGATAGCCATGATGGTAGCAGTGGGGATCTTCAAAAATTAACTTATGGTTCTAGGATGGTTGCAGAATTTGGCGAACTTATGTTGTTTTGCTGTTTTGGAGACTATTTCTCCTTCTCTTTGGTTTTCCCACCTTAATACAAATTCTAGTTCTTAATTGTAAGAGTTAAGCATGTTTAACTCCTTTCTTGGACTTTTACGTTTCCTTCTTTCTTGTTGTTTTCTATTCCTCATCTTGTAATGGCCCCAGGAGCCGATCCCTATTTTTTACCGTATCTAATAAAAAAATATAAAGCACTTGCAATGAGAGAGAATAAAAATTAGTTGATATTCTACTCTATGTGATGATTTCAGATGTTTTGACTCATGAAACAGTCAGTAAGTTACCTTATAAAGCATTTCCCTTGAAACCATTTCTTGAATCTGTTTCATGGACTAAAGCAGATGGCATAGGCCAAAGCATACCCACATTATAGACCTTTCTATACACTCCTATACCTTTAAATCCTCTTCTCCCGACACTTTCTGGGTATGTGTGTTATCTTTTGTTATGCTCCTTTTGGATTACGTACCTTTGAAATTATGTGATGCTCTTTGTGTAATTGATTGATCCTTTAAAAACCTAGATAACTAAAAAGTCTTGAAAAAAACATTATGTGGGTTGTAGGGAACCCCCATTCACTTCTAACATCACCACTACTCCAAAGCGGGCTAAAAAATCACCCCATTCTCACCTAACATGTGATATCTAGAATGTATGTAACCAAATAGATAGCCATGATCTTGCAATAACTATATTTTACTTGTATATTTTCCCTATGTTGACTTGGAGTAAAGATACATTCATTGTATTTACATATCTGAGTGGATAAAATTCCTAGAATGAATATGTAGAGTATATGAAGCTCAAATTAGTCTTGGAATGGATTTTCTTATGATTTATCTTAGTACATGCTCATTAGGATCTTTGGGTGTCAAGCATGTTTGATATCCTCCTCGATAATGGATGAATAACTAACTTATATATGTGTTGTAGATCTTACAAGATTGGATAAGGCTGACTAGAAGTGTCCCATAGGAATTTGAATTAAGAAAAGTTTTTCGGAGGGAAATATACTAAAGAGGATGGGAATGGCCATAATGTACAAACATTGTGGCCCATTCTAGATGCATGGGTAGACACAAAAATTGGTTCACTAGCCCCTCATCCCATATTCACTCTCCCTTCCTTGTCATCATGCACGTTCACACCCATATCCTATTTGATATCCCATTTCCTCTTAAATCATATTTATTTCCCTAATTCTATCCCATCCCATCATTATTTCATCTCTCTTTATCACCCCTAATCACATTTAATCATCATTAAACATGATTATCACCTTAATCACATCCCTAAATCCTCCATTTATCCTTTATTGACTTATCACCTATATACATTTAATGTTTTCAATCATCCAACCACCCTTTCTTATCCCTATGTAACCCTAACTTAACAAAATGACCTCTAACCTTAATAAAAATTAATAAGGTCTAATCCCTTAGGACTTACATCATCCCCACCATCCAAATCAACAATTCTCCGTAGTAAATGATGAACCTATCTGGGTGTCAAGACCCTATAAATATGTCACCATCCCCATCCTCAAAGAGGATGGAAATTTGGAGATTCAAATTCTAGCGATATTTTACATATTTATTTTCTTCTTGTGAGATACCATCAACATCTTGAAGCCATCTTGGAGCCCTTATCAACCATCTTGGAAGATCTAAAGCTTGGATTTTTCTTAGAGACCTAGCTTATTTCATCTTTTCTTCATCAACTTTACAGCACCCATTTTTCATTTTGAGCTCTTCCATCACATCAACCACCCTTGTTTCCTTCTCATAGCCCGTTTTTCATCTATAAACCCCCATCAAACCCTAATTCAGCCTTGTGCTCGTCTACTATTCCCGGTCTTCGTCAAACCGATCTTCATTAAATATTTTTCCTACAGTCTATCCCCTACCATTACTTTAATTGTCTTTGAAACATCCAGTATAACTATCTTTCTATCCTTCTTATATAATATCACAAGATCCTCGTCTTTCTACCGATTTACCATCAAATTCCTCTGTTTCCCCGATCACCATTAAATCTCTTTTCCCATATCACATCTACTTGTAATCTACATATTTTTATTTCCTTTTCTTGTATTCCTATGTTAGGACACCTTCAACATCTAAAAATATGTTCTAGATCTCATGTTTCCATCCTTTGAATATTCTCTATTCTCAGTCATACCGACTACCTTGGGTCACCATCGACCCCTTTCTAGTTTGGATCTCTTATCTCAATCTATCTATTTATCATTATCCGATCTTTTTTCACCTATTTTTGATCATATCTCTATTTTGTTATATTTTTCATGTTATCTATTTCTCAATTCTAGTTAAATTTCTAAGAAAAGTGGGTTGACACCCTTCCTGAAAGCTCATCACTTCTCGAGACTAGATTTGGTCAGAAACCCACATTATAATCTACTCATATTTTTCTCCTAGCTATCCTTTGTGTTGTACAGATTAGCAATATCACTATGGAAAGGATTTATGCACATGTCTCCCATCATTCATCATTATCAAAAATTGGAGATAACCTTAAACCTTCCCATATTTGAAGTTTCTTGTTTTTTTGCATACCATTTCATTTACTTGGAACATGAGTGGAAAAATCATCAAACATTCGACACGCATGGTGGGACCTACATACTTCTTTAGTAAGTTTCTTATTTATTTTCAATTTCTATTTCATATTCTATTTTCCTCTTTACACTAACTCTGCAGTTGGAGTTCTTCACTTGCATACTCAAGATTTCACTTGCTTGCTCAATAATTCATATCTAATTTAGAAAAGGAAAAGTGTTATCCAAATATTCCTATTTTAATTCTTATTTTATACTATCTTGCATCATTCTTCCCTTCCTTTGCTTGCTTGTTCTCATCAAACTTCACATTTGTGATTTGGATCTAAAACAAACACTTTTCATGTTTTCTTGATCACATAGCTTAAGTAGGTGGTAAATATTTTGCATTCACATCTCCTTCACACAAAACCAAACCACACAAATAATCTACACATATAAATGTTTCCTACTAGTTGGAGCTATTAGGATTTCATCACCTAATAAGGAATCCACACATGGTTTTCTGGCTATGTAATATTTTTTTGACTATTGGTATATAGGCTAAGCGCTCGACACCCTTATCGCTGCAAAGTGCGTATATTGTGGGGATAGGCCCCATATCGTGCCAATACCAATAGTCATCATGATTTATGCCTCACATTACTTCGGGTATATATAGGACTCCATCCTTAAACACACCTAAAACCATCCATAGAGTGGCCATTTCTCTAGGTTCCCTTTGATCCTCTTCCCTCTTCACATTCTATAAATAAGCAAGATAAACAAAATTATACTTTGTTTGACTTATGTGTTGCATTAATAGTTTTCATAGGATTTTAATTGTTTGTTTCATGCCCATTATTAATCATTCTCAAGACAAGAAAATGGAATAAAAACCTCTTCTAACAACATCCCCACCTCAAACAACCCCTCACAACAAACATCCACACTTTCTTTTGTTTCTCCTACACCTTTGGTCACCTAATCTTTGATCTCTCAACCAACTATTCCTATGGTCCCTCCTTATGAGGCCCATATGGTTCAAACCAATCCCCATATAAAAACTAATCCCTGTATCTACCATCATCATTGCATCACTTCTAGACTAGCTACGCCTCATTCCGATACTTCTTTAGGATCATTTGGACCTCTCACTTTCCCTCGCAGATTTTGGAGTTTTAAGAAATCCTTAATGCTAACCCCATCGCTGTTCATGAATATCTCGCTTACAAGTCTATCAAAATTCCTATTGATGGACCCCCTCTTCAACAAATTTATGACTATCCCCCATAATTTGAGTCTCATCAAGTCCTCACTTCTTAGTTTGTCATCTTATTCTCTAAGGCCATGAATGAGCTAACATTAGCCCAAAATGAACATGTCCCTTATGAGTCTTCTACCATGGTTCCCCAAACCCATTAGTCCACACAATTGGTGGTGCCTATCCAACCTAATATTCCCTGTATCAATATCGCTACAAAATACATTCCTATTTCTTCCTCATCTACCGTTATCATTAACACCCCTACCCGAAATATTTAAGATTACAACATAACTCCTCTATCATACAAGTAACACCTTAAAGCTTAGTCCCTCTTTTCACATCCCATGTCCATACCAATGTTTTTATCTCACAACCTTTCCCTTTGGAATTGACTCAAACTAATCAACCTCCACTCTGAAGCATATTTCGACATATGTTTCCTAATCAACCCATTTAAACATCCCAACCACCTCATGCACATATCCTAAATCATCCAACAAAACCCAATCCAATCCCCTATCACTCAATAACAACCTTTGAAATATTATCCATCTAATTAAATTCCTTCACAATACCCTATTTTGCAACCCATCCAATCACAAACTTTCAATTATTTTCCTTCTTATCAACCACCCCCAAAATCCTAATTATTCCCAACGTTACCAATTTTACCCACAACCCAATCCATATACCTCTTACAATCCACAACCACATCAATCAAATCCCCATCCTCATACATCAAATGATCCCATGCAAGCCTTTTTGAGTAGAATGGCTAACCTAGAGGCCACTACCTTGGGCCCCAAAAGAACATTCACCTATGAGAAAATTTGTAACAAACCTATCAATCCATTCATACCCATTAAGCCATATCCTCCACATTGGTATCTTCCTAAATTTTCTAAGTTCAATAGCAAGGAAGATCCCCAAAAAATCTTCAGGCCTTTAGAAATTAATGCTACCTCATTATGTATGATCATGATATGATGCTTTGTACCTCTCCCATGTCATTAGATGGGCCTGATTTATACTAGTATAATGAAATCCCTCAAAATTCCCTCTTATCTTTCACTTAACTTTTGTAACTTTTCCTAGATCATTTCTTCATCAACATAGCATGCAAGATAACCATCATTGATATTTATCCCATCATACGCTTTGAGGAATCAATTTCTGATTTCATCGCTAGGTGGTGTGACATTATTAACCAACTATCCTTCTCATTACCTCAAACCGAGATCATTGATATCTTCTCTAGATCATGTGCTAAAAATATTTCATCTACCCTCCAAATTTAGTCCTTTCAAACCTTTTAGGAATATTTTACCATGGCTCACAAGTTAGAACTACGTGCCCTTGAGCAAGGACATGTTAAGCTTCGCTCTAATAAGCCTAAGATTGAATTCACCAAATCATTCCCCCATAATATAAAATATAAGAATGCAGAAAATGATATTATTATCAAAACTTATTCCAAATCAACATATCATGCCAAGCCTCCGTAAAGAGATCCTTGACCACCCCCAATTACACTCCTCTCAAAGTGAATCATAATCCATCTTTAACAAGCTCATGACTGCATGCATTATCCAATATTGGTCGAGAGAACTAACTAAGTACCAAAAATCACAGAGGCTCATGCGCAAGGGTGTGTGTGCATGAGAATAAAGTAGTGTGCAAGGGGCGTACACAATATTGAAATAGGTCAACACAAAAGGTTGTGTGCATGCATACATAAGATTAAGGAATTAGCCAATTTTCCAGAGACAAGGCTAAAAATAGAAAATCAAAGTGCCAATCAAGAAAAGATCGAGATATAGACAAAAGTGAGGTGAATTAGCACCCAAGAAAGAAAAAGAAAGAATATGAAACTAGGAATAGAAGTGGCACATGGAAGAGGTCTAATAATAGGATGCAAGTAGATAAAAGCATGTTGTTTAACTAACTTAATATATTATGAGGACAAGATGGAAAAAACATGCAAGCTATTGAAAGAACACCTATTTTTAAGAATGTGCAAAAATTGGTGAAGTGAAAGTACCCACCGAGTATAAATATGGGTAATGTATTCTTGTCTTGACTAGTGTAAAAAGAGGGTTCTGGTCAAAGTTAGAATTCAACAGTATAGGGTTTGGATTCTATAGGAGAGTGCATAAATCTTGCACATTGATGTAATAAACTATGATGTATTCAACTTCTATATTATGTAATTGATTATGGTTAGAATGGATAATTGTGTTTGAGTTGCTAAGATGACTAGATATGAGTATGGGAATTCAAATAGTGTTGATCATTCTCTATGTGAAGTGAATTTCCTTATTATATGTGTTACTTATCAAATATTGATATAATGTATCTTGAATTGATGACTATGAATATTTATATACATGTTAATGTCTTGATAAGTAAATAAAAGGAGGGACTTTGTGGTTGTGTGCACTTTGGGTAAGCTTCCGACTTGTTTAGATGAAGTGCCAACGTGCATAACTACTTGTTGTGAAAAATAAAACTACATTTTGGTTATGTTGTCGATCTCTTTTCAATTTTTCTACCGAATGCTACATGAAGATGAGTTTTGATCATCTTTGGAGAATATTGAAATCTAGATAGAAGATGACTAAGATGCTTTTGCATAGAGATATAACACTAGACCTGATTTTAACGTGTAAAATTGGGTGGAAGATAATCTATATTACTACTTGAATAAGACTTATTTAGCTTCTTCCAAATAGATTTGTACCAGTGGTTGGAAGCTTATGCAGAAAATAGAGATGTTCGGCCGGGAAATAAAACTTGGACTTGGGAAGACTATCAAAATTTATTTGATTTGAATAAACCATGGACTAAAGCTATGGATCATTGGTAGAAAGGTGTGCTTTGTAGCTATACTTTTGAGTACGTAATTTTGACATAATCTTACCTGGAGGAAGAAAAGTTATGGTTTTTATGTGATCCAAGAGGATCTTATTTACGTGTAATACCTTTAACTATAAAGATCCTGATGGTGGAATTGGGAATGGAGAAATTACCTATGGAGATCTAAAGCCCCACCATGTGTAGGTGCAGGAGTAGGTTTGGGATGGATGTTGACGGCCTTAGAGGAAGAAACATAGAGATAGGAGAGGTGACTCGGGTATAACGATGCACGATAAAGGGCGGTGGATGCAACATTGAGGTAAAGAGGAGTGATGATTGGTGGAAGTGATGAGGACCCCATAGAAGGTGAGGTACCAAAGTATAATGTCCTAATATCGGGAAAGCGTAGTAGAGAGACCCCATCAACATCTGATCAGAGTGAGTCTAAGGAGAGAATGAGAATTATGGGCATGCATCTGAACCTTCCTATCCTCCTAGCCCTTGCACAAGGTGTTCCAAATCAAGAGTTAGTTATTGAAGAGCATCATAGTGAAGGAAATAAATTTGAATCCCAACATTGGGTAGGAGACACAAGTAGACAAATTTTAGTTACCGCTCAGGAAGAATGACATATTAAGGACATGCACATGTTACCGCAGTAGGCACTAGTTTTTAGAACAATTAAATTTGGAGGTGTTTTTACAGGAGCATCATCAAGACAGAGCATTGGCATGCAGATTATTGCAAGCAATCCTATAGGTGTAGCTATAACACAAAAATTTGGTTTCTAGTTCAACATAACAACTAGGACACAAATAAATTCATCTTTTAGACCATAGGTCATGGAGTGAGGCTGAAGAGGTTCATGAAAACCACCATGTGGAGGAAATATTGGTGGAGGTTCAGATTCGTGGATCTGGTCCTACTCTAGGAAAAGGTTCCCAATAGCCACAAAAACACCACCTCAAAAATAACAACAGATGGTACCTCAAGTTTTGTTTGAAATGTCTCTTCACTTACTAGAGTATAGAGGTTTGGAGGATGTAGATGAGCATGTGCTTAAGTGTGAATTGTTAGGGAGAGCTAAGGGCATAAAAATTCCAATAGAAAGGATAGTAATTTTTACACTACACTTTAATGGCACACACATAGATGGTATATAAAGTACGATCCTTGTGTTCATTGAAAAGTTGCAAAATCCATTGACATGTGGTAAAAATATCTAAAGAAACCCTAAAGGATTTTAACAAACTAGTCAATTTACCATCATATAAGAAATAAACAAGGATTCATACCTTTGCATGCATTAAAATTTAAGGAAACAAACAACCTAATATATTTAGTGATCCTCTATTCTTGAAAGTTTTAACAAATGAACCTAGTAAGAATTCTAAGCAATCAATTAGTGATTATGAGATTGGGAGATCACCATTAATGGATTCAAGGCTAATGGTTCTTCTCATTTAATAAATTCTTGGTGTGTAGTGTAATGGAAAATCAATAGCTCAATAAAAGAAATGAAATAAGCTCTAAACCCTAAGAAAAATGCTATAGTTTATGTTAGGAAGAAGGAGAGTTCTAAAATGGTCTAGGGGTAGTGGGATATTTATAGTTTTCTAGTTGGGAAAGTGGGGAAATTTGGTACATGTGGGACTCAAGGATAAGAAAAAAGTTTATTAGGAGTCAAAGTAAGATTTGAATAGGTTTAGAAGAGGTTAATCAAGGTTTAGGGTAATTGCCTAGGTCTAGGCTAGTTAATCTTGTTTAGAGAGGAATTAGGGTTTAAGAGAGTTTTGAGAGGTCTAATCAATCCAATGAAATGGATTGATAGAATATGAAGTTAGTAAAAGTGGTATAGTAGAGGATGAGAAGATGGTTTAGCCAATAAGGGACTATATTAGCCCCATTAGTTGGTTTATAAGAGGAATACGACCAAAAGAGTGTCGTAAGAGGGGAGTTGGATAAGTCTAACTGATGGTATGTTGTCAATTTACAAGAAGGGGAATAGTTAGTGTAATATTAAGAATAATAGTGCTTTGATCAAACTACAGGTGTCTACATTTTCCCCTCTTTGGGGTGACGTAAGCTACATCACTTCAAAGAAAGTAGACAAGCATAAATGAGTAGAATTTTTTTGAAGGGGTAGAAGAGAAATTAGTAGGATGAAGGTAGGATGAAGGATGTCCCCTTGAGTATCGATGGGGTGATGAAAGAACTCGATCGACGATCGAAAAGAGAATAGAAGATGAGAAAATAACAAGAAAAGAGGACATGGAGCTCTCCACAAACCAATGCTTACGAAAAAATTTGTAATCATAATTTTGCTTAGAATCCTCATAATTGGTCCTTATTAAAATGTAAGCATATGACAGAGGTGTAAAATGACATGAAGGCCAAGATTCAAACAACCATCCATTTCTAAAACAATAACTCCATGCAACACACAAACATGCAATGCATGCAATACGAGAAGTAAACAAAGTCACTTAACAGGGAAATATGTACAATCACACACATTTAAACCAACAAAACTTAAGATGGTTGCACAAATATTTTGTTATCGAGTTACAATCCAAAATGTTTTGATAAATGAAAAGGGTTGAAAATGATGCCCAAATTTTTTTGATATACAAGGAAAGAATGGAGGACACTTGGGTCCAATAGAAAAAATGTGCACGACGAAAACAATCCTGTGCAACTAATAGTGCTCCAGTCAGTACGGATGAAGTAAGCAATGTAGATTTTGTAAATGATTGAAGATTCAGATGATCTCATGAGTTGTTGTTTAAAAACATGTGAAAACCTCAACAAGATACAAGATGAGTTCCATGGGAGAGACACATGTTTCAACGACCAATAAGCTGATTACTAATTTTAGTCCATTTTGAAGTCTTCACTATATTATTATTATTATTATTATTTTTTTAAGGATTTTGGATGATTTTATAATTTTTAATTTTTTGATCAGTTAGAAGAATTGTATAAGAGATCAAAGATCTCCTAAAAACATGTTCCGTCAAGAAGAATAATAAGAAAATAATAATTATTTAATAAAAATAATCATTGTGATGGGTAAAAAGAAGAAAAATAGAACAAAAAGATAGGAAACGATGCCTATAAAATATGTAAATCATTCCAGGGTGAAGAAGTGAGCACAGGGTGGCACTAAGTGCTCCAACATGTAAAAATTAGTCAAAATAATTATTTTAAATATAAAAATAATCATCTTAGTGAGTAGAAGAAGTATCACAGTGATCACGATAGAGAAAAAAATGCCCCGGGGGAATTACAAAAGCTTAATATACCTACCTGTGGGGGTAAAACAATCATGAAAAGTTCATCATTCGTAGCAGCTCTTGTGAATTTTCACCATGAGTGAGAACAAGAGCCCTAGAGTGAGATGGAGAGGATACCAAGTAGGTGGAGACAGGAAAATCACATCCAAGAGTACCTTTGGGACCAAGTGGATGGAACCTACTTGAGTTCCCTATCCCTCTTTTGTGAATTACACATTTAATGTCATTTTAAGGTCCCTTTTAGGCTAGATTAGGTAGTTTTTGACGTATGTGCTTGCACACATGCATCAATTCGAAGATACATGCATGCACATGCATTAGAATAATGGGTACACATATGTGTACATGTCAAAAAAATAGGTACGTATACATGCATCCACCGAAGGGAGGGCGTACACGTCGGGGAAAAAACATGGACACACGTGTGCATCGGGGGCATAGGTGTCGACTAGGAGTGCATGTGTCCCGGTAGAATAGGGAAAATAGGTAGAAATGGGGGGAGTGTACACGTCGGATAGGGCATGTATGCATCAAAACATAGGTGTATACGTGCAGGGCGTGTACATGCCGAGATATGCATGCAAGCGTTAAAGTAGAGGTGCACATGCCAGGGAAAAGGGACAATTCATGGCGACTAGGAGCATGGAGCATGGCGACTCTCATGCCCTAGGATAGGTTCACATGCAAGAGCTGATTACTATTTATTGAGTTGATGCACAAAGGACCACACATACTTTTAGTGTGGGATGAAATAGGTATGACCATGTGCGAAAGAGACTATGTAATATTGGTACTTGTGTTGGACTTGGTTCGAGAGGTGCACATGACAAGTTTGAAATAAGGATACTTGATGGATACGAACTGGTATGTGCGATAGATAAAGGAAAGTGTTCCAAAATGATGGTGCTTGAAAGAAATTTATCGATTAGGAAGCTACACGAGAAAGAGGCCGCAAAGTGTAGTGTGAGGGAGGTAGCACAGGATGAAATACTTAGTGTATGACACATAGAAATATGGGTTGCATGGTATATGAAGATGCACACAAGGATGTCTATAGCCTTGGAAGTAGCACACACACCAGAAGGTTATGACTTCGCATCTTTGAAGAAAATAAGAAAAAGTGTAGAAAAGTAAAAAGAACATGTAATGATTTATCGGTGGTAGGTGAGGAATAACTAATGCACTATTTTTTTGGAAAAATATAGAAGGAGCACATGAGAGTTCATTCTTACCTTGCATATTGAAGAGTTTGAGTAATTGAAGGAGTGAATACATTTGAATTGTGTCAATGAGTGAAAATATCTTGTGTGAAGGAAAGTTGAGATGAAACAAAGTAATTTACACACAACCAAAGGTTGAGTGCCTTCGGTGGAATTCAGAGTGTGGAATGAAGGCACGTAAATTTAAAATACATAGAGATTTATGGTTTTCATTTTCTCGAGCTCGGGTTTGTAGTGAACTCACAAAATTTTAAGTTACAGAACTAGGGCACGAGGTTACGTGGTGAAAATCGAGAGAACAAAGTGGACCAAAGGTCAAGGATTTGAAGGAGTTGAAAGATCAAAAATTGTCACACAAATGTTGAGCAAGTTTTGTAAACACCTAGGGAAAGATATTTATGTAATTTTCAAGTTTCAAGTTTAAAATAAGTTGAGAAAGATAACCATGGCACATGCACAAAATAAAGCACCCATAATATCACCTAGGGAAAAGACAAGGGTAAGGGAAGCCATGGGAGTTGAACTTAATGAAGTACAATATAAATGAATATAACCATCACTCGAGGCACACATGAAGCTGAAATAAACAAGGAAGTGATGAATAAATTGGATCAAAGGACTACACAAGGGAAGTTGGTATATGATGATTCAATGTAAAAAGACTTGGAAAGTGCTAGAGTTATGTAATTATATGAGTTACCATTCCTCAATAAGAAAGAATGATTATACCAATGGCTGATATCATGTGTCCATGATGACTACTTATATTTTTCAGGGAGAAGAATGCACATTACTATGAAACTAATTGGAAGGGTTGTAGGATTTCGTAGTTTTGGATTTGAGATAGAGCCAGATTTGGATTCTTATATAGGAGTAGAGACCCCTTCAACTATGCTTAAGTATCAAAGGGGAGGCCATACAATGGAAAGTATAGGTATCAATGATCTAGGGATGAGAGTCGTCATGCTCCTAGGGCACGAGGTTGTAGTGAACTCACAACCACTATTCACATGATCTAGGGATGAGAGTCACCATGATCTAGGAAATTATAGGTATCAATGATCTAGGGATGAGAGTCGCCATGCTCCTAGGGCACGAGGTTTTTAATTTGGGATTAATAAACACGTTCACATGCAAGAGCTAACTACTATTTATTGAGTTGATGCACAAAGGACCACACATAATTTTAGTGTGGGATGAAATAGGTATGACTAGATTTGGATTCTTATATAGGAGTAGACCCCTTCCACTATGCTTAAGTATCAAAGGGGAGGCCGTACAATGGAAATTATAGGTATCAATGATCTAGGGATGAGAGTCACCATGCTCCTAGGGCACGAGGTTATAGTGAACTCACAACCACTATTCACATGATCTAGGGATGAGAGTCACCATGATCTAGGAAATTATAGGTATCAATGATCTAGGGATGAGAGTCACCATGCTCCTAGGGCACGAGGTTTTTAATTTGGGATTAATAAACATGTTCACATGTAAGAGCTGATTACTATTTATTGAGTTGCTACATAAAGGACCACACATACTTTTAGTGTGGGATGAAATGGGTATGACCATGTGCGAAAGAGACTATGTAATATTGGTACTTGTGTTGGACTTGGTTCGAGGTGCACATGACAAGTTTGAAATAAGGATGCTTGATGGATATGAACTGGGTATGTGCGATAGATAAAGGAAAGTGTTCCAAAATGATGGTGCTTGAAAGAAATTTATCAAATTAGGAAGCTACACGAGAAGAATGTGTCGAGAGATAAGCTAGGCATGTCGAGATGTGGTCATAAGTGAATAAAAAGTGGATGTACATAGTGCACAAAATTGCGTAAACAAAATGTAAAACATTGCAAGATTCATTCTTTGAGGGAGTAGTAGAGGAAGCACACATCAAACTAGTCAAAGGTGAGAAGATAAATTGGGGCACCATGTTGCTCCTAATTATCTTTTGGAAAATAGGCATACCGAATGGGCCTAAAGACAAGGTTTGGATATATCCAATCGAAAAAAATTCCCTTATGGAGAGGTTCAAAGATTACACATGTGATGGAGGCATCACTAATGCATATAAGCTCTTAGTGGACAAGTGGTACAGGTGAATGCACGAAGGATTTGAGGATGAGTGGCATGTATTGAGGATCTTCCTCAATTTTGGATGGAAAGATGGAGTTTGCGATACATCAATAGTTTTACTTGGGAAGGTTCTACATGACTAATGGGGAGAAAGGCCCATGGTACAAAATGTTTCAGACTTAGCCAATTTTCTCGACCAATATCCAACTTCCTCCTAACCACCTTGTTGATGACTCACATCCCAAACCTACATGGTATCATGAGGAACATTATTTTAAACATGTGGCCATGACATCGAGAAATGTTGTAACTTTAAGGACCTAGTGTAGCGGCTTATCGATCATGGGGAGCTCCAATTAGACAATCTAAATACCCTCCCTAATCAACCAATGGATGTCTTCAAAAACCATTCCCAAATCATCCACCAACCAACTAAGCCAATATATTCAAATCTCAAGGACCTTATGCCCACACAATCAACACTTTAAGCCAATATCTAACATTTATACCCATGTATACTTCAATATCTACACCCACATCTATATCTACATCCGAAATTATACCCACACCTACACCTTCATCAAAAACCATATCTATACTCACGTCTACTTCTATACCTACAAATACATCCACATCTATATCCACATATACACCCATATCTATTCCTAAATCCACATTTATTCCTACCTCTACATCTAATTCTATGCCTACATCTAAAATGATACGTACATATATATCTATGCCCTCATCCACACCTACATCCACATGTACATCTATATCGTCTATTGAAACCTCTACCAAATAGGCATCTCCCATTGATTTTTTTCATAAGTGATGTCTTAATCCCATCCTCATCTCCCAAAAATACAATAACTCCTACATCAATTCTTCCTAATTTCCACACAATCCACAAGCTATTCTAATTCTATCAATGATACTACTCACAAACCATCCCCATCCTCAACCATCACATCTACAACACTAAACCCACATCGAACCATCTGATCCCACTCCTAAAGAATATTCCACTATTGAGAACATTTTCATCCCTGCCAAAGGCCAAAATTCACGATAAACATCATAGAACATTGTAAACCCCATCTAAAGATCCATTACTCATCCACACAAGATATTAGAGCTCCTCCAAAATCCAAAAATCCAAATAACCCACTATCTAACCATCTTAGGACCTCAAACATCTATTTTAGAACAATTTCCTTCATCCAAATCTCCCATCACCACCAAATCTGAATCAAAACCATCTATTCCTCCTTCCAGGTTATGAATTAGAATCTAAAGTCCCTATAAAACCCCATAAGAGTAGGATACCCCTTTTCTATCATCCCCCTCTCGTAAATAATATCAACCAAAAATACATGAAACTTACTCTCCTAAAACCCCCATTGGGTCTTACGATGAAATTCTTCATCACCTTATCTAATCATCCATGATTACCCTTCCCCCATCAATTCACACAGTTGTGGTTTGATTACAACTCGTCTCGTGCATCCCTAGACATGAAAGGCTATTTAAATAAATGATTTCTTGTCATCACCTAAGGATTCTATAACATATAAAATAAAAATATTACATCATAAATAAGTAAATAAAGAAGTACTTACAATAAATAAATAACACATGTGTGACACAATATTTATAGTGGAAAACCTCAATAGGTAAAAACACTTTGAAAATAACCTTTACTTCAGAGAACTTATTTTACATCCAATAAGATCACCTCCTCCTTTGAAACCCTATTTACCAAGGGTAAAACCAAATCACTTGATTTGCACACCTTTGATATATTTCCCGAATATATCAAATGAGGACCTAAAGTCATTTTTATATAAGGTGATCGGTATGTCTCCCAACCCACCTTTTCAACCTAAAATGGTTGACACATACACCTAGGTTTATAATATTTAATATTAGAAATATAATCATTTCATGATATTAAATATTTAACTTAAAGTATATACCTAGGTTAGCATATTTAATAATAGAAATATAAATATTTTATATTATTAAATATTAACCTATATATTAGTGATGGACCCATATACATTAAGGGTTGGCTAGACCACTTAATCATTATGTTCCAACACTCCCCTTAATGTTAAGTGGGATAAAATAACATATTCCAATAGATTACCTACCCGTGGTACATTATAAGATTTACAATCCTTAAACCATAAATGTTTTAGGCTAGCATATCGGTTGAAGGAATTATAACACCTTCATCATACTCAATTTACCTTTTGGTACAAAAGGATTTGGAATCCCAAAGATCATCCCATGATCAATGGCTAAGTATGATTTGTGAGTTTTACATGTTCTCACAGGTTCTCATAAAAGGTTATTGAACCCAAGCATATATGATCTTTTTACAACCAAGGACCTCCTTAACAATATATTTGTACTAGATGTTTACCAGTAAACTCAATAACACTAAAGAGTTTACTGAAGACCGCCTTTAAGATCTTTCTACACTTCTTTCTAAAAAATAATTTGAGGAGGTATACATGCCCGAAGGTCTTTTTACACTTTCCCGAAGGTCTTTTACAAATGCCCAAAGGTATTTTTACAAAAACCAAGTTCCATTAGGAGGTGACATTGTCATGCACACTCCCCCTCAATGAAACTCTAACAATCCAAGCTTTTCATGAAAGTGACAAAACTTTGCAGCACTCAAGGACTTTGTGAAGATGTCAGCAACATGCTCTTCAGTCAACATGAACTTGAGATTTATCTCATCACTTTGCACCTTCTCACGGGTGAAGCGTATATGTATCTCAATTTTCTTTGTCCTCTGATGTTGAACTGGATTCTTAATCAAGAGTAATACAACTTTGACCACCACATAGAAGATAAATATTTCCTTTAGCTTCCATGTGTATCTCTACCAACAACCGTTATAGCCACATGGCTTCTTTACTTCTTCCATTGTACTTCTCTGCCTTAGTAGAAGAAATGGAGACTATTGATTGTATTTGTTGTTCCAAGTAATGGTTTCTACACCAAAAAAATTGAACACATATCTAGTATATTTTATAACACAACATCAATATGGTTAGAATCACAAAATCCATATAAGATAACATTTTCATTCTTATTATAATGCAACCCATAATTGATTGTTCTTTTCAAATATCTAAAAATTATTTTTGTAAGATTCCAATGATCTCTAAAAAGGTTCCTGCATAAACCTTGAAGTAATTCCTTTTTATAGGAAATATCTGATCTATTTATAGTTAGATAAATCAAACTATCAACTAACAACATATAAAAATATAATCAACACTTTTCATATGCAGATTTATGATCAATATTTATTCCAACTTCCATTGAAGTAGAAAATGGTTTACAATCAATCATAAGAAACTTTTTCAATACAATGGTTGCATATTGTGTTTTGAAAAATAACAATAGAATGAAATACAATCATACAAATAACATGATGTGAGAGACCTAACTCATTCATTTCAAAGTACTACTTCAATTTCTCTTTAATCCTATGAATTAAATCAGAATTATCACTAGACATAAGTAAATCATCAACATATATACATATAATGATAATATGTGATCCTTATTGCTTAATGAATATATCATTGTTAGAAGAACAATTAACAAAACCTAACAGTTTAAAGAAGGAAACAATTTTCACATACCAAGCTCTAAGAGCTTGTTTTAAACCATACAAGGATTTCTCAACTTACAAACATAGTTTTCTTTACCAGTTTCTTCAAATCCTTTAGGTTGAAACATGTAAAGTTCTTATTTTAAATCACAATTCAAAAAATATTTTTCTTATCCATTTGGTGGATTTCCCACCCAAATTGAGTGGAAATTGCAAATAAGGCCCTAACAGTACTCATTTTAGCTATAGGAAATGTCTCAACATAATCAATACCAAGTTTTTAAGTGAAACCTCTAGCAATAAGTCTAGCTTTATGTTTTTTAATACTACCATCACCATTATATTTTACTTTATATATCCACCTAGACCCTATAATACTTCATGACTTAGGTTCATACAAGGTAATTAATGCATGGTACATATGATGGCTTCTGGTCATTTCCTAAGGTTAATAGGATTTGAGTTTTTAACATAGATTGAGCCCAATTTAATTTCTTATATAAGAAGATAAGAGTTTCAGAAATATCTATAGCATCAAAACATCATCATGACCATTTACTAAATTAGAATCAAAACCATCATTTATAAGCATTTAATGAAGTAACTTCAAGAGAAGAAGAAAACACATGTAAACCTTTCACTAGACTATATCTATACATTTCATATAAGCTTCGATAATTAACATGTCCTAACCTTTCATGCCATAGTTTTGAATTATTCAAACTCTGAGATATAAAACAAGATGCAGAAGAGAAATCATCAAAAATATATAGACCATTTCTTTGAATTCCTTCAACTATTATACTCTCATTACTATCCTTGATATACCAAGTATCCTTCATGCATGGATTCTAGTTGTGTCCATACCTCTTTCGGATGTTCGATATTACCAATGTGTAGAAGGTACTCATCGTTCACATTGCATAGAAAGAACATCTTACATTCATTGCAAGAATGCATTCATGTTATCTACAGTTGCTTGACAACCGGTGGGAGAAACCTCAGATCCAAAAATAATCATCCAGAGTTTCCTTGCCATAAATTCTATTTTGACCCAAATGTTGTAGTTGGTTTCATTCAGGATCTGGGTTTTGTCAAGACAAAAATAGTTGGACGTCATTATTTTCCTAAACCTATAAAACACCCCATTATAATATACAATGTACCACAGAGTTAGATACATATTTATCGATAAAAAAACACTTTTAATAGAATCATATCTAAATTTTATAGATCTAAAGAAACTATTTGATCATAACTAATTCTTTCATTACAATGCATACTAATTAACCTCCCATGATCAAAATAATAACCCGCATTATAAAGGGCTCTGCATTATACCCCATATTTATATAAAAATATTTCTGACCATATAGAAGTGAAGAAGATACCCTAAGAATGCATAACAACTTCAAATTTTTGAAAAAAATTTATGTAGACAAAAATCATCCAACTTAAATTTGACATCTAAATTCCGTCATAATGGCTTTTTTTTCTATCATGATGGTCATTTGAACATCAATTTTAACACAATTAAAGTTCCTAGAACCTATGAGCTTAAATTTGATGTTTAAATGATCGTCATATTGTCTTATGTTTGGTCTACCATGATGGTCATTTGACCATCAAATTTAATGAAGCCAAAACTTGTTGTGTATTTCTAGAATGTGAAATTCTAGAATTTCTTCTTCTATATAATATTAGGGAGGTTATATTTTAACACATTATAATAACCTATTATAATTTATAATGTAAAATATATACACTTTTTATAAAAAAATGTATATAATTTATAGAATGAAAATAAAAAACAACATATAGTTCATAAAAATTATAAACTATAGTATATTGTTTTTATATTAAAAACACATAACTCTTATTAAAGGGGTTTAAAGGACATAGACCAGGTTAAAAGAATTTTACTAGGTGCAAGTAGATTTATGAGAGTATAGATTAACCTGCATATTTTACAGAGGGGACAAGTAATTTCACCCGACCAATGAAATAAATTGAAATCCCTATTTTCATGAACCTTGTCTCCTCCCTTCATTTACTCTTAATTTTATCCCACACACATTTAAAAGTATGAAAATATTGCAAAATATTTTATATAATTCCTACAAGCTAAAAACTTTAAAACTTTTATATGGCTATAAATACCAATATTTTAATAAATATTTACCATACTTCACGCGGGCCACCAATAAACTATCTCCCTTTTTTTAATTCTCCATTTATACTTGAGAGTTCCACATTTATACCTGAGATATTATCTCATTTTATTCTCCACTCCCACTCTTATATAAAAGAAAACCTTTAAATATGTTTGTTTATATAGTTTTTATAAACTATAAGATCTAAATGAATGGGGCCGCCCCCTTACATGGATAATATAAATGGTTAGGGACACATGTTAGGTTTTATTTAATAATTATTAAGATTTAAAAAGTAATCCTTTCATGGCCAAGAAATAAACACGACCCCCTTACTAAAAAAAGTAAGCACTTTGGTTTTTTTTAAAACACATATAAACCAAATCTAATAAAATTTATATTTTAAATGGTTTAAAATAACCATATATATAAAATATGATTCAAACTTAGGTTTGTTTCTTTTTTAAAAAACTACATATGCCTAGATTTATAAGTTAAGTTTAAATATGATTTAAACTTAGGCTTAGAATATGGTCTATTGACTCTTCCCTCAATCCCATGTAATTTTAATATGGTTTAAGACTTTTAATATATATATATTTTTTCAAAACTATATAAATTTTAATATGATGTTTATATAAATTATTATATAAACTTTATTTTATATTATATATATTTTTATTTAAAAATAATAATATAGTTTTCAAATTATATAGGATATAATTATAGATTAACTATAAACTATAGTTTTTCAAATCAAATCCTTTTAGAGGGGACCAAAGAACACGGGTATGAATTTACCTTCCAAATATTTAACCTGCAAACATTTGAAATTATAGAAAACATAAAATTATTTCATATAGTAATAAATCTTTTCTTTTTCTGTATGTGACTTTCACGTAGGTAAATATTTGAAGCCTCTTTCACCTGTGCACACATCAATCTCCAAACAAACAAATTTACAAAATGTAAATGAAATTAAGAATCATATCATATTACATCTCCCCCAAAAATTAGGGATTTAAAATTGAAAAACCCTAAAAAAATTTACCGAGAGTTTAATTACACAAATGTAATGTCAATAAATTGGGGAAAAAAAGAGAAGGGGACCAGATAATTTTAGATACCCTTTTGGGTTGGTTGAAAAATCCCGTACAAATTAAATAAATAAAATACAAAACATTTGATCTTAATTTATTTAATTTACCTTGCTCTGTTACTATGTTAGAATTTGAGGATTCTAATAAATACAGATTTAATCAACTTACATATTACATAATGTTACAATAAATATTTAAATAAAGATTACATCATAACATAAGTAAATAAAGAAATACTTACAGGAAATAAATAACACAGTGACACAATATTTATAGTAGGAAACCCCAATAGGGTAAAACCTACTCTGAAAATAACTTTTACTTAAGAGAACTTATTTTACATCCAGTAAGATCACCTCCTCCTTTGAAACCCTATTTACCAAGGGTAAAACCAAATTATTTGATTTGCACACCTTTGATATATTTCCCGAATATATCAAATGAGGACCTAAAGTACTTTTTATATAAGGTGATCGGGTATGTCTCCCGACCCATCTTTTCAACCTAAAATGGTTGACACATACACCTAGGTTTATAACATTTAATATTAGAAATATAATCATTTCATGATATTAAATATTTAACCTAAAGTATCTACCTAGGTTAGCATATTTAATAATAGAAATATAAATATTTCATATTAATAAATATTAACCTATATATTCTTGATGGACCCATATACATTAAAGGTTTGCTAGACCATTTAATCATTATGTTCCATACATAAGAAATTAGATCTCCCCCTCCCAAATCCATAAATCCAGATAACCCACTATCTAACCATATTAGGACCTCAACCATCTATTTTGGGACAATGTCCTTCATCTAAATCTCCCATAACCACCAAATCTTAATAAAAACCATCTATTCCTCCTTCTAGTTATGAATCGAATCTAAGGTCCCTACAAAACCCCATAATAGTAGGATACCCCTTTTTCCATCATCCCCCACTCATAAATCAAATCAACCAAAAATCCATGAAACTTACTCTCCTAAAACCCCCATTGGGTCATATAATGAAATCCTTCTTCACCTTATCCAAGCATCCATGAATACCCATCCCCCCATCAAGTAATTTGAATCACATGAGTTGAATCCCACGTGGTTTGATTACAACTCGTCTATGCATCCCTAGTCACAACACAAAGCAATGTAAGGTTCTTCAAACGCTTATCAACAACCTTATACAAGAGGATGATCTTCTCATCAAAGAATAACACCCTCTTCCATCCACTAGCTCATCCACACCAAAAACAACCCTCATATCAAATCCATAGCTTCCAAAGCCTTTAAATATATCCCTCCATTCATAACCCCATTAAAAATTCTATCCCTCCTAAAGAAGATCCCCATATTTTCATAAATTCCATTTGTATTACCACTCTCTCTCACCCCCATGACCCTCAACCATCCGCTCACCCAAAACCGAGAGTCATCATCGTTGATCCTCCTAATAAATCTAGCCCATCTTCCTCATCATCCAGGGATAAGGTATATATTCTATCCATTCCATGAACCCAAAGGACTATTGCTATAAGACAAAGCATTGTGAAATAACTACACTAGGCCCCCTCAAAATGTCAATTTATGAGCTTATCCAAAGCTCCCCTCACCATCGACAGGATCTCATTAAATCTTTACAATGTATCCCAATCATAAAAATGAACTCTAACCATTTTCAGCCCTCATTGGGGCTCTTACAACCTTTGTCGCCATCTCATTTGATGGTTCTGAAATCCCTAACATTCTACCTAAAGATCATGGGATTCCCCTCTTTATCACCATTTGTCTTAATGATATCTTCATCCGCTGATCCATGATTGATAATGGTTCTAGTATCAACATTATCTCAACCAAAAATTCAATCCACTCAATATTTCCAACACCATCATCACCCAAATCATCCATGGTCCTTCAGACTTTAACAAAACTATTTCCCTGCATTGGGACCATTCATCCTTCCTATCCATGTTGGTGAAAAACTCCTTCATGAACTCTTCTATATTATAGAAGGGGAATTCTAATATAACATCTTGCTTGGTCACCCATAGATCTGCACTATGTGTTGCATCCCATCCACCCTTCATCATTCCCTTAAGTACGAGCACAAGCAAAAAATCCACACATTCTCCATAGATCATCCTCCTTTAAAAGCATGTAATATGACCTACATGCCAAATTACATGCTCATCCTTAAGAAAGGCTATCTTCTGAAGCATACATTAGTTCATCTGTACCTACATATAAGTTACCAAATGACGAATCTCTTGACAAAGTGATGCATCATCTCTCACTAGGGGAGTATAAAATCCTCGCTCTTAATGCCCTTCCCACACCCAATCAATTTAGTAGACTTAAAAATATCCCATGTACCAATATAATGTTGGAGATATCATTTCCTTTAGCCCACCTTATTTGAAAACCAATCTTGTTTACGATGACATCAATTGCCCTTACTCCCACACTGATAATCAACTTCATACAAAAAATATACGAATGGATTTGATTTCCTTTATAAAAAATATTTCTCCTACACCTATCTCAATCATTGTGCATGTAAGGGATTTGGTATGGGATGCTAAGAACAAGGAATGCATGATCTTATCCTTGCCCAATCTCGCAAAACTTGATGAGAAGAATGGATTAGTATTTATAGAACACCCCACTAAATCTCTTTCACACACTTGTTCTGATTTCCCCATGCACATGGATCCATCACGTCCTTCATTCAAAGAAATCATGGACACGGATGACATCGTGTCCCTTCCTCCTAAATTTTTTCACACCCCGCTATTTTTTTTTGCTTAAGTCATATACAAGGTTTGATATCGACAACTCGTGGACATAGGGTTCGGTTTTTGATACACTTCCGTCCACATGAAAACATATTGACACTTGTATCCATGTTCCGCAAGCTACCGGATACCACAACCCATTTACTATAACTTTGAAATTATGAGTAACTTACCTTGCTAGGAATAAAGGAATGAATTGATGACATACTTGTACATTTTTCCTATATCCTAACATCTGTTGTGATTTATGATCATAATTGATTTCATTATTAAAGAGTATTGGAAGCAATGAACTTATTACATTAATTTCTGAACATGCTTACGTAGAATTACTATGTTAGTATTTTATTTCATTATGAGACTATGTTGATGGAATTTACATAAAAGTTCCTAAATCCTAACTTACACCTAGATAGAGGTAGCATTATTTATGATATATCGGTTCGATTAGCTAACACTAAAAATGAATTAAGGTATAAAATGGGAGCTATGCAAGCAAAGTATTAGGACTATATTTATGTTAATAGTGCTCACTTTGGGCCTTGACTATGTGAATAAAATTTATGTTTTATTATCTCACATTGGCGAGGGTTAATGAGATTGATCACCGCCGACCTAATATTAATAAGGGATGGAAATGCATATTAGAGCCTATGGTGGGTTAGCATAGTGATGATGATCCTGGTGATTACCAACCCCAACAAGGCTAATAGTAAATTACATTTAATGTTCAACTACTGACCATACAAAAGGAGATATAGTTAAGTTTAGAGGCATGGTTATCTCATTACCAATTGAAAGGAATAGATCTATTTAATGAATTAAGGGAATTTATAAATTTAATTAGCATGAGATAAGGTAGTGGTTTTAGAGGGAACTACATTGGGTACTTTCATGTATTAATTTCATTAAACTCTACTCCATCGACCTCGGGAGGAGCATGTAGCTTCTTAAGGAAGCCATCGAGTTATTGGGTGTTTTGTTAGTTTCATCGTTATTTTTATTAATCTTATGGTTCCATCAAACTCGCATGGAATGGAGTATTTCCTATTTTTGTGTTCATTTGTTTTTGAAAATTTTTGCATTCATATCTCTAACTAATAGTTGAGAGATTTTACGAAAAACATTGATGAATGTTATCAATAAATAAAGAATGGAATTCTTCTAGGGTTTTTTCTTATTCTTGGATTTAAAGGCAAATATGGGCTCGAGCTTGCACCGTGAAGTACAAAATTTTGATACATGCTCGACATAATCATTACACCTATCATGACACCTTGGCCATTATCAAATTGGGGGCTCGATATTATAGGTAAGTTCAACCCTGTATCCTTAGATGGCCACAAGTTCATTATTACTGCTACCAAATAATTCACAAAATAAGTAGAGGCTGTTCCTTGTACCTATGTCGAAGGTGCACAAATATATAAGTTTATAATAAAACATATCATTTTCCGATACAGTATCCCCTCTGCTATTGTAGCGGACAATGGTAAGTAATTTAAAAATAAAAATGTGAAAGCGTTATGGAAATTTTTTCAAATCTCTCTCAAATTTTCAACTCCCTATTACCTTCAAGGTAATGGGAAAGCCAAAGCTTTTAATAAAAGTCCTATCCATATTATAGAGAAGATGGTGAATACAAAAAGTCGTAACTAGCATTTACAAATTCACCCTGCCCTCTGGGCATTCAAAATGTCTATCCACACTCCTACAGGTGTCACTCCATACTCCCTAGTGTTTGGCACAGAATCCATACTACCTCTAGAGATTGAGCTCCCCTCTTTATGTATAGAGATGAGAGATAAATTAAACAAAGAGGAGAAATACAAAGTTATCTCGATTAGCGAGTTGGATCTATTAGATGAGAAATGAATTCATGACCATAATCCCCTTAAAGTGTATTAGGATCGAGTGTGAAAAATCTATAAAAAAGTGATACCTCATCGATTTGAGGTAGGATACTTGGTGCTAAAATAAAATAAGTTCAACACCAAAAATACAAATAAAAGAAGGGTACATTTGAGCCTATCTGGTTGGGGCCACATGTTGCGATCCACAAAGTTTGGTTCATGATCCTAGAATCTTGCTTACTAAGATGGGAATCCATGAACTCAATGCATCTTAAACGTTTATACGCTTAAGAGTGGGGTCCTTAAAATATCAGAAAAACAATAAAAACGTATAAAAAAGAAAAATAAAAAGAGAAATAAACTGGTGAGTCCAATAGTGAAAACCACACAATTGTGGTACTTTGGAAAAGTCCTTTGGTGAAAAACGGTTTTCAACACCATTGGAGGATCCGTTATTAACAAGAATTTCACTTCTCGAGTTGTGATAGATTTGTCCTAAGCTAGTATTTATCTACATTTGAGATACTCTTGAGCCTATCCCTCTTGGCCTTGATTCGATTGATCCTACTTTTGAATGTGAAGACTTTTCCTTTGAATATCCCCATCTCACATAGGGGGCAACTTTATATTTTCAATTCTTACACATAATACATGGAATTATGCCCTTATACATCCCATATAATGTTAGGGGCATCCAAATTTCTTTATTACCTTGCATGTTCACTTCAATACCTTCCCAACACAAAAAAAATAGAGTCATTTTGAGGTCAGGAGCAAAAGTTATGACCTCCTAAGATAGGTCGGGCACATAGTGTAACACTAGCACACACCCGTTAACACCACCACACCATTTTTAACACCAGCTCACCCATTTTAACACCAATGCACCCCTTTTAATACCAACACACCCTTGTTAATTCCTACGTGCCCCTACTAAAAATATAGCTAGCTTAATGTCAATGCATCCAAAGAGATGCTAACATGCCCATTTGTAACACCAACACATGGAAGAGTAACACCAACACATCCATTCTTGTAGGTGGTCAAAAAACAGATTTTGACAAGAAAAATCTCAAAAAGATAAAAAAATTTAACAATCTGATTCAATTTTGGCAACACTTTGTACCTTCCTTGATCTTGTAAAGAACATAAAAACAAAGCAACTATAACTAATCTATCTAAGAAACCTCATAATCATAAAAATAATGCAAAAGAGGGTTAGAAAAATAAAAATAGAAACTAATCTAAAAATCTTGACAAACTAATCTAGAAAGCTTAAAACTAATATAGAAATCTTGAAACTAATCTATAAAACTTGAAGCTAATCTAGAAAACTTGAAACTAATATAGAGACATGGTTATCTCATTTCCAAATTGAAAGGTAGAGATCTATTTCATGAAATAGGGGAATTGCTAAATTTAATTGGCATGAGATAAGGTAATGGTTTTGGAGGGAACTCGCATTGGGTACTTGCATGTATTAATTGCATTAAACAAGACTCCACTGAGACCTCATGAAGAGCATGTAGCTTCTCGAGGAAGCCATCGAGTTGTTGGGTGTTTTGTTAGTTTCATTGTTATTTTGATTAATCTTATGGTCCCGTCAAACTTTGTATGGAATGGAGAATTTCTTACTTTTGTGTTCATTTGTTTATTTTTGTAAAATTTTGTATGCATATCTCTAACTGATAGTTGAGATATTTTGGGGAAAACATTGATGAATGTTATCAATAAATAAAGAATGGAATTCTTCCTGGATTTTGCTTATTGTAGTCACATTTTCTAATCACTTTATATCCTGGGCACCCTAACCTATCACCCATTATAACTAGGTTCTCACCCAAGGTGTACACATGTGCCGATCCTCCTTTATATGAGCTTTGCAAGAATGTTTATCAACATTAGAGGAAAAATTCATATATATATAATTGCATGCATTCTAAGACAGAAACAAGGAAACTAGATCTAAGCACAAATGCACCATAATATAGATGAGAACATCACAATAACAGGAGGAATCAGATCGAACCATGAGCATCATCAAGAACATAAGGGTTTGGATCCATAAACATAAAATAAAACATATAGATCAAGATCCATGACTCAGACATTTAGAACATTCCCATTGTATTAATTCCTCAATATTACAGTAGCCAAATACATTAAAGAAACCATAAATAAAGCAACAGAGTCCCCATATATTCTCTACAATAGATTCATTATAAAGATTACATCCATGCTTCCCTTAGATTTTCTCTCCACATGAACATACATTATCTTTTCTATTTGCGAGACACACACCTTCACCCTTCTTGTCATGCAAAACAATACATAAGAAGGAACTGGAAGGAATCTCCTCTAACCACTTCATCATTACCCAAGAAAATGCCAAATTTCATCATGTCTTTCCCTAATCGAGTATCCTCAACATGCAAGTGCCAGCTAATCCATAACTGATTCTACTTTATAGCTCCTAATCCTGTCATGATAACCATAATTATGCCCTGGAATATCCTTTCCTTGAGCTGCAAGTATTTCATATTTTACCTTTATCCATTCCCACTTTTGGTTACCTTTCCACGTGTTCCTCAAATGCAACTTTGACCAAGGTCCAAAAGTGACTAAGTTCCGAACCTTCCCTACCTGGGTGCGAGCCTTCATGCCTTCCCAAAAGTAATTCCACACGCCACAATCCATCACGCCTCGGTACTTAGTTAATTTAAGGGATCAACACTTACTCTTGGATTTAAAAAGGTGAATACGGGCTCGAGATTTTTGGAAGAAGTTGGAAAAGAAAAAGATAGATTTTAGGCTTTAACCTTCAAACATGAATCATTCTTTTTCCTTCTTTTTAGCTTAGGCCATGTAATATTTGCATGAAATGATTCTATGCAATAATGTTCTTTTTCAAGTGGGAGAAATGTGTGAGAATGTTACTTGGGAATTATTTGTTTTTACGAATGTTGATTTCTATGTATGAAAGTGTATTCGATGGTTTCGTGGTGGTTGGGAACATTTATGTTTCGTTATTTTATTAGCTAGATACAAATCCTTATTTTGGGTTTTTGTGATTGTAAGTAGGAATAATTTCTCGTTTTAATTTGGGTTATACCTAAATGCCTAAGAAATGAAAGGACTGTAACATCACTATTTGTTGGTATGCATTAAATCATGTTTTAAAATGCTATAATAAATCCTTCTAGTTTTCTTCTTGTATAACCTACTTGGGGTCGACTAACTACACATGGTCATTTGAAGTCGCTTGCTAAAAAAACCCATTTGGGTTGATAACACCCTAAACTTTTATAATATGACTAACTAGTAAAGGATAACACCATAATAGCCTAGATCCAAACTCAAGCTTAAGAATGAAACATCATGGTCAAAGCTTAAAAGCATGTATTAATGGAAACTAAATGAAATCAAACATCTAATCTACAAACATCCTTACTATGTGAGATGATTACTAATTAACATAGACCTAATTAGATCTAAGGGCAATCAAATTATGGTTGTTGCTACTCCAAAAATGGTGAGAGGATCTCTCTAATAATGGCTACAAGGCCATATTAGATATCCCTCTACTAACCAACATGAAGATTGGATGCAAATATTGAAAAATCTATTCCAAGAAGGAAGTAAGGCTCTTAATCATATTTCTTATATGATATACTAATCAAAGTATGGTGTAAAGTTTAAAGGTAGATGCTTAGTTTTTTTATAGTTTTCTATTTGGGAAAAATTACATCTTGGTGCATGTGGGAAAAAAAGTACAAAGTAGATTAATGTTTTCTAATCATGATTAGTGAATTAACATGTGATTAGGATGCGAGGATCCTTAATCAACCACATAGGGTTAAATAAGAGGCTAGGATAAGCTTATGAATCCTTCGAGATGTCTTGGAGGGAAATGGGGTGATTTTGAATGGTTTAAAGAGGGGTTTGAGCTAATAAGAGGGTTTATTGACTAAAACAAAGGTAAAATAGGATTAATTAGCTAATAATCACTAATTATTTGCTTGGAAGAGGATTATGACTTATGATGTCTTGTAAATTGACATTTTGAATGTGAAAAAGGTAGGAAAGCAAAAAACGTTGTTAATTAACATAAATGGTAAGAAATGTTAGTTAATTAGCGGAAATCACTAATTATAATAGAAATGGTAAGAATGAGAGTAATTAGTGTGCTCTTAGTAATAAGATTACAAAAGTTGATTTTAGGTGTATACATTTGCCCTGTTTGAGGTAAAGTAAGTGATGTGACTTCAAACATAGTAGAAAAGCATAAACAAGTGATTTTTGAAGAAAAATTAGTAGAATGAAGGATGCCCCCTCGAGTGTCATGGGGTGGTGGTAGAAGTCCATCGACAATCAGAATTATGATAGAAACAAATAGAATAAATTAGAAGAAAAATGAATAGTGATAAGACATGACAATGGAGAATATAGGATTAGATTTTGCATCTAATATTTCAATAAGCAACTTTGTTTCATTATGTTGCCCTATGATCTAAATAATAGACCTTTATTAAAATAAACAAAAGTTTAAAATAACATGAAAATATATATTGCTAACATAAGTTCATTTCTAAAAATGCGTAACTCCATCCAACATATATATATGTAATGCAATAAGAGAAAGTAAACTAGATAACCTAACGAGAGAAATAGGTATAATCACACATACTCAAACAAACAACGTTTAAGACAGTTGCACCATTTTTTTATTATCAAGCTTCAGTTCCTCGAATGTTCATGTTGTAATGGCAAGGGTTAAAAATGGTGCCCCAAGTAAGGATACATGTGAGGGGAATAATGGAGGACACAAATATTCCCATGGAAAGAATTCATGCGCTATGACATAGTCTCTAACAAATCATTTTTACATAGAGTACTGACATAGTAAGAAAACCATATTTGTTAATGGAGGTAGATCACAATGATCCGTAAGTCGTTTGAGACAAGAACACACAAGAACTTAAGAAAGATGTTTTTTCAGACAAATTTTGACGCGTTTGAGGACAATGCATTTAATACAGACTTAACTCGCTTACATGCCGTTTACCAATTTTTGAAATTTTTACAATTTTTAGGCTTCTTAAACAATTTTATGAATGTTTTGATTTTTCCAATGAAACATATATGAATGTTTTTGGGATTTTCAAAATTTTTTACAAATATTTTTGTTATTTTCTAGGATTTTTACAAAGCTATGTACATGAAGAAGAAGAGTGAATGCCCTAACATTAGATGGGATGTACAAGGAAAAATTCCATGCAAATGTTCAAGAATGTGAAGATGCAAAGTTTCCCTAGCATTAGATGGAAATATACAAAAGAAAAATCTTCCCATATTGATCCCTTACAACATATTTCTTGGCCACCCATGGATTCATGCTATGTAATTTGTACCTTCAACTTATCATTAGTGCTTAAAGTTACACCATGAAGGAAAATACCTCACTATTCAAGGGGATCCCCAACCATTTATTCATTGCAGAGCATTATCAGGATATTTTACCACCATTTACAAATGTTCTTCTACAAAGATAGTTGTTCCAGTTCGAGTTAAATTCCCTCACTTCATGAGTAGATCCAGATGAAGGTAAGTGAAATCAATTTCATAGAATATGATCTTCAACAAGCCCTTCTGCGTCATAACATTCCCTTATCTACCAAAGCACATGGTAGGTTGTGTTACAAGTTTCAAAGATCCCGATAAATTGTCCTTTTGACATTTTTACTCTTGCTAGATTATTAGAAAATGAAAGGCTACTCAAATATATTATATTTCATCCTAATTATGATGAAATATGTCTATGTTATCAATCACCTAAGTATGTTATCCCCAATCAAATGATGCTTACTATGGTATACAAAGGATGTGGCTCCAGCTACAATGAACAAGGTATAATGAAAGCTCTTCCAATATCTTATCATAAAGTGGGTAAGTATGGTATTTATGTCCAGATGTATGAATCTCACCCCTCAGAGGTCAAGGATACCTCTTATGAATGTGAAGATAGTCCGTCTGAATATGAAAGCAAAACAGATTCTCGGTGTAGTCTTTACGAAGACCTTACCTCCACAAACTTGTTTTCTAATGTGGCTATCCTAACTATAACCTCCACCATTTCCCTTACCACTTAGACAATAAATATCATTTACCCATAACTCATTAATTGGGACCAACAACGACATGTTCCAATTAACATCTTTCTAAACGAGGAGGCTATTGGTGAGTTTCTTGGTATTTGTGATAGTATTCCAATAAATGACCACAAGAAAGATTTCTCCATTCAGCTTAATGCATGCATGTACTTTGGGGAGGAGGAAGAATTGTGTGGTCATTTAAACAAAAAAATGAAGGGAAAAATTTCCATTGAAAATCCTTGTAAAAAGTCCAAGTCCTATAGAGAAAAACCTCTTTGTGGCACTTACGGAAAAACAAAAAGAACAATCAATGGAAAAGATAGTTGACCCAATTCAAAGTGACAGCTTCTTCAAACCACTTGTGGAAGAAGATGATATTAATCTCCTCCTTGATCCTATACACATGGAGGATGAATCTAAGCTACTAGTGGAGGAGACAATAGATGTCAATATTAGCACGAAGGAATTTCCCAGAATAGTCAAGTTGGGAGCTTTGCTCTCATCTCAAGAACAAAAAAATTTAACAGTGCTTTTGAGATAATTTATAGATATATTTGCTTGGTCTTACATAGATATATAAGAACTTGATCTTGCATTAGTGGTTCATAATCTTGTTGTACACCCGATGCCAACTGATACGATAAAACAAAATCTCTAAAAGATACATCCCCGCATCGTCTTGTTGGTTAAAGTAGAGCTAGAAATATGATTGGAAGTAGGATTCATCAGGCCTATTGACTATTCAGAGTGGGTTTCAATGTAGCCCCAGCTTTAGAAGAAACCTTTTGATATTAGAGTGTTTACCAATTTTGAGATATTAATAAAGCTTGTCCTAAGGAAAAATTTCTTGTTCCCAACATCGACATGATTGTCAATTCAACAATCAAGTTACAAGTTTCTATTACTCATGGATGGAATCTCGGGATATACCCGGATAAAGATTGCTAAGGAAGACCAATATAAGAGGGGGACATTCAATTATCAAGTCATACCCTTCAACCTCAAGAATGTAGGTGCTACCTATCAGTGAGTAATGATGACATGATCAATGACATCATAGAAGAATATATTGATGACATATTGGAAAAATATAGGAATCAAGAAGAGCACCCAGAGATTTTGTGACACATATTTCGGTGTCTAAGGGAGTAAAAGCTCCGACTAAACTGAATAAGTGTGTATTTGGCGTGCTATCTAGAAAAATATTAGGATTCATTGTTTTGTGGAGAGGAATAGAAGTAGATCGAACAAAATTTACTGTTATAATATAAATTCATCCTCTAAAAAATATCGATAGCTACAAAATTTTCAAGGAAATATCTAAGAAATTAGAAGGTTCGTCTCTCAGCTTGCAGATAGGTCTCACACATTCATGCATCTTCTCAAGAAATATTTCAGTTTTCACTTGGGACCAGAACAACAACAAGAATTTGCATTTCTCAAAGCATATTTGGAAAAAACCCCTATTATAATTCCACCATGATAGGTGAACCATTGTTACTCTACATTTTTTCCACACTTTGAAATAGGGACATTGTTGGCCCATTATGATAAGGATCGAGAAAGAAAAGGTTGTGTATTAGCTAAGCTGAACATTGATAGCTTATGAGCTCAACTATCCATAGATAGAAAAGGATTTCTTGGCTATAGTTTTCACCTTTCAAAAATAACTTCATTATATGTTAAATAAAAAGGTTAATCTTATTCCAAAGGTTAATCCATTAAAGTATTAGTTATCAAATCCCACAATATCGTGAAAGATGACTACTTAGATCATCTTACTCAATGAGTTAGACATTGAGTATGTGCATCATAAATAAGTGAAATGACAGGTTTTAGTAGATAAACTAGTGAAGCACCGCTACTAGGTCTCGAACCTTTGAGTTTGGAACTCACAGATGCATCCAAAATGTACCTCAAAGAATATGTTATATGGAAACTATACTTTGATGAATCCATTACCTTTCATGGTTTAGGTGCCGAGTTATGTTGATCACTCCTTCGGAGAATTGATTCCTTAGGTATTCCGACTTGGATTCCTATTCACAAAAAAATAGTAGAATATGAATCCCTTATTGTAGGAATGAAACTAGATATTAAGCGGGATATTAGAAAAAGTAAACATAATTTGTGATTCCATTCCGATTATAAAATAGGTAACAGATGAATATAAAGTTAAATGAGAAAATTCTTCCATACAAGAGAATGGTTGATTCTTTGAAGGAGTTATTTGATCAAATTACATTTCAAAAATCCCAAGAGCACAAAAAACGTAGTAGATGCTATAACCATAATGGGGTCCATGTTGAGTATCCCACCTAGGAATAATGATATGTTGTTCTTCATTGAGCATCTACGAACATCGACTTATAATATATGCCGATTCATGTTTGGTATACAAAGTTGTTGCTCCTTTTCCCCGTGGTATAGTGACATATTTAATTACGTTCACAATGGAGCCTTTTCTACCAATATTTCCCATACTAATAAATGAAAAATTATCCAACATATATCCCACTATACCCTACTTGGGGAACTCTCTACCGTTGAGGCTATGACGTGAATCTACGAGGCTCGTATGAACGAGATAGTACTAGAAAATAATATCCTCGGAATAGGCTACTATTTTCCTATAATGGAAAATGATTACTACAAACATGTGAAGAAATGATTGTATTGTTAGAAGTATAAGAATTTTATACATATTCTAGTGCAATAATTATAACCTATCATGACACCTTGTTCGTTCTCAAAGTGGGGGCTTGATCTTATAGGTAAGCTCAACCCCGTATCCTTAGATGACCACAAGTTCATTATTACACGCTCACCGAATACTTCAAAAATGGGTATAACCTATTCCTCTTAACTATGTCAAAGGTACGCAAATATCTAAATTTATAATGAATCATATCATTTTATGATATGGTATCCACTTTGCCATTATAACGACAATGGTAAGTCCTTTAAAAATAAAATTGTGAAAGTTTTATGAAAATGTTTTCAAGTTTTTGTTAAATTTTCAACCCCTATTATCCTTAAGGTAATGGGCAAGCCAAAGCTTCTAATAAAACTCTTATCCATATTATGGAGAATACCACAGTTGTAGCTGGAATTTACTGATTCACCTGCCCCAGGCATTCGAATGTAAAGCCACACTCTTACTGGTGCCACTCCATACTCCCGGTGTTCGAAAAGAAGGCATGTGCTACCCTGAGAGATTGAGCTCCCTTATTTATGTATAGAGCTGAGATATTACCTGAATGAAAAGGAGGAATACAAAGTAGATTGATTAAAAAATTTTAAGCTATTAGATGATAAACAACTTCATGCCTTTAATCAACTTAAACTGTGTCGGGGATCAAGTGTGGTGAAGCTACATAAAAGAGTGATACCTTGTCAATTTGAGATAGGATACCCGGTTCTACAAGAAAATCAGTTCAAAACCACAAAAGACAAAGAAAAGAAGAATAAATTTGAGCCTTTACAGTTGGGACCATATTTTGTGGTCACAAAGTTTGGTTAAGAATCCTACAAGCTCACTTACTTAGATTCTCAAGATGTTCGGAAACACATGAACACAAGACATCTTAAATGTTTCTATGCTAGAGTGGGGTCCCTAAAATACCAAAAAAATAACAAAAAGTATAAATAAAGAAGAAAAAAAGAGAAAGAAACAAGTGAGTCCAATAGTGAAAACCACACAATTGTGGAACTTTGGACAAGTCCTTTGTGAAAACCGATTTGCAACGCCATTGGAGGGTCCATTGTTTACAAGCATTTTAGGTCTAGGATTGTGATAGATTTGTCCTAAGCCGGTCTTTGTCTACATATGAGCTACTTTTAGCCTAGCCCCCTTGGCCTTGATCTGGCTGATCCTACTTTTGAATGCGAAGAGTTTTCCTTTGAATATTCCCATCTCACATAGGGGGAAAATTTGTATTGTTGATTCTTGCACATAATACATGGAATTATACCCTTATACATACCATATAATGTTGGGGGCATCCACATTACTTCATTACCTACATGTTCAATTCAATACCTTTCTAACGTAATAAACAAAGTCATTTCGAGGTTGGGAGAAAATGTTATGGCCTCTAAAAGATAGGTTATGCACATAGTGTAACACTAGTGTGCCCCTGTTAACACCACCACACTATTTTTAACACCAAATCACCCATTTTAACACCAACGTGCCAATTTCAATACCAACGTGCCCTTGTTAATGTCAACGTGCGCCTACTAAAAAAATACATCTATCTTAATGTTAGCGAATCAAAAGAGATGCCAACGTGCCCATTTGTAACACCAACACATCCATTCTTGTAAGTGGTCAAAAATGGATTTTGACAAGAAAAATATAAAAAAATCTCGAAACTTTAAAAATCTGATTCAATTTTGGCAACACTTTACCTCCCTTGATCTTGTAAAGAACATAAAAAAACAAATATAACTAATCTAGCTAAGAAACCTCATAATTATCAAAACTAATGCAAAATAGGGTTAGTAAAATAAAAAATTGAAACTAATCTAAAAATCTTGAAAAACTAATCTAGAAAGCTTGAAACTAATATATAAATCTTGAAACTAATATAGAAAACTTGAATCTAATCTAGAAAACTTGAAACTAATCTAGAAAACATAAAATTAATCTAGAGGCATGATTAGCTCATCACCATGTGAAAGATAGAGATCTATTTAATGAAATAGGGGAATTGCTAAACCTAATTGGCATGAGATAAGGCGGTGGTTTTTAGAGGGAATTTTACTAGTACTTGCATGTATTAATTGTTAGGATAAAATTTATTATCCTATTATTTAATTATGCATAGGTTAATTATTTAATTAATTTTAAATAACTATATTGTTATATGGTTAATCAACCATATTTGTCAAGATATGCATATTGTTATATTGTTTTCAACAATATATTTGTTTCTTATTTAATTGTTGCTTCCCGGGTGATTTGGAAGCTTGTTTATTCTGGTTTGTGGTTGCACCTGTGCAACTCATTTTCCCGGATGTATTTGGCTGTGCAATATCTATAAATATTGCAGCCCATCCTCTGTAATTTTTTACTGATTGAGATCAATAAAATCTACACAGGCTTCCGTCCCTGTTTCTCAATCAACATTTGGTACCAGAGTGAAATTCTAGCCCTGTGAAGGTGTGGAAGAGAGAGAGAGAGAGAGAGAGAGATTGGAGACGTGTTTGCTTTGCAGCATTTGAGAGCCCGCAGCCTCGTGCAAACTCCCAGCCCCATCTCTGCCTCCCCCACATCCGCCTGTTCCTTCCAGGTACTTGGAAGGCAAATTTTTTTGCACTGGTGCACTCAGCACCAGGCAAAAATTGCTCCAGGTATTGATAATAATAAATTTTTTTTTTTCCAATAAGGGTTTTGTTTTACTGTATTTGGAGGTTGTTTTGCTTGTTTTGGAGGTCTGTCTGTGCACCTGCAGTGAATCAAACAGAGCAAAGAAAATAAAAAAAAAAGAGGCGTTTTTCTTGATCCAGCAACCTGTACAAGGAGAAAAAAAGCGTTTTTTTTTAGCATATGCGCCCATTCTCTGTCCCTGCGCGGCCTGCATCAAGGAAGGTTTTTTTGAGCTAAAAAACCCCATTCTCCTCTCGCCCGCGCCCTTTGCTGTCCCATGAGCGACCTGCACAAGCAAATGAAAGTTAGATAGTAATAAACAAGAAAAACGCGGCCCAGGCAAGAGAAGAACAGCAAAAAGACGCGCCCAAGCCAACAACAAGCAATAAACAGTAAAAAATGTGGCCCAGGCATTGAAAAAACGTGGCCAGTGATCAAAAACACGCCTGTGCAATACCGGACGTGGCCGGAGGAAAAAAACGCCCCAAGGAGACAAAAACGCGCCCAAACACAAAAAACGCGGCCTGCACTTGTAGATCAGTGCGTGGAAAGGAAAAAATGCGGCCATAGGCGAATACAAAGGCGTGGAAGTGAAAAGAAAAGCTCCAGATCCATTTTTTGGGAAAATACAACCCTAAAAACGCCCCTTCACCAGCATGCGCCACGTGGAGGCTCACCAAGTTGCATTTTTTAAAAGGTAAGTCAATTTATTTGTCAATAAATACAAATTGCTTCCTTTCATAGTCCAAGCGCCCCAAGTGGGCAAGTTGGTTAGTGCATTTGCCTTGGGAGTGAGAGGTTTGAGGATCAAATCCCACTAAAAACACTCAAAAACTCTCCTTTTGCATCTGGCGGAAATTTTGGCAAAACTGCTAAATTTAGCAGGTTTTTGAATTTAGTTACAACTAACTAAATTTAGCGGAGCAATCCCTAACTTAGGGTAATTTTTTTCTCCTATTTGGTCTGTTTTCTCATTCCAGACATTTTTTGCAAAAGGAGACCCACCTAAAAATTGCATTTTCAGCTATTTTTTTGCAATTTTTAGCATTTTGGGTTCAGGAGGTCACCAGGACCCCGAAACTGTAATTTTTTTCCTGTCATTCAAATTGTATTGTATATTGTACTAATTTGTAGGTTGCCATAGTCAACTGCAAAACTTTGTAACTGCTCAGAAACTGGCAGAATTGTAATAAAAAATAGTAAATTTGGTTCTGTAACACTCACGAGATCCTAGATCTCATTCGCAGCGTTCGGTATATACAGTGCCTCTAGGAAGCGCTTACGGGTAAAGTCATCGCGACTACTATTGCACTTAACGCCTAATATAGCTGCAACAACGTCATCTGGGCATCGTCCCTATAAATCGACGGGGAGTAATAAGGTCACAGTGCACACACTATGAACCATCCCATCCGTCTGTGAACGATTGCAAGACATAAATCCGGACTGAGAAATTATCCGAGTATATAGCGAAGTTACGTGCGCGTATGAGGATATTTCTTTGAGCCGGTGTCAATAATCACACAGACCCCATCAGTACTGTCTTGGTACCACGTATTGAATTCTTTCACGTACGTTAACGCCTCTTTCACGTACTGCCGGGTATATAGAAAGGCGAGCTTCTTCCACATACCGATGGGTATATTGGAAGGGCGCGTATATAGAAAGGTTTGGTATATCGGACTGACGGTATATAGATTGGGAGACCTTATACCTGGAGTGATAAGAGCCAAACCCTGTCAGTGATCTCTGCAAAATGGGCACCAATGCCCCCAAATTTTTTCTTCCAGATTCACAATTGCTCAGAGGAAGCAACTATGCTGCTTGGAAGACAAAAATCAAAACACAACTTGAGTTTGAAGAAATCTGGCCTGTTGTGACTGGTACTCTAACCAGATCACCAACGGATGCAACACAACAATGACAATTTGATAGAGTAGATCAGAAAGCAAAACTCATCATCTTGTTTGGAGTATCCGACGATGTGCAAGCCCACATTCGAGATGCCACATCAGCAAAAGAAGCGTGGGATAAGCTGAGCACAATATATGAGGCCAAGAACAAGAATTTCATACTCAATTTGCAGAGTCAATTACATACATTGAAATTCAAACAGAATGAGAAAATTGAAGCCTTCCTAAGAAGAGTTGCGAGTTGAGGGCTTCACTTCTAACCCTAGGAGAAGAGGTCAAAGATGAGTCTCTCGTTCCCATTATTCCGAGAGCTCTCCTTCTTCTTACCGAATTTTTTGTCACAACTCTAAACTTGTCGAATACGACAATTAGTTTTGACAAGTTAGTAAACCTCTCTGCAACAAGAGGAAGCAATGCACAACAAGGATGATGAAGAGGAGCAGAATCGTCTTCACATCAAAAATGGAAAGGAAAAGGTAAAGGGAAACCTAAATCCTATCGAAGTCCCCACATCGAATCGATATCATGGGGACAATCAACGAAGAAGCGATGTCCCATTTGCAAAGAGGACATGCCTTGCAAGAATGTTGGTTTAACACATATAAGAAAGGTTCATCAAGCAATTCGGACCACAACAACAACAAACTTACAAGGACATTCAAACAATTATCATGGGCGTAAAAAGGGAACTGGAAAAGAAGACCCCACCAAAGAAGGTAATATTGCTTGAGCAACAAGATCGATCGAGAAAATGAAGACTTCTTGTTTCTTAATCGCTCGATCAAGTGAACCATCCACGTCATCTAGTGACGTCTGGTATGTTGATTCGGGAGCCACTCGACACATGACCGGCCACAGAGACTGGTTTATTTCAATGAGGGACACGCCATCAAAAAATCATGTTTCGTTGGGAGATGATTCTTCATATACAGTTCAGGGGATTGGAAACATTTCTCTACCCCTTGGTTCACGCAAATGCAAACTATCAGATGTTCTATATGTCCCTGGGTTGACAAAGAATCTTCTTTCGGTCAGTCAACTCCTAGATCACAACCTGAAAATTGACTTTGATAGTCAATCCGGCAAGAAAATGTGTCTGATTCGAGATAAATCCAGAGGCTCGAAAATAATTGCCAAAGCCTCAAATGTGGGATGAATGTTTCAACTTGATTTCATTCACAAAAATGATCAAGCACTCGTGGCTAAAAACTCCACCTCAGCTCAGTTGTGGCATCGAGATTTGGTCATGTAAGTTTCAAATATCTCAACACACTTCGCGGTGTAATATGGTACATGGGCTACCATCTCTTCGTAGGATATAGACAAGTGTCCTCACCGCTAGCAGAAAACAACACGAGAGTTTCATTCCAAACGAGTACTTTTTGAGCTCATGGTAAACTTGACTTGGTTCATACCGATCAGTGCGGTCCAATGTAGCCAAGTCATTCAGGGTTCCAGTACTTCATGCTCTGTGTTGACGACTATTCACGTAAAATGTGGATTTTTTGTCTTCGCAAGAAAAGTGAAGCCTTTGAAACGTTCAAAAAGTTCAAAGTGGCAGTTGAGAAAGAAACTGGTCATCACATCAGAACTCTCCGCTCAGATCGAGGGGGGGAATTCACCAGTGATGAGTTCAGAGACTATCTACAAACTCACGGGATTCGTCGACAAATGCCTCCTCCACACACACCGCAGCAAAAAATGGTGTTGTCGAGAGAAGAAATCGTACTATCATGGAAATGGTGCAATGCATGATCGATGATTCCGAACTTGTAAAGACATTTTGGGTAAGCAGAAAAAAAAAACGGTGTATTTGCTAAACAGAGCGCCTGGCTCGCTCTCTTGATGGAATTACACCACAAGAAGCATGGTCAAAGAGGAAACCATCCATTGCACACCTCGAGTATTCGGGTGCAAAGCCAACATGCACATACCCAAACAGAATAGAAAGAAATTGGACATGAAGTCACAAAATCTCATCTTCATTGGATACAGTGAAGAGACTCTTGGGTACAGACTGATGGATCCTAAGACCAGAAAAGTCTACACAAGCAGAGATGTTGAGTTTTTCGAGAAGAAGGAAGCAGAGACTCCTCCTCCGGACTCGCAAGATGTAGATTTTTCACCAGTTGTAAAAACTGAAGCAAATGTTCCCTCAGAAGATGAAAGTGATGATGGGGATGATGGTATTGATCAGATAGAACCACAACCCATGGGAACAGCTCAACGTATGCCTAAATGGTGTACAAGCACATTACGAGATGCAAGACTGGATGCTCCACCGAATACATCCACCCCTGGACCACTGGACTCGCATTAAAGCAAGAGAAGAAGTTAACTTTTCTTTGATGAGTAGAGTCATTGAATCAGACGAGCCCTCTACAAATCCCAGGAAGCCCTACAAAAAAAAGCTTGGAAAGATGCCATGGATTCTGAATATCAATCAGTGATGAAGAATAACACTTGGCAGCTTGTCGATCTTCCACCAGGAAGAAACCCATTGGTTGCGAGATGGATATTCAAAACTAAGTACAAAGCGAGATGGGACAAGGACAAGTGTAAAGCAAGACTTGTAGCAAAGGGGTACGCACGAAAGAAGGCATTGACTATGAGGAGACATTTGCTCCCACGCCTAAGATCAAAACGATCGTAATGATCTTTGCTCTATTTTGCACACGATTTGGTTGGAAAGTCCATAAAATGGATGTAAAAAGTGCCTTCCCGAATGGAGATTTGCAAGAAGAAGTCTACATGACTTAACCCGAGGGATATGTAGTACCCGGTCAAGAAGATAAGGTATGCGACTCGGAAATCTCTGTATGGCCTCAAACAGGCACCACTGGCATGGTACATCAAGATTGATGAGCATCTCGTACAACATGGATTTGTCAGAAATCCATACGATCCCAATCTCTACCTCAAAAAGCAAGGGGGGGAGATGGTGATTTTTGTAGTTTATGTCGATGATCTAGTCATCACCGGCGCTTCAGTGAAGATGATTAATGAAACAAAGAAAGATCTTAAGCGATCATTCGACATGACAGATCACGGGCTTATGCACTACTGTCTTGGATTGGAAGTATGGCAGAAAGATAATCATATCTTTGTTTCTCAGATGAAATATACCAAGACAACACTCGAGAAGTTTAGGATGATGGATTGCACACCAATTGCTACACCTATGGAGAACAGTTACATGCTTATCTCATTCGATCCATCTCCCGAGGTAAGTGCCACTCTATCCGGTGATTAGGAGTCTCTTTTACCCGACCTACACTAGACTAGATATCGCTTTGCAGTGAGCTATCTATCCAAAGTTTCATGCAGAACCCAAAATTTGTCATTGGAAAGAAACAAAGCACATTTTGAGATATCTCAAAGGATCAGTAGATCTTGGTCTAGAATACAAGAAGAATGAAAACTTCTTCTTGACTGGATATTCAGATTCAGATCATGCAGGTAACATTGATGATAGAAAATCCACTTCTGGATTTGTATTCTTTATGGGATCTGACCAATATCATGGGGAAGTAAGAAACAACACTTTGTTTCTCACTCTTCCATAGAAGCCGAGTATCATTCTGCAGGAGAAGCTATCTATGAAGTGATTTGGCTACGTCGCATACTGGAAGGACTTGGAATACCACAAGACAAACCGACCACCATGTATGTTGACAACGAAGGTGTTCTCAAACTTGTTCGTAATCCAGTTTTTCACGAGAGAACAAAGCACATTGAAGTTCAGGTTCATTTCATATGTGAACATGTGTTGAAGCACAACATCCAGCTTCAATTTTGTCCAACAGCTGAACAACGAGCAAATATTTTCACAAAGTCACTTGTACGTGACAAGTTCGAGTTGTTCAGAGCATTTCTCTCCTCATCTCTTCAGACAATGTACAATTAAGGGGGGGAATGTTAGGATAAAATTTATTATCCTATTATTTAATTATGCATAGGTTAATTATTTAATTAATTTTAAATAATTATATTGTTATATGGTTAATCAACCATATTTGTCAGTATGCATATTGTTATATTGTTTTCAACAATATATTTGTTTCTTATTTAATTGTTGCTTCCCGGGTGATTTGGAAGCTTGTTTATTCTGGTTTGTGGTTGCACCTGTGCAACTCATTTTCCCAGATGTATTTGGCTGTGCAATATCTATAAATATTGTAGCCCATCCTCTATAATTTTTTACTGATTGAGATCAATAAAATCTACACAAAGCTTCCGTCCCTGTTTCTCAATCAACATTAATTACATTAAACACTACTCCACGATGTCGAAAGAGCATTTAGCTTCTCGAGGAAGCCATCGAGTTGTTGGGTGTTTTGTTAGTTTCATTGTTATTTTGATTAATCTTTTGGTTTCATTGAACTCTATATGGAATGGAGTATTTCCTACTTTTGTGTTCATTTGTTTGTATTTACAAAATGCTTTGCATCCATATCTCTAACTAATAATTGAAAGATTTGGGGAAAACATTGATGACTATTATCAATAAATAAAGAATGGAATTCTTTTGGAGATTTTTCTTACTCTTGGATTTAAAGGTGAATATGGGCTTGAGATTACTTTGGAAGAATTTGGAAAATAAAAAGAAATATTTTAGGATTTAACCTTCAAGCATGAATCATTCTTTTCCTTTTTTCATCTTATTCCATGTAATATTTACATGAAATGATTCTTTAAAGTAATGTTCTTTTTTGAATCAAGTTAAATGTGTGAGAATGCGATTGGGAATTATTTGTTTTTACAAATGTTGATTTATGTGGATGAAAGTATATTTTGAGGGTTTTTTTGGTGACTGGGAACGCTTATGTTTTGTTATTTTGTTGGCTAGATACAAACCCTTCTTTTTGGGTTATTTGATTATTAGTAGGAATAACATCTTGTTTAAATTTGGGTTATACCCAAATGAATAAGAAATGAAAGGACCGTAATATCACTATTTTTTTGTATGTGTTAAATCATGTCTTAAAATGCTATAGAAACTCCTAGTTTTCTTATTTTATAACCTACTTGGGGTCGACTAGCTACACCTGGTCATTTGAAGTCATTTTCTCAAAAATCCATTTGGGTCGATAACACCCTAAAATTTTGCAATATGACTAACTAGTAAAGGCTAACCACATAATATCCTACAGCCAAGATCAAGATTAAGAATGAAAAATCATGATCAAAGCTTAAAAACATGAATTAATGGAAACTAAATGAAATCAAACATCTAATCTACAAACATCCTTACTATGTAATATGATTACTAATTAATATAAACCTAATTAGATTAAAGGGAAATCAAATTATGGTTGTTTATACTCCACAAACGGTGAGATGATATCTCTAACAATGGATGCAAGGCCATATTATATATCCCTCTACTTACCAAGATGAAGATTGGATGTAAATATTGAGAAAACAAGTTCAAGAAGGAAGTAAGGATCTTAATCATATTTCTTATATGATATACTAATCAAAGTATGGTGTAAAGTTTAAAGGTAGGTGCTTAGTCTTTTTACAGTTTTCTCTTTTGGGAAAATTTTCATCTTGGTGCATGTGGGACTAAAAGCACAAAGTAGATTAAGGTTTGATAACCATGATTAGTGAATTAACAAGTGAATAGGATGTGAGGAGACTTAATAAACCACTTAGGGTTAATTAAGAGGCTAGGATAAGATTTTGAAGACTTCTAAGATGTATTGGAGGTAAATGGGGTGATTTTGAATGGATGGAAGAGGTGTTTGAGCCAATAATAGAGTTTATTTACAAAAACAAGCGTAAAATAGGCTTAATTAGCTAAGAATTGCTAACTATTTTCTTGGAAGAGGATTATGACTTACGATGCGTTGTAAATTGACATCTTGACCGTGAAAGATGTTAGGTAATCAAAAAAGCATTATTAATTAATGTAAATGATAATAAACATTATTTAATTAGTGGAAATTACTAATTATAATGGAAATGATAAGAATGAGAGTAATTAGTGCGATCTTAGCAATAAGATTGCAAAAAGTTGATTTTAGGTGTCTAAATTTACCCCTATTTGAGGTGAATTAAGTGACGTCACTTAAAGCATATTAGACAATCATAAACAAGTAATATTTCAAAAAATTAATATAATGAAGGATGTTTCCTCAAGTGTCAATGGGGTGATAGAAGAAGTCAATTGATGATTAGAAATATGATCAAAACAAATAAAAGAAATATGATAGGGATAAAAAGGATTTTTAGTGCCCTAGGTGTTTTGGAAGAAAAATGAATAGTGATAAGACATGAAAATGAATAATATAGGAATAGATTTTGTATCCAATCTTTCAATAAGAAATTTTTGGTCATCATGTTTCCTTTAGGATCTAAATCATTAGCCTTTATTAAAATAAACAAAAATGTAAAATAACATGAAATGCTATATTACTAACATTTGTTCATTGCTAAAAAAATGTGTAACTCCACGCAACATACATAATGAAACATACACAATGCAATGCAATGCGAGAAAGTAAACTAGCTAACCTAACAAATAAAAGAAGTACAATTACACATACTCAAACAAACAATGTTTAAGACAGTTGCACCAATGTTTTTATCATCAAGATTTAGTTCCCAAATGTTCGTGTTGTAATGACATGGGTGAAAAGAGGTGCCCCACGTAAGGATACATGAGAGGGGAATAAAAGAGGACACAAGTAGTCCCATGGAAATAATTCTTGCACTATGACACAAAGATTCTTGCAACTCGTTGTTGCACGGGAGTACCAACATAGTAAGCAAGCCAACTTTGTTAATGGAGGTAGATCACAATGACCAAAAGTCATTTGACAAAATAACACACAAGAACTTAAAAAGACATTTTTGTAGGACAAATTTTGATGTTTGAGCACAATGCACTTACTACGAGATTCAACTCACAGTGCATTCTGCTTTTACCAATTTTTGAAAAAATTAAATTTTGACAATTTTTTAGGATTTTGGAACAATTTTATGAATGTTTTGATTTTTTTGACGTAAACATATTTGAAATTTTTTGGGATTTTAAAAATTTATATAAATGCTTTTGTGTGTTTAGGAGTTTTCCAAAGCTATGTACAAGAAAATGAAGAAGTGTGGATGCCCTAGTGTTATATGGGATGCACAAGGGCGTAATGCCACATGCATGTTCAAGAATGTGAAGATGTAAAGTTACCTTGACATTAGATGGTAATATACAAAAAGAAAACTCTTCCCATATATCTCCCTTACAACATATTTCTCGACCACCCATGGATTCATGCCATGCAAGCCATACCTTCAACGTATCATTAGTTCTTAAAGTTACATCATGAAGGAAAGACCCTCACTATTCAAGGAGATCCCCAACCATTTTCTCATTGCAGAACATTATCAGTATGTTTTCCCACCATTTACGAATTTCCTTCTATAGAATAGCTATTCCGGTTTAGTCAAAGGCTCTAGCTTCATGAGTGGATCCAGATACCTTATCTCCAAATGATAATGGTGCTTCTACATCAGAGACTCCTTTTTCTGTATGGGAGATGAAGGTTAGAGAAAGAGGTTATGGACAATACTAACTTTAGTAAGCCCTTCTAGTTCATAACATTCCCCTATCTACCAAAACACATGGTAGGCCATGTTACAATTTTCAAAGATCCAGGAAAATTATCCTTTTGACGCTATTACTCCTGGTGAATTATTAGAAGATGAAAGGCTACTCAAATATACTATCATTCATCTTAAAGATGATGAAATGGCTCTATGTTATCAATCACCTAAGTATGTTATATCTAATTGAATGATGCTTACTATGGGATAGAAAGGACGTGGCTACGGCCGCAACGAACAAGGTATACTGGAAGCTCTTCCAATACCTCATCGTAAAGAGGGTAATCATGATATTGGTGTCTAGTTTTATGAATCTCACCCCTTAGAGGTTGAGGATACCTCTTATGAATGTGAAGATATTCCATTCGAATACAAAAGTGAAATAGATTCTGGTGTAGTCTTTATAGAGACCTTTCCTCCACGAACCTATTTTCTGACGTGGCTATCCTAACTATAACCCTTGTTGTATCCCTTACCACTTAGAAACTAAACCTCATATACATGTCACTTGTGAATTGTGACCAACAACAACATGTGAAGATTGAAGTATTTCAAAATGATGAGGCTATTGGTTATTTCCATGGCATTCGTGACAATATTCTAATAAATGAACACAAGAAAGGATTCTCCATTTAGCTTAACGCATGCATGTATTTTGGGAGGAAGAAAAATTGTGTGACCATTTAAGCAAAAAAAAGCAAGGGAAAAAGTTCCACCAAAAATCCTTATGAAAAATCCAAGTCCTATAGAGAAAACCTCTTTGAGGCACTTGTAGAAAAACAAAAAGAATAATCAACGGACAAGATAGTTGACCTGATTCATAGTGACAATCTCTTCGAGCCACTTAGTGGGATAATAAGATCTTAATCTCCCCCCTAATCCTATGTGCATGGAATATGATTCTAAGTTGTTGGTGGAGGAGACAATAGATGTCAATATTAGCATAGAGGAGTTTCCCAAGATAGTTAAGTTGGGAGCTTTGCTCTCATATCAAGAACATAAAACTTTTACAGTGATTTTGAGAGAATTTGCAGATATATTTTCTTGGTCTTATGCAGACATGTTAGGACTTGACCTTGAATTTTTGGTGCACAATCTTGTTGTACCACCGCATGCCAAGCCCATAAAAAAGCTTGAAATATGCATCCTTGCATCACCTTGTTGGTTAAAGAAGAGCTAGAAATATTATTGGAAGTAGGCTTCATCAGGCCTATTGAATATTCAAAGTGGATTTCCAATGTAGTCTCGATTCAACAAAACTATCGGTATTAGAGTGTGTACCGATTTTTGAGATATTAATAAATTTTTTCCTAAGGATGAGTTTCCTCTTCCCAACATCAACATGATTTTTTATTCAAAAGCTAGTTACAAGATGCTATCCCTCATGGATCACTTCTCATGATATAACTAGATAATGTTTTTGAAGAAGACCACCATAAGACAACTTTTAATACCCCATGGCGGCGATATTCTCATTATCAAATCATGCCCTTCGACCTCAAGAATGCAAGTGCTACCTATCAACAAGCAATGACTATTATCTTTCATGACATAATCAAGTGACATCATTGAAGACTATGTGGAAGACATATTGGAAAAATCCAGGAGATGAAAAGAGCACCCAGAGATTTTGTGATGCATCTTTCAACATCTAAGGGACTACAAGGTCCGACTAAACCTAAAGAAGTGTGTCTTCGATGTGCTATCTGGAAAAATATTAGGATTCATTTTTTCACAGAGAGGAATAGAAGTATATCCAACAAATGTTATTACTATAACTGAAATGACTCCTCCAAAGAATATCAAACAACTACGAAAGTTGTAAGAAATATCGAGAGAAATTAGAAGGTTCATCTCTCAGCTTATAGATAAGTGTCACACATTAACACATCTTCTCTTGAGAAAGATGTTAGTTCTCACTAGGGACTAAAACAACAACAAACATTTTTGTTTCTCAAAGCATATTTGGAAAAAACCCATGTTCTAATGCCACACACGACAGGTGAACCGTTATTCCTCTAAATTTCTGCCATGCACTTTGTAATTGGGGCACTATTGGCCCAATATGACAAGGATAAAAAAAAGAGGATGTGTATTACTTAAGCCAACATTGATAGCTTATGAGCTCAACTGCCAACATATGGAAAAGGCTTGATTGGTCAGTAGTTTTCACCTTTGAAAAACTACATCATTATATGTTAAATAACAAGGTTAAGCTTATTTTAAAGTTTGATCCATTAAAGTACTTTCTATCAAAGCCCACACTCATAGGAAAGATGGATAATTAGATCATCTTACTCGGCGAGTTTGACATTGAGTATGTGCACCATAAATCGGTGAAAAGACAGGTTTTAGCAGATCAACCGCCTTAATCCCCACTACTAGGTACTGAACCTTTGAGTCTAGAAATCTCGGATGCATCCATAATATATCTCAAGGAATCTATTATATGGAAACTATAATTTTTGGATCTATTACGTTTAATGGTTCGATGATGCGGAGTTGTTTTGATCACTCATTTAGGAGACTTGATTCCTCAAGAATTCGACTTAGATTACCATGCACAAAAAATATAGCAAAAGATGAGGCCCTTATTACGGGGATGAAACCGCTATTAAGTGGGATATCAAAAAGTAAACATAATTAGTGATTCCATGCTGATAATAAAATAGGTAAGAGATGAATGCGAAGTTATAGATGAGAAACTTATTCCATATAAGATAATGGTTGATTCTTTTAAGGAGTTCTTTGAGCAGATTGCATTTCAAAAATCCCAAGAGCACAAAAATAGAGCAGCGAGATGCTATAACAATAGTGGGGTCCATGTTGAGCATCCCACATGGGAACAATGATATGCCATTCTTCATTGAGCATATACAAACACCGACATATGATATGCTAGATTCATGTTTGGTATACAAATTTGTTACTCCCTTTTCCCCATGGTCTAGTGACATCTTTAATTACCTTCATAATGGAACCTATCTCACCAATATTTCCCATACTAACAAACAAAACCTCATCTAGTTTATATCTTGTTATACCTGCAGGGCACTCTCTTCCATTGAGGCTATGATAAGAATCGCTACACTGCCTAAATTTAGACAAATCCATCCTAGCAATAAAAGAGGTACATGAATTCATCTAAGGAGATCATACAAACAAGATTGTCCTAGTAAAGAGGATACTCAAGGTAGGTTACTAAATTTTCTATCATGGTAAATGATTGCTGCAAACATGTGAAGAAATGATTGTACCATCAAAATTAAGAAATTTTGACACATGCTTCACACAATCATTACAATCTATCACAACACCTTGGCCATTCTCAAAGTGGGGGCTCAATTTTATAGGTAAGCTCAACCCCGTATCCTTAGATGGATACAAGTTCATTATTACTAGTACCTAACACTTCACAAAATGGGTAGAGGTTCTTCCTCTTACCTATTTTGAAGGTACACAAATATATAAGTTTATAATGAACCATATCATTTTCTAATATTGTATTCCCTCTATCATTGTAGAGGAAAATGGTAAGTACTTTAAAAACCAAACTATGAAAGTGTTATGAAAACCTTTTCAAATGTCTCTCAAATTTTCAACTCGCTTATTACCCTTAAGGTAATGAGCAAGCCGACGCTTTTAATAAAACTCTTATCCATATTATGGAGAAGATGGTGAATACCAAAAGTTGTAACTAGCATTTACAGATTCACCCCACCCTCTAGGCATTTAGATTTTCTATCCACATTCATATAGGTGCCACTCTATACTCCCTAGTGTTTGGCATAGAAAGCCGTGCTTTATTATCCATTTTTTCTCCCTCGGAAAAAATGGACAATAGGATAATACCCTGAGACTGAAAATTATTCCATGAATATTTCTAGGTTATCTACATAATTTCAAGCTTTGATAAGTGTTTATGATCATCTTGGACCGTTATTCTCTTTCTCATGTCCCGAAGCTCAATTTTCCCTAAACGAGGAAATTACTTTTGGAAGGGCCCACACTTACCTAACTCAAGAAAAAATGGTTAAAATTGGCATACAAATTTTTAGGCATCTAATCACACTTATATGACCCAAATTTTCACAAAAGGGTTCAAATTTTTTAAGAAAGGTCAATGCAAGACTTGAAATTTTTTCAGCACAGGTCACAAAGGGGCTTGAGATAAGCCAGATGAGATGTACTACTCGAGTTATGTAGAGCAAGCTCTACACCGATATCACTTTGGTTGTTGAATCTACATGTGGTGAGTCGATAGTGGCATGGTGGTGTGGACTCGTAGTAAGGCCAACTCGGTCATGGTGTAGATATTGACAAACTAATCAAGAACCCATTGAGCTTATGTGAGGTAAGAGTGAGCTCAAAAGTGGAATGGATAAGCGAAGCCATGCAAAAATTCAAGATATGTAGAGTAAGTGGATCGTAGTGCAGAGGATGGTGAGGAAATTTGAGTAATAACCATAGTGACTCATGAAGGTAGAGTCAAATTAGCATATTGGTTGTATGTAAACGGAGGATGAGCTAATCATAGGTTAGATAGGGTTTGAGCTCGTTGATGGAAATTAGATAATGGATCAATGTTGGATTCATACTCATAACATATAATTAGAGTGTATGGAGAGCTTGAAAATGAGTTTTACACACATGAAGAAGGGCTTGAGTCGACATGTTGGATAAGCCAAGTTATGGTCTTAGCTTGGTCATCGTAAGAAATAATTTGGGGAAAATATAGTGAGATGAGCTCAAATTCAAGTGGGTCGAAAGTGAACCTATCTCGTAAAGGTAAGACATTTCTTCGGAGTTGGGAGATCGATCTCTATACTTTAGGAATGAACTTGGCACATGGGATAATCGGGGTATAAAACTTGTTTCATATAGAAAAATGGATGGCTCGCCCAGTGGAAGTAACTCACATGCTTGTGGAGAGAGATGGATGAGAACTTGGAAGTAGACTCAATGAAGCGAGTTGAAAGCGATCATTGGGACATAATTCAGAGGATTAAATTGTGAGCCCGTGAATAGTGTTAATAGAGTGTATTGCAATAGGTATCTTGAGTTAGGTCATAGAGCCGTTAGATCCATTGGAATAGGGTTTGAATTTTTGGAAAATATCATTGTAGAGAGCCTACACCTTAGATGAGATAGCTTGAGGGGATTGAATTGCATGTTTTGAAAACTTTGTCAAGGCTGAAATATAGATTCATGAGAATTTTGGCGAACTAACCAAGTGCATGGAGGAGCTCGTGGAATAAGCTACAAGTAGGTGCGTTGGTTTGAACTCGGCTTTGATGGAATTGAGTCATTAGGAGAAAATCCCATGGGATCGGGCCACGATGTAGTGAGTCATTGTTTTTAGATGAGATCACAAGTATACTTGAGGAGTGCATAAGTGAGTTTGGGGATCAAAAGCTTGGGATAACAAGACGTATTCCATAGGTGATGTCTTACATGGATACATTACGGAAGAATGACCAAACCAAGTCTTTACTTGATCATAGGTGCTCGATCGGTCGAGTTGAGAGCTCTTAAGGGTGAGCTGGTTATTTGTGAAATGGGCCAAGCTATACGAGAAACAAAGTATTTGGAGTTGAAATTTATTTGATCGGATCAAGTAAGCCGTGGTGAGTGAAACTTCAAGGTCTCGAGCCTTGAGTAAGATCTTGGCTATTGAGTTTTGAGTTTATAGGTCAAATTCCATATGGATGGCCCTTTTCACTCAAGAGTGATGATCATCATGAGTGTTATGGAGCATGATATCGAGGAAAACACTTTAGAGTTCGGGAAAATATTACTTTGGAGTTCGGGAATTTATAGCTACAAGTTGATGAGGATGAATATCGAATGGTGAGTAGCTAAGTTATTTCCTAATCTTGGTGGAACTCACCCATTTTGGGAATATCATGGTGATTCATGATTTGTGGAGCTAGATAGGGTTCATAATTTTGGGGGTGATCAAATTGGAAACCACACAAATAAGTTTATTAAATGTGAAGAAATGTCTGAATCTCCAAAAATTTGAGGTTTGAATTTCAAACTTCGGGTTCAAAAATGCTGAGTCACATCAAGTTGAGGGTGAAAAAAACTCCAACGGACCCGTTCTTCTTGGTGATTAGTACGAACTTGAATTTGAGTTCATGGGATGATAGGTCAATCCTGAGTTATTGCCAAGTTAGGAGGAGTAATGTTGAGTTCGGCGCTCAATTGAGCTGCAAAGGCTTGAATGATCTGTTTTTATTCACAAATGCAAATGCAACATGGGTTCAAATCATCGTGGGGTGTTTGATTTGGCATAAGGATATTTAATGAAAAATGTTAAAGGTGGTCAACCAAATAGAGTTGGGGATGTTATCAAAGCAACGTGGCATTTAACTCGATAGAACGAATATGAAACACAAATTTAAATGAAAGATGAGATATTTTCGTGCTCGAGGAAGTCAATATGTAGAACAAAGAACTATATCATAATGGAAAGTGTAACCCACCATAGAATGCATAAATATAGATTTCTTGCTAGCTCAATGACTGGTGAGCCATTAAACCATTCAACGTTAAGATCCCTCCAAATGTAAGTTTCAGATGGTGGAGCCTACCAGAGATGTAAGGTGTTTATGGAAAATTATTAAAATATTATATTTTAATTAAATGGAGGTAAATTCAAAATTTGAATTTATGAAAGCATATTAGTAGGTTGGTTAAGCACAATTCCCGGGAGGGCTTAAAAAGTTACTTTCACTCAGAGACCACAACTTCTTCCCGGTTGCTCGCTTTTTACAAAATTGTAGTCGTTGGAATCGAGAGAGCGTGATATACACAATGGAATTATCAGAAAATGGATTTTCAAAGGTTTTGGTATTCTATAATTGCAATATTTTCTTCATTCCATGAATGGTGTTGGGAAGGTGGAGTTACAATTAATGCGGCAAACATGATTGACAACAATGATTAATTATTTGCTACATTATTTCATAGATTCTAATGTTTCTCCTTATTTCTCTCATCTGCTCAAGAACTTCTATAAAATTTAAAGGGGTGCTCATTTCTAAAGGAGTTAGATATTCTTGCAAGCTTCCTTTCTCTTCACAAGTTTAGTTGTTATGAATTTGTAGGCTCACAAGCCCTTCTTCCAAGAATTATAATGGCAACTTCTACCTCATCTTGCTGTAATGATGCACTGTGTAAGTGATTAGAGAAATAAAATATGTTTTATGACTAATTTGTGTCCTTGCATCATTTTTCTACTCTACTCTTCCTCTTTCAAGTCTGTAGGTACACTTGTGTAACTTTGATTTCCATTACAAGTTTCGGAAGTTATTGTGCTTATTCAAGGAATGAAGCATTGTATGCGGTTTGGTTTGTAATGTGCATTCATTCTTCCCATGTTAATATTTCTTTATTGGAAAGCTAGAATTTTTTCTAGAAAAACCCCTTTCTTGGTGCATCACCACTTCTAGTATAAGTTTTATTTCTTACAAATCTCTCTCCCTTAATCCTCTTGAAATGTAGTATAGGTCTAGGTAGCTGTTTTTATTGCATTAGGAGTAGTGTAGTGCTTAGTTTAGGAAGAGGAAGTCGACCTTCTCCGAGAGGTTCACCTCAAGCCCAGTCCCACAACTTGAGAGGTGATCCCATGTTACCCAATCACATCGAATGTCATGTTCACCTTCAGGCCATTCGGGGGTGCAATGATTTGGTGATAACAATTTTTGGCATGCACAGGTGGGACGAGGGTGAAAGTTATAAATTTCACATGTATCCCATTATATATCTTAGTCATATCTTTCACAGGTGTTTATATTTGTGTTCACTTCATTTCATTAAGTTGATGTGCTCTTGGGTAAATTTCAGCCTTAAGAGGTATACCAAAAAAAAACTGGCGACTCGATTGGTCTAAGTAACCCACTGTCTAAGTTGCAACCTATCTTTTTCCACCTATTTCCATCTATTTTTCTTATACATCTTCCCATTTTTCTCCCATTCATGAAGCTATGCAATCATGGTTTCATTCCCATAGTGGAATTCCCACTTGCAGTAGAACTACCCATTCAACATGCCTCCAAGCTTACAAAATTGATCTTCAAATTATTATAGTTCACCTCCAATTCAATATTATGATGAAAATCAGTTGTAACATGCATATCCCTCTGGAAAAGTCATGACCAGTTTGGTTTTTCACCTAACTATGTAGTTTTCCAAGAGAAACAATATGTAAATTCTGGAGGTCATCATACATATGAAGATGCTAAGTTGTAGCTTAAGATGCAAAGAATGGAGGTGGGTGTAACACCCTTAACTGTTGTTATTTTCCTCCTTTTGCATTCAAGTGTTGATATGTGATTTTCCTTATATGGATATGTTCTTTTGATTATGGGAAATCATGCTTGATATGGTTAAAGTATTTTCTACTCTTAAAGAACTTAGATAGAACTGGAATGTTTCCTGGATTCATTTTTTTATCTCTCATAGATGAGTGCAATTTGATTTTAGAAAAATGTAACTTATCTATTTTTATGACTCATCCTTGGATCAATTACAGTGATCCAAGGAATGTTTTAAATCTATTCACGATGAACAATCGATAAATTGGCATTCCATGAATTATTAAGTTTTGGACTGAACTTAGAAGATATAAGTTCTTTAATTCTCCTCAATGAAAATATTTCCATTCTATGGAAAGTTTCGTTGGATTTCTGGGAATCGACCCCGATAGGTCATTATAGTCGTAATTGGGTTTTCAGCCATTTATGGCATTGGTCTAGTGTAACAAAAATGATTATCTAGTCCTATGCTAACATTTTCATGGGGTTTTAGGGAAAGAGATTTACAGAAATGAAACTATACTAGGGATGGTGATGCACCAAATAAAGGGTGTTTCCAGACTCAGGAAGGGTTAATTTGAAGAGGGTGTGTGCACCACAGGTCAACTTCACCTACTGCAACTTAGAGAGGGTACAGATACCACAAACTAAGAGACACACGTTCCCTTTGTTAAACTTTATCAGACCAGAAATATACCAGTTTCCAAGTGAAGAAGGATGAACTCAAGAAGGGTGAACAGACACCACAACTCAACTGCATGCAATACTCCACCACTCGATAAGCACAAAACTCCAAGAACCTGCAATAGAACTTAAACTTGCACAGTGTACCTGCAAGTATGAGAAAGGCACAAAGAAGCATAAAAGGATGAAAGGACCGAGATTAGTCACAAAACACACACTTTTATTGCTTCAATAACATGCACAATGCATCATACATTCAAAAGAGGCAATAGTTGCCATTACAGTCTTGAAGAGGAGGCTTGAAAGTTCTCTCAACACACAAGAACAACTTGCAGAAGAGAGAGGATTCTTGAAAAGTATACACTTGCCTGAGATATCTAACTGTCCAACTTATCAACTGTTGGAACCCTTTGAAATGAGCTTCCAACTTACATTTATAGAAGAATATGTGAGAAAGAAGAGGAAATGGTCATAATTACATTCCTAAAATGAAGGCCCATGATGTATTTATTACAGTTAGTTGAACCACTTGAGAAGGTTCCATCATGGGTCATTAATTGCCTGATGACCTAGTCTTCTCAATTAATTAAAAGAATATTTAAATAAAATAATAATAATAAATATTATTATTAAAATATTTAAATAAAAATATTAATTTAATTAACATAATGTTGGGACCCCCGTTGACCCGTTTGACTTGAAGAGGAGGGGGGTCCATGTGGATAGAGTCTGCACAAATCTCAACTCGGTGAGTTTCGAATCCTCTAACTCGGTGTTGCAATCGATTTTGAACCCCACACTAACTCTTTCCTTGCTTTGGTAATCGGGCTCTTTTGCATTGAGTCCTTCGAATGGTGAGCTATCAAACTCGATTCTTATCATTTTCCTCTGTTAACTCGAGGCCATTTATGCATTCCACGTTCAAACTTCATGAAACATCACCACGAGCTCCCTGCGAAGTCACCGAGCTCTTCATCCAGCAAACGATCTTACCTTTCCTGGGCTCAAACTCACTTGAATACCGAGCTTAACCCAATATTTCTAAAAAGAATGGTTTTACCACAATGCTCAGGATTCTTCCTCATCATATAACACTTGTAGTAAGAATGTTTTGGCTTTTCCATAATAAGCACAATTTGTACCTTCCAAACGATGAGAAAATGCCATTATCAATAAAGACCTAGTGCTGCCATGATGATGACCCAGGCTCATGCCCATAACATGTCGATAGACACCCTTAAGACTGATTTTTGGTCAAAGAACCCTTCGGTATTTTGGCAGTGCACTCTGCAATCTCGGCTCCAATCAACAATTATGCCACTATTGGGATCTTAGTATGGCATAGGTAGCTGTGAGCTACACAATATACTCATTTTTCTAGAAACTAAAAAGATCCTTTATGTTACAATCTGCAACACATAAAATAAGCCCTTCAAAAAATACATTGAACAACTGGGGCAACCAAGAGGACCTTGGAAAAATGTATAGGTAACAACCATATGAATTCTTCCTTAGTCGTGGATCAAAGCTAATAGAAATAAAGCTAGATAAAATTAGCTTGAAACTACAGTATAATCGTCCATTGTAAAAAAAAAGTTTCTCTGAACCTGGTAAAAGAATACTTTTATTGTCTGATTGGACGTACATAATGGAAGGGTATAAATATTGCCTATTGCCCTCAGAGTTTCTCAAAGAGACCATTTACAAGTAACAAGGATGTAGCATACAAAACGGCCAACCAGGTATTTCAGAGTTGACCTTCACATTCAATTCATTTCTAGGAGAAAAATGCTTGAGCAATATGAATCGTTTCATTCTGCACCATTTTAAACCTTCATCTCCTGATTCGGGAAAATTTTATGAAGCCTTGAATAGCGTGACTCCAATCCATCATACACGGCAGTGAATATTTGTTTCTGTGCAGCTTGCCATTCGATCGAGTTCGAAAAAGGATAAGCATGCATTCGATGATAGTTGGATAATTGACATGAACTGCTTGAACTTGAAAGTGCTCAAAAACTTCTTTGCTTGCTCTGCATTCACATATGCTGCTGCTGCTGGGAGTTTGTCTTGTCTCACGACCACATCAAGTCGAGCATCATAGAGGATGAGGAGAAGGTCATTCATTCAAGCCGTTCAAAGTTCCTCGATGCTCATGTTCATGTTCATTCCCTTCCAGCTCTCAGCTCTTATCATGTGGCATAGGCTATATGTTGGAAAAGGTGAATTGATCTCATCGTGGTTTGCATGCCCAATCTGAAATTCATTATGAAATCAACGCCTCGTGAGTCCTCCCATGTTTTCCGTAAGTAAATTCTGAAATTATGGTATTCCATGATTTGAACTAGCTGCATCTCTTTCTTGTGAGCTTGAAACATAATTTTTCCAACTTCGACCCATTGTCTTCAACCATCTCGCCATCATCCTCCCTTATCGCTTGGGTATCATTCGTTGTTTTCTCCATTCTCCCTCCAATTTCAACTTCCTTTAATTAATCCTCTGGTGACTCGCACAAAGACTTAGACCACTCCAGTGCGTGCGATTATTTTTACATGGCCCGTGTGGAAGTCTCATGATGGATAGCCATCGTAATATTTCCCATGCTTGGCAGTTTGATCCGATCCAATTTCTCCCATTCACGGAAGTTTGATCATGGTTTACCAAACCAATATTTCCACTTGGCGGTGCTTGCCATGAATCTCCCCATGCCTTTGGCTGCCATCTCTCCCCACGTGGAATTTCTTCTTTGCTTGCTTGCCATCATCGAACCCACTTGGCATTCCAGCTCCAATCCCATTAACGGCTCGGCCAAATTAATCCACGGGCCCCGGCCTCATTTTGACATCACATGAACCTTGGCAAGATAGTAAAATATTTCCCATGCGCGGGATTACCTACTCGGTCTGCCATGATCATGCTCCCGATTTTTTTCTCTCTTGAGATTTTTTCCTTCATCAGATTTGAGGATAACATTAAACTCTCAGTGTAAACATTTCAGCTGTAGCTTGTAAGGTGTGATAATTTCAACAGAAACCTTTATGCTTGCCAACCTAGTGACTCGTTGAAGATGCTCATATAATTGCAAAGAAAATTGTGCCTCATGAATATTCTGATATGAAACAGTTCCACCTCTATGAGATTCGCTTCCATGAGTTGCATCGTAAAACAAGTAAGGTCTCGATAGAGAATCTTTGTAATAAATTTCATCAAGTCTCCCGGTAACACTCTTACTGTCACTTAATCGATTTTCATAAAAATATCTTGAAGGAAAATCCCGAATTTGAGGATGCATTCGATGCTGAACAGATAAAAACATAGTTGGACGACCTGCTTGTTGGAAGTGCTCAAAAGAACTTCTGCTATACTGCAACATGTCAACTACTTGTTCACCAAATGCTCGGTCGAGGAAGGTCTGAACAACGTCAACGAAAATATATATACTGTATTCACTAATACCCTAGCCCGACATTCTTGCTGCCTCTGAGCTTACCATTGTAAAATTATTTCGAGTAGGCCTCCCAGTTTTGCATTAATCAATGAGCCCTGGAATTGTATCCTAGAAACCATCTTTAATGCATCCACACGAAACGAGTTGCCTTGAATTATCCATCATGCTTGATGAGTCCCATTGATAGGGCTCCATCACGTATCTCTATTTACGCAACGATCTCCATTCATTTTATGGCACTCTTGATGCCTTGGCTTGCATTTGAATCACCCTAGCTCTGCAGAATGTGTCCTAAAAGAAGCTCACCACATGATCTCCAAAATGAACGAGTCACGAAGATGAGTCGAACTCCTTATCTCTGCCTTTGCTTCCACCTGTGGCTTGAACCTTTCCAATTCATTGAGACTTTATTGATAGCTCGAACTTTGACTCTCCCTGACTCGGCCTTCACTTCCACATGCATCGATCTCTACCGAGATCCTTATAGAGTTCCTTTCATTCATCAATTTTCAATGAGCTATATTTTGCATTAACAAGACCATCGTCTAGCTCTTACAACTGAGAGTCTCTACTGAGATGATTTCTGAGATGATTATCAATTTGACACCGGGTTCTTTATCAACTCGACCCTGAACTCTTCACTGAGTTGAGATCAACTGGGTGCCTTTCGATGCTAGGTGATCTCTTCATATGCAATTTAGGAATTATTTTTAATTATTGCATCTCGTTAATAACCGAAGGTGGGTTCCTGGGACTATTATTTCATTTTGAACATGATAGGACCCCATTGTCCAATCTTGCCATGTGTGCAAAATTGGATAACATTTTTGGCGACCTCTTGGGGATGATTGCCTGCTAAGCATGATTCCAGTAGCCTTAAGTCATCCATTGGGCATGGAGTCTATGTTGGAATCCTAATAGTAGTATGATTTTCTTTGACACATCCCAGAATCTCCTTGAGCATTGCCGATATCCTGGACCTCCCTGGAATGCTAAGCATGAAGTATATTGAATCTGTTGAATGCTTGACATCCATGGAACACTGCAAAAATTTGAATGAAGCAAATTTTGAACTCTTATGGAAACCTTGAACCTTTCTTCTCCTTGACACCTTCCAATGATGAAACAATGTGCAGAACAACACAAAACACAACAACAAGGAAAGCAAAACAACAACACACAACAATGTGCATAAGCACTTGGAGGAAAACACCTAATTTAACTGTACAGGGGGGCAGCTTCTCAAAAACAAGCTTTGAGATGTATCCCATTCACATGAATGGGAAGTTCTTCTCCATTGAGCCTAGATAGATGGAATGAATTTGCCTCTTTGCAACTTGTGATGATGTATGGCCCACTCCAGAGAGCGTCAAACTTGGCATGCTGCTGGTTTGGCCCTGTCTTCATCCCATTTGAGAACTAAATCTCCCTCTTGAAAACACCTATTGGATGCCTTCTTATCAAAATATTTCTTAACTTGAGCCTGATGCTGCTCCAAAGTTTTCATAGCCTTGTCTCGTACTTCCTCTAACTCCATGAGTTCAGCAAACCTTATTGTTAGAGGATCACTCTCTATAACTTCAAGTTGATGAGCTAACTCCAAAGAAGGTAACTCCAATGAGAGTGGGAGTTTTTCCTCTCTTCCATATACAAGAACGAAAGGAGAATTTCCGATGGCCCTTTTAGGTGTGATCCGATCTGCCCATAAGGCAGTCTTAAGTTGTGTATGCCAAGTCCTCTTGTTAGTCTCCATTGTGCGCTTAATAATCCTTATGAGGTTTTTGTTGCTAGACTCAGCCAATCCGTTTCCTTGAGGATAGTAATTGGATGAAGTTTTGAGGTATACCCCATTTTTAACAGCCCATTCACTCAATTTCATACCAAGAAAAGCCAGCGCATTGTCTGAAATGACTGTAAATGGAACACCGAACCTCGTCATTATACCCTCCAAAAAATCTAGAACTACCTTTTCATTGCTCTCTTTTAATGCTACCACCTCTATCCATCGAGTAAAATAGTCTGTTGCGGTAAGGACCCACTTATGTCCATCACTGGATGGAGGATTAATCATTCCGATGAAGTCCAACCCCCATTGAACAAAGGGTTGATCCACTTGAATTGGATGCAATGGAAGAGCTGCCAACTTCTGCTTACCTATGAAAAAGGCACATTCCTTACATTTCCTTACCCAAAGATGGGCATCCTTGAATAAATCCGGCCAATAGTAGCCAGCTCGCATGATCTTGGTAGCTGTTGTTCGTGCGGAATAATGTCCTCCAGATAGGCCATTATGAAATTCTTCTAGTATCTTACTTACCTGTTCTGGTCCTATGCACCGAAGGAGGACGCCGTTCAAATCTTTTCGAAAGAGAATGCTATCTACCAAAACATATGGGATAGATTGAAGATGGAAAGTTCATCTTTGGTTTTTATCCATGTTTGTCGGGTATGCTCCTGAGAAGATGAAATTCTTCATTTTGGATAACCAGTCAGCTTGATCAACATCCTCATCAGTATTTAGGAGTGTCACGTCCTCATTACTTTTTGATTCCATGTCTGTTGCAAGTTGCTGACATAAACCCTTACCTCTGACAAGTTTAGTGACTTTGATGTGCACGTCATACTCCATTACCTTCGTGATCCATCCAGCACGCTTTTCATTCATTTCTTTGTTCAGCAAAAACTCCTTGACACCTGGATGAGACACCATCAGATGAATCTTGTTGTTGGACAACATGTGCTTGAATTTCTTCAAAGCTCGAATAACCGCAAAGACTTGCTTTTCAATGAATGAGTATTTGAACTCGTAGTCTTTGAGGGATTGACTGAAGAAAGTGATTGGTTGCTCCATCAGGTTGTTGTTTTGTTGGGTGAGGATCCCTGAAATGCTCTCTTGACCTGCAAAAGCATAAAGGATAAAATCTTTGTCAAACCTAGGGTTCACAAGCATGGGAGCTTGAGAAATGGCTGTTTTGATGGCTTCAAAGCTTTCTCGTCCTTCCTTTGTCCATGAGAATGGCATGTTTTTCTTTAGCATGGCTGTCAGTGGTTTAGCCAATGTCGCGAATTGAGGGATGAATCTCCGCACACAAAATTTATGGTTCCCAGAAAACTCTGGAGGCCCTTCTTGTGACTTGGGAGAGATAAGGACATAATTGAATGAATCCTAGGCTGGATCGATTGATAATCCTTCTGCTGAAACCACATGCCCCAACAATTTTCCCTCGTGCACTGTGAAAATACATTTCTTGGGGTTAAGTGAAACCCCAAATTCCCTACACCTTTGGAAAACTTTCCTTAGATGCGTGATGTGATCTTCTGCATGCTTAGAGTATACAATTATATCATCAAGGTAAACTAAAATAATATCGTTGATTAGTCCCTTAAATGCCATGTCCATGGCTCTTTGGAAAGTAGCCCCGGCATTGGACAATCCGAATGGCATTTTATTGTAGGCATACGTGCCCCACTTGGTAGTGAAAGCCGTTTTGAATTGGTCAGATTCTTGGACTAGGATTTGATTGTAACCTGAATATCCATCGAGCAAAGAAAATCTTTGAGCTCCTACCACCGTTTGAAGGATCTGCTCCATCGATGGAAGAGGATAATGGTCTTTTAATGATGCACGATTCAAATCCCTGAAATCTACGCATAACCGGATCTCTCCGTTCTTCTTCCTCACGGGCACCAAATTGGCTACCCATGAGGAATGCTTGATGGGAAAAATTATACAGGCCTCGATGAGCTTGGTTAGCTCCTTTCTCATTAGTGGCTCAATTTTGGGATTAATTGGTCTCTGTTTTTGACGAACTGGCTTAGCATTAGGATCCAGTTCGATGGTATGTTGTGCTAGACCTGGATCAAAACCACGCAGATCTTTATAGCTCCATGCAAAGATGTCATGATACTCTTGACAAAGTTTGATGAAAGCTTCTTTCTCTTCAGAAGTACACACTTTTCCGATCTTAAGAAATTTTTCATTTGATACTTCAACTTCCTCAAAATATTCTTCTCTGACCACCATGTTAGGGCTTTGTCTTGTGGCTTGGTCATCTGAATTGAAAATGGATTCCAAAGTGACTAAACCTTTTGGTAACTTGTTGCTTTTCAATTGAATAATTTTCTCACCATATGACTCCTGCAACTTATCTTGATTCTTTGTAGCAAACTCCGCCTCTTCTTGTAGGAAGAGGACAATTTGTTTGTCACTATCAAACACTTGCCAACTACTCACATTATCAGGGACTGCTGGTCGAACCACCATTTTAACAAATTGCTGCCCTTCTTTCATGATATCAACTGGTATGTTGTATTGTGAACCAATTGTAGCAAGCCTATCTGCATCTTGATTTTGATCTCTAGGGATTGCATGGATTCCAAAAGCTTTGAAATCTTCAATCAGGTCCCAGACTCGGTTCTTATATGATCTTAAAAGATCATTTTTGGATGCACTACGTGCCAAAACTTGATGAACAACTAACTCACTATCTCCAAAAATAGTCAGGGCCTTGATTCCCTTCCTTTGGGCTAGCTGAATTCCTTGCACAAGAGCCTCGTATTCAGCAACATTGTTAGTGCAACTGAACTACAACTGAGAAAGATGAGAAGTACTTATCTCCCTCTGGAGAAATTAACATAACACCAGCACCGGATCCATTCTTACTTCTTGAGCCATCGAAGAACAATTGCCACAATCCTTTAGAATCACTTGGTGTTTTGACAAGTTGTGGTATGATCGTATCTTCTTCATGGATACAGTAAGTACCTAATCCTGTTTCTTCCAAGACCAGCAAACCAGCTTCTTCTTCGCCAATACATCAGCGTAGGGATCATATTGATGATCTCTACTTACTTCATCTAGCAAAGTATCAGGGACTTCTTCAACAAGGGTGGTTGGTTCATGATCGGCATCTTCCTCTTCTGGATCACCGATGGTGTAATTTCCATTTATGGGACTAGCAGTGTAGGGTTCTACATGATTATGGCAGATTGGTTATGCCCTTATAGTTACTTTGGTTCCGTATCGAGTCCTGAGAATCATATGTGACCAATCGGCTGATAGGTAACCACCCATCTTGGCAGTGAAATCCCGTGATAGGCAGATGGAAAAGAGAGGAGGGAGATCGATGACCGATATGTCTTGGGTGAATGACAAACTTGGGCATGCATGAATGGTAAGTTGAAGTCCTTTGATAACCCCAACAGTCTTAACAGTTGTGCCATCTAGTGAACAACCCCTCTTGTAACTGGCGCATATTGTATGCCTAGTACATCTGTAATTTGTTTCGGCATGACAGAGCTACTGGCACTAGAATCGATCATGCAATTATGTACCAGGTGGTCGCCAATGATCAGGGAAATGTAGAATGGCGGTGGTTTGTTTGCCGTAGGAATGATTTTCCCTTCCGGTTGACACAAATTTGTAGCATTTGTCACTCCATGGCTTGGTGATCCGCTGGTTGTACTAAAACTGTTCAGAGCTTCTCGCAACAGGTTTCTTTGGGAAGGGATCGAGAGTGCGTCCCACATGGTAACGCTCAGATTGGTTTTCTTCATTTGTTCTACTATGCTGAAGGGAATTGCTCCAACTTTGATGACACTTTTTTGGGCATTGGGGTCCTCCTTTGGAAAATGTTTGTTGGGTACCGTGATGCCTGGAGAACCATCTTTCCCTGCGGTGTGGCTAGCCGGTGTTTCTAGTGATTTCTTTCCCACATTTTTATCAACTGCCATTTGAAACCCAGGTTGAGAAGTGGATGCTAGATCAGCTTTGAGAGGTTGAGGCTCCATTGCTCTTTTTTTGGAATGAGTGTTTGCTGCCACTGATGAAGAATCTATATTCAATCCACAAAAATCTTCTACTTGCCAGTTTAGCAAAGCGGATTCTTCAGGTGCCTGCGGTTGATCTGCTGCTTCTTGCGTAGATGAATTGTTTGTTAACTCTGAAGGGGTAGATACACTTTGAACCATAAGGGCCTGGCTAAGAACCCCATTGGGACAAAGATTTTGATTGTGAGGTTGAGAGCAAGGATAACACCATTCGTAGTCTTGAACTAGATTATTTTGAATAGGTACTATAGCTCTAGATGAGCTAGCTGCAAGAGGGTTCCGAAAGTTCAAGGGCCTGACATTTGCAACTTGACTTGTAGTTTGATTTCGAGGCTGATTGTTCCCTTGAAAAGGAGAACGGTTAGCTTGATACTGCTGATTTTGTGGCTGATACGGATGATTGTATTGAAATTGTTGCCTTTTGAGTGCAACGAGCTCATTTCCAAAATTTTGCAGTAGTGACTTGACTTCAAATAGGTCATTTGAAGAGGCAGGGGAAGATTGAGATGGTTGCTTGGAGTCTACTGGAATAGGAGCAATGATAGGCTGATGATTCGTAAGATCTGGAGAAAAGGGCATTGGTGGTCGTGGAGCTATCTTTCCAGCCTGAATCAAAGAATTCTCTACACTTATGGCAACTTCGTAAGCATCAGGAAGTGTAGTCCCTCCCATGGACTGGATCATAACTGCTACATCACTATTCAAGGCTCATAAATAGTACAAGAATGCATTATGTGCGAAAGGCTTTACTGAGCGCGAAATCCTATTCCAAGTCTGTGGAATCGGAAGTTGAAATCACTCATGTATTCTTGGGAAGCTCTCTTTATGGTAGTAAGTTGTTCCAAAAGTGATAGGTGATCACTTTTGTCTTCAAATTGTTTACATAGCTTTTCTCCCAACTCGTCCCAAGTGGTTATAGTGCCAACACCTAACCCGCGAAACCATTGAAGCACTTTTCCCTTGAAAGAGGTAGAAGTCTAAGCTAACGCAACGTTGTCTTCGGTGATATTATGTCTTGCCTGAGATCTTTGGCTACATCAAAGATATGCTCCACTGGAGTAACGTGAGTTTCCCCATGTAGAAGGGTAAACTTTTGAGTGCCGCAACAGGTATCGGGTCACGTTGAGCCAACATAAGAGGACTGCTTGCATTGAAAGGGGGAAAAACTTGGTTCCTCGCCATAGCAACGAAAGGTTGATTGTTCCTGGGTGGAGGAAATCTTCCGTAAGGAGGAGTTGAATGACCCCTACTAGGTAAATCTGCAACTGGGGATGTGGAAATGCCTCTTCTTCTTCTCTTTGGAGGAGACAAGGAAAGTTCGATATGCTGATACTTTCCTTTCTTTGAAGAAGCTCTTGTCTGAATTCTTCGCATAAGTTACTGCACTGAGATTTGGAATCCAGAGATATAGAGTCGCCAGGTACTTTGACTTGTGTAAGTGAGAAGAGAAGTACCAACTCTCTATCCCACCGGGCGTGCCAAAAACTGTTGTCGCCAAATCACTGCACCCTCCGAATGGCCAGGATGTGAATAGGACGTTCGGTGTGATTGGGACACATGGGATCACCTCTCAGTGTGGGACTTGGGCTCGAGGTGAACCTCCGGAGAGAAGGCCGGCTTCCTCTTCCTAAACTAAGTGTTGTACTACTCTAGTGTAACAAAAATGATTATCTAGTCCTATGCTAACATTTTCATGGGGTTTTAGGAAAGAGATTTACAGAAATGAAACTATACTAGGGATGGTGATGCACCAAATAAAGGGTGTTTCAGACTCGGGAAGGGTTAATTTGAAGAGGGTGTGTGCACCACGGTAACTTCACCTCTTTGCTGACTTAGAGAGGGTACAGATACCACAAACTAAGAGACACACGTTCCCTTTGTTAAACTTTATCGAGACCAGAAATATACCGGTTTCCCGGTGAAGAAGGATGAACTCAAGAAGGGTGAATGACACCACAACTCAACTGCATGCAATACTCCACCACTCGATAAGCACAAAACTCCAGAACCTGCAATAGAAACTTAAACTTGCACGGTGTACTGCAAGTATGAGAAAGGCACAAAGAAGCACAAAAGGATGAAAGGACCGAGATTAGTCACAAAACACACACTTTTATTGCTTGATAACATGCACAATGCATCATACATTCGAAAGAGGCAATAGTTGCCATTACGGTCTTGAAGAGGAGGCTTGAAAGTTCTCTCAACACACAAGAACAACTTGCGAGAGAGAGATTCTTGAAAAGTATACACTTGCTTTGAGATATCTAACTATCCAACTTATGCAGAACTATTGGAACCCTTTGAAATGAGCTTCCAACTTACATTTATAGAAGAATATGTGAGAAAAGAGGAAATGGTCATAATTACATTCCTAAAATGAAGGCCCATGATGTATTTATTACAATTAGTTGAACCACTTGAGAAGGTTCCATCATGGGTCATTAATTGCCTGATGACCTAGTCTTCTCAATTAATTAAAAGAATATTTAAATAAAATATTTAAATAATAATAATAAATATTATTATTAAAATATTTAAATAAAAATATTAATTTAATTAACATAATGTTGGGACCCCCCTGTTGACCCGTTTGACTTGAAGAGGAGGGGGGTCCATGTGGATAGAGTCTGCACAAATCTCAACTCGGTGAGTTTCGAATCCTCTAACTCGGTGTTGCAATCGATTTTGAACCCCACACTAACTCTTTCCTTGCCTTGGTAATCGGGCTCTTTTGCATTGAGTCCTTCGAATGGTGAGCTATCAAACTCGATTCTTATCATTTTCCTCTGTTAACTCGAGGCCATTTATGCATTCCACGTTCAAACTTCATGAAACATCACCACGAGCTCCTGCTAAAGTCACCGAGCTCTTCATCCAGCAAACGATCTTACCTTTCCTGGGCTCAAACTCACTTGAATACCGAGCTTAACCCAATATTTCTAAAAAGAATGGTTTTACCACAATGCTCAGGATTCTTCCTCATCATATAACACTTGTAGTAAGAATGTTTTGGCTTTGCCATAATAAGCACAATTTGTACCTTCCAAATGATGAGAAAATGCCATTATCAATAAAGACCTAATGCTGCCATGATGATGACCCAGGCTCATGCCCATAACATGTCGATAGACACCCTTAAGACTGATTTTTGGTCAAAGAACCCTTCGGTATTTTGGCAGTGCACTTGGCAATCTCGGCTCCAATCAACAATTATGCCACTATTGGGATCTTAGTATGGCATAGGTAGCTGTGAGCTACACAATATACTCATTTTTCCAGAAACTAAAAAGATCCTTTATGTTACAATCTGCAACACATAAAAAAGCCCTTGAAAAATACATTGAACAAATTGGGGCAACCAAGAGGACCTTGGAAAAATGTATAGGTAACAACCATATGAATTCTTCCTTAGTCGTGGATCAAAGCTAATAGAAATAAAGCTAGATAAAATTAGCTTGAAACTACAATATAATCGTCCATTTGTAAAAAACAAGTTTCTCTGAACCTGGTAAAAGAATACTTTTATTTTCGATTGGATGTACATAATGGAAGGGTATAAATATTGCCTATTGCCCTCATAGTTTCTCAAAGAGACCATTTACAAGTAACAAGGATGTAGCATACAAAATGGCCAACCAGGTATTTGAGTTGACCTTCACATTCAATTCATTTCAAGGAGAAAAATGCTTGAGCAATATGAATCGTTTCATTACGCACCATAATAATAAACCTTCATCTCTGATTCGGAAATTTTATGAAGCCTTGAATAGCGTGACTCCAATCCATCGTACACGGCGGTGAATATTTGTTTCTGCAGCTATTGCATTCGATCTTGAGTTCGAATAAGGATAAGCATGCATTCGACATCTGCATAGATGACAACACGCATTGGACAACACTTGCTTTGAAACGCGTTCAAAAAAACTTCTTTGTCTTGCTGACATGCTCTTCCATGCGTGGGAGAGTGTCTCACGACCCCACCATCGAGCCTTTACAATCACATATTCAGGACTCCTGGATGTATGTTCATGGAGTTTCCAAAGCTCTTATTTGGCAAAAGTCTCAAAGTATCTTGTGCATGGTGAATTGCCATCGAGTGCCATTAACATCGGATCATTTCTTTGTTGATTCTGAAACCATATCTTTCCTCACGCCAAAGCTGAGTGAAACCCGTGTTTTACTGGCTGAATTCTGAAATTATTGTTTCCATGAGAAGGTGTCTCTTCCTTGTGAGCCACGAAACATACTTTTTCCAACGTCGACCCATTTTATTGGCAACCATCTCGCTCATCCTTTATCACGTCGCGGAGGATTTTCCATGCCTTGCTTTACACAACCACTTTAATTCTCCACGACGACTCACTCGCTGATGACTCGACCACTCCAAGATGCGTGACTCATGGCCGCACTGGAATTCTCATGATGGATAGCCATCGTAATATTTCCACTTGGCAGTTTGATCCGATTTCTCCCATTCACGGAAGTTTGATCATGGTTTACCAAACCAATATTTCCACTTGGCGGTGCTTGCCTGAATCTCCCCTGCGTGGAATTTCTTCTTTGGCTTGCCATCCACGAAAACCCACTTGGCATTCCAGCTCCGAATCCCCGCATAACGGCTCGGCCAAATTAATCCACGGGCCCCGGCCTCAGCTTCGCCACGCAACCTTGGCAAGATAGTAAAATATTTCCCATGCGCGGGATTACCTACTCGGTCTGCCATGATCGTGCTCCCGATTTTTCTCTGCCGAGTTTTCCTTCATCAGATTTGAGGATAACATTAAACTCTCAGTGCAAACATTTCAGCTGTAGCTTGTAAGGTGTGATAATTTCAACATAAACCTTTATGCTTGCCAACCTAGTGACTCGTTGAAGATGCTCATATAATTGCAAAGCAAATTGTGCCTCATGAATATTCTGATATGAAACAGTTCCACCTCTATGAGATTCACTTCCATGAGTTGCATCGTAAAACAAGTAAGGTCTCGATAGAGAATCTTTGTAATAAATTTCATCAAGTCTCCCAGTAACACTCTTACTGTCACTTAATCGATTTTCATAAAAATATCTTGAAGGAAAATCCCGAATTTGAGGATGCATTCGATGCTAAACAGATAAAAACATAGTTGGACAACCTGCTTGTTGGAAGTGCTCAAAAGAACTTTTGCTATACTACAACATGTCAACTACCTGTTCACCAAATGCTCGGCCGAGGAAGGTCTGAACAACGTCAGCGAAAATATATATATTGTATTCACTAATACCTGGCAGCGACATTCTTGCTTGCCTCTCTGTGAGCTTACCATTATAAAATTATTTCAAGTAGGCCTCCCAGTTTTATATTAATCAATGAGCCACTGGGAATTGTATCCTAGAAACCATCTTTAATGCATCCACACGAAACGAGTTGCCTTGAATTATCCATCATTTTCGATGAGTCCCATTGATAGGGCTCCATCACGTATCTCTATTTACGCAACGATCTCCATTCATTTTATGGCACTCTTGATGCCTTGGCTTGCGTTTGAATCACCCTAGCTCTGCAGAATGTGTCCTAAAAGAAGCTCACCACATGATCTCCAAAATGAATGAGTCACGAAGATGAGTCGAACTCCTTATCTCTGCCTTTGCTTCCGCCTGTGGCTTGAACCTTTCCAATTCATTGAGACTTTATTGATAGCTCGAACTTTGACTCTCCCTGACTTGGCCTTCACTTCCACATGCATCGATCTCTACCGAGATCCTTATAGAGTTCCCTTCATTCGTCAATTTTCAATGAGCTATATTTTGCATTAACAAGACCATCGTCGAGCTCTTACAACTGAGAGTCTCTACTGAGATGATTTCTGAGATGATTATCAATTTGACACCGGGTTCTTTATCAACTCGACCCTGAACTCTTCACTGAGTTGAGATCAACTGGGTGCCTTTCGATGCTAGGTGATCTCTTCATATGTAATTTAGGAATTATTTTTAATTATTGCATCTTGCATAACCGAAGGTGGGTTCTTGGTGTCGCACTATTATTTCATTGGAGAAGAGGAGAAGAAAGGAGCTCGATCAGAGGTCTTCTTCGATTTCATAGTGGCACTATCAGGCATGATAGGCTCTAACTGTTAAAATCTCTTACATCCTCTAAATGTTTTCATTAAAACAACTTGCTTTGTTGTGTTTGTGCATTTCATGCTTATCTAGTTATTTAATTTGTTGGGTTTTGTAAAATCTTGTATTCTGGGTTCGAAACTATGAAGTAAGTAATTTTGTTGGAAGCTTTTGTGTATTGTCTTTTGTTAAAAATAACTTGGCAAGCTCGAGCAAGCTGGTAACTCTGTTAATTTGTTTTGGTTGATGGAAACTATTGATTGGTTTCACCACTTGCTGGCCATGATTTACTTGTTGAGTTTTGGAATAACTCTGAGTTTTTGTGTTTGAGTTTATTGTTTGGAAATTTGTTGCATATGATGGTGACGAACTGGTAAGGAACTCCAGTCATATAAACCTTTATGCAAATAGAGAATTGGATGGAAACCTATTTCAATGGATAGATCCGTCGTAAGGGGGGTTTCGGTACTATGGAAACCATGTTTTATTTAATGGTTAATGGGTTGTGAATAAAACCCATACATGGCTTGGTCTTTGTATTTTTTTCATGCAAAAATGTAACTATCTTCTTGGAACCCGCATGCATTAGGAACCTGTGTTTTATATGTTAGATAAACATGATTGTTGTTTTAAGTCCGCTTATGGCATGAGGTTTGTGAACTATTGTCTTTTTGATTATTTAATTGTTATGGTATATTGTTATGAACTCAGCTTTCATATTTTGTGGCCATTGGGTTTGAGTTCTGTTGAGAATCTTTCAATCAGTATGAAACAAGGTTCGAATGGTGTTAATTGAAAATGGAAAATAATTTCTTTTTCGAACCATATACAAGTAATCTCTTGTACTATGTATAGTATCATGATGCTTGAATATTAGTGAATACGTGGTTTGAATTTGAGATACAATACTGTGTAAACAAGTTTGTTACTTGGTGTTAAATTGCAATGGTAACTGGAACGTTGTGTTGGTTCAATTATTACCTTCTATTGATTATTTTATAACTAAGAGGGAACGAGTTGTTACCCTAACTTGGTTTTTCTTCTTTAACCTTGACTGATTTGATTCTTGAGGAAGTTATGTTTATTTTATTGTGCTCGGGATTGAAATCTGAGTCTTGCACAAAATGAAATTATATATATATATATATATATATATTATTGTTGATCTTGTCGTTTATTGAGAACCCAATTTACAGTCCTTGAAGTGATGTATTGATATAGGGTTGAAATAAATCTGCCTTGCCGGGACTAGCTGAAAGCCTTGGGGATTAATATCAGTTTAGGCTTCTTGTCTCTTGTTGGGTTCAACAAATGAATGTTAGGTCTGGAAAAGTAAATTGTGATTATAAAGTTGAATGTGGACTGTGTTTGAACTTTACTATTTTATTAAGACTTTATTTGGAAAAGGGAAATGTATGTAGGATAGATGGAACTTTAATGTAGATTGTACATTAGTTCCAAGGAAAATAAAAGGGGTTGCATGTTCTCTTATTGGTGTAGGTTGTTCTGGTTCTGTGAAAGAATGATAGATCTTGAAAGTTACACAGTAAATTTTGATTGTCGGTGGGCTGTGTATGAGTTTCATTTATATAATTTTTCAATGGAAAGTAGAAATCATACAGTATATTGGAAAAGTTGAGAAAGATGTATCAATTGGTTATCTCTTTTCTGATATTGACCTTGTTCTCTTGGAACTCCTGTTTAAACATGAACTATATGTTTAAAAGGAAGTAAAACTGTTTAATTAAGTTGTAAGATTTGATTATTGAGTGGGTTCATATCATGATAGATATATTTTTCTAATATAGATTGAGTAAGATCAATGGTTGGAACTTCCTGATATTATTCTGATTGGAAAAGAGATTCAATACTTAATTTTGTCTTTCTACACTTTTAAATTGACTGAAATTATGCAGGAAAAGTTGGTTGATTGGTTGGCTAAGAGAAGTTGTAAACTTATAGTTGACTGATAATCTATCATGTTTTCTAGGGTTATCTTTAAATGAATCTGTTTGATGAATACTTTAAAATATTGAATTTTAAAGTAGTAAACCTTTAAGAAGAATAGTTAAATCATGATATGCATTTGTTTCTACCTTTTCGGATGTTAAGTGCTTGGGCATAACGGAGATGTTTTCTCTCTTGCTTTACTTGACAATTGGATGAAACATCTTAATGTGATTATGCTGAAAACATTTCCTGTATCTTTTAGTAAGGTTAAGTGTTGTAATATATTTGGCAAGATTAGAAATAATGATATGTTATGATTGTTGTTTTATAAAGATAATTGATGAGATCAATTATACTTTAAGTTGAAGGACAAAATTTATAGAGTATATTCTGTTCTTCCATTTGTTAACTCTACCTTAGTATTACTCTTCTTTTATTAATATTACATATGCTTAGGGGCATGAACTATTAGTGGTTCATTAAAGTAGGGTTGTTCTTATTGGGACATTTAGTGGATTGCACTTCATTTTAAGGCTTAGTGCTTATCATGCTCAGTTCATTGAACTGACCCGTGCTAGCAATTTTTGCAGATGGACTTCGTAAGTGATAAAAGAAGGCAAAACTTATATGATGCATTGGCTGATCTAAGTTGATTCTTGTGAAGAAATTCTGATTTGTTCTCAAGTAGTATTGTAAAAAGAAAAGTTTATCTCTTTTGAATAAAGATCTATCTTACAGTATGCCCAAAATGCATAAGTTGTAAATGTATAAGTTTGAAAATGAATTGAAAGATGGAAATTTACTTGCATAGATTGTGTAAATTATCCTATTTTGAGGATAATCTTCTTGTTATCTATATGATTGGATGTGTATTCTTGTTGGTATTATAAAAAGGAATTTAGATGAATTTCCTAAGTAAGCTATAGATAAATAAGTGGCTGAATACAACATTCCTATTTAAGTATTTCATTATATCATGTGATGTGAAGTAAAACTATAATAAAAATCATTGTAATTATGAAGGACATTACAGGGTGTGTTTAACCCTAGAATGTAACTAAGAAGAGGATGACCCTTCCTCTCTAGTAATGAACTAATAAAAGAGGAAGGTATGATGGTTAATCATTAAGACTTAAGAATAATAAGTCTGATATGTTTCAGCCTAGTAGGTTACACTTCCTTAATTAGTTAAGTTATTTAAAATAAAGGAACATAAGTTGTTGCTGTCCTATTTTTGAATAACGGGTTGTTAGGATAAAACTAACAAATTTGGAAGAAATATTAAGTTAATTAAAGTTCTTAGGATTAATTGAATCTGATATATAAATAACTTAAAGAGTGTTGAACTCGTGGTGGCTAGGCTCAGCCGAGTTCGTAGCCTAACAACCCAAATTTAACTTAACGTAAGTAAATTCTTGGAGGTATGTACATCTTCATGAGGCTGTTCTATAGGATGTTGACACACGTCAACTACAAGGTTGTACCTTTGAGAAGATTAGGATCTTCTCAAGGATACAACAATGTAGTTAACATGTGGCAACACCCTTCTGCATTGATCATCAAGATCTACACACCTTTGAACTTGATCAAGATTTTCCTCCAAGACTGGTTAGTATCATAGCTAGGATATGAAGTAGCCCTTTAGGACTCAGGGTACCTTGGCACACGGGGTTAACCTAGGTTGACCCAGTATGCCAATTTACCCTAAGTCTTTATGAGCCTTTTCATATCATGACCTATGTTGTTAACCTAAACTAGAGTTAAACCTTGGGCAAGGGGACTGACAGAAGTTAGTATAAGACATTCTTGATAACAATGGAGTGGGGTGAAGGACATATTCCAGATTGACGAGTATGCCATCAAGGAATAATTTATACGAACAATGTATGTTAGAAATCTTTGGCCAAAGTATCGCAAGCTACTGATTGCGTTGTCCTATGTCACCTAGTCTAAGGATCGTGATGCCAATGAATATTGGTAACAAATATTCAGTTAGGTTCCTTGGACAAATCACTCAGAACCTAGAATAGGGTAAGAGAACCAAGTATATGAATATTCAGTAGAATACTCAAAACTCAAAGTTACACATGAATGGATTAGTAGTTCACCGAGTCATGGAATGAATAGATCGGTTACTCACCGAGTCATTACAGCTGCATATGGTTATCTGTTATAAGAATGATTGTTATGAAATGTGTGTTCTAAATTATGTATTTAGAACAAAGAACATTAATCATGTAATTTAATTTTTTCCTTGTTTCTAAAGTCTTAAAATGGGAATGTTACAGTGGGTATGCTATAGTCCAGAGCCACATCTCAAATGAAGGCATTGAGGAATGACTTCAGGATACCTTTTTGAGGGTTGGTCCTATGCCAAAGTTTGATAGCTTGCAGAAAATATTTGTTTCATGACTGAATTGCTACCTCAACTTCAAAGTTGGATCGAAGAGATAGAGGCCTATGAGTTTGATGCAAGGCAGCCTTTTCAATGGGTAACTCCTACACCACCACCTCAAAGTTCTCTTTCCATTTCTCAATCAATGTCATTTTAGTCTAAACCTCAAATTCCAAGATTTTCACTTTGCCCATGATGAGAATTCCATTCCTTCATTTCCTATCTTTCAATCCCATCATGAATATTATGTTCCCCGTTTTTCCAAAGTTCCTTCTTTTCTGTAAAGGCCACCAAGATAAGAAGTTGTACCTCTGTCTCCACCTCAAATAGTGAAGGAGTACGTTGAGCCCCAACCCACCTCTTCTCTTACAGTCCCAAATCTATTTTATGAAGAAGAAGAGGAGAAGGTTAAGAATATTAGTAAAGATGAACTTTTAAAAATTCTAAAGGAGTGGGCCACAAGATTGAACATCAAGTAAGTTCCCCTCCTAACTTAGCCTCTTTCCAATGTTGATATTCACGAACAGATGGTTGAGACTGAATTTGCATAAGAACAAGCATGAGTGAATGATGAAATTTTTTTTTTTTGTTAAGAATGCAATATTCAGTTTGGTCCCATATCATTAGGGGAGGTTGAATCACCACAAGTTACAAAGTTGGTTGTAGAAGAGAAAAAGTTAGCCCCAAATATGCCAAAAGAAGAGCACGTGCAAGATGAAGAAGAAAGACTCTCAAGTGTACCAGGTAATTCCAATGAGTGCAATGACCCTAACTGTCATGCATGTCAAGAGCTCACAAACTTTTGGAAAGCTGCATTATTCCACCAAGGTCATTCACACATAATGTAGTTAGACATGAAGAGCTTCAGGTTGTGAACAAAGACCATGTAGGTTCTGAGGTTTCAAACTCTTTTCCCTCTTCATATTTTCAAAGTTCTGATTTCCTAGATGAGTTTAATCTTTCAAAATTTATGTTGGAGGATGAAGAAGGTCATGGTAAATAAAATTCCAATCCAGAGAGCATCATGGTGAAGGAAGTTGAAGAATTTACATAACCGAGCACTATGGAGGTAAACAATCATGATATGGAGGAGTGTTTGGATGAAAAAGAACCTATGGAAATAGTCATTTCTACTATTCCATTATCTATCCTTCAATACAAATTTCCTAGTGCTTTGCAAGGGAATATTCAAGAACCACCTATTTCTCATAATAATCTTCTTGAGATAAGATTGGAAGAATTGAATCTTCCATATGAATCACCAAATGAAGAGGAAAATGAGCACATGGAAGAGGCCAACTCAGATTTGGGAACTTGGAATGTAAATGACATCATTGGAAGTTTCTTGCTCCCAACTATGGGGCTTGATTTGGTTAGTGAACCTATGATGGAGGAAAGTGTTTGAGAAGATATTACTACTCCTATTAGTTCTCAAAAGTAACAAATGAATGAGTTTTATTTTTTAGATCAACGGAAAGAAAGGAAACTACTAGATGAGCATCACATTCCAAACACTTGCAGTGATTTTCCAATGATTCCATTTGGGGATACAAATAATCTAGAGGATTTTCATGTCATACAAGAACTTATTGTTGTTGTGGAAGAGAAGAGGAATGAAGAGGATGTCACTTCAATACCATTTATCCATGAGGAAGATGAGTTGTTTGTAAATGGGAAACATGACAAAATCAGCTCATGAACAACCATCACTTTCAAGGATGTTTTCATGCAAACTTTCTAGTTAAAATTGAATATCATAGTAAAAGTGAAACTCAATGGGTATAACCATGTACCATTAAGTATTTGGATTCATTAGAGTCAAAATAGGAGTCCCAAATAGTCACATTCACTTTAGAATGTGTTGGATGAGTTTCACATCCCCCGATGATCAATTACAATACCTCTACAAAACAAATGCAGAGTAACTACAAGAGGCATACTTTCTCTTTCCAAGTGATTCCTTGGTGAAACAAGTGGAGAATTGGGCTTATCTCGATTTCACTTTCAAATTATCAACTATGTCTATCGTCACATCATCTACATGGCTTCCCATTGTGAGGAAATGAAGCTATTTTTCACAACCAGTTTTCAGTGGTTCATTTCACTTATATGTACTTCAAGTTAGTATAGAGTAGGGATAGGTTTGATTTCAATAGAATAAGTGTCTAACAAAATCTGCATGTTTCATTTGAATAATTTATGGTTTTCAATTGTTGTGTATGTGTGTTTTTTTATCGTTTCTCTTGCACAACATTTCCGAAGCTGCAGAATTATCATAAGAAGGAAAAAATTCAAGTTTAATAGAGTTTCATGAGGTCCAAAACCAGGAGATGTTTTACTCAAATCTTTGCATTATGCTGTGCATTCCAAGCAGCCGTGATTTACAATGTGCTTCATTTTTCACAACATCATATTTTGGGACAAGGTCAAACAATATATTTTGGTACCAATAATGACTCCACGTCTAATGGATTTGATGTAGGCTACTAGAAACATGCTTAGCAGGCAAGCATCCTCAAGAGGTCGCCAAAAACATGTCATCAATTTTTACTCCCTCAAGAAAAAATGGACAATAGGATAATATCTTGAGACCCAAAATACTTCTGTGAAGATTTTGGGGTTATCGAGACAATTTCAAGCTTTGATTAGTGTTTATGATCATCTTGGACTATTCTTCTCTTTCCTAGGTCCTGGAAGCTCGAGTTTCACTTGGAACAAGGAAATTGCCTTTGGAAGGGCCCACACTTACCCAAATCAAGTAAAACATGGTTAAAATTGGCATACAAATTTTTAGGTGTCTTATCACACTTTTATGACCCAGTTTTTCATAGAAAGGTTAAAAACTTTAAGAAGGGTCAATGCAAGAATTGAAAATTTTTCAAAGCACAAATCACAAAAGGGCATGAGCTAATCCATATGAGATGTACTAGTGTGAGTTGTGTAGAGTGAGATATACACCGAGCTCACTTTGGCTATTGAATTTACATGTGGCGAGTTGACAGTGGTGTGATGGTGTAGAATTTTTAGTAAGGCCAACTCAGCCATGGTGTAGATATTGGAAAACTAATCGAGAACTCGTCGAGCTCATGTGAAGTAAGGGCGAGCTCACAAGTGGAATGGCTCAACGGCCATGCACGAAGTCAAGATTTGTAGAGTAAGCGAGATCATATTGCAAAGGATGGTGAGGAGATTTGAGTAATAGCCATAGTGATTCATGAAGGTAGAGCTGAATTAGCATATTTCTCGTATGTCAACCGAGGATGAGCTAATCATAGGTTGGCTTAGTTTTCGTGTCATCAATGTAAATTAGATAATGGCTCGGTGTTGGATTCATACTCGTAACATGAACTTAGAGTGTATGGAAAGCTCAACAAAGGTGAGGTTTGCACACGTGAAGAAGTTCTCAAGGTGACATGCTTTGGATAAGTAGAGTTATGGTCTTAGCTCGGTCATCGTAAGAAACAATTCGGGGCAAAGCTAGTGAGGTGAGCTCAAAGTCGAGTGGGTCAAAAGCGAACCTATCTTAGAAAGGCGAGTCATTGTTTTGGAGTTGGGAGATCGATCTTGATGCTACAAGAATGAACTTGGCACATGGGATACTCGGGATAGAAAACTCGTTGCATATAGCGAAAGGGATGGCTTGTCATGGAAGTAGCTCACGTGCTTATGGAGAGAGATGGATACGAGATTGGAAGTAGACTCAATGAAGCAAGTTGAAAGTGACCATTGGGATGGAATTTAGAGGATTGAATTATGAGCCCATAAAAGGTGTTCATAGAGTGTCTTGTAATAGGTAGCTTGAGCTAGGTCACGGAGAGTCATCAGATCCATTGGATTCAGGTTGAAATTTATGGAAAATCTCATTGTAGAGAGCCTACACCTCAGATGAGATAGCTCAAGGGGCTTGAAGTGAATGTTCAATGAAATCCGTCAAGGCCGAAATATAGATTCATGAGAATTTCAAAGTGAAATAACCGAGTGCATGGAGGATCCCATGGAATAAGCTATATGTAGGTGCGTTGGTTCAAACTCAACTTTTATGGAATCAAGTCATCAAGAGAAAATCCCATGGAATCGAGCCATGATGCAAAGTGGGTCATTGTTTTAAGACGAGCTCGGGATAACAAGACGTAGTCTGCAGGTGACATATTATATAGATATATTATGGAAGAACGGTAGACCCAAGTCTTGATGGATCATAGGTGCTCGATCGGTTGAGTTGAGAGATCTTAAGGGTGAGGTGGTTATTTGAGAAATGAGTCGAGCTATATGAGAAAAAAATTATTTGGAGTTTAAATCGAGTCAATCGGATCGGGTAAGTTGTGGTGAATGAAATGTCGAGGTTTCAAAGCCTTGAGTAAGAGCTTGGTGATTGAGTTTTGAGTTTACAGGTCCAACGCCGCTTGGAGGGCCCTTGTCTCTTAGGAAAAATGATCATCATGAGAGTTCTGAGAAAGATATTGTTGAAATCAACTTCGAAGCTTGAGGGATACAACTCAATCTTAGGAACACACTTTGGAGTTCAGGAAAATATTACTTTGGAGTTTGGGGAATTTGTAGCTACGAGTTGATGAGGATGAAGCTCAAACAATGAGTAGCCAAGTCATTTCCTAAGCTTGGTGGAATTTACCCATTTCGGGATATCATGGCAAGTCATGATTTGGGGAGCTAGGTAGGGTTTGGAATTTTGGTCCCGATCAATTCGAAACTTCCCAAATAAGTTGATGAAATGCAAAGAAATTTCTGAATCTCTAAAACTACAAATTCCAAATTTCAGACTTTAGGTTCGAAAATGCTAAGTCATGTCGAGTTGAGGGCGAAAGAAACCCCAAAAGACCCATTCTTCATGGAAATTAGTTTGAACTTGACTCTGAGTTCATGGGATGATAGGTGGGCCATTACATTGGTCAATCCCAAGTCACCACCGAGTTAGGAGGAGTAATGTTGAGTCAAGTGTTCAATTGAGTTGCAAAGGCCTGAATGAGTTGTTTTCGTTCACCAATGAAAATTCAATGTGGGTTCAAATCATCATGGGGTGTTTGAGTTGGCATAAGGCCATTTAATGAAAAATTTGAAATGTGGTCAACTAAATAGAGTTGGGGATGTTATCAATGCAATATGGCATTTATCTCGGTAGAATGAATACGAAGCACCGAGATAAATGCAAGATGAGCTATTTTCATGCTCGAGGAAGTCAATACATAGACTAAAGAACTTTTTCATAATGGAAAGTGTAACCCACCACACAATTCATAAAGATGGCTTGCCAACTAGCTCAATGAGCTTGGCGAGCCATTAAACCATTAAATGTTAAGATCCCTCTAAATGTAAGTTTCAGATGGTAGATCCTTCTAGGGATGTAAGGTGTTTCTAGAAAATTATTAAAATATTATATTTTAATTAAATGGAGGTAAATTAAAAATTTGAATTTATAAAAGCATATTAGCAGGTTGGTTAAGCACAATTCTTGGGAGGCCCTAAAAGTTACTTTCACTCAGGAGACCACAACTTCCTCCCCGGTTGCCCATTTTTCACAAAATTATAGTCATTGGAATTGGGAGAGCACGAGATAGACAATGGAATTATCCAAAAATGGATTTTCAAAGGTTTTTGTGTTATGGAAGTGCAATATTTTCTTCATTCCATGAATGGTGCCGTAGTAGTAGAGTTGTAATTAATGTGAAAAGCATGGTCGACAACAGTGATTAATTATTTGCTATATTATTTCCTAGAGTCTAGGGTTTATCCTTATTTCTCTCCTTAGCTCAAGAAATTATATAAAATGTAAAGGGGTGCTCATTTCCAAAGGAGTTATACATTCTTCCAAGTTTCCCCTCTCTTCACAAGTTGAGTTGTGTTTAATTTGTAGGCTCACAAGCCTTTCTTCCAAGAATTATAATGGAAACATTTGCCTCATCCTACTTTAATGATACAATGTGCAAGTTCTTAGAGCATTAAAATATGTTTTGTGACTAATTTTTGTCCTTGCATTGTTTTTCTACTCTATTATGAGTCTTTCATGTCTACAGCACACTGTGTAAATTTGATTTCCATTGCAAGTTTTGGAAGTTATTGTGCTTATTCAAGGAATGAAGTATTGTATGGGGCTTGGTTTGTAATGCACGTTCATTCTTCCTATTTTCATATTTCTTCATTGGAAAACTATAATTGTTTCTAGAAAAACCCTTTTCTTAGTGAATCACCACTTATAGTATAGGTCTTATTTCTTGCAAATCTCTCTCCCTTAATCCTCTTGAATTGTAGTATACGTCTAGGTCGCTATTTTTATTGCATTAGGAGTAGTGTAGTTCTTAGTTTAGGAAGAAAAATTTGGCCTTATTCGAGAGGTTCAAATCGAACCAAAGTCTCATATCTTGAGAGGTGATATCATGTTACCCAATCACATCGAATGTCATGTTCACCTCCAGGCCATTCATGGGGTGTAGTGATTTGGTGATAACACTACCCCTATATATCGAGCTCCCCTCTTTGTGTATAGAGCTGGGAGATTACATAAATGAAGAGGAGGACTACATAGTAGCTTGACTAATGGACTTGGAGCTATTAGATTAGAAAATAATTCAGGCCCTTAATAACCTTAAAGTATATTAGGATCAAGTGTGGCAAAGCTACAACAAAAGAGTGATACCTCTTTCATTTGAGGTAGGAGAATTGGTGTTAAAATAAAATTAGTTCAACACACCAAAAGATAGAGAAAAGAAGGGAAAATTTGAGCCTATCTAGTTGGGGCCATATGTTGTGTTTGCAAAGTTTAATTCAAGATCTTAAAATATTTCTTACTCAGATGGTCCCTAAGATATCATAAAAAAACAAAAAAATTTAAAATAGAAAAATAAAAAGAGAAATAAATAGGTGAGTCCAATAGTGAAAACCATGCAATTGAGGGCACTTTGGACAAGTCCTTTGGTGAAAACCAATTTTTGGTGCCATTGGAGGGTTCGTTATTCACAAGCATTTCATGTATAGGATTGTGATAGCTTTATCCTAAGCTAGTATTTTTTTGCATATGAGCTACTTTTGAGCCTAGCCCTCTTGGCTTTGATCCGATGATCCTACTTCGAATGCAAAGAGTTTTCCTTTGAATATTCCCATCTCACGCTAGGGGTAATTTTGCATCATTGATTATTACACATAATACATGGAATTCTACACTTGTACATCCATTCTAACATTTTGAACATCCACGTTTCTTCATTTCCTTGCATGTTCACTTCAATACCTTTCCAACACAAAAAAAACAGAGTCGCTTTGAGGTTGGGAGAAAACATTATGGCCTCTTGAAGATAGGTTATGCACACAATGTAACACTAGCATGCCCTTGTTAACACCAAAGCACCCTTTTTAACACCAACTTGCCTATTTTAACACCAGTACATCCCTTTTAACACCAACACACCCCTACTAAAAACATAGCCATCTTAATGCCAACGCATCTAGAGAGACGTTAACGCTCCCATTTATAACACCAACACGTGGATGAGTAACACCAGCACATGGATGAGTAACACCAACGCATCCCTTCCTGTAGGTGGTCAAAAAATGGATTTTGACAAGAAAAATCTCAAAAATATAAAAATTTAGCAATCTGATTTAATTTTGGAAGCACTTTACCTCCCTTGATCTTGCAAAGAACATAAAAACAAAACAACTACAACTAATCTAGCTAAGAAACCTCATAATTATCAAAACTAATGCAAAAGAGGGTTAGTAAAATCAAAATTGAAACTAATCTAAAAATATTGAAAAAATAATCTAGAAAGCTTGAAACTAATCTAGAAAGCTTGAAACTAACCTACAAAACATGAAACTAATCTAGAAAACTTTAAAATAATCTAGAGGCATGGTTATCTCATTACCACTTGAAAGGTAGAGATCTATTTTATGACATAAGGGGAATTGCTAAATTTAATTTTCATGAGATAAGGCAGTGGTTTTGGAGGGAACTGCATTAGGTACTTGCATGTATTAAATGCTACTCCATGGACCTTAGAATGAGAATGTAGCTTTTCAAGGAAGTCATCGAGTTGTTGGGTGTTTTTAGTTTTGTCATTATTTTGATTAATCTTCTAGTTATTTCAAACTCTGCATGGAATGGAGTATTTCCTATTTTTTTGTTCATTTGTTTGTTTTTGCAAAATGCTTTGCATTCATATCTCTAATCGATGGTTGAGAGATTTTGGGAAAACATTGATGAATGTTATCAATAAATAAAGAATGAAATTATTCTGGGGATTTTTCTTAGTATTGGATTAAAAGGTGAATCTAGGATTGAGCTTGCATTGTCAAAAGTATGAAATTTTGATACATGATCTCGCGAATCATTAAAACCTTTCAAGACACCTTTCTTTTTCTCAAAGTGGGGCCTCGATCTTATAGGTAAGATCAACCTTGTATCCTTAGATGGCCAAAAGTTCATTATTATTGCTACCGAATATTTCAAAAAATGGGTAGAGTATATTCCTCTTACATATATTGAAGGTGCGCAAATATCTAAGTTTATAATGAACCATATCATTTAACGATACGGTATCCCCTCTTCCACTCGTAGCGAGAAAATGGTAAGTAATTTAAAAAAAAGTGTGAAAGAGTTATGTAATTTTTTTCAAATCTCTCTCAAATTTTCAACTCCTTTTAACCTCAAGGTAATGGGAAAGTTGAAGCTTCTTATAAAACTATTATCTATATTATGGAGAAGATGGTGAATACCATAGGTCATAACTTGCATTTACTGATTCACCCCACCCTCCGGGAATTCATAATGTCTATCTCCACTCCTATAAGTGCCACTCTATACTCCCTGGTGTTTTGCATAGAAGCCGTGCTACCCTAGAGATCGAGCTCCCTATTTACATATAGAGCCAAGAGATTACCCGGGATGAAGAGGAGGACTATAGAGTAGCTGAACTAATGGAGTTTGAGATATTATATGAGATAGGATTTCATGCCCTTAAGCACCTTAAAGTGTATTAGGATCGAGTGTGGCAAAGCTATAAAAAAAGAGTGATACCTTGTAAATTTGAGGTAGGATACTTGGTGCTAAAATAAAATCAGTTCAACACCACAAAAGACAAAGAAAAGAAGGGTAAATTTGATCCTAATTGGTTAGGGCCATATGTTGTGGTTGCAAAGTTTGGTTTAGGATCATACAAGATTGCTTACTAAGATGGGAACCCATGAATGCAATGCATCTTAAACATTTCTATGCTTAAGAGTGGGGTCCCTAAAATATCAGAAAAACAACAAAAATGTATAAAAATAGAAAAAGAAAAAGAGAAATAAATAGGTGCGTCCAATAGTGAAAACCACGCAATTTTGGCACTTTGGACAAGTCCTTTGGTGAAAATCGGTTTCAGGTGCCATTGGAGGATACATTGTTCACAAGCATTTTAGGTCTAGGATTGTGATAGCTTTGTCCTAAGCTAGTCTTTGTCTGCATCTGAGATAATTTTAATCATATCCCTCTTGGCCTTGATCCTTTTGATCATAATTTTGAATGTGAAGAGTTTTCCTTTGAAAATTCCCATCTCAAGCTAGTGGAAACTTTGTATTCTAAATTATTGCAAATAATATGTGGAATTCCACCCTTTTACATACCATCTAACATTGGCGACATCCATGTTTTTCGTTCCCTTGCACGTTAAACTTCAATACCTTTCTAGCATAAAAAATGAAGTCATTTTGAGGTTAAGAGAAAATGTTATGCCATCCTAAGATAGGTTGTGCACATGATATAACAATAGTGTGCCCTTGTTAACACTAGCACACACTTTTAACACTAGCTCACCCATTTTAACACCAACATGCCCCTTTTAATGCAATCATGCCCCACGTTAATGCCAGCGTGCCCATAAAAAAACATCCCGCTTAATGCCAATGCATCCAGAGAGAGATGTAAACATGCCCTTTGTAACACCTACTCATAGAAGAGTAACACTGATGCATCCCTTCATGTATGTGGTCAAAAATGGATTTTGATAAGAAAAATATCAAAATCTCAAACTTTAGCAATCTGATTCAATTTTGGCAACACTTTACCTGCCTTGATCTCCGTAAAGAACATAAAAACAAAGACACTACAACTAATCTAGCTAAGAAACCTCTTAATTATCAAAAGTAATGAAAAAGAGGGTTGGTAAAATAAAAAATTAAAACTAATCTATAAATCTTGAAAAACTAATTTAGAAAGCTTGAAACTAATATAGAAGGCTTGAAACTAATATAGAAGGCTTGAAACTAATATAGAGGCATGCTTATCTCATTCTTGGTTGAAATGTAGAGATCTATTTCATGAAATAGGGGAATTTATAATTTAATTGGCATGGGATAAGATAGTGGTTTTTGAAACAGAACTAGACCGAGTACTTGCATGTATTAATTACATTAAATGCTACTCCACGGACATTGGGAGGGGCATGTAGCTTCTCGAGGAAGCCATCAAGTTGTTTTGTGTTTTGTTAGTTTCGTTATTATTTTGATTAATCTTTTGGTTCCATCAAACTTTGCATGGAATGGATTATTTCCTATTTTTGTGTTCATTTATTTGTTTTTGAAAAATGTTACATGCATATCTCTAACTAATAGTTGAGATATTTTAAGGAAAAAAATTGATGACTATTATCAATAAATAAAGAATGGAATTATTTTGGGGATTTTGGGCTCAAGCTTGCCGAATAAGTTGGAAATGAAAAAGATAGATTTGAGGCTTCTACTATCGTGCATGATTCGTATTTTTCCTTCTTTTTAGCTTGTTCCATGTACTATTTGTGTGAAATGATTATTTGCAATAATGTTCTTTTTCAAATTGGGTTAAATGTGTGAGAATGTTATTGGGATTTTTTTACGAATGTTGATTTCTTTGGATGAAAGTGTATTATGAGGGTTTCGTGGTGACTGGGAGTGCTTATGTTTCATTATTTTGTTGGCTAGATACAAACCATTTGTTTGGGGTTATGTGATTTCTAGTAGGAATAACATCTCGTTTAAATCAGGTTATACCCAAATGCTTGAGAAATGAAAGGACCGTAACATCACTTTGTTTGTTGGTATGGGTTAAATCATGTCTTAAAATACTATAATAGTTTCTTCTAGTTTTCTTCTTTTATAACCTACTTGGGGTCGACTAACTGCACTTGGTCATTTGAAGTCATTTTCTCAAAAACCCATTTGGGTTGATAACACCCTAAGCTTTTGCAATATGAATAAATAGTAAAGGCTAAAACCATAATAGCTTAGATCCAAGCTTAAGATTAAGAATGAAACATCATGATCAAAGCTTAAAAGCATGCATTAATGGAAACTAAATGAAATTAAACATCTAATCTAGAAGCATCCTTACTATGTGAGATGATTACTAATTAATATAGACCTAATTAGATGTTAGGGAAATCAAAGTATGGTTTTGGATACTCCAAAATGGTGAGAGGATCTCTCTAAAAATGGATACAAGTCCATATTATATATCCCTCTACTAACCAACATGAAGATTGGATGCAAAGATTGAGAAATCTAATCCAAGAAGGAAGTAAGGCTCTTAATCATATTTTTATATGATATACTAATCAAAGTATGGTGTAAAGTTTAAAGGTAGGTGCTTAGTATTTTTATAGTTTTCTATTTGGGGAAAAATTGCATCTTGGTGCATGTGGGACTAAAAGCACAAAGTAGATTAAGGTTTGCTAATCATGATTAGTGAATTAACAAGTGATTAGGATGTGAGGAGCCTTAATCAACCACTTAGGGTCAATTAAGAGGTTATGATAAGATTTTGAAGCCTTCTGAGATGTCTTGGAGGGAAATGGGGTGATTTTGAATGGTTAGAAGAGGGGTTTGAGCCAATAATAGGGTTTATTGACCAAAACAAGGGTAAAATAGGATTAATTAGCTAATAATCGATAATTTTTTTCTTGAAAGAAGATTATGGCTTACGATGTGTTGTAAATTGAAATTTTAAATGTGAAAGAGGTTAGGTAATAAAAAAATCATTGTTAATTAACCAAAATGGTAAGAAACATTAGTTAATTAGTAGAAATCACTAATTATAATGGAAATGGTAAGAATGTGAGTGATTAGTGTGCTTTTAGCAATAAGATTGCAAAAGTAGATTTTAGAAGTCTACATTTGCCCCTGTTTGAGGTGAAGTAAGTGAAGTCACTTAAAACATAGTATACAAGCATAAACAAGTAAAATTTTGAATAAAAATTAGTAGAATGAAGGATTCCCCCTCTAGTGTCGATGGGGTGATAAAAGAAGTCAATTGACAATTGAAATAGATAGAATAAATTGGAAGAAAAATGAAAAGTGATAAGACATGACAGTGAAGAATATAGGAATAGATTTTGCATCTAGTATTTCAATAAGAAAATTTGTTTCATCATGTTGCCCCTATGATCTAAATCATCGACCTTTATTAAAATAAACAAAAGTATAAAATAACATGAAAAGCTATAGTACTAACATTTTTTCATTACTAAAAATGCATAACTCCATAAAACATACACAATGCAATGCAATAAGAGAAAGAAAAATATCTAACCTAATAAAGATACAAGTACAATCACACATACTAAGAAACACAATAGTCAAGAAAGTTGCACCAATGTTTTTGTTATCAAGCTTCAATTCTTGAATGTTCACGTTGTAACAGTAAAGTGTAAAAATGGTGCCCCAAGTAAGGATACATGTGAGGGGAATAATGGATGACACAAGTAGTCCCATGGAAAGCATTTCTACAGAATGACACAGTCTCTGACAACTCATTATTGCATGGGAGTACCAACATAGTAAGCAAGCCAACTTTGTTAATGGAAGTAGATCACAATGATCCACAAGTCGTTTGAGACAAGAACACACAAGAACTTAAGAAAGATATTATGTAGGAAAAATTTCAACATTTGAGGATAATGCATTTGATACAGGATTCAAGTATGTACATTCCATTTACATTTTTTTGAGAAAATTTAAATTTTTACAATTTTTAGGATTTTTGAACAATTTTATGAATGTTTTGATTTTTCCAACAAAACATATTTTAATGTTTTTGGGATTTTAAAAAGTTTATACAAATGTTTTTTTAATTTTCTAGGAATTTTCTAAATCTATGTACAAGAAAACAAAGAAGTGTGGATGCCCCAACATTAGATGGGATGTACAAGGGTAGAATGCCACATGAATGTTCAAGAATGTGAAGATGCAAAGTTTCCCCAACATTAGATGGGGATATACAAAATAAAACTCTTCCCATATTGATAGCTTAGAACATATTACATGGTCGCCCATGGATTCATGCCATGCAAGCCATACCTTCAACATATCATCAGTGCTTAAAGTTACACCATGAAGGATAGAACCTCTCTATTCAGGCTATTTTAAATTTATTTACGAATGTCCTTCTACAAAGATAGTTGTTCCAGTTTAGTCAAAGGCCCTCGCTTCATGAGTGGATCCAGATACCTTATATCCCAATGATAATAATGCTTCTACATCAGAGACTCCTTTTGTTTCATGGGAGATGAAGGTTAGAGAAAGTGGTTGCGAAGAATATGATCTTCAACAAGCCCTTCTGGTTCATAACATTCCCCTATCTTCCAAAGTGCATGGTAGGCCATGTTACAAGTTTCAAAGATCTTGGGAGAATTGTCCTTTCGATGATTTTACTCCTATAAGATTATTAGAAGATGAAATAGTACTCAAATATATTGTATTTCATCTTGAAGATGATGAAATGGATTTTTTTATCAATCACCTAGGTATGTTATCCCCAATCGAATGATGCTTACTATGGGATACAAAGGATGTAGTCATGCGGCCATAATAAACAAGGTATACTAGAAGCTCTTCCAATACCTCTTCGTAAAGTGGGTAAGCATGGTATTGGTGTCTAGCTGTATGAATCTCACCCCTTAGAGGTCAAGGATACCTCTTTTGAATGCAAATATATTCCATCTGAATATGAAAGTGAAACAGATTCCGGTGTAGTCTTTATGAAGACCTTGTCTCCACGAACCTATTTTCTGACATGGCTATCCTAACTATAACCCCCACCATATCCCTTACCACTTAGACACTAAACCTTATTTACCCGTCACTCATGAATTGGGACCAACAACAACATGTTCAAATTGACGTCATTTAGAATGATGAGGCTATTGGTGAGTTCCTCGACATTTGTGACAATATTCCAATAAATGAACACAAAAAGGATTCTCCATTCAGCTTAATGCATGCATGTACTTTTGGGAGGAGGAAATATTGTGTGGTCATTTAAGCAAAAAAAGGGGAAAATTTCCATTGAAAAGACTTGCAAAAAGTCCAAGTCCTATAGTGAAAGCATCTTTGAGGTACTAGTGGACAAATAAAAATAAAAATCAATAGACAAGATAGTTGACCTAATTCAAAGTGAAAATATCTTGAGCAACTTTTGAAATAATAAGATCTTAATCTCTCCCTTGATTCTACACACATGGAGGATGAGACCAAGATATTAATGGAGGAGATAATAGATGTCAATATTGACTTGGAGGAGTTTTCCAAGATAGTAAAGTTGGGAGTTTCACTCTCAACTCAAGAACATAAAAATTTTTCAATGCTTTTGAGATAATTTGTAGATATATTTTCTTGGTTTTACATTGACATGTCGGGACTTGATCATGCATCGGTGGTGCACAATCTTGTTGTACACCTAGATGTCAAGCCTATAAAAAATAGCTCAAAGTTACATCCTCACATTGCCTTGTTGGTTAAAGCAGAGCTATAAATATTATTAGAAGTAGGCTTAATCGGTCTATTGACTATTCAAATTAGGTTTCCAATGTAGTCCTAGTTTAGAAGAAACTTGTCGGTATTAGAGTGTGTACCAATTTTTGAGATATTAATAAATCTTGTCCTAAGGAAAAATTTCCTATTCCCAACCTCGACATGATTATCGATTCAACAACTAGTTAACGAGATGCTATCACTTATGGATGGCTTCTCGAGATATACCCAAATAAATTTTGTTGAGGAAGACTAACATAAGAAAGATTTTACCACCCCATGGGGGATATTATATTATCAAGTCATGCCCTTTGGCCTCAAGAATGCAAGTTCTACCTATTAATGGGAAATGACTATTATCTTTTATGACATGATCAATGAAATCATGCAAGACAATGTTGATGACATATTGGCAAAATCGAAGACTCGAGAAGAGCACCCGAGAGATTTTGTGACACATCTTTTAGCATCTAAGGGAATACAACGTCTAACTAAACCGAAAGAAGTGTGTCTTCGGTGTCTATTTGGAAAACTATTAGGATTAATTATTTTGGGGAGAGGAATAGAAGTAAATCCAATAAAGGTTATTGCTATAACAAAAATTCCTCCTTCGATGAATATTAGACAACCGCAAAATTTTACAAGAAAGATCCAAGAAATTAGAAGGTTCATCTCTTAGCTTCCAGATAAGTGTCACACATTCATGCATCTTCTCAAGAAATTTGTCAATTTTGATAGGGGACCGAGAACAACAACAAAAATTTACATTAATCAAAGCATATTTGGAAAACCCCTATTCTGATGCCACTCATGACAAGTGAACCATTATTACTCTACATTTTTTCCACACACTTTGCGATTGGGGAACCGTTGGCCCATTATGACCCGTAAGGAGAAGAAAGAAAAGGCTATGTATTACTTAAGCTGAATGTTAATAGCTTATGAGATCAACTACCCACATATACAAAAGGCTTGTTTGGTTGTAGTTTTTGCATTTCAAAAACTACATCATTATCTGTTAAATAAAAAGGATAATCTTATTCCAATGGTTGATCCATTAAAGTACTTGTTATCAAATCCCACACTCATAGGAAAGATGGCTAATTAGATCATATTACTCAACGAGTTTGACATTGAGTATGTGCACTAAAAATTAGTGAAAGGACAGGTTTTAGTAGATCAACTAGCCAAAGCCTTACTACAGTCTTCGAACCTTTGAGTCTTGAAATCCTAGATACATACACAATATACCTCAAGGAATCAATTATATGGAAACTATAATTTGTTGGATCTATTACCTTTCATGTTTTAGGTTCCGGAGTTGTTTTGATCACTCCTTCCGGAGACTTGATTCCTCATGCACTACGACTCGGGTTTTCATGCACACAAATAATATAACAAAATATGAGGCCCTTATTGTAGGGATGAAGCTAGCTATTAAGTGGGATATTAGACAAGTAAACATAATTGGTGATTCCATGCTGATTATAAAATAGGTAATAGATGAATATAAAGTTAAAGATGATAAACTTCTTCCATACAAGATAATGGTTGATTCTTTGAGAAGATTACATTTCAACAAATCCCTAGAGAAAAAAATAGAGTAGTAGATGATATGGCCATAGTGGGGTCCATGTTGAGTATCCCACCTAGGAAAAATGATATGTCATTCTTCTTTGAGCATCTACAAACACCGACATATGACATGTCGATTCCTATTTGGTATACAAATTTTTTTTTAGTCCCTTTTCCCAGTGGTATAGTGACATATTTAATTACCTTCATGATGGAACATTTCCTGCCAATATTTCCTATACTAAAAATGAAACCTCATCCAACATATAGAATTCTATACAATACTTGGGGGCACTATGTGTTGTCGAGGCTATAACGTAAATCATTACATTTGTTTGAATTAAGATGAATTCATCCTAGCAATCAAAGAGGTGCATGAAGGCATCTGCGGGGCTCATACAAACGTGATCCTCCTAGTAAATAAGATACTCAGAGTAGGCTACTATTTTATTATAATGGAAAATGATTGCTGTAAACATGTGAAGAAAGGATTTTACTTTCATAAGTATGACAATTTTATACATGTGCTAGTGCAATCATTATAGCCTATCATGACACCTTGGTCGCTCTCAAAGTGGGGGCTTGAGCTTATAGGTAAGATCAACCCTGTATCCTCAAATGGCCATAAGTTCATTATTACTGCATTTACAAATACTTCACAAAATGGGTAGAGGTTGTTCCTCTTACCTATGTTGAAGGTGCGTAAATATATATGTTTATGATGAACCATATCATTTTCCGATACGCTGTCCCCTCTACCATTATAGCGAGAAAAAGTTAAGTCCTTTTAAAAAGCGTGAAATCATTATGCAAATGTTTTCAAATATCTCTCAAATTTTCAACACCCTATTACCCTCAAGGTAATGGGAAAGCTGTAGCTTCTAATAAAACTCTTATCCATATTATGGAGAAGATGGTGAATACCACATGTTGTGTGCCGACATTTACAGATTCACCCTTCCCTTTGGACATTCGTAATGTCCATCTGCACTCATACATGTGTCACTCCATACTCGTGGTGTTCAAACAGAATCCATACTACACATAAATATCGAGCTCACCTCTTTGCATATAGAGCTAAGAGATTACCTAAATTAAGAGGACTATATATTATCTCGACTAGAAAAGTTAGAGCTATTATATGATAAACAAATTTGTTCCCTTCATCACCTTAAACTCGTATCGGGATCAAGTGTGGAAAATATACAACAAAAGAGTGATACATCGTTAATTTGAGGTAGCATACTTGGTGTTAAAATAAAATCAATTCAACACCACAAAAGAAAAAGAAAAAAAGGGTATATTTGAGCCTATATAGTTGGGGTCATATGTTGTGGTTGCAAAGTTTGGTTAAGGAGTCTACAAGATTGATTACTTAGATGGTTAGAAGCTTCGTGAACCCATGAACGCAATGTATCTTAAACTAGTTTTCAGTGTCATTGGAGGGTCCATTGTTCACAAGCATTTCAAGTCTAGGATTGTGATAGATTTGTTCTAAGCAAGTTTTTGTTTGCATATGAGCTACTTTTGAGCCTAGCCCTCTTGGCCTTTATCCGAATGATCCTCATTTTGAATGTGAAGATTTTGCCTTTGAATATTCCCATCTCACTGGGGAAACTTTGTATCATCGATTATTACACATAATACATGTAATTATATCCTTGTACATCCCATTTAATGTTGGGGGCATCCATGTTTCTTCATTTCCTTACACATTTGATTCAATATCTTTCCAACAAAAAATACAAAATCATCTTGAGGTTAGCAAAAATGTTATGGCCTCTGGAAGATAGATTATAAACACGGTGTAACACTAACATGCCCTTGTTAACACCATCCCGCCATTTTAACACTAGCGCACCATTTTTAACACCAACTCACCCATTTTAACACCAACATGCCCTTGTTAATGCGAATAATCTCCTACCAAAAAAACATAGCTAGCTTAATGCCATCATTGAAAAATTAATATCATAATTGCATAAAGAAAATTTGAAATCTTACTCTTTATTCTTGCTACATTCATAGGAAGTATTACATCCATTTAAATAGGAGATGTTGTTCCTATATTTAAGGAGATATAATCTCCATAAATATCTCCACACATAACTCCTAAAACAACTCCATGCTATTTTACGTGAGATTTTGTTTTCTCACAAAACTAATATTGTTAATGATTTGTTTACTCAACAACTCATAACAATATTTACTCACCCACTCATAATTACATTTACAATAATGTAATTAATTATTACAACACATATTATATTATCCTAGATAATATAATCACTTACATAATATTCTATGTTCACACTACAACATAGATATTCCTAACATTCGCCCCCTTAGTGTGAACATGGGGTAAGAGCTCCTGGAAACATCAAACTTGTCGGAGTAGTCATTGCTACTGGATCTTGCTATCTGGATCTTGCTGCTAATGATCATCCTTGTCGTATGAACATCTTCATCGACTGATCACCTTCCAATGAAGTACCTTCCACCGAAGTATGGCAGTCAGAGGACCGTACGTAGATGATTTGCCCCTGTAAGCTGAGTCAAGCAGTTTGCTTCTTCCACACCAAATAGACAATCGAAGCTGTTTAGTCTATGTGAACACATTAAAATCAAAACATGAAACTAGTTTCACCCCTTGTGTATAAACACACCACATAACTGAAATAAAATATCACCACATCATGCTGCGACCCTATCGTTGGTGAATGACGAGAGGATGCTGATTTTCCTCCTTCCTCCATTTCCTCCTTCCTCCAACAAGAAAAGAGTCTACCATAGGAAATCCTCATCACTAGGACATGAAAGTTCTTCATCAGTTGAGTAGACTTCCCAATCAGTTTCTACTTCAGCTAGAAGGGCTTTCTGATCTATCTTGTCATCAAGAAGATCCTGAGCTCTCTTTTACAGATTCAGTATTACATGCCCAATCTCATTACAATAAAAGCATTTTATTTTTCCATGTCAAGGAACCTTCTTTGGTTTATGTTTTTCCTTCTTAGATGAGGAGCTAGGTTTGTTTCCTACATATAGTACTTCTTCATGGTCTTCATGACTGCTTTGTTCTAACAATGTAGAAATCACTCCTTCTAGACTAATAGTAATTTTACTCAAAGTAAATACAATATTTGAGTAACTCTTAGGCATGCTAGTAAGAAGAATAACTTTAGCATCATCATCTTTTACATGTTCTTTAATTCCAGCTAGTTGATTTAGGAAAGAATGAAACTTACTTATATGATCTGCCATTTTTGAGTTCTCTTCCATTTTCAACCCGTACAAGCGTTGCTTCAGTGTAGTATTTGCCATTTCAGCTTCAGAACCAAACAATTTGTTAAGAGACTCCCAAATTTCTTTTGCAGATTTTGTGAAATCCACATGATGTAGATAGGCTTTTGATAAGCCCGGACCAATGGTACCCAATGCTCTCTCGATCTTTTGCATTCCACTTTTCCAATTCATTTCCTCCAGGTGGGTGGAGTTGAATTAGACTTCACCACATCCCATAGATCCTTTTCTATTAAATGTGATTGCATCTGTAGTTGCCATGTGTATGGAAATCTTGTCCTTCAAACTTTTCAATCAGATTTAGTTTCTCCATTATTTTGTACAATACTCGATAAAAATATACAAAATTGAATCAAGTACTTTAAAATTTTATATTGAATACCTTTTAACCTCCAAGCAAGTCAAGAACTTGTATTAACAATTCAACATTATTGAAAATTGGAGAAAACTTTCAGTAGAAGAATTGATGTGCTTAATTTGATAGCTGCATAGTAAAATATGTATTTCTTCCAAACTACGTTTTGGGTTCTGCTTAAATTTCTTTTGTAGTTTCTTGACCAGCACTTGTTTCTGCATAAAAATTATAGAAAAACCCACATCCAGAAACGAAAACTATGATATATTATTTGAGACGGATTTGATCATGAAAGCACTGAAATTTCTTGCATCAAACCTGCTTTGTTACCAAATGAAAAATTAATATCATAATTACATAAAGAAAATTCAAAATCTTACTCTTTATTCTTGCTACATTCATAGGAAGTATTACATCCATTTAAATAGGAGATGTTGTTCCTATATTTAAGGAGATATAATCTCCATAAATATCTCCACACATAACTCCTAAAACAACTCCATGCTATTTTACGTGAGATTTTGTTTTCTCACAAAAATAATATTGTTAATGATTTGTTTACTCAACAACTCATAACAATATTTACTCACCCACTCATAATTACATTTACAATAATGTAATTAATTATTACAACACATATTATATTATCCTACATAATATAATCACTTACATAATATTCTATGTTCACACTACAACATAGATATTCCTAACATTCGCACCCTTAGTGTGAACATGGGGTAAGAGCTCCTGGAAACATCAAACTTTTCGGAGTAGTCATTGTTCTTGGATCTTGCTATCTGGATCTTGCTTTGCTAATGATCATCCTTGTCATATGAACATCTTCATCGATGATCACCTTCCAATGAAGTACCTTCCACCAAAGTATGGCGAATCGAGGACCGTTTACGATAGTCGAGGACCGCACGTAGATGATTTTCCCCTGTAAGCTGAGTCAAGCAGTTTGCTTCTTCCACACCAAATAGACAATCAGGAACTGTTGTTAGTCTATGTGAACACATTAAAATCAAAACATGAAACTAGTTTCACCCCCTTGTGTATAAACACACCACATAACTGAAATAAAATATCACCACATCTATCTGCGACCCTATCGTTGGTGAATGACGAGAGGATGCTGATTTTCCTCATTCCTCCATTGCCTCCTTCCTCCAACAAGAAAAGAGTCTACCATAGGAAATCCTCATCACTAGGACATGAAAGTTCTTCATCGGTTGAGCGAGACTTCCCAATCGGTTTCTACTTCGATTAGAAGGGCTTTCTGATCTATCTTGTCATCAAGAAGATCCTGAGCTCTCTTTTTATAGTTCAGTATTACATGCCCAATCTCATTACAATAAAAGCATTTTATTTTTCCATGTGAAGGAACCTTCTTTGGTTTATGTTTTTCCTTCTTAGATGAGGAGCTAGGTTTGTTTCCTACATATAGTACTTCTTCATGGTCTTCATGACTGCTTTGTTCTAACAATATAGAAATCACTCCTTCTAGACTAATAGTAATTTTACTCAAAGTAAATACAATATTTGAGTAACTCTTAGGCATGCTATTAAGAAGAATAGCTTTAGCATCATCATCTTTTACATGTTCTTTAATTCCAGCTAGTTGATTTAGCAAAGAATGAAACTTACTTATATGATCTGCCATTTTTGAGTTCTCTTCCATTTTCAACCCGTACAAGCATTGCTTCAGTGTAGTCTTTGCCATTTCAGCTTCAGAACCAAACAATTTGTTAAGAGACTCCCAAATTTCTTTTGCAGATTTTGTGAAATCCACATGATGTAGATAGGCTTTTGATAAGCCCAGACCAATGGTACCCAATGCTCTCTGATCTTTTGCATTCCACTTTTCCAATTCATTTCCTCCAGTGGGTGGATTTGAATTAGACTTCACCACATCCCATAGATCCTTTTCTATTAAATGTAATTGCATCTGTAGTTGCCATGTATGGAAATCTTGTCCTTCAAACTTTTCAATCAGATTTAGTTTCTCCATTATTTTGTACAATATTGATAAAAAATATAAAATTGAATCAAGTACTTTAAAATTTTATATTGAATACCTTTTAACCTCCAAGCAATTCAAGAACTTGTATTAACAATTCAACATTATTGAAAATTGGAGAAAACTTTCAAGATAGAAGAATTGATGTGCTTAATTTGATAGCTGCATAGTAAAATATGTATTTCTTCCAAACTACGTTAAGGTTCTCGCTTAAATTTCTTTTGTAGTTTTTTTAGCACTTGATTACGCATAAAAATTATAGAAAAATCCACATCCGGAAATGAAAACTATGATATATTATTTGAGACGGATTTGATCATGAAAGCACTCAAATTTCTTACATCAAACTGCTTTGATACCAAATGAAAAATTAATATCATAATTGCATAAAGAAAATTCAAAATCTTACTCTTTATTCTTGCTACATTCATAGGAAGTATTACATCCATTTAAATAGGAGATGTTTTTCCTATATTTAAGGAGATATAATCTCCATAAATATCTCCACACATAACTCCTAAAACAACTCCATGCTATTTTACGTGAGATTTTGTTTTCTCAAAAACTAATATTGTTAATAATTTGTTTACTCAAAAATCATAACAATATTTACTCACCCACTCATAATTACATTTACAATAATGTAATTAATTATTACAACACATATTATATTATCCTAGATAATATAATCACTTACATAATATTCTATGTTCACACTACAACTGTTCCTAACATTCGCCCCCTTAGTGTGAACATGGGGTAAGAGCTCCTAGAAACATCAAACTTGTCAGAGTAGTCATTGCTACTGGATCTTGCTATCTGGATCTTGCTGCTAATGATCATCCTTGTCGTATGAACATCTTCATCGACTGATCACCTTCCAATGAAGTACCTTCCACCAAAGTATGGCGTCGAGAGGACCGTCATTTATAGTCGAGAGGACCGTCGTAGATGAGTTTCCCACTGTAAGCTGAGTCAAGCAGTTTGCTTCTTCCACACCAAATAGACACTCAGGAACTGTTGTTAGTCTATGTGAACACATTAAAATCAAAACATGAAACTAGTTTCACCCCCTTGTGTATAAACACACCACATAACTGAAATAAAATATCACCATATCATCTGTCTGCGTGACCCTATCATTGGTGAATGACGAGAGGGACGCTGATTTTCCTCCTTCCTCCATTGCCTCCTTCCTCCAACAAGAAAATAATCTACCATAGGAAATCCTCATCACTAGGACATGAAAGTTCTTCATCAGTTGAGTAGACTTCCCAATCAGTTTCTACTTCAGCTAGAAGGGCTTTCTGAGCTCTCTTTTTACAGTTCAGTATTACATGCCCAATCTCATTACAATAAAAGCATTTTATTTTTCCATGTGAAGGAACCTTCTTTGGTTTATGTTTTTCCTTCTTAGATGAGGAGCTAGGTTTGTTTCCTACATATAGTACTTCTTCATGTTCTTCATGACTGCTTTGTTCTAACAATGTAGAAATCACTCCTTCTAGACTAATAGTAATTTTACTCAAAGTAAATACAATATTTGAGTAACTCTTAGGCATGCTATTAAGAAGAATAGCTTTAGCATCATCATCTTTTACATGTTCTTTAATTCCAGCTAGTTGATTTAGCAAAGAATGAAACTTACTTATATGATCTGCCATTTTTGAGTTCTCTTCCATTTTCAACCCGTACAAGCGTTGCTTCAGTGTAGTCTTTGCCATTTCAGCTTCAGAACCAAACAATTTGTTAAGAGACTCCCAAATTTCTTTTGCAGATTTTGTGAAATCCACATGATGTAGATAGGCTTTTGATAAGCCCAGACCAATGGTACCCAATGCTCTCTGATCTTTTGCATTCCACTTTTCCAATTCATTTCCTCCAGTGGGTGGAGTTGAATTAGACTTCACCACATCCCATAGATCCTTTTCTATTAAATGTAATTGCATCTGTAGTTGCCATGTATGGAAATCTTGTCCTTCAAACTTTTCAATCAGATTTAGTTTCTCCATTATTTTGTACAATACTGATAAAAAAATACAAAATTGAATCAAGTACTTTAAAATTTTATATTGAATACCTTTTAACCTCCAAGCAAGTCAAGAACTTGTATTAACAATTCAACATTATTGAAAATTGGAGAAAACTTTCAGTAGAAGAATTGATGTGCTTAATTTGATAGCTGCATAGTAAAATATGTATTTCTTCCAAACTACGTTTTGGGTTCTGCTGAAATTTCTTTTGTAGTTTCTTGACTAGCACATGATTCTGCATAAAAATTATAGAAAAACCCACATCCAGAAACGAAAACTATGATATATTATTTGAGACGGATTTGATCATGAAAGCACTGAAATTTCTTGCATCAAACCTGCTCTGATACCAAATGAAAAATTAATATCATAATTGCATAAAGAAAATTCAAAATCTTACTCTTTATTCTTGCTACATTCATAGGAAGTATTACATCCATTTAAATAGGAGATGTTGTTCCTATATTTAAGGAGATATAATCTCCATAAATATCTCCACACATAACTCCTAAAACAACTCCATGCTATTTTACGTGAGATTTTGTTTTCTCACAAAACTAATATTGTTAATGATTTGTTTACTCAACAACTCATAACAATATTTACTCACCCACTCATAATTACATTTACAGTAATGTAATTAATTATTACAACACATTATATTATCCTAGATAATATAATCACTTACATAATATTCTATGTTCACACTACAACATAGATATTCCTAACAATCACATCCAAAGAGACGCCAATGCATCCCTTTGTAACACCAGTATGTGGAAGAGTAACACTAGTGCATCCATTCTTATAGGTGGTCAAAAAAATGGATTTTGACAAGAAAAATCTCAAAAATCTCGAAACTTTAGCAATCTAACTCAAATTTGGCAACAATTTACCTCCCTTGATCCTGCAAAGAACATAAAAACAAAGAAAATACAACTAATCTAGCTAAGAAACATCATAATTATCAACACTAATGAAAAATAGGGTTAGTAAAATAAAAAAATAAAACTGATCTAAAAATCTTTAAAATCTAATCTAGAAAGCTTGAAACTAATGTAGAAGGTTTGAAAATAATCTAGAAAACTTGAAACTTATCTAGAGGCATGGTTATCTCATTACCAGTAGAAAGGTAGAGATCTATTTCATGAAATAGGGAAATTACTAAACTTAATTGACATGAGATAAGGAAGTGGTTTTGGAGGGAACTACACTAGGCACTTGCATGTATTAATTACATTAAACGCTACTCTCACGGACCTCGAGAGGATCATGTAGCTTCTCGAGGAAGAGATTGACTTGTTGGGTGTTTTGTTAGTTTCATTATTATTTTGATTAATCTTCCGGTTCCATCAAACTCTACATGGAATGGAGTATTTCCTATTTTGTGTTCATTTGTTTGTTTTTGCAAAATGTTGAATGCATATATCTAAATGATTGTTGAGATATTTTGGGGAAAACGTTAATGACTATTATCAATAAATAAAGAATGGAATTCTTTTGGGGGTTTTGTTGACTCTTGGATTTAATGGTGAATATGGTCTGGAGATTGCTAGAAGAAGTTGGAAACTAAAAAGAAAGTTTCAGGATTTAACCTTCAAGCATGAATCATTCTTTTTCCTTCTTTTTAGCTTATTCCCTTTAATATTTTGTTGGCTAGATATAAACCCTTATTTTTGGGTTCTTTAATTATTAGTAGGAATAATATCTTGTTTAAATTTGGGTTATACCCGAATGCTTGAGAAATGAAAGGACCATAACATCACTATTTTTGGTATGAGTTAAATCATGTCTTAAAATGCTATAGATACTCCTAGTTTTCTTATTTTATAACATACTTGGGGTCGACTAGCTGCACCGGTCATTTGAAGTCGTTTTCTCAAAAACCCATTTCAGTTGATAACACCCTAAAATTTTGCAAAATGACTAACTAGTAAATGCTAACACCATAATAACCAAGAGGAAAGCTCAAGCTTAAGAAAGAAAAATCATGATGAAATCTTAAAAACATGTATGAATGGAAACTAAAAGAAATCAAATATCTAATCTACTAGCATCCTTACTATGTGAGATGATTACTAATTCACATAGACATAATTAGATCTAAGGGAAACCAAATTATGGTTGTTTCTACTCCACAAATGGTGAGAGGATCTCTCTAACAATGGATATAAGGCCATATTAGATATCCTCCACTTATAAACATGAAGATTAGATGTAAAAATTGATAAAAGTAATCTAAGAAGGACGTAAGGATCTTAATCATATTTCTTATATGATATACTCATCAAAGTATGGTGTAAAGTTTAAAGGTAGGTGCTTAGTCTTTTGATTGTTTTCTAGTTAGAGAAAATTTGCATCATGGTGCATGTTAGACTAAAAGCAAAAATTAGATTAAGGTTTGCTAATCATGATTAGTGGATTAACAAGTGATTAGGATGTGAGGAGCCTTAATAAACCACTTAGGGTTAATTAAGAGGCTAGGATAAGATTTTAGGATTTTTGTTGGGCCCCAAAATATCGGCTAAGTACAAGAAGACACATAAGCACACGGGACCCATTTGAAGAAGGGCATGCGGGTTGAAGGCGTGTAGGGAAGGGTTCTAGTAGGGTTTAATAGAACACATGACACACACATAAGACAAGATGGTGTTGGGAATTAGACATATTTGGAGTTCTAGACAACACATGAGGAAAGCGTGACCCATCGAGCATGCGGAGTATATAAGGTGCTTTTTAGTAGATGTAGGATCAAGAATGAGATATTCCATGCATGTGATGGAAGGTTCCATAAGGACATCATTGTAAAGACTAGAGAGATCATATCAAAGGAGGCATAATTCATTGAAGGACCACTTGGACACTTGGCAACCAATCTATTACCTCAGAAGGCATGGCGGTGAAGGAAAAAATCTATATATAGAGGTGCACACAGATACTAGAAGGGGGATCATCCCGAGAGAGAATAGGTGGTGGAATATGAGTGAATATTTGTAGAAACATCATGGAGGATTTTATGGGTTGGGATTAGTAAAAATATAAGAGTGAGTGAATATTTAGAGGGTTGGTTCTTTGATTATCCTTGTAATATGTAGGGCATAGTTTAGTTCGGTGCATGACCTTGCTCTGTATTGTTATATGGGTCTATTATGGCCTCAAGGAATGTAATGTGATTACTTGAAATCATTAATATCAATGGAATGTTCTGTTCTAAAGCATATATGTGTCCATGAGCTTAAGTCTAATGCATTTCCTTTGTGTTATGAATCAGTTCTATATGTTGTTTGTTATTTCTCTTTTATGGATGTATTGATATGATAACTCATCCTAGGTTCTCAGAATGAACACATGGTTCCTTGCCATTATTTTACACTTAAGTATCTATCATAGGTGATGTATTCTCATAAGAATCACATAAAGGAGAGGCATAGTGCTCATGCGTGCCTTGGGTGAGCGCCTAAGCACTTTCTTGGGTGATAGGCCGACGTGTATGGGATCAGTTGTTGTTTTAAGGGTATAAAATGACTACATTTTGGTTCTATTGTGGACCTATTTTCAAATTTGTTGTGAGAAATGACATACATCTTTGTTCTTGTGATGCGTGATGACGGAAGGTCTGAATTTTGAAAGTGTTGAAGCATTGTTCAAGAGCATAGAGGATGCATTTTATCAAAGATTCAACACTGGACCAAAGTTCAATGCACGTAGATGGGTAGAAGAGAACCTATACCATGAATTGTATGAGACATTATTATGATGTTTTTGAGTAGAACTATATGAATGGATTTCAACATATGCATCCGACCGAGCTAGTACTATAGATTGTGTGTATGGACCCAAGATGATTATCGAGAGGTGAAAGATGTAGTTATGACTTGGACACGTTATTGTTGATCACTTGGTGGAAAGGAGTGCTTGACCAGGTTATACTATAGAATATGCCATTTCTATGTATTCTTTCCCAAAAGTTGCTTTGAGTTTGAGTTTCTCAAGGAGTCGAGAGTATCATTTTTGCATGCTATTCCTTTGGCTATGAAGATCTTGATCATTACCTTAAGTTCAGAGGCATTTCCCATGGATGGCTAAGCCTCTCTTAGCATTGGGAGAGGAAGCTAGGGTGGATGAAGATGATGGACATTGCCGCTAAAAAGGAAAGGGAGGAGAGACAAATCAAGTATAGAGAATCTCATGAAAGGGAAATAACTAGACAATGTGAGGTTGTAAGTGTGATGATTATATGGAGGAAGACATTACGGGAAGGAGTTGAGGTTAATGTAGAGTACGTGGAACCTAATAAGTCTGTCCTACCCCATCTTGGAAAGTGTGGGAGAGAAGCCCCTTCAAATTTTGGTGAGAGTTCATCACATGGAGAAAGGAGAGCTGTTAGCACGCAATCCGAACCCACCCGGAAACTAACCCCTCGGTGCTTGGTTTTCCGATCAAGGAATAAGTATTTATAACCCAATTAGTATCGGTGGGAGTAACAAATCTATGCCCAGAAGATATAATTTCTCATTTGGAACATCCACGGCTGCGTAAACCATTCTGGTATTTGGAGGAATTTTTGGACAAGGTGTAAGTATGTAAGGTTTGAGTATTACATCCGGGAGTGACACGGGACAAAAAAGCTGGAAGTGTGATAATATCACAAACCTTCAAATAGCGTAGTTTAGTGGGACATTGGAAACACTAGGCACGACCAATTCGTGGACATTTTTGGCTATAGGATGTGGATCTAGTGGTATAAGGGCTGAAGGACTTGGTGGAACTAGTAGATCTAGAGGATCTAGTGGGTTAAGAGGAATAGGACCTAGTGGATCTAGTGGATCTAGTGGATCTAGTGGAGGAGGAAACACCGAGGGAACCAAAGCTCTAGATCGGTAGGAAAAGGGCCTTTGCCACCCCCAATGGTATATTATGAGATGCCATTGTACTTACCAGACAAACCGAGGTGTTAAAGATGCCAAGATCATGTGCACAAATGTGAATTACAATGGTGTGTGAAAGGGATCACTACCTCGGAGTGGAAGGAAAGTCAGCTTTACAAAACGTTAAAAGGGCACACGCATAGTTGATATTGGAAGTATGACCCTCATCAAATGGTGGTATACCACCTTTGCATTGAAGAACACCTTCCTCGAAGAGTTCTATATCCCAGATTTGAATAGAAGAACATCAAAGCTCTGAAGGAGATCCAATAAGGAATGAAAAAGAGTGTGTAGGAGTACGACGTGCATTTCAAAAATCTCTTTTCTAAACTATCCTATGACATTCTTCCTTCTCAACATGCTCAATGGTTTGTTGGAGGATTGATAACACCATTTAGAAGGTCTCTGTCATACAAGACTTTCACAGGCCCATGTGAGGCATTCAAAGCTTCCCTACACATAGAGGCTGTTGGGAGCATTGATACTGGTGTTAGTCCCTTTCTAGAGGCTCAAATTTATGTGATGGCCAAGAAGTTGAAGAAGGTGTATGCAAAATTAGTGCATGAGGTTCATAGTGGGATTTGGTGTATAGACTATGAAGTGGAAGGGTATGTAAAGGATAATTTCCCTTAGAAGTCGGTACACACTATGGCGGTAGATTGTGAGATTTTCCATGGGGATCATGATGCAAGTAGGTGTCCTCTATTACAATGCACAATCCGTAAGAATATTTATTTCTATTGCAAGATCTATACCTCTACGACCCATGATACCAAGGATTGTAAAATGATTGATTAGATCCATGATGCTATTGATCTTGGTGTGCACTAGACTAGTCTTACAAGTAGTTCCAAGGATGATGATCATCGCTATGAAGGGCGTGTAGATGGAGGAATGCATGGAAGATGTTTTCATGGAGTATTTCATGATCGCAGTAACCATGGCGGAGGACGAAGTGAATTCCCGTGAGGAACCTGTTATAATTATGGATCTATAGAGCATTACAAGTGTGAGTGTCCTGATCTGTACAATTCTCATGGTGTGGAAAGAAACATAAGTACGAAGAGTTTCCAGAGATTTATGAGCATATGAACCAGCAACACCGGAAGGAAAAAGGTATTGGGATGGTGAGCATCAAGAAGGCCGATTCACAGTGGATACCAAGAGTGACGCGTGAGTCGTGAATATAACTGTATTGGTGATGACACAAGAAGAGGCCATGTGCCCTAGGGAGATGCCAAGAAAAAGGAAACTAGTTTTAAGAGAGGAAGTGGTATATGGAAAGTATCCGACCCTACGCATCGAAGGAAGTGTATCAAGAGACTATGGAAATGATTCGAGTTTGCAAAGGAAGATCCGATGTCTTAAGGAGAAATCAAAGTAGTTGGGGCAAAGGAAGAATGTCGAGGCTCCAAAGGATGACTGGATGAGGTCGAGGAAATATGTAGGATGTTAAGGTAAGAGAATATTATTCCATTGCTAGGAGAATGGCTAAGGAAGAAGGTACCACGCGCCAGAGCAGAGTGTAAAAGGAAAGTTTTGCATTTAAAACTTCCTCCTCATAACCTTGACTATGATAAGGAGATTACATTGAATGCAATTGTTGATGGGTGGCTTCTAAGTAATATCCTCATTGACACAAGAGTAGAGGTCAATGTTATTGCCTTGGATGCATGGCATCAAATGGGAAGAACCATACTATAACCATCTTTGAATGTGTTGTATATGGAAAACAAGAAAAAGGAAATTCCCATTAGAGTCTTGAAGGATGAGGGTATGACTATTCATGGGTCCAAGTTCACTAGAGATTTTGAAGTCTTGGAAATCACCGAGGTAAAAATTTCCAACATTATTTGGGCGCCCATGGTGCTATAAGAATAATGACGACCTGTGGTTTAATAAGGGGTATATCAGCTTTGAGAACAAGGAAGAAAGGGTGATTATCCCTTTAATGCAGATGGAAATTCAATGACCTATACTTGAGCCCTTAGGATAGGAAGTCCTCGACAAAATCTATGTGTGCTCCATAAGAGATCCTAAGATAATTCATCACATGGAGGAAGTCATCTAGTTTGAATAATCTCGGTCCTTGAGTGATATTGTTTCACACGATTCTAGGTGTGTTTCTTTGAATGTTGAAAAAAGCTGATAAGTGTAATGGGATAGGAGGAATAATGTTGAGATGTTGGTTGTAGGTTGTTGTGCGTGTATGACTTCTCGATCCACAATGATCATGAGAGCTTCCTTTTTCTAGGAGGAACTACGAAATGGAAAACAATACCACCAAATAAAATTTAATCAATAAATGCGTGGATTACCTAGCGTGTGCTATATGGGAAGCGTGATACTTCCTGAGCATTTGATCAAACCCACTATTTAAAACAACTTAATGCTTATAATAAAGAAAATCCTACCGTAGTTAAAATGATTTAGGTATCTCATTCATCTACAATAAGCAATTCATTCACAACAGGCTAAGCTATGACTGAATCGAAGGTCAAAGTCTTGGTCAGGGTATTGATACGGGTCAAGGTGAGACTATGGGTGGTTTTGGGTATTTGGTGGATGTTTAGGAGCTTTGTTATTGGTTTCTAGTAAAAGACACATAGACCGATGTTGGTTTAGAATGACCAGAAGTGTCATTTTAGGTTAACCGAAATGTCGGTATGGTCGTGGTATAAGAAATTCAATAAAACTCAAGGCGAGGGTAGATCTAAGGCTAGATGAAGATGGAAAGATTCGTGTGGGTATTAGGTGTGCACAGGAATGATTAAGATCTGGATATGGGAAATTCAGGGGGTATGGGTAAAAGGATGGTCAAGCTTGCATGGAGGTAAAATGGTGGTGGAATGAAAATGAGGGCAGAAACTAGTAACAACAGCAAAAGGATCTACCCAATGATAAATGGACAAATGCTGGTTACCAAAAGCACTTACCGCTTGTACGAGCTTGACATCTGGTTGGTAATGGTAGGTGATCAAATGGAATGAACCTGATATGGTGCTAGTGCTTCCCGATGCTCCCGTGAAGGCAGATGGCTATGTGATTAGTTTCGGTGTCAAGGCATGGATGCTTTATGATGTGTGTACTAATGCTAGTTACCACTTGCATGCAGCTCTTGTTTTCTCACTTGTTCTCAAAATATGTGATTATCTCTCGAAATGTGCCAACGTTAAAAAATGTGCCAACCTCAAAATAAGGTTATTTTGGGGGTTAAATGGTAACCGACGGTGGTTCGGGTTGACCGGCGGTAGTTTAGGGTGACCAACGTCGGTTAGGGTGGGATTTCCTAGGTTTTCTAAAATGGGCAGATCCTTTTGATTTTCTTGGATCTCACCTATTTTTTGCTCTGTGGAATAGAATGGAAGCTTCCTTCTAATGGACAGGAATGTGGTTAGAGGGAATATAGGCTTTGATTTTTAGGGTTTGGGTAGGTCTTAGTTAGTTATGGCAACATACTAAGAATAGGTCTTAGGGTGAGGTGGCTAAGTGAGGTGGATAGGTGAGGTGGATGTGTGGGTATTATCCAATTAGGATATTTAAATAACAAATATTGGGAGGATAATGAATTAATTTAATTAAATTAATTAAATTAATATTAGAGTGGGGTGAAGGGGGCCATGGTTAGGTGAATGTGTTCAAGGTGTTTATTTGACGAGGGACCAAGGAGAGTGTGACCCAATTTTGGTGTCTACAGATACCACTAGCATGACATGTGAAAATTGGGCACATGGGACTTATGAGTTAATTGGGTGATAGTTGAGAGGATATGTAACAAGGGTAATGAAGGAATGCTCGGTCGAGTGCTTGGGAGGAAGAAATTTCCAAGTTACTCTGGAGGAGCATACCCTAAAATTTTCTTGCGTGAAATGGAGGCTCAGTGGGAAAATGAGGATGAGAGAAGGGGAATGCTTAGTTATAACCTACTCGGAAGTATAAGGCACTAGTGGGCTACACATCGGGAGAGCCTCCTAGAATGGTGTAAGGTAAGAATCATATTTTCTATAAGGTTATCCAGAGCAATGTGCCCACTTGTCATACAAGATTACCATGGTAAAGAGACCACCTCATTTCATGTCCAAGCATGTGATAAGGCATGGATGGGAATCACATAAGCTTTACCACTTTTTTATGGATGCATATGTTGTATTCCACCTTAAAAGGTTGTGTGAATGCATAGTATATTCATTCAGATATGTGTCATCAAACAAGTAATTTTCGGAGTTGGTGGATGATCTCATTCAAGATTTCAAGTATAGGAGTACCAAACCATCAGTGGATAAGGTGTTGTAAGTAATCAAGTGCCTTACAATGGGAGATAGTGCTATGATAGAAGATAGGCTACTAGAGGTGTTGGGTGAGCCTTATTTGGAGATGCACCTTAATGAAGAAGAATCAGAGGAAGTATAGTTTGAGCACATGTGTGTGGAAAAATAAAAAGGAAAAATGGTCTATGTAGTAGATGGTGAAGAGATGGAAAGTTTGGATGTTAACCATTCTGAAGGTATGCGTGAAGTCATAGATAGCATTGATGAGCGAGCATGCACCTACCATGAGCCCTTGAAAACAAAGAAGGTTAACATTGGGATAGAGACAAAACCTAAGGAAGCTATCATTGGGGACTATTGGTTAGAAAAAGAAGTTTCAAAGGTCATTGATCTATTACGTGAGTTCTAGGATTTGTTCCCTTATGGATACCATGAACTCAAAGGCATCCACCATTCCTTAGGGAGATGAAGATCAAGTTGAAGGAAGGTGCATGCCGATCTGAAGGGTACTTATCGGATGAATCCAAATTTACGCATACAGGTCAAGGAAGAAATAGACAAGATGATAGCATCTCGGTATCATTGAGATAGTAGAAGAATCAAAATGGATACACCCGGTGGTCATCAGTATCAAGAAGGATGGGAGGATAAGGATCTGTGTGGACTACAGGGACCTAAATGTAGTATGTGTCATCGATCCTTTTCCAACCCCCTTTATTGAAGAAATTTTGGAGGAAGTAGCTGGGTGCGAAATCTACTCTTTCATGGATGGGTTCTCAGGGTATCACCAAGTCAGGATTGAAAAGGAATACCAGAGAAAGACAACTTTTGCCACTGAATGGGGAAGTTTTTCCTACACGGTTATGCCTTTTGGATTGAAGAATGCACTGTTGTGTTCTTGTGCATCATGGTACAAGAATTTCAAGAATTCATCCATAAATTTCTTCAAGTTTACCTAGATGAATGGACTGTGTATGGATTGGTGAAAGACCATTGTGAAAATTTGAGGCTGATGTTTGAGAGATGTCGGCAATTAAGGATATCCCTCAACATTAAGAAATGTATCTTTTCTACTACATTTGGGACCCTGTTATGTAACACCCTTGACAATTGTTATATTCCTCTTTTGCATTTCAAGTTTTGACATGTGATTTTATTGATAAGGATGTGTTATTTTAACTACTGAAGATCATGCTTGAAATGGATGAATCATTTATGCTCTTTGATTATAGGGCTGGTTTGCTGTTTGCTTGTAATAATCTATTTCACTTCTCATTGGATAAGCTGCAATCTAGTTTTAAGAGTTGCAACTTACCTTTCGCAATTGGACTCATCCTTGGATCAATTCCATTGATCCAAGGTATGTTTTAAATCTTCTTCTCTAAACAGAATGAAAAACTGACATACATTGATTAAAATACTTAACGAACTGAACTTGTGGTTATTGCAAATTATTTATCATCTTGAAAACAAGTGCTTGCATTCTATTTTGTGTTGTGCTCGGCTCTTCTTGATCGACCCTTGCAGGGTGCTTAATGGCATTAAGGGAAATAGAAACCCTGCTTCTAGATTCTTGAGAAAAAGAAATTATTATGTACCCTTTACCTATACGGTCTACCCTAATAGATATGGGACTCAGGTAATTTACCTAACTATTACTACACCACTTTACGTGGGATGACATTCTAACCTAAGTTGTTAGCTTGAAAGGAAATAACCTAGGGGATGCTAAGTTATTTCTAAACCTATTGTTTTTGGTTAAATCTACATCCTATCCTAAGGTGGCAATTTATTGTTGGGGGTTATATCCTAAGGTTATATATTTAAACTAACCTAAGATCTAACCTAAGAAAATTCTATCTATCCTAAACTAATGGGATATGAAAGGGGACCTATGGGCCATTGGCAAGTGGGGGAACTAAGTGGTGGTTCCTAAGATTTTTTTGAGATTTGATTTTGATTTGGTTTTAAATGCATGTAAGTACTTGCTAGTTTGGCAGGGGCTAGTGAAATTTTAGTGGAACCTACGTGGAGGCATCACTAAGTTTGGAAATGCATGTTGAAATTTGTTTTGGTCATGCCAACTTTGGATGGTGGTGGCAAGGAGAGATAGGTGGGAATATGCAAATTAATGGCATTAATTCACCTCGGTTTTGGCAAGCAGGTTGTCTTGGAAGGCATGTTGGTGGATTTTTTGGGGGTTGTTTTTCTTTGCATGCTTCACAATTTTTCTCTGCATGGAGCTAGCTAGTTTTTCAAACCAATAGTTTGATCTGCACTTAGTGGCTATTTTTGAATTATTTGATCTATTTTCGGTTCAAGGAATGTATAAGAGGCATTGTGGAAAATTTTATGGTTGTTTGATATTTCTTGGAGAAGAAAGGGTGTTAGAAACTTAGCTGGAAGTCTTCTTCGAATCGGTAGAGGCACTATCAGGCATGATAGGCTCTACCCATGTAAGATTTCTTGATTTTTATAAATGATTCATTAAAACAATTCTACTCACTGGAAAATTATATTTACATGATGTATCTAGTTATTTACTTGCATGTATTCTTGAAAATTATGTGGGTTTTGGAATGTGAATCCTTGGTTGTTATTAGTAGTTCTTGGGAACTTTCTCTGAACTAGTTGTCAGAGGTTTGCATGTGAAGTTGTTTTGAAACTCTGTAACTTGAACTAGTAGTTTTTAATTGTATTTGAATCTTTGTTTTCTTGCATTCGAAAATAATGTGGAAAGAGATGGCTAGTTGCTTGTTGGGTTCTGAATCTCTATTCAGTCATGTGTTTCGTGAGTTGAAGTGGGACTCCATAGTTTCTCTAAACTCGTATTGAAGCTTCGAGATTCGTTTTGAGTTTTGTTGAGACCTTGTGTGTTTGTTTTGGGACTGTGTAGGAACTATGTGAAGTTCTGAACCGATTGGTTGAATCTTTGTATTCAACAACTATACCGCTATTTAGTTCTTGAATACTAAACTTGTTGTTAAGTTGTTGTGTTATGTTCTGTACTCGAGCTCTGAACAAAGTTTTATTCTCCCTTAGGGAGAATGGAAAGGCTTGAACCCATAAATGAGTGTTGGTGTTTATTCTAAGCTTTTATTAGGGCCTCGGGTTTCATTATTAACTCATATTTAAGCTTGTGTTCAAAACTCATATTTGACTTGGTACAAGTTTTTCCATTGTTGGTCATTTAAGATCTCATATTGGATTCGATGTGTTTAACCTTGTACAGGTATTCTGAGTAGAAGTTTAGTGGGTATTAAGGACTATAAAGCTTCTATCTCTTTTTAATACTATCTACTGGAAGGGAGCCTTGTGAGTTTTGTTTGGTTAGATGTTGGACCGTGTAACTTATTTTGAGGGCTCCTTTGTTTTGATTTTAAAAGGAACTAGAGAGGTTTGTGGTTATTTTGTTTAGTCGAGTTGGAAGAAGGTAGGACAGAACTTGTCTTATCAAATTATTTAATTCTTACTTCCATCTGAGTCATGGGTTTTTGTAGAATGCTAAATTTTAAACCTGTTATTCTGTATGTGGTTCGAAAAGTTACAGTATCACTTATCTAGATGTTGGTAATGTGGCTCTTTCTTGGGATTTTGAACTGCCTTCTCATTTGTAGTTTGTTGTTAATGTTTGTAATGGGAATTCAGTCTTGAGTTGAGAGTTATTGTGACTTTTTAATCTTTTTTGATTGGAGGACTTTTACTCCACTATTATATCATTGTTGAACCACCATGTATTAAAGAGAAAGAATTATACTCTCTTGGGGGCATTCTACAGTTTGGGACTGTACTGTGTATTTCTTCTGAGATTTGATATTGGATTTGAGCTAGGTGAATGAGAATAGGTCTTCATTGGAAGGTTTGTATGGAAGTTGGTTATGTGCTTGCTTTGACTGTGCATTCGGTTTTGAATTCTCCTTTGGGAACTAGCTAGAGAATTTCTAAGTTTGTTTTTAGATAATGAATTTCATTTCATAGTATAAATGAAATGAAATTTGGATTGGCCTTTTGTGGTTTGGAAACCTTTTTATGATTGACTGATAAGTTCATTGCTAAAATTCTCTTTTATTGATTCTCTCCCGAGATGGGAATTTTCCTAGGGATTGGTAAGAGAATTATTTTATTCAGGTATAGCTTGGATTTTTAGTAAGTTGGTTATTTAGACCTTTTTGAATTATAAACTACAAAGATACTGAAGTTAGTAAGACTTTATGTGGAACTGTTTTTATTCTGCTTGGAGTCGAATTGGGATTCTTGTTAGATGTTGCCTCTTTATTTATGAGCTCCTTATATTGATATCTTGGACTGAGGCAATGATGTGTGTACTAAACCTGATTCTTTCCTTCAGATGAATTGTGTCTAAGGAATAGGTATGTATTGAATTCTCTTCTTGGGTTTATATGGAAAGATGAAGCATACTAATATGAGTTATGCTGTAACTGACTTCTTTTGCTGCTTGGTAAAGATGAATGTGTATTTCTATGGGTTTAGGAAATAATTGAATGACAAGACTTGTAGACTGTAAAAGTGATTGTTAGGATCAATTAAGTCTTGAGATATAATTATGATGTTGTAGATTATAATATTCTCTTTCTTAATAATGAATTTTGTCTCTCTTAATTGTTCTTCTTTCTAGATGTTATTACTTATGATTATTTGTATGATGCCTATTAATTGTTTCATTAATGCAGAGTTGTTTTATGAAACAATTAGTGGAATGCACTTTACTTTAATGCTTAGTGCTTATCATGCTCAGTTCATTGAACTGACCGTGCTAGCAATTTTGTAGATGGACACCGTAAGTGATTAAAGAAGACAAGAGCTTTCATGATGTATTGGCTTATTTAAATCTAAATCTTATATAAAGAATTTTGATTTATTCTTCAGTTGTATGAAAAAGAAAAGTTATATTCTTTTGGGAAAGAGGTTGTTTGTTGAACAACATGCCTGAAATACATAGTCTTGTAATGTATAGTTTTATAAAGATGAATTGAAGGTTGAGATTTACTTGCATTGGTTGTGTAAATTATCTTGTGTTTATGAATAAGATGGAAATTCTATCTTGATGATATTTTTCATATTTTCTATATGATTAATTCAGATAAACTTGATCAGTTGGTTAAAGGGAAATATATTGGATTCCCTTATTAAGATGCAGCTTGTTAAGTTGCATAAGTTAACAATCTTATCTAAACAATTCTAATATAGTATTGGAATGTGTAATGAATATGCGATAGAACTTTAGAGTTTGTGAAAGATAAGAAGGGTTTGACAAACCCTAACACTTAATCAAGTAGAGGAAGGTTCTTCCTCACTAAATGAAATGTAACCCAAAGAATGGTGATATGATCGTTAATCGTTAGACTTCATTTCTTATAAAGTCTACCACTAGTTGAACCTATTTGGTTGCTACACCTTCTCTGAATGATTAAGTTATATTTAATGGAACTTATGATATTGTTGTCCTATTTTGGTTAATTATTGTTAAACTAAATAAATGAACATTAAAAGCAATCATGAGTTAAAGGAAGTTCTTTAATGCTTAATTGATTCAAGTATAGAACAAGGACTTAAGGAGTGTTGGATTAGGGTTAGCATAGATGTTGTAATCTATTTTATAATCCAAATTAATTAAACATTAATAACCTCCTTGGGGTATGTACATTGTGATGAGGTAGTTTCTGTAGGATGCTGGCACACGCTAACTATAGGGATGTACCTTCGAGAATACTAGGGTCTTCTTGAGGATACAACATTGCAATTGACATGTGGCAACACCCTTTTGCATTGATCATCTAGATCTACACACAATAAGGACTTGAACTTAGTTTTTCTCTAGGTCAAGTTAGTAGCATGTTTAGGATAGGGAGTAACTTTCAATAACTCAAGGTACCTTGGCACATCCGGTTGACTTAGGTCAACCGAGTATGCCCTTTTACCCTAAGTCATCGAGAGTGTCTTCCTATAATAGACTATGTTCCTAACCCAGGCTAGGGTTAAACCTTAGACAAGTGGACTGGTGGTAGTCATAAATATTTTAGATAAAAGATAAGTGAGGTGAAGGATATATTCCAAAATGATGAGTATGCCATCTAGGAATAGTGACATAAACAATATGTTGAAAATATTTGGCCAAAGTATCGCAAGTTGTTGGTTGTGTTGTCCTATGTCACCTAGTTTAAAGCCATGTGATATCAGATGAATATTGGTAACAAATATTTAGGTATGTTCTTTAAACAAGATCACTCAGTACTGTTAGGGTAGGAAAACCAAGTATATGAAGTATACGATAAGTATTCAATACTTAAAGTTAAACATGAATAGATCGGTAGGTAACCGAGTCATGGAATGAATAGATCGGTGTATCACCGAGTCATTTACAACTGCATATGGTTATCTGTTATGAGATTGATTGGTATGGAATGTGTGTTCTAAATAATGTTTTATTTAGAATAGAGAACATTGTGATAAAAAAATTCCCGCATTTCTAAAGTCTTAAGATGGGAATGTTACATGTTAGGACATATTATATGTAAAGAAGGATTACTAGTGGATCCTGCCAAAGTTGCAATTATTATGGGATTAGGGGAGCCTACTAGTCAAAGTGTAGTGCATAGATTTCTTGGGCATATGAGTTACTATAAGAAATTCATCAAGGGGTATGCCAAGATCACCTCGCCCTTGGAATAATTGCTAAAACATAAGAGTTCCTTTCATTGGGGAGAGGCGTAGCAGAGGGCATTTGACACTTTGAAGGATAGGCTTGTCACGACACCCATACTACGTTTTCCTTCTTGGGATAAGCATTTCCATGTGCATATATATGCCTCAAGAACATCCATGGGAGCAGTTCTAGCACAACCTAGTGAGGGAATTGTTTATCACCCCTTGTGTTTTGCAAGTAGGAATTTAACACCATAGAATAGAATTACACAACTACGAGCATGAGGCACTGTCAATGATCTACGCCGCATAAGTTTAGATAGTACCTATTGGAAACACCATTTATATTCTACACGGACCACATGAAATTGAAGTACTTAGTGAACAAGCCCATTTTGCAAGGGCACATATGCCGTTGGGTCCTATTATTCCAATATTTTGAGTTTATGGTGGTTGTAAAACCTAGAAAGAGAAATTCAAGACTTGACCACTTATCAAGGATTAACTCAGGGGAGGATGTGCAAAGCATTGAGGATATCATGCTAGATGTGTAATTGTTTAGGTTGTGGTGCGTGCCCTCGGACTTGGAAGATATCACGGTATTCTTGAAAATAGGTGTGGCACCAAAAGGGATGAAGGATCTGGAGAGGAAGAAATTAGCAATACACACCACACCCTACATGTTGATTAGTGGAGACCTGTATAAGTTAGGATGTGATGAGGTTCTGTGACTGATGCGTATTGGAACATGAGTGCATGGAAATTATGGAGGAAGCACATGGTGGGATTGCAGGAGGAAACTATGTAGGAAATGCTACCGCGTGGAAGATTTTACTAGTAGGTCTTTGGTGGGAAACCATCTACTAGGATTGTATTGAGTTTTGTAATACCTGTGACCATTGCTAGTGCCTTGGTAAACATGGGAAGAGGGATGAAATTCCCTTGCGACCAATAGTTAGTGCTGAACCATTTGAAAAATGGGAAATTGACTTTGTAGGGACAATTTCACCAGTTGTATGAAGGAATGGTTCACAATATATCATTACTTGCACTAATTACTTGACACGTTGGGAAGAGGCAGTGTCTATGAAGGATTGGACTACAACAACAACTGCTAGATTTTTATGGGACACCATAATTATCAAGTATGGTTGTCCTTTAAGCTTAACAAGTGATAGAGGTACACATTTTCTCAATGAAATGGTCAGGATTCTGTTATTATAATTTATGGTGGCCCATCACAAGACTACCCCTTATCACCCTCAAGTGAATGGAACTGTTGAGGCATTTAAAAAAATATTAAGTGACACGTTGACTAAGATCTGTGACGTTGGAAGAAAAGATTTTGATGACAAAGTATTAACCATTCTATGGGCATACAAGACAACCTACAAGAGGTTAAACAAGACCACATCGTTTCAATTGGTTTTTAGTGTGGAGGCTATTTTACGAGTTGAATTCATGTTACCATTGCTTTGCATAGTGCATACGGGAGGCTTGGATGATGAACAAGCAACTGGAAGAGAGGATTGATAAAATGATGCAGCTTAGAAGAGAGGTGATCAATTGCTAGATGTAGTTAGAAGATAGAAAAATCAAGACAAAAGGCATGGCATGATTGTCATATCAAGAACAAGCGAGTTTTAGGTGGGAAGATGGTGTTGTTGTATGATTCTAAGTATCTCATAGCCATCCTAGGAAGTTTAAATTCCATTGGTCGGGACCTTACATCATCTTGTACATCCTTGATTCAGGTGATTTCTAGTTACAAGTGCTAGATGGGACAAGATTACTAGGTAATTTTAATGGAAGTAGGCTGAAGCCCTACTATAAATAAATCTTCTTGGTGTTTATAAATAAGGAAGTATTTCTAGATATCTTAGACTTTCCCTTTATTGTTTTTATTTTCTTTTGATTCCCTTTCTCGTTACTTATTTCTTTCTTCTTGTTTTGTTTTGCGCCTTGTGCGCTAGTAAATCAAATTATTTTTCCAACATTGTGTATGTGTAGAGGACCGTGCATATTTTTAGTGTGGGGTGGAGTAATGTAAAGAAAAGTATAGGCCAGTAATACAAGTTGAGTGGCCCAGTAGAAGGAAGCACGTAAGTTGAGAAAGTGTGTGGGGAAATAGTAATGAATTATGGTGTCAAAAAGGTCAAAAAAGACCACGTATAAAGGATGAAGAGCAAAAGAACAACATGAGGTAGGCAAGGGAAAAAATAGGTAAAGGATAGAAGAAGTGCCTTCAAAGATAAATGTGCACACCTTCTAGGTAGATTGGATTTTTACGTGCCATAAGGTTATAGAGGATTTTTTACGAGGGATTGGGCACATGGGTAAGAGTGCTTAAATTCAGCCTACTAGAAAAAGCTACATTTAATGTTAAGTATGTTGGTAGGTGGTATAGCATTTATTGTTGGAAGGAGAAAAACTATAAATATGAGGTCGGCAAGTCATTATTTTACCTTGTTATTACAAAGTTGAAGTGCTCTTACAAACTAGGGCATCCAGAAAGATTTGTGCGAAGGAAGAAGAATCCTATAAATCTAAGTGTGTGACTAGAGTGGATCTGCAAACTAGGAGGAAGGAGTACACGGGCATGAGAAAAGGTTGTTTGAAGTGCACTATCTTGTGGAAGGTTTTCCTAGTTAGGGTTTGACAGCTAGGGCATAGAGATAGAAGGATTTCTTCTAAGAGTTGGGTTTCAAGATTGAGCAGAGTAGTAGAGTAGAGCAAGGAGTGTTATATTTTAAACTGAAAACAATAATGGTTCCTAAGAAGGTGACCCTTTCACTAAAGAAATAAAAGGGAAAGGGAAAAGGAAAACAAACCACTACCATCACGAGCTCCAATGAGGAATGGTATGTAGAAATGTAGTACCTAGATGGAGTGTTGCTGGGAAACGAGTGGGTGTTGCACTTGAGACAGATGAATGCGAGTGATTATAACCATCACATGAGAACTATAGAGAAAGAAATGGTGCTGGATCTGGTTCGTCCAACTAATAAGAGGATGCTAGATGGAATTCTAATATATAATGATGAGGTGAAAGTAAAGCTAGAAAAGGTAGGGCTATTACAACTATATGAGTTTCCTTACTTTGGAAAGCCCGAGCACCTTTATCAATGGTTGATGTCACGCATGCACGAAGACCATTTCTACTTTGTAGGCCACAAGATGTGCATAACACCGTAGTTGATATCTAAGTTCACTAGCCTAAATTGTGAAGGGAATCCATAGATGATGATCTAGAGTGACAAGGAGGCTATCAAGGAGACAATAGAAACTTATGACTACAAAAATGGTTCGCGATACTTTGACATCGCAAAAATTCCAGACCCTGTTATGAGGATGGCCGCATGCTTGGTCACCAAGCTTAATGATCAAGAAAGATGGATGCAAGTGAACAAGGCATGGTTGAATGTATGCTAGAAAATATCAGAAGGGACCATCTATAACTTGTCCACCTTTATTGCGGATGAAATCATAAGCAACATGCAAGAAGGAGAGAAGATACTATTCGGTAACATCTCCTCACCATTATCTTTTCAGATATTGGAGTACCAGATGGGTCGAGATATTTTTTTGGGAGTATCCAAAAGAGAAATCCTTTCCCGTGAAAAGATTTGAGAAGTATACTTGTGAAACCATGATGATCACTCACAAGGTGCGCCTAGAGAAGTGTTATAAAAAAATGAGTGACACATTCGGGGAGAGTGGATGATCCCATAGTAGTTGCCTACGCTCATGGATGGAGAAGAAGGATTTGAAGTTTACTAACATTTTTACATTGGCGAGTTCACTTTGGCAAATGGGACTAATAGCCCATGGTGCAAGCCTCCCTTCTCCTTCATTGCGTAATAATTCTAGGAATGTGTCAATAGGTCCAAGGAGGCCAAAAGACTAAGGTTCGACCTTAGTGAGGTGGACCAAGACCACTACGATCTCTTCTAAAATATTTTGTACCCTAAGAAGTGCGTCTACATGGAGAAGTATGTCTCCCACAAAGTTTAAATGATGAAGCCGATGCATCGCGCTGCCAATCGTCGGAAGGGCTACAACAAGGGTATATCTTCGTATAAGACGAAAGTTTGATAAAGGTTCCTATATGGAGAGTGATGTATCCTTTCCAAAAGACCCCATATGTTAGAAAAATGCCATGCCAAAGAAGAGGGAAAGAGAAGAAGTGCATGAGAAGAAGGCACCAAGTGTGCAGACCGCACATCATGAAGCCTAGAACTTACGTGTGCAAAAAGAAGTCCCTGGTCAAGGTGAAGACCCCAGAAGAAGAGGCACCAGAGCATGAAGATCCCTCACCCATGAAGAATCACCAATGAAGAGGTCTCTGTCAAGGAGAAGGAGAAAGAAGAATCTCCTATACTTTGGAATCACCAGTTAGGAAGAAGTAGAAGGTGACAGAAGAGGCAGAATCGGAGGAGACATAAATCTTAGATGCCTACATTGGTGACAAGGATGATGACAAGCTTGAAGGAGGTGAAGACCATCTAGTGTATGATATACATGATTCTAAGGAGGAGGGAGATGAAGAGAAGAATGATGAGAAATATGAGGAGAATGACAAGGAAGAAGTAGAGGATCAAGGCAAGGGGGTGAGCAAAGAGGTGAGCACCAAAAACCAAGGAACCCTAAGCCTCACCAAGGAGCAAGTGGAGAAATCCATAGAGAGAGAAGTGGTGGGAATCATGAAGGAGTTTGTGGAATAGGATTTAGAGTGGAGCGCGGATGAAATTTTGAAGGAGATGGAAGAAGAAAGTGTTGGGAAGGAATATGGTAGCATGGGTGGGAATCCCAAATTGGCGGTAAGATTCCCAAAAGATGCACAAATAGGTGGGAAGGGCGTAGTGGTGGAATAAGAGCAGGAATGGGATATATTAATGACCCTAACAAGGTGTTACACGCATGCTTCCAAAGCACCGTACCAATGGAGAAACTCTTGGCTATTTCATCATTTGATGAAGAAGGTGCATATCCCTGAACTAGGAAGATGCTATCTTGGGCATTCAAGTCTCATGTAGATGAACTTGAGTTCAAAGTAAGTTAGAGAGAACTGATGAAGGTGCTGTAAATAAAGGGAGTAAATCACTTGATGAACACTTAATAATTATCGATGAGTAGGTGCATGTAACGCGCTCAACAAGGTTTTAGTTGAGGTTGAGGCTAGAATATTCGGAAGAAATGATAGAGTGAGATTCCTGGAGGAGGAATTGGAGAAGGAGAAGAAGGAGCTCACTAAGAAGAGAAAGGACTTGAAGCAGGAAGAGCTTATCAATGGCAGTTAAGGTGTGAACTGAAAGAGGAGAAGGAAAGGGTGCATGAGCTACACAAGAAGATTGAGATGATTATGGGTGCTATTATTTTAAAGCATCCTGACCTAGCGCCACCCGAGAAGAAATATGAATCAACCTTGTAGTGTCTAGAGGATTTGACACACATCCTCATGATGGAAAGGTGGCCACTTGCCTTAGAATCTACAGAAGAAGTGTTGGCGTGCCAAGAGAAGGAAGAGAAGGTAAAAGTTTTCAAGATTATTTCTTAATATACTAAACTCCTTATAGAGGTAAAGACCACCACGCAAGTTGTAGAAGCCGCATATGACAACTGTGCTAATAGAGATAGAGTGGCAAGCATCCTGGTTGCCACTCATGAAATGGAACTCAAGGAGTTTTAAGAAAAAAATTAGGGTAAGATGGTAGAGAGAGATAAAATCCTAGCCAAGTAAAAATAAGTCGAAGCTATTGGGACCTTGCGAGGTTCGATAAAAAGCCGACTAAAGGAGTTATACCCCCAAATCACCCGCAAGATGGATGCACTTGAGGACTTGGGAAAATAGTTGGAAAGTATTGTTGAAATAATGAGCGCCAAAGGGGAGGAATTAAGTTTTAAGGAGGTGAGTGCCTTAGTCGAAGACCTCTGTCAGCAAGTGTAGAATGAGGTTGACACTTGGGAGAAGCTAGATGTAGAAATAGGGAAGGATTTAACTCTCCTCCAAAAATAAGAATTTTTTCTTCATTCTTTCCATTCTTTCATTCTTTCTCCCAATTCTTCATTCCTTCATTCATTCTTCCATTTTTAGAGCCCACCATTCTTTATTCCTTTAAGATAAGTTTTTCCAAGGATGGAGAACATGCGTAGTGTGGGGTCATGTTGGGCCCGATAATATTGGCTAAGTACAAGAAGGTGCATAGATGCGTGGGACCCATTTGAAGAAGGGCATGCGGGTTGAAGGTGTGCATGGTAGGGTTCTAGTAGGGTTTAAAAAAAAAACATCACGTGTGCATAAGACAAGACGGTGTTGGGACTTAGCCATATTTAGAGTTCCAGACAGCACATGAGGAAAGCATGACCCGTCTAGCATGTGGAGTGGATAAGGTGCCAACCTGGCAGCTGTAGGATCAAGAATGGAATATTCCATGCATGTAATGGAAGGTTCTAGAAGGAAATCATTGCAAAGAGTGGAGAGCTCGGATCAAAGGAGGCATGCTCCATTAGAGGACCACTTGGACACTTGGAAACCAATTTGTTACCTCAGAAGGCATGTTGGTGAATGGAAAACACTATATATAGAGGTGCGCAGATAGTAGAAGGGGACCATCCCGATAGATCGGAGGTGGCGGAATAGGGGAAAAGCTCTATAGAAATATCATGGAGGATTCTATGGGTTGGGATTAGTAAAAATATAGGAGTGATGGCATATTTAGAGGGTTGGGTCTATGATTATCCTTGTAATATGAAGGGCATAGTTTAGTTCTGATGCATGACCTTGCTCTGTATTGTTATATGGGTCTATTATGGCCTCAAGGAATGTAATGTGATTACTAAACTCATTAATATCAATGGAAGGTTCTATTCTAAAGCATATATGTGTTCATGAGCTTAAGTCTAATGCATTTCCTTTGTGTTATGAATCATTTCTATATGTTATTTGTTATTTCTCTTTTATGGATGCATTGATATGATAACTCATCCTAGGTTCTCAAAATGAACGCATGGTTCCTTTCCATTATTTTACACTTAAGTATATGTCATAGATGATGTATTCTCACAAGACTCACATAAAAGAGAGTTCGGTGCCCACATGTGCCTTAGGTGAGCACCCAAAGAACTTCTGGATGATAAGACGATGCACATGGGATTAGACTGTTGTTCTAAGGGTATAAAAATGACTACACCTTCGTATATTTATCGGAGGGAAATGGGGTGATTTTGAATGGTTGGAAGAGGGGTTTGAGCCAATAATAAGGATTATTGACCAAAACAAGGTTAGAGAAGGATTAGCTAGCTAATAATCACTAATTATTTGCTTGGAAGAGGATTATGACTTACGATGTGTCATAAATTGGAACCTTGAATGTGAAAGAGTTTAGGTAATCAAAAATATTTATTAAATTACCTAGATGGTAAGAAAACTTAGTTAGTGGAAATCACTAATTATAACAAAAATGGTAAGAATGAGAGTAATTAGTGTTCTCTTAGCAATAAGATTGCAAAAGTAGATTTTATGTGTCTACGTTTGACCTGTTTGAGGTGAAGTAAGTAACGTCACTTTAAACACAAGAGACAAGCATAAACAAGTGATATTTCAAAGAAAAATTACTAGAATGAAGGATGTCCACTTGAGTTTTGATGGGGTGATAAAACAAGTCAATCGATGATTAAAAATATGATCGAAATGAGTAGAAGAAATTAGATAGGGGTAAAAAGTGTTTTTACTACCCAAGGTGTTTTGGAAGAAAAAATAATATTGATAAGACATGAAAGTGAAGAATATAGGAATAGATTTTGCATCCAATCTTTCAATAAGTAAATTTGTTTAATCATGTTGTCTTTATGATCTAAATTATCGACCTTTATTAAAATAAATAAAAGTGTAAAATAACATGAAAAAATATATTAATAACATTTGTTCACACTAAAAATGTGTAACTCCATGCAACATACATAATGCAATGCAATATGAGAAAGTAAACCAGCTAACCTAACAAATAAACAAGTACAATTACACATACTCAAATAAACAATGTTCAAGATAGTTGCACCAATGTTTTTATTATCAAGCTTTAGTTCCCCATGTTCATGTTGTAACGACATAGGTTAAAAGTGGTGCCCCAAGTAAGGATACATGCGAGGGGAATAATGGAGGACATAAGTAATCCCATGGAAAGCATTCATGTGATATGAATCGATTTGGAAACTCATTATTACATGGGAGTAATGTCATAGTAAGTAAGCCAACTTTGTTAATGGAGGTAGATCACAATGATCCATAATTCATTTGAGACAAGAAAATGCAAGAACTTAAGAAATACATTTTTGTAGGACAAATTTTGATGTTCAAGGATAATGTACTTGATACAGACTCACCAAGTGCATGTTGTTTACCAATTTTGATAACAATGCTTCTACATAAGAGAATGTTTTTAGTGCATGGTAGATGAAAGTTAGAGAAAGTGGCTACGGATAATATGATCTTTAGTAAGCCCTTATGGTTCATAACATTCCCCTATCTTCCAAAGCGCATGGTAGGCCGTGTTACAAGTTTCAAAGATCCAAGTAAAATTTTCCTTTCGACACTTTTACTCCTGGTGGATTATTAGAAGATGAAAGGCTACTCAAAGATATTGTATTTTGTCCGAAGATGATGAAATGGATCTATGTTATCAATCACCTAGGTATGTTATCCCCAATTGAATGATGCTTACTATGGGATACAAAGGATGTGGCTGCAACCACAACAAACAAGGTATACTAGAAGCTCTTCTAATACCTCATTGTAAAGTGGGTAAGCATGGTATTGGTGTCTAGTTGTATGAATCTCACCCCTCAAAGGTTGAGGATACCTCTTCTGAACATGAAGATAGTCCATTCAAATATGAAAGTGAAATAGATTCTTAGTGTAGTCTTTATAAAGACCTTGCCTTTAGGAGCCTATTTTCTAACCTGACTATCCTAACTATAACCCCCATTGTATGCCTTACCACTCAAACAATAAACCTCATTTACCCATCACTCATGAATTGGGACCAATAACATGATGTGCCAATTAACATATTTTAGAATGACGGGGCTATTGGTGAGTTCCTTGACATTCGTGATAGTATCCCAATAAATTACCACAAGAAAGGCTTCTTTATTTAACTTAACGCATGCATGTACTTTGGGGAAGAGGTAGAATTGTGCGGTCATTTAAGTAAAAAAAAATAAAGGAAATATTTCCACTGAAAATCCTTGCAAAAAGTCCAAGTCCTATAAAGAAAAACTCTTTGAGGTGCTTGGAGACAAACAAAAAGAAAAATCAACGGATAAGATAGTTGACTCGATTCAAATTGACAATCTCTTTGAGCCAATTTTTGAAGAAGAAGATCTTAATCTCCCCTTAATCCTACACACATGGAGGATGAGTCCAAGCTATTGGTGGAGGAGACAATAAATGTCAATATTGGCATGGAGGAGTTGCCCAAGATAGTCAAGTTGGGAGATTTTATCTCAGCTTAAGAACCTAAAACTTTGACAATGATTTTGAGAGAATTTGTAGATATCTTTGCTTAGCCTTACATAGACATGTCGACTTGATCCTGTATTAGTGGTGCATAATCTTGTGGTACTACCAGATTCCAAGCCCATAAAACAAAAGCCCTGAAATATGCATCCTTTTGTCACCTTGTTGGTTAAATAAGAGATAGAAAGATTTTTACAAGTAGGATTCATCAGGACTATTGACTATTAAGAGTGTATTTCCAATGTAGTCCCAGTTTAGAAGAAACATGTCGGTATTAGAGTGTGTACCAATTTCTGAAATATTAATAAATCTTGTCTTAAGGATGAATTTTTTCTTCCCAACATCAACATGATTGTCGATTCAATAACTAGTTATAAGATGATATCATTCATAGATGGATTCTCATGATATAACCAGATAAATATTGTTGAGGAAGACCAACAAAAGACAACTTTTACCACCCCATGGGGGACATTTTATTATCAATTAATTCCCTTTGGCCTAAAGAATGTAGGGACTACCTATAAATAGGAAATGACTGTTATATTTCATAACATGATTAGTCACATCATGGAAGACTATGTGAATGACATATTGGTAAAATATAGGACTCGAGAAGAACACCTAGAGATTTTGTGATGCATCTTTCAGCATATAAGTGACTACAAGGTTTGACTAAACTTGAAGAAGTGTGTCTTCGGTGTGCTATCTAGAAAACTATTAGGATTCATTGTTTTGCAAAGAGTAATAAAGTAGATCCAACAAATGTTACTACTATAATAGAAATGCTTCCTCCGATGAATATAAGAAAACTACAAAATTTGGAAGAAAGATTAGAGAAATTAGAAGGTTCATCTCTCATCTTGCAGATAAGTATCACACATTCACATATCTTCTCAAGAAATATGTCAGTTTTCATTGGGGACTAGAACAACAACAAGAATTTACGTTGCTTAAAGTATATTTGGAAAAACCCCCTTTTCTAATGCCACCCATGATAGGTGAACCATTGTTACTCTACATTTATGCCACACACTTTACAATTGGGGCATTGTTGGCCCAATATGATAAGGAGCAGAAAGAAAAGGTTGTGTATTACTTAAGCCGAACGTTGATAGCTTACGAGATCAACTACCCACAGATAGAAAAGGATTTCTTGGCTGTAGTTTTTTCCTTTCAAAAACTACGTCATTATATGTTAAATAAAAAGGTTAAGCTTATTTCAAAGGTTGATCCATAAAATTAATTGTTATCAAATCCTTCTCTCATAGGAAATATGGCTAGTTAGATCATCTTACTCAACGAGTTTGACATTGAGTATGTGCACTAGAAATTAGTGAAAAGACAAGTTTTAGCAGATAAACTAGCTAAAACCCCACTACTAGGTACCGAGCCTTTAAGTTTGGAACTCCCAAATGTATCCACAATGTACCTTGGGTAATCTGTTATATATAAACTATAATTTGATTGCTCCTTTACCTTTCATGGTTTAGGTATCTAACTTGTGTTGATCACTCCTTCGAAGACTTGATTCCTTAAGAATTCTCGACTAGGATTCCCATGCAAAAACAACATAGTAGAATATGAGGCCCTTATTACAGGGATGGAACTAACTATTAAGAAGGATAAGAGACAAGTAAATGTAATAGTTGATTCCATGCTAATTATAAAATAGGTAACAGATGAATATAAAGTTAAAGATGAAAAACTTATTCCATATAAGATAATGGTTGATTCTTTAAAGGAGTTGTTTGAGCAGATTACATTCCAAAAAATCCTAAAATAAAAAAATAGAGCAGCTGATACTATGGCCACATTGGGGTCCATGTTGAGTATCCCACTTGGGAACAACGATATGTCATTCTTCATTGAGCATCTATGAACACCAACATATGACATGCTAGATTCCTATTTGGTATGTGAAGTTGTTGGTCCCTTTTCCTTGTGGTATAGTGACATCTTTAATTACCTTCATAATAGAACCTTTCTCACCAATATTTCCCATACTAAAAATGAAACCTCATCTATTGTATAGCTTTTTATACCATACTTGGGGGACACTCTTTTCCATCGAGGCTATGATGGGAACTTGTTAGGCTACTTAAATCTAGACGAATCCATCCTAGTAATCAAAGAGGTATTTAAAGGCATCCGAGGGGCTCATATGAACAAGATTGTTCTAGCAAAGAAGAAACTCAGAGTAGGCTACTATTGTCCTACCATGGAAAATGATTTCTGCAAACATGCGAATAAATTCTTGTGTTGTCGTAAGTACGAAACTTTGACACATGCTTGGTGCAATCATTACAACCTATCATGACACCTTGGCCATTCTCAAAGTGGGGGCTCGATATTATAGGTAAGTTTAACCCTGTATCCTCAGATGGCCACAAGTTCATTATCACTACTACCTAATACTTCACAAAATGGGTAGAGGTTTTCCTCTTACCTATTTCAAAGAAACACAAATAGCTAGGTTTATAATGAACCATACCATTTGCAGATATGGTATCCCCACTTCCATTGTAGCATATAATGGTAAATACTTTAAAAATATATGTGAAAGTGTTATGCAAATGTTTTCAAATCTCTCTCAAATTTTCAACTCCATATTACCCTCAAGGTAATGGGCTAGCTGAAGCTTCTAATAAAAACTATTATCCATATTATAGAGGATATAGTGAATACCACAAGTTGTAACTCACATTTCAATATTCACCCTACCTCTGGATATTCACAATGTCTATCCGCACTCCTACATATGCCACTCCATACTCCCTAGTGTTTGGCATAGAAGGCGTGTTACCCTAGAGATCGAGCTCCTTCTTTTACGTATAGAGCTGAGAGATTACGTGAATGAAGAGGAGGGATTTAGAGTAGCTCACCTAGCGGAGTTAGAGCTATTAGATGAGAAACAATTTCATGTCCTTAATCACCTCAAAGTGTACCAAGATAGAGTGTGGCGGCTATAACAAAAGATTGATACCTAATCATTTTGAGGTAGGAGACTTGGTGCTATAGAAAAATTAGTTCAACACCATAGAAGATAGAGAAAAGAAGGGTAAATTTGAGCCTAAATAGTTGGCACCATATGTTGTCATCACAAAGTTTGATTCAAGATCCTACAAGTCTTGCTACTTAGATGGTCAGGAGATTTGGGAACCCATGAATGCAATACATCTTAAATGTTTCTACAATATCATAAAAACAACAAAAAAGTATAAAAATAGAAAATGAAAAAAGAAGAAGAAATAAACAGGTGAGTCCAATAGTGAAAACCATGCAATTGTAGCACTTTGGAGAAGTCCTTTGGTGAAAATCAGTTTTTGGCTCCATTAGAGGGTCTATTTTTCACAAGATTTTAGGTCTAGGATTGTGATAGCTTTGTCCTAAGCTAGTCTTGTATGCATCTGAGCTACTTTTGAGCCTAGCCCTCTTGGCCTTAATGTTGTTGATACTAATTTTGAATGCGAAGAGTTTGCCTTTGAATATTCCCATCTCACGCTGGGAAACTTTTCATCATCTATTTTTGAACATAATATGTGGAATTATACCCTTTATACATCCCATCTAACGTTGGGGGAATCCATGTTTCTTTAATTCCTTGCATATTCACTTTAAAACCTTTCCAACACAAAAATAGAGTCATTTTGAGGGTAGGAGAAAACGTTTTGGCCTCTGGAAGATAAGTTATGCACATGGTGTAATAATAGTGTACCCTATTAAAACTTGAGTGCCCTTTTTAACACTAGCTCACCCATTATAACACCAACGTGCCCTATTAACACCAACATACCCCTACAAAAATCATAACCATCTTAACGCCAACGTGTACAAAGAGACACCAATGCACCCCTTTTAATACAAAGCACATGGAATAGTAACACCAACACATCCCTTCCCGTAGATTGTCAAAAATGTATTTTGAAAATAAAAAACTCAAAAATCTTGAAACATTAGCAATTTGATTTAATTTTGGCAGCACTTTGCCTCCCTTGATCTTGCAAAGAACATAAAAACAATAAACTACAACTAATCTAGCTAAGAAACCTCACAATTATCAAAACTAATGAAAAATAGGGTTAGTAAAATAAAAAATTGAAACTAATCTTGAAATCTTGAAACTAATCTAGAAATCTTGAAGCTAACCTAGAAAAATGTGAAACTAATCCAAAAAAATTGAAACTAATCTAGAGGCATGGCTATCTCATTACCACTTGAAAGGTAGAGATCTATTTCATAAAGATAGGGGAATTACTAAATTTAAGTGGCATGAGATAAGGTAGTGGTTTTTGGAGGGAACTGCAATGGGTAATCTCATGTATTAATTGAATTAAAAGCTACTCTATGGACCTCGAGAGGAGGATGTATCTTTTCAAGGAAGTCATCAAGTTTATGGGTGTTTTTTTAGTTCCATTTTTATTTTGATTTATCTTCTGGTTCTGTCACAAACTCTTCTGCATAGAATGGATTATTTCCTATTTTTGTGTTCATTTGTTTGTTTTTGCAAAATGTTGCATGCATATCTCTAACTAAGAGTTGAGAGATTTTGGGGAAAAAAGTGATAACTATTATCAATAAATAAAGAATGGAATCATTTTGGGGAGTTTTATTACTCTTGGATTCAAAGGAAAATATAGGCTCAAGCTTGCTAGAAGAAGATGGAAAATCAAAAGATAGATTTGAGGCTTCAACCTTCGAGCATGAATCATTATTTTTCCTTATTTTTAGCTTATTCCATGTAATATTTACTTGAAATGATTCTCTACAAGTAATGCTATTTTTTGAAATGGGTTAAATGTGTGAGAATGTTCTGGGAATTATTGGTTTTTACAAATGTTGATTTATATGGATGAAAGTGTATTATGAGGTTTTTTTGGTCACTAGAACACACATGTTTCGTTATTTTCTTGGCTAGATACAAATCCTTCTTTTGGGGTTCTATGATTGTTAGTAGGAATAACATTTAGTTTAAATCTAGGTTATACCCAAATGGTTGATAAATGAAAGGACCGTAACATCACTGTTTGTTAGTATCCATTAAATCATGTCTTAAAATGTTATAATAACTCCTAGTTTTCTTATTTTATAACCTACTTGGGTCGACTAGTCATTGTTATCCAAATTTCACCCCCCAGAGTTAATTTGATAACATGCATCAGAGTTTTTAGTTCCAAGCAAGTAGATTGATTCAGGAGAAAATCGTAAAATTGGCTAAGTCTTGCTCAAGACTTCCTTTGGGACAGTTGGAACAATTATACGCGGAAGGCGCGGATCGGCCGAAAAGCCTCTAGGCGGCCCAAACAGAAAAGGGACATCTGGGACAAATGGACGCGAAATGCCCGAATCGGCCGAAAGAAAGAAAATTTGTCCAAGTCCTTTTCGGGAGTAAGCGGGAAAAGAGTGCGCGGAGGATGCGAACCGGCCGGTTTGGCGAGTGGGAAACTTCAGCACAAGGACAAGTGGGACAAAGGGATGCGCTGGACGTGGATAGTTGAAGGGGCCAAAAGCCAATCAGATCACGCCACGTGTCACCAGAGTAGAAAAGGGAAGAGGAAGCCCATTTCGGGCGGATCGGAGGATTCTATCCCGCAAAGCACTGGGACATTTGGGACAAAAAGATGCATGGGCGCAAAAATCTTGCAGGCCGTGGACAAATCACAGCATGACACGTGTCGCCAAGGAAAATGGTCCAAAAGTCAAAGGGGCGAGTTTTCGAGCACTGATCCAAACCAATGAAATAGTGCCACGTGTCCAAGTTTAAGGGGCCCACAAGAAAAACCCATGAAAAGGTGGAGAGAGGGAATTGCTCAGTGGACCAGAGCCTGCCACGTGTCATCCAGATGGCAGAACATGGGAAAAGAAATTTAAAAATCTGTTTTCGCCTGTTTTGTGCCCTAAATCTTCAGATCATCATATCTTTCGATCCAGAGCTTGGATTTGCACGTTCTTTATATCAACGGAAAGCTGTTGAAATTCTCTACATGATTCTAGGATAAATATTTCATTTTGGTGCAGTTTGGAGGGATAAAATTAAGAAAACGTCTCTGACGTGTGGTGATAGATGTAAGTAATGCTTTAACAACCAACTTTAATGCAGCAGACAGCTCGCCGCTCTTGTTAGACAACCCACCGTTTTGCTAGGATCCACCACTTCTGTCATAATGAGATGATTTTAAATGCTACCAAGAAGTGGTTGGGGCAGATTCTGGATTTCCTCTCTCTTCCCTCTCTCATTTCTTGATATATATTGTAAAGAGGAGCTCCTTTAAGGGGTCGGACATTTTTGTTTTGCATCCTCCCTTATTCCCTCGCTTGCCAGAGAATTTGTGGAGCTTTCAAACCTCCCATATGGGTTGTAATGCCAGTATTTTTGCCTCTTGGCCACTGCAATGTACTGTATCGACTCGTGAGCAATAATATATGTGTTGTGATTGACTCTCGACCCTCTCATGTATTTATTGTTGTCATTTTGATCTCTTATTGCAGTTTGGTTACCTGTGCATGGTGTTTGTATTGCATCTATGTGGTCTATGTTAAATTTGCAAAACGAGTGTCTAACATTCCTCGGTGCATCACCTTTGTAGTTTAGGTTTTATTCTATGCATTTCCTTACCCTGTCTCCTTGGCAAGTTAGATTAGGTTTTAGCAAACCCTCTGCATTTTTGTGTGCATCTGAACAGAGGAATAGGAACTAGCCTTCTCTGGAGATTCCTTTCTCATTTCTGCAAGTCCCACACTTGGAGAAAGGTTTCAATGTTGTGCAATCACACTGGATGCTTGAAGATCAACTTAGAAACCCGATCGATCCGAGGGTCTTTGTGATTTTGCATCAACACTTGCTGCACTTTGGTCATTTGAAATCTTTTTCTCAAAAACCCATTTGGGTTGATAACACCCTAAAATTTTACAATATGACTAACTAGTAAAGGCTAACACCATAATAGCTCGAGCCAAGCTCAAGCTTAAGAATGAAACATCATGATAAAATCTTAAAAGCGTGCATTAATGGAAAATAAATGAAATCAAAAATCTAATCTACAAGCATCCTTACTATGTGAGATAATTACTAATTAACATATACCTAATTATATCTAAGGGAAATCAAATTATGGTTGTTGCTACTCTGTAAATGGTGAGAGGATCTCTCTAAAAATGGATACAAGGCCATATTAGATATCCCTCTACTAACCAACATGAAGATTGGATGCAAAGATTTAGCAAGCTAATCCAAGAAGAAAGTAAGGCTCTTAATCATATTTCTTATATGATATATTAATCAAAGTATGGCGTAAAATTTAAAGGTAGGTGCTTAGTCTTCTCATAGTTTTCTATTTAGGGAAAAATTGCATCTTGGTGCATGTGGGACTAAAAGCATAAAGTAGATTAAGGTTTTCTAATCATGATTAGTGAATTAACAAGTGATTAGGATGTGAGGAGCCTTAATCAACCACTTAGGGTCAATTAAGAGGCTAGGATAAGCTTTTGAAGCCTTTTGAGATGTCTTGGAGGGAAATGGGGTGATTTTGAATGGTTAGAAGAGGGGTTTGAGCCAATAATAGGGTTTATTGACCAAAACAAGGGTAAAATAGGCTTAATTAGATAATAATCACTAATTGTTTGCTCATAACAAGATTATGACTTACGATGTGTCGTAAATTGGCATCTTGAATGTGAAAGAGTTTAGATAATAAAAAAGCATTGTTGTTTAACCAAAATGGTAAGAAACATTAGTCAATTAGTGGAAATCACTAATTATAATGGAAATGGTAAGAATGAGAGCAATTAGTATTCTCTTAGCAATAAGATTGCAAAAGTGAATTTTAGGTGTCTACTTGGGTTTTATCTGTTTACTAGATGATATAATCAATTGTCTCCAACCAGTCAAACTTCATGGTTGTACAGACTTATCTGTATACCTTTGGATCATCTCCTTCATATTTCAATGAGTTGTTTTGAGTTGGAACTCTTGATGTATCATTTGGGAAAACATTGCATCATTTTTATTTATCCAATCCTTATATAGGCGATAATCTGCTAGTGCAATTTTGTATGTCTTGTTGGCATGAAATTGTTGATGAAATTTGGGGAACTCAAAATGAGTATGTTACTTTTTAAGGAAGACAATATTAGTTTTACTATATCAATAAAAAGGGGTGTTGGGCTGCCAAAATATTGACTAAGTACACAGGGGCTCATGGGCGTGCAAGGCCTAGGTTAAAGGATAGGCGTGAAAGGATGAGGCATGCAAGGTAGGGTTCTAGGAGGGTTTTAGAAGGGCTGTGTTGTGTGCCGAAAGATAAGGTCTCGGTTCTTAGCCATATTTGGTGTATCGGGAAGGAAAAAGACAAGCATGACTTGACCGTGCATGCGAAGTGGATAAGATGCCATCTTGGCGACAGGTTGGCCTAAGAAGGAATATGTCATGCGACGGAAGCTCCTATAAGACCATCATGATAGAAAGTGGAGAGCTTAGGCTTAGAGGAGTATGCTCCCATGGAGGACCACATAAGGACACTTGGCGATAGATCTAAGGCTACAGAAGGATGAGTTGGCACTTCGGGATGCCTATATATATGAGTTCTTGTAGAAGAAGAAAAAAGGAGTTGTGGAATCGGGTATAGAAAGAGAAAGAGAGGAAGGAGTGGAGCCTGACATAAATGATGCAAGGAACTTTGTTTGCATTGGGTAGATTAAATATAGGAGAAGGATGTATCAAGGGCTTGGGGTTATAAAATTTCTTTTTGAGAGATAAATGATATGGATCCAGTTATGATGCATGACTTTGGTCTACCATAATGTGGTGTTTTGTAGTAATTCTAATGAATGTAATGAGGTTACCAAGTTAATTGAATATGATCCTTCTTGGTTCGGATTCATACATGATTCTTCATAGTTCCTTTTCATGTCTGTTTATAAGATGAATATGAATTCCTATGCATTTTCCTTTCTGTTCTATTTTAGTTCTTTAAGTCTATTAAAGTATCTCTATCTATAATGACTACAATGATCTAGAGCCGTTTTGAGCTCTATGATGTTCGCATGTTTCATTCCCACTCACTTCCTTTAAGTTTGGATCATAGATGATGATTTCCCACTCAACTCACATAAAAGAGAGACTCGGTGTCCCATGTACCTTGGGTGAGTGCCCAGCACCCGCTAGGTGATAGGCCGATGTGCATAGGATTGCCTTGTCCTTTGGTGGGTGTAAAAATGAATACATCTTGGTTCTGTTTCCGAGATTCTCTTTTTAAATTTGTAGAGGGAAATGGCATACATCATGATCTGTGTAATGAGTGATGACAAAGCATTTAACTTTGGAAAGTGTTGAATCATGGTTCAAAAGAATGAAAGACAAATTTACTCAGAGATTTAGCACTGGACCTGAGTTTGATGCACGTAGGTGGGTAGAAGAGAATCTCTACCATGAGTTGTATGAATTTTTTTCTGTTTCTTCCTAGTAGAGTTGTATGAATGGCTCTCGGCATATACATCTAGATAAATATGGTATTATAGATCACATGCATGGACCTAAGAAGAATACTAGAGGCTGCAACATGTAGATCTGACGTGGACTCATGCTTGTGGATCATTAGTGGAAAGGTGTGTTGGCTAGCTACACTCTGGAGTACACTATTTCTACATATTATTGTCTGGAAGTTGCTGAGTTTGAGTTTTTACGGGAGCCCAAAGGATCATTTCTACGTTATTCCTCTGGCCATGAAGATCTTGATTGTTACCTTGAGTTTAGAGGCATTTTCGATGGTCGGCTAAACCATTATGAGCATTGGGTGAGGAAGCTAAGGTGGAGGAAGATGACAGACATTACGACGGAGAAAGAAAGGGAGGAGAGATAACTCAAGTATAATGAAGTGCATGAAAGGGAGATTGTTAGACAATGCGAGGTTGTAAGTGTGATGGATCTATAGAGGTAGACATTGTGGGAAGGAGTTGAGGTTCATGTAGAGGACGTGGAACCTGAGTGAGCATTTTGTGCTACCCCATCTTGGCAAGCACGTAAGAGAGACCCCTTCAACTTCTGATGAGAATTCGTCATGTGGAGAGAGAAGAGTCGTAGGCACACATCTAAACCCACCTAGTGACCAAACCCTGGTGTTTGGTTTTCCAGATCAAGGAGGAGTATCGCTTACCGGTTGGTATCAGTGGAAGTGACAGATATGCGCCTAGGAGATACAATTTCTCATTTCCCACTTTTATGGATACACATACTATTCTAGTATTCGGAGGAATATTTGGACAATGAGAAAGTACACAAGCCTTCGGTCTCACATCTGGGAGTGGGGTGAGGTACACTATTGGTAGTGGGGCATTATCATGTAGACAATCGGTGCATAGTTCAAAGGGAAATTTGGGGACCCTAGACATGACCCCTACAGACCCGGTGGATCTGGTAGGTCGGAGGAATAGGACTAGGTGGATCTAGTGGGTCAAGAGGAACAAAACCTGGTGGATCTAGTGGATCTAGTGAGTCAGAGGCATAAGACCTATTAGATCTAGTGGATCCGGAGGAGGAAACACTAGAGGAAACCAAGGCTTTGGCTCAGAGGACAAGGGCCCCAGCCACCTCCTCAAATCTTCTTTGAGATGTCTTTACATTTTCTAGATTATAGGGGTATTAAAGATGGTGTAGAGCACGTTCATAAGTGTGAGTTACTATGGCAAGTAAAGGGGATCACAACCCCAGAATGGAATGCCAATCAGTTTGCAATGACATTACAAGGGCACGTGCATATCTGGTATAAGAAATATGACCCTCATCAAATGGTGGTGGATTGTACTACTTTAAAGAATGCCTTCTTAGCAGAATTCCACATCCCTGAGTTTGAACAGAAGATCATCAACACCTTGAAGGAGATTCAACAGGGAATGGTGGAGAGTGTGCTTTGAGTATGAAGCATGATTTAAGACTCTCCTGTAAAAATTGACATATGACATTCACCCTTCACTACATGCTTAATGGTTTGTTGGGGGTTGATAACTCTATTTAGAAGACCTTTATCTCATAAAAATTTCATTGACTCACACGAGGTGTTAGAGGCCACCCTATGCGCCGAATCTATTGGAAGTGTTGATACTAGTATTAGAATGTTCTTGGAGGCTCAAATCGCTGCTATGACTAAGCAACTAGAGAAGTTATCTATGAACTCATCTCATGAGACTCACAGTGGTATATGGTGTATAGATTGTGAAGTAGAGGGGCATGTCAAGGATAGTTTCCCCTAGAAGATAGTACGCATCATAGCAGTAGACTGTGAGATTTGTCATGGGGACCATGATGTGAGTAGATGTCCCCTATTGCAGCATGTGATGCGGAAGAATGTGTCTTGTTACTATAATATCTGCACCTCTACAACCCATGATACTAAGGATTGTAGGCTTATTGATTAGATCCATGAGGCCATTGATCATGGTGTGTGCCAGACTAGCCTTACCAGTAGTTCTAAGAATGATGACCACCATTATGAGGAGCGCGTAGATGGAGGCATGCGGAAGGGGATTTCACGGAGGATTCCATGGTCATGGTAACCACGGAGGAGGAAGAAGTGAGTTCCCACGTGGAACCTGTTTTAATTATGGGTCTACAGACCACTACAAGCGCGAGTGCCCAAATTTATTGCAGTGCTCATGGTGCGGGAAGAAGCACAAGTATGAGGAGTTCCCTGAGTTGTTTGAGCATATGAATTAGCAGCATTGGAAAGACAAGGGTGCTGTAATGGTGAGAATTAAGAAGTATAACACATAATGGATGCCACAGGTAACACGTGATGTAGGCTTGGAACCTGTTATGGTAACCAAAAGAGTAGAGGCTGCACGTGTAAAGGAAATACCAAGGCAGAAGAACCTTGTTTCAAGGGAAGAAGTGGTATATGGGAAGTACTTAGACCCTGTGCATCAGAAGGAGGTATATCAAGAAACCATGGATGTCATTCAAAGTTTACAAGGAGAAATCCAATGACTAAAGGAGTAGTGTAGGAGGGAGGAGAAAATAAGGAAGGGCAAGGTGCCAAAGGATGACCTAGATGAGGTCAAGGAAGTATGTAAAATGCTAATGCAAGAGAATATTATTCCCTTTCTAGGGGCATGGTTGAGAGAGAAGGTACCATGCACTGAGAAGAGCATAAGAGGTAGGTATTGCATGTAAACCTTCCCCCTCACAGCCTTGACTATGATAGGGAGATCATGTTAAATGCGTCATGGATGGATGGATCCTTAGTAATATCCTCATTGATAGAGGCCCAAAAGTCAATGTTCTCACCTTGGATGCATGGCATCAGATGGGAAGACCTGCATTATATCCATCTTCAAATGTGTTGTATATGGAAAACAAAATAAAGGCAATGCCCATTGGTGTCTTAAAGGATGCAGCCATCACCATTCAGGGAGCTAAGTTTACTAGGGACTTCAAATTCTTGGCGCTCACCAAGGAAGATAATTTCCCAGCATTACTTGGGCACCCATGGTGCTATAAGAACAATGCAGATCTTTGGTTCAATAAGGGATACATAAGATTTGAAAATGAGGAGGAATGGGTCATCATACCCCTAGCTGATGGGAAATCAACACCCTATACTTGAACCTTTGGGAGAAGAGGTCCTAGATAGAATATATGTGTGCTTAATCGGGATCCGAGATAATTCATCCCATCGAGGATTTAGTTTGAGGATGCTCAGTCCCTAAGTGACACCACCAATATAACGTGCGATAATTGGGCGCATGGAACCTATGAGTTAATCAAACAACATTTGAGAGGATCGGTAACAAAGGTGACAAAAGTGCGTACGACCGGTGCCTAGGGGGAAGGAGCTACCTAAGTACTTAGGAGGATCCTTCCTTGAGTTATTTTTATAGGAGATGAAAGCTCAGTGGAAGGAGGAAAATGAATGAAGGGGGATGTTAAGTTATGTCCTACTCAAAAATTCTGTGCGCTGGTGGGAAACGCATCGGATAATCTCTTGGAATGGCATGAGGTGAGAATTTCCTTCTATGTATGGTTTTGCAGGAGTAATGTGCCATCGGCTATAAAAGACTACCATGGTAAAGAGACTGCTTCCCTCCATATCCAAGCATGTGAGACAACCTGGATGGGAAGCACAAAAGCATTTCCACCTTCATTATGGGTTCACAAGTTGTATTCCACATTACAAGGTTGTGCACACGCATGGTACATTCATTCTAAGACATGCCACCAGATAGGGAATTGACAAGAGTTAGCGGCTGATCTCATTCAAACATTCAAGTATTGGAGTACAAAACCCTTGGTGGATAAGGCATTGTAGGTTGTCAAATGCCTTACCATTGGAGATAGCACCATGGAAGAAGATAGGCTAGTAGATTTGTTAGGTGGACTTATCCTGGAGGCGTGCTTTGAGGAAGAAGAAATAGAAGAAATACAATTTGAGTGTGCATGTATGGAAAAAGAAAAAAGGAAGATGGTGTATGTTATTGATGGGGAAGAAACAAAAACTTAGATGTGAACCATTCTCAGTAGGGATGCACAAGGTGTTAGATATTTCTGATGAATGGACATGCACCTATCTTGAACCTTTAAAGACAAAGAAGGTTAACATTGGCTTAGATGAAGATCCTAAAGAAGCTATCATCAAAGACTATTGGTCAAAGAAGGAAATCTTTAAGATCATTGATCTTTTACATGAGTTTGAGGATTTATTCCCACGTAGGTATCATGAGCTTAAAGGTGTTCACCATTCCTTGGGGGAAATGAGAATTAAGTTGAAGGAGGGTGCACACATGGTTTGGAAGAGACCATACTGAATGAATCCTAACCTGCGCATGAAGGTTAAGGAGGAAATAGATAAAATGATAGCATCAGGTATTATTGAAGCTATTGAAGAGTCAGAATGGATAAGTCCAATGGTGATTAGTATCAAGAAGGATGGAAGGATAAGGATCTGTGTTGATTACAGGACCTAAATGCGTAGTATGTATCATTGATTCTTTCCAACCCCATTTAAAGAAATCTTAGGAGGAGGCAGGCATGAGGTATATTCTTTCATAGATGTATTCTTGAGCTATCACCAGTAAGGAATGCAAAGGAGGACCAAATGAAGACAAATTTTCCACCGAGTGGGAAATTTTTGCCTATACAATCCGCCTTTTGGGTTGAAGAATGCACTGCCATGTTCTCGTGCATTGTGGTACAAGCTTTCCAAGACTTCATCCATATCATATGTAAAGAGGGCCTAATAGTAGACCCCATAAAAATCATAGTAATTGTGGGATCTAAGAAACCTAGTAGTGAAAACTTAATGCTGCACATTTGCATGGATTTAGTTGGGCATATGGGCTACTACAAAGAAGTTCATTAAGGGATATGATAAGATCAACATGCCCTTAGAAGAGTTACTTAGACATAAGAGTGCCTTTCATTGGGGAGAGGCACAACAGAAGGCATTTGACACTTTAAAGGATTGGCTTATCGCCACGCATATCCCGCATTTCCCTTCTTGGGATAAGCCTTTCCATGTTCACGTGGATGCCTCAGGGACCGCCATTGGATCAATAATTGAAAATCTTGGTAAGGGATTGTTGATCATCCTTTGTGCTTTCTGCAAGTAGGAAAATTGACATGAAGAGAAAAATTATACTACAATTGAGTGCGAGGCATTGTCAATGATCTACGTGCTTCATAAATTTAGACAATATTTGTTGGTAACCCCTTTTATATTTTACACTGACCATATGGCATTGAAATACTTGGTGAACAAGCCCGTTCTACAAGGGAACATATGTCGGTGGGTACTATTGTTCTAATAATTTGAGTTCGCGGTGGTTGTCAAACCAGAAAAGTAATTATAGACCTTATCATTTATGTAGGATTGATTCAGGGGAGGACGTGCAAAGCATTGAAGACACCATGTCAGATGCACAACTTTGTAGGTTGTGGTATGCGCCCTCAAATTTTGAGGACATTGCAATATTTCTCAAGACAGTGTCCGGCACCAAATGGAATGAATGCCTTGAGAAGAAGAAGTTGCCATATGCATTATGCCCTACATGTTAATTAGTGGGGATATGTACAAAATGGGTCATGATGAAGTTATGAACCTTTGCATGTTATATGAGCACACCGAAATTATGGAAGAGGCGCATGATGGGATTGCAAGATGACACTATGTGGGAAACGTAACCATGGGGAAGATTCTACTCATCGAGCTTTGGTGGGAGACCATTTATCAATATTTCATTGAGTTTCAGCAAGGCTTGACCATTTCACTTGGAAAAATTGGAAAAAGGGATGAAATTCCCTTGCGATCAATAGCCAGTGTGGAACCATTTGAGAAGTGGGATATTGAATTTTTCGGACCAATCTCGATGCCACATGAAGGAATAGTTCATGGTATATCCTCACTTGTAGTATTATTTGACAAGGTGGGTATAGGCAACACCTACAAAGGATTATACATGGCTACCAGGTTATATTTTTATAAGAAAACATAATCAACATGTATGGATGCCCATTGAGTTTAACAAGTGATAGAGGTACGCAATTCCTCAATGAGATGGTTAGAATTATTTTGTCATAATTCATGGTGGCCCATCACAAAAATACTCCCTATCACCCTCAGGAAAATGGAACTATTGAGGCATTTAAAAAATACTTAGCCACACATTGACTAAGATCTGTGATGTTGGTAGACAAGATTGGGATGAAAAAGTATCAGCCGTTCTTTGGGCATATAGGACAACCTACAAGAGGTTGAATAAGGCCACACCATTTCAATTAGTGTTTGGCATGAACACTATCCTACCAGTTGAATTCATGTTACCTTCTTTGCGTATAGTGCACGTAGGAGGATTGGCTGATGAACAAGTGCTAGAAGAAATAATTGACAAGTTAATGCAATTGGATGAAAGATGATCACTCACCAAGTGGAGCCAGAAGATGGAAAAAGCAAAACAAAAGGCATGGCATGATCGTCACATTAAGAACAAGAAGTTTGAGGTTGGGAAGATGGTCTTACTATATGATTCTAAGTTTCTACGCCATCCTGGGAAGTTAAAAGTCCATTGGTTGGGTCCCTACATCATCTTGTACATCCTTGATTCAGGCGCATGCCAATTACAAGCACTAGATGGGACAAGATTGCCAGGACACTTCAATGGGAGTAAGCTAAAGCTCTACTATAAATAAGTCTTCTTGTTGTTTGTAAATAAGGCAATGTTGCCAATTAGTTTAGGATTTCCTTTAATGCATTTTATTTTATTGTGTTTTCCTTTCTCGTTGTTGTTTTGTGTTATGCCTTGGGTGCCGGTTATCTCATTACTTTTTGAAGGTTATAATTGCACAGAGGACTGCGCATCGTTTTAGTGTGGGGTGGAGTAAGGTGGAATAAATTTAAGGGTGAAGCGCCAGGAAGGATTGTATTAGAAAGCCTGGTTGAATGGCCCTATAAAGGAAGTACATGCAAGGAAATGTGAAAAAGGATGGTTGGTGTCAGGGTAAGGCTACATTGGGGATCCATGTACAAGAGAGGAAAAGTGAAAACACAACACGAGGTAGGCAAGAGAAAAAATCATGACAGAAGAAGTGCCTTCGACACTGGTTACATGTGCGCAAGAGTCTCCTGTCAAGATGGATTGGTTGCATGCCAGAAGGTTGGAGAATTTTCCACGCAAGGTTGGGCGCGTGAGTTAAAGTGCTAAAGTCAGACTTTGGTGAAAATCCACATTAAGTGTTAAAGTACAGTGGTAGGTAAGGTAACATTTAATGTTAAAAATGTGGAAAAACTATAAATAGAAGGTTGGGAACTTCATTATTTACTTTGTGAATACAAAGAAGGAAGAGCTTTTGTGAACTAGGGTTTCCAGAGTTGATCCATGCAAAGAAAAATTGGAATATTTTAACCGTGAGTGACTAGTTTGGATCTACAAATCAGGAGGAAGTAATTCACGCACGTGGGGAGTTGTGGAGAAGCATCATCTTGTGAAAATATATTCTAGTTGGGGTTTGGTAGCTAGGGCATAGGTTGGAAAAGAGTATTCTTTGCAGGTTTGAGATTTGAACTTAGAAAAGATAAAAGAGCAGAGCTAGGAAGAGACATTGAAGTGCAGAGAAAACCTACACAATGGCACCCAAGAAACTAGTAGTAACACCTAAGAAGGGCAAGGGCAAGGGAAAACAACAAGAGACTACCACAAGTACCAATGAGGAATGGTATGTAGAAATGCAATACCTAGATGGGGTTTCGCTCAGGATGGAATGGGAATCCCACTTGAGAAAAATGACAGTAAGTGACTACAATCATCGCACAAATGTGATTGAGAAGGAAATGGAGTTGGAGTTAGTGTGCCCAACTAACTAGAGAACACCTGAGGGGTTACCAATTTATAGCGATGAAGTCAAGGTGAAGTTGGAGAAGGCAGGTTTATTACAACTCTATGAGTTACCCTACTTTGGAAAGCCAGAGTGCCTCTATCAATGGCTGATGTTGCACATACATGAAGACCACTTTCACTTTGCGGGGTGTAAGATGTGCATAACCCCTCAGCTAATTTCAAAATTCATAGGCCTTATCTATGAAGGAGAAGATATAAAGGATGACCTGTGCGACAAGGAAGAAATTAAGGAAACAATGGCTCGCATATGTGTACAAGAAGGGGTCAAGGTACTTTGATATCATGGATATCCAAGACACAGTGATAAGAATGGCTACGTGCATAGTAAAAAAACTCAACACGTAAGAAAGATGGACCATGTAAACAAGTCTTGGTTAAATTTTTGGTGAAGAATATCGTGAGGGCACCATCTATAATATGTTTGCATACATTATGATAAAATTATCACCAAATAAAGAAGGAGAGAATATTCTTTTTGGTAATGTCCTCTTAACCATTTTGTTCTCGAAATAGGGTACCGGATGCATAGACAATTTCATTTGGGAGTACCTAGAGGAAGATCCCTCACCTAAAAAAATATTTTAGAAATACACTTGTGATAGCATGATGCCCATTCACAAGGCACGTCTTGAAAAGTGGTATATGTGCTTAAGGAATGTGTTCAGGGTAGAATGGAGAATACTAAAACAATTTCCAGCTGCTTACAGTAGGAGAAGCTGAGTTTGTTTGTATACCAACACTTTTGTATTGGTAGGTTCAAGTTGACTGATGAAAACATGAGCCCATGGTGCAAGCTCCCATTCACCTTCATAGCTCAATACTTCCAGGTGGGAGTTAATAGATTCAAGGAGTCCAAAAGTTAAAGCTTGACCTTGGAAGTTTGGACCAGGACCACAGGGAGATGCATAGGATGTTGGTCTACCCCAACAAGCGCGCATTAGTGGAAAAGTACATTTCACATGAAGTCTAAATGGTAAAACCCCTGACTCTAAATATTATAGGGAGGTCTCATGGTGTGTGTATACCTTTGGATAAGGCCCAAGTTTGAGAAGGGAACTTATCTTGAAAACAAGATAGCTATACCTAAGGACCTAATAGGTAGGAAGAATCCCACGCCCAGACAAAAGGAAAAAGAAATGTAGAAAAAGGCACCAAGTGCCCAAGATACTCAAGTGGTAAGCACCTTGGGAACAAGCGCTAGAATGAGTACTTACATGCACAGGAAGAGGTCCCTAGTCAAAGAGAAGGTGCTAACATTGGGAAAAGCTCATCACAGAGGAGAAATCACCAGAGGAAGAGGAAGAAAAATAGAGTCTCCTATACTAGAATCCCTAGTTAGGAAGAAATAGAAGGTGATGGAGGAAGCTGACTCAAAGGAGACAGAGAGCTTGGAGAAATACATAGGTGAGAGGGATGATAATGAGGAAGATAAAGAGGACCAAGAACCACTTGTTTTCAACATGCATGGTTTAGAAGAAGAGGGCGGAGAAGAAGAACATGAGTTCCTTTTCGTGCGCACAAGGGTAGCTAGGAGGAGGAAGGTGCCCAGGACATGGAAAGAAGTGAAGAAGTTGGCGCATAGGATCAAAAAACTCCAAGCCTCATGAAGGAGAAAATAAATGAGGTGGTAGAAAAAGAAGCAATGAAAATCATCGAAGCCTTGGTAGAACAAGAATTGGAGCACAACAATAATGTAGTGATGAAGGAAGCTAAAGAAGACAACACAGGGAAAGATCATGCAAAGACAGAGGAGGCCCTAGTCTAACGGTAATCTGTTCCTAAGGGCACGCACATAGGGGAAAGCGCATGGAGATCTAGAGGCAAGGAATGGGATAAATTAATGATCCTAATAAGATGTTGTGCATGTACTTCCAAAGCACCATTCCAATAGATCAACTCATGGCAATGAAGTCACTTGATGAAGAAGGTGCATACCCTCGGATGAGGAAGATGCTCTCTTGGTAAATTGAGTCCCACATCAATGATCCAGAGTTTGAGGTAAGCTAGGGGGCACTAATGGAAATACCGAGTCAAAAGGAGACAACCCTTGGTAAAATCTCGTAAGCTTTCGATGATGAGTAGTTATACAACATGCTCAACAAGGTCTTAGTTAAGGTTGAGGCTAGGCTCTTTGGACGGAATGACAGGATAAGATTTCTAGAAGTAGAACTAGAAAAAAGGAGGAGGAAGAGCTAAAAAATAAGGCCAAGGATTTAAAGCAAGAGGAGTTAATTAGCACTTAACTAAAGCGTGAACTCAGAGAAGAAAAGGAAAGGGTGCATGAAGTACATAAGAAAGTAGAATCCATCACTGATGCCATTGTTTTGAAGCATCCGGACCTAGCACCACCCACGCAAAAGTATGGATCTTCCCTTGAGTGCCTTGAAGACTTAACACACATCCTCACCATGGAAAGACAACCTCTAGCCTTAGAATCTATGGAAGAAGTAACAGTGCGCCTAGAGAAGGAGGATAAATTGAAGGTAGTAGCAATCATGGATGAATACAACAAATTCCTTGTTGATGTAAATATTGCTTCCCATACCACTAAGGCTGCATATGACAACTACGTAGACAGAGATAAAGTGGCGAGTATTCTGGTCACCAACTATGAAGAAGAGCTTAAAGAGTTCCAAGAAAATAATAAAGGGAACATAGTAGAGAGCAGAGATAGAATCCTCTTGCAAGGCTTGAAAAGAAGTCGAGATCCTATTGAGGCCTAAGGTACAATTAAGAATTGGCTAAAGGAGCTATACCCACATATTACTAGAAGGATGGACATGCTTGAAGACATGGGCAAGGAGTTGGAGAAAATTTTGACACTATGAATACTCAAGGAGATGGACTAAGTTTTGGGAGGTAAGGCACCTAATTGGCAACCTTTGCTAGAGAGAGCAAAATGAAGTCAATGCCCGAACAAGTTGGATGACAACTTGCAAAAATATTTTCCTAGCTTGTTGCAATAATTCCATCACTTCCCCATTATTTCTTCTTTTCCAAATTCTTCATCCCCTTATTCTTTTCCCATGACGTTAAGTCTATTGTGATTCTTTATTTAGTGGATAAGTGTTCCCGCGGGAAGAGAATAGGTGTAGTTTGGGGTGATGTTAGCCCCCCCAGAATATTGACTAAGTACACAGGGGTGCATGGGCACGCAAGGCCTAGGTTGAAGGATGGGAACACAAGGAGGAGGCACACAAGGCATGGTTCTAGGATGGTTTTAGAAGGGTCGTTTGCGCTGGAAGACAAGGTCTCGGGATTTAGCCATATTTGGTGTATTAGGTAGGACACGAGAAAAGTGTGACCCGACTGCACATGCGAAGTGGATAAGATGCCAACTTGGTGATAGGTTGGCCTAGGAAGGAATATTCCATGTGATGGAAGCTCTAGAAGACCATCATGACAAAAAGTGGAGAGCTCAGGCCTGGAGGAGCATGCTCCCATGGAGGACCACATTCGGACACTTGGTGATGGATCTGAGGCTATAAAAGGATGAGTTGGCACTTCGGGATGCCTATATATATGAGTGCCCATAGAAGAAGAAAAAAAGGAGAGGGTGGAATCAGGTATAGAGAGAGAGGAAGAAGGAGTGGAGCCTCAGTAGAAATGCCACAAGGAACTCTGTTTGGGTTGGGTAGATTAAATATAGGAGAAGGATGTATCAAGGGCTTGGGGTTATAAAATTTATTTTTGAGAGCTAAATGATATGGATCCAGTTATGATGCATGACTTTGGTCTGCCATAATGTGGTGTTTTGTAGTAAGTCTAATGAATGTAATGAGGTTACCAAGTTAATTGAATATGATCCTTCTTGGTTCAGATTCATACATGATTCTTCATAGTTCCTTTTCATGTATGTTTATAAGATGAATATGTATTCATGTGCATTTTAATTTCTATTCTATTTCAGTTCTTTAAGTCTCATTAAAGTATCTATGTCTCAGTAATGACTACAATGATCTAGATCTATTCCGAGCTCTATGATGTTCGCATGTTTCATACCCACTCACTTCGTTTAAATTTTGTATCATAGACGATTATTTCCCACTCAACTCACATAAAGAGAGACTCAAAACCCACACGTGCCTCTTGGGTGATATAATGGCGCACATGGGATTCCCTTGTTCTTTGGTGGATGTAAAAGTGACTACGGGGGGTGATCTCTAGGAATTTGTATAGACATGTTTTATGTTTATCCCCTTTGGGGTATTTAAGTGATAACTATGTTGGTTAGTTATTAGGGTATTTGAAATGTTTAAGGTAATAATATTTACCTTAATTTTTTTGAATATCAATGATAATCATTATTTGAGGATTTCTTTTCTACTTTGGATTATTGTTCGGCTTGCTAAACATAATCCTTTTCGATAAGTCAATGTCTATGTGTTTTGGATAACACTTATAAATAAGGAATTGTATTCCAGTATTATCCTTTGACCATATCATTATATTGATTTGAAATATTACTTTATGTTAAGGAAGATTGGTTCTTGTTTAATTATGGGAAAATAAGGAATATCCTCAATAGTGGTCTCATCCCGGCCTTAGGAAAAGGAATAGTATCCCTCAATAGTAATAATAATAATCAAGTTAAGGAAAGGAAATATGTGTTTAGTTTTGCTTCATTATATGATTTCTATCTATTTTAATTAAGAATCGAGTGTGTTAGAGGATAATTATGTTGTTATGAATTATGTCCTTTTTTATTTTACCAATAAGGTTCTCAAAATAACAAGCAATGAACAATTCTTTTGTCGATGTAAAGTAAAACATTTTTAAGGATATACTAATTTTTTTGTATACTCTTATGTTTGATAATATTATTTTAATATTTCAATATTTCATTTATTTGAATATTATGTTGGCATAAGCTCTTAAGTAATAAAAAGAACCCCGCATGTAGGTTCATTCGAACTAACCTTTTCTAACATTTCTGACGGATGGCGAAATTAAGTATTCTGGCGATGTTATTGAAAGAAATTGTTTGTTTCAAATAGTTTGATTATAATGTTATATTGTATTGATTTCATAATATGATTGTAAATGATTATATCCTTCGATGTTTTGTTTAAAATAATTAAAAGACTATTTAGCCTATTGAATTCTTTAGCTATCTCAAAAAAATAAAATATGGAAGTTGTATTTTTATTTTTGTTGTAAACAATATGGATAAGTTATGTTATAAATATGTTTTTCTACTTAGGTGATGTAACATTATGAGACTTATGCTTGATTTATGTTTTATAATGCTAAGGTGATAAGATATAACATATTTAATTTTTAGTGCGTAAATAAGTTATAGTTATATATGCGAGGAAAATACAACATGAATTGCTTAATTAATTAGTTAGATAGTTCAATTAAATGCCTAACCTTTGGAATGGTACTATATTGATGTAAATAACCATATTAAAGACTACAACTATATCACGATAATCTATTTAAAATTACATTTAAGATGCAAAAATGATGTAAATGTATAACTTTAATCTGTATTCGACTTACCATGAATTTCAAGTTTTAGGACCTTAGGAACATATACAAAGGTGATAAGAGTATCATCGTGACTTAAGGATAACCTGTCATAATTTAATTAAATTAATTTTAAATTAACTAAAGATATGATGTTCCCAATAAATGAAACTTGGAAGGCCAACTCGAATGGCTGTTATAAAGTAGTAACCATTTAATGACATAGGTCATTAATTTGATACTTATGTATAGTAGATATTCTAAGTTACCCCGTCAAGTTCCACATATTGTGACAATCGTAATACTTATAAGAATCAAGTTACATTAGGGTTGCTTAGGCTAATTTCCCTACATGAAAAAGTTACCCGATCCTAATTTATATTGGCTATGGGAAAGGAAATGATTGCGTAATGACGCAAGTCATTACGGAAGAATTTTCTCTCCCATAGGCAACCTAAGTTGGCATAGAAGTGCTTCTTCATAGAGGTTAATATGATTTTGTACCTTTTACATAGCTAGTAACTAATTTTAACTCCACTATCTGATCTTAATCTAGATAAATAAAATTAAGTGATATGGTGAAAGATAAGTTCCCAATGATGAATGTGTCGTCATAGAACCAAGCATGGAAAACATGTCTTGAAACTTTGGCCAAAGTAGTGTAAGTTGTTGATTACACTCTGATTTCACCAAGATATAAAGGTGTAGGATACTTTGAATTAGAGTCAAATGACGAGATACCTGGTATACACTTAGAAAAAAACACTTGATTATCAATTCCTAAAAAGGAAACCAATAGTATACTTTGTTTACTCACTCGTAACGAGTAACCTATGGGGATCAAAATCAACCAACCCATACCACTGCACATGGTTTAACTGTTATAGGATGGATTGAATTAGATTGATGTTGGTTCTAAATTCAGTATATTTAGAACAAGGAAGCATGAGATCTGTTTATATAATTAAAAAAACCCTTAAATTGAAGTATTTGAAAGTGGTTGTTACATTTTGGTGTCAGAGCTGAAGGTTGTAGCTCTTGGAATTATTGAGTCCCTGCACTAACTTAAAATTAATTATTTTTAACAAAAAAAAATGGTTAGGAAAATAGGATTTGTTGTTAATAACCAACCTATAGGTGGCGAAGCAACCATAACGCAAAATTTGAATGAAATACTCATTGTCTTTTAGGACATGCAAAATCATATGGCTATTAAGGAATAATGAGGCCATGGGAACTAATAACAATAATGATAGAAATGGAAACGAGTAACCTCAAAGCTAGCCTAATTTTGAAAACAACATCAATGTTGAGGATCCCAATGTTGGTAATAATAATAATAATGTGGTAGATCTTAATGCTTTGTGAATGTCGGTGTTAATGTTATAAATCAACCAGAGAATAAGAGGGCACATTTGGAAGCAGAGATGATGAATGATATTAAGAGGATCAACCCACCTAAGTTTGATGGTATGACCTTAGGGGATGGATCCAAGAATTAGCTCAGTGAGATGGAGAAGTATTTTCCATCATAAACTTCTCTGTGAAACTAAGGATGTTTAGGAGCCTATCATCTCTCCAATGAAGCATCCTCTTAGTGGGATAGCCATAAGGTAGAACTGAGTGTGGATGAAGCTAGTATAATATGGGAATATTTCAAATCCTATTTTAGATAGCACTAGTTACCACAGTTGTACTATGATCAAAAGATGTTTAAATTTTAGACTTTATCACAAGGAAAAATGACAATTACTGAATATTGGGAGAAGTTCAAAAAACTTTTGAAATATGTACCTCAATATTAAAATGATGATATGTTTCACATCAAAAGTTCATTATGGGTCTGAATCCGGTTATTGGAGGGGAATTTTTTGTTCATGGGCCATCAACTATGGAAGAGGTATTTGTAAAGGCTATCAAATAGGAGTAGACATCGAAGGCCATTTCTACACATAAGAAAGAAAAGAAAAAGAAAATTTTAACTCACCATCACCCCTTGCACCTAATAAATGTTAGGTGGAAAATGTTTGGTAGTAAGAATAGAAATGGAAAGAAAATTACAATAGCTAAGCTCTGCTGCAAACTTTAGAACAAATGGACAGAAACCAAATGGACAGAACAATGCATTCAATTCTAAAAATAAGTTTGAAAGGAAAAAGGGGACCTATTCGGGTGATGTTTTCTATCCAGCCTAAACCATTATGCAATTTATTATACTTAAAGTAAGAAGGACAATAATTAGCAACATAAAATACATGCTACAATGAATCGACAAACAAGAAAAAAAAATCAACTCCTATGAAAATTGTAGGTAAGTTATTTGGACTGCTTGTAACTATCTTATTTGATACTTGGTGCAACAAAAATGTTTTATTTCTAATAAGTTAGCATCTAAAATTAAAAGAAAAGATGGATATATGAAAATATAATGGAATACCCAATATGGGAACAACTCTTTTACATGGTTAACCAATGTCTGTTTGACACAACATTGGAGCTACCAAGCTTCACCACTGAACTAGACCTATACGTAGCACCCTTAGGCTCGTATGACATAACCATAGGTATAAAGTGGATGAACCAACACTAGGAGAGAATATAATGCTATGAAAAGATTATTAAATGCTTAGATGACCTACATAAAACAACATAAATTTAGGGGATAAAAAGAGACTTTTCAGCTACGCAAATTTCAGCCATGTAGCTCAAAAAGGCCAAGAATAAAGGCTGCATGCTTTATGATGTAAAAATTTCAGGTTTTGGGGAAGAAGGTAAGAGTTCTTTGGAAGACCATCCGTTGTTACGAGAGTATAGTGACATATTTTCAGAAGAACTACCTAGCATTCCACCCAAAATAGAATTTAATTTCACAATTGACATCAAACTGGGAACCGAACCAATCTCTAAGGCTCCCTACAGGATGACTACCACTGAACTTGTTGAGCTGAAAGTGCAAATTCATGAAATTTTATCCAAAGGATTGATAAGACTAATTGTCTCACCTTGGGAGCACTTTGGTTATTTTGTTAAGAAAAAGATGGAACACTCAGGTTATGTATTGATTATAGAATGCTCAACAAATCCATGATATAGGATAGGTACCCCCTTTAAAAGATTGATGATATTTTGACCAGATGACTAGTACATCGGTTTACTATAAGATTGATCTATGATCAAGGTATCATCAATTGAGAATAAAAGAAGAATATATCCAAAAAAATATTTTTCAGAAAAGGTATGGTCAGTTTGAGTTCATTGTGCTACCATTTAGGCTTACCAATGCTCCAACGGATTTTATGAATTTAATGAATAATATATTTCAAGAATACTTGGACAAGTTTGTGCTAGTATTCTTGGATGACATTATCATTTATTCAAAAATTATTCAAGATAATAATAAACATCTTAGGATTGTGCTAGGTGTATGAAGAAAAATAAAAATGTATCGTAAACTTTCAAAGTGTTCATTTTATCAAAATTAGGTGCAGTGCCTTGAGAGCGTAACCAACAAGGATGGAATTTCTGTAGATCCATAAAAATTGCAGCTATAATTGATTGGCTAACTCCTAAAAATGTGCATGAAGTTAGAAGCTTCATGGGATTAGATGGATATTACCATATTTTTTGAAAGACTTCTCTAGATTTTCTGCCCTAATCACTTAACTACGAAAAAAAGGATAAGAAATTTAATTGGAATGAAAAATGTGAGAGTGCATTTAAATTTCTAAAAGAAAAATTAACTACAACACATGTTTTAACAGTTCCGGATCCCAATGGGGACTTCACAGTAGTGATAGATGAATCCAGTGAAGGATTAGGGGGTGTTTTATTACAAAATGGCCGTGTGATTGCTTATGAGAGTAGAAAAATCAAATTACATGAGGTGAATTATGCTCCCCATGACTTGGAGCTATCTACCATTGTACATGCTTTCAAAGTATGTGGAGATTACTATTTCACCATTTTCTTTACGTTTTGAATGTGATGAAATAGATAATGTTATGGGATGAGGAGGAATACATGTTGCGATGGTTAGTTTGAAGGTTTTGTGTGCGTTCTAAATTATTGATCCAATGTTGAATGTGAGAGATTCCTTTTGACTAGGAGGAACTACCTGGAATATAAAACAAGACCACAAAAGAGAGTTAAACAAAATATGGCATTGGGTCGTATAGTGTGTGCTAAATGGGAAGTATGATACTTCCTAGATGGATGTCAATCCATTGTTTAATACAACTTAATGTGAGAAATAATGTATGTAAAAAAGTCCTATTGTATTCGATATGATTTAGGTATCTCATTCCAATACAATAAGAAAATCGAATATAACGAGTTAGGTTATAATAGGATCTGGAGGTGGGGTACTTGGTCGGGTTATGGTAATGGTTAGGGTTGGATTCTAGGTCGGTTAGGTTGTTTGGGTGAAGATTATTAGGTTATGTTATTGATAGGATGGCCAAATATGAATCTTTGGTATCGATCTGTTATAACCAATGATGGTTTAGAGGAACTAACGACTTGGCGGTCATGGGAAGTCAATAAGATCTGATTGTGGAAATTGTTCTAAGGTTAGACAGAGATGAAAAGGGGAATGGTGAGGTCTGTGGGGATCTTAGGAACACTCAGAGATGTATAAAGGTCATGTATAGATGATCTAATGGTGTGGTGGCGACGGGTTGAGTTTGGAGGAAAGTGAATGGTGGGGAAATGGACATGCTAATCGAAAATGATAACAGAGATGAAAAAAAACTTAAAAAAAAAACAAGGATGGAATGAAATATGTGATAAACACACTTACTTACGTTGTAGGTTCAATGGCTGGGTGGGGGTAATGATTGATTGGTGGGATGAAGCTTAGTGCCATGGTAGTGCTTCTGGAATGCTACCGTGAGAGCGATACCTTTAGATTTGTCTTGTTGTTGGCTATGGCTTCTGGATACGTGAAAGAGTTCTAGTTCTTGCTTACATGTAGTTATACTTTTCTAAAAAACTTGAGAATGTATCTAACCTCTCAAACAAGGTTACCAAAATGGTTATATGGTAACCGACAAAGGTTTAGGGTTGAGCAATGCCGGTTTTGGGATGACTGGCATCGGTTAAAGTGGGATTCCCTAGGTTTACTAAAAATGACATATCTTCGCAATCATTTGGGCTATGTCTATCCATTTATCATGGATCGAAATGGACGTTATCTTTTAATGAGTGGGAATGTGGTTAGAGGAATAATAGGCATTGATTTTTAGATTTTAACTAAGTCTTAGTTAGTTATGGTGAGTGGATAGATACTAAAAATAGGTTTATAATGAGGTGTCTAGGTGAGGTGGTGGGGTGAGGTGTCTAGGTGGGGTGGAAACTGGTTTAATTAAGATAGTTAAATAATTAATAAAGTGAGGATGAGTATTAATTTAATTAAAGTGATTAAATTAATATTAATGTGTGATGTAAGGGTCATGGTTAGGTAAAAGTGTTTAAGTTAGCTGTTTGAAAGGGGACCAAGGGGAGTGTGACCCAATTTTGGTGTCTAAATTTTTCCCCTTTTTGTTGCGTAGCTTGTATTTTTATGCCCTCTCAAATAAAAAGTAAATCCCATGTGCGCCGACCTATCACTTAGTGGGTGCTCACCCGAGGAATGCATGGGTGATGAGTCCCTCCTTTATATGAGTTGTGTGAGAGTGCATTATTTATGACAGAAACTTAAGTGAATAGATTGGAAAGGAACCATACATTCATCTTAGAGCTCAGAATGACTTCTAGACCAATGTGTTCATTTATATAGGAATAGCATTACAGAACATAGATCTGAATCATAACATAAAATAAATGCATAGAGGTTTACACCCACTCATATGAAATGTATATCTGACCTGATCCATACAGAAGAAATTAGAATTGGAAACAAACATATATTCATATTAAGCATGTTGATAACCACATTACATTAATTAGGGCAGTCACATATCCATATGATAGTGCAGACCAAGGTCATGCATTGAACTGGACTTAGGCCCTTCATAGTACAAAGAAAAATATAATGTTCAGACCCATCCCCTTGATACAACATACTCCTACAGATCCTCTAAACCCAACCTATGGAGCTCTCACAACATTCTTGCATGGCTTCACCTCTCTCCAATTCTCGATCTCTCCATCTGTCTCTATGTGTATCTCTATATCTCTCTTTTTCTTCTACCGACGCTCATATATATAGCCTTATCAAGCACCGCCATGCCTTTATGAAGTTATAGATTGCTTTCCATGTGTCCAAGTGGTCCTCCATGGGAGCATGCTTCTTCAGATGCGAGCTCTCCATCCTTTTCCATGATGACCTTCTAGAATCTTCTATCACAAGGTATATTCCTTCCGTGGGCACCAAGTTGCTAGGCTAGCACCTTATCCACTTTGCATGTGCAGTTGGGTCATGCTTTCCTCATGTTCTGCCCGATATGCCAAATATGGTTAAGTCCCAAGATCTTTTCTCTGCCTTACGCGCGTGCCACTGGTTCTACCAAAACCCTCCTAAAACCCTATCCTGTGCACTTTTTCCTTGTGTTCCCTTCTTTAAATATGCTTTGTGTGCCCACGCGCCTTATTGCAATTAGTCAATATTTTAGGGGCCCAACATCACCCTGCACTACACCTATTCTCTTCCCTTAGAACACCTTCTCAAAGAATAAAGAATGACTGTCCTTGAATAGTTTGGAGAAATAATAAAGGAATGAATAATTTTGGGGAAGAATGAAAGAATGGGAACTATGATTATTTATGTAAGAGGAGAGGGAAATATTTCGTCAATTCAGCCTCCAACTTATTCCAGGTATCAACTTCAATCTGTGTTGTTTGACAAAGGTTACCGATTAGGGTGCTCAACTCCACAAAGCTTAACCCTTCTCCTTGTGTATTCATTGTCTCCACAATTTCCTCCATTTGTTTTCCCAAATCCTCGAGCATGTCCATCCTTTGAGTGATCTGAGGATACAACTCTTTCAGCCTTTTTTTTATTGAGCCCTGCAAGATCTCAATAGCCTCTGATTTCTTCTCAACCTCGGATAGAATGTTTTCATGTTCTGCCCTATTCCCCTTGTTATTCTCCTAGAAATCCTTGAGCTTTGCTTCATGGGTGGAAACCATAATGCTTTCCACTCTATATCTATCGGTGCAATTATCATAAGTGGCCTCAGCGACTTGGGTGACGAATTTCACATCCGCGAGGACTTTCTTGTACTGGGCCACAATGGCCACAACCTTCATTTTGTCCTCCTTTTCTTTGCGCGTCGATGCCTCCTCTGCAAACTATAAGGCTAATGGTTTTATTTCCATTGTGAGGACGTGGGTCAAGTCCTCTAGACATTCCAGGGTGGATCCATACTTTTACATTGGTGGTGTTAGATCTAGATGCTTCAAGAAAATGGCATATGTGATCATCTCTGATTTCTTATAGACCTTGCGCACCCTTGCCTTCTCTTCTTTCAACTCACACCTTAGTTGTGCACTGATTAGCTCCTCCCACTTTAACTCCTTCGTTCTTTTCCAGCTCCTCTTCCCTTTTCTCCAGTTCTACCTCTAGGAACTTCACCCTGTCATTCCTCCCGAAGAGTCTGGCCTCTACTTCCACCGAAACTTTATTCAACGTTGCAGATTTTTTCGTTTGATAGCTGTTGAGCATTTACCAAGGGGTTGTCACCTTTTGACTCTAGTACCTTCATTATTTCCCCTTAGCTCACTTTGAATTCTGGTTCATCAATGTGGGACTCAAATTCCCAAGAAATCATTTTAGTTTTTTGAGGGTATGCACCTTCCTCATCAAATGATGCCATAGCCAAGAGTTTCTTCGTTGGTATGGTGATTTGAAAGTGTGTGCACAACACCTTGTTTGGGTCATCAATATAGCCCATCCTCTAAACCTGTGATGCCTCTGCACTTTTTCTCCCTATGCATGTGGCCTTAGGAAAGCTCATAGCCAAACTGGGATCCCCTCTCATGTTGCCATATTCCTTTTCTATGCTTTCCTCCTCTACTTCCTTCATCACTAGGTCCGCACTGCATTCCATGTCTTTCTAAACTAGTTTTTCAATGATCTTGGCTACTTCCTTCTCCGCAGCCTTATTTATCTCATCCTTAGTGAGGCTTGGGGTCCTTTCTTTCGTGACTTCCTCACTTACCCCCTATCATGAGTATCCTCTTCTTCCTTGTCATTCTCCATCTTGGAAAAGATGTATTCATTTTCTTATTCCTCTCCTTCCTCCTCTGAGTCATGAACCTCATATATAGGATGGTCCTCACCTCCTAGTTATTCTTCTTCATCATCATCTATTTTTCCTCTATAGGCCTACAAGCTCTCTATATCCTCCGAATCATTTTCTTCTGTCACCTTCGATTTTCTTGGCAGGAGATTCTGCTTCCTTCTCCTCCTCCTCTGGTGACCTCTCCTAGGTGATGGGTTCCTCATGCTCCAGTGCTTCTTCCTTTGGAATCTTTACTTTCATTGGGGACTTCTTTCTCTATGTATAAGTACTGGGCTTAGTGCTTGTCCCCGATGCACTTACCGCTTGTGTAGCTTGAACACTTGGTGCTTTCTGCACCTCTTCCCTTTCCCTCTTCTTTAGCGTGGGATTATTTCTACCTGTGGGGTCCTCAAGGATGGATACATTATTTTCCAAGTATGCACCCTTTTTAAATTTTGGCCTGATGTGAAGGTATATTCTTGTTGTAGCCCTTCTAGCGATTGGAAAAGTCACTGGTTTCATCATTTGTATCTCATGGGAGACATATCTCTCCACATATGCGCACTTCTTAGGGTAAACCAACTTCCTGCATAACTCTTTGTGGTCTTGATCCACCTCACTAAGGTCAAACCTTAGTCTCTTGGCCTCTTTGAATCTGTTCACCCCCACTTGGAAGTATTGCACATGTGAAGGAGAAGGGAAGCTTGCACCATGGGCTCATTATTTCATCTATCAACCTAAATATGCCAATGTAGAAGTGTTGATATACTTGTGAATTCTTCTTCTCCTTGTATGAGAATAGGTAACTACTTTGGAATTCTCCATTCTACCCCAAACACGTCCCTCATGCACTTGTACCATTTCTCTAAACGCGCCTTGTGAGTGGCTATCATTGTCTCACAAGTATATTTTGCGAACCACTTTGTGGGTGAGGGATCCTCTTCTGGGTACTCCCAAACAAAATTTTCTAGGCTATCGGGCACTCCGATTTCTGAGAAGACAATTGTGAGGAGGATATTACTAAATAGTATCTTCTAGCCTTCTTGTGCGTGGCCAATGATTTCATCTACGATGAAAGTGGAAAAGTTGTAGATGGTCCCCTCAGATATTTTCTAGCACACGTTCATCCATGCCTTGTTCACTTGAGTCCATCTCTCTTGGTCATTAAGCTTGGTTACCAAGCGCGCAAAAATCCTCATCATGGGATATGAGATCTCTGTGATGTCAAATTATCATGATCCTTTGTTATAGTTACATGCAACAACTATTTCCTTGATTGGCTCCTTGTCTCTTAGGTCATCATCAATGATATCCCCTTCACAGATAAGGCATGTGAACTTTGAAATTAACTAGGGATTTATGCGCATCTTGCGACCCACAAAATAAAAGTTGTCTTCATGAATGCACACCATTAGCCACTGGTAGAGGCGCTTAGGTTTTCCGAAGTAAGGTAATTTGTAAAGTTGTAGTAATCCTTCCTTCTCCAACTTAACCTTTACTTCATCACTATAGATGGGCATGCCTTCTGGTGTCCTCTTATTTGTTGGGTGAACCAACTCCAAATCCATTTATTTTTCTATCATGTTGGTGTGGTGATTATAGTCACTTACAAACATCTTCCATAAATGAGATTCCCATTCTTTTCCTAGCAATACCCCATCTAGGTATTGCATCTCCACATACCATTCTTCATTTGTGCTTGCGTGAAAGCCGTTTGCTTCCCCTTACCCTTTCCCTTCTACTTCTTAGGTGAGATGGTTGCTTTCTTTGGTGCCATTCTTCTGGTTAGGTTATCACTTCAAGCATCTTTTCCTTGCTCTTCTCTACCACTTTATCCAACCCTAATGCACAACCTTGTGAATAAACCCTCCTACACTGTGCCCTAGCTGCCAAACCCTAATTGGAACAATTCTTCCACAAGATGGTGCTTTAATAACTTCCTTCACAAAAATTTCCTCCATGCCCTTATACTCCTTTCCTATTGGTTTGTGGATCTTCTCTATTCACGTCCTCTTAGATTTATTCAATTTTGATTTGCACAAACTACCTTTGGATGCCCTAGTTTGTGAGAGCTCTTTTCTGTTTGTAAAATTCAAGGTAAATAATGAAGTCCTCTACTTATTATTTATAGTTTTTCCTTATTTCCAGCATTAAATGCTATTTTACCTACAACCGTATTTAGTATTAAATGCAAAATTTTCCACCAAGATGACCTTATACAACTTCACTTACATGTCCAACCTTGCACAAAAAACTTCTACAACCTTCCGGAACATAAAGAATCCATCCTAATAGAAGAATCTTACGTGCGTGTTAATAGCGCCAAAGGCACTTCTTCCATCCACCACTTGATTTTTTCTCTCGTCTACCTTGTGTTGTTCTTGTGATTCTCTCTATACATGGTTTCTCTAGTCTTATCTTGATAACAACATTTTACATCCACCTCTTCTTCCATGCACTTCCTTCATCCTTGCACACTTTGTATTCATCAACTAGGAAATTCATCACAACTTCTACTGTCTGTTCAATTCGTATTACGAGCCCATACTTTGCATCAATCCACCCCATGCTAAAACAAATGTGTGGTCCTCTATGCATGCATAGCCTTCAAAAAGTAATGTGGTTACCGATGCCTAAGGCACAAAGAAAACAACATAACAAACAACGAGAAAGGGAAACATAAGAAATGAAAATTTCATAAAGGGAAACTTATACTAAATGGAAAAACTGCCTTATTACAAACACCAAGAAGACTTATTTATAGTAGGGCTTCAACCTACTTCCATTGAAATGGCCTAGTAATCTCATTCCATCTAGTGCTCTCAACTGGAACACACCTAAATTAAGGATATCCAAGATGATATAGGGACCCAACCAATGGAATTTCAACTTTTTGGGATGGTACAGAAACTTAGAATCATATAACAATACCATCTGCCCAATCTCAAATTATTTGTTTCTGATGTGGCGATCATGCCATGCTTTTTGTTTAGCCTTTTTAGTCTTTTGAATCCACCTAGCCAATGATCGTCTCTCATCTAATTTCATCAATTTGTCAATCCTTTCCTCTAGCGCTTGTTCATTGGCCAATCCTCCTGCATGCTATATGTAGAGAAGGTAACATAAATTCAACGGGTAGGACAACCTTTGTACTAAACACCAATTAGAATGGTGTGGCTTTATTTAACCTCTTGTAGGTTGTCTTGTACACCTATAGAACTGCATATAATTTGACATCCCAATCTCTTCTATCAACGTCACAAATTTTTTTCGGGTATGACTCAATATTTTATTGAATTCCTCAAAATTATATTTCCTTATGGATTGTAAGGGGTAGTCTTATGATGAGCCACCATGAACTCGCTAATGAGAATCCTAACGGTCTCATTTAGGAAATGCGTACAGATTATCATTGGTTAAGCTCAACAAGAATCCATACCTTGTAATAATATTTTCCCATACAAACTTGATTGTTGTAGCTGCAGACAATCCTTGGTGGGTGTTGCTTCTACCCATCTTTTCAAATAATCCATGCAAGTAATTACATAGAGTGATCATGTCCTACACATAGCTGGAGAAATGGGGCCTAAAAATCTATGGACCACTTTTCAAATGGTTCTACATTTGGAATAGGGCACAAGGGAATTTCATCCCTCCACCCTGGTTTACCAAAGCACTGACAATGATCACATGCCTTGCAATACTCTCTGTAATCTTGATATAGGGTTTCCTACCATAACACATCTTGTAATATCTTGCACACAGTGGCATCCCTTGCATAGTGTCCACCTACGCTTCCTCCATGTGCCTCCTCCATAATAGTTAGGCGCTCATGTTCTAGCATGCACCAGCACAACACTTCATCATGTCCTAGTTTGTACAAATCACCACTAACCAGCATGTAGGGTGTGGCATGTATGGCTAACTTCTTTCTCTCTAATGATTTCATCTGTTACGGAGCCATGCCTATTTTGAGAAACACCGTAATATCCTTTAAGTCTGAGGGCATGCGCCGAAAACCTAAAAACTATGTATTTGGCATGGTCTCCCCAATGCTTTGCACATCCTCCCCTGAGTCAATTCTCGACAAGTAATTGGGCCCAAAATTACTCTTTCCTGGATTGATAACCACTGTGAACTAAAATTCTTGGAATAGTAGGACCCATCAACATATGCACCCTTGTAGAACGGGCTTGTTTACTAAGTATTTTAATGCCATGTGGTCTATGTAGAATACAAATTGTGGTTCCAGTAGATATTGCCTAAACTTGTGCAACACGTAGATCATGGATAGTGCTTTACGCTTAGTAGTGGTGTAAGTTTGTCCCACGATGTTATATTTCTCCTTGCAAAACACAAGGTATGGTCAACATTTCCTTCACTAGGTTGTGCCAATACTACTCCAACGGCTGTACCAAAGACATCCACATGAACATGGAAAGGTTTAATCTAAATGGGGAAATGGATAATGGGTGTTGTGACAAGCTTGTCCTTCATAGTGTCAAATGCCCTCAATCATGTCTCTGTCCCCAATGAAAGGCACTCTTATGTCTAAGTAATTCCTCTAATGACGTGACGATCTTAGAATATACCTTGATGGACTTCATATAGTAACTTGTATGCCCAAGGAATCCACGCATGACACTTTGACTAGTAGGCTCCCTAAACCCATGATGGATGTAACTTTGGTGGTGGATATACTAGTAAGCCCTCCTTACATATGATATGTTCCAAAAAGGTTTCAAATGGGGTAGAAAAGACACACTTCTTGATCTTTGAGGGATATCCTCAGCTATCGACAACACCTTTCAAACATCATTCTTAAGTTATCACAATGGTCCTTGACTAGATCATACAGTCCAATCATCCAAATAGACTGAAGAAATTTATGGATGAATTCTTGAAAGGCTTGTACCACAATACACAAGAACACCAAAGGTGCATTCTTCAATCAAAAGGCATAATTATATAGGCAAAACTTCCCATTCAGTGGCAAAAGTTTTCTTTCTCTAGTCTTCCTTTGCAATCCACACCTAGTGGTACCTTGAGAACCCATCCGTGAAGGAGTAGACTTCACACTCACCACTCCCTCTAATATTTCTTCAGTAAATGGGGTAGGGAAGGGATCAATGACACATACTGCATTCAAGTCCTTGTAGTCAACATAGATCCTTATCCTCCCATCCTTTTTGATGTTGATGACCATTGGGCTTATCCATTCTGATTCTTCTACACCTTAATGATACCTGACGCTATCATTTTTTCTATCTCCTCCTTGACCCGTACATGAAAATTTGGATTAATTTGGTATTGCATATTCTGGATTGTGTGCATGCCTTCCTTTGGTTTTATCTTCATCTCCCCCAAGGAATGGTGTACACCTTTGAGTTCATGATACCCATGAGGGAATAAATCCTAGAATTCACATAATAAATCAATGATCTTTGAGACCTCCTTTTCGACCAATAGTCTCTAATGATTGCTTCCTTGGGTTATGTCTCGACCTAATGTTATCATTCTTTATTTTTAAAGGCTCATGGTAAGCATTTTTCCTTTCATTAATGCTATCTATAACATCACATGTTCCTATGAAGTGGTTAGAATGTAAACTCTCCATTTCCTCTCCATCTATGACATAAACCATCTTTCCTTTTTCCTTTTCTATACATGCTTTCTCAAACTACATCTCCTCTGACTTGTGCTCATCAAAATGTGCCCCTAAAATGGGCTCACCTAAAAATATAGTACCCTGTCTTCTGCCATGGCACTATCCCCCATCGTAAGGTGCTTGATCACTTGTAATGCCTTATCCACTAATGGCTTTGTGCTCTAATATTCAAAATATTAGATGAGATCATTTGTCATCTCCTGCCAATTTCCTATTTTTCAGCATGTTTCTGAATGGATATACCATACATGCACATAACCTTGTAGTTTGGAATATAACTTATGTACCCATAATGATGGTGGCAAGACTTATGTGCCTCCTATCTAGGACTTCTCACATGCTTGGATATGGAATGAAGCGGTCTCTTTACCATGGTAGTATTGAATGACCGTGGGTGCGTTGTTTCTGGAAAACCTTACAAAGAATGTGATTCTTACCTCATGCCACTCCAGGAGGTTCTCCCGATGTGTATCCCACTAGTGCGTTGCATTCTGAGTAGGTACATTCATTTACTAAGCATCCCCTTCTTTTTTCATCATATTTCCACTTTGAGCTTCCATGCCTCATAAATAAATTTTAGGGTATGCCCTCTCTAGAGTAACTTGGTAACTTCTTTCCTCCTAGATGCTTTAGTGAGTGCACCTTGGTCAATTTTGTTACATACCCCCTTAGTTGTCACCCAATTAACTCATAGCTCTTGTGTGCCCAATTATCACATGCCATGCTTATGGTACCACTCACGACTAGGCATCCTCAAATTAGATAACTCCTCTAGGGTGAATTATCTCTGGTTGTCTGATGGAGTGCACATAAATTATATCAAGGACCTCTTCTCCCAAAGGTTTAATGTAAGGTTCTGACTTCCCATCCATTAGAGGGATGATGACCCATTCTTCCTTGTTCTCAAAAATGATATATCCTTTATTGAACCTTAGGTCAACATTGTTCTTATAGCACCATGGGTGCCCAAGCAATGCTATAAAATTTTCTACCTTGGCGAGTGCCAAGACTTCAAAGTCTCTAGTAAACTTGGTCCTCGAATGGTAATCATTGCATCCTTTAATACTCCAATGGTCATTGCCTTAGTTTTTTTGCCATATACAACACATTCGAAGATGGCTGCAATGTGGGCATTCCCATTTGATGTCAGGAATCCAGTGTAAGAACATTGGCTTCTGCTCCTGTGTCAATAAATATGTTGCTTAGAAGCCAACCATCCACAACTGCATTTAGTGTGATTTCTTTGTCATAGTCAAGGATATGGGGAGGGAGGTTTGCATGAAAAACCTACCTTTTGCACTCCGCTTCGGCGCGTGGCATATTCTCCCATAGCCATTCTCCTAGCAAGGGAATAATATTCTCTTGCCTTAACATCTTACATACTTCCTTGACCTCATCTAGGTCCTTCAGAGAGCCTCAACATTCCTTATTTTCTCTTACTTCCTAGACTTCTCCTTTAGACACTAGATTTCTCCCTGCAAACTCTGAATGACATCCATTGTCTCTTGATATACCTCCTTCTAGTGGGCAGGGTCTAGATACTTCTTGTGCACCACTTATTCTCTTGAGACTATATTCTTTTACCTTGGTACTTCTTTGGCACACGTAGCCTCAAGTCGTGTTGTCACCGCAGCTGACTTCTAACCCCGAATCACGTGCCACTCTAAGAATCCACTGTGTGTCGGCCTTATTTATACTTACCATCCTAATGCCCTTGTCCTTCTGGTACTATTGGCTCATGTGCTCAAATAACTCGAGATCACTCCTCATAATTATGCTTTTTCTTGCACCATGAGCACTTTGTAACAAATTTGGACACTCACGTCTATAATGTTTTGTAGATCACTAGTTGTAGAAGGTTCCTTGTGGGAACTCACTTCTTCCTCATGGTTCTTATGACCACGAGAATCCTCTGTGATTACCGTGACCACGAGAATCCTCCGCGAGAACCTCTTCCACGCACCCCTACATCCACGTGTCCTTCATAATGTCTATCATATTCCTTGGAAGCACTAGAAAGGCTGGTTTGATAGACACCATGATCAATGGCTTCATGGATCAGGTCAATAAGCCTACAATTCTTAGCACCATGGGTCGTAGAGGTGCATATATTATAGTAGCAAGAAACAGATCTTGAATTTCACATTGCAACAGGGGGCATCTAATAACATCATGGTCCTCATCAAAAATTTCATAATCTACCATTATGGCACGCACTAACTTCTAAGGAACTATCCTTAGCATGCCCCTCTGATTCACAATCCACACACCAAAGACCACTACGAGTCTCATGTGCATAGTTTGCAAATAGCTTCTCTAACTATTTTTCCATGGCAATGATTTGGGCCTCTAGAAAATATCTCACACCAAAGTATCAATGCTCCCAACTGCTTCAACACATAAGGCAACCTCTAGAGCCTCGTGCGGGTCAGTAAATGTTTTATGGGACAATACGCTCCTAAATGGAGTGATCAACCCTCCAACAAACTAGTGAGAATGTTGTGAAGGGTTAATTTCATATGATAATTTTTACAAGAGAGTCTTAAACCGTGCATCATACTCCCGCACACTCTCTTCCATTGCCTCCTGGATCTCTTTCAAAGAACCGATGCTCTTAACTCAAACTCCATTATATGGAACTCTTCTAGGAAGGTATTATTAAATGTAGTGTAGTCTACCACTATTTGATAGGGGTTTTACTTCCTATACCATCTATGCATGCATCCTTGCAATGTTGTTGCAAAGTGATGAGCCTTTCACTCTAGGGTAGCTATCCCCTTTGTGTGTCATAGCAATTCACACTTTTGCACATGTTCCTTAGCATCCTCTATACCCTAGTAATCTAGAAAGTGTAAAGACATTTCAAAGATTACCTGAGGAGGTGGTGAGGCCCCTATCCTCTTGATCTATATCCTTGGTTTCCTCCAGTGTTCCCTCTACTAGATCCACTGGATCCACCAGGTCCTGTGCCTCCCGATCCACTAGTTCCACCTCTAGATCCTCCTATAACCGGTAATGGGCCTAAAGTGGTCGTCCCTATAGTCCCCAATGTTCCACTAAACTACGCACCAATGGTCTATGAGATTTCTCCACTGCCAGAAGTGTATCCCATGCCACTCCCAGACACATTTCCTAAACCTTGCATACTTGTACTTTTCCCAAAAATTCCTCTAAACATCGGAATGGTATGTGCATCCATGGACGTCCCAAACAAAATATTATACCTCATAGGCACCGATTGGTTATTCCCATTGATACCAATGGGTTACAAATGCTCCTTTGATTTGGAAAACCAAGCACCAATGGTTGATTGCTATGTGGGTTTAGATACACGCCGATGGCTCTCCTTTCTCCATGTGAAGAACTCTCATCGGAAGGCAAGAGGCCTCTCTCCCATGTTTCCCAAGATGGCGTAGCATAGGCTATTCAAGCTCCATGTCCTCCACATGAACTTCAACACCCTATCGAAATGTATACCTCCATAGATTTATCACACTTTAAACCTCATGTTGTCTAGTTATCTCCCTTTTTTAGGAAATAAGGGATAAAATATGGGAAATAATCCCTCATTGAATCACAACAGTAGAAACTAATATGCATAAAATATTACAGATCTCAAATAAAAATGTAGAATAAAATAAAAGAACACAAAGAGATAGTATTTAACATGGTTCACCCAATTTGGGCTACGTCCACCAAGAATCACTTGATCATATTTTATTACAAGCCACCGCTCTCTTAATACAATACCCGGATTTATTTGGAGCCATGCTCAACAAACTCTACAGGATTCACACCTGAATTCAAAACACATCTACAATGTTACATTATATCTACCATATGTATAAAACCATATAAGTAGACAACTGCTTAAGAAATTTTACAAAACCATGGGTATCAAAAACCATGGGCCAAAACTAACCTATGGGTCAAAAATCCTTCCCATATGAGAAAAGCACGTTTCTCGGTATATCCGACACGTTTTAAGGTCAAATTGTTTTGGGGATGCAGCCTTGAGCCCCAGGCGAGATAACTGTGGAAATTGTACAATACTATTAGTGTACATTCTTCAACACTTTCTCACATGAAAACATGCTCCACAACCTAACAATCTCCCACACTGGAAACTATTTTTACTCGAGAAAGCTTGTCAACCCTTCAATAGTTTCCGTGAAGACCAACCAAAGTTGAACACAACTTCAGATTTTTCCCTTGTGACCACCTTGGTCATCATGTCTACATGATTAAGGTGTATGAATCTTCTCCATATTCAACTTCTCTTCCTCCAAAGTTGTCTTGATGAAATGGTACCTTAACTCAGTATATGCTTCATCCTAGAGTGGAAAGAAGAGTTCTTAACTAGGTGTATAACACTCGATATCACTATGCAACTTTCCTTTCTCCTGCTTATACCCCAAATCCTCAAGCAATTGATGTAACTAGATCATTTCTTTTCTGTCCTCTATGGAAAAAACATACGTAGCCTCTGTGTTTTACAAATCCACCAGCTTATGTAGTTGTGAAATCTAGCTCATTGTTGTCCCACCTAGAGTGTAAACATAACCTATTGTGCTTCTCCTATTGTCTACATCTCTAGCCATATATGAATCTACATAACCACACAAAGTGGTGTCTCGATCCACTATAGAATTTCTTTTTCCCCATGGTCCCTCTCAAATATCGAAGGATCCACTTTACTACCTTCCAGTGATATCTACCTGGATCACTCATAAATCTACTCACCGCTCCACTGCATGGGCAATATTAGGCCTGGTGCACACCATGGCATACATCAAACTACCATCTGCGATGAGTAATGTACGTTAGACATCTGGTTTCTCTCCTACTCTATCTTAGGACACTACTTCTTTGATAACTTGAAATGGCTGCCGAAGGAGCTGAACCGGTTTAACATATTTCATATTAAACCTCTCCAAGAACTTCTTAATGTATTCTTCTGAGATAAATTCAACTTTTGTTCCTTCTTATCCGAGATATCCTCATACCAAGGATTTGTTTGGCTTCCCCCAAATCCTTCATGGCAAAGGATTAACTTAGCTACTTCACAGTACTTTTATTTCCTGCATGTTTTTACTGCAACCAACATATCATCCACATACAAACACGAGAATAATATAACTTCCATCCTCAAATTTATTTGTATACACACAATGGTCGAGAATGGCATCGAATATAACCTTGCTCCATCATGAAGCTATCAAATTTCTTAAACCATTGATGTGGAGCTTGTTTCAAGCCATAAAAGCTATTCTTTAGTTTTCACACCATCTCCTCTTTACATTTGACCTCATATCCATCTGGTTGCTTTGCATATATAGTTCCTCCTCCAAATCACCATGGAGAAATGCGGTCTTTACATCAATCTGTTCTAAGTGCAAGTCTTACTGCTGCAACTATTCCTAGAACAATTCTAATCGAAGTCATTTTTACTAAAGGAGAAAAAATATCATAAAAATCTATACCTTTTTTCTGTGTAAACCCCTTGACCACCAACCAGGCATTGAATCTTTTCTTTCCTCCTTCTTCCTCTATGAATATGAACACTCACTTGTTATGTAATTCTCTTTTTCCTTCAGGTAGCGTCACCAAATCCCATTTCTGGTTCTCCATGAGAGCTTGATGCTCCTCATCCATGGCTAGCTCCCACTTCTTCTTGGAATCTACCTACATTCCTTCATCAAAGATCTCTAGATCTCCACTTTCAGTGAGTAATAAATAATAAAGAGAAGGAGAAAAATGTTCAGGTTCTCTTCTTACCCTAGAAGACCTCCTAAATATAGGAGTCTGGGGTTCCTATTGAGGAGGTTCCTGAACTGACTCATGTGTCACTTTCCCATCTGGAAGATCCTCTACTGCTACATATTATTTCTTAGATTCTTCCCTATTTTCCTCCAACTGCTACTTATACATGAATTTCTCATTAAAGACCACATCCCTAGATTGAATGATTTTCTTGTCCTTAATACTCCAACATTTATATCCAAAGTCATCACCACCATAACCAATGAAAGTACAATTTTCTAATTTATCCTCTAGTTTGGTCCTATCATCCTTATCTATATGGACAAATACCTGACATCCAAAGACTCTAAGAAATGAATAATCTACTTTCTTACCTTACCAATCCTCCTCAAGTATGCCTCCATCCAAGGCACTTGAGGGTCCTCTGTTAATCAAGTATAGAACTGTGCTCACCACTTATGCCCAAAAAGAAAGAGGTAGTCCTGCATGTAATCTCATGCTCATAGCACGTTCCATTATTGTTTTGTTCATCCTTTCTGACACCCCATTCTACCATAGGTTTCCTGGAACCATATTTTTCCTACGGATTCCATTATTAGAACATTAATAATCAAATTAATTGTTGTAATACTCCCCTGCATTATCTGACTTGAGACATTTTAGCTTAAGACTGTTTCATTCTCTACCAAGGATTTCCATTGAACAAAAGTGTCAAATACATCAGATTTGTTTCTAATACAATAAACCCAAACTTTCCTTGTTGCATCATCAATAAAAGTAATATAATAACTTGAACCCCAAGAGATGATACAGAGCCGACCCCACACATTAGAATGCACCAAATTTAATTTACTCTCTTTCTTTTAGGTCCAACCTTGAGAAACATTACTCACTTCTGTTTCCCATATATGCATTCCTCATAGAACTCCAAACTTATTTCTGTTTATCTAGGAAAATCCTTCTTTATGATCTCCATGCCCTTATGGCTCATATGATAGAGCCTATAGTGCCACAATGTTGTATCTACTTCACGAAGCCACAAGATTACAAACATTAGTGATTTAAGTGGTTAAATACAAGGTTCCAATCTTATTACCTCTTGCCATCACAAGATCATCCTTGGTAACCTTTCAAGATTCCACTTGTAAATATCACGATATAACCATCACTTCCCAACTACCTTGCCGATATCAAATTTCATCTATGTAGGCACATGTATGACATCCTTTAATAGCCAAGTATTCCCATTCTACATATTAACCTAAACAAAACCTTTTCCAACTATGCTTTGTAAGGCTCATCATCATCAAGAAAAACATGCCCAAAATCTCCTTGAACATAATCAACAAAATAATCCCTATATGGAGTAGCATGGAAAGAAGCCCCGAATCTAAAACCCAATATTCATTAATAGTGTGCAAAGAAAGAACCAAAACATCCTAACATACATTACTTGTTGCCACATTTCCCTCCTTGTTTTCTTCTTGTTTCTTTTTCTTGTCCCGAAGTTCCCAATAGTCCTTCTTTACATGCCCATACTTTCCATAGTGCCATCATACTATCTTGCTTTTGGATTTTGACCTTGCCCAATCCTTTGATTTTCCACGGCTTCCTCTATTCTTCTATCTCCCTCTAGTTTCCATTGTCAAAGCATTCCTTGAATTAGAAGATTCCCTAGAGATTTTTCTTTGCAATTCCTTGCTTAGAATCACCCTACAACATCCTAAAACTTTAACTTTGAGTTAGTTTGGATTTGAGTTTCTTATCACCATTACCAGGCTATTCCAACTCTCGGGTAAAGGTCATAGAATTAATAAATCCCTAACTTCTTCATCAAATTCTATTGTAACAAAGCTAACACATTTACAACCATATTGAAATCATTTAAATGATATGTTACCCAACCATTCTCATACATATTCATATTAAACAAATTTTTCAATAAAAATATCTTGTTAGCGGTAGAGGGTTTTTCATATAACTTCCCTAATGCATCCATAAATTCTTTTGTAATCTTTTCCTTTGAAACATTAAATAATATCGAAGATGCAAGACAAAGCCGAATTGTCCCAAGTGCTCTCCTCTCTAGCAAATCCCATTCTCCATCCATCATGCTTGAGGGATTGTTCACCTTATCAGACAACAAAATATAAAGATCCTTTTGATAAGGGTAATCTTCCATCTACATCTTCCAAAGACTAAAATTTTTCCCGTTGAATTTATCAACCTTAGATCTTGCATCATTTTCCATATCTCCCACTCAAGATAAAAATTTCCCTGTGATTCAACACTTCAGCAAACCAAACCAAGATCTGATGCCAATTGTTAGGAAATAAGGGATAAAATATGCAAAATAATCCCTCACAGAATTGCAATAGTAGAAACTAATATGTAGAAAATATTACAGATCTGAAATAAAAGTGCAGAATAAAATAACACAACAAAAAGAGATAGTATTTAATGTGGTTCACCCAATTTGGGCTACATCCACCAAGAATCACTTGCTCATATTTTATTACAAGCCACTACTCTCTCAATACAATACCCAGATCTATTTGGAGCCATGCTCAACAAACTCTACATAATTCACACCCGAATTCAAAAACATCTACAATGTTACATTATATCTACCATATGCATAAAACCATATAAGTAGACAACTACTTAAGAAATTTTACAAAACTATGGGCATCAAAAAACATGGGCCAAAACCATCCCATAAACCTATGGGTCAAAAATCCCTCCCATATGAGAAAAGCATGTTTCCTGGTATATCAACTGTGGACAGTGTGGAAAGTGGAAAGTGTACAGTACTCTTAGTGTATAGTTTTCAACACTTTCTCACATGAAAACTGGCTCCATAACCTAACACCTTTCTTAAGATTCACTATACTTAAACCATCTCTCCTCCCTTTCCTTTTCAGCTGCAATTTTGGGCATGTTCCTCCACCCTAGCTTCCTCACCCAATGCTTAGAGTAGCTTACCTAACCATGGGGAATGCTTCTACACTTAAAGTAATGACCAAGATCTTCATCACCGGGAGAATAACACTAAAAAATGACCATCTAGGCTCCCTTAGAAACTCTAACTCAAAAGATTCAGGAAATAATATGTCAAAATGTCATATTCTAAAATGTAAATGGCTAGTACTCCCTTCCACTAGTGATCAATAGCATGCATCCAAGTCAGATTTGCATCCTATAGCCTCTGATAGTCATCTTGGGTCCACATGTGTGATCTATAGAACCAGATTGATCTAGATGCGTATGCTGAGATCCATTCATATAGCTCTACTGAGAATCAACAAAAGAATGTCTCATACAATTCATGGTATAGGTTCTCTTCTACCCATCTACATGCATTGAACTCAGGTCTAGTGTTGAATCTTTGAGAAAACTTGTCCTCCATGCTCTTGAACCACGTTTCAACACTTTCTAGAGTCAGGCGCTCTATCATTACACATCAAAAAGATAGATATGCATGTCATTTCTCACAAAAACTTTGAAAAGGTTCCCGAAAATGGAACCAAGATGTATTCATTTTTATGCCCTCTCAAAGAACAAGGAAATCCCATGCGCATTGGCCTATCACCTAGCGGGTCTTTGGGTGCTCACCCAAGGCATGTGCGGGTGCCGAGTCCCTCCTTTATATGAGTTGTGTGAGAGTGCATTATTTACTGATAGAAACTTAAGTGAATAGATTGGAAAGGAACCATACATTCATCTTAGAGCTCAGAATGGATTCTAGACCAATGTGTTCATTCATATAAGAAAAGCATTACAAAACATAGATATGAATCATAATAGAAAATAAATGCATAGGGGTTTACACCCACTCATATGAAATGTATATATGACCTGATCCATACAAATGAAAGTAGAACTAGAAACACACATATATTCATATTAAGCATGTTGATAACCACATTACATTAATTGGGAAGTCAAAAATCCATATGATAGTGCAGACCAAGGTCATGCATCGGAACTAGATTTAGGCCCTTTATAGTATAAAGAAAAATATAATGTTCAGACCCATCCCCTTGATACAACCTACTCCTATAGATCCTCTAAACCCAACCTATGGAGCTCTCACAACATTCTTGCATGGCTTCACCTCTCTCCAATTCTTGATCTCTCCATCTGTCTCTATGTGTATCTCTATACATCTGCCTTTCTTATACCGTACGCTCATATATATCCTTATAAAGCACCACCATGCCTTTACGAAGTTGTAGATTTCTTGACATGTGTCCAAGTGGTCCTCCATGGGAGCATGCTTGAGGTGGTGGGGTGAGGAGTCTAGGTGAGGTGGAAATTGGTTTAATTAAGATAATTAAATAATGAATAAAGTGAGGATGAATATTAATTTAATTAAAGTGATTAAATTAATATTAATGTGTGATGTAAGGGTAATGGTTAGGTAAAAGTGTTTAAGTTAGTTGTTCGAAAGGGGACCAGGGGAGTGTGACCCAATTTTGGTGTCTACATTTTGCCCCTTTTTTTGTTATGTAGCTTGTATTGGTAAGCGACAAATGAAAAAATAGGAAGTGAATGCCCCATGTGTGGGTGAATGTGATCCCCTCAAATCGAGGCAATCGATGAGGTGTAAGATATGGAATCGGTGAGTGGTTTGATAAATGTTTAGGTGGGAAATAGGTGGGGAAGGGTTTGATATCAAGGGAAAATGTGACGGTCAACTCGGTAATGGGTAGTAGGTCATGGTCAAAATTAGGTCATGGGTAATGGCAATCAAACACACACACAAATGTATAGATGGCAACACGAGGTACTGGGATGAAGAGCTTGCAAACTCTACATCATCCAAGGTCTATAGGTTTATCCAAACAAGGGTGAAGTGATTCAGGTATCCAAGGTATATGATATGGTGTGGAAATACAACATAGGTCAAGTGCATGAACATTTACGTATGTTCGGTACACCAAAAGGTTTGGTCAGGATAAATGGAATAGAAATAGGCAATGTATGGTTGTTAGGCTAAAACAACATAGGTAACCACATCGCAAGGTATATGATTACATAAGGTAAATTGTCACCAAGTAGGTTAGGTTCGGAAAATAGGTCATGGCATGGTTAAGGCCAAGGTATAGGTAAAATAACAACTCTTAAGATGCATCAAAGGAGTTTAGGGTAGGTTGGGTTTGTAGGTATGTTTGAATGGGTGGCGAAATGATAAAAAGTATAAAAATGATGGGTGATCATAGCATGGTGGTGACAATTAGGCATGGTGGAGGTAAGGTAACTAGTTTATGGAGTTAGCTCCGTGAGGTAGGCATGAGGTCGGTCGAGGCCCATGGAGGCATGGTGAGATGCTCATAGGTTTATGGTTTTGATTTAAGTTCCAAGTTTTTGGAACAAGTGAGATAGGAATGGAGGATATCCGATAGGTCATGCATGTTATGTTATGCATACTTCCAAATATTTGTGTATTTTGGAAATATAAAAATGATAAATGAATGATTTGAGAGTGAGGTTGTAAAATTTTTTATTTTTGGTCTTGTTTGGTTTAATTTCCAATTGTTGATATAAAATGGAAACTGAGATATTTGTATGTGAATAGGAAAATTTGTAAATATTAGGTATAGAGTGCACAGAGCTAACCTTGAAGGGCCCCATGGCCTAGAGTGTTCTCCTTTATAAAAGGGGCCTAGATGATGTAGTTCTCCCATAGTATGGATGAATATTGATTTAATTTCCATTAGTATGTGTAGTATGTGATGAAACTTAGGTCATTAGGCATGATTGAGTTAGGTCATAGGCATGTTGAGTTAGGTCATAGGCATGATGTGAGTTAGGTCATAGGCATGGTTGAGTTGTTTTAAATATAGGTGTCGATGATCTGGTCTTGTATAGGATAATCAATAAGTAATGAGGAAGGTGAATGGTAAGAGGTGGCAAAAAGAGCCACTTAATTGATAAGAACCCTAATGAGTCTACCATACCCTAAATGGGCTTATGAATGTAAGACCCTAAAGGCCTTGCATAATGGACTATTCTAAGGGTGAAGAAAGTCACATGATCATGAAATGTTGTGGTTGTGGAAAGTCCCTTGAGTAGAGAGGAAATTAGGATGAAAAGGAAATGAGGTGAGAGTGGGTGGTTTAGCGTAACTTAGTGTACGAAAACATGTTTTTCTTAGCAAGAAACCCGGATCAAAAATAGGCAAGTCCATGATGAAAATTTCATCATTTTCTTCATTTTTTTGTTTTTAAATAGACTGATCGATGTGGGAAGTCTATATGGGATGAGTATATTATCTCCTTGAGGTCTTCATGAAGCTGATCGATGCGGGAAGCTTCTAGGATATTTTTATTGTATTTTTGCAATGACTTTATATAGTTGTCCTTCAAGGGAGCAATCTATTTATAGTGGTGAAATAGAGAGAAGAGATGTCCCTTTTTGAGGGAGTCATCTTTTGCTGAAGTTTGAATCAAGGAGTTGAATCCATTTTTTTTGGATGTTTAAGTCATGGAAAAGACTATATAGGAAGATTAGGTTCTTGTTTAGAAGACAAGACCATAACACACAGAGGTTAATTATGAAAGAGGTGGTTTTGAGTGATGAATGACCATGGGATTCCATCTTTAAGAAGATGAAAAGTATCCATGAGAATCATGCTATGAGTAGAGCCATGGTACTCATATTGAAGAGGAGGTTGAAAGGTGACGGGTAATCACATGATTCTTGTTTAGTCATGGATCCTCAAAAATAGGTAATATGGAAGGTGAACAATGCTCAAGGGATGAGTGATCAACTGATAGAAAGTGGTATAGGACTTGATGTCAACAATAAAATGGTCAAATATGTAAGGCATTGAGAGGCTTAGGTTTGGTTTACCTTTGAGTGAAGAAAAATGATAAGCACCTGATCCATAGGCATGGGTAACAATATAGGGTCCAAGCCAATTAGGAGAAAATTTTCCTCGTTTACTTTTCTCTTCTTTGGTTACATGTTGATTTTCCTTCAGACGAGGTCACCAACCTAAAAGGTTTGTTCATGGAAACTTTTCTAGGCACGTTTGATACATTTTTGGTAGATTTGGAGATGGTCAAGAGCATTAAGATGATGTTCATCTAATAACTCAAGTTGTGCCAAAAGGATCTAGAAAAATTCATCATCATTGAGCATGTCTTGTAGTGAGATGCGAAGAGATGGAATCTAGACTTTGAGAGGCAAGACATCCTCGTACCATAGACCAAAGAAAAAGGTGTGGTAGTAGTTGAGTGTGAATACTAGTGTGATAAGCCCACAAGGTGAAAGGAATGTGTGAATGCCAATCCTTTCCAGTATCATCAACTACTTTCATAAGAATTTTGTTCAAGGTTTTATTGGTTGATTTTGCTTGGCCATTGGTTTTCAGGTAATAAGGTGATGAGAAAATGAGTTGGATGCCAAAAGCATCACATATAACTTACGTAGGGTTTTATTTTTGAATTACTTTCCGTTATCAGTGATGAGATGGTGAGGAACACCAAAGCGACAAATGATGTGATGGTTGATGAATTCACATATTTTCTCATTTTTTGTAGAAATGAGGGGAATGGATTCTACCCATTTAGTATAATATTCAATAGCGGTTATAATCCATTGGTGGTATTGTGAAGAATGGGGATTGATCTTGCCGACAAGATCCAAGCCCCATTGAGAGAAAGGCCAAAGGTCTCGTGTGACCTGCAAGGCATGACTAGGTGTGTGATGAAGATTAGCATGTTTTGGATTTCACACAACATTTTGACATAGTCACAACAATCATGATTTAGGGTTGGCCAATAATAGCCAAGGTGAAGAATGTGTTTTGTGATAGCTAAACCACTAAAGTGACCTCCACAAATTCCATCATGAACTTCCTTGATGGTGTAGGGAATTTCAGAACTTGTAAGGCATCGTAAGAGAATACCATCAAGCCACGCTTATAAAGGAGACCACCCATGATGACATAATGAGAGACACTTTTAAGAAAGGCACGTTGTCCATTATGAGTGAGATCAGTGGGTAGAATGGAAAGGGAAAGATAGTCTACAAATTGCTTATACCAAAGGTCACGTGGGTCAGGTGCAACGGTTCTTGATGGAGTAGACCTCACGAGGTAAATAAGAGGGTGATTGCAACCTTTGTATTGTGACAAATATTTTAGAGTCGGCAAGGAAGCGGGTATCTGAGAAGCCAAACAGGCCATGGTATCCACAAATTTATTGGTAGAACATGGGGTGGTTTGAAGTTCAGTAATAGTCAAAGGTGGTCAAAAGTATGTCTACATGATGTTTATACTTTTGAAGTATCTCATTACGAAACTGGTATATACCATTGACTTGGTTTACGACCAGAGATGGAATCACCAAAGATATTGATTGACTTAACATCTAAGGCATAAGAATCCTAGAGACCCAATACGAGTGCTTTGTATTCAAGTGATATTGTTTGTACAATCAAAATCTAGTTTGAAAGATAAAGGCATAGGTTCACCATCAAGAGGAATGAGGATAACACCAGCCCCACCTCCACACTAACACTTGGAGCCATCGAAGAAGAGTGTCATTTGGTAAGCGGGTTTGTCTAAGGAGAGGGTAGCTATGGATTCATCTGGGAAATCAAAGTTAGAGGGTTGATTCCCAAAAAGAGGTGTGTCTCTGCTAGTTGGTCAATGATAGCTTGGCCCTTGATGGAATTTTGATGAATGAATTCAAGGTCGAGGTCGAAAGAAGCATAAGCCAACGTGTAACATGTTGATGTTGATAGGGTTTGGTGTACATATAGTGTAAGGGGTCAGTATTGGTAACAACAAAGGTTTTGTGGTTGAGGAGGTAATGGCGGAGTTTGGTGGTGACAAAAACTAAGGCTAAGATAGAGTTTTTTAGCATGGGTGTATCTAGTTTCATAGTCCAAAGGGTATGGCTTATGTAATAAACCACTCTCTATGTTTCTCATCACGATGAGAAGTGAGCATGGCACCTAAAGAATGGTCAGTGGCAGAAATATATAGGTAAAAGGGTTGGTCATCCTTAGGAGGAATGAGCACTTGGTGGTTGAAGAAGGTATTGTTTTAAGGCTTTAAAGGCTTTATGGCATTCATCATCCCATTTGAATGAAACGTCCTTCTTGAGAAGATGATGAAATGGTTGACAGTAGTCAAAAAGTTGTGAGATAAAATGATGAATGGATTGCAACTTACCTTATAGGCTTCAAAGTTGATGGAGATTAGTAGGCGGAGGCATTTCTAGAATAGCCTTTACTTTAGCGGATCGAATTCTATGCCATGCAAAAGAAATGATGAAACCAAGGAGTTTTCCTAAAAGTACCACAAAGATGCACTTCTTTGGTTGAAGATGAACACAATACTTGATGAGGTGGTCAAAGATGACCTTAAGGATGGTCAGTGTTTGGCTCGATGTTTGGATTTGGAAGAAGATCATCTACGTAATCTTCCAATATGTGATGCATGATGTCATGGAAGATGTAAGTCATGGCTCGTTGGTATGTAGCACCCGGTATTTTTAAGGCCAAAAGGCATGACTCAATAGTAGAAGGTCCCCCAAGGGGTGATGAAGGAAGTCTTGTGTTGATCTTCTGGAGCAAGTAATATTTGATTGTAACCCAGAAACCATCCATGAGTGATAGCATTTCATGGCCGGTGAGAGATCAACTAGTTGGTCAATGCCTGGTAGGGGAAAATCATCTTTGGGACAAGCTAGGTTGAGGTCATGGAAGTCCATGCAAATGTGGAGTCCCCTCTGTCACCTTTGTGATAGAATGATGTTAGAAATCCATTGGGGATAGTCAATGGGTAGGATGAAGGAAACTGAGAGAAGGCACTGAAGCTCTTCTTTGACTAGAAGAGCAATGCGAGGATGCATTTTCCACAGCTTTTGTTTGATGGGTTTGGCATCAGGAATGGTTACGATATTGTGGACCATGATTTTTGGGTCAATACAAGCATATCGGCATAGGACCAAGGAAAAAGCATTGTTATGGTCCCAAAGGAAAGAGGAAAAAGCTTCTTGTTTAAACAACATCTAAAGATTGGCCTATCTTTAGAATGTGTGGTCATCTGAGTATTAATGTTGATTTCAATAGTCGATTCATTCAACATGGTTTGTCTCGAGAGGTAATGACCGGTGAATATAAGAGTCTTCCACACCAAGGTAGGTGAGGATGGACTCATCATCCTTGACATTGAATGACATTAATAGAAGGTGTATCATCATCATCATGTCAGGATATAGGAATGGGGAGAGAAGAGGGAGCCTCACCATCACATTGATAGGTTAGAGGTCCCAGGGAAATTGTGTTTACGAAAAAAAAGTTAGGAGGAATAGATTCGGGATCTATGGACTCCATGGGTGAAGATGGTGATGTGGGTGAATGAGGTGGAGAAGGTTTGTCTTCCTTAATGAGGTCACACGAGCCTTCTTGGGAGGTGGTGCATCAAATCCAATGCCACTATGGTCATTGTGTTTATGGGTGGTACAGGAGATGATAATATGGTGGCCTTGTTCATAAAAACCAAAGCCAAAGCCTTTCCATGCGCAATGGTGGAGGAAAGTGTGAGTGAAGCGGTGGTTAGTAAGGGAGTGTAAGTCAGATGAAAATGGTCATGTTTGGGATGGAGGTTTGGGTGAATAAGTGGCAATATCAAGTCCCCCATACATTAGATTAGTGCGAAGGTGGGGAGGACCATAAGGAAAAACCTCACCTACGTGGTAGTCATAACTAGGGTGTTGATGCAGTTCCCATACTCTTGCGGAGTGAGGAATGTGTCGATATTGTATAGGTGGTACTCCCCCAGAGTGAGGCATTGAAAAACACCTTCTAAGGGATCAGTAGTCGATATGTGGGTAGTGGGGATAGATGACTCACTAGATGATTGGGAAGTAGATGAGTCAGTTGTAGAGGTTATGGCGGTAGTAGGAATAACAGGGTTAGATGTGGGAGAGGTGGTGGCAGACTTGGTGGATGGGCTTGTGGGTGAAGGTGAAGTGGGGGTAGTGGTAGATGCCTTGACTGGTACAAGTACATCATTGGGTCGGTACAACATGTTACAGGTCTTGAATGGTGATGGGTTGGTGGGGATGGTGTAGTTATGTCCTTCATGCTCAAATTTTACACAACGGTGTAAAGTTGAAGGGACACAACCCATGACATGAATCCAGGTCTTCCGAGCAATAGGTTATATTAGAATTCCCCCTCTAAGATGTAGAATAGTTCCAGATAATGAGGGCCTACGCGAACATGAAGGATAATAGTGCCAAGGGTGGAGGTGATGGCATCATTGAAGGAGCACAACATAACTGGGTTATTATGCATATAGTTAGAAGGAATACACATTTGATTGTATGCATGGGAGGAGATGATGTTAATGCTAGCACCACCATCAATCATGACACATCATACACATATGTTATCGATATAAACAAAATGAATAGGGTGGGATCAGGGTCATCTAATTGAGAGGTACAATCTCCTCTTAGAGAAAGCTAGAGGGTGGTGATGTGAGGGTCATGGGGGTAGAAGGAGGAGCTGATTTTTTTAGCGAGGCCACATGGTGAGGGGTGATAATCAGGCCACTTGGTGTGGGGTCATTGGGTAGAACTTCAATGGATTGTAAAACCTCGATAAGGGCTTGTCATGGGATTCAAAAGTCTAGATGAGATCATACAAAGACATCTTTAGAGGAGACTGATGTAATTGTTTTATCATTGCGATGGGTGACCCCATCAGAGATAGGGTATGTAGGTCCATGGATGGTGATTTTGGGAGTAGGTGCAGATGGTATATTAGGTATAGGGTTGGTTGATGGGCTAGTTGCTTTTTCTTTTCCTTTGTCTTTCTGAGCACGGGTAGCAATGTGAACCATGTTAATATGAGGGAGGTGGATGGAGAGGGTGTGTCATGAAAGGTATAATGGTATGAGGGGAAAAAATCCTAGTGGTGGATAAGAGCCTTGTGAAATGAGTAGGGCACATTGACATTTGGGTGGTGGTTTGGCCAACTCTCTTATACGGACCATGTTGATCTCAAATTTTGGAGGTGGGAAAAATGGTTGTGGGGGTGGAGATATTGATCACTGAATGGGTAAAGGATGATGATGTATGGTGATAGGTGATGGTGGAGCATGGTCCTCATCAAGAAGGTCATCATCATCAAAATTTTGTTCAGGAGGAAAAGTTGAAGAAGAATGGTCTTCAGAGCCTTACAATTTTCAACATCATGTCCTGGCACATGATGATAGGCACAAATCTTGGTTTCATCAAACCCTTTTGGTTTGGGTTTGAGAGGATCGTAAGGTCAAAGCGGTGGTAATGTGATGATGGAAGTCTCTAAGAGATTGGTTAAAATGTTGGCGTAGGACCCTGCTAATGGATCATAATGGGAGGTGAGTGTGGGTTTGGGTACAAGTGTGGATGATTGTGAAGGAAGAGGCTTTATAGGAGGGGGAATGGGTTGGTCTACTAGTTTGGTATGTGGAGTGGTCTTAGGTCTTGTTGGCATCTATTTGGGTAAAGGTGGGGTAGAAGAGCTGGCGATGGAAGGTTTGGTTGGTTTGACTACCTTAGTGGAGGGTAGCGGATTCTTATCTTTGGGTTGCACCTTCTTGGGTAAAGGTGACATGGGAGTATGGGATGAAGAAGGAAAATAGATGGTGGAAGAGGATGGGTTACCCATGGGGGAAACTGAGTTGTGGTGGAGGTGGTTGGTAGAGGTTGGGTAGGTGGCATTGGTTGAAGTTGTATAGGAAAGGTTGGGGTTATAGTAACTGGTGGAGGTATAGGTGGCAAGAAGTGCATGGGTGAGGGTGAGGGAGCTTGGTTTTGGGTGAATGAGGTGTAACAAAGGCTCATGATGTAGTAGTAGGTTGTTTAGCTTTTGAATGGCCTTGGGTATGAGATTTTTGGTCAAGGTTGATGGATGAGGCCCTAGGATGGATGGAAAGGGGGAGGGTGACAAAGGTGTAGTAGGCGAGACCGGTGTACATGGCCTAGAGGGTTGGGTTTTCTTTTTAGGTGGGAGGATAATGCTACTTGTGGACTTTGGAAGATGTGGCTAAGTCCAATCTGATAGGTGGGTGAGTAAGGCTTGATGTCGGCATAACACCCAAAGTAGTGATGGGTCTAGATATGGGTGGGGAGATAAGTGTGGGTAGGTTTTTAGGTTTGGGAATAGTTGTAGTGATGGGTAGAAGTTTGGATGGAAGTAGGGATGATGAAGAGGAATCATTTTTCAATTGGCATGGTCAGTGTAGTTTTGGTTGCCAAAATACCTTTGGGTAGATCATGGAAGTATCTTCAGAAACATTTGCATTTGGGTCAAATGGGGAGCCGAAGACATCCCCAGAGCATGGAATGATCAACGTAATCCAAATGATCGACCAACCATGAAAATGGGATTACAGAAGAAGAGGATGGAATGGGTTGGGTGGCAATCCTTGTAAAATATGTCTATGAGACAGGGAATTGGCTGGCCTCAGATTTGTAGGTAAGAGAGCCAAGATCATGTCAATAGGGTCTTGGGATGCTAGGGGAGAACTATCCCCGATAGGTAGTGACATGTCTTGAAGAATCTCCCATGGGTAGGAGAGATAATAGGTCGGGTGAGGTAGACTTCTCTCTCGGTGGAGGAGAAGGTGATGATGATTCTCTTGTGGATGGGAGAATAACAAGTGTTGATGGTTCGATAAAGGTTGGGAAGCAGATGATGACATGACATCGGTAGAAAGTGTGGGTTCCTCCATGAGAGAAGGGGAGATGAGGGGACTCCTCTGTGGGTGGAGGAGTAGAAGAGGTATGCTCCTCTGTGGGTGGAGGAGCTCATGCCAAGATTTCCTCAATAGATGAAGTAGGTAGGTTTTGAGGAACAATTGGCATGATATCAAAAACTACGTGAACCTCACGGATGTTGTTGTCACTGGATGAAGGTTCACTATTTTGATTAGATGATGGTTTATGATTAGGGAATGGATTTTTGAAGATGTGAAAATTCTGATTTTTGGTGCATTTGGGTTGTCTATGACAAGGTCTCCATTTTCTATCATCTCTTGAACAATGTTTTTAAAATTTATGCAGTTACCATCACTATGTCCTTTAACACAATGATAATTATAGTAGTCATGCTCTTTATACCATGCGGGCATAGGACGAGTGGGGTCAAAACCTGTATGAGGTTTTATGGGAGGAAGTGTAATGGCTCCAGCTTTAAGAAGTTTTTCCAAGACCAAAGAATAGGGCTCTCCGATCAAGTGTACTTCCACTGCTCCCACCGAGAGCTAAAAATCTAGACAAGAGAAAGATTGGAAGAAGGTTGAGCCTGATTAGAAGGATGAGGTGGACCCACCTTGAGGACTACCATTGGAAGATCCTTTGGGATTTGAATAGTTATTTTGGGGTTTTGAAGATGAAGAAGAATCATTGATTTGAATGGGGTGTTCTTGTTCCATAATTGGATTTTCTTTTCTTCAATGGCATGAATTTCTAGTTTTCGGGCCATGGTGAATGCTTCATCAAAGGTTCGAAGGTTTGGACTTGCAGAGTTGGTGAGATGTGTCTGCACAAGCTCTAGTGAACAACTCAATAAGTTCAGTCTGAGGTAGTTGGAACGTCAATTGGTTAATAAGACTTCACCAATGGGAAATGAAATCTATGATAGATTCATCTTCATACTTTCGGGTTGAATAGAGATCGGTCATGGTGACTTTCTTGGTAACATTGATTGAAAAATGATCTAGGAAAGCTTGGGCTACTTGATTAAAGGAATAAATAGAATGTCGAGGTAGTCCACTATACCAATCTAATGTTGGTCTTATCAGGGACATTGGGAAAGTTTGTAGGAGTAAAAGCATCATCGTGGGTGATTAGGTAACACCCATGTTTGAATGACCAAGTGTTGTTGTGGGTCTTCTTTACTATTGAAGTGATTAATTTAGGCATTTCCCAATGCACTGGGTAAGGATGAATGGGAATAGATGGATGGATAGGCTCATTACAAATTTCATCATATGTTAAAGAATTACGGGAGCCAGAAATAAATGCTTCTAAGGTCTACATCTTCTCCATCATCATTTTAATGAGGTCGTTAGTAGGTTGGGATGAATGGGTGCCCCTACTAGAAAAAGGGGGTTGATGTTGAATGTATGAGGTGGGTGGTATGTTGGTGTATGGTGGTGGCAGTATGAGAACTACGTAGGAGGAATAGATGTGGGTGGCACATAGCCAACATAAGCAATAGATGAGGTCGGGGTTGTTGGTAGTATGTGTAAGTGGGTGGGGTAGTCATAACAACTCTAGTGGTGATTGGGGGTAAGGATTGTGGGATAGAAAGGATGAGGTTTTGGAAAGGGGTGTAAGTTTTCGACACCGAGGTGGTTGTGATGCAATGGGTATATGGGAAATGGTGGGTGCAGATGGAGCTATACTCATAGGGATTGTCGGAGAGGGACAATCGATGTCACGTGGATGTGATCGATGACATAGATGTTGTAGTTATAATGGCTGTGGGATTTAGTTGAGACACCACAGGTGATAAAGTGGATGATGGTAGTGCCGAACTAGTGCTAGCTGATGTAGAAGTGGGGGCTAGAGCAGAGGGATAGATATGGGCATGTCATATATTAATTATCTTGAGGAATCCCGGGTGGAAGAATGAGCAAGGTAGTACTGGAGGGTAGTGGGATTCTAGTCGAGGAGTCTCACAAACTCCTCATCACCGGTGGTGATGATGGGGATAAGCTGAGTCGGATCCATAGGTGACAGAATGGATGGCGGTGATGGACTAGGTGGGAGTGGCTGATGGCTAGCATGAAACATGAGGGTGTTAGTTTGGCTATGAGTCAACACCATGTGAATCAACGTAAATCAGTGAACTGTACTCTATAAATGACACAGGGGACAATAGAGATGGGACAAAATAGATTTCGAGAGGAAAATTGGGTAAATATTTTGATAAAAATCAAAACAGGGTGACCGATGCTCGGTTTCAAGAACCGATGCCAGTTAAGGTGTGACCGATGCCAGTCACAAGATGACCGATGATGGTTACTTGTGAAGAATAACAGTTTCAAAAAAATAAAGTAGAAACTAGTGATTTTAGACAGGGAGATGTATTGGAGGACTATGATCAGAATACAAAGAGTATGGTGACACACAAAAAACTTTTAGATAGAAAAGAAGGTGAGATGAGTGTTCTCTGGATAAACTGATCCAACAAAACAAGGAACCGATGCCGGTTTGGTAAACCGATGCTTGGTCGATGTAAACCGAATGATGGTCTTGGGACCGATGCGATTATTGTGAAATCTAAAAATGAAGAAAAATGAGGTGTTGTGAATTTAGATTGTATGAAGAATCAACCCAAAAGCCTAGGTATGATAGGATGAGGCCCTGACACACTCAGAGAAAGTTAGAATACTCCAACTATGATGGTAGAGTGTGAAAGGAAAAATAAAGATGAAGAAAATGTATCCTCTCACCTCAAAATGCAAGTCAAGCACAAAGCTATGAAAACACGTAGTCCTAAAAGTGAATTTTATATTTGTTGTAGCTTATGCTATTTATGACTGACACATGAATTTAGAACAGAGTTTTTTGGTTGGGAAGGCATCCTACGAAAAAGGAAATCTAGAGGGTGAGGTTTCAGGTTATGTTATGGTGGGGGTGGTCCTTCCTCTGATGGGGTACTGGACAGAGATAACCAGTTGGGATTACCTATCAATCCTCTGATCATGTGATCATTGACAGGCATTCCTAGGTAAGATGTCATTTAAGAAGGTGTGTATATTCAAATTTTTGTGTAGTTTGGCAAGAGAGAAGAGAGAAGCAAGTGCTTTCTATGGTTCAATTATGTCAACCATCAACTGGGCATGACTTCCAATGTATAGGTTGCCCTCATTTTTAATGTGAGCTATAATGCACAAAATCAGAATGCAATGCAAGTGTTTTAATACCCAAATCAAAATATGATATTCGATGTAGCAAATGATGAATAAGAAGAGGGATTTTTTCACTAATGCAATGCAATAAAGAAGAAGTGGTTCATTTTAAGCCCCAAATGACAAATGTCATTTAGATAATTAGAAGAAAGGAATATTACCAGGGAGAAGATTAAATGTGTAATTTTTTAGAAATGAAAGAAACACACAAAAAATTTTTTCCCTATATGAAGAAAATGCAATGAACCCAAGAGAGGGTCCCATCGGGCATGCCAAAATGTTTCACCATTTTCTTTACGTTTTGAATGTGACGAAATAGATAATGGTGTGGGCCAGGAGGAATACCTATTGTGATGGTTGGTTTGAAGGTTGTGTGCACGTGCATTCTAACTTCTCGATCCAATGTTGATTGTGAGAGCTTCCTTTTGGCTAGGAGGAACTACCTGGAATAGAAAACAAGACCACAAAAAGAGATTAAATAATATATGTCAGTGGGCTGCCTAGCGTGTGCTAGATCCAGAAGTGTGATACTTCCTCGATGGTAGTCAACCCACTATTTAATACAATTTAATGTAAGAAATAATGTAAGTAAAAAAATCCTACTATAGTTGATATGATTTAGGTATCTCATTCAAATACAATAAGAAAATCTAATATAACAGGCTAGGTTATAATCAGATCTAGAGGTGGGGTAGTTGGTCAGGGTTAGTAACTTGGTTAGGTCAGATTCTGGGTCACTTAGGTTGTTTGGGTGAAGATTCTTAGGTTTTGTTATTGATAGGATGGCCAAAACACAGAGACTAGTATCGGTCAGATATAACCGATGATGGTTTAGAGAGAACCGATGATGGTCATGGGTAACCAGCGTCGGTATAGTCGGGATGATAGGAACTCAATAAGATCTGATTGTGGAAATTGGTCTAAGGTTAGACAAAGATGAAAAAAGGGGAATGGTGAGGTCTGTGGGGATCTTAGGAACACTCAGAGATGTATAAAGGTCATGTATAGATGATCTAATGGTATGGTGGTGAAGGGTTGAGTTTGCAGGAAAGTGAATGGTGGGGAATGGAGATGCTAGAAAATGATAATAGAGATGAAAAAACCTTTAAAATAGAACAAGGATGGAATGAAACAGGTGATAAATGCACTTACTTGATGTTGCAAGTCCAATGGCTGGGTGGTGGTGATGATTGATTGGTGGGATGGAGCTTGGTGCCATGGTGGTGCTTCCCAGAATGCTACCATGAGAGTGATACCTTTGGATCTATGTCTTGATGTTGGCTATGGCTGCTTGGATGTGTGAAAGAGCTTTGGTTCTTGCTTGCATGTAGATCTCCTTTTCTCCCAAAAATTTGAGAATGTGGCTAACCTCTCAAACAAGGTTACCAAAATGGTTATATGGTAACCGATGATGGTTTTTGGTTGATCGGGTTAGTTTCGGGATGACCGACATCGGTTAAGGTGGGATTCCCTAGGTTTACTAAAAATGACAGATCTTCACAATCATTTGGGCCAGGTCTATCCATTTATCATGGATCAAAATGGACATTATCTTTTAATGAGTGGGAATGTGGTTAGAGGAATAATAGGCATTGATTTTTAGGGTTGAACTAAGTCTTAGTTAGTTATGGTGAGTAGATAGATACTAAAAATAGGTTTATAATGAGGTGTCTAGGTGAGGTGGAAATTGGTTTAATTAAGATAATTAAATAATGAATAAAGTGAGGATGAGTATTAATTTAATTAAAGTGATTAAATTAATATAATGTGTGATGAGGGTGAAAGTGGATTAGGTCTTGTCACTTTGAGAACCTAATTCAAAGATAAGGTAAAGGAAATGATGCTAGCAGATTCCTATTATCGTAGGTCAAAACAATGTTTGTTGTAAATCATAATGATAAGAGACAAAAGATTTATATTTAATAACAAAGGAGTCATAAGGTATGAAAATCAGGTTTATGTACCCTTGAAAAATGAACTAAGGAAGAAAGTGATAAATGAATTTCACAATGCTCCTTATTATGGACATCCTAGAGTGACTAAAATGTTTACTGATTTAAAACAATAATATTTTTGGAAAGGGATATAAAATAATCAACGTGTTAAGGTTGAACATATGCACCTAGTAGGACTATTGTACCCTCACAACATTACATAGTATAAATGAAAAGTAATTAGCATGGATTTTGTGCAAGTGTTGCCAATGTATAAAAATAAGCATGATGGCATTCTAGTTGTAGTTGAAAAATAGACAAAAGTAAACTATGTATCTCATTGCTTGGAATGTCATCATGTTAAGGCTGAACATATGCACCTAGTAGGACCGGTGTACCCTCACAACATTTCGTAACATAAATGAAAAGTAATTAGCATGGATTTTATGCAAGGGTTACCAATGTCATAAAATAAACATGATGTCATTATTGTTGTAGTTGACAAACTAACAAAAATAGCTCACTTTATCCCAAGAAATCTGAAATACGATTCACCTATACTTTCAAAAATGTTCATGCATGATTTTTTTAGATTTCATGGTGTACCTGAACTAATAATTTTAGATCAAGACCCTAGGATGACTTCTCATTTTTTGGAAAATTTTGAATACAACCTTAAGGACAAAGATGAACTTCGGTTGCATACCATCCAAAAAAATGGATAGATTGAAAGCGTAAATTAGATCATGGAAGACATGCTCAAGATGTACTGCAAAGATCAATAGTACAAGTGGGAGGAATATCTTCCTCTAGATGAATTTTCTTATAATAACACTTACCACTCACTAAAAATGGATCCTTTTGAGGAATTGTATGGATGGAAGTGTATAACACCTATTAGTTGGGATAACCTAGAAGATAGAGAAGTAATAGGACCAGAGATGTTGACTAAAATGGAACAACACATTAAACTAATTTGTTAGTGATTAAAAGAAGTTTCCAATAGGTAGAAGAGTTATGATGATTTATAGAGAATTGATAGAAAATTTGAACTAGGAGATAAAGTATTCTTAAGGGTCAAACCTAAAAAACTTCAATTTCATTTGGAAAATCAGCTAAGCTATCACCTTGCTTTGTTGGACCTTTTGAAATAATTGAAGTAATAAGCCCTATGGCATAATGGTTAGTGTTGCCTCCCGAATTGTCCAAGATGCATGACATTTTTCATATTTCCTTGGTTAAAAGTATGTATAAGATTTATCACATGTACTTAATTGGAACTCTTTATAGGTTCAAGATCCGGGTGTCATCGTGGTTGAACCCATAAGGGTGCTGGAAAATCATAGGATGCACTTGTGAAACAGATACATAAGTTAATGCAAGGTCCAATGGGACCAATTTTCTGAAGAAAGTGCAACTTGGGAGAATTTAGAGGAAATAAAAATTGTTTTTCCGCACTGCACCTATTTTAGTGATAAAACATAAAGTTTGATATACTCTTATTATTCATTATGGTTTCAATGACTGAGAAATGACATAAATTTTGCTGTTTTGGCAAAAACTTGGTAAAATGGGCTATTACAATAGTATATTTCAGTTTTTAAAACCTGAAAAACTCGATGATTGCAAGTTTGATTATAATTTTTTGATTATGGGATGTTTGAATAAGTATATTATTATCTAATTTGTTTTAAATATGTTATGCTAGAATTAATCATTGGGACGATGATCCATTTATGGAGGGAGGTATATCACACCCCCGTTGTTTTTGTTTTCTTAAGTCGTAAACGAGCTCGATATTAGGAATCTCGTGGACATAGGGTTTGGTTTTGATACGCTGCCATTCACATGGTAGTATATCGACACATGTCTCCATATTCTACAAGCTTCCGATTTTTATTTTATTATGAGACTATGTTGATGAACTTGGAATAAAAGTTTCTAGATCCTAACTTACACTGGATAGTGGTAACATTATTTCGCATATTAGTTTGATCAACGAACACAAAATAAATACTTGAATTAAGGTATAAAATGGGAGTTATGCAAAAATTGATATTATGACCATATTTATGTTAATAGGGCTCACTTTAGGCCTTAACTATGTGAATAAGGTTTATGTTTTATTATCTCACATTGACAGGGGTTAATGAGCTTAATCACTATTGACCTAAGCTTAATAAGGTATGTAAATTCATATTAGAGCCTATGGCGGGTTAGCTTAGTCATGATGATCTTAATGATTACTAACCCCAATGAGGCTAAAATTAAATTACATTTAATGGTCAATTGCCGACCATGAAAAAGGAGAGATAGTTAAGTTTAGAGGCATGGTTATCTCATTACTAGCTACAAGGTAGAGATATATATCATGAAATAGGGGAATTGCTAAATTTAATTGGCATGAGATAAGGAAGTGGTTTTGGAGGGAACTACACTGGGTACTTGCATGCATTAAATGCATTAAACGCTAATCCATGGACCTTGGGAGGAGCATGTAGCTTCTTGAGGAAGCCATCGATTTATTGGGTGTTTTGTTAGTTTCATTGTTATTTTGATTAATCTTGTGGTTTTTTCAAAATCTTCATGGAATGGAGTATTTCCTATTTTTGTGTTCATTTGTTTTTTTTTTTTTGAAAAATGATACATGCATATCTCTAACTCATAGTTGAGAGATTTTGGGGAAAAATTGATGATTGTTATTAATAAATAAAGAATTGAATTCTTTTGGGGCTTTTACTTACTCTTGGATTTAAAGGTGAATCTAGGATTGATCTTTCTAGAAGAAGTTGGAAAAGGAAAAGATAGATTTCAGCTTCAACTTTCATGCATGAATTCTATTTTTCCTTCTATTTATCTTATTCTATGTAATACTTGCATTAAAAGATTCTCTCGTAATAATTTTCTTTTTCAAACTGGGTTAAATGTGTGAGAATGTTAGTGGGAATTATTTTTTTACGAATGTTGATTTCTATGGATGAAAATGTATTCTAAGGGTTTTTGTGGTGACTAGGAACACTTGTGTTTCTTTATTTTGTTGGCTAGATGAAAACCCTTATCTTGTTTAAATCAAGGTTATACCCAAATGCATGAGAAATGAAAGGACCGTAACATTACTATTTGTTGGTATGCGTTAAATCATGTCTTAAAATGCCACGGTAACTCCTTCTAGTTTTCTTCTTGTATAATCTGCTTGGGGCCAACTAGCTGCACTTGGTCATTTAAAGTCATTTTCTCAAAAACCCATTTAGGTTTTATGAGTTCTTGATGATATAATCGACGTCTCCAATCATGAGACTTCATGGTTTTATAGACTTATCTATGAACCTTTGGGTCATCACCTTCCCATTTCAATGATTTGTTTTGAGTTGGAACCCTTGATGTATTATTTGGAAAAACATATCATTGTTGTTTATTTATCCAATCCTTGTATAGGCGATAGTATTTTAGTGAACTGCTTTTATGTTGTGTTGGCACAAAATTTTTCATGGAATCTAGGGCACCCAAAATGAGTATGTTACTATTTAAGGAGACAATATCAATTTTACTATATCAATAAAAGGGGGTGATCTATAGGGCATTTATACAGGTATTTTTCATGTTTATCCCCTTTGGGGTATTTAAGTGATAACTACATTGGTTAATTATTAGGGTATTTGAAATGTTTAAGGTAATGATATTTACCTTAATTTTTGGAACACTAATAATACTCATTATTGAGGACGTCTTTTCTACTTTGGATTATTGTTCACTTGCTAAACATAATCATTGTTGATAGGTCAACGTATATGTGTTTTGGATAAAACTTAGAAATAAAGAATCATATTCCAATATTATCCTTTGACCATATCATTATAATGATTTGAAATATTATTTTATGCTAAGGCATTAGTTACTTGTTTAATTATGGGAAAATAAGGAATATCCTTAATAGTGGTCTCATCCTAGCCTTATGAAAAGGAATAGTATCCCTCAATAATAATAATAATAATAATCAAGTTGAGGAAAGGAAATATTTTTTTATTTGTGCTTCATTATATGCTTTCAATCTATTTTAATTAAGAAGCAAAGTGTGTTAGAGGATATGTATGATGTTATTATATGTTGTTATGAATTTTTTCCTATGTGATTTTGTCAATAAGGTACTTTCGAATAAAAAATAGTGAACGGTTATTTTGTCGATGTAAATTCAAATATCTTTTAAGCATATACTAATTTCATTTTTTGTAATCTTATGTTTGATAATATGATTTTAATATTGCAGTATTTCATTTATTCAAATATTATATGGCATAAGTTGTTAAGCGAGAAAAAGTACCCTTTATGCTAGTTAATTTGAAATGACCTTTTCTAACATTTTACAAATGGAAAAAATTAAGTCTTCTTGGCAAATTTTATTGAAATACATTGTCTGCTTCAAATAGTTTTATTATAATGTTCTATTGTATCGATTTCATAATATGATTGTAAGCAAGTATATCCTTCACCATTCTGTTTAAAATAATAAAAGGCTATTTAGCCTATTCGATTCTTGAGCTATCTCAAATAAATGAATTATGACAAAGTGGTATTTATTATTTTTTGTTGTAAACAATATGGCTTTGTTATGTTATGAATATGTCACTCTACTTAGGGGATGTACCATTATGGGACCTATACTTGATTAATGTTGTATAATGCTAAGGTGATAGGATATAACATATTTAATTGTTAGTGAATAAATATGTTATAGTTATATATATGGGGAAAATGAAACATGGATGATTTGGTTAATTATTTGGATAGTTAGTTTAATTAAATTCCTATCCTAGGGAATGATACTATATTGGTGTAAATAAACAAATTAAAGATTGTGGCTACATCACAACATCAAATTACATATTATATAATGTTATAATAAATATTTAAATAAACATTACATCATAACATAAGTAAATAAATAAATACTTACAGAAATAAATAACACAGGTGACACAATATTTATAGTGGAAAACCCCAATAGGGTAAAAACCACTTTGAAAATAACCTTTTACTTTAGAGAACTTATTTTACATCTAGTAAGATCACCTCCTCCTTAAAACCCTATTTACCAAGGGTAAAACCAAATCACTTGATTTTCACACCTTTGATATATTTCCCGAATATATCAAATGAGGACCTAGAGTCCTTTTTATATAAGGTGATCGGGTATGTCTCCCGACCCACCTTTTCAACCTAAAATGGTTGACACATATACCTAGGTGAGTGTATTTAATAAATATAAACATAAATGATTCACATTATTAAATACTTACCTAATGTATATTACCTAGGTATAAATATTTAATAATAGAAAAGTATTTCATATTATTAAATATTTAACCTATATAATAGTGATGGACCCATATTAATTAAGGGTTGGCCAGACCACTTAATCATTATGTTCCAACACTCCCCCTTAATGTTAAGTGGGATAACATATGCTAATAGATTACCTTCCCGTGTGGTACACTACATGATTTACAATCCTTAAACCATAAAGGTTTTAGGCTAGCATATCGGTGAAGGAATTATAACACCTTCATCATACTCAAGTTACCTTTTGATACAAAAGGATTTGGAATCCCAAAGATCATCCCATGATCAATGGCTAAGTATGATTTGTGAGTTTTACATATTCTCACAGGTTCTCATAAAAGGTTATTGAACCCAAGCATATAGGAGTCTTTTATAACCAAGGACCTCCTTAATAATATGCTTGTACTGATGTTTACTAGTAAACTCAATAGCACTAAAGAGTTTATTGAAGACCACCTTTAAGATCTTTCTACACTTCTTTCTAAAAAAGAAGTCGAGGAGGTATACATGCCAAGGTATTTTTACACTTTCTCAAAGGTATTTTTACAAATTCCCAAGGGTTTTTTACAAAAAAACCAAGTTCCATTAGGAGGTGACATTGTCATGCACACTCCCCTCAATGGAAACTCCGACAATCCAAGATTTTTCATGAAAGTGACAAAACTTTGCAGCACTCAGGGGCTTTGTGAAGATATCAACAACCTACTCTTCAGTCGACACAAACTTGAGATCTATCTCACCACTTAGCACCTTCTCACGGATGAAGTGTATATGTATCTCAATGTGCTTCATCCTCTGATGTTGTACTTATTATGTGCAAGAGCTATGGTGCTTTGGTTTGTCATAGAACAAAGGAACACTATGTGGATCCTTCATCTTTATCTCATCGAACAACCTCTTTAGCCATAGAGCCTCTTTTGCATAGCTTCCATTGCACTTCTATACTCAACTTCTGTTGAAGAGATAGAAATAGTTGGCTACTTTTTGCTACACCAAGTAATGACACCTGCACCAAATTTAAACACATAACCAGAAGTAGATTTTCTATCCAATACATCACCAACATGATCAGAATCACAAAATCCATATAAGTTAGCATTTTCATTCTTAGTATAATGCAACCCATAATTGATTGTACCTTTAATATATCTAAGAATCCTTTTTGCAAGATTCCAATGATCTCTATAAGGTTCTGCATAAACCTAGAAGCAATTCCTACTTGCATAGGAAATATCTAGTTTGGTGATAGTTAGATATATCAAACTACCAACTAACTTCCTATATAAAGTAGGATCAAATTTTTCACATGCAGGTTTAGGATCAATTTTCAGTCCAACTTCCATAGGAGTAGAAATTGGTTTACAATCAATCATGTTAAACTTTTTTAGTACATTGGTTGCATATTGTGCTTGAGAAACAACAATAGAATGTTTATCTTGAAATACAACCATGCCAAGAAAATGATGTAAGAGACCTAAATCAGTCATTTCAAAGTATTGTTTCAATTTTTCTTTAATTCTACAAATTAAAGCAGGATTATCACCAGTCATAAGTAAATCATCAACATATATACAAACAATGATAATATGTGATCCTTCTTTCTTAATGAATAGATCATTTTCATAAGAACAATTAACAAATCCTAACTATTTAAAGAAATAATTAATTTTTGCATACCAAGCTCTAGGAGCTTGCTTTAAACCATACAAGGATTTTTTCAATTTACAAACATAGTTTTCTTTACCAGTTTCTTCAAATCCTTTAGGTTGAGACATGTAAAGTTCTTCTTTTAAATCACCATTCAAAAAGGTATTTTTCACATCCATTTGGTGGATTTCCCACCCAAATTGAGCGAAATTGCAAATAAGGTCCTAACAGTACTCATTTTAGCTACAGGGGAAAATGTCTCAACATAATCAATACCAGTTTCTGAGTGAAACCTCTAGCAACAAGTCTAGCTTTATGTTTTCAATACTACCATCTGCATTATATTTTACTTTGTATAACCACCTAGACCCTATAATACTTCTTTTCTCTAGAGGTGGAACCAACTCCCAGGTTTGATTTTGAATTAGGGCATTATATTCAACTTGCATTGCATTGATCCACTTCTCATCTGAGAAGCTTCTTCAAAAATTTTGTGGCTCAAGTTCATACAAGGTCATTAATGCATGGTACATGTATGATGGCTTCTAGTCATTTTCCTAAGATCAATAGGATTAGAACTTTCTAACATAGATTGAGCCCATTTTGGTTTCTTAACTAGGGAGTTAGGAGATTCAGAAGCATCTATAGTATCAACACAAGAAACATCATCATGACCATTTACTATATTCTCATTATCAGAATCATAACCATCATTAGAAATATTGATAGAGTTAGGAACATCTTTACCATTATTAGATGAACAAAAGTATTTTTCCAAAACCACCACATTGCGGTTTTTAGTTACTTCCCTTTTTATAGGGTCATAAATCCTTAGACCTATAGTGTTAATACCATATCCAATGAAAACACAAGAGAAAGAAGTCATATCAAGTTTCTTTCTTTTCTTTTTAGGAATGTATAAAGAAGCAGGACTACCAAAAAAATTTAGATGAGAAATATCAGGTTTTTGATTTGACCATTTTTCTAAAGGAGTTGAAAGATGAATAGATTTGGTGGGAACCCTATTTAGAATGTAGACTTGTTGTGTTCATTGCTTCTTCCCACAAAAATTTGGGAAGACTAGCGAATGAAGCATAGTGTGAGCCATATCTAAAATAGTCATATTCTTACATTCTGCAACACCATTAGATTGGGGAGAATGAGGAGAAGTTAATTCCCTTTTAATACCACAATCAATACAAAAAAATTCAAATTCTTTGCTAACATATTCACCCCCATTATCTATTCTAAGTCTCTTAATTTTATAATTTGAAGAGTTTTCAACAGATGCTTTAAATTCCTTAAATTTCCCAAGTACATCAGATTTATTTTTAAGAAAATATGACCAAATCATCTGGTGAAATCATCAATGAAAGTCATAACATATAAAGAACCATTTAATGAAGCTACTTCAAGAGGTCCTCTAACATCACTATGAATAAGTTCTAGTGGGGAAGAGGAACTCTCTTCAAGATGTGAGTGAAAGGGTTTAACACTTTGTTTTGAGCGTAAACACCCTTCACACATCATGAGAAGAAGACAACACAGGAAAACCTTTCACAAGATTATATCTAGCCATTTCATATAAACTTCGATAATTAACATGTCCTAATATTTCATGCCATAGTTTTGAATTATTCAAACTTTGAGAAACAAAACAAGATGTAGAATAGAAATCATCAAAAATATACAGACCATTTCTTTGAATTCCTTCAGCTATTATATTATCATTACTATCCTTGATATACCAAGTATCTTTCAAAATTTGAATAGCCAAACCATCATGAGTTAATTGAGAACATGATAAAAGGTTCTTTTTGAGCTTAGGAACAAATAAAACATTATTCAACACACCATTAGAAAATTTTACTTTTCCTTTCTCTATTGCTTCTAAAGATGAGTTATCACCAAGATACACACGTTCATTGATTTTCACAACATCAAATAAAGAATTTGAAACACCAGTCATATGATTTGATGCACCTGAATCTAAAATCCATTCAAAATTAGAGGAAGAATACAACGTAACATATAATGCAACAGTTTTAGGAATATCATTAGAGCTATCCTTTTTTCCTTAAATTGTATTTAGAAGAAATAATTTATTTTTATTTTTATGGATAGGTTTCTTAGTTTTGAAATCTTCCTTTTTATGTCCAAATTTACCACATTTGTGACATTTACCACTAAATATAACACACAATTGATCAGAAAAAAAAATTTCTTATCAACAAAAGAAGATTTAGATCTAAATTTTTGATCTGAGAAGGGCTTGCGAGGTTTGAACTTTGAATTCTGAGCAAGAAGTTCCTGAGAGGCATTCTCCTTAGAGTCAAAGTTCATCATCACTTGCTCTTCCTGTATCAAAAGTGAACTCAAGGTATTTAAATCAGGTAGATCATTTTTGTTTTGATATTTAGAGTTCAAGATAGAAATAAAATTCCTAAATCTTTCATGTATATTTAACTAAACAATAAAGTAGATTAATTTTTCACCAATTAAATCACAATTGCATCCATCTAATTGTGCTTTAATATTTTTAATTTTGGCTAAGAAATTAACTACTTTTTCATCTCCTTTCATAGGAGTTGTAAGAATTCTAAAACTAATTTAATAATTTTAGATAAACACATACCTTCATGCATGGATTCTAGTTGCATCCATACCTCTTTCGGATGTTCGATATTACCAATGTGTAGAAGGTACTCATCATTCACATTGCGTAAAATCATGGAAAGAGCCTCCTACATTCATTGCGAGAATGCATTCATGTTATCTACAGTTGCTTGACGACCGGTGGGAGCAACCTCAGATCTAGAAATAATTGTCCAAAGTTTCCTCACCATAAGTTCTGATTTGACCCTGATCTTCCAAATGTTGTAGTTGGTTCCATTCAGATCTGGGTTTTGTCAAGATAGAAATAGTTGGATGTCATTGTTTTCTTGAACCTATAAAACACACCCCATTATAATATACAATGTACCACGAGTTAGATACATATTTATAAAAAAAAAATAACACTTTTAATAGAAACATATCTAAATTTTATAGATCTACATAAAATATTTAATCATAACTAATTTTTTCATTACAATGCATATTAATTAACCTCCCATGATCAAAATAATAACCCGCAATATAAAGGGCTTTGCATTATACCCCAGACTTATATATAAAAAAATTCTAACCATATAGAAGTGAAGAAGAAACCCCTAAGAATGTAAAACAACTTCAAATTTTTGGAAAAAAATAATGTAGAAAAAGATCCGGCCAACTTAAATTTGATGTCTAAATGACCATATATTACTGCCTTATGTTTGGTTTTCATTTGACGGTCATTTGACCATCAAATTTAATGGAGTCAAAACTTGTTGTGTATTTCCAGAATTTCTTCTTCTATATAATATTAGGAGGTTATATTTTAATACATTATATTAACCTATGTATATTTTAATACATTATATTAACCTATTATAATTTATAATGTAAAAATATATTCACTTTAAAAAAGAGGTATATAGTTTATATAATGTAAATAAAAAACAACATATAGTCTATAAAAAATTATAAACTATAGTATATATACTTTTTTAAAAAAAAAAACACATATAACCCTTATTATAGGGGCCCCTCATGATTTTTTTTTAAAAACATTTACTAGGCCATGTAATTTTAAATTCTACATAAACCTTAGAATTTACAGAGGAGACAACATTTTTCACACTTCCAATGGAAAAAATTCAAATCCTATTTTGATGGAGCTTTGTCTCCTCCTTAATTTACCATTGAAAAAATTCAACCTACACATATTAAAACTATAGAAAAAAATATTTCAAATATTTTACCCTTACCTCTACACAAGTTTTCACGGAAGGTAAGAAGTTTCCAAATTTTCCACCTGTGAATTCACCTTGATTCTTCACAAAGAAAAAATTTTAGGTTAAAAAAACCTGCATAAAATGGAAAAATAAAATACAAAACATTTGGCCAGATTAAAATACCCTTCCAGGTTGGTTGAAAAAACCCGTACAAATTAAATAAATAAAATACAAAACATTTGATCTTAATTTATTTAATTTACCCTTCTGGGTTGGTTGAAAAAACCCGTATAAAATTAAATAAATAAAATACAAAACATTTGATCTTAATTTATTTAATTTACCTTTCTTGGGTTGGTTGAAAAAACCTCATACAAATTAAATTAAATAAATAAAATACAAAACATTTGATCTTAATTTATTTAATTTACCTTGCTCTTAACATACCATGTTAGAATTTGAGGATTCTAATAAATACAGATTTAATCAAATTACATATTATATAATGTTACAATAAATATTTAAATAAACATTACATCATAACATAAGTAAATAAAGAAATACTTACAAGAAATAAATAACACAGGTGACACAATATTTATAGTGGAAAACCCCAATAGGGTAAAAACCACTTTGAAAATAACCTTTTACTTCAGAGAACTTATTTTACATCCAGTAAGATCACCTCCTCCTTAAAACCCTATTTACCAAGGGTAAAACCAAATCACTTGATTTTCACACCTTTGATATATTTCTTGATATTTTTATTTGATCTATGAATATAAAATGGTTCAAACCTAGGTGAGGTATTTAATAAATATAAACATAAATGATTCACATTAGTCCTTTTTATATAAGGTGATGGACCCATATTAATTATGGGTTGGCCATACCACTAAACATTATGTCTCCCGACCCACCTTGTAGGATACCTAAAATGGTTACACTTAGAAAACAACACTTGATTATAAATTCTTTAAAAATAAACCAATAGTATACTATTTAATAAATATAAACATAAATGATTCACATTATTAAATACTTACCTATGTATACTTGTTTACCAATGTATGAAAAATATTTAATAACTTCAAAAATATTCTATCCGCACCTATGCTTACACCTCCAAGGGGGTCCTTTATATCTCTACATCTCTACCACCAACCATGCTCTAGTGTCATGGACCCATGATGAGAAATTGTTATCGCTGATCAACAAGTCGAGGTCCCTCTTCTTGATAATCAACTTCCCCACCAAAAATTTCCTAATGAATCCATCAACACCATCGATCATAAGTATTATCCCCTTAAAATAACACTATTTTTTGGTGGTTCTAAGTGTCGGCAAGGGGGAGGTGATGATTTCATAATTATTCCTCCTTGGGGGACTCCTATCCCCATCGCTTATAAAATCAACTTCAAATGTACCAACAACATGCTTGAGTATGAAGCTCTCATCTTAGGCCTCTAAACCACTATCATTCTAGGCATACAAATACTTTATTTCTATGGAAATTACTAACTTATTATCAATCAAATCAAGGGAGTTTGTCAATGTAAAAACAAAGTCCTCCAAAACTAAAAAGACATCATCTATTTTCTCCTCTAAGCATTCAATCAATACACTATAAAAACCATTCAAAATTCATCCAACCACTTCATAGACACCATGGAATCCCTTACATAACTCATTCCTTGGACAAAAAAAGAATCTAAACTATTCTTTTTGTGCATCACAATGATCAACCATCTCATACCAATGAGATTCCTCGTATCATCTTCATCGAAACCAACTAATCGATATTTGGTATACCCAGGTTCTTTGATTACCTCGCTTAATCCAAAATCCCCTCGACCTATCTAAAAATGGTAGGAGGTCATTTCTTCAATGTACTAACCACTATGTTATCCTTGGTGACATTCTCTACAAACATGGGTTTGATGGTATTTTACTACAATACCTTAAATCCCTTGAATCTATCTCGAGAAATATAAGAAGTCTACAATGACATTTGTGGTGGATACTCTAGTAGTTTGACCATCACCAAGCACATTCTTTGGATGGTCTACTATTGACCCACCCTCAACCAATACTGTTGTGAATATGTTAAGAAATGTGTCAATTGATGGAAACATTTCAATATTATTCATATCCCTAGCCAATTTTGCGGTTGGATCAATATCTATGGACTTTCTCACAATGGAACTTAACCTCATTGGTCTCATTAGTCCAAGTTATTCTCAACGTCATCATTCCATCCTCACCACTACTAAATATTTCACCAAATGGGTGGAATCCATTCCACTCACGTCAACCAAAGCTAACAAAATAGTCGACTTTGTCTATCAGAACATCATCTACCACTTTGAATCTCCTCAAAAAAATTTCACAAAAAATGAAAAGTCCTTCAAAAACAAATATCTTAAGAAGATTTATGACACCTTCAATATCAAGCTTATCTTCTCTTCTCCATACTATCCAAAATATAATGGCTAAGACTAATCTACTAACAAGAATCTCTGAAACATTCTTTCAAAAATTATCAATAAGGTAGGTTGAGATTGGCGCCTTCATATACGTTTCACTCTTTGGGATTATTGGAATAGCATCCACACTTATACGGGTTTTACTCTTTTCTCTCTTGTCAATGGATCTTATTTTTTCTTCCTTATTGAAGTAAAAATACCATCCTTATGTGTTTCTCTTTGTGACTTTATCTCTAATTAATACTATCACCAAGAGTGTCTAACAGAACTTGAGTTGTTATATGAACATCACTTAATCACCATTCAACATCAAAAAATCTATTAGGATCGTATCAAACACACTTACAATAAACATCTCAAAGAATGTGAATTTAACATTGATGATCTTGTATTATAAGAAAATTAAAATGTCACTAATTTGGAAAGGAGCCAATGTGGGAAGTTCACTCCAAATTGGATTGGACCATACATTATCACTCATAAGTATGGGTCCAGGGCCTATCTCTTAGCCTCTCTTGATGGTAAACTAGAAATGAAACCTCTTAACACCTTGCACTTCCAGCCTTTTTATTGTTAACACACCTACTTGACATGTTATTAGTCACATTAACGATATTGTCTCCACCATTATCCTTTTACATTATTCCTTTTTAATGATTTGGAATTATGTGGTCTTTTGTCACTATCATATCTGTGACCTTGAATATGGGAACCATGGCTCTGCCCATAACATATTCCTTATGGAAAATTTCCTCCTTTTAGGTGGGAATCTCACAATCATTACATTCATCTCCTTCTTATCTACCTACTCAAACCATGCTAAGGGTCCACATGTGTATCTTGCACACATTACTTCTCGTCCTAAGTGGTCTACTAGGTTATCCCCATTTCCACTATAAAAATAAAAATCATGGATGCTCAACTAAATCTACATTATCCTAAATATAGAATGTTCCATTGAAGGACAACTATTAAAATAAATAAAATATTTCCAAAAGAAAATACATCCCTCAAAGGAAATATATCCCATATTTTATCCTACCATCTAAAATTAAAAGTCAAAAATAAAAATTCATAATTGTATACCACTCCATCAAAAGATTAATACCTTATTATATCATGGAAGAAAAGGTGTCCCATATTGATATGCCTTCATAATATCAAAAACAAAATGCATCCATCTTTAAGAAAGCATCCTAAGATACCTTCTCGGATCGATCAACTTTCCCATCACAAAAAAACTTTCCGCATTGATCAGTTTGCACAATATTAATAAGAGTTGGCACATATATCTAGGACAACCACCTAAGGAGAAACTATTCCCCTGTACAAGTTGCATCTCTGTAGACAAAAAATAATGCACTTTGGGTAATAATCTAGTCATGATTACATACTACTGTTCATAGGATTCCTAAGTAACAAAAGTACTAATCAACCCATGTCCTTGGCCAACTTTGATTTTTTTCTAATGCCACTTTTGGTCTTACACGCTTACTTTCTCTATCTTTTCATACCTTGACATTTCTCATCCTCAACACCAGCCCAAACTAGGGCGCTAGCGCTAGGTACCCTATCCCCTCGGGGTCCCCCGACATATTTTTACTTTGTTCACATCTTGTAGGTTCTTTATAGCCATTTAATTATCTTATATTTTTGGTAGTCATCCTTTTTGGGGTTGATTATGAAAGTCAAGCAAAGGAATCATATAAATATAAATTTATGTGACCATAATAAAGGACCAATCACTAAGCATCTACTATCACCACCTAAGGCTTCAAGAGCATTCAAACATCCATTCTAGCATTCATTTAAGGGTAAGTGACTGTATTATTTTGTATACACTTCATAAGAAGGGAAGTTAATTCTATTTGATGCACACATCTATTATGTTTCGTACATCTATCTACTTTATCACTATCAAGTGTGACATGCATAAGATCCACCAAGGGCATGATTCCACACACACACACCTAGAACTACATTGGGTCTGAAATTTAGTACAATTCTCGAGTCATAAGTTCTCTTATTTGTGACAGGTTGAGGAAAGTCTTACCCCTCATTTGCATTCTTTTATTTTTAGGATTTTATGTAATCTTGAGGGTTTTGTAGGTCAATATTTCATTGTAGGTTATCAATGATGTCAATGATCCTTGTGTGACTAAATAGAGACTAAAAGATAAGGATAACAAACACCTTGCGACCATGCAAAGTAGATTTTGTGAGGGTTTTATCAGTCATAAGAACCCAAAGTAGTTTGAGGGCTCTCGTAGGTGCCCTTGCCCTTCTCTAGGCTCCCGGTCTAGGTAGATCGTCAATTCACACATTTTTCTGAGGCTCTATAAGAAACTTATTCCTCTCTTTTCACTTGATCATCACTTCAACACAGTCCATGATTAATTGCAAAACAACCAAGTCATATTATCTCATCTTTGAAACTAGGGTTTCAATACTTAATTGTTTAATTTTCTTGGTTATATTTTGCACTTAATTTTTGTATTTATTTATTGCTACATTTCATTAGAATCAGAATCTATAATTCAATATTTTCTTAATCAATCTCAACCCCTTGTCATGTCTATAACAGGTATGTAAGCACACATTCCATATTTCTATCACAATCTTACATGCAACTAACTATTGCTAGTTATGTTGGAAACAAAATGGAATGAGATGGGGGTGAATCATTCCTTACAATTTAAAATTTAATTCTATATTACTCACATAAAATATAAATGAATTAACCATCCATTAGAGTGTGCATACCAACATAAATCATTCATTCAATTAACCATGAACAAGAGAAGCAACACCATAACATAATATATAAGTACGAAACCATCAAAGGGAAGAAAACGCACTAAAAATTTGTTAATATTACTCACAATAAAGACTCAATTGAATATTACACATCAAAAGAGATTTCTTTAGGGATACACCAACTCCACAAGGAACACCAACCCCTAAACCCTTGTTGATATTACTCATAACAAGAGACTTGCATGAATATGAATCATCAAAAAATAATTTTATAAATATATCACTAAAGATATTATGCTATAACTCAGATCATAGTGATCACAAGATTCAATTCCAAACACCTTCAAACCCTAGCTTCTCCAACTCACTCTATCTCTCACGTTCTTCACTTATCTTTGCTTCAAACCATTACACACACTCTTGAAAATATTATTTAAAATTTCACACATTTTATCAAATCTCAAAATATTCCTTCAAACCTAAAAATCAATCACACCTAGGCCACACTTTTCATACTCACTCAACTAGTTGTAAATTGTAACCAAAACATCACATTTATAAGCTCTCCTTGATTAAAATTCAAAATAGGTAGGTTTTCGTCCTTTATTTTTACAAATTAAAATTCATAACATCCCATTTAAATCATAAAAAGTTTCACATATGACCCATTTAGGTCGGTCATGCCTAAAACCATCCATCATGCACCAAAATGCCTCAAAACCCCATCACTAGGATGAGAAAAATCCACTCATACCAAAACCATGCTTCTATAAGATCCAAAATTCACAAAATTGAGTACAATATCATAAAAATCATAAATGGTCACAAATTTACTTTAACCAATCAAATATTTCATTAAATGGGCCCACTGGCTCATATCCTTCATAAAACAACTACTTCTAGCATCTTGATTTCACCTTTGGGCCTCAAGATCACCCAAGATGAACTAAACTATGGAATGTGACCACTATATGGAAACATCAGAACATGTAGAACACATATAAGTAATTTATAACTCTTGAAACATCCATATACTCAAACCACAACAACTTTACACTTCACCAAAACAAGCTTCCCAAAACCCAATTTTGCAAACTCAGCTAGTTTACACCCTTGATATCACTTTAAAGACATATAAAGGCATTAAATAGGAAAAACATACATCCCTCTTCACTTTCTAGGTTGTAGGAAGCATATAATCAATCATCTCATGCTTCAACCAAATCAATCTTTTAGCAAAAGCAGTCCTGTCTTGAAAATCAATAAATATTAATCTCCATAAACTGACTTGGATGACCCATCAAATATCATAATAATGAGACAAAACTTATGCCATTGGAAATATCTCTAAATCCTATTTCCATAACATATTTTAAATCCTTCCAAATATAAGTGGAAGGCCTTCAACCAAGCCAATCTCTGCGCAAACTTCCCGAACCGCCCCAAAACTACCCTTTGACTAGTCTTCACAAATAGAGCACACTTGACCATTTAACTGCATCACCATGACCTAAAACCACCATTGAAATTAAGAAAAATAACATACTCAATTTAATTTCCATTAATATTACAACTCCTTTGACAACCTTATCCTAAACAATTTTTTTTTTTAAATAAGCCTATTTGAGTGGGGTCCACTCATCACCACAAGCACTACCATACCTTTCTAGAAAAATAGAGGAGTAATATACATCACCGAATCATCATCTAAGCACTATAAATCAATTCTAGGAACTTATTACCTTTTTCACTCCTACTACTTTTGAGCTAGGGTATCAAGCACACAAAAAATTGTTTATTTTCTTAACATTTATTTATAAAAACATGATTATGAAATTACCTCATTATTTTTTTGAATCCTTCTAGAATAAATGTATAAAAATACTTGAAATAAACAATGTCCTATGTAAATAACACAATTCAGGGTGAGCATCAGAAGGTGCAATTTGAGCTAGAAAACACCCTTTCTTAGAACATCTTTCACTAAAACTGACTTATCTTACAAAATTATCTTCATAATGATTCCAAAATTTTATCACACCTCTAGGAAACCTCTATGCATCATTTTAATGTCTCAAATATCTCTCAATATATTTATCCTATCTCATTTAAATGGCTAGTCCTTAAGATTTTACACTGTCTAAGCTAGGGTCAACCAAAACAACATCATAAATCATCATATAAACTCTCCAAAAGGTCATAACATACCTGGTAAATCATGAAACAACTTCCTACATACATCCATGATATCATATGGCTCCACAACTCATCCTCGTGTCTCCTAGTACCCATACCTGGTCTAAATGATCACTTAAAACTTGGTCTTAAACTTGTACCTATATCGTGAAACATATGTGAGTTCCTAGACACTCCTCAAATATTCTTTGCATGCTGCAAAATTCTAATTAAGCTATCAATAAGCTCATACCACCATGCACCATCACCTAAGCTAGTTAGGTCACCTCATTGGGCTTACAAAATAAAACAATTCTCACTTTGAATCAACTCATGCAACCAAGAAAATACTTAAAACTCCATGTCACCATCATATTAAGCATCATCTAACCCTACTCCATAATCCTCTTTGTCATTAATGGTATTTTACATCAATGAAAACACCTAAAGAAAAACATGCCAACAATCTCCCGCTTTGTCATTGATGGAAAACCTCTTGAAATTATCCCCTTTAAAATTAATGAAAAAGAATACCTAGACCTACATATTATTCACCTTTCTCAGATTCATAGGATCGTATCTTGGTTGGAAACATCAACAAAAAAATTTCAATCTAGCTCACAATCTTGAAATTTCACTAAAAATTTGATTTTTCCTTCTTTAAAGGTATGTAAACAATATACTTCCCTTGAGAATAATAATCTACAACACCTAAACATACCAATAATGATGATCTAGAACCAAAAACAACTTCCTTACTTCTTTCATAGGTGATAGAATACATAGCCTCCTTTTTTGAGCTCAATAACACGATTTTCATAATTTTATGCCATGTTTTTACCTCTCGACAATCTCTAAGACAAGTGTAACAAACCTTGAAATTTATACATACCTAATTTTGTGCAAAATAACATGATTTATGAGCTTGGGTCATCAACTTCACCTTTTGTGCCTTGAGAAAGCACAAAATTGTCTAAACATATGCATCTCTTGTCATTATCATACCTTTAGAATAGAGATACTTGAACAATCCCTTCAGTAGATCTAGAACTAACTTTGACAAGATCTAAATACCCATAAACACTATAAAAACATCTTTATGGCTCCCTTGGCTCAATTACACCCATTTCTAGAGAAAGAAACAAAAACTTTCCTTCATACCTTGAGAAAAAATCTAACACTTGGGCTCAATACTAAACGTTTTCTTCAGTGTCCAGGGTCTACATTTTCCTCATATAGCACATAGTGGGTCATACAACCTTCTCCATAATCCAATTTACTAAAAACTGAATCTGGGACCTTACTAGGACTTCATATTTCCTATACAACCTTCATATCATGTTTATGAGTGGAGAATTACTCCCCTAACTTGATTAGCCTCTTGCATACACCAGTAGCTTCATGTTGGCTTACCATACACTACTATAGCATATCATTAATGACACTATAACTCACCTTTCCCACTATGATGGACCATAGTCATTCTTCATGTAATTTTACATAAATTAGCACTTGTGGAATGTTTAATAGGATATTCAAACCATTTGTAAAATTGTCACACTGTCATTTGCACCTGTAGCATGTCATAGTCTCATCACTTAAACTTGATAGTATCAACAAGGATGAACACACACTTGTTATCTTCTTGACTACCCTATTTGATTTTATTTGAACAACCTCAATCTCTTAAACATTTTTGATACCTTCTCATGTCATCATAAATGAACTTTGACAACCCCTTTATACCCGCAGTAGAAGCTCATATTCTACCTCATGTACATTCACAAGACATGTAGATGCTCAAATTAGACCTCTCAGTACTTTCATCACATAGTCACTAATCAACTTATTCACTATCACACAAGATCATTCAGCCTTTAATAACAATCAATATACTTGGTAGAGATTTAAAAAATGACACCCCTTTGACTTGAGTAGGAAATTTAAAATTTTTCAGACATGTAGGATACTATCTTGATTCTTCACCGTCTTGATGTATAGAAGACTCTACCTAAGTACTTTCCTTTTTCCCATGAATTTTTCTTCTTCTTATGTATTTTTTTAAAGTATGCAAACACACAAGGTCACATATAGTAAACCTTAAAGACTTCTACTGACATCAAAACCCTTTTCTCTATCTTGACCAATCAAGTACATGATTATTAGCATATATATAACATCAAGAAGCACAAACTGTGATTTTAGAGGTCATAGTAGGCTTCCATTACTTGAAAAGACATTAATTTCACATGTTTCCATGTTAATCATATTTATAAGTCTTTCAAGGACATCAAGAAACCAAATACACTAGTTACCAACATCATTTCTTACTAAGAAGAACACCCTCCAAATTATACTAGAGCATTCATACTTTAGAACTGTATCTTATTGCTTCAAGAGATCAAGGATGACTGACACCACACATTTTTATACCACACATTTTCTAGAATCCAAAAATACTTTACAATCCTGTTCATACCTTTTTCAGACCAAATAAGGCATCAAGACAATCTCTAAACCATGTTGACTCCTTTATACTCTTCACATAGACTATTAGGACTTCAATATGAAGAAAACATCTATAAAATTAAAAATATTAATCTTCCGAGAGAATCCTTACCACTTATTAATACCCTTTTTCCATACAGTCACCTCTAAAAGCCTTGAGTCATGATCTTGAAGAGACACAACCCAATTTGCAATACTATTCTTTGCCAATTAGGTCTCTTTGCACTCTTCTTCACAAATATGGTAACTGCTGTGAATCTTAGGAATCTCTTAATTTTTCAGGGTTTGAAACCACTTGAATCTAAAATTAATCCTTGTCTAGAATATTTTTTCAAGATTTTGGCTTTGGAATCCATAATTTTCACCTTCAACAACAAAATTCCTTCATACAGCTCCTTATAGATAGTTAGGACCCAATTTTGGCTAAAGACCACTTAACATGAACATAATTTGATATCAAGACCTCAAATTTTTCCATCAACACTATGTCAATATCCTCATAATGTCTTGAGAGATCTTATAGTGAAAAAGAACCATAAACACCACTTACTTTCTCGAATATCCCATACTTTGCACTTGTCATCTTTCAAGAAAAATGCCACAATCATTTTTCAACATGATGGTTTGATCAAGTCATCATGATTGATGAATCATCACATCTTAAAATATTATTTATTATGAAACTTGAAATTCCTTGAACCCACTTGAGACATGACACAATGACACCTAATCCAACTTGATGAATGTGAATCAACTCTTTTGACTCATACCCAAACCTAGACACCTTGAACAATTAACACTACTTTATGAAATGAATAGATAAGCTTCATAAATCAGATTGAATTTATTGAATCAAAAAAATTAGTCTATATTGCAATTTATAAAAGATTAATTTTTGTAACATTTAACGTAACATAGACTTCTTGGCTTAGAAAATTAGGACTCATAACCAACTTAATGAATTAACACTGACCTTTGACACTTCCATAAACACAAATTACTGACATAGACCAAGAGTAGACCCTTTACATTAATTCTATGACCTAAAATACCTCTATTGAGACATCAAAATGACCTTTATTGACAACACACCATGAGAATGCAATTAAAAACTTTAAGATCACACTTATACATTTCTTAGGGAAAATAAGACAATGACCTTGACATTTAAACAACTTAATCAACCCAATAGAACCTCAAAATCATTATTATAGACTTAAATACCTTTCTGTAAGTCATGATTTTATTTTCATCAATACCTTCTCTTGATGAGACATAATTTCTCCTTCTAGGCTCCCACATTTTTCCTTGCCTGTTATCATTCATCCTAGGCCTTTGAAAGCTTAGCTCTTGCATCTTAAGACCTTGAAACCTTTGAATTTGAACTTGCATTGTATAACCATAATGACATTATCTAGCAATAAGATCAATCTCATTACATCTAAAGCACACCACTAAATTCTTGCTTCTGTAACTCACATCTTGTCTAGGTGGATCATTCAAACAAAAACTAGCAACATGACCTATTTCATGGAAATTATAGCACACAACATTCTTAGCATATTCACTCCTAATATCTCTCCATGTATGATCATCTCCAGTAGACCTTCTACACTCTTTTTCCCTATGACCAAAGTCATTACATGTAAAACAATAACCATTGAATGATCTCTCATACCTTAAAGAATTTGGATGCCTTATTGATTTTGTCTTCACATTGTCTCTGTGAAGATCACATTTTTCATCCTTGACACTTTTTCTCCATCCTTCATCTTATTCCAAATTGGAGCACATGCTCTCTTTATATTACACACTTGAAACTAAAATTTTTTACCTTTTCTTATAGAAATCTGATTGACTCATTTAGCTTACTTTTTTCAGACCTATACTAGTTTTATAGATCATGAAACTTATCTTCATAATCCTTGACCTAAGAAATCAAATTATTATTTTTCTTTTATCATGCCTTAACTCCTTTTGGAAACTCACTAGATAATCTTTAACATCTTCTTCATATTCATTAGAGTAGCTACGATAAATTGATATGAAATAACCTAATAATGAAGATTCATCACTAGTAGATATCATGCCATATTTAGTCATAAAAATTCCTCATTTTCAATATTTTCATAATCAGATTTAGAATTAGAATATAAAACACCACTACTAGCATAAGACAAGTATTCATCTTCCTTTGAATAAAAACTCCTTTTTCTATTCTTCTTATAGTCAAACTTCTTAAAGATTTCCTTTCTCTTATCATATTTGTTGTAATTATTGTCATGATCACTATCGTGATCATGTTCATAAACTAAGAGGCTCCCCAATATCTTCATATACTGATCCTATCCCCTCTCCCCTCTCTCCATGAGCCTCGATATACTCTTCATTGCATGAATCCAACTTTCAAGGCCATGTGATCATCTTTCACCCATGGAAGCCCTGGTGGCCTCACTAATGATATATGCTCATAGGCCTAATAATCAATATAAATCCAACATCTAAACCCGATCTCCTCTCTATCACATACATCCACATCTCATGGTAAACCTGTGCTAGCAGAGCTGCCCCAAATGTAAACACTATCTTTTACTCAACAATATTGACCACCACAACAATATTGACCACCACTATTGCTAAGGGCCATAGGAATCTCACCCCACTTGAATCTGGAAGTGCATAACATAATAGTTCCATCATCACCAAGAATATCAGCTGGTTCCCTAACACCAATGAATGATAATGGGTCTCAATATGAATATCCCTTGAGGTAAAGGTGATGTGCGGGGCCTTTGCTCCAAACCACCACCATAGTGTATCTCCTATACCCTCATGTGTGATTGAAACTATAGGTGCCACCTAGATCAAAATTCTCAAAATACGATACACATCCTCTAATGTGATAAACATATCTCTTATGTAGAAGAATAAGGTACTAGTTTTTGGGAATCATCTCTATCAATGTTATAATCATCCATGTATCTTGGGAATCCTTTGATGATGACGAAATCAACCCAATCCAACAACGTCCAAGTGATCCCACTCTAAGTGTGTGATATCATCCCCAACACAGTAAAGACTCTATCTTGTAAATATAATGTGTCTTTGGCCTTCAAAACCAACCCACAAACATCCATTAGTTCTAAAATATCAAAAAAATCATCTAAATTTATCCATAAAATCTAACACTTACCTAGTCTACATCAAACCCAACTAAGTTGACGCCGAACTTCCCTAGGTCGATGATAACCATGCCTAGTCATTGTCGATCAGTCTTGCACCATCAAAATCCAAAATTTAAAATAAATAAAAATAAATTCATAACTCAACTAGGTTTTTGGCACTTATCGTTCTCCAAGACCTTTGGCACTTCCTTCCACCTCCACTAGTCTCAAATTTGATCAAATATTAGAATTTTATATCACTCATAGCTCCCAATCATCTAAGTCATGTCACTCAAATGAGACTTACCAAGTTTCCCAACCAATTTAAAGGCTCAATGACCTAATCACCATTGACCTACCTAGTCACCATCGAACCAATCCAAATCGACGCCAACCCCGCCCAATCGCCATCAACCTAAACCTATTTTTCATCCTTCCTCATTTCTCATCAAATATATTTTTCCAAATTATATTTTCTTCCACTTCAGACTTATGTGTTACCTAAAAACACCATTCCTTAAATTACATCTCTTATTTTTCCTATCCCCTATCTTGCATCACATTTTTAATCATATCTAGAAGCCCACTCCATGAATATCTCCATGTTTCCTCTCAGGCACAAATATCTCATCTTAAGTCCACCTTTGTGGCTATTTTTCCATTTTATGTCCCACTAGGATGCATAAGTGCTCAATTCCTCATATCTAAAGGATATCACATACTCTTTTATCTTTCTTTACTGCCCAAATTTTTGTCAAACCATTATCTTGACCATCCTTGCATTTTTGCGCATATTTTTGATGTCTTTCTTTGACCCATTTTCCCCACTACTTGCACATCCATCCAAGTGGATTCCCATGAGACTCCCTCCATATTACAATGATATTTACCAACTCATAGATTCATAGGACATTAAAATTTCCTCCTTTGAGGTCATTTTATATTCCCTACCGATGTGTTTCTAATATCATCACCATATGTTTTTTATTTTTATCCTATTTTTATTGCAATGGTCTTATCACTCTCCACTTAAGGAATTTTTTCTCTTCTTTTCTCATTTTTCAACTATTTATTCCTTTCCTAAATTTATCCCTATCAACCTAGTAATCGATATCCTTTATGTCATAGATCCCTAGTTTGAGTGGGAGCACCTCAACCAATCTTCTATCACTTCTAGTTTTTATCTCACAAATTTCTTAAAACAAATCACTTGATAAAAATGGTTAAATATGACACCAATATTTTATTCATTAGCCCCTAATCCCATGTTCGCATGCCCCTTCCTTCTTCATCGTGCACGCTCACACCCATATCCTATTCAAAATCCCATTTCCCTCCTAAATTGGATTTATTTCCCCTAATTTCTATTTTCCTATTTTAATTCTATCCCATCCCATTATTATTGCATCTCTTTTTATCACCACTAATCACATTTAATCATCCCTAAACATGCTTATCACCTTAATCACATCCCTAAATCCTATGGAAACTATATTTCCTTCACATTCTTTGAGGATATGACATAAGTGATTAAAGGAACGAAAGGTATCAAAGATGAATAAATCTTAGATAGGAGGCAAAATACTTTGTAGAAATAGATCTTAAAATTCAGAATCAATCATGATATTTTTCATTTTTGTAAGATTAGTATTATAACACAAAACATAGTCACTAAGGTGCTCATTGGGGCCTTGTTTCATTTTATCCATTTGTGCATAGTATATTTTAGTTCTAATATTAATAAAAATGTGCTAAAATTTGATTTTCTAATGGATTAAAATATTGTATAAAATGAATAGGAAAATCATAAAACCATTTCAATGCATAATCTTGTAAAATTATTCAAATTTTTTTATTAACAATGTATCATCGAAAGCATAATATAAGAAAACAACTTGATATGATCTAAAGTGATCTTATGGATATTTTTACTAGTGAAAAAGAAATCTTAGCTAAAATAGAACCATATGGAAGTGGATAAGAAGAAACCTTAGGTGTAAGAGGATTGTGTAGAATAAGTGAAGAATTTGTAGAAGAATAATTGATGGTAGTACCTTGTTGTAATTGAAGAACTTGGGATTGTAGGTTGTGCACCAAGGAATATAAGGCATGGGTGCCAGAAGAATAATTAGGTTGAATATGAGAGCTAAGAGGAGAAGGAAAATTAGTGGCAGACATAAGAATGGATACATTGAGACTAAATTCCCCCATGGAGGTGTGGGGAGAAGAAACAAGAATGGAAGATGTAGGTATTATGGAGGTGGAAAGATTAGAAACGGGAGTAGTAAAAGCATGGATCCATTGTTATTCCTCACGAACAACATATAATAAGATATCCATATTTTCAGGGTTGGAAACTATGTATTCATTTAGATAATTTGAATGTTTAGTAGTAAATGTATCAAAAGGAGATTCAACCGTGATGTGAAAGAATGAAGAATCATGAGAAACAATATGGCTTAAAAATGTAGAAAACTAACTCAAGTAAGTAAAAGATAAATCATATTCACCAAATTATTTAACCTAAATTGGTTAATATCTTATAGGTGTAATAACCGATGATATATTATCCTAATCAACTAGTTTCTAGATCTAATTACAGAATATCGAATTGCCATATGAACAATACTAAATAATGATGGACATCAAATAGATAAATAACTTGCAATAAGATAGAGAAGATGAATTATCTAACATCCTACTCCGTGTGATGATTTGGGATGGTCTCGATGATTAAAATAGGTTGGAAATAACCTAATAGAGCATTGATGTTAAAAATGTGTCCTGAACTACTACATGGATAAAAGAAAATGACATGGGAAAAAACATACCCCCACTAAGATCCTTATTGTGTTCTCTTGTCCCTTCAAATCCTATACTTCGACACTTTCTCGGGTCTGAATATTATTTTTTATATGATCATGAATTAAATTTGGAATTTTGAAATTATGAAATGCCCACAAAGGTAACCGATTAATCCTCCAAAACCCTAGATAGCCAATAATTCCTGTAAAAAAACATTAGGTGGGTTGTGGGAACCCCTTTATACCATCAATTTCACTACTACTCTAAGGAGGGATAAAACATCACACCATTCTCACATAACACATGATCTCTAAAATGTATGTAATCAAATAGATAACCATGATCTTGCAACAATGAGATTGTACTTACACCTTTTCCCTAGCTTGACTTGGAATGATGATATATTCCTTATATTTATATATATGAGTGGATGACTACCCTAGAATGAATATGAAAAGTATATGAATCTCAAAGGATCCTTGGAATGGATTTTCTTATGATTTTTCTTATTACATGCTCATTAGGATATTTGGGTGTCAAGTGTGCATGATCTCCTCCTTGATAATGAATGAATAACTAGCTTATATATGTGTTCTGGATATGTAAATATTGGATAAGGATGACTATAAGTGTCCCAAAGGAATTTTAATTAAGAAAATATCCATTGGAGAGAAAGGGACTAAAGAAGATGGGAAGGTTCATATCGTATCATGCAGATGTTATGGCCCATTTTAGGAACTTTGGTCCTGTATGTATGTCCTAGTGCTTTGAAAATTGAGATTATACTACATGAGGGTTTATCATGATTCTATGGACTAATATGAATATTGTGTTAGTAAATTAGTTGTGTGTGCAAGTAATAACGAATGAGATATAGCCAAGGATAACATGATTGACCAATTTTGACAAGTGTGGACTAGTGCAAAGGCATTGTACAATTTGTTCTATTACAAGACACGAATTACCAAAATGAGTGTCTATAGTGTGTATAGATGAAAGATATGTATAAAAACATGTGTGGAGTGTTAAAGATGTGGCCACATTGGATAACCTATACATGTTAACTAAAAGGTGTTTGTGCATGGTAACCATGATGTGTAATAAAAATAATACTAGAAACAAACAAAGTTATTAGAACTAAAGTAACCAATAGGAAAACACATGTAGAAGAAAATGAGAACAATATTAATACATATAATTACAAATAATTACATACAAGAGAATACAAAATGATTTTAGGATCACAAACATGGGACACCCATGGTATCACAAGACAATCAAGGCCTATAGGATTGCAAACAAGATCATATAGGATTACAAACAAGATCATATAGGATTGAAAACAAGATCATAGAAGATTGCAAACAAGATCACACAATTAAAAACAAGATATGTGTGATGCCAAAAACATGGGACACCCACAATGTCACAAGATAATTAAGGAACAAAGGCCAGAAAAATAAAACAAACACAATCACATATACATGAAACAAGAGTGAAAAAACATGATAATATGATATAGTCACCAACATAGGTGAGATATTAAGATATGTCAATATTGCACAAGATACATGTGTTAGTTTTGTTATTTTAAAAAGAATCAAGTGCACAATGTATATAATTGAGCATAAATGAGGAATTTGAAATGAACTATAATATAACAAAGCAATTGTAAGATGTGGATGGATTTCCCGAAATGATGAGAATGTAAGGAAATATGAGTGCTCCTATAAGTGTGTACCAATCTATGCATCATGCATCTAACTCAATATACCAATTGAACATGTGCATGTAAAGAATAAATCATGTTATCCATCAAACCAAAATAAAAAAAACATGTGTAATGTAGAGTGGTGATAATACAAGTAAAATACACATGTTCTTATTTTGTATTCTTAAAAATATTTGAATTTTTTTGTATTATCTCAATGCATACCCGGGTACAAGATATGTTAGAAGAAAAAGAGCTAAACAATGATAACATCTTGAGAAGGTGAATGATATTCCATATAAGATGGAGGTTTAAGACACGCCATGCCAAAGAATGTGACTTAAGTGTGTATTCCATAGAAAAATTGAGAGGAGAGTAAGGTGGATCAGATCGATAAGAAGTAACATGTGACTTAGATGATTGGAGAATAGGAGTATGCGGGGAAAACCCTATATAGATAAAAGGATAAACCATGCATGAATTAAGTAATGGTGTATTAACAGGAGGAATATGAGGATATAAAAATACATAAGAGAATCAATGTAATGAGGGTAGCTTGTATTAACCTCAGAAAGAGGGAGAGACACAAGGCCAACCACAAGTATAAGAGGTGACAAAATAATTACGAAAAATGAAAACATAGCAAGGTGTGCACAAAGTAACATATGTAAGATTATCATGACCAAAACCATGAATACAAGTTAGAGTCAATAGAGCATAAAAATTGCATCAAATGTAATGGAAGTAAGCTTAGAAGAGACAATAAAATCCTTATGTAGAGCAGTAGATAGAGACTCAATAATGTGCTAAGTAGTATGTGTGAAATCCATAATAGGTGTAACATCGCGGAGGGGAATATGTGTTTTCCTAAATATGCGAGAATCATAGAGTGAATATAAGTGGAGATAACCATAAAATAATAAAAACATAAAATAGTATGATTCATTGAAGATGATGTGCTCAATTGGGGTGAAGTAGTAACATCAAGGAAAACAATGAGACAATCGTTTAGATCAACAATGGTACTATCATTAGAGGTGTATCGAGATTTATTCAAAGTGATAGTTTTGAAACCCATAGACATTGTAACATTTTGAAAGGGAATATGAGATGCCCCCAACATTATGGGTATGGTAGATGTAGCTATGGGAGACATAATGTGAGAAAAAATTGGAAGGAAATTATTAAGTGATTGATCCATATGTTCGGTAAGAATAGGTGTCATAATGGAATTATAAGGGATGTACCAGGAAAATGATGTAAATTAAGGCGATATTGTATATTATTCCAATTGTAAATATGAGTAAATAATTTATGATAAATTTGTAGATTAGTGGGTGCTAAGGTGATGTGTGTAGATGTAACCAATGTTGTCTAAGACAAATATTGTAGGAAGGGTCATCGTGAGTATATATAAAACAATGTGAAAGGTATTCAAACCAATAATGATTAGAATAGTGATAAAAAAATCTATGAGGAACGTTATCAAATTGTCTAATGGTATGACTAGAAGGAGAAATATCTTGAACTGAAAACCCAAGAACATGTATAAGAGATATGGTGCAAACATTGAGATAATAACTTATATACATGAAAACACGTTTGACCACAATGTTTTGCACAAATACTTGGACATATTGTGTAGGCCTATGAACAATAGTAGACCAAGGTGAGGGAACCATATGATGATTAACACAATGGGAAGATATAGAATTGAGTAGGATGGATGAAGGGATTGATGAATTAGGGTTTGTAAGAGTACTAGGATGAATGTGAATATCATTGAGAAGCTCCAAGAAAAAAATCCTTGTATTGAGGGTGCCACTTAAGTTATTCAAAGAGTGATATAGTCTGATATGATGAGGATGAGAAGATGAGAAACAATCAAAATCACAATCTTATAAAAATGAGCATACACCTAGATAGAAACCCTAAGTTAACTAGAGTTTGGAAATCATCAATCCTAATACATAAGGAAATGAGAAGATCCTAGATTAGGATAAGGGTTTGATCAAAGAGGGCTCACCAAAAATTTTAACCGTTAATGAATTTTTAGGTCAATTAAATTAGGTGTAGAATATTTTAGAGTTGATTACTAATTTTAAAAATATGGTAAAATATTAACTTTGATTTAGATTTACAACTTAAATCAATCGAAAGAATTTTCATTAACCAATTAACCTAACTTGCAATCAAAAGCACAAAACATATGTATAGAAGCACTTAGTTGTATTTTGATGATTTTTGGAGATATATGGGACTCGTGCAATAGTGGAATTGGGATTTCTAAACCTTACCAACCATCATAAATGGAAATATAACTATGAATTCTTCTAGGTTAGGAATCGGTAAGTGCAGCAAGTTGGTGGACAAAAAAGGGGTCATAAGTCGACGATATATTACAAAAAACAACAAAATCTCAACTGGTAGGGATTATTAGCAATACACGTATTCAAAATTAGAATAATTTATATAAGTATGAATTGTAGCATCTAGAATCTAGTTTCTAAAATACTAATGTTTTTTAAAAATGGACAAATTTAGCTATAATAAACACTCAAAATTATATGACTTGGTTTTTTTTTTTTAAACCTATAATATTGTAGTCTGTTTGCCCACGATTTAGATGACCAAATATTGTTATTTTTTTCATTTGGTGAAAAGTTAGATTTCATTGTCTATCTTGGGATGGATTTTATTTTGTATTTTTCGAGCAATATTTTTTTAATGATTTTTTCCATGAAAGTAATCTAATTTTTTTTAGAAAATGGAGCACTTTCCATTTTCCCGTCATAAATATACCAAAAATATTGAAATCAAATATATATATTTTTAACGTGTATATAATTTCTCCACGCTTGGGATGGTATAAGTTTTATCACATTTTGATAAGTGAAACAAAATTTGTAGTCTTAAACATAGACATGAACATTCATGAGAAAAATATCTTAAAGACCTATTGTTAGTAAAAATTAAAAAGTGATATTTATCTTATTCTATTCACTTTAAAATCAATATTTCTATGAAACTAACAATCTCCCCTATGTAATGTCACCATTTTTGTGAGATGTTTTCAGTTTTTTAGCATGGTTCAAGTTTGCAGAAGAGAAAATTTGAATTTTTTTACCTTTTACATGCCATAATGACCTCCCATAGCTTTGGTTGGAAAAAATGATTTCCCGAGCCTTAGGGTCAGATTTGATGATACAGATAGAACCGCGATTGCGGTTTTGATAAAAGCACCATGATTGCGCTTTACAAACCATGATAGCACTTTATAAAGCACGAAATATGCGGTTTATAAAGCGTGATCGTAGTTCTTACATCATATTTACACACATACCAATGTTTGACCTTACCGTGCAATTACTATGAAATTATTTCACTTTCTACATGTTTTTATTATCACTAGAATCAAAACATCATGGAAGACAAGAAACAAAGTAAAAAGGAAGTCATTAAGTAAAAATGTCGACAAATTAGAGGCAAACATATTTCAAACTCGCTAAGCTTAATGTGGAATCTTCGTGAATCAAGAAGAGGTTCATCTTCAACCCCTACTAATATAAGCAATGAGAAACCAAGTAATGTTTCTACCACAATGTTGAAGTTGAATTAAATAATCGTGATGAATATGTTTTTACACAATGTTGAAGAAGAATTAAATACTCATGATGTATATGATGTTGAAATTGAAGGAGACAATGAAAATGTGAATAAGGAAATTCGAGTTGAAACCGTAGATAAGAAAAATTTGACAAAAACACCTCCTAGGATTTTACGTAAGAAACATAATTATTTTATTGAAATTGATGAATTTTTTTTTAAAACCAATGTATGACAAAATTTATGAATGGAAAATCGTAAGAAAAACCACTCGAAAATTGGAATAATCATTTTGAAATTTTAAATGATTCCCAAAGATGTCGCTTATTGGTTAGTTTGATGAAATTGATTAAAATGAGACCTACATTAAACACCTTAGGATTGAAAACATCTAATATACGTGGTCAAACTCTACAATTGTTGAAACCTTCATGATGCATATCACACTATTGGTGTCAAGAGACACACTAGGGATAGTAATAATGTGCGTATGTAATTCCTACTAGTGTTGTAAGTGAATCAATAAAAAAATAGCGTTTGATTACACAAACAAGTTGAATGTTGAAAGTTAATCGAAAAATATAATGAAAGCAATTGAAAGACATAATATCCTTCAATCACTCAATAACACCAATTTTTGGGCATTTTCTACTAGAGCACCGCGTAAGGAAAATATAAATCGATGCTATAAGAGAAGCTATTATTCAATTTTGGCATGATAACACTAGATTTTCACCTAATACAAGAGATGTTGTAAAACAGAGAGTTAGTTCTACTAATCACAAACCACATCCAAAGCATTTCTTAGATATGACTCAAACTCAATTTTTTCGTAAGTTTGAACAAGAGCATCTAGAAATTAAAATTAGTCAAAGTTCTTTTTATATGTTGAAACCATTCTATGTGAAAATCAACCACACTCGCACCACTTATTGTTGTAGGCAACATGTTGAACTTATGATGCATTATGCTAAATTTTTACGTATTCATTCTAATTTTCATTCTGAAACTATTTTATCAAAATGTGGTGTTCAATTTTCACCTATATCTTCTAGGGATTTCATACCTACAATATTTTGTGAAAGAGAAGTTGGACAATTTTTTTATAGTCAAGATTATTTAGATGGAAGTTGTGGTACATGTGGCGGATTACCTAAATTGGAAAGTTACATCCATGAGAAAATTGAAGGTGTAATATGACATAATTTAGTTGAGTTTGATAAATATAAATCAGTACCATACCAATTGAAATATGAAAATGAGTCTAAATGGTGTGAGCTAGTTACAAAACATATGCCTATTTTTCAATTTATGAGAAAATTTAAGGATGAAATTATTTATGAGTATGCTAGGCATACACACTAGAGCTCGATGGTTGGATGAATAGTTCAAGATATGAAAGGACACATTTCCTATTGGTACTATTGTTTCAGTGGTCAATTTTGTAGAGAATTACACATTGCAACCACAAATGGAGGTTCAATTGCAATATTACAACTCAGTACATGTTGTCATTTTTGTGCATATAACATTTATACATTCTCTTGATAATACAAAGAATGATCAATTTTTTTAAGAGAGTACCACTTTTATATCAGTGATGATCATACTCATTCTAATGAATTTGCACAAGGGTGTTTCTAGTTATTTTATGGAAACTTGTCTAATAGGGAAATCCACTTCAAACAACATTATATATGGTCAGATAATTACATGTCTTAGTCTAAGAATGCACGAATGTTTTATTGGATGAGCAGGATGCACATCAAGATGTGTGTGCAACATATTTGGAGTTTCACTAAGGATGGACATGGAAAAGGAGAGCATGATGGTGTAGGGGCATGTGTGAAAAGAGATCTTGTAAGAGAAGAGTTGAAGTATAAAGATGGTGCTAAATTGAAAGATGCAAAGAGCATAGTGTAATGGTGTATTAACAACATGGCCCGAGGTTCTTAAGAAAATTCCATTCAGCTTCATAGGTATTTTTGGTTGATAGAGGAACAAAAATTGCTAACTACGAGGATTTTATGACACTCACAGGTCTAGTGATATGTACTCATTTTGTAGCTCCGACACTACTTTCGTGGGCCACATCGACAACAAATTTGGAATTTTTGTGCATCTTGTATCAAATTTTTCATCTGAGTGTGATTCATAAGAATGGGTGGATGGATGGATTTTTAGGCCTCTAACTCGACTCCCGATTATCAACCTCCATAGACATTACAACTTGTTTCTCAAGATGAAGCTTCAACATCTAAGGACTTTGGACTAAATTTTGATTTTGGTGCGATAAGGTAAGTGGTTATTTAAAATTTTTGTATTGAGTTATGTCCATTGAAATTTTAACATGTAATTTAAATTTGAGTTGAAACCTTTATTTTTTTATAGGACAAGTGTTTACGCTTATTGCGATAGAAGACAATGAACAAGGAACATACTCTTTATTATGTCATTGCATTGAGGAAAGAAAGAAGTTGAATTCTCCTATTATAGATGGAAAAGATATTGAGTACCCTATAGGGTCAGTGGTAGTTACTGGAACTTGGCTTTGACGGTATCCATTAAAAAACTCCTCTATTTGGGTTTTTGAAGACTTTAAGACACACAGAAACTACACTTATATTCACATCTAGTTCTAGTGACAAATATTCAGCTATATAGATATCGAGGAAGGCCTAATAACAAGATTCTTTGGAAGGTTCGAGAGTCAGATAATGAAGCAATCTTGTTTGCTATTCAGAGTAGATCCGATCCTAATGGTTCATTGGAATGAGTTTACATGCTCACGTCTGGTATATATAATTTATTTGAAGTGTTTAAATTTTTCAACCAGATAATTTGTGTATTTTGTATATATATAGTATTTTGTATAATAAGTGTTTAAATTTGTGTATTTTTATATATCTAGTATACATGGTTTTGATTCAACTTAAATTTCTTTGACTAGTTCATTTTTATGTAGGTTAGTGGTGCCAGAAAAGCTTGGACACTTTCACATCCTGATGGTGAACATTGGAATGAATTTACCTGAGCTCGTCTGATATATAATTTTTCTTTGAATTGTTTAAATTTGTTAGTTCTAGATTCAAGTTCATATATTTTATTAAATTTGTGTATTTTGTATATATATAGTATGGTTTTAATTTGAAACTTAAATTTCTTTGACTAACACTTTTATGCAGGTTAGTGGTGCTAGAAAAGCTTCCACCTTCATGTGGTTGGCACTGTTAGTAGAGAATTTTATATTCTTGAAGCTAAGATAAGATTTCATTGTTTTACAAGAAAAGAGAAGCAATTAACAACAATTTATGTACCTGTGGAGGGGGTTCTTGGCAACGAAGGAGATATCTCGAAGCATTGGGAGATTAGGGAACTAAAAAAATGCCTCCCCAAGTGTTTACAAGACCACCCCTACGTGTGTGCATAGTTGTTTTGGTGCCACGACCCACCGTTTGCAAAATATAGCATTTAATAGTCTTATAGTGGCTCAAACCGCACTATTTCACTCAGTTGGAAAAAATAGGGTAGCGAGAGCACCGATTGGAGACAAAAAAATGAGACAAGATATTATAGAGGGTCCTTACACCAAGGTGTAGGATCCAACAAGACATCTATAGGTGCCATGGAGTCCGAGTAGTCACCCATCGAAGTTGAATGATTTTTTGGTCTCAGGGCTCTTAAGGGACTATGCCCAAATGAAGTAGCCCAAAAGCAACGATGTTGTCATGCACAAAAACAATAACCTGCCACCCAAATGTTTTCATGCATTCGTTTTGGTGCCATGACGTATCATTTTTAAAATACAACATTTAACAAAGCTTACACTGGCTCAAACTACACTATTTCACATGTTTACAAACAATAGGGCAGCGAGAGCACCGATTGGAGATAGAAAAAACTGAGATAGGATATTATAGAGAGTCCCTATGCAGACATTTAGGATCTAATGAGACGTCTCTAGGTGCCATAAAGTACAAGTAGTCACCCATCAAAGTTGAATGGTTTTTGGTCTCAAGGCTCTTAAGGGACTATGCTCGAATGAAGTAGCCTGAAAGAAATGATGTTGTCACACACCCAAAAAAATCCTCCTCTAACTTTCACCTAGCCACCCGAATGTGTTGGCATAGTTGGTTTGGTGCCATGATCAACCATTTGTAAAATATAGTGTTTGACAGCCTTACACTGGCTCAAACTACATTATTTCACGTGTTTGCAAACAATATGTAGTTCCTGTTTACTCAACCACTTGAGACCAAGAAACAACCTAGGGTTAGCTAGAAAATTATGGAATAAATTATTTTTGACTAGAAGTGTCTACAACTAAGTTGCAAGACATCAGTTTGCACTAATAGGTTCTAGAACAATCCTAATTACCAAAACACAAGTTTTCCATTTTTAACCTATATCAAGTTCACAAGGTTCCAAATTTAGGGTTACATGTTTTACTTAGGTTCTAGGAGAAATTTACCCCCATGCCTACTCTCTAATAGGATCAGAACTTCAACTAGATTTTTCTCCTACTAAACACTTCCAAGATTTCCCTAAATCATTCCCAAAGGATAGGAAAATTTCTCACCTTTTTTGTAATATAAAGAAGTCCTTCTAAATCCTTATAGAACTCCAGTTATGAGTGGGCGGAGTTTCTAGGGTAAAATTTCCCTAGAGGGACATGTGGAAAATGGAGGGGAAAAGTGCCTTGGGAATTTTGGTGGGTCATGGGGCGGCACTAAGAATTTTTCCCAATGCATGGTTCAAAGGATATAAACTCTCTGCACCCCCGCGGGTCCCTAGGGGACACGTGTCGGATCCTATGCCAAGTGGAGAAGGAAAATGTGAAAAGTGGAGCGGCGGGGTAATTTTTCACTTTGCGCCCACAAAGGAAAAAGGGGAGAAATGGGTGCGTGGGTTCGCGCACCCATGAAAGGACAAGTCCGAAGGGGGAGGTGAGGAATCAGGCCGTGGGGAGAAGCTAAGAATTTTTCCCCAAACGCCAAAACCAAAAAATTCAAGGGGCTTCCGCCCTACCTGCCGCCACCCTAGAGTGCCACGTGGCACGTTTTCATTGGTTGTGGGCCAACGGGGTCAAAAAGGTATATTTTCCCTAAAATTTTCAAAGGGATAAAATTTAAAATGAACCGCGCCTCGCCTTAGCCCTTAGAGGACACGTGTCGCCCGCTAATTGGCTGCGGGCCGGTGGAGGAAAAATGAAAAATTTTCCCAAGTAAAATTTTTCAAAGGAACAAGTTTAAAAAATTAGTCCGCCCCTCCTGGGGTGCCACGTGGTAGGCCCGATTGGTTGCGGGATGGCGGGGCCATGGACCTTTTTGGGAAATCTTTCCAAGGTCAAAATTTAAATTTTTCTATAGTTAGATTAAATCATATTATTTTTTGAATGCCAAATTGAAGTAAAACTTCAAATGGCCATAACTTTTGATAGGAATGTCATATTTGGGAAAACGAGGACTTTTCAGAAAGCTCTCGATGCCCTCTTCACACAAGAATAGATAATTTTAGAAATTGCTAAATTTTACTAGGTAAATTTAATGAAAACACTCTGCAGGCTTCTAATTAGTGAATTGGTAGTTTACAACTTCTCGTTTCAATTAAATTCGAACTCATCCTTCACTCAACATGTCAAACAGACATGGAGGATCATTGTTAGGAATACTTGTTTAGTGCTCACATTATTTAGATGTGTTTATTATATTTACATATTGGTGAATATAATAATGTGGAGTAAATGAGTTATAATAACAACTCATATAGTTATTTGAATGTGATTTGGTTGTTAAACCAAATTCACATGAAAAAAAATGTGAGGAGTGTTGTTAGAACAACCTCCTAGAAAATAAGATCAATCTCTCCTATTTATTTGTATTATCTTGTACGAAGTAAATATAGGAAAGTTTTCTATGTGATAATATGTTGTAGCTTTTATATTTGGTATCAGAGCGGTATGTTCTCATGTCTGTGATGGAATAAAAAAATCATTGAGGGGCAATTAATATTCTTTGATGTCTCATTTATGAGGAATCTAAACTATGCATCTAATATTGAGTTTACATTTGGATCTCGAGGTGTTGAAGAATTACATAAATATATTTTCATTTCTACAAGAGAAAATCCTGACGGATTCATCTCCTTAAGAATCGACCACAATTTCATTTGATCCGCATTAGTCGAAGCTACGTTGGCTTTGTTTTCTCCAAGCTCAAAGACCCTGCTACGTATTTGGATCATCTGCTCAAACGTGCAAACTGTGGCGACTCCTGTCAGAATTCGTCTTTCTTAAGAGCCTGTGGATCGAAGTCCAAGAGATACAGTTTTCATTGGCATGGTATTGAGGATCACGTAGCATTTATATTCCTGTCATTTAAAGTTCAATAATATTTCATGGCAGAATTAAAGTCTAAGTGGATATGTATTGATTAAATATCATTTGGTTATTTTTCAAGAGAAATCTCTCAGATTTGTAGTGAAGGTTAGAGAAAAACCGCCTTAAACATGTCCAAAACCACCTTATAAAACCGCCTTCTTCTTTTTCTTTACTGCATTTTTTCATAAAACCACTATTTAGCAAACCCGTGGTTTTGAAAAGAATGTATGGCTTAAGATTGATTGATTTTTCATGTTAAAATATCTAGTCGCTTTCTTATATAAATGTTTAGCATAAAAGGAGAAGTGGCTAGCTACTTATTTTGTAAGACTCTTCATTAAGAAGAGGTCAAGGGGTCAAATCCCCCTCCACATGAGCTTTTGTGGAATTTTTAGTGGATTCAGTAAATTTAGCGGAATTTTTGAATTTAGTTATAACTAGCTAAATTTAGCTAGAAAAACTCTTTAAATTTTTTTGTAATTGGACGCAATATCGATTGAAATTGACGTCCAAGTTGATTTTGTAAGGGGTTTATGTATATGAATCTAAAAGCTACATTTGCTAAGTAAGTAGCAACACATGGAGGATGGAGGCACAGGAGGCGGGAGGTTGATCGAGACCTCTTGTCACCACCAATGACGGGGCCGCAGAAGCTGTGGTGACATATGTATGGTGTGAGTATATGATTTTCAGTGTGGTTTCCATTTTCTCAGTGTGCTTCAGTTTGCAGTGTTCCTGTTTTGTGTGGTATTTGATGGATGTTGGAAAGAAAGTTGTGTTGGAGCGCAGATGACTATCAATGATCCTCTCGACTAACTTGTCCTCTGACCGCCATACTTCATTAGAAGATGGTCAAGAAGATGAATACGTTCACTAGCATTAGTGACCATGTGTAGCAAGACCTAACTAGCAAGATCCATTTAGCAGTATGTTCTTCGATGCATTTTTCTTTTCAGTATCTATTTGAGTGGAATTTCACATTATGGGGGAATACATACCAATGTTCCATTCCCATTCTCGCACCCAAAACGACTTTGTCAAGGAAAGCTTCCATGGCGGTGGTAGTTTTCTATGCTTTCGAGATCGAGTGGCGGTGATCAATGACCGAGACTACGATTAAGAACATTACGATTCTTATAGGAAGTAATGTGAAATTTTTTCAGTATTTCTTCTATTATGTGGTTTTGTAATATGCTAGTTATGTTTCCTACATAATTCACTGATGTATAAACATAGTGGTGAACAATAGCACTAGAGTAAGTCAGTTCATGGATCTTGAAAGGGTTTGTGGAAGGATCCAGAAAACCACCTGAGGTCGATAGTTGATGAGGTTCCTGTCACGTCAAGGTTTGTGGTAAACCTGTTTAAAACCATGGAAGGAGAGAGCCTTTCTTTTGGATCAAGGTCATGAGTCACAGAGTTGGACATGCCACAGGGGTGAGCATACTGCAGAGGAGTGTGTGGATGTTTTTCTACCATGTTCGCACTAAGGGGGGGAATGTTAGGAATACTTGTTTAGTGCTCACATTATTTAGATGTGTTTATTATATTTACATATTGGTGAATATAATAATGTGGAGTAAATGAGTTGTAATAACAACTCATATAGTTATTTGAATGTGATTTGGTTGTTAAACCAAATTCACGTAAATAAGAAATGTGAGGAGTGTTGTTAGAACAACCTCCTAGAAAATAGGATCAATCTCTCCTATTTATTTGTAATATCTTGTACAAAGTAAATACAGAAAGTTTTCTATGTGATAATATGCTGTAGCTTTTATAATCATTCTATGGAGGGTTTAGAATGTTTTAGTGAAGGAAATTTGTTCATTTATTCAAGTTTGCATTTTTCCAACAGTTGATGGGAAAAATGACTGTGCAAGCTCCGATTTGAAATTCCTTGAGTTTTAGAGATTCATTCTTGACTGTTTTAGTGAATTTGGGTTCCTTAAGTCTTCCTAAGTATGAATTTCAAGTTTCATAACTTATTGCTGGGTGTAAGATCAAACTTCTCTTTTTTATTAAAATGTGCATTGCCAGATTTGAGTTTTAAAATAGTGAGCTATTTCTTTTAATTTGAGTAACAATTTGGTCATTAGATGTATGCATAGTTTTCTAAATTTGTCCAATGCATTTGTTTGGTAAATCATCCATTCAATTCTAAATTAAGATGCATTTTTGATATCAATTTTAATATACATTTTACAAGCTTATCACACTGTCTTTCTTTCCCACACATTCCTTCTTTCTTTTCTTTTCAATCAGCAATTAAATTTCAACAATAATTCAAATCTAATGTGCAGTACACTTTTGAGAAGGAATGAAATCTTTCATTGTTCATTTGTTTTCAAATACAATGCATACAATAACAACATTGTTTTCTTATTTCTCATTCAAACAGAATCTCATTCTTGGACAACAATTGAATCTAGTATACATTACAAGTTTGAATAGATATTGCAACTTTCATTTATCAACAATTACATCTTACAACTTTTCCTCTATTCATAATTCAATAACACTTTTACAACTGATCTCTTTTCCAATTTGAATTGGTATCAAATTTCAATTTACAAAGCATGGAATAACATTTACATTTTCTTTCCAAAATAAAACAGAGATCAAATATACTTCTTCTTTACATTCTCAATTTCAATTTCATCTTCCATTCTGATTCAATAACTTCACATTACAAATACAATACATCTCATCCACTCAAGGTGGGAAAGGTTACATTAAATTACTCAAAGGGAGATGACTGTCAAACTGTGAAATTCCTTCTCCAAACAGCAACATGCAAGTTTCTTCTTCTTTTCAACTTTGATCACAACAAGGAAGGGGGGAAAGGCAATGCTCTCCACCCAACCAAGACATCCAATGAGAAGGGAGAAGCCATCCTTCCTCATTGGCCCCGAGCCCCAACCATATTGAAATGGAGCATGAATATCAACACATGGAAACATAGGCTTCTTTCACATACAAGCAACATTCACATTGCATACAACATTAATAAAATACACAGTCCAACAAGACAACAGTTCCCAACTGCATTTGCAAACATACACACAATACATAGGCTTGGTCCAAACAAGCCAACAAGAGCAAGAACTATGGGGAACTCCTTATGCCTCCCAATTTGGAATTGGGCATCCACCAAAATGCATACCGCCAATAAACATATCAAACCCATAAACCTTATATCTCCCAACCCTCCTTATGCCCCCAAGTTTATCCCTTATGCCCCCCATAGTAAGAAATGCAAGCGCTTTCTTTTCCAAGGTGGATCCCAAAACTAAAACTCCTCCTTAATAAAACAAAGTCCCACCGACAATCCCTTATTCCCCCATATTAAATCCCCATAGCCTTCTCCTACACCATTCCCTAATCATTCTACTCAACCAGCAAGGATACATGACACATTCACCATTTAAACATGCATGCAAGAGAAAGAAAAACAACATTTAAAAAGATCGAGATCCTACCTCTCCATAATGGGGTTTGTTCCCAAAACAAAAATATCTTCCAATTCTCAAAATGCATTCCAAAACAGCAAGACCAAGCATGCAAATGAATTTCCAAAATCCCTCCACAATTAAGACTCCAAAAACAATAAAAATTTGACCCAAAGAAGAAGAAAAAGTTTCAACAACCATAAACAAGCAAGGAGTTTCACTTTTATAGGAAAGGAAAGAGAGAGGATGATGTGGATCCAAGTGGGATGCCACATCATTTTTTTCATCCCCAAGAGGAAAACAACATAAAAAAAAATCACAATAAATTAAACACGACAAAATCAGTTACATACTCCAATCCAACCCATACTCCAAAAAGGACTGCATTAAAAATATGTAAGGGAAGTGAAATTAAAACTTACAAATTATCACTTCAAAAAGCATTAAAAATGCCTACATTTAACCTCCAAACCATAGGTATGGTTGGTGGATCATTTTAAGAGGTTTGGGACAATTTTAACTTGTCCCACAAGCCTCCAAATTTGGCCTCCAAGGTCAAATTCGAATTTAATAAAAGATGGAGTGTTTGACATTCCAAAATCTGCCTTACAAGACTCTTACATCTTTCTTACAAATTCTTACATATTAACTTACACACTCTTCCAACATTATTATTTAAACTCAACAAATTTATTAATTACACTCCATGTCCCAATTAAATTTAAATAAAGTTTAACTATATGACTCTCACATTAAAATTAATTAAAAAAGAACACATTACAAATAAAAATACATACAACAATAATAAAAAGGAACACATAATTAAAACACATATCCCATGGTCACATATAATGGAAATTCCCCCCATGGGAAATCCTAACATAACTCAACACACAATGCACAACACAGTTGCCATGGTGACCTTGTTGATTTCACCTAGAATTTCAATATGGTTAGTCTCTAGTCCCCCGACATTGTTGTGATTTTTAACCTGCAAAATGCAAATACCTCCTTCAGCCTCGTGGCCGCATCAGACATCCAAAATGATATAAACAATATTTCAAAATCATCTAAACACACAAATCACAACAATATCATTAATTCAACATTATCATTTTTAATTAAATAAATCAACTATATCATCATCAGTAATATTCCAACTAGGTCTACTCAAACATCCAATGTCATAAGTCCAAATCAACATCCATAATATATCCATGTCAAAAGTATATCATCAACCACATATAAACATGTCTCTAGTAATCATCAAGCATAATAACTGAATCCAGATCAATAATAATCCATGATCTAACATCTAACCATCATACTAAAACAAACATAATAGTGTCCATAATATGATCAATAGTATCAAAATCAGTATCTAAAAGTGTCAAAGGGAAGTGGGAACTACACAATAGGACATCAAGAGCATCAATTGGAGATGGAAGAATCTAAGACAAGATATTGTAGAGGCCCCCTACACCAAGGTGTAGGATCTAGTGAGATATCTCTAGATGCCATGGAGTCTCGAGTAGTCACCGGTTGAAGTTGAGTGGTTTTTTTGTGTCATGGCTCTTTAGGGACTACACCCGAATGAAGTAACTTGGAAGAAATGACGTTATCACACACCAAAATGATGCCTCCTCTAGCGTTCACTTTTCCACTTAGACATTTTATCTCATTTGGTTTGGTGCCACGACATCCCAAGGCATGACTTCTCACTACTCGCTTCTCCATTCATTTCCTAGGACTGCCTAGAAAAGGTAGTTTGTAAACAATTATGCCACGAAGGCTCAAGGAATTCTAGGAAGGCTCTAGATCAGGTGGTATGACTCCAAACCGGACCTCCTTAGAGCTCTCCATATCACCCGAAGGAATTGATAGTTTTCTGGACCACGATGTCCTCGGGGCATGACTTCTCGTGCTACTCGGCTCACATCAATGAGATTGCAACAAGGTTAACACATTACCATGTAAATACTCTAATGATTGTTAAATGATCTATTTTTAAAGCATGTTAATACACAATAGAGTCTTAAGAATATTTTTTGCATATCTTATGGCAACTAAGTTCTACAATGTTCGTATTTTTTACAAGTGAATTCAAATTAGGACCTTATTATTACACACATCAATAACAAGTTTAATTTGGACTAATACTTAGCAAATAAATTGTAAGTACACTAAAAACATATAAAATTACTTGTAATAAATCTTTTAAGACCATTTTTAATTGTATACATTTTTTCCCACTTTGGAGTGTGTTAACCACATGCTTAAATTAAGAAAATTGATATAAGTCCACACTTGAATCTCTTGAAAAAAATGATCTTGCACCCAAGAACCTTCAAAACCATTATATAACATAACATCATATATCATATATCATATATATCATATCCATAATGGTCACATAATTGAGGCCATCAAATCAAATCAAACATATAGAACTAATATGGTTATGAAAACATACATAGAAGGATATCATGTGTAATGAAATCAAATCAAACATAGAAGTAATATCGTTATGAAAACCAACATGGATATAATGTATCAAACTAAGTGTGTTGGACATGTCTCTAAAAATATAAGTTCATAACATGTATCAAACTAAGTGTGTCATACATATAGGACCACATGCAGTCGCATAAGGCTATATACATGGACTATATGAAGAATCATGAACTAGGACTAGATGGCATATATATATCTATACATCCAGGTCCTATGAATCTAATCATGAAACATATTCCCTCTCTTCACCCTACTAGAAGAAGCATGTCCACAACATGGGGATGTAGTGGAGGGAGATTCCACTATGGATTTCATCTATGTGGTCCTATGCATCTCTAAAAAGGCCTACAACCTAGCCTTCACATTCATAAAAAAAAGTTTTTACACCCAAATTTTTAAAATACATTCAAAATTTAGAAACTTAGAATTTAGTTAATGCATGTGAAATCTTACCGCAATCTCATGATCCCTATCAATTTGTTGTCGATGCATCGCATGGTCAATGGTAGACTCACGAGGGGTAAGATACATACAAATAAATAGTTCAAATTAAATATTTCATGTACAAAATTTGATATTGTAGATTTAAGTAATAAGAAAAAATTCCTCCAAAATTTAACAAATTTAAAAAATTGTACCTCAGTTAGTGGATTTGCAGATGCTATGGCAGTATCTACGAAGCCTCCACAATCTGCATATATGGAGGAGTCTCTCTAGCAGTCATAAGCTATACAAAAAAAATGTACATATCAATATTAATCTACATGACTGCCACATAATAGACCCAAAGCATAATCGACACATAATAGACCAATACATATTAATTTGCTAATAGAAACCAACCAAGGAATCTAGGTTTAATGATCTTCTAGGGAAGCTTCGATGTTACTTGAGTCTCCAAAATTCCTACAAGAGTAGATACACAACTGAACTTCCACAATTAGAAACAAAGTGTAAAGAGAAACTAACCTGTGTAAAATTCACGTGAGGCATGCCAAGTAGCCTCAGTGCCTAGAGCAGATGATGACCCGCCAGGCTCCTACGTATAAAAGACAAACATATTAATATGTACATGTACACGTGAAACATTATAATAATAAAAGTGAAATCAAATGAAATTTGAAATGTAAGTACAACTTGAAACTTACGTCTATAACACGCCCAGTTGTAGTAGCTAGCATGTCGACATCGAATGTGTCCTTCACCGACTCTTGCTATTTAAAATAAATAAAAAATTAGTTTTTACATGTATGTACATGACATAATCAAATACATATATATATATATATATATATAAAATATCAAATGAATTAAACTATTGTATATATATATTTGACATTTACCTGTGAAATACCAAGATCATTTGCACCAGTTCCAAAAACATCTGTCATCATCTCATCTAGAGAAAATAAATCATGTGATCCAACAAATGATGTCTCACCCACAGTGCATATGACACCACATGATCCACAATGGTGTGGTGCGCTAGAATTGATGCCTCCACCAACATCACCAGATGCAATCTGGTCACTATGTTGGGTCAGAGTGTTAGTGAGCTCCCTTAATGCATGTAGTGTGTCAATCTCCACAACCTCCTTCACCGTAGGAGGGATAATCAAGGTAGTGAGAGTTTTGGGGCATGGAGGATCTTTGGTTGACCAACACATGCACTAGGTCTACTCTATGCAGAGTCACCTCCTCACCTATAAAAATCAAAAAGTCAAAATAATTTGGGACCTCATTAAGCACAAACTCGTAATATAATTTCTTCAAAAAATAGAGAGGAACCTCATTGTTGTTGCATGGTGGATAATAAAAAACCATCCACCATTAGTCCTAAAAATTGTTCTTGATTCGGTCATCATGGCACCAATGGATTGGGAACCATTTGCAAGTAGGTACAGGGGACATTGGTTCTCGGGTCAGTAAATAATGCACAAATGTGGTCTTTTACAATTTTTTTGTCTTTTACGGCCGCATGGGATAATTTATCCACATACCACCACCTACAATCACCTCTAAAGGTATTCCATTTATTTATTTGGTTGGTTACGGAGTCGAATTTGCCAATCAATATTTGCAATGTGTTGGCTAAAGTCATGTGGGATGGATTTGTGGCATGATTTTGTCTTATAGTCTGAATAAGGTTCTCAATGGAAATTTTATTTTGTTGGATTCTTCCAATGATGTCACTTTGTGTTCCTACTAGTTCCGTGGGGACAAAAGGAGCCATAGGAGGCGGATCTACATTTGGAGGAGGGTTCTAAGGAATGTTTAGAGGATTTTGAGGAATATTTGGATGGTTTGCAGGATTATGAGCTTGTCGAGAAACTGACAAATCAAAAAATTGTACACATAAACAAAAAATTGAAGAACCCATGAAAATCACAAAAAAACCTAAAATGCAAGAAATTTGATCAAAATCGAGGGCTTACCTATTCTTCATGGTGGTATTGTTGAAAATTTTATGATCTAGAAGTATAAGGAGCAATTTTTAGGGGGTATTCAAAGCTCGAGTGCTAAAGTTCTAGGAGAAATCATGGGTCATAGGGGAAAATGAGGAGTCGCAGGTCTGTTTTTTTGTCTCAAAGGACCACAATCACGGTTTTAGGTTCGTAAATCACCAAACCTATGAAAAAAATTATGTGATCATGATTTAAAAACCGCGATCATGGTACACAAACTTCATGTTTTTATGTGCACTTAATTTTCCACCAACTTGCTGCACTTACCCTTAAATAAACTTACAAATTTGCAAGAAACCTCGTCTATGCTTATTTTTCCTAAATGATGAGTCAACAACTTCCTCTGACTCATTCTGGCCTAGTGGTATTTTTCATAGATACTTTGGACCCTTACATTAATATAAATACATTAACAACTTAAAATTAATGAACATGATGAAAACACAATGTCTTTTTAGTTTATAGTGTTGTTTTTCCAAATTACTAGAAGCCCATTCTGTCTAATTTGAGCCACTTTTCACATTTAATTTTCCATGAAGATGCATTCATTACTACATGTCAAGATGCGCTAGTCTCTCCTAACATGTATTACCCTTGTAATTTTCTTGCACATTAAATTGGTCATAAATTAATATAAACATAAAAATACAAAACATCATTTTAATTTATTTTGCATTCATACATATATATGTTGCCTCATCCTCCCAAGTTCCATTGTCACATTTTTTCAATATTTCCCACATCATAGTAGGCACTACCATACTCTCTTTTAGTAAACAAAACTAACCATTTTCTATGTCTAATTGGTTTCAATTTGTAATCTAGGTGACAATTTTAAGAAAATAATAATTCCACTTGTATAATAATTTGTTTTTTGAAGTATCTAAAATAAATTAATTTAAATATAAAATAAAATTGATAAAATGCAAAAATGACTAAACTAAAGTAAAATGTAAACTAATACTTAATTTATGTGAATATATTATAATATTTTCATGTAAATGGTTCACATACAATATCACATGTAAAATCCCCTACACTCAATACTTGTACTCATTGAATGTTAGATGAGATGGCCAATGCTCTTCAAAATCGGTGGAGAATATTGTTGGTGAAATAATTTTTCATATCAAAAATTATTTGATTTCCACCAATGTTCATGGGGATACACACCTCATTCTTGTGTATGGGAAGGCTCCCGTTATTTAATATAAACTAATCTACTCCTATCTATTGTTGTGGGGTAACCAAATATATAGGGGATCACACAAGAACACTTCACTGAACCTACGAAAAAGTTCTCATATGGGGTACAAGGGAGGAAATTATAGTGATGAGGGGTGAAGGAGAGAAATTAGATAAAGGAAGGTTATTTATGTGAGTATGAAAAAGTAAAATTCACACCGAATAACCAGAATGGTTCAACATTCAATTAGAGGAAAGAAACAATGAAGACATTTAGTAAGAAGAAAAAACATAGAAACATATTTCTTAGATTAATTTATCAAAGATACAAAGTTCTTTCTTGATCACTATGCTTACAAAGTGCATAAAAGAGAGAAAATAAAGGAACACATGAAAATGGAAATGGAAGAAATGTAGATTTTATTTCTTGTGTTGGTGATATAAAGCTCAACACCCAAACCACAATCCACAATTGCTACCAAGAACCAAAATTTAGGCCCCTTTGGAATGGATAATCCATCCCAATTTATAACAATGTGAATTGACCTTTCACCTACCCCCCACATGACTCTTCATGATCTCATTCAAATTGTGACTTTTCATCTTCCTAGGAAGTGAAAAATAAGTTCCCTTTTATAAATTAAAGGGAATTTTACAATGTAAATTTAGAAAGTCACTTAATTGAATGAGACAAAATACATGATTATTCTCAATGAAGAATTAAAAGAGGGGGAAAAAGAGAAGGGGAAGAATTTTCCATATCTCGACGAAGAAATTCCCTATGGTGAAGAAATTTACTGATTCATGCTTCCCGATGAGGATTTTCTAGAACATGATCTTATTCATTAAAATCCTTGCTGAATTGAGCTATAACAACTGTTGACTTATCTTCCTTTGGAATTCAAATGTATCCCAACATTTTGGTCCATGTCTTAGGGACATCAACGATCTTCTTACATTGATGAGGCCATTATTCGTGATCAATTGAAATTGCAACAATGAAACTTCTAATGTTGGTCAAAGACTCTAAGTTGTCCTTATTGAAGGAAAGAGAGTCACTTGCCTCTCTCTTGACTAGCTCCTGGAAGGAAAAAATGAGTTCTTCTGATGATGAATCCTCAGTGAGTGGAGGGAACTCAAGTCTCTGAACACAATTGTGTACATCATTTAAGATATTGAAAGCATGCTACCTGCAAGAGTCCGACTTAGATATGGATTTCTTGAGCATTCCAGATTTCATATCCATAATGCAGATCTAAACTTGAGAAAAATTCTCAACAAAGGGATGCAAACACGTTCTTACTCACAAGGGTGTGAGAGTTGAAGGAGATCATCTCGAGATAATAATGGAAACATATCATCTTAGTAAATCACCTCTTTAGAAAACCCCTATTTTTCTTTGTTCACTTCGAGATAATGTTGTAAGAACATGCTTGATGAGAGAAATTATATCAGAAAGAATGTCTTGCCTTTCTCAATGATTTTCTAAATCCACTTCTCATTGGCTTTCCCCTACATCATTTATCCTTATGATTTCTTGACCACCTCAGGGTTAACACTTGCTGATTGGAGGAATGTATCCTATAGGAAGATAATTTGTCGATTCATATTCCAAGAAGGGTTGAATGTGAGAATTGATAAATTTTACTTATTCCTCCAATCAAAAATTGTTTTCTTGTATTCTTTGTCCCAAGAGAGGATTTTGGAAGCGAATTTCTTAAACAGATGAGAATAAACCTCATGTGAATCTTAACCTAATGAGATGTGGATTAACTCATAGTCTGATGGATTCATGTCATCAATGGTATTTTCATTCTTAGTCTTAGAAATTTCAACATACCGATCACCTAAAGTGTCACTGAATAAGCAAGATGTTTTCTAGGCCTTATTTCTTCACTTAGACTTCAGTGTTCCCGAGATTGCTACAAGACGGGAATGATAACAAGTTGCCTTTTCCTTGTCTCACTCTCAAGAGTTTATTTAATCTATGGAAAAGGTTCTTCAAGGGTTTTCATGATGTCTCGCATCATTGGAACACCAACAATAGCCTGTTGTGGAACCAACTCTTGATTATCATGGGGAATATTTGTCATTGGAGAATACATACATGTATGCTTGTGTAAAGAAATATGCTTCTATAAATCACCCAATCTTTTCTTGAGAAAATCAAACTAACCAATTATTTTTTTCTCACCTAACTTGCTCACCTAACTCATTGAGTTTAACTATCTTAGCCCACTTTGAACAACTCACTAAGATCACTCAACTTGCTCACTGGGGAAGAGCAGATGGATTCAACTTGATTCAATATTTACAATGATGATATCTAGAGATCTTGAATCTTTTTAAAATATTTATTATATTGCATAATGTATCTTGTCTTTAGCTGTTGCACCTTGTAATGTTCCGCCTCACTCTTGTACCCAACTATAATAAAAAAAGATGCCTCAAGATCCTCGTGAGGCATGGATTTATTTTTTGAGCTATGAGATCACCTTGGAGCCTATGAATATTTTGAAAAGTAGTTAGATGAATGAAAATTAAGCCAACTATAACTTTTAGCACCCAAAATGAAGACTTTCTATTTTTAGCGGTGGAATCGGAACTCTGCTACTTTGGGATATCTATCCTATTTTTCTCACATTTGAACTTCTCAATCCTTTGGCATGTTCATTTACACTCATTTTATGATGTTTTTCTATTTTTGGAAACTTTATATTTTTACAAAATTTCCTTTCCCTTTTCCTTTATTGTACTTTTTTTCCTTTTTGATCGAAATTGCATAATTTATCACTTTCACTATTCACTAAGTGCAATTTATTATGAAGGAATTGATATTTTAGGTGAGTTAATATTTTTAGTAAGTGGAAGCACTAGGGAATTAATATTTTTAGAAACTATAATTTCCCACCTTGGTTTGCAAAAAAATTCATTAGTGGATTAGGCTCCTCGTTATGATCTCGTGATTCAAATTTCAGTGTAATATGCCCGCTTAATGCCCGAAATTGCAAAAAAAAAAATCTAGGGTTTTTAGCCATTAAAAAAAAGGGAATCATATGATATGATATTGCTTGCTTCTTGTAGGTGCCATGGATGAAGAGAAACTATGAAAAATTGTTCGAGACTCTTTCACCGATTAGAAAGATCTCAATTTTTATGTTTTTGCTCATGGAGTTAATCTGAAAAAAATTGGCATGGTGTCTAGATAAATTGTAGATTTAATGGATGTTTTGTAGCTGTGTTCATGAGGTCATGGAAAAAAATGGAATGAGAATGAGAATGGGAATGTAATTGCAGAAACTAAAGATCTAGCTAGACTTGGGTGTCTAGAGAGGACTGGGTGCCTATGGGAACCCTATTCGTAATCTAGGTGCTATGGTCTATAGAAAAACTCAAAAATTTAATCAAAATTTCGCTAGGTATTCGTAGTATCTTTATCCTTATCACATGTTTTTCACAATATGTTCTCTTGAGTTATCATGAATCGATATGAAAATCTACCTGAAAAACCCCATACAAAGCATCAAATCCTTAAAAGAGAAAGATGCATAAGAAGTAGTGACTGTCCTTAGCTACCACAATAGTGGACTTACAACTAAGTGTTACACTATATTATAGAACCAATGTAGTTCTTTGTGATTATGTGTGTAATTATGTTCCTAGGGTTCCCTAATGCCAATGACGCAAAAATAGGGGGCAATAACTAGATGTAAAAATGAAAATGGTGGATGAAATAGAATGAATATAACCCTTTCCTCCTATGCTTGTGTGATGCAGATGTAAATGATGCCTAAATGTAGTCCCTTTCCTTAGTAGATAGATAGCCCTTAATAGATGATCTTCTTCCCATAATATAGTGAGTATGATATGATTATATAGGGATCTATTTCTCAAATTTTGACACTAATGACTTGACATGCCGACTAGTACCTAGGGGAATGAATGGGAAAATGACAAATACCAACCTTGAACAGATAAATTAGACCTAAGTGTTATGGGGACTAGGGTTCCTAAAATCATGGACTGAGGTGCCCATGGGCACCCCAACACTACCCTAGGCACCCTAGTCAAGGACTGAAGATGACAATAAAGTAGATTACGACACCTAAGACTCAATGAGAGATGATAAAAACTATGCAGACAAATAAAAATTGTACTAGAAAAATGATGACAATGACTGACTAATTGACAAAAATACTAGGGGATAGGTCATTAGTGAATACTTTTATTACACGAGATCCATATATAAAATAACATACTTGGTAGTATAAATGTAATAGTAAGTGTGTGATTTTGCTTGGTAACATAAAGTAGATAGAGATGCATCTGGAGAAAATTTAAAGGAGCCCATGTTGTAGTAAGATGCACAAATGTATAGTAGAAGCATGTCAAACCATTGATCAATGGGTTGATCCATGTAACACAGATGAAGAAGCGTAATCGTCGAGATGAAGTGCAATACATGAAAGTGATGATTAGGATGTATGATGATTTCCAAACACTTATCATGATGATGAGACGGGTAGGGAGTGATCAGTTCCCAACCCGAATGCTTGTATATGAATGAATAACTAGAGGATTTGGGTGTCTTGTTACTAGAGGAAGAGTGTAGGGAGAAAAGTGTGTTATTCTCTAATATATAAATACATCCTCAAGATATAGCCATTGAAGACACACTCAAATCAAATTTTATGGTTTTTGGATCCAAATAATTTTGATCGAACAATTGACCCATATAGGAGTTGTATAAGAAAGGCACTCTTGCCCCCACCCCACAAGTGTCACCAAAATGTGATGGATTCTAAGTTAGGTCATCTGGAAGTAAGCACAAAATGTGAGAGGGATTCCAAGTTAGGTCATCTGGAAGCAAGCGTAAAATGTAGAATAACTTCCCAAGTTAGGTCATCTGGGAAAAGTGATGAATGTAATCTCCCAAGTTAGGTCATATGGGAGGTTGCACATAACTCCCAAGTTAGGTCATTAGGGAGGCCAATTGTGTTGAAATTGTATTGGTTGAATGATCTCAATTTGTTAGAATTTTGAATGTGTTAATTGATTGATTGATTGGTCGATTATTTGATTGGTTACTTGTGGAGAGATTTTACGCAAGTTTCCCCCAAGTTAGGTCATTAGGGGAAATCAATAGAAATTGGTGAAATTTAACATGGGAAGATTATTAATTTCTTGTTTCTCTCGATTAGGTCATTAAGGGAATTGATGAAATTTTGTATAGAAAAATCAGTATGTTTATTGCCCCTAGATTAGGTCATTAGGGGGAATTAATGGTGAAATGTCACACGATGAATTAGTAAATGTTTATAAATAGTGAATTTGTATTATTGATTAGTCACATGATAACATAAGGGGATTTATAGGATGACCCGATGATATGCCCCCCTTTCGGTGAAAGGGGAAGTGATGAAAAGAACGAACACTAAGCCGAAAGTAAACACAAAATTGATATGAAGTGGTAAAAATCAATAGAATGTGTATAAATTGAATGGAAACAAATTTTGAAAATGATAATGCACACAAAATGTGTTCAATACAATGGCAAACAAAATTTTGAAAATAATTCCACAAACGGGGTGCAAATTAGAGTAGAAATGCCCAAGATATGACAAAAATGGTGTAGTGTGTATTAGTTGTGGTAATAAGCACAAAATAATGACTATAGTAAAGTAGGTGATGAAAAAGTAACTATAAATAGTAATGTGAAAAAGTGTTTAGTTACTACATTTGTTATTGTACGTGATTTTTAGAGTGTGTATGAATTGAGTGAAAATGCCGCAACTGAGAGTGGCGCGTCCCAAGTCGGTTTGAGAGGGTGGTGACTACCGTAGTGTCGTGTACGATCATGGAGTTGGTAAGTGCATTGATTTTTCAAAATATAAGATTTAGTAGTTGTTTTGGTTGAATTTTTGAAAATTTGAGATTTTTTATTTTCTCAGCATTTGAGACCTAGACAAGAGCAGTGAGGGCATTAGTGACCCATGGGAGAGGAGCGCCTTGATTTAGGCACTTGTGTCCTGCTCTTGGGTGCCCACCCTACATCCGGGTGCCTTAGTACATAATATATTCATTTGATTTATAATGGTGCTAAACATGTTTCTAGTATGATAAATGAGAGTATTTGGTCTTGTAATGTGTTATAATCTTGGTTTTGATGTCATTTTGTGGTGTATAGAGGGATATCCACTTAAGGGAGTTTTGTGGTGAGCAGTACATGAGTCTGTTGCTTGGATTGGGTCTACCAGATGATGACCGGGATGTGATGAACCATGCCAGCCTGCACCACATATCACAGACGGGGGATGTGCCCCATAATATTCCCATGTTGGCTGCACTATGTGAGAGATGGTGTACCGATACGTGCACATTTTTGTTACCTATAGGGGAGATGACTGTTACACTAGAGGATGTATATCACATACCACGATTGTCAATTTTTGGGGAGAGATTATGGGTTATGCCAATAGAGAATATGGAGCAATAGATTCCAAATCGTTAGATGGTATTTTGTGGGGACTCGAGTACTGATTTAGGCCCATAATAGTCTAGATGTTATTTTACGGTATGGGGTTCTGCACTTGTGGAAGTTTATAGAGGTTGTGATTGTGTCATGTATAGCCGTGGAGGGAGGAGTTGTAGGCATCTAGTAGAAGATGCAAGACATATGCCAACGGATAGAGGAGGATGGTTCTAGATACACATGGGTACACTGTGTATTGTCCTACCTATATAGAGACCTATACTAATTTACTCATGAGGAGCATGGTGGAGGGATAAGAGCCACCACACTATTGCATGTATGGGCATATGAGCACATAGTCGTATTGAGACCAGTTGAGGTCCATGAGGAGAGTGGGCTAGGCTAGAGATATATGCATGACGATGGGTGGATATTTTTGGTATAAATATGGACATAGATACCTATAGGGCATTGATAGATATGATGGGGCCCGAGGTATTTATATAGAGGTCATACCATGACTATGGGGATGGCCCGAGGATGTGATAGAGTTGCGATGTATTCAAAGGACTTTGTGGCTACAACACTTGTTTTTAGGTGTGGTGGAGATTTTTCAGGTAGAGAGAGTGTCATGTCAGTTTGGCATGGATTAGGATGTGCCCTCAAAGCCATATATATTAGAGCACCTAGGAGGGCCGGAGCTAGGCTATAGCCCACAATAGAGAAGTTATTACCATGGGGGAGAGGTGATGTAGACGCAACGATAGAGCTTTTGATGGAGATGGTGCAGGTTTCATAGAGGAGTACCATGCATGGTGGGTAGCTCACTAGTGGGTATTGTTGTACCCATTTTCCACAGGTCGAGTGGAGTTACTATATAGAGGAGGAGGAGAGGGGGAAGCACATTCCCCCAATCCCATAAAGCGTGGCCATACCCGAGCGTAGGTATTTTTATATGTACATTGTGGACTTAATAGTTTTTCTATTTTTTTATGGTTAACTAATGTATTGTAATTTGTTTTTATAGGTGATGTGTATTGGTCATTGATCATGGACACATCCATTTGTACATTAACGTGGAATGTGCTAACCAATATGTTTGGTGGAGGTATACTCAAGCATGTGGATGATATTGTGGGCTAATATGCCCATCTATTTGATCCATTATCCATAGTAGTTATGAAGTGTATAGTGATGCTAGGTGAAAGGGATGAGGCACACGAGGAGACTCGATGATCCTATGAGGCATTAGGTGGTGGCCGCTTAGCCCAGGATGTGTTTACACGGTATGTGGATTTATAGCATCAATTTTTAGAGAAGGCTACAAATATTACCTTATTAAGGAGGCAAGTTAAGTGCTATCAGGGTTGTAAACAACAATGTCACATTGATGGAGAGGCATCTAATTCTAGGACTCTCACAGTACTCAAGAGTGATAGTGATGATGAGGTCTGATTTGTACTATTGTATATGATGTGGGGCGGTGTTATCCCCTAGTGATGAGACATGTTTTGTTATGATGATTGTATTTGAGATATATGTATGGACACATGTTTTGATATATGATAATTTTGTGTTAGTGGATATAAGTGGCATAATGTGTTGGATGATGTATGATTTGATGTTTATTATACATGTTTTGTATTGTTTGATTAGTGTAGATTCACATTATAATGTTAATAATGGTAGTTAAAATGTTAATAGTGAATGATGGTGATTGATGAAAAATGTTTATTTGTAATGCATAGTTAATGTAGTGATGATAGTAGAATGGAATGTAAAAATAGATGATGTATAATCACCAAAGAAAGTAACATGTTATGTTAAATGATTAGAGGATGTGATCATAAAATGTTAATATGATGAAATTAGGGGGAGAATAAGTGATGCCCCTAGGGTGTGGATGAATATGCTCATTTAGTTAACACCCCTCAAAAGTCAAGAATGAGCCACATAAGAAAGAGTACATCATCAGGAAATGATTGAGTTCACTAGATGAAACGAAGAAGCACGTGATGAAAGCTTCTTAGAAAAATCCTCAACAAATCATGTAAGAACCGTAAGAACATAAGTACGTCATTAGGGGTAAGGTGATAACAATCACCTACCAAAGGCCAAAGTGGCCTAAAGTAGTGAAAGCATGAGGTATGGATGCAACATGAGTGTATGAACCAAATTTAATGTCATATGGAGTGGTAATGGGATATGCAGAAAATTGTGGGAGCCCATGTGATGTAGCAACATGAAACGGAGGTTAGCATGAATGTGATGGATATAATGGATGTAATTAATGTGATGGTGGAGGTAGTGGATGAGGTGGAGAACACACATGTGATAGTGATGAGTAACATATAAATTGAGCACCTGATGGAGAATACTCAAGTTAAGGATGCCTTCGGTGACGTGGTAGAGGACAGATGGACCGCTCATAAGATTTGAAGGAGATAATACCTGTATCCTCTAGTTGTTGTAATATATCATGAAGGGTGAGACAATCATTATCCCTATGGCCATTTATGCGATGGTAATTATAATAAGGTTGGTCATGTTGACACTGTAATCGGTGTTGTGGATGATGCTATTTGAGGGTAGGTGAATTAATCACTCATTAAGTAACACATGTAACACATCATGTGGTCAAGCATGAGGAGATAAATGTAAAGGCTCACATGACCTACGAAAACTCGGTGGGAATAGTAGCTTGTCTCGAGCTGGAGAAAACTATGGTTTTGTGGTGGAGTGGGTTGAGCTTGTTTGTTTTGTATGTGAGGAAAAGGTGGAGATGGCTTTGGATGCTCTATCGTAATTGTTGGTGGAATACTAGATGGAGAAATGGCAAGAGAAATATATGTAGTGTAGTCATTTTTACAACCACTAGAGAACAAGGGAACCCCATGCACGTCGGCCTATCACCCAAAGGGAGTTGGATGCTCACCCGAGGCATACATGTGCGTCGAGTCTCTCCTTTATGTGATTTTAATGGGAAACATTGTCTATGATAGGAACTTAAGGATAGTGAGAAGAAACGAGACATATTCATCATAGAGCTCAACGGATTCTAGACCAATGCATTCATTCTAGATAGATAGATACTTTAACCGATTATATGACTAAACCAAAATAGAAAGGAAAATGTATAAGGATTCATACTTATTTCATAAGAATACATGAAATTGAACTATGAATATATGAGGATGGACCAGAATCATTAATGATCATATTCAAATAATTTGGTAACCTCCTTACATCCATTAGATCCATTACAAAACACCACAATATGGCAGAATGAAATCATACATCATAACTAGATCTACATTCCTTAGCTCTCAATAAGAAAATTTATAGTCCCAAGCCCCTTGATGCATCCTTTTCCTATATTTTATCTACCCAAATCAATACAAATCTTCATGGCATTTCTATAGATCTCCACTCTCTCTATTCATCTTTCCTCCTCTCTTTCTCTCCCTGTGGGTGCTTCTATTTATAGGCCTCTTAAACTACCAAATTTTCTTTACGAGGCTTTAGATCCATTGCAAAGTGTTCGAGATGTGGTCCTCCATAAGAGCATGCTCCTACAGTGTCCGAGCTCTCCACTCCTTGCCATGATGGATTTCTATAAGTTTCCATCGTAAGGCATATTCCTTCCTAGGCCAACCCGTCACCAGCCTGGCACCTTATTCAATTGTTATGCATAGGAGGGTTACACTTTTCTCATGTTTTTTCCGATATGACAAATATGGATAAATCCTGAGACCTTGTTCTATCGACGCATAACACAGTCCTTCTAAACCCTCATAGAACCCTACCTTGTGCACATTCTTCTTGTATGCGCCCACACCTCAACTTAGGATTTTTGCGCCCATGCACATTTTTGTACTTAGTCAATATTTTAGGGGCCCAACATCACCCCACACTTTACTTGTTCTCTGCCCTCATGAACACTTCTTCAAAGAAAGAATTACAATAGACTTAACATCTTGGAAAAAGAATAAGGGAATGAATAATTGGGAAAAATTAAAGAATGGGGAAGTGTTGTCATTACTGCAACAAGATAGGAAAATATCTTTGCAAGTTATCCTCCAACTTTTTCCAGGCATCGAATTCATTTTTGCTCTCTGCAGAGGTCACCAAATAGGGTGCTTACCTCCTCAAAACCCAGTCCATTTCCTCGAGTGTTCAATGTTTCAACCATTCCTTCCAATTCCTTGCCCACATCCTCAAGTGCATCCATCCTTCTTGTAATCTGTGGGTACAACTCCTTCATCGTTTTTAATTAAACCTTGTAAGGTTTCAATAGATTCTGACTTCTTCTTGACCTCATCTAGGATCCTCTCTTACTCTGCTCTATTTCCTTTATTCTTTTCTTGGAATTCCTTGAGATCTACCTCATGAGTGGTGACCAGAATAATTTCCACTTTATCTCTGTCTGACGCAATTTTCATACGCAGCCTTAGTAGTATGGGTAGTAATTTTCACATCAGCAAGAACCTTGTTGTACTCGGTAATGATTGATACAACCTTCAATTTTTCCTCCTTCTCTAGGTGTGCTGCTACTTCTTTCGTGGATTCTAAGGCCAGAGGTTGCCTTTCCATGGTGAGGATGTGTGTTAAGTATTCAAGGAACTCAAGGAAAGATCCATACTTTTATGTGGGTGGTGCTAGGTCCGGATGCTTAAAAAAATGTCATTTGTGATGGATTCTACCTTCTTATATACTTCGTGCACCATTTCCTTTTCTTAGGTGTTAGAGCTGGTTTCTTGGGTGCCATTGTGTAGGTTATGTTTGCACTTCAAATTCTCTTGCTATGCTTCTCTACCCTTTCCAAGATTAGATCTCGAAATTGTGAAGAAAATCCTTTTCAACCCATGCCATAGCTACTAAACCCTCACTGGAATATCCCCTTCACAAGACGACACTTTTCCACAACTCTTTCTAAGCCCATGAACTATTTCCCTCCTAGTTTGCAGATCTAAACTGGTCACTCACGGTTAAATTTCTCCAATTTTTCTTCACACAAATCAACTTTAAAAGCCCTAGTTCACAAAAGTTTTTCCTTCTTTGTATTTGCAATGTAAATAATGAAGTGTACAACCTTATATTTATAGTTTTTCCCACTTTTCAACATTAAATGCTACCTTACCTACCACCGTACTTCAACACTTAATGCAAATTTTTCAACAAAACCTAACTTTAGCGCTTTAACTCATGTGCCCAATCCTTACACAGACAATCCCCCAACCTTCTGGTGCACATCTAACCCATCTTGACAGGAGACTCTTGCATGTGCATTACCAAGACTGAGTGTACTTCGTTATGATTTTTGCTCTCGCCTACCTCATATTTTCTTTTGCACTTATTTCTCTCTTGTACATGGATCCACAATGTAGCCTTACCCTGACACCAATGATCTTTTTTCACCTTTCCTTTTATGCACTTCCTTTCCTAGGGCCATCCAACCGGCTTTCCAATGCAATCCTTCCTGGTTCTTCCCACTTTGCACTTTCCTCTATATTATTCTAGCCCACACTAAAATGATGTACATTCCTCTACACATTCATAACCTTCAAAAAGTAAAGAGGTTATCGATGCCCAAGGCATAATGCAAAACAAAAATTAGAAAGGGAAACACAAGAAAATAAAAATGCACTAAGGGAAATCCTAAACTAACTGGCAATACTTCCTTACTTAAAAACACCAAGAAGGCTTATTTATAGTAGGGCTTTAGCCTACTCCCATTGAAGTGTCCTGAAAATCTCGTCCCATCCAACGCTTGCAACTGGCATGCACCTGAATCAAGGATGTATGAGATGATGTAGGGGCTCAACCAATGGACTTTCAACTTCCTAGGATGGCGCAGAAACTTGGAATCATAAAACAAGACCATCTGCCCAACCTCAAACTTCTTGTTCTTAATGTGACGATCATGCCATGCCTTTTATTTTTCTTTTTAAGTCCTCTCGGCTTCATTTGGATAGTGATCATCTCTCATCCAACCACATTAATTTTTCTATCCTTTCCTCCAATGATTTTTCATCATCTAATCCTCCCAGTAATGCGCAATATGCGAGAGAAGGTAACATGAATTCAACTGGTAAGACAACCTCCGTGCCAAACACCAATTGGAATGGTGTGGCTTTATTCGACCTCTTGTAGGTTGTCCTATATGTGGCTGGTAATTTGTCATCCCAATCATGTCTACCAATATCATAGATCTTAGTCAACGCATGACTAAGTATTTTGTTAAATGCTTCCACATTTCCATTTGCTTGTGGATGGTAAGAGTTATTCTTGTGATGAGCCACCATGAATTCTGATAAAAGAATCCTTACTATATCATTCAAGAAATGTGTACCCATATCACTATTCAAACTCAAAGGGCATCCATACATTGTAATATTGTTTTCCCATAGGAACCTTGCTATAGTAACTGCTATAAAATCCTTAGTGGGTGTTGCTTCTACCCACCTTGTCAAGTAATCTATGCAAGTGATTATATACTATGATCCAGTCCTACGTGCGGCTAGTGCAATAGGGCCTACGAAGTCTATAGCCCATTTTTTGAATGGCTCAGTGTTGGGAATAGGGTACAAAGGCATTTCATCTCTTCGCCCTAGTTTTCCAATGCACTAAAAATGGTCACACATCTTGAAATATTCCTTGCAGTCTTGATATAGGGTCTCCCATCATAATCTGACCATTAATATCTTGTGTGTAGTGGCATCACCTGCATAGTGTCCACCTGCACTACCTCTGTGTGCTTCTTCTATTATGGATAGGCACTCATGTTCTAGCACACACCGGCACAGAATCTCATCATGTCCTAGTTTTTATAAATCCCCACTAATCAACATGTAGGGTGCAAAGCGTATAACTAACCGATTTTTATCCAATGCCTTCATCCCTTCCGGTGCTACACGTATCTTGAGAAATACTGCAATATCTTACAAGTTTGAGGGTGCATGCCACAAAAAAAAAAGTTGTGCATCTAGCATGGTATCCTCAATGCTTTGCACGTCCTCCCTTGAATCGATTCTAGACAAATGATCAGGTCCATAATTACTTTTTCCTGGTTTGAAAACCATTATGAACTCAAATTCTTGGAAGAATAGCACCCACCAACATATGTGCCCTTGTAGAACGGGTTTGTTCACTAAATATTTCAATGCCATATGGTCAATGTAAAATATAAATGGAGTTGCTAGAAATTACTGTCTAAACTTGTGAAGCACATAGATCATTGACAATGCCTCACTCTCACTTGTAGTATAATTCCACTCTCTCACCGATGTTAAATTCCTGCTTCAAAGAACAAAGGATCATCAATAATCCCTTCACCAGGGTCTAAAAGTACTACTCAAATGGTGGTCCCTGAGGCATCAACATGACCGTGGAAGGGCTTATCCCAAGAGGGGAATCGTAGTATGGGCAGGGTGACAAGCCTATCCTTTAAAGTGTCAAATGCCTTCTGCTACACCTTTCCCCAATGAAAGTAACTTTTGTGTCTAAGAAACTCTTCTAAAGGCATGGCGATCTCGGGATATCCCTTAATGAACTTCCCGAAGTACCTTGTATGCCCAAGAAATCCATGCACTACGCTTTGACTAGTAGGCTCCCTCAATCCCATAATTACTGCAACTTTTGGGATCTACTAGTAGGCCTTCCTTACATATGACGTGTCCCAATAATGTTCCAAATGGGGTAGAAAAGACACATTTATTAATATTGAGGGATATCCTCAACTATCGACACCTTTTAAACATTAACCTTAAGTTGTCACAATGGTCCCTCACTAGCCCATATACTGTCCAATCATCCAAGTAGACTTGAAGAAATTTATGGATGAAGTCCTGGAAAGCTCGTACCACAATGCGTGAGAATAAAAAAGGTGCATTATTTAACCTAATAGGCATGACTATATAGGAAAAACTTCCCCACTCAGTGGTGAAGGTCATCTTCCTCTAGTCCTCCTTTGCAATCCTTACCTGGTGATAGCTTGAGAATCCATCTGTGAAAGAGTAAACCTCACGTAAATAGCCTGAGTAAGATCTCTTTAGTAAATGGGGTTGGGAAAGGATCAATGTCACACACTACATTCAGTCCCTTTAATCAACATAGATCCTTATCCTTCTATCCTTCTTTATACTCATTACCATTGGACTTATCCACTCTGACTCTTCAATAGCTTCAATGATGCCCAATGATATCATCTTATCTATTTCCTCCTTGAACTTCATGTGTAGGTTAGGATTCATCTGGTATGGTCTCTTCCAGACTGGGCATGCACCCTCATTCAACTTAATTCTCATTTTCCCCAAGGAATATTGAACTCCTTTTATTTCATGATACCCGCGTGGGAATAAATCCTAAAACTCATGTAAAATATCAATGACCTTAGAGACTTCTTTCTCTAACTAGTAGTCTCTAATGATTTCCTCCTTAGGTTTTGCTCCTGAGCCGATGTTAACATTCTTTGTATTTAAAGGTTCATGATGATCGCGTACTCAATCATCGAACTATCTAACACCTTGCGCCCCTAAGGAATGGTCAATGTCCAAGTTTTCCACCTCTTCCCCATCAATTATATAAACCATATTTCCTTTTTCTTTCTCTATACACGCATGCTATAACCATATCTCTTATGTTTATTATTCCTCAAAGCATCCCTCTAGGCTAGGTTCACGTAGTAAGTCTGGTAGCCTATCTTCTGCCATGGCACTATCCCTAATGGTAAGGTGCTTGACAACCTGCAACACCTTATCCACCAAGGGTTTTGTACTGATACTCAAATGTTTGAATGAGATCAACCGCTAACTCTTGCCAATTTCCTTTCTAGCGGCATGTCTCAAAGATGAATGTACCATGCACGTGCACAACCTTGTAGGGTGGAATACAACTTGTGAACCCATAATGAAGGTGGAAATTCTTTTGTGCTTCCCACCCAGGCTATCTCACATGCTTGGATATGGAAGGAAGTGGTCTCTTTACCATGGTAGTATTTTATAGCTGTGGGTGCGTTGCTCCTGCAAAACCTTATGGAGAAGGAAATTCTCACCTCACACCATTCTAAGAGGTTATCCCGATGTGTTTCCCACTAGCATGTAACAATTTTGAGTAAGACATAGCTTAACATCCCTCTTTGTTCATTCTCCTCCTTCCATTGAGCTTCCATCTCTTGTAAAAAGATCTCAGGGAAGGATCCTCCTAAATAATTAGGTAGCTTCTTTCTACTTAGGCACTAGACCGTACGTGCCTTTGTCACCTTTGTTACCGATCCTCTCAAATGTTGTCTGATTAACTCATAGGTACCATGTGCCTAATTATCAAATGCTATACTGGTGATGTCACTTAAGGACTGAGCATCTTCAAACTAGATAAATCCTTCTGTGGGATGGATTACCTCTAAATCCCGATTGAGTGTGTTGGTGTCCATTTTGATCCTCCATTATTTTCCCATCTTTCCCCTTTGTTCTATGTGCTCTAAAAACATTTTTCTTTGAGTTTGGTGGTCTGCAAGTTTCCCCATCTAGATTGAATGCTTTAAATGGCTCATAAACCTATTATTTTTCCCCAACTTGAAAGAAAAATACATGCAGCTCTGTTTTATGCCCTAAATTTCCAAATCCATGGGCCTCTATCATTTTTTCCATTTTTCCCGGCTTGTGGAGCTCGAATTTGCTCGTTTTGTACTTATTTTCCCTCAAAAATCCTTCCCCATGGTCAAAAATTGCTTGAAACGACTTCCCATATGTTTTTTGACCAAAAAATCCCTTACCCACAAGAAAAAAATCGAATTCGGGCGTCCTTAGAAAATTATATGTTTTTTTACGGTTGTACGAGTGTCATTTGACCGTCAAAATTAAGCTCAAAGGATGTATCCTACGTGGCCACTTCTGGTTGGATAAGGATCGGCGTAGTTTCTTTGTAAAACTTAGTGTTTTTGGCTTTGGGAAAAATTCAAAATTACCCCGTAACTTCGCAGGAGGACACATGTCATGTTCTTATGCCAAGGTGGGATAGAAGGTGGGCAGGGAACTTTGGTAAATTTTTCCTTTTTTGTGAAGGGGAAAAAAGGTGTGGAAAATCCCGCAGGTCCCCAATGGAGCAAGGGGTGGACACGTGGCAGGTGTAGAAGGAAGTGCGGGCTGGCGGGGGCAAAGGGGAAATTGTTCCCTTTTGCAAAAAGACTTAGAGAAAAATTTAAGTCGCAAGTCCGAATGAAGCAGAGGGAAGACACGTGGCGGGGAAAGAGCGGGTTGTCGAGGCCGAGGCGGAGGTAAAAGTGAATTAAATTCTCCTTTTGACAAAAAGACTTAGTATGGAAATTTGAAGCACTGCCCGCGAAAGAACCACATAGGGACACGTGTCAAGGAAAAATCGAGGCGCAGGCCAGGAAGGCAAAGTTGAAAAATTTCCCTTGGCAAAAAAAGGTGCTAAAATGTGGAATAAGCCCATGGATTTTTAGCGATAGAGAGGCTGACACGTGTCAAGGATAGAGGCAGGTATGGGCCGGCGGGAAAAAAGTGATTTTTTTCCAAATTCCAAAAAGGGTCAAAATGCGCATAATTGAGCCGTAACTTCAATGGGACCCACCATATACCAAATGTCATCACACAAATTCAAGGGCGGAGGGGCGGAGAAAAAGTCAATTTTTTCCATTTTTCCAAAAATGTTAAAAATTCAAAAGTGAGCTCGAATTCATTCCCAATTGTATTTTGACACATGGAGGGCCCAGATTGAAGGTGAAAGAGAAGATCAAGGGAAATTATACATTCTTCAATTTGGCAACCATTTTTTCTCCAGGAATTGTGGAAATGTTAATTTTGCATCAATTTCGATCGAATTTTTGGCGATTCATGTTGTTTGTGCTGTAAGGACCAATGCAAGTGGTTTAGGGATTAATTTGCAGATTTGAGGGTTTTTGAAATAAATTTTTACTCAGGCCCGTGCAAAACGTGAAATATCAAATTATAAAGTTGTAGAATCAGATTTTGGAATGATAAGGATGAAATGATGAAATGAAAGGGGTCTGCATGCTTGGAGAATGAAAAACATGCCTCCACAATGGATAATGATGAAGGATTTGTAATGATTCGCCATTTTTGAAACACTGACAACTTTGGTTGAAAATTTATTAAATGTCCCTATCTGTGAATCATGTTGGAATTTTGTAACAAACTTGATGCTAGGCATATTATTTTCTTGGGAAAGAAGGATCAAATGTAATTGAAAGTTATATAATGCATGTTTTGAGACATGCAAAAGGTCAGAGAAACTTAGAAATTCACAAGAAAATATGGGAAGAATCCCATTCTCTGAGAAACCACCTGAGAACCATTTCTATTTCTTTTTGCATCATATTTGTATCATGTTGAGTTGGTTTCAGTTGTAAAGCCATCAAAAAGCTTTGAGATTGTTCTTATAACATTCCCCTACTGATAAATTTGGTCATTCTGGATTATTTTGTGTTGTCTCTTGGCAAAATTTGCATGCACTTATGTTTCAGAATGTTTTCAATTTGTGTTTCTTGCTCCTATTGCAGTATTGTGTTTAAAATCTCTCTTGATCATACATGGTCTCATTTCTTATTGATGGTTTAGTGGCATCTGCAGTTTCACATTCAAAATCAAGAGCTTTCATCTGATAAAGAGATAAATAGATTTTAAATCACTTTACCTTCCTTGAATTCTGAGACTATTTGTAAACCTTTGGGTGCACCTTAGGTCATGATAAAATAGAGATTTTTGTATACTTTTTGGGTTCATCTGCTTCAATATTTTGTGGCAGGTTGTCAAAGATTGTGTGGAAGAGTGCAAATTTGGGCCTCCATTTGGTGCACATATCCTGGTTGAAGGAGTACCTTAACCCCTTTGAAGCATTCTGCTATTCAGGTGTTACAAATTTCTTACAAAGGTCCCCAAATAATTTTGCAAATTCTGGTTAGTCTTGTCTAAAATCTCCCACCAAAAATTCATTCAGAATAACTAATCCTACCCCATACTACCACTGCATTGCATTGTGTGTCAACAAAAGAACACAATCCATTTACAAAAATGCACAAAGAAAATCAGGATCATACCATGTCTCTAGTAGCCTCAGCCTTGTCTTGAAAGCATTTCCATCATTTAGTAGTGACAACTGTGTTGAATTTGAATAATGTAAAATTGATCATTTTTCCCAAGGCCATCTCCATACAATATGCACAATATAAGGATATCTCCACCTCCTTCACAAAACAGAGGCTGCAATATAGGTTCTCTTACCTTGGTTGAAAGGCACAACCTAAAATAGTGAGGATTAGATCAAAATCCTTTCAAGGTGTTACCCACTTCTTCAAATCATGAGTGCTAACAAGTAAGATAAATTGCTTCCCCAAATACAAAATGACATATAAATCATTTATCTACCTCTGAGTGTCTTGTAAAATCCATGATGTTGCTCAAGTTGTGAAGGAGATTAAATCTGGGTACCAACACCTTCTGGTGCTTACAGTCGGGACATTATTCAAGTGTTTCAAGATTTCAAATCCTCGTAATATTTCTTATGTGATTTATGCGCAATTACAAATCAGTATCATCGTGCCCGATAAGATTCATAAATTTGGAATGAAGAGTGGAATTCTAAGTTTGATGTTTTCTTAGTTCAATCTAGTCTATGTGTATACAAATTATTTTAATGCATGTCAAACTCGTAATGTCCCTTACAAATTATGCATGCAAATACATTGTTGAAGAATCAATTTACAATTATAATTGTAAGGATTAAGTGAAGATATAAGTTTTACCTGCAATTTTACTAGTTTCCAGCAATTGTTGCACTTCATTAGCATTTTTGGTTGATAAATTCAAGAAAAGGAAGGTCTGATCTATAAAGTTTGGTAACTTTTTCAGTGCTGATAGGTATTTGACAGATTATTTTAGTGCATTTGCACAACTAGGGTGAAATTCCTTAGTGGCGACTCCATGTTGATTTGATCTTGATAAATACCAGTGTCTTAACCTTTCTATCATTTACTTTGGTGTTGCTAATCTCTGCAAAAATGGAAGGAAGAAGATCTCTCTTCATTAGAGACTCTGCTAAGAAATTGTTTATAGATTCAAGAAACTCATAGTTGGAAGGGAGAAGATTTTGGAAGGTTGTTAAAGGTCAGACATTAGGAAAATATATATCCATTGGTGAGAGAGATCAGCCTTTGGTAGAGGATTATCACTCTTCTTCAAGTGATTCTAATTCAAGAAATCCTCTCATAAACTTGTTTTCCTCAGCTAGTGAAGGTCCTTCTACTATACCGGGTAAGTTCCTTCTCTAATCTGCACCTCTATGTTTCAATTCAAATAAAAATTTCCAAGAAAATCAGCACTTAGAGAATACCAGTCTTGTGAATCACATTCTTGAGCCCTAAATACCTTGCACTCCTCATCAGCTTGTGTCACCCCAAGATCACCTCCACCAAACAATATGGCTCAGCCTAGACCTCCATTTTTTGTTAACACCTTTGGTCTTATAGACTTTAGAGGAATGGATGGTTACCCAAATGCTATCCCACAAGATGTCAGAAATAGGTTGCCAAAATTCCAAGGTAACAATGTTATAACTTGGTGATCAGCATCTCAAAAATTTTGTTAACATGATGGAAGATTTTGAAATAGAGTTTGAAGATGTGTATATTAAATTGTTCATTCATACACTAGAAGAGGATGCTAGGGATTGGTACAAGGCTCTTCCTGATAATTCAATTGATTCTTGGACTGAGATGAAGAATGCATTTAGGTTGCAATATGGTGATAAGATTGATCCTAGATTTCTCTTGTCTGAATTTGAGAATATCAAGAAGAACCCAAATGAATCAGTTCATGACTTCAACACAAGGTTTAACAAAACTTTGAGAAGGCTTCCTGTTAGTTTGAGGCCCTATGATGAGTCTTGTTTAATCAAATATGTAGATGCATTTGATAAAAAGGCAGCCTATTACCTAAGAGACAAGAACCCTACCAATCTAAGACAAGCTTTCACCATGGCACTTCAAATTGAAAACAATATCAAAGCAATTGGGAAACCTCTCAAGAGATATGGTGTAAAGTTGATAAACCCTGAAAAACCTCAAGCTAGCAAGGGTGCTGATTTAGAGGAGGTTGTGAAAACTTTGGCAGGGGTTGTCAAAGAAATCTCATACAAGTTGGCAAGAGTTGAGAAGGGAACTGGACAAACTTCATAAGGTCAGCCAGAGAGAACAAAACCATGATAGATTTTCCAATCATCCTAGAGTTGATCAAAGGGTAGATGATAGAGGAAAAGGACCTATGGGGTCTACAAATAGACATCCTCAAACACGTGAAGGAAGAGTGTTACCTAATCCCCTAACTATCGGGGTTGTTGTTGTTGAAGTAGTTGCTGATATTAATTGGTGTGATAGGTGTTTTCTACCCCATCCTCCTTGTGAAGTGGACCTGAAAGATGGTGAAGCTAATAATGATGATGGTATTGATGATGATATTTGCATGGTGGGTTGTTCTTCAAGCTCACAAGGAGGAGAAACATTGATCAAGTGATAAGTTCTAGGAATACTGCTACCTTTTGGGATTGTATCAAATGGGTACAATTTTTCTTCCTCCTCATACTCTTGAAGTTGATGTGGTGCAAGATTTTGAAATTCCTAATAATGACTTTGAATGCTTAAGAGCTTTGATGATTAATAAGTATGATGGTGGTATCTCTTCGAGGAAGATAGACAATTGTTGATGAATGTTGTTGTAGCTCAAGAGAAAGACTATAACACTAGAAGCAAATTTTTTTAGGGAGTTGGGCCTCAAGGAAAACCTAAAACACCCTTTCTCACAAGCATTCTCAAAGAAGCTTCTAGGAGAGAAGCACCTGCCAAAAGTTTCGTTTTCCCAAACAAAAATTACAGTCCTCCTCATACCCAAGCTACCAAGAATCCCTTGCCATCTAATGAATCTTCTTGTCTCCCTTCCAATGTTATTTTTCCAAAGAGTGTTCCCTATGACATATCCCAAGTATTGAGCCAAATCAAAGTGAGTGTTCCAATCATTGAGTTGCTTATAATTCCTAAGCATAAGAAGAGAGCATTTGAGTACTTAGGGTTGAAATAAGAGAAGACTACTCTAGGCAGAAATGTAAATGTTGTTGAGATTCCTCCTCAAATCATTGTTGACCTTGAAACACCACCGTAGTAGTAGAGGATTTTGGAGAGAAACTTTAGGTATATTTGGGGACATCTTTGGTTGATTCCCAATTGAATGTTGATTCATTCTTCACAAATTTGATCATAAAGGATAGGCTACTTCACAATTGTATGTTTGATTCTGGTGTATCATGTAATGTCATGCCTCTAGAAGTCATAAATGAGTTGGATATGAAATTGAAATTAGCCTATGGAAAGTGTATGGCCATGGAATCAAGAGAAGTGTTGGTTGTTTGTTGTGTCAAGGGTTTGGTTGTGCAGCTCTCATCTTATCCTGGGAGGAATTTAAAATTGAATGTTGTGATTTTTATTGCCATGCCAAATGGGGTATGTTATTGTCAAGAAAGTGGTTTGCAAGTGTTGGAGGGAGTGTCCAAATGGATATGTATTTTTCCACCATTCCCATTGAGGGAAGCCTTGTCAAGCTCTATGGAGAAAAGAAAATGTTGCATCTAATTGAGGACCCAAACAATGCTTCTTATGAAGTATTATTTGCTGATGTTGATGCTGATAATTTTATTGGTTTTGCTGATGGAAAAGAACACAAAATGGATCAGTCAAAGTGCCTTGAATAGGTATGTTCTCCTTGGACCTTTCTATTTGATGGAGCTTGCTCCAAATTTGGAAATGGTGCTGGTGTAATTCTGATTTCTCCTAGCTTGGAAGAATTTGTTTTTTCCTTCAAGCTTAATTTTGAATGTACTAAAAACATTGCTGAGTATGAAGCCTTGTTGTTGGGTCTGAGAATTTCATGGAAGTATGGTGTCAAGGACATCATTGCAAAGGGAGATTTAGAGCTAGTTGTTAAACAAATAAGAAAATTGTATGCTACAAAAAATCAGCGATGAAGTAGTATAAGCATGCAGTTTGGGATCTAATTGAGATGTTTGATTCCTTCAATATTGTGAACCATGAAAAAGTTTGAATGCTTCTGCTAACAAGTTGGTAGTGTTGGGGTCAAGATTTGGAGTTTTCACCATTTCACCTTATTGTGAGTACAATGTTGAAGTGTTAACTAGGCCAGCTATCCCTAACAACATCAAACATTGGTAAGTGTTTAATGATGATGCTCAAGTGCAAAGGTTCTTACAAAATCAAGGTGAGTTTGTAGATCAGCATATTGATTGGGAACCAATGGTATTTATGACTAAATGAAGACAAACTTTTTTGGAAAATATATTATCTAATTGAAAACTAACACCATTCCTAGAGGTCTTATTGCTCTTGAGTCAAATTTTAGCAATGTTGATTGCATCATCAATAGAAACATATCTGCCTCAAGGGATGTGGAAGAGCATGACTTGGGAACAAAGGAAAAACCAAGAAAATTTTGGTTGGGCAACAGTTTAAACAAAGAAGAAAAATAGTCCTACCTCCAATTGTTGAAACAATATCAAGACTACCTTGCCTGGTCATATTTAGAGCTGAAAGCATATAGAGAAGACTTATTTCAGCATGAGATCCCTCTTGAAAAAAATGCCAAACCATTTAGATAGAAGCAAAGGCCAATTAATCCACTCCTCTCCATGAAAATGCAAGATGAATTGAAGAAACTGAAGGAGGGAGGGATCATTCAACCCACAAGGTATTCATCTTGGGTTGCAAACCTTGTGCCAATCAGAAAGAAGAATGGAGATATCAGACTTTGTGTAGACTTTAGAAATCTAAATAGAGCTTCATTGAAAGACAATTATCCTTTTCTAAACATGGATAACATGCTACAGTTAGTGACTGGATCTGAATTGTTGTCCACCTTGGATGGTTTCTCTAGAAACAATGAGGTTGTTGTCAAGGAGTCAGAAAAATTTAAAACTACCTTTACCACTCCTTAGGGAACATATGTTTATGTGAGAATGCCTTTTGGTCTCATGAATGCTAGGGCTACCTTCCAAAGAGTAATGGATGTTGCTTTTTCTGGTTATATAAATGACTTCATTATAGTTTATCAGGATGATGTGACTGTATTTTCAAGGAGCAGAAAATATCACTTGCAACATTTGGAAAGAATGTTGATCAGATGTAGAGAATTTGGAATCTCTCTCAATCCAAAGAAGTGTCACTTTGGGGTGCAAAAGGCCAAGCTTCTTGGTCATATTGTTTCAAATTCTGATTTCATGATTGATTCGAAGAGAGTAGAAGCAATCAGCAGGGTGCCAATTCCAAGAACAAATAACTGCATCCAATCTTTCTTTGGGAAAATCATTTTCATTAGAAGGTTTGTGTCCAATTTTGCTGAGTTGACTCTTAACATCACATGCATGTTAAAGAAAGATCAAGTTATCAAATGGGAGGAGGTTACTTGTTTAGGATTTTGAAGGAATCAAAGAGGCACTTAAACATGCACCTATCTTGGTAGCTCCGAATTACAAGAAGCCTTTCCAAATCTTCTCCTTTTCTTCTGAAAATACTATTACATCTGTTTTGCTCCAAAAGGATGAAGATGGGGTTGAGAGGCCTATTTCCTTCTTTAGCAAGGCTTTACAAGCTGCTGAGTTAAAATATACAATCATGGAAAAACAAGCATTTGCCTTAGTGAAAGCAACAAAGGTTTTCAGGCCTTATATTTTAAGTTCAAAAGTTTTTGCTTATGTTCCCCACACCATGGTAAAAGACATCTTATCAGAGATGGAGATCTCAAGTAAAATATGTAGATGGGTGAAAAACTATAGGAGTATGATATGGAAATCCAAACCATAAAGTTGGTAAGAGGTTTGGGTCTTGCTAAGCTCATGGCTGAGAGTAACTTACAGACTGTGGAAGTGAATGAAGTAGAGGAAGAAAGGGCAGATGTTCTTAGGAAATTGGTAAGTTCTGAATGGTACAAGGATATAATATTTTACCTCGACACCTTTACTTTACTGATCATTTAAATAAAAATAAAAAAAGATCCCTCAAGCTTGCTTCTCAAAAATACATCATCATTGACTTTGGGCTGGCTTGGAAGAACCCTGAAGGTGTCCTCTTGAAGTGTGTAACTAAAGATGAAGCTCCCAAACTAGTTGCTGATTTCCATGGGGAAGTTTGTAGAGGAAAATTTGCTGGAAGGGTTACAACACATAAAGTTTTGAGAGATTTTTATTGGTGGCCTACTCTCTTCAAATATGCAACCATGTTGATAAGAAAATGTGAAAACTACCAAGTGTTTCTTTAGAAGAATGAAAGCTTCGTGCTCCCTTCCTTTGCAGATGTTTCAATTGAAGCTCCTTCAAATAGTGGGTGATGGACTTCATTGGAAATATTTTAGATCCTTCTAGTGCTGGAAATAAGTAGATTCTTGTAGCCACATATTACTTCAACAAGTGGGTAGAGGAAATCCCCACCAAGAAAGCAACACACCAAGTTGTTATGGACTTCTTGCTGAATAATATCAGATGCAGATTTGGTGTGCCAGTCAAGATTGTGGCTGATAATGCCATGTGTTTTAGAGCTAAACCTTTGATGGAAATGTGCAAGGAGTATGGAACCAATCTGACTTATTCTTCAAACTATAATCCCCAAGGAAATGGACAAGCTAAGTCCAACAATAAGAATTTGTTAAAGATCATTAGGAGGACCTTGGAGTTGAACAAGAGAAAATGGGGTGAACAACTAAAATTTGTAGTTTGGGCTGATAGAATCACTACCAAGAGAGCTACTGGTAAGAGCCCATTTGAATTGGTGTATGGAACTCAAGCTTTACTACCCTTACATATGCAATTATCTTCATTTCAGTTTTTTCAACAACTTGAGGATCAAGAGGTCAGTCCATATGAAGTAAGGATTAATTAGATTGTGGAGCTAGATGAAGAGAGAAGAGCATCCCACTAGAGGCATGTTAGATTTAGAGAGAAGTTGAAAAGATTGTTTGACAAGAAGGTCACTCATAGGGTCTTTAATATTGGACATCTGGTTTTGCTATGGGACAATAGAAATGAAGATAAGGGGAAACATGGAAAATTTGATGCATTATGGATGGGCCCTTACTCCATTGATATCATAATTGGTGAGAATACTCTTATACAAATCCACCCCCAGGGTTGATTTGATAACATACATCAGAATTCTCAAGTCCCAGGAAAATGGATGGATTTAGGGCAAAAATCATGTTTCTAGGGTCCCCTCAGAAATTTTTCTAACTCTCCTGTCTAGGTTGAAAAGAGCAAGCTCTGAGAAAATGCGAAAAAGTTGCAGAAAATAAGCTTGGGCCAGAAAAAATTGTGAAAATCGGCTAAGTCCTTGTCCTAGGAACAGTTGGGACATTCGGATCACCAAGGAGTGGTTCGGCTGAAACGCCTCTAGGCAGCCCACGAAGCACTGGGACAAGTGGAAAAAATGTACGCGAAAGGGTGTGTGAACGGCAGTTCGGCCGAAAAGGAAAAGTGAAGCAAGTGGGACAATCAGTTGTCGGGACACGAGGACGCGGGAAGCCGGTTCGGCCGAAGGAGAAGAAAAATGACTAACTGGGACATTTGGGCCTTGAGGATGCGAACCACCCGGATCGGATGAAATGGAGAACTTTCATACTAAGCAAGTGGGACATCTGGGCCGCGAGGACGCGAAGGACGCGAAAAGGCGAAGCGGCCGAGAGCAAAGGAAGCCATTTCGGGTGGTTCGGAAGTTTTTGTCCCACGCAGCACTGGGACATTTGGGACAAATGGACGCAAAGGATGTGAACCAGCCGGTTCGGCCGAAATGGGAAACTTCAGCACAAGGACAAGTGGGACAAATGGATGCGAAGGGCGCGAAGAGCCGGCAGACCCGCGGACCAACCAAATCATGACACGTGTCACAAGAGGAAAGTCCAAAAGTCAAAGGGCGAGGTTTCAAGCACTGACCTGAGCCAATAAAAAGAGGACATGTGTCCAATGAAGTAGGGAAGGAGAGAGAATCACATGAAAATCAATGCATGCCACGTGTCATCCAGTGTGGCGAGCGCGGAAGAAATTTAAAAATCTGTTTTCACCTGTTTTGTGCCCTAGATCTTCAGATCGACATATCTTTCGATCCAGAGCTCAGATTTGCACATTCTTTATATCAACGGAAATCCTATGAAATTATCTATGTGATTCTGGGGTTAATATTGAGTTTTGGTGCATTCTGGAGAGAGAAAATCAAGAAATGGCTCTGACACGTGTTCATGGCCAGAAGTGACATTTCAGCGACCAGATTTAATGTAGAATGGGTCTCATTCTCCTGTAATTCAGTCAAAGTGATAGGGTATGGGTTTGTAAGGTCCCCCATGCCATTTTAATGCATCTGCAGTCAAGGAGGGATGGGTTCTCATGTTTTGTATGTTTTCTGTCTCCTGGGCTCGACCCATGCAATGTAAAAGCCAGATTTGGCTCATTTTCAAGGGGGAACATTTCTTTGGATAGCAAGCTTCTTCTTTCACTTGTAACAAGTGATTTTTTGCAAGTATCAGACTTCTTCAAAAATTGTAACAGGTTTTCTACCTTTTCATGTTGTAATACAAGGATTTTGACAGTGGAAATGAAAATACAGGCTCTGTGATCAGTTTTCAGTCCTCTATTTGTGTTGCTTATTTCATTTCAGACCTCTGATTACATCTTATCAGCTTGTGTGCATGATGCTTTATGTTGTATTTTTATGATCTCAGTGTCTATCTACAAAAGAAGAAGTGTTCACCACTCCTCCTTTGGTGTATCACCTGTTAGTTTAGTTTCATTTTTGCACTTTCTATCTCTATCTCCTTGGATGTTAGAGTAGGATTAAGTTTCAAACCTCTGTAATTTTGTAAAATATAGATCTAAATCGAGGATTTTGAGGAACCAACCTCTAATCAGTAGATTCCTCTCTTAGTTTCACAAGTCCCCACGCTTGGAGAGAGGTTTCCATGTTGTGCAATCACACTGGATGCTAGAGTGATCAACCTAGAAGCCTGATCTGCATCCAGGGGTGCTGTGAGTCTGCAACAACAGTTTTGGCATGCCCGGTGGGACCTAGAGGTCTCATTTTTATTGCAGCAAAGTTGATATGCATCTCGCTATAGTTTTCTTGCTTATAAGAGCTATTATTTTCATATCTGGCGACTCCAAGGGGAAGAATCAACAGGTTTTAGCAAAGGCAGGCCTGAAAATCACGAGAAGAATCACCACAAGGTCAAGAGTTAGAGAAGAAGAAGTGATGTTTGAATACCCGCAGCTTATCTCCAAGAAGAAGGCAAAGAGGAAGAAGGATTCAGATGTATTCATCTCCACCAAACAAACCTCTCTCAAATCCGCCACCTGACAGGCCTTTCATTCAGTATACAAGGGCTTTAAGACCGATTAGAATGGCTCAAAACAACCCCTATGTCAACTTCACAGGCAGCAGCCCACTTGCTCTCAATGCACAACATCCAGTTCCTATTGCAACCTTGAAGAACATTCCCTACTTCACTGGAGAAAATCAGACTACTCCAAACGATCATGTTAAAGATATTGCTAACCTTTGTGCAATTCATGAAATCAATGAAATGCAAGTGGTCACAAAGTTACTGGCATCTTCCTTCAAGGGTAAAGCATTACAATGGTTTAGGAGCCTTGGAGCTAGTTCTATCACAAACTAGAATCAGTTGTGTATTGCACTTCACGAGCAATTTGGAGAGAAGGGAGACAACTTGTCTCTTTTGGAGCAGCTAACAACTATCAAGAGAGCCCCCAATGAGCAGCTGACTGACTTCAACTTCAGATTTCAAAGGTCTTGGGATAGGATTCCAGTGGCAGTCAGGCCAACAGTAGAAGGTGCTTTTCTATATTACCTTAAAGCTTTGAATTCTGATATTTCTATGTTAATTCAATCTATGGGAGGCACAACCTTACCTGCTACTTATAGCATTGCCATTAGAGCCGAAAACTATCTTATTCAAGCTGGTAAACTGGCTCCTAGGCCTCCCATGCCCTTGTATCCAAACTTAGAAAATCCAAGCACTAGTTAAACACCCACTTTAGCTCCTGTTCCTACGCCTAGAAATCAAAGTTCAAGTGAAACTTCTACTTCATCCTCTAGTGCTTCAAATGAACTCCAAGAGGTCATGAAACAATTGCAAAACCTAGGCAATGAGCTGGTTACTCTCAAGAGACAACGAAGCCCAAGGTTTCAGACCTTCTTATCAACCCCAAGCTCACCTAATAGGCAGCCATACCAACAAAATAGGTCACCAACTCAGCTGCGCAAATCAAAATCAAAGCCAAGTAAGGCCTCCCACTAATAGACCATTTTAGCCCTATAACCCCAATGTTGTATCTACTTCTAAAGCATTAGTGCCAGTCCAAAATAACATGGCCCAAGAATATGATTGGTGTTTCTCGTGTATTCAGCCACACAACCAATCAATGTGCTTTAACGGTGCATTAAATCAAGCCCTGATGGTGCAAACCATTGGTGGGTCGCAAGAACCTAGTCATGAAGGAGATCAGCAGCAGGAAGCATCTCAGCATGGGACATCTCCGAATGAAACTACTCTTATCAATTGACAGGCTGAAGATTTCTGTGGTATGAATCAAATACACTCTCAGAGTGTTGTAGCCAACACAAGGTCAAAAAGGAGAAATTTGGGTGAAGAATAGCCATTGGCCCCAAGTAGTTCACGACCTTTTGTCACTCCACAAGGTGTTGGCAAACAAAATGCAGTTCCAAACATGCAAGAAGCACCCAAACCAGCACCTAAACCAACTCAAATGCCAGTTGTTACTGCCCACGTGCAAGGAATGAATGCACAAGCTAGGGGACAGCAGAGGGATGCTTCATCCCCATTCAACATCATTGATCAGATGAAGAAGACAAATGTAAACATATCAATGTGGGAATCCCTATCCATCCCAGGACAAAGAGATCTATTGCAAGCTTCCATGAAGGATTGGTCAACTTCAAACCAACAGGTCCAAATGCAAGAAAAGGTACTCACAAATGCTGCCCAGCCTGAAGGAAATCATGGAGGTCAGCAAGGTAAAATGTTGAAGCCCCCTCCATTTTATGTTTCATTGATCATAGGAGATAAGTTGGTACATAATTGCATGATTGACTCTGGGGCAAGTAGTTCAGTAATGCCCAAGCAAATAGCTGATCAGCTAGGGCTTCAATATGAAGTCATCTCCAAGGGTGTAGTGCAATTAGATGGGACAGCAGTGACAACGGTTGGAGTAATCAAAGGTTTGAGCCTCACACTGCACGCATGTCCCAACGTAATAGTGTTACAAGATGTGTCAGTCATAGACCTGCCACCACTCTTTGCATTGTGCTTGTCGAGGGACTTCACGGCCAAGATTGGAGGGTATTTGTCTACTGATTGGTCACACATGCTATTCAGAACAAGGTATGGAACCAAGGCCACAATCAGGTCTGAACCTATTGCGAACTTTCACATTGAGCCTTACACTACCAGCCAAATTAATGCCAATTGCTCAGCATTTGATCAAGAAGATCACCCTAGCACTGATGAAACTGACACCAAGGTTGGAAGCATCCCAGATTTGACTCTTGATGAATGGGCAAGCAAGGTGCATGCTTTTGATCCCTATCAAGAAATAGAAGAATCTGAGCTAGGAGTTTATTGTTTACATGAAGAGGATCAACCTCTCCCCAGCATCACCAAGCCAGATCATAAGGACAAGAATGAAGTATGGCAATTGTTCTTTGATGGATCAAGGAGTAGACAAGGTGCAGGAGGAGGAGCTATGCTCATTTCACCGCAAGGTATAAGGTATTACTCAGCCTTCCGTTTCCAGTTTTCCTGTTCAAACAACACGGCTGAGTATGAAGCCTTAATTCATAGATCGACCGGGCAATGAAGAAAGGCATCAGGAATTTACAAGTATTTGGTGATAGTGAGCTGGTCGTAAACCAAGTCAAAGGAAAAAATGCTGCCAAAAATGATCTGCTTAAGTGCTACAAAAATCGGGTATGGGATCTTATTGAAGATTTTGAAGCTTTTAGCATCAATTCCATCCCAAGGAAAAAGAATGAAGCCGCTGACAGACTTGCAGCAATTGGGGCTGCGTTTGATGTTGCAGAGAGTATCAAAAGTGAGAAATCTCAGCCTCATATCAAATTGGTTGTGAGACCAGCTGTTCCAGATAACAACACAAGTTGGCAAGTCTTCGAGAATGATCAACAAATTGTTAATTTCCTACAAGAAGAAGCTGAGTTCTCCACCAGAAATCAAGACAAGCTGGAGCAGCAATATGGTGATCAGGTAGTACAGCTGAGAACTAACAAATTACCAAAAGGCCTCATAACCTTGGAGTCAATCTTCAACCCGAATGATCAGTTCCGGAAGGAGAAAGCAAACATTCAAGTGAAGGGTGAAGATTCAGAGCCTATTTTAGTGGAAGAAGGCAAAACATTGCAGATTGGCAAAGTAAGTACCTCACAAGAGAAATCTGATTTTGTTCAGCTTTATCAAGAATTCCCAGATATCTTTGTTTGGAATTACAAAGATCTAAGAGGTTTCAACCCAAAGCTAGCACAACATACTATTGAGATGGATCCAAATCCAAGCCTGTTAGGCAAAAGCAAAGGCCAGTGAATCCCCATATTGAACCTCTCATGAGAAAAGAATTAAGCAAGCTTATTGAGGCTAGTATCATCTTCCCCATCAAACACTCAAGTTGGGTTGCAAACTTGGTGCCAGTGAGAAAAAGAAATGGAGAAATCAGACTATGTGTTGACTTCAGAGACTTGAACAGAGCCTCCCTCAAGGACCATTATCCACTCCCTTCCATGGAGCAAATATTGCAGGTGGTAGCTGGTTCAGAAAGGTTTTCACTACTTGGTGGTTACTCAGGCTATAATCAGATAATGGTGAATGGAGAAGATCAATTCAAGATGGCTTTCACCACTAAATGGGGCACATATGCCTACAAGAAGATGCCATTTGGCCTATCAAATGCCGGAGCAACATTTCAGCGAGCTATGGATATGGCATTCAAAGGCTTAATCAACAATATAGTGCTGGTATACCAAGATGATATCACTGTCTTCTCAAAGAATGCAGCAGACCATCTCTTTCACCTCAGACAAGTGTTTAAGAGGTGTAGAAGGTTCGAGTGTCATTGAATCCAAAGAAGTGTATATTCTTGGCACACAAGGGCAAATTGTTGGGCCACATTGTCTCTAGGGAAGGGCTAACAATTGATCCTGAAAGGGTTGAAGCCATCCGAACGCTCCCATTGCCACACCACAAGAAATCTCTTCAAAGCTTCTTAGGAAGGATAAACTTTGTCCGCAGATTTGTGCCTAATTTTGCCACTCTTGTGAAGCCTCTAACAATGATGTTGAAGAAGAGTCTGGCATTCAAATGGACAGCAGAAGGCAAAGAGAGTTTTGAAAGCATCAAGCATGCAATATCACAAGCTCCAACTCTTATCAACCCATACTTTTCAAAGGACTTCATGTTGTATGCATTTGGAGGATCAGACACAATCTCAACTATCTTAACACAACTAAATAGAGAAGGTTTAGAACAGCCCATAGCATTCTTCAGCCAAACCTTGGAAGATTACGAAATAAAGTATTCTTTCATCGAAAAGCATGTCCTTGCTATCATCAGGAGCTTGAAGAAGTTCAGACATTTGGTCTCAAACAATAAGATTCAACTGCTGGTCTCACATGCTGGGGTTAAGGATTTCCTCCTCAACAAGGATTTGAATGAGAAAAGGGCAGGTTGGATCACCTGTGTCATGGAGTATGACATTGAGATCAAGATCACCAAGCTGGTAAGAGGGAAAGGATTGTGTGAGCAGCTGGTTTTGGGGAAGCAAGAGGAAGTATGCAACGAAGAAGAGGCTGTTTTGACAGTCCAGGACAGTCATGAGCCAAGTGGCAAACAAGAAGAAGACAATGCTGCCCCGACTCCTTGCTGGACCCAAGATATTATGCACTTCCTAGGCATAGGCCTATGCCCTCCAGAGATGAACAAGACCCAAAGGAGACACTTCAGATTGCAGGCTGTCCCATATGCCATTGTTGATGGAGTTTTGTTCAAAAAAGATGTAAATGGAGTGCTTTTTTGAGATGCATTAGCGCAGTCGATTCAAAAGGTGTTGGAAGAGTTTCATGGTGGACCAACCGGTGGCCATTTCGCACCAAGAGTGATAGCTCTAAAAATCACGAGGCTGGTTATTATTGGCCTAAAATCTTCAAAGTGATTGCTATGCATGGATCAAGAGGTGTAAGAATTGTGCATTCTTCACAGAAAAGAGAGACTTGCTGCCCTTCCATCGCATCCAATCTCGCTGACCAGCCATTCATGCAATGGGGTTTGGACTTCATCGGAGTCATTAATCCCAATTCAAGCCAAGGGCACAAATGGATTTTGACAGCCACAGACTACTTCACCAAATGGAAAGAAGTAGTAGTACTCAAAGAGGCAAATGAGTCAGATTTTATGAGGGGATAACAACCAGATTCGGTGTACCTGCTACAATAATCTCTGATAATGCATTGGCATTCATTGGATCTAGGGTGACTGAGTGGGTTGTCAAGAACGGTATTTACCTAAGCACTTCATCGAACTATTACCCTCAGGGTAATGGCCAGGCCGAGTCTACAAACAAGAATTTGTTGAGGATCATTAGGAGGAATCTTGATGAGAATCAGAGGTCTTGGCATACCAAGCTGAAATCAGCCTTATGGGCTGATAGGATCAATCCCAAAAGATCCACAGGTAACTCTCCATTCAGGCTTGTCGATGGAAGAGAGGAAATCTTGCCCATGTCACTTGAGTTGCCAACATTGGAACTCATGAAGCAGCTGGAGTTGCTGGAATTTGAGCCCATGGAGGTGAGGTATGCCGAGTTGATGGAGCTGCAAGAGATCAAAATCAGCATCCCAAGCAATGGAAAAGGATCAAGTCATGATCAAGAAGACCTTTGATAGAAAGGCCAAAGATAGATATTTTCAAGTTGGAGATCTAGTTTTGAAATGGGATGTGAATAGAGAAAAACCGGGAAGGCATTCAAAATTTGATGCCATTTGGAGTGGTCCATACGTGGTCACAAAGTGCAAGAACAACAATGCTTTCCAATTAGCCTCACTGGAGGGTGAAGAACTACAGATTCCAGTCAATGGAATCTATCTCAAGCATTGCTTCTAGAGGGAAGTTCACTACCTTTGTAAATATTAGATTAGATTTTCTTTCCTCCAAGTGCTTGTGCACATTGTTTTGCTATAGGTTAGTTTTGTTTTCCCTAAGTGCTTTGGCACAACTTGCTATCCATGGAGATGTTTTACAGTCCTTGCTTTTATCAGGAGACATTCCATCTTCCTCCTTGCACATTCTGAGTCAGTTGAGGTTCTAAACAAAATATTTGATGACTCCATGCCCAATGGACTGCTTCAGGCAACTGGTATCTTCAAGGTATCCCTGAGTCGCCAAATTGTTATCCAAATCCACCCCCAGGGTTGATTTGATAACATACATCAGAATTCTCGAGTCCCAGGAAAATGGATGGATTCAGGGCAAAAATCATGTTTCTAGGGTCCCCTCAGAAATTTTTCTAACTCTCCTGTCCAGGTTGAAAAGAGCAAGCTCTGAGAAAATGTGAAAAAGTTGCAGAAAATAAGCTTGGGCCAGAAAAAATTGTGAAAATCGGCTAAGTCCTTGTCCTAGGAACAGTTGGGACATTCGATCACCAAGTAGCGGTTCGACCGAAATGCCTCCAGTGGCCCGTGAATCACTGGGACAAGTGGAACAAATGTACGTGAAGGGTGCGAACCAGCCGGTTCGGCCGAAAAGGAAAAGTGAAGCAAGTGGGACAATTGGGCCGTTGGGATGCGAGGGACGTGGAAAGCCGGTTCGGCCGAAGGAGAAGAAAAATGACTAACTACTCGGGACATTTGGGCCTTGAGGACGCGAACCACCCGGATCGGCTGAAATGGAGAACTTTCGTACTAAGCAGTTGGGACATCTGGGCCGCGAGGACGCGAAGGACGTGAAAAGGCGAAGCGACCGAGAGCAAAGGAAGCCATTTCGGGTGGTTCGAGAAGTTTTTGTCCCATGCAGCACTGGGACATTTGGGACAAATGGATGCGAAGGACACAAACCGGCTAGTTCACCGAAACGGGAAACTTCAAAGACAAGGACAAGTGGGACAAATGGACGCGAAGGGCGCGAAGAGCTAGCAGACCCACGGACCAACCAAATCATGACACGTGTCACAAGGAGGAAAGTCCAAAAGTCAAAGGGTGAGGTTTCTAGCACTGACCCGAGCCAATAAAAAGAGGACACATGTCCAATGAAGCAGAGAAGGAGAGAGAATCACACGACCAATCAATGCATGCCACGTGTCATCTAGGTGGCAGAGCACGGGAAGAAATTTAAAAATCCGTTTTCACCTGTTTTGTGCCCTAGATCTTCAGATCGACATATCTTTCGATCCAGAGCTCGGATTTGCACGTTATTTATATCAATGGAAATCTTATGAAATTATCTACATGATTCTAGGGGTTAATCTTAAGTTTTGGTGTAGTCTAGAGAGAGAAAATCGAGAAACAGCTCTCGACGCATGTTCATGGTCGAAGTGACATTTCAAAGTGACCAAATTTAAGGCGTAATGGGTCTCATTCTCCGTAATTTGGTCAAAGTGACAGGGTATGGGTTTGTAAGGTCCCCATGCTGTTTTAATGCATCTGCACCAAGGAGGGATGGTTTCTCATGTTTTGTACATTTTCTATCTCCTGGCTCAACCCATGCAATGTAAAAGCCGATTTGGCTCATTTTCAAGGGGGAACATTTTCTTTGATAGCAAGCTTCTTCTTTCACCTGTAACAAGTGATTTTTGCAAGTATCAGACCTCTTCTAAAATTGTAATAGGTTTTCTACCTTTTGATGTTGTAATACAAGGATTTTGATAGTGGAAATGACAATACAGGCTCTGTGATCAGTTTTCAGTCCTCTGTTTGTGTTGCTTATTTCATTTCAGACCTCTGATTACATCTTATCAGCTTGTGCATGATGTTTTATGTTGCATTTTTATGATCTGTGTCTATCTGCAGAAGAAGAAGTGTTCACCACTCCTCCTTTGGTGTATCACCTGTTAGTTTAGTTTCATTTTTGCACTTTCTATCTCTGTCTCCTTGGATGTTAGAGTAGGATTAGGTTTCAAACCTCTGTAATTTTGCAAAATATAGATCTAAATCAGAGGAGTTTGAGGAACCAGCCTCTAATCTAGAGATTCCTCTCTCGCCACAAGTCCCCACGCTTGGAGAGAGGTTTCCATGTTGTGCAATCACACTGGATGCTAGAGTGATCAACCTAGAAGCCTGATTTACATCCAGGGGTGATGTGAGTCTGCAACAACAAATACCTTTTTTCTTAAAGATTTAGATGGGGAATTACTTAAACTACCTATTAATGGTAGGAATCTGAAGTATTTCTTGGATTAATCCCCAAATTTGAGGTATGTACCACTTGTACAGTGTTTGGTTTTTCACTCTATTTTTGGTGTTTTGTCAGTTTGTGGTTTGCCTTGGTGTGTGGCAGCCACTTTTGTCAAGTTCTCAACTAGTTTTTGGTGGTTTTGTCTCATGAATTCCTTTCCCAATGGATTATTTTGGCACTTGGTCTACTTATTGTTCTTGTGGAACTCACTGGGAGTGCCCATCCCTAAGAAAGAGCCGATGTTGGTGTCCATTTTGATCCTCCATTATTTTCCCATCTTTCCCCTTTGTTCTACATGCTCAAAAAATGTTTTTCTTCGAGTTTGGTGGTCTACAAGTTTCCCCATCTAGATTGAATGCTTTAAATGGCTCATAAACCTATTATTTTGCCTTAACTTGAAATAAAAATACATGTAGGCTCTGTTTTATGCCCTAAATTTCCAAATCCATGGGCCTCTGTTATTTTTTCCATTTTTCCCATCCTGTGGAGCTTAAATTTTCTTGTTTTGTACTTATTTTCCCTAAAAATCCTTCCCCATGGTCAAAAATTGATTGAAACCACTTCCCACATGTTTTTTGACCAAAAAATCCCTTACCCACGAGAAAAAATTGAATTCGGGCGTCCTTAGCGAATTCATGTTTTTTACGATTTATCGGTGTCATTTGACGTCAAAATTAATCTCAAAGGGAATATCCTACGTGGCCACTTCTGGTTGGACAAGGATCGGCAAGGTTTCTTTGCAAAACTTTGCATTTTTGGCTTTGGGAAAAAATCAAATTTACCCCCACAACTCCGCAGGAGGACATGTGTCATGTTCTTATGCCAAGGTGGGATGGAAGGTAGGTGGGGAACTTAGGTAAATTTTGCCTTTTTTGTGAAGGGGGAAAAAGGTGTGGAAAATCCTGTGGGTCCGCAATGGAGCAAGGGGTGGACACATGGCGAGCATAGAAGGAAGTGCGGGCCAGCGGGGAAAAGGGGAAATTGTTCCCTTTTGTAATTAGACTTAGAGCAAAAAAATTAAGCCGCAGATTTGAATGAAGCGGTAGAGAAGGTCAAATGGGCGGCCGACGAGGTAAAAGAGAATTTTCTCCTTTTGAAAAAAAAAGACTTAGTATTTAAATTTGAAGAGCTGGCCCATGAACGAACCACGGGGGACATGTGTTAAGAATAAAATCGAGGTGCGGGCCCGCGGGGAAAAAAGTGATTTTTTTCCAAATTCCAAAAAAAGATCAAAATGAGCAGAATTGAGCCGCAACTTTAATGGGACACACCATATGCCACGTTTCATCACCAAAATTTCAAGGGCGAAGGGGCGGAGAAAAAAGTCAATTTTTTCCATTTTTCCAAAAAAATGTTAAAAAGTCAAAAGTGAGCCCGAATTCATTCCCAATCATATTTTGACACGTGGAGGGCCCAGATTGAAGGAGAAAGAGCAGATCAAGGGTAACTATACATTCTTCAATTTAGCCGTAATTTTTGCTCTAGGAAGTGTGGAAATGTGAATTTTGCATCAATTTTGATCAAAATTTTGGCAGATTCATGTTATTTGTGCCTGCAAACACCAATGCAAGTGGTTTTAGAGATTAATTTGTAGATTTGAAGTGTTTTTGAAATAAATTTTTACTCAGGCCCGTGTAAAACGTGAAATATCAAATTATAAAGTTGCAGAATCAAATTTTGGAATGATAAGGATGAAATGATGAAATGAAAGGGGTCTGCATGCTTGGAGAATGAAAAACGTGCCTCCACAATGGATAATGATGAAGGATTTGTAATGATTCACCATTTTTGAAACACCTGGCAACTTTGGTTGTAAATTTGTTAAATGTCCCTATCTACGAATCATGTTGGAATTTTGTAACAAACTTGATGTTGGGAATATTATTTTCTTGGGAAAGAAGGATCAAATGTAATTGAAAGTTATATAATGCATGTTTTGAGACATGCAAAAGGTCAGAGAAACTTAGAAATTCACGAGAAAATCTAGGAAGAAGCCCATTCTCTGAGAAACCACCTGAGAACCATTTCTATTTCCTTTTTGCATCAGATTTGTATCATGTTGAGTTGGTTTCAGCTATAAATCCATCAAAAAGCTCTGAGATTGTTCTTATAACATTCCCTTGCTGATAAAGTTGGTCATTCTGGATTATTTTGTGTTGTCTCTTGGAAAAATTTGCATGCACTTATGTCTCAGAATGTTTTCAATTTGTGTTTCTTGCTCCTGTTGCAGTCTTGTGTTTAAAATATCTCTTGATCATACATGGTCTCATTTCTTATTGATGGTTTAGTGGCATCTGTAGTCTCACATTCAAAAGAGCTTTCATCTGATAAAGAGATAAATAGATTTAAAATCACTTTACCTTCCTTGAATTCTCGAGACTATTTGTAAACCTTTGGGTGCACCTTAGGTCATGATCAAATAGAGATTTTTGTATACTTTTTTGTTCATCTACGCTTCAATATTTTGCGGCAGGTTGTCAAATATTGTGTGGAAGAGTGCAGATTTGGGCCTCCATTTGGTGCACATATCCTAGTTGAAGGAGTACCTTAACCCCTTTTAAGTATTCTGCTATTCAGGTGTTACAAATTTCTTACAAAGGTCCTCAAATAATTTTGCAAATTCTGTTATTCTTGTCTAAAATCTCCCAACAAAATTCATTCGAATAACTAATCCTACCCCATACTACCACTGCATTGCATTGTGTGTCAACAAAAGAACACAATCCATTTACAAAAATGCACAAAGCAAATCAGATCATACCATGTCTCTAGCAGCCTCAACCTTGTCTTGAAAGCATTTCTATCATTTAGTAGTGAAAACTCTGTTGAATTTGAATAATGTAAAATTGATCATTTTTCCCCAAGGCCATCTCCATACAATATGCACAGTATAAGGATATCTCCACCTCCTTCACAAAACAAAGGCTGCAATATAGGTTCTCTTACCTTGGTTGAAAGGCACAACCTAAAATAGTGAGGATTAGATCAAATTCCTTTCAAGGTGTTACCCACTTCTTCAAATCGTGAGTGTTAACAAGTAAGATAGATTGCTTCCCCAAATAGAAAACAACATATAAATAATTTATCTATCTCTCGAGTGTCTTGTAAAATTCATGATGTTGCTCAAGTTGTGAAGGAAATTAAATCGGGTACCAACATAGTGCACATATAGTCTATCACAGACTTGTTCTCCCAAATGTTCAGTATAGGGTGTTGATTTTCCATCAACCAGGGGTATGATGACCCATTCCTTGTTTTCAAATATTATGTATCCCTTGTTGAATGTAAGATCCACATTTTTTTTATAACACCATGGATGCCCAAGTAATGCTTCTTGTGCGCCTTATGAGGGCCAAGACTTCAAAGTCCTCAATAAACTTAGCCCACCGAATGGTGATAGTTACATCCTTTAAGACACCGATGGGAATTGCCTTTGTTTTATTCACCATATATAACACATTCAAAGATGGCAGTAATGTAGGTCTTCCCATATAATGCCATGCGCCTAAGCTTTGAGAACATTGACCTCCGTGTTCGTGTCAATGAGGATATTACTAATACAGCCTAGAATTTACTGTATAACATATACACCCTAGTTGTGCTAGCACATCACTCACCCTAGACCGAGCGCTCACCAAAAGCATGAAAAGGTACCATGTCCTCTTTAGGGTGGTGTAACAGGATGTTAAAATGATGAAGGAAGTAACACATAGGGTCGAAACTAATCCATCATTGCCAATGCATACTACACTCGGATCTATGAAAGAACAAGATTAAACAATAATCATGATTGACTTAATAATATGCACTACTCAGCTATACACGTAATGACACTTAGATTCAGCCAATGTCTTCCATCTATTAATAAATATCGAATCTCCTTATAATATTTTCAATCTATACTAATGTGCGTATGGAATTGATACAAGAGTTCAATCATATGCATATATTCTCATGGTACACACACATACATACATCTCCTTCCATACATCCAAATTCTCTGTTTATATCTATATATCTCATACTCATCCCCTCCTCCTATGCACCTAACATCATATATATAGGGTGGGGAAGTTCCCTTCACCGCTTATCTTATCCAAAAATAGGATGCATGCTATTGATAGCCACATGCCGTTTACAATCATAAACACACATGCAAGAGCGGTATTTATAGTCCTCTTAGAGTGAACTAAAGTGTCAATCATATTCTTAGCTTGTCTTCATGCATAAAACTTTGAAACAATTCTCCAAAGATAGATGATGCATGGCATGCACGTCTCGCATCATTGATGTGTTCCGTACACCATCTGTTGGTGTCCATTTTGATCCTCTATTATTTTTTCCTAATTTTCCTTTCACTCGCTTTCTCTTGAAATGTTTTCTGACGCTTTTAATGGGTGAAATGAAGCTTCCGCTTTGTTTCCATGCCTTAATCCATTTAAAAATAATTTTCCATGCCTCATTCGTGAAGAAGCACCGATGCATGCCTTTTTTTTGTGCTAATTCTTCCAAATTTGCAAAAAATGATGTGTTCTCCATTTTGCTTGATCGTGAAAAATAAAATTGGTTCTTTTATACCAATATGCCTTCAAAAAATCCCTCCCCATGGTCAAAAATTGCATAAAATCAACTTCCCCTTGTTTTTTGAGAAAAAAATTCATCGCCCACAAAGAAAAAATTGAATTCGGGCATCTTTGGTAAATTCTACATTTTTTACGGTCATACGGCTATCATTTGATAGTCAAAATTAAGCTCAAACAATGTCTCCTACGTGGTCACTTCTAGTTGGACATGGATTGGGGATTTCTTTGAAAAACTTAGCCATTTTTGGCTTTGGGAAAAATTTCAAAATTCCCCCGCAACCCCGCGAGGGGACACGTGTCATGTTCTTATGCGAAGGCGGAGGAGCGGGCCGACAGGGAACTTAGGCATTTTTTGCCTTTTGGAAAAGGGGAAAAAGGTGAGGGAAGGCCCATGGGTCCACAAAGGAGCCACAGTTTGACACGTGGTAGATGTAGAAAGAAGTGCGGACCATGTGGAGGTAAAGGGGATTTTTTCCCTTTTTCACAAAAGAGTTTAGAATGAAAAATTTTTAGCGTCCCCCACGAATGAATCACAGGTGGACACATGTCCATGAAGGGTCAGAGGGAAGTGTAGGCTATGGAGGGAAATGGGAATTTTTCCCTTTTGGAAAAAAAGGAGTTAAGTCAAAAGTTTAAGTGTGGGCCCACAAGAAAATCAATGAGTGACACGTTGCATGGGTAGAGCGGATAGAGCGGGTTGGTGGGCTCATGCGGAGGCAAGAGATAATTTTTTTCCCTTTTACAAAGAAGGCTTAAAATCAAAATTTGGAGCGTTGGCCTATGACGAATCACAAGGAGACACGTGGCAAGGAGAAATTGGGTGCGGGCCCCTTTAGTGGGGCAAAACGTGAAAATTTTCCATTTTTCCAAAAAGGTTAAAATGCGCAGAATCAAGCATGATCCCAATGGGACCCACCATGTGCCACGTGTTAGCTCCAAAATTCAAAGGTGGAGGGGTGGGGAAAAATTCAAATTTTTCCATTTTTCCAAAAAGTTGAAAAGTCAAAAATGAGCTTGAATTTGTTCCCAATCATAGTTTGTTACGTGGAGGGCCTAGATTGAAGGAGAAAGAATAGATCAAGGACAGCAGCATTTCCATTTTTGGCCACCATTTTTCCTCCAGAAGCTTGGAATCACAAATTTTGCATCAAATTTCATCAAATTTTGGGTGATTCCATGTTGTTTTGGACTTTTAGGATCATTGAATCGGTTTCATGACTCAATTTGTAGATTTGAGGTGTTTTTGTAACAATTTTTACTCAACCCGAGCAAGCATGTGAAATGTCAAATTGAAAGTCAGTAGAGGTAGTTTAAAAGGTGAGAAGGTGAAATGATGAGAGGAAAGGAATTTTCATGCCTTGATGATGAAAAATTTGCCTCCAAGAAGGATAATGATCTGAATATTTGTAATGATTTGCCATTTTAGAAACACCTAGCAACTCTCATTGCAAATTTGTTAAATGTCATTTTCAGTGAATCATGAGAAATGGTTGTAACAAAATTGATCCCTTGGCATATTCTTTTCTTGGGAAAGAAGGCTCCAAGATGGCAAGAGATATATAATGCATGTTTTGAGACATGCAAGAGGTCGGGAAAAGTTGAAAATCACGAGCAAATTCTGAGAGAAAGCTCATTTTTTTGAAAAACCCACCAAAGAACTAGAATAATTTCTTCTATGTTGGATCTTCATGTATGTGAGTTTGTTACAAGTGTATAGCCATCACACAGCTCTGAGATTGTTCATGAAACTCTCCCCTGCTGATGAATCTAACAAGCTTTTGAGTTAATCTATGTTTTTCTAGGCAATATGATGTCTGTTATCATTTTTAAATGCATGTAAATATTTTTCATTGTTCTTGTTACAATCTTTCATTGAAAGTATTTAGAAATCACATAGAATCTCCATTTCTTGTTGATAGTTTAGTGGCATTTGCAATCTCATGTTCAAAAGATCCTTCATCTGATAAAGAGATAAACAAATTTAAAATCACTTTACCTTCCTTGATCGAAGATTGCTTGTAAGCCTTTGGGGGTACCTTAGGCATGGTTTGATCAAGGATTTTTGTGTTTAATTGAGTTCTTTACTTCAAGCTTTTATGGTGAATTCTCAAATATTGTGTGAAGAGTGCAACTTGGGCTTCCATTTATGCCTCTTCTGGTTGAAAGAATATCTTGATTATTTGAATCATTTTATCTGATAGTTGTTCAAGTATTGTAGAGGTTGTCAAAGATCTGATATATCCTAGTTTGTCTTGTCAACACCACACTAAAAAATTCATTCAAATAAACTAATCCTATGTATACTACCTCTGCATTGCATTGTGTGTCAACAAAAACATCTAATCCATCTACAAAAATGCACAAGGCAAATCATGATTATACAATGTCTTCAGTAACCCTTGCCTTGCATTGAAAATATCTCCATAATATGGGAGTGACAACTTGTGAAAGTTAGATTTGGAGTGTTGATCATATTTTCCCAAGGCCTTTTCATACTATTTGCATAAATTGAGGGATATCTTCATCTCCTTCACCATTTGGGGGTTACTATATATGTTCTCTTACCTTGGTTGAAAGGAATAGCCTAAAATAGTGAGGGTCAGATCAAATCCTTTCAAAGTGCTATCCATCTCTCCACAAATCTAAGTGCCACTTAGATCACATCCCCAGCTACAAAATGACACACATCATGATCTATCCAATTCAAGATTCATGCCATATCTCTCTGCTACTCGTGACTGAAAAGGAGAACAAATTTGGGTACCAACACTTTCTGGCACCACTTCCGGACATTATTTTGTATTGTAGTATTTCAGATCCTTGCTTCCAGTAGTTGTTGCACTTCATTTGCATTTTTGGTTGATAATTTCAAGAAGAAAGAAGGTCTGATTTGTAAAGTTTGGAAATATTTTCAGTGCTGGTAAATATTTGACAGAATTATTTTAGTGCATTTGCACAACTAGGGTGAAAGTCCTTAGTGGCGACTCCATGCTGATTTGATATTAATAAATACCAGTGTCTTGCCTTTCTGTCATTTATTTTTGTGCTAGCTAATCTCTGCAAAACTGGAAGGAAGAAGATCTCTCTTCCTTAAAGACTCTACTAAGAAATTGTTTTTAGATTCAAGGAACTCAGAGTTGGAAGGGAGAAGAGTTTGGAAAGTTGTTAAAGGTCAAACATCAGGCAAAGATATATCCATTGGTGAGAGAGATCAACCTTTGGTAGAATATTATCATTCTTCTTCAAGTGATTTTGATTCAAGCAATCCTCTCATAAAATTTTTACCTCAGTTAGTGAAGGTCCTTCTATTGTACCTAGTAAGTTCCTTCTCTAATCTATACCTCTGTGTTTTAATTCGAGTAAAACTTTCCAAGAAAATCAGCACTTAGAGAATACCAGTCTTGTGAATCACATTCTTGAGACCCAAAGATCTTGCACTCCTCATCATCTTGTTTCACCTCCAAGATCACCTCCACCAAACAATATGGCTCATCCTAGACCTCCATTTGTTGTTAACACCTTTGGTCCCATAGATTTTAGAGGAATGGATGGTTACCCAAATGTTGTTCCACAAGATGTTAGAAATAGATTGCCAAAATTTCAAGGCAACAATGCAATAACTAGTGATCAGCATCTCAAAATCTTTGTTAATATGATGGAATATTTTGAGATAGAGTTTGAAGATGTGTATATTAAGTTGTTCATTCATACACTAGAAGAAGATGCTAGGGATTGGTACAAGGCTCTACCTGATAATTCTATTGATTCATGGACTAAAATGAAAAATGCATTTAGGTTGCAATATGGTGACAAGACTGATCCTATATTTCTTTTTCCTAAGTTTGAGAATAAAAGAAGAACCCTAATGAATCAGTCCATGAATTCAACACAAGGTTTAACAAAACTTTAAGAAGGCTTCCTGTTAATTTGAGGCCTTGTGATGAATCTTGTCTAATCAAATATGCAGATGCATTTGATAAGAAGGTATCCTATTGCCTAAGAGACAAGAATCCTAACAATCTAAGACAAGCTTTCACCATGGCACTTCAAATTGAGAACAATATCAAAGCAATTGGGAAACCTCTCAAGAGAGATGGTGTAAAATTGATAAACCCTAAAAACCTCAAGCTAGCAAAGGTGCTGATTTAGAAGAGGTTGTGAAAATTTTGGTAGGGGCTATCAAAGAAATATCATACAAGTTGGAAAGAGATAAGAAGGGAATTGGGCAAACTTCACAAGGTTAGCCTAGGCAGCAAACACAAGATAGATTTGGCAATCACCATAGGAATGAGTAGAGGTTTGATGACAAAGGTAAAGGGCCTATTGGATCTGCAAATAGACATCCTCAAGCACGTGAAGGAAGAGTGTTGCCTGATCCCTTAACTACTAGGGTTGCTATTGTTGAAGAGGTTGCTGATATTGATTGGTGTGATAGGTGTTTTCTACCCCATCCTCCATGTGAAGTGGACCAACAAGAAGGTGAAGCTAATAATGATGATGGTACTGATGATGATATTTACATGATGGGTTGTTCTTCAAGCTCACAAGGAGGAGAAACATCTACTGAAGTAATAAGTGCTAGGAAAACTGCAAATTTTTGGGATTTCATCAAATGGGTACAAATATTTCTTCCCCCTCATGCTCTTGAAGTTGATGTAGTGCAAGCTTTTGAAATTCCTAACAATGACTTTGAATACTTAAGAGCTTTGATGATTAAGAAGTACGATGGTGGTATCCCTTCAGAGGAAGATAGACAATTGTTGATGAATGTTGTTGTAGCTCAAGAGAAATACTATAACACTAGAAGCAAAGTTGTTAAGGGAGTTGGGCCTCAAGCCAAACCTATAACACCCTTACTCATAAGCATTCCAAAAGAAGCTCCTAGGAGAGATGCACCTATCAAAAGTTCTGATTGTCCCAAACAAAAATTATAGTCCTCCTCATGCTCAAGCTACCAAGAATCCACTACCATCTAATGAATCTTCTTGTCTCCCTTCCAATGCTATTTTTCCAAAGAGTGTCCCCTATGACATAGACCAAGTATTGAGCCAAATTAAAGTGAGTGTTCCAATCATTGAGTTGTTTAGAATTACTGAGCATAAGAAGAGAGCATTCAAGTACTTGTGATTGAAAGAAGAGAAGGTTACTCCAAGAAGAAATGTAAATGTTGTTGAAACTCCACCTCAGATCATTGTTGACCTTGAAACACCACCAACAGTAGAATATCTTAGAGAGACACCTGAGGTATATTTGGGGACATCTTTGGTTTATTCCCAATTTAATGTTGATCCATTATTCACAACTTTGATCATAAAGGATAAGCTACTTCACAATTGTATGTTTGATTCTGGTGTATCATGTAATGTAATGCCTCTAAAAGTCATGAATGAGTTAGATATCAAAGTGACAACAGCCTATGGAAAGTATACTTGCCATAGACTCAAGAGACTTGTTAGTAGTTGGTTGTGTGAAAGATTTGGTTATGTAGCTTACATCTTATCCAGGAGGAATTTAAAATTGGATCTTGTGATTGTTGATTTCCCCGCTAAGTGGGGTATGTTATTGTCAAGAAAGTGTGCTACAAGTGTTGAGGGAGTGTCCAAATGGACATGTCTTTTGCCACCATTCCCATTGAGGGAAGCCTTGTCAAGCTCTATGGAGAAAAGAAAATGTTGCATTTGATTGAGGATCCAAACAATGCTTCTTATGAAGTATTATTTGCTGATGTTGATGCTGATAATTTTATTGGTTTTGCTGATGGAAAAGAACACAAAATGGATCAGTCAAAGTGCCTTGAACAGGTATGTTCTCCTTAGACCTTTCTATTTGATGGAGCTTGCTCCAAATTTGGAAATGGTGCTGGTGTAATTATGATTTCTCCTAGATTGGAAGAATTTGTTTTTTCTTTCAAGCTTAATTTTGAATGTATTAACAACATTGCTGAGTATGAAGCCTTGTTGTTGGGTCTGAGAATTACATGGAAGTATGGTGTCAAGGACATCATTGCAAAGGGAGATTCAGAGTTAGTTTTCAAACAAATAAGAAAACTATATGCTACAAAAATCAAAGTGGATGAAGCAAAGATAAGCATGCGGTTTGGGATCTAATTGAAATGTTTGATTCTTTTAATATTGTGCATCATAACAAAAGTATGAATGTTGTTGCTAACAAGTTAGCAGTGTTGGGGTCAAGATTTGGAGATTGCACCATTTCACCTTATTGTGAGTATAATGTGGAAGTGTTAACTAGACCAGCTATCTCTCGATAATATCAAACATTGGCAAGTGTTTAATGATGATGCTCAAGTACAAAGGTTATTGCAAAATCAAGGTGAGTTTGTAGATCAGCATATTGATTGGGAACCAATGGTGTGTGTGACTAAAGGAAGAGAGACTTTGTTTGGAAAAGATATTATCTAATTGAAAACTAACACCATTCCTAGAGGTCTTATTGCTCTTGAGTCAAATTTTAGCACTGCTGATTGCATCATCAATAGAAACATGTCTACCTTAAGGGATGGAAGAGCATGAATTGAAAAAAGGATAAACCAAGAAAAGTTTGGTTGGGAAGTAGTCTAAAAAAGAGGAGAAATCTTATGTTCAATTGTTAAAGAAATATCAGACTGTCCTTGCATGGTCATATTCAGAGCTGAAAGCATATAGAGAAGACTTATTTCAGCATGAGATCCCTCTTGAGACAAATGCCATACCATTCAGATGAAGAAAGGCCAATCAATCCACTCCTCTCCATGAAAATGCAAGGTGAATTGAAGAAATTGAAGGAGGGAGGGATCATTCAACCCACAATTTATTCATCTTGGGTTACAAACCTTGTGTCAGTCAGAAAGGACAATGGAGATATTAGAATTTGTGTAGACTTCAGAAATCTGAATAGAGCTTCAATAAAAGACAATTATCCTTTTCCAAACATGGAGAACATGCTGCAGCTTAGTGATTGGATCTGAATTCTTGTCCACCTTGGATGGTTTTTCTGCTACAATCAGGGTTGTTGTCAAGGAGTCGAAACATTTAAAAATACCTTTACCACTCCTTGGGAACATATGTTTATGTGAGAATTCCTTTTGGTCTCATGAATTCTGGAGCTACTTTCCAAAGAGCAATGGATGTTGCTTTTGTTGTTATATAAATGACTTCATTGTAGTTTATCGTGATGATGTGACTGTGTTTTCAAGAAGCGAAAAGGGCCACTTGTAGCACTTGGAAATAATGTTAATCAGATGTAGAGAGTTTGAAATTTCTATCAATCCAAAGAAGTGTTACTTTGGAGTGTAGAAGGCCAAGCTGCTTGGTCATATTGTTTCAAAAGATAGTGTCATGATTGACCCTGAGAGAATAAGCAAGCAGGGGTGCTAATAAACAAATCAATTTTGCTTAGAAGTTAACTCTTCCTATCACATGCATGTTAAAGAAAGTTCAGGTTATCAAATGGGAAGAGGCTACTATTTAGGATTTTGAAGGAATTAAAGAGGCACTTAAGCATGCACCTATCTTGGCAGCTCAATTACAAGAAGCCTTTCCAAATTTTCTCCTTTGCTTCTCGAAAATACTATTACATCTATTTTTCTCCAAAAGGATGAAGATGTGGCTAAGAGGCCTATTTCCTTCTTTAGCAAGGTTTGAGAAGTCTCTGAGTTAAAGTATACAATCATGGAAAAAAAAACATTTGCCTTGGTGAAGGAAAAAAAGTTTTCAGCCTAATATTTTAAGTTCAAAGGTTGTTGTTTATGTTCCCACACCATAGTAAAAGATATCTTATCAGAGATGGAGATCTCAAGTAAAAGATGTAGATGGGTGAACAAAATACAAGAGTATGATATGGACATCCAAACCACAAAGTTGGTAAGAGGTTTGGGTCTTGCTAAGCTCATGGCTGAGAGCAACCTGTAGACTATAGAAGTGAATGAAGTAGAAGAAGAAAGGGTAGATGTTCTTAAAAATTTGTAAGATCTAAGTGGTACAAGGATATAATCTTTTACCTCAAACACTTATGTTGTCCTCATCATTTAAATAAAAATCAGAAAAGATCCCTCAAGTTGGATTCTCAGAAATACATCATCACTAAATTTGGGCTGGCTTAGAAGAACCCTAAAGGTCTCCTCTTAAAGTGTGTAATTAAAGATGAAGCTCCCAAAGTAATTGCTGATTTCCATGGGGGAGTTTGTGGAGGACACTTTTATGGAAGGGTTACAACACACAAAGTTTTGAGAGCTAGTTATTGGTGGCCTACTCTCTTCAAAGATGTAACCATGCTTAATAGAAAAGGTGAACGCTACCAGTGTTTCTCTGAAGAATGAAAGCTTTAGGCCACCTTCCTTTGCAGCCTGTATCAATTGAAGCTCCTTTTAAAAAATGGGGATGGACTTCATTGGTGAGATTTCAGATCCTTCTAGTCCTGGCCATAAGTGAATTCTTATAGCCACCGATTATTTTTTAAAATGGGTAGAGGTAATCCCCACCAAGAAAGCAACACACCAAGTTGTTATGGACTTCTTGTTGAATAATATCATATGCAAATTTGGTGTGTCAGTCAAGATTGTGGCTGATAATGCCATGTGTTTCAGAGCTAAGCCTTTGATGGCAATGTGCAAAGAATATGGAACCAATATAACTCATTCTTCAAACTATAATCCCTAAGGATATGGACAAGCTGAGTCTAACAATAAGAACTTGTTGAAGATCATTAGGAGAACCTTGGAGTTGAACAAGAGAAAGTGGGGTGAACAACTGAAATTTGTAGTTTGGGATGATAGAATCACTACCAAAAGAGTTACTAGAAAGAGCCCCTTTGAGTTGGTATATGGAACTCAAGCTCTGCTGCCCTTACATCTGAAGATATCTTCATTTCAGTTTTTTCAACAACTTGAGGATCAAGAAGTTAGTCCATATGAAGTAAGGATCAATCATATTGTGGAGCTAGATGAAGAGAGAAGAGAATCCCACAAGATAGGCACATCGATTCGAGAGAAGTTGAAAATATTATTTGACAACAAGGTCACTCCTAGGGCCTTCAATATTGGAGATTTGGTTTTGTTATGGGACAATAGAAATGAAGATAAGGGAAAACATGGAAAATTTGATGCATTATAGATGGGCCCTCACTCCATTAATATCAGAATTGGTGAGCATACCTTTTTCTTAAAGATTTAGATGGAGAATTGATTGAACTACCTTTTAATGGTAGACATCTAAAGCATTTATTGGATTAATCCCCAAATTTGAGGTATGCACAACTTGTATAGTGTATAGTGTTTGGTTTTTCACTGCTTTTTTGTGTTTTGTCAATTTTGTGGTTTTCCTTGCACAAGTGTGGCAGCCATTTTTGTTGGGTTCTCAGCTGGTTTTTGGTGATTTTGGTTCATGACTCCTTTTCCCAATGGATTATTTTGGCACTTGGTCTACGTTGTTCTTTTGTAACTCATTTGGGAGTGCCCATCCCAGCCGGAGCTGATGTTGGTGTCCATTTTGATCCTCTATTCTTTTGCCCCAATTTTCCTTTCACTCGCTTTCTCCTAAAAACATTTTCTACAGTTTTAATGGGTGAAATGAAGTTGTTGCCTCTATTTCCATGCCTTAATCCATTTGAAAATCATTTTCCATGCCTCATTTGTGAAGAAGCACCCATGCATGCATTGTTTGTGCCCTAATTATTCCAAATTTTCCAAAAATGTCATGTTCTCCCTTTTGCCTGATCATGAAAAAAATCAAAATTGGTCGTTTATACCAATATGCCTTAAAAATCCCTCCCCATGGTCGAAACTTGCATAAAATCAACTTCCCCTTGATTTTTTAGGAAAAAATCCATCACCCATGAAGAAAAAATTGAATTCGGGCGTCTCTCGTAAATTCTACATTTTTTACAATCAAATGCGGTTGTCATTTGACCGTCAAAATTAAGTTGAAACAATGTATCCTACATGGTCGCTTCTAGTTGGATATGGATTGGCGATTATTTGAAAAGCTTAGCCATTTTTGGTACAGTAATAATCCCATTTTAAGATTTTAGAAACAAGGAAAAATTTTTTGTTCTCTATTCTAAATACATGATTTACAACACACATTTCATAACAACCATTCTTATAAAAGATAACCATATGTAGATGTAATGACTCAGTGAGCAACCAATCTATTCATTTCATGACTCGGTGAACTACCGATCTATTCATGCATAGCATTGAGTTTTTGAACATTCTCCTAAAAACTCGTATACTTGGTTTTCTTAATCTACTTTGGGTATTGATCATGATCCTTAGCCTAGGTGACATAGGAAAACACAAGCAGTAGCTTGCAATACTTTGGCCAAATATTTCTAACATACTATTTGTATATATTATTCCTTGATGACATACTCATCAATCCAGAATACGTCCTTCACCCCACTCCATTGTTATCTAGAATGTCTTATACTAACTTCTGTCCCCTTGCCCAAGGTTTACTCTAGTTTATGGTAACAACATAGGACAACTCAAGTTAATTGGCATATTGGGTCAACCTAGGTTAACCCCATGTGCCAAGGTACCCTGAGTCCTAGAGGGCTACTTCATATCCTAACTATGTTACTATCCAAACCTAGAAGGAAAACTTGTTCAAGTTCAAAGGTGTGTAGATCTGACGATCAATGCAGAAGGGTGTTGCCACATGTTAACTATACTATTGTATCCTCGAGAAGATCCTAATCTTCTCAAAGGTACAACCTTGTAGTTGACATGTGCCAACATCCTACAGAACAACCTCATTAGGATGTGCATACCTCTAAGAGTTTACTTATGTTAAGTTAAATTGGGTTAATAGACGTCATGTTCGGCAGCCCAACTAACCCCAAATCCAACCCTCTTTACATCCTTATTAAGATTCGATTTTATTTAATCCTAAGAAATTAATTAACTAAAGGTTTCTTCCAGATTGGTTAGTTTTGGCATAATATCCCGTTGTCCAAAAATAGGACAGCAACAACACCAGTTCCTTTCTTATAAAATGATTTGACCACTTAAGGAGTTGTAACAGCCTAATAGGCTGAAACTTATCAGACTTATTACAATTACTTCTTAATGTTTTGCAATCATATCTTCCTCTTTTAAGTATATATTTGTTAGAGAGGAAGAGTCTTCCTCCTATAGTAAAATGCTAGGGTATAATACACCCCATTTATGTCCTTTATAATCTCGACAATTTTCATTAAAGTTTTACTTCACATCATATGATATAATGAAATACTTAAATAAGAATGTTGCATTCTGACTCTTATTTAACTACAGCTTACTTAGGGAATTCCTCTAAATCCCTTTTACAATTTATTTATCAAAATTCACATCCAACCATATAGATAATAAGTAGAATATCCTCAAGACAAGATACCATCCTACCAACAAAGGTACAAGAGAATTTATATAAACAATGCCAGAAAAATTTCAACTTTCAATTCATAATCAAACTTATACATTTACAAAATCTATGCATTTTAGACACATAGCATAACAACAACCTTTCCTCAAAAGAATATAACTTTTCTTTTCTAGTACAATCTATGCCAATCAGATTTCTTTAAAAGAATCAGATTTAGAACAACCAATGCATCATATAAGTTTGTGCCTTCTCTTATCACTTACGTTTTCCATCTGTAAAAATTACTAGCACAAGTCAGTTCAATGAACTGAGCATGACAAGCACTAAACCTTAAAATGAGATGCACTCAACTAATTGTTTCCATAAAACAACCCTGCTTTAAGGATCAATTAGTATCTCATACAGTAGGCGTAAGTAATTACAATCAGTTAAGAAGAGAAATAACATCATGAATCACTTCAAAAGGAAAGAGTGAAATATGTTAAATATTATCAATCCTAACATTTTAACATGATATTTATTCCATTGATTTCCTTTAAATACAATAGATCATACTATCACCTTATATTCCAACTTCACCACAATAGAATAGAATACTAAGTTATTTATCTTAGGATAAAAAGGTTTCTAACATCATGATATAAATTAGGATGATTCATCTAACATTAATTAAGATGTTCATCGCAACAAGATAAAATAAGAATACCCAGTAAGGAGAAAGAGAATATCACCCAGTCCCTAGTTTGTATTTCCCATTCAACAACTAGTCATCATTCACCTTCTTTTCTATTTCAATGCAAGAATAAGTAAAAGAAGGCTAACCAAAAATGTTCAACTTTATCCTAAGAACATTCCATCGTAAGTCCTTACAACTGAATTCATTCCAACTATTTGTAAAAGAAGCAAAGCAGCAGTGTACCTACCACAACAATCATCTATTTTGCTATCATTAACAATAGTTCCTTTTTCAAACCAATGACAATTTTACAGATGAATAAAAGGGTTCCAAGGAAGAGTTCCAAACACTTTTAAAGCAAAAAGGAGAAACTTACAACCCTGTTTCAAAACCAGATCTCCCAATCAAACAAGTATTCCCTTTCATTCATTCATTAAAAAGTGAAGGCTATACACAGCCATAAGAGTTATAATAATTCCATATAAACTCTATATTAATTCAATGAACTCAATCAAGAATTGTAACCTGAGTAAGATCTCGTATTTAGAATTTACCCAAGTGTTTAGTCAAGATAGAATTAAATACTTACTTCTCAACTTGTCACTCTTGAAGTAAAATATTGAATTCCTAACAGGATTAGAAACTACAAAACGATTTCAAGTCAAACCTTTCACGGTTACCTAGAAATTTAGGAAAAACTATCATTTCTAGTTTCATCCCAAATACATTCAACTAATCCTTTAGCATGCGATGGAGAATGATAACTACTAAACAATCTAAGGTCAACATTTAAAAGTTTACCAAACAATTTGTAGACTATCATTTCCAGTTTCCTTAATACACATGCAATTATCCAAACATGCAACTATATCATTTTGGGTTCAGTGTTTACTGAAGTTCATTCAAAACAGGCTATATTCAATGAAGATCTTGTAATATTTTTAACCAATTCCTTCATGTTCTAGGCTCGAATTATAACCCGAGCATCTTGTTCAGCACGTGTTCTCATCAATTCAAACATTCAACTGAATGCATCCAAGATCAGTAGTTAAATCCCTTAACAATTAACAATTATACAAAGAAAACCAGACAGTTTCTCAGCTGGGCCGACACCATGCCTAGTCATCTTTACAATCAATATGAAACAAGTTCTTTGAATAGCCTTTCAATATATATACCCACATTGAACTAATAAAAACTTCCGCATCAAAGAACAAGAATGGAGTAGTGAGAAAACATTAAAAACTTCCTTAGTTAAAGAAAGGTTTACATAATCATCTTTCAACCCTTAGTTAACAACAAGGACGAATTGAAAGATTATAACAGAGAGTCCAGTCTATACTCCATAACTATCAAACTGTTTCATTAAGAACTCCCTTCAAAACTTATAGGGTCTCATAAAACATTTACTCCCACCAAATATGGGTTCACTACAGGCCCAAGTTTTCTTGTGTATAACACACAACAAATAGAATTTTGACAAGTTGGAAACAAGAACAACCCATCTACAACACATCCTAATTATTACAACTAAGAAACAAGTCACATTACAACAAGTATCAACTAAACTCCGATTACGAGTAAGGTTCCTTAAACAAAAACATGGGTCTATCCAGTTTTATCATTCATTTAAACGAATAGAGGAACCCACGATTCTTCCAAGAAAACTCAAGAGAAACAACAGTATGTTTTAAACAAGAAAACCAGTACCAATGAGTACCAAGTCACATTATGCTAAGCAACTTACAGAGTTCCCTTTTTGCATAGATTTTCATGTGCTAATACTAACATAACGAAAAGTCTAATCAAGATTATTCTTTGTAAAGGATTTCAAACCAAGAAGAAAATATTTATAAACCCAATAACAAATAACCAGGCAACATGCAATGTTCTAAACTAACAGAGCAGAGTTGTTTCAATGAAATCATTTAGAAGTGAGCAAAATATTTTAAAAGTCAGAGCCTATCATGCCTGATAGTGTCACTGTAAAATCAAAGAAGACCGCGAGACGAACTCATTTCTTCTCCTCTTCTCCATGAAAGATCCAACAACCATATTCTTCTTGCACAATACCTTTTAGAAATTCCAAGAAACGAAAATAGATTGGAAACCTCAAAAATAGTCATGAAGTGTAGTTTAAGCTGCTAGTTCGAAAAACTAGAGCTCATGCAGAGTAAAAATTGGAGATCATGCACAATGAAACAACCCTTGTGAAATCCACTAGCATGCCTACCAAAGTGGTTTGGGCTTGAAAACCAAACATAATTAATTTCATTAATCCCAAATCTCCCGCTCAATCCTATCTCCACCACCCGCCAAGTTTGGCTATTGCCAAGTCGCATTCAACAAGCATTTCAAACTTTAGTGACACTGCCACCTAGGCTTCCACCAACCTAATTTTCCCCTACCAAAGTTGGCAGTACCACCATTCCTTCCATCCTTATAAACATCTTAAATGCCCTAGGAACCGTCACCAACACTTGTGACCATTAATAACCCCGCGAGGGTACACGTGTCGTGTTCTTATGCGAAGGTGGAGGAGCGGGTTGGTGGGAACTTAGGAATTTTTTTCCTTTTGGAAAAGGGGAAAAAAGACGAGGGAAGGCCCATGGGTCTGCAAAGGAGCCACAATTTGACACGTGGCGGATGTAGAAAGAAGTGTGGGCCACGGAGGTAAAGGGGATTTTTTCCCTTTTTCACAAAAGAGTTCAGAATGAAATTTTTTAGCGTCCCCCCATGAACGAATCATAGGTGGACACGTGTCCATGAAGGGTCAGAGGGAAGTGTGGGCCGCGAAGGGAAATGGGGATTTTTCCCCTTTTTGAAAAAAGGAGTTAAGGAAAAGTTTAAGCCGCGGGCCCACAAGTAAATCAATGAGCGACACGTAGTGGGTAGAGTGGACGAGAGGAGTCGGGTCAAGGGCCGGCGGAGGCGGAAATAATTTTTCCCTTTTACAAAGAAGGCTTAAAATCAAAATTTGGAACACTGGCCTACGATGAATCACAAGGAGACACGTGGTGAGGGAGAAATCGGAGGTGCGGGCCCATGGGGCAAAAAGTGAAAAATTTCCAATTTTCTAAAAAGGTCAAAATGCACATAATTGAAGCGCGATCCCAATGGGACCCACCATGTGCCATGTGTCAGCTCCAAAATTCAAAGGCGAGGGGCGGGGAAAAATTCAAATTTTTCCATTTTTTCAAAAATTTGAAAAGTCAAAAAATGAGCCCAAATTTGTTCCCAATCATAGTTTAACACGTGGAGGGCCCAGATTGAAGGAGAAAGAGTAGATCAAGGAAGTTGTGCATTTCACTTTTTGGCTGCCATTTTTCCTATAGGAATCTTGGAATCATGAATTTTGCATCAAATTTCATCAAATTTTGGTGATTCCATGTCATTTTGGCCTTCTAGGATCATTGGAATTGGTTTCATGACTCAATTTGTAGATTTGAGGTGTTTTTGTAATAAATTTTTACTCAGCCCGAGAAAGCATGTGGAATGTCAAATTGAAAGTTGCAGAGGTAGTTTTAAAAGGTGAGAAGGTGAAATGATGAGAGGAAAGGCATCTACATGCCTTGATGATGAAAAACATGCCTCCAAGAAGGATAATGATCTGAATATTTGTAATGATTCACCATTTTAGAAACACCTGGAAACTCTCGTTACAAATTTGTTAAATGTCATTTTTAGTGAATCATGAGAAATGATTGTCATGGAATTGATCCTTGTCATATTTTTTTCTTGGGAAATAAGGCTCCAAGATGGCAAGAGATATATAATGCATGTTTTGAGACATGCAAGAGGTCGGAAAAGTTGAAAAATCACGAGCAAATTCTGAGAGAAAGCTCATTTTTCTGAAAAACCCACCAAAGAACCAGAATAATTTCTTCTGTGTTGGATCTTCATGTATGTGAGTTGGTTACAAGTGTATAGCCATCACATAGCTCTGAGATTTTTCATGAAACTCTCCCCTACTGATGAATCTAACAAGCTTTTGAGTTAATCTATGTTTTTCTAGGCAATATGATGTTTGTTATCATTTTTAAATGCCTGCAAATAGTTTTCATTGTTCTTGTTGCAATCTTGCATTGAAAGTCTTTAGAAATCACACAGAATCTCCATTTCTTGTTGATAGTTTAGTGGCATTTACAATCTCATGTTCAGAAGAGCCTTCATCTGATAAAGAGATAAACAAATTTAAAATCACTTTACCTTCCTTGACTGTAGATATTTCTTGTAAGCCTTTGGGGTACCTTAGGCATGGTTTGATCAAGGATTTTTGTGTTTAATTGAGTTCTTTACTTCAAGATTTTGTGGTGAATTCTCAAATATTGTGTGAAGAGTGTAACTTGGGCTTCCATTTATGCCTCTTCTAGTTGAAAGAATATCTTGATTATTTGAAGCATTTTATCTGATAGTTGTTCAAGTATTGTAGAGGTTGTCAAAGATCTGATATATCCCAGTTTGTCTTGTCAACACCCCACCAAAAATTCATTCAAATAAACTAATCCTACCCATACTACCCCTGCATTGCATTGTGTGTCAACAAAAGGATCTAACCCATCTACAAAAATGCACAAGGCAAATCAGGATTATACAATGTCTTCAGTAACCCTTGCCTTACATTGAAAATATCTCCATAATCTGGGAGTGACAACTTGTGAAAGTCAGATTTGGAGTGTTGATCATATTTTCCCAAGGCCTTTTCATACTATTTGCATAAATTGAGGGATATCTTCATCTCCTTCACCATTTTGGGGTTACTATATAGGTTCTCTTACTTTGGTTGAAACACACAACCTAAAATAGTGAGGGTTAGATCAAATCCTTTCAAAGTGTTATCCATCTCTCCACAAATTTGAGTGCTAGTTAGATTAGATCCCTAACTACAAAATAAAACACATCATGATCTATCTAACTTCAAGTTTCATTCCATATCTCTGATGCTTCTTAGACTGAAAAGGAGAAAAAAATTTGGGTCACTTCAGATCCTTGCGGTCACTTCAGATCGAGTGCTTTAACAAATCCCAGAACATATATTATAGTAGAAAGAAAGATACAACCATTCATTCATATTATGAAAGGAAAGAGAACTCATATGAATGAAATGTATATTAAACCCATTGATATTCATATCTATTTATAATAGGTAACCTTAATATATTCATTGATTCATTACAGAGTGTCACAGAGTGTAGACCGCAGTCATGTGCATCACTGGACGTATGTAGCTAAGCTAACAAAAAAGAAAAATACAACTCCATGCTTAGTACATTCTTTCCCGAAATAGAATATCCACTCACGGTAATTCTCAGATCTTCTCTTACTCTCTAACCTGCCATTCCCTATGTATATCTCCCAATGATATATCTCCCTCTGAGTGTGCATATCTCTCTGTCTATTTTCCAGTGGTAGGAACTTGTATTTATCACTTTCTCGCCTGCCAAATCGAATTTCCACGTCATCGATCCATCGCCAAGTGTCGAATGTGGTCCTCCATGTGAGCATGTTCCTTCGAGCTGAGCTCTAAATTCCATCTCATGATAATCTTCTAGAAGATTCCATCTAGGAATGCTATTTCTGGGCCAACTGTTACTGTGTTGGCATCTTATCCGCACGGCCGATCACATTTTTCATGTGTTATTCCTTGGTTGTTCAAATTGGCTAAGTCCCATACCCCCTTTCATGCGTCATGTTCATTATTTGTCTCCTTAAGCCTTTATCTTGCACACTTTTACCTCGCGCGCCATCCTATAACTCGGTCCCGCATGCCTAAGCGCCTTCATACTTGGTCAATATTCTAGGGGCCCAACATCACCCCACACTATTCCTGTTCTCCATCCTCGAAACATCTTACTTGACCAAGATGTAAGCTATTTTATGGAACCCAAAAGTAGACTTATACTTTACAAAATGAATAAGTAATGAAATAATAGGGGAAATAATGAAGAATGGGGGCATAAATTCAAAAGGCTGGGAAATTCCTTTCGTAGATCTACCTCCAGCTTGTTCCATACTTCAACCTCGCCCTTCACCTTCTAGCATAGGTTGCCCACTAGGGTTCTCACTTCATCAAAGCTTAGGCCAATTCCCTAGGCACCCAAAGTGTCCACAATCTGCTCCAAGTCCTTACCTAGGTATGCAAGTTTATCCATTTTCTGGTAATTTGGGGGTATAGTTCCTTTAGTTGGGCCTTAATTGAGATCCTTAAAGCCTCAATTACCTCTGATTTATTTTCTACCTTTTCCAAAACCTTGTCCCTCTCTACCCTATTCCCTTTGTTCTTTTCCTAGAACTCTTTCAGATCTGCTTCAAACATGGTGACTAAGGATCTTGCCACCTTATCTCTATCTATGCATGTGTCATATGTGGCTTCTGTAGACTGGGTAGTGACCTTAATCTCCACGAGTACTTGGTTGTACTCGGAAACCATTGCTACTACCTTCAACCGGTCTTCCTCCTTTAAGCACGTGGCTACTTCTTCACTAATTCCAGCACCAAGGGTTGCCTCTCCATGGTGAGGATGCATGTTAGGTATTCTAAGCATTCCAAGGTTGATGCATACCTCGAGGGATTGGAGTGAGCTCGGTGCTTTAATATGATGGTGCTCTTGATCGACTCCACCTTCTTGTAGACCTCCTACACCTTTACTTTTTCTTCCTTTAACTCATGCCTTAACTACACGCTGATTAATTCCTCCTATTTTAAACTCTTGGCCTTCTCCACCAGTTCTTCCTCCTTCTTCCCCAACTTTACCTCCAATGCTCTGATTCTGTCATTTCACATGAATAGCCTAGCCTTGGTCTCGACCACAAATTTGTTTAGAGCATTGCATACTTTCTCATCTAAAAGTTCCTGAGCATTTACTAAGGGTTGTCTCCTTACATTCGGAAACGAGATGAGCACTTTCTAGTAGACTTCAAAGTCTGGCTCGTCAACGTGTGACTCGAATGCCCAAGAGAGCATCTTCTTGGTCCTGGGGTATGCGCCATCCTCTCAAAAGACCCCATGGCTATAAGCCTTTCAGTGGGTATAGTGCTCTAGAACCGTGCACACAACACCTTCCTTGTGTCATCCACGTAGCCCATTATCTGTCTCTATTCTGTATCCAGAGTTCTCCTATTCAAGTGCATTCCTTGGGGAAACTAACTATCAGAGCGGGGCCTCCTAGGATATCATGCTCCTTTTCAACGCTCTCCTCCTTCCCTTCCTTAAGCATTATGTCTGCGTTGTGCTCTAACTCTTGGTCTATAAGGAATTCAAGCATCTTTTTTGCTTCTCACTTTGCTAACTTAGTAATCTACTCTTTTGTAAGGCTTATGGCTCCCTTCTCCTTAGCATCCTTCTCATCTGCCTTTGTGTCTTCGGTTCCTTCCTCATCTTGTGCACCCTTGCACTGCGTAAATACAAATTCTTACTTCTCCTCTCCACTCTCTTCCTCCGAGTCATAGACACTAAACACATGTGGCTCCTTGTCCTTTTTAGGCTCTTCTTCCTTATCACCACCTTCTTCACTCTCATCCTCTCCTTCTCCCAAGTACTTCTCTAAGATGTTGGTCACCTCTGAGTTAGCTTCTTCATCCACCCTCTGATTCTTCCTGAGAGCTGGATTTTGATCAGGAGATTCAGCCTCCTCTTCTTCCTTTGACAATTCTTCCATGGTGGTGGGTTGTTTGGGCACCTCTACTTCTAGCATCTTCTCCTTCACTGGAGACTTCTTTCTCTATATGTAGGTGCTTGGCTTGGCGCTTGTAGATGGCATGCTCACTGTTTGAGTAGTCGGAACACTTGGTGCTCCTTCCTCTCCTCTGCCTCTCTTCTTAGACACTAGCTTCTTCTTTCCCAAGGGGTCTTCAGGTATGGAGATTTCATTCTCCAAATATGTGCCCTTTTCAAACACCGGCGTTATGCACATGTACATGTGCGTCGTGGATCCTCTAGTGATGGGAAGCGTTACAGGCCTATTCATTTGGATATCGTGTGATATGTACTTTTTTATGTATGCATGCTTTCTGCCAGGGTAATTTAACTTCTTCCTCATCTCCCTATGTTCCCAGTCCAACCTTCCTAGTTCTAGCCTTAGATTCTTTGATTCTTTAAATCTATTTACTCCCGCTTGGAAGTATTGGGCAATGAACATGAAAGGAAGCTTACACCAAGGGCTCCATGATTCGTCAATAAGCTTGAATCTACCCAAGCAGTAGTGCTGGTACATTGCAAACTCAGCTTCTCCCTCAGTGGCTGCTGGGAGTTGTTCAAGGATCCTCCACTCTACCCCGAATGCATTCCTCAAGCACGTATACCACTTTTCCAGTGTGCTTTGTGGGGATCCGTCATTGTATCACAAGCATACTTCTCGAACCTCTTTGCAGCGAAGGGTCTTCGGCTGGGTACTCCCACATGAAATTTTCTGAGGCATCCAAAACTCCAATTTCTACAAACACTATGGTGAGCAAGACATTTCCAAATAGGATCCTATCCCCTTCCTTCATGCACTTAACAATATCCTCTGCAATGTACACAAATAAGTTGTATATTGTTCCCTCTACAATCTTCCTGTAGACATGTAGCCAAGGTTTGTTGACCTGCATCCATATTTCTTGGCAATTCAGGTTTACTCACCGGATGAGAAAACATCTTCATAATGGGGTCCTTGATATCTGAAATATCATAGTACCGTGACCCCTTCTTGTAGGCATACTCAGTGACGGTCTCTTGAATAGCCTCCTTGTCACCAAGGTCATCTTCTAGGCTATCTCCCTCACATATGAGGCCTATAAATTGTGAAATCAACTAGGGAGTCATGTGCATCTTGCACCCAAAAAAGTGGAAATAGTCTTCATGCACCCGAGACATCAACCACTGGTACAAGTGATCTGGATTCCCAAAATAAGGCAACTCATAGAGTTGCAATAGCCCTACCTTCGCCAATTTAACCTTAACGTCATCATCATATATGGGCAAACCTTCAGGTGTTCACTTGTTGGTGGGCGTACCAATTCCAACACCATTTCTTTCTCTATGGTGTTTGTGCAGGTGATTATAGTCACTAATAGGTATGCTTCTCAAGTGGGATTCCCATTCCTTTCCCATCATCACCCCATCTGGGTATTGCATCTTTACATACCATTCTTCATTTGTGTCTACTTCAGGTTCTAGTTGTTTCACCTTAGCTTTTCCCTTTCCTTTCTTGGGTGCCATGGTCGAGGTATTTTTATTACCCCTTCTCTTTGTTACTCTATCTTTCTTCTCCCAACCTTCGATCTCAGATTCATGATATAACTCTTCTAAACCCATGCCCTAGTTTTTCGAACCCTAACTTGGATAAAATATTCACAAGACAACACCTTTTCAACTCCTTTCACACCCATGTAATTATTTCTGGTTCTCAATCTCAACTTGGTACATTGGCGTTTTAATCACATAGATCTTCCACTCGATCGAATCTAAAAACCCTATTTTATAACACTCACTTATATCTCCAACTCTTCGTTTTCAAAAGTAAAAATGAGGGTGCCACGACCCTTTATTTATAGTTTTTCCTTTTTTTGATCATTAAATGCTACTTTACCTACCCCCATATTTTATTCATTTAATGCAGATTTTTCAAACAAAGTTTGTATTCAACACCACTCACGCACCCTTCCTACACAAAAACTTCTCCAACCTTCTAGCGCGTAACCAAACCAACCTGACAGGAGACTCTTGCGCGTGCCTAACCTATGCCAAAGGCACTTCTTCTGTACAGATTCTTTCTTTTTCCTACCTCATGTTGCTTTAACCGAGATTCTTCATACATGGGGTATACCGAGCTTTATCCTAGCACCAACCATTCTATCTTTTCTCTTCATCTACCTCTTTCAACCGGGCTACACAACAAGGCTCTTCAACACAACTTCCTTGGTACTTTAATCATGCACTTCTTCACTTTTCTCCACCCCACACTTAAACAATGCGCAGTCCTCTACGCACTCACAAATTCTCCAAAAATAGCAATAAGGTTACCAGCACCCAAGGCACAAAACCAAAACAACAACGTGAAAGGGAAACACAAGAAAGGGAAAATGCATAAAGGAAACTTCTAAACTAACTAGAAAAACTACCTTATTTACAAACACCAAGAAGACTTATTTATAGTAGGGCTTTAGCCTACTACCATTGAAGTGTCCAGAAACTTCATCCCATCTAGCACTTGTAACTGGTACGTGCTCGAATCAAGGATGTATGAGATTGTGTAGGGACCCAACCAATGGACTTTCAACTTTCCAAGATGGTGCAGAAACTTGGAATCATATAGTAACACCATCTGCCCAACCTCAAACTTCTTGTTTCTAATATGGCAATCATGCCAAGCCTTTTTATTTGCCTTTTCTATTGTTTGGCTCCATCGGGCAAGTGATCGTCTCTCATCCAATTTCATTAGCTCATCAATCCTTTCTTCCAGTGCTTGTTCATCGGCTAATCCTCCTGCGTGTGCTATTCGTAGAGAAGGTAACATAAATTCAACCAGAAAAATGGCTTCTACACCAAACACCAATTAAAAAGGTGTGGCTTTATTTAGTCTTTTATACATAGTCCTGTAAGCCCATAACACTACCGATACTTTTTCATCCCAATCTTGTCTTCCAACATCATATATTTTGGTCAAGGTATGACTCAGTATTTTGTTGAATGCTTCCGTGGTTCCATTCGCTTATGGGTGGTAGGGTGTAGTCTTGTGATGAGCCACCATGAACTCTGATAACAGGATCCTCATGGTCTCATTCAGAAAATGTGTACCCCTATCACTAGTCAAACTCAACGGACATCCATACCTTGTGATAATGTTCTCCCATAAGAACCTTGCCACTGTTTTTACCGTGCAATCTTTAGTTGGGGTTGCCTCTACCCACCTTGTGAGATAATCCATGCAAGTGATGACATAACGTGAACCAGTCCTATGTGTTACTGGTGTAATAGGTCCTACAAAATCTATCGCCCATTTTTCAAAAGGCTCCATGCTAGGGATAGGAAACAAAGACATTTCATCTCTCCTTCTTAGTTTTCCAATGTGTTGGTAGTGGTCACATGCTTTACAATAATCTCTATAATATTTATACAAGGATTCCCACCATAATCTTGCCATTAATATCTTGCACGTGGTGGCATCACCTATGTAATTCCCACCCGTGCTTTCTCCATGGGCTTCCTCCATGATGGCTAGGCGTTCATGCTCTAATACACACCTACGTAAAACTTCATCTCATCCCAGCTTGTATAAGTATCCACTAATAAACATGTAGGGCATAGCACGTATGGCTAACTAATTCTTTTCCAATGCCTTCATTCCATCTGGCGCCATACCTTCTTTTAAAAAGACTGCAATCTCCTCCAAATCTGAGGGCGCGCACCAAAATCTAAACAATTGGGCATCTGGCATTGCTTCCTCACTACTTTGGATTTCCTCTCCTGAATCAATCCTTGACAGATGATCAAGTCCACAATTGCTTTTTTTGGGCTTCACTACAACGGTGAATTCAAACTCTTGAAACAACAACACCCATCGACATATGCACCCTTGAAGAACGGGCTTGTTCACCAAATACTTTAATGCCATGTGGTCGGTGTAGAATACAAAGGGTGTTTCTAGTAGATACTATCTAAACTTGAAGAGTGCGTAGATCATTGACAATGCCTCATGCTTGGTAGTGGTATAATTCTGCTCTATTGGTGTTAACTTCCTACTCACAAAATAGAGAGGATGATCAACAATCCCCTCACCTGGTTGTGCAAGCACTACTCCAATGGCGGTTCCTGAGGCATCTACATGGACATGGAAGGGCTTGTCCCAAGAGGGAAAACATAAAATAGGTGCGGTAATAAGCCTATATTTTAATGTATCAAATGCCCTCTATTGTGCCTCTCCCCAATGGAAGGAACTTTTGTGTCTAAGTAGCTCCTCTAAAGGCATGGCAATCTTGGCATATCCCTTAATGAATTTCCTATAATATCCTCGTATGCCCAAGGAATCCGCACACTGCGCTCTAGCTAGTAGGTTCCCTTAACCCTACAATAACTGCAACCTTAGCGGGATCTACCAATAAGCTCTCCTTACATATGATATGCCCCAATAGAGTCCCAAAGGGAGTAGTAAACACACATTTCTTAATGTTGAGGGATATCCTCAACTGCCTACACCTTTCAAACATTAATCTCAAGTTATCACAATGGTCCTTAACCAAACCATATACTGTCCAATCATCCAAATAGACCTAAATAAATTTATGGATGAAGTCTTGGAATGCTTACACCAATATGCATGAAAAAGTAGCAGATGTATTTTTTAACCCAAAGGGCATGACCGTATATGCAAAACTTCCCCACTCGGTGGCGATTGTTGTCTTCTCCTAGTCCTCCTTTGCAATCCGAACTTGGTGGTATCCTAAAAATCCATTTGTAAAGGAATAGATTTCTCACCCAGCGACTCCTTCCAAAATTTCTTCAGTGAAGGGGGTCGGGAATGGATTGATGACACAAACATTCAATTCCCTATAGTCCACACAAATCCTAATCCGCCCATCCTTCTTGATGTTGATTACCATTGGACTTATCCATTCTGATTCTTCCACTACCTCAATGATCCCAAAAGATATTATCTTTTCTATCTCCTCCTTAACCCTCATGCGCAAATTGGGATTCATCTAGTAGGGCCTATTTCTAACCGTGTGCACACCATCCTTCGATTTTTATCTTAATCTCCCCAAGGAATGGTGAGCACCTTTGAGTTCATAGTACCTACATGGGAATAAATCCTCCAATTTGCATAGCAGATCAATGATCTTTGATACTTCCTTCTCTATCCAAAGAATCCCCAATAATAGCTTTGTTAGGTCCTTCTTCTAAACCGATGTTAAATTTCTTCATCTTTAAAGGCCCATGGTAGGCACGTGCGTGAGCATCCGTATTGTCCACTACCTCGTGCATTCCTATAGAATGGATAACATTTAAGCTTTCGATTGCTCTCCATCAATCACATATAGTAACTTTCCCTTCTCTTTTTCTAAACACGTGCACTAAAGCTATAACTCTTTTGTTTCCTCAAATTTTTCAAAGCGCTCCTCCAATCCCGGTTCACCTAGTAATTTCAACAACCTATCTTCCATTCTCGAACTATCCCCCATGGTAAGGTGCTTGATACCCTGCAAGGCCTTATCAATCGATGGCTTGGTACTGATACTCAAAGGTTTGAATAAGGTTAGCCGCGAGCTCTTGCCAATTCCTTATCTGGCGGCGTGTCTCTAAATGAATGTACCATGTGCGCGCACAACCCTGCAGTGTAGAATACAACTTGTGCACCCAGAGGGATGGTGGTAAAGATTTTGCACCTTCTCTCCGGACTGCTTCACACTCCTGGATATGGAAAGAGGTGGGCTCCTTCCCATGGTAGTCTTTAATGATGGTGGGTACGTTACTTCTAGAAAATCTGACAGAGAGAGAAATCCTTACCTCACGCCACTCTAAAAGGCTCTCTTGATGTGTGGCCCACCAACGAGCTGTTGTGCTAAGGAAGACATAACTTAACATCTCCCTTCATTCCTTTTCATTCTTCCACTGAGCTTCTACCTCTTGCAAAATATCTTAGGGAAGGATGCTCTCAAATAATTGGGTAGTTCTTTTCCTCCAAGGTACCTAACAATGCGCGCCTTTGTTACCTTTGTCACCGACCCTCTCAACTTCCATCCCATTAGTTCATAAGTTCCATGTGCCCAATTGTCACACACCAGGATGGTGGTATCACTTACTAACTAAGCATATTTAAACTGGATAACTCTGTTAGTAGGGTGTACCATCTCAGGGTCTCTAATTGAGCATACATAAATTTTATCCAGAACTTCTTCTCCCAATAGTTCAATATAGGGTGTCAACTTCCCATCAACCAAGGGTATAATGACCCGTTCCTTTTTGTTCTCAAAGATGATGTAACCTTTATTGAACCAAAGGTATGCATTATTTTTGTAACACCAAGGGCGCCCAAGTAGTCTTTGGGAAATTGTCTACCTCAAAGCAAGTGCCAAGACTTCAAGTCCCCAAAAAATTGGCTCCCGAGTAGTAATAGTTTCATCCTTCAAGACATCGAAGGGAATTACCTTAGTTTTGTTTACCATATACAACACATTCAAAGATGGCTGTAATGAAGGTCTCCCCATCTCGATGCCATGCATCTAAAGTCGAACATTAACCTTCGCGCGCAGGTGTCAATGAGTATATTTCGAGGAGCCATCCATCTACAACGTATTCAACATAATCTCCTTGTCATAGTTGAGGCCGTGAGGGGGAAGGTTTGTGTACAAGATTTGTCTCTTGTGCCCTTCTTTGGTGCATGGTACCTTCTCTCTCAACCAAGATCCTAGCAAGGGAATGATGTTCTCCTACCTTAGCATTTTACACACCTCCTAGACCTCATCCAGGTCATCCTTTTACACCTTGACTCTTCTCCCTTATTCCTCCTTTCTAGATTTCTCCTTTAGACATTGGATCTCCCCTTGCAAGATTCGAATAACATCCATGGTGTCTTGATATATCTCCTTTTGATGCATGGGGTATGGATACTTTCCATGAATGAGCTCCTCCCTCGTAACCAGGGTCTTCTATCTTGGTACCTCTCTTGCGCACGCAGCTTCTTCCCTTGTTGTTACTAGGACAAGCTCCAAAACTTCATCCCATGTTACCCGAGGCATCCACTATATGTATACCTTCTTGATGCTAACCATTACAGTGCCTTTTTCCTTCCGATGCTACTAATTCATATGCTCAAATAATTCTAGGCACTCCTCATACTTATGCTTCTTTCTACACCATGAGCACTACAACAAGTCTAGGCACTCATGCTTGTAATGTTCTATAGATCCATAATTAAAACATGTTCCATGTGAGAACTCACTTCTTCCTCTACGGTTACCTCATCCACGAAATCCTCCTCGAAAACCTCTTCCACACGCGCCCCCATCTGCGCTCCTCATAATGACGATCATCATTTTTAGAACCACTAACAATGCTAGTTTGGTGCACCCCATGATCAATGGCCTCATGAATCTGATCAATGAGCCTATAGTCCTTAGTATCATGGGTTGTGGAGGTGTAAATATTGTAATAACAAGACACATTCTTCTTGATCATGCGCTGCATCAAGGGACATCTACTTGCATCATGGTCCCCATGACAAATCTCACAATCTACTATCATATCGCGTACCATCCTTTGGGGGAAATTATCCTTTATATGCCCTCTACTTCACAATCCATGAACCACAAACCATTGTGAGTCTCATGGAACGAGTTCCTAAATAATTTTTCCAACTATTTGGCCATAGCAATAATCTGTGCCTCTAGGAACAGGATAACGCCAGTATCAATACAACCAACAACCTCACCGCGCAAGGTGTTGGTCGTCAAATAGGAATTTTAAGAAGAGAAACACTCAGGGGACAAGAAGTCCCTCCTCTTTAATGGGAGAGGTTCCCTTATTCATAAACGAACTTATTTACAAATGTACAAGACATGATTTGTTGGTTAAACTTGGATATCATGAAAGTGTTTTCTATGAAGATCATCAATTACAAAAGGATTGAGGAAAAAGAGTACGGGAAAGAGCACAAAGGCAACATGCAAAATTATAGATAACAGAGTAATTCTTTATGTATGCGAAGTCACAGTGAATTGAAACAAGATCATTTGTATCGGATAAATAAGATGGAATTCAAAGACACAAAGTTCTGTAAATAACATCTGCTAGAACACAAAGTTTCTTAACATAATACAGACTCATTAATCAAGGACACAAAGTTCCTTCTTGGTTATACAAGATCACCGTGCTTGCAAAGTCGAAGAGTATGCAATCGGCAAGACTAATGAACTTGAGACAAATGATCTTCACAAAGAAAATAAATGAAAGCTTAGGAGTAACAGAGATCAGATAGACAAAGAATGGAAAGTCCTTCTGTATTGATTTCTTTATGATCTATTTACACTTTCAGAAAATATGCCAAATTCTTCCTCCTTCTTTTAATGGCGTAAGGAAGGCCATTATATAGCTTACAAATCAGTTACTCTTCGTAACCGCTTCTTTAACCAAGAACAGTTAAGGACCGCCAATCGCAATACCTTAACTTCTTACAAAGAAAACAGAAAAATAAAGGGAAGAAGAGAAAAGAACAAGGAGAAGAAGACAGGTGGCCAGTCACTGAGAGGGACCCACTGACTTCAGAATCCACTGCCTGAATTTCTTTAACGCCTCAGCTATGTCTCAGAAGTCTCATCCTGAAGATGACAGTGTATGTCTTTGAAAACTTTGTCCTTCTGCCAGCTGTTCTTCAGTTCTCCCAAGCCTCCTCCAAGACTCTGATCTTCCCAGGATTTTGATAGATTATCCTTGACGTCATCGAAAACCTTATTCGCCAGCAAGATGTTCGAGCAAAAGATAGCAAGGAAGCAGTGTGAGAAATGCAAAAGGGGGTCTGCCCATTATATAGCCATTGAGGAGAGAGAAAGGTGATCAATGCGCATTAAATTCATATCTATTAGTTTGAAAAACAGCATATTCGGGTAGAGCGGGAAAAACTAAGTATGAATGGCATTTAGTTCGCTTGGGACATGTGAGACGCGAATGCGTGAAACACGCGGCTCGGCCGATTCGGGCGAAACAGGGAGAAGACGCACAAATGCATTTTGGGACATTTGGGACGAAAACGCGTGAAGTACGCGGTTCGGGTGTTTCGACCGAAAATGGAACAAAAGGCCCATTTGAACTTGGGACATTTGGGACATGAAAGAGTGAAGTACGCGTTTCGGGTGTTTCGGCCGAAAATGGAACAAAAGGCCCATTTGAACTTGGGACATTTGGGACATGAAAGAGCGAAGTACGCGGTTCGGGTGTTTCAGCCAAAAATGGAACAACTTGCACTTTTTGACTTGGGACATTTGGGACAAAAAGTTCCGAAGTACGCGACTCGGGTGGTTCGGGTGAAAATGGAACAACTCGCACGAAAATTTTGGGACACTTGGAACATGAAAGAGTGAAGTACGCGGTTCGGGGATTTCGGCCGATCGGGGAACAGAGCGCAATTTTGAACTTGGGATAGTTGGGATGAAAAGCTCCGGCGGGCCCGAAAATGGAACAACTTCGGGGATTTTGGCCGATCGGGGAACAGAGCGCACTTCGGAACTTGGGACAGTTGGGACAAAAATGTCCGACAGGCCCGAAATACATACAAAATGACCCAAAACTGCAGACTTTTCTCAATTTCATGACTTCGGTACATTAGAGAAAACACTTAAACTCAAAATTTTGAAATTTTTTTACTTTCATCAGAGCAGGGAATTTTGAGTGGACAACAGCTGGCTCCTTCTGGGGATGACTTGGCATGAATTCAAGGAATGAGACAAGGCAAGAACTTAGACAAACTCGGGGAAGCAGACCAGTACCTTATCCATTGGGCAACGGAGTCAAAAACAGACCAATACAGAGGGCAACACACCAAAACAAAAAGGAAAGAAAAGTAAAAACGTGTACAGAATATACAAGGGACTCCCTAATCACCTAGGACTTGAAAAACTTGAGATACTACCCACTATAAGGAAGTGGGAGAGAAGAACCATCCATGTAATCAAGATAAAAGGAATTCTCAACAAAGAAAGTGTCTGATCTTGAAAGGTCCGAGCCACAGGGAATCAAACTTTCCATGGCTGCCACGAGGTTCATGTCTTTTGTCCCATAACAACACAGTGTCTCCAACTTGGAAATCTCTCGAACACGCTTTCTTGTCAAACAAGACCTTAACCTTCAGCTGGTGAACAGATATCCTATCAGTAACCTCCAATCTGCCCTCATCCTATCAGCTGTTTTGGGATTATACTGCCTCTGTTTCTGCTTAAAAGGTTTAATTCTTGGTTTGAGAGGAATAGAATGCTGCATATCTTTTGGCTTGAAGGCTTTTAGATCCTCATAAGAATAAGCAAGAACATCCTTATACCTCTTTAGAAGATCAATTTCTTTTCTTCTTTCATCTGTTGTGCAACATCTTCCAATATTCACTAGCCTAGGATCAGTAGAACTCCCAATATTGATTTTGTCATGCTCACTGATTCTTTGAGGTCCAATAAAGCTCTAGATTTCACATACCTATCATGTTTATCAAATAGTTCCTCCAAACTCACCAAACCTTTAGGAATCTTATTCCCCTTGAGTTTAATGCACCCTTCCTGACTGTTTCTTCCCCTTGGGTGACTGCTTTGTCAAAGGGCACACTCTCACGAGGTAGGTTGTCACTTCCCTCAAAATACAGCTAGTTCAAATTACCCTTGAGTTCCAGGAAGGAAAGCAAATGTTGATCATCATTGAAAACCTGCCAGTTATTGGTGTTATCAGGTACACTGGGTCGATGGATCATCTCAATGGTGAACTTGTCTTGAGAGAAATCAGGATGAGGAATCAGTAGCGACCCTGAGACAAATTAGTGAATCAGCCCTGCTGTTCTTTTCCCTAGGTACTGCTTCGATAGAGAAAGCATCAAGGAATTCAATGGAATCCCAAACCTGATTCCGGTAATGTTTCAGCCTTCCATTTTTTACTTGAAAAAGGTTTCTGACCTGCTTTACAATCAATTCTGCATCACCACGAGCCAGAAGATTCTTTACACCTTGTTCTTTGGCCACTTGCAATCCGAGAATGAGAGCCTCGTATTCTGCTGTGTTATTAGTATTCTCGAACTGCAACTTAAATGAAAAGGGGTGTAGGCTTCCTTCAGGTGACACCAGCAGGACACCGGCTCCGGAACTAGCTGAGGAACAACTTCCATCAAATTCTAAAATCCAAACACCATTAGGATCTTTAGGTGACACTCTGGGAAGTTGGATTTCATCAGGGGACATAATCATGTAGTTACCATGCCCCATATCCTCGTAGAGTATTTGTGCTCTAGGATCATCTGTTTTCTGCACAATATACTCAGACTGCTTCTCAGGCAACAACTTCTTCATTTGTCCATTGACAGGCACGAGTGCATGTGACCAGTCCATTTGGATTTCCCCACCCACATCTTTGCAGAAGTTCCTACTTAGCAACATCCCGTATGAAGGAGGGATATCTGCTACTAAGATGGTAGCCAACACTTTCTTTTCGGGCAAAAGCGCAAAAGCTACTTGTGCATCTTTAATTCTCCCGACCAGGGGCACTTCTTTACTCTCCATGGAGTAACAAGATCCATAAGTGCGTGTGAGGGTTAGGCCTAAAGCATGAGCTACTTTAGTAGGCATCACATTATCTGAGGCTCTGGAATCTATGACACAATTACTGAGCCTATGACTAGCTATAAGAAGTGTTACATAAAAAGGCTTGATTTTGTCATTAGGCGAGGTGACAGCGGCTACCAGACTAGGCTGTGGTGCAGAAGGAGGAGTGGGAAAAAGGCCTTTAGAGGTGGTCTTAGAGTGGGAATTGACAAAGTGGATCATTTTGGCAAAAGCTTTGGGATGGGTTTGATAGTACTCAGCTTCTGAGATTTGGACCTTGGTCTTTTTCAGGTGATCAACAATATCAAAGGATCCAGAAGTGGACGGGCCATCATCATTCGGTACTCTAGGCTTATCAACTTTAGGAGAAAAAGAAGAAGCAACTTTGGTAGCAGGATTGATAGGACTCACCTTTGGTGTAGATGAAGTAGGGATAGGAGATCCTCTTTTTGCAATCACGGGAATAGTTGTTGACTACTCCTTAGATTTCTTGATAGGCTGTGTCACTTTCTCCCTCTGACTTGTCTGCTCTCGAGTCATGACAGCTGAATGATTCACTATTCATGTCTGCTACTACTTCATCATAGTCATCTCCATCATCAATGCCCTCAGTGGTGAAGAAATTTACTCGAGATCCCTCAAGTTCGTCTGCTTCGTCATCAACTTCTCTCGCAAACTCTTCGCAAGCTTCGTTATCTTCATCGTCATCTGGTTCTTCCACCTCGCAGGTCGCATTGACAGGGACTTTAACAGGAGGTCCTTCAAGTGCTAATCTTGTTTGAGAAGCAGGCAAATGATTTCTAGGCTGAAAATTTCTCCTTGGAACATCTGCATAAGGAGCGTGCTGAGCCAATTGTTTCTTTATAGCAATAAGATCATTTGCAAGTTTCTGAACTAATGGATCAGTATTAGGTCTAGGGGTGGAAGAGGAAGAAGCAACAGACTTAGATTTGGGAGGGTCTCTTCTCAACTTCCCTGACATGATCAATTCATCCTCGATACTAACAGCGAGAGTTTGATCCTCGACCAATGTTGCGAGATTAGCCCTTCTTAGTGCATAACTAACTTTGGGCGATTGAGCATTTAGGAAGAAACATTTTTGAATTTGATCAACAGGTCGGGTAGGCTGCGGAATTTTATTGATCAATTTGTTGAACCGGGCCACAAATTCTCTCATGGGCTCTTGTGAATCTTTCTTTATCTGAGAGATTTGGGCTAGCAAGGCATGTACATCTTCTGCCGGCTTGAAACGGTTTTCGAACTGAGTTCTCATTGTGTCCCAGTCGGTGATAGCGCCAGCCGGAAGGTGGTAGAACCAATCAGCAGCATTATCTTGTAACGTCTCGATGAACAGCCTTACGGAGACGTCTTCATATTCGACTCCCAGAACTCCACATGCAACAACGAAGGCTGTGATGTGTTCATCAGGATGCACTTTGCCATCGCCTTTGAATTTAGGAAAGTTCTTCCAGTTACCTCTGGGTAACTCATGCAAAGGCTGAGTAAGGGCCAGGGGCCCAACACGATGACCCCATGGTAATGGCGCCGCCATTCTTGGAAAAACAGCTTGGAGAGGGACTGCAACACCAGCAAGAATCAAAGCTTGAAGATTAGGGCTAGCTGGCTCTGAAGGAATACCACCCGTAGGAATTCTGTCTTGAGCAGGTGGAGTGCTTGTCGAACGAGTCCTTCTATTTCTTGTTGAAGGGAAAGGAAAACCCTGCTGCTCCAAAAGCTGAAACTGAGAATCTTCAACACCAAGGGCCCTCCTCCCTCGAGTAAAACGCGGAGTCGCCAGATCAAAGGATGATCGAAAAATTACAGAACTGGAATATGATTTTCCCCAGCGGAGTCGCCAAAAACTATTGGTCGTCAAATAGGACTTTTAAGAAGAGCAACAGTCAGGGGACAAGAAGTCCCTCCTCTTTAATGGGAGAGGTTCCCTTATTCAGAAACGAACTTATTTACAAATGTACAAGACATGATTTGTTGGTTAAACTTGGATATCACGAAAGTGTTTTCTATGAATATCATTAATTACAAAAGGACTGAGGAAAAGAGTACGGAAAGAGCAAAAAGGAAACATGCGAGAATTATAGATATCGAGTAATTCTTTATGTATGTGAAGTCACAAGAATTGAAACAAGATCATTTGTATTGGATAAATAAGATGGAATTCAAAGACACAAAGTTCTGTAAATAACATCTGCTAGAACACAAAGTTTCTTAACATAATACAGACTCATTAATCAAGGACACAAAGTTCCTTCTTGGTTATACAAGATCACCGTGCTTGCAAAGTCGAAGAGTATGCAATCGGCAAGACTAATGAACTTGAGACAAATGATCTTCACAAAGAAAATAAATGAAAGCTTAGGAGTAACAGAGATCAGATAGACAAAGAATGGAAAGTCCTTCTGTATTGATTTCTTTATGATCTATTTACACTTTCAGAAAATATGCCAAATTCTTCCTCCTTCAGAATGGCGTAAGGAAGGCCATTATATAGCTTACAAATCAGTTACTCTTCGTAACCGCTTCTTTAACCAAGAACAGTTAAGGACCGCCAATCACAATACCTTAACTTCTTACAAAGAAAACGGAAAAAGAAAGGGAAGAAGAGAAAAGAACAAGGAGAAGAAGACAGGTGGCCAGTCAATGAGAGGGACCCACTGACTTCAGAATCCGCTACCTGAATTTCTTTAATGCCTCAGCTATGTCTCAGAAGTCTCATCCTCAAGATGACAAGTGTATGTGACTTTGAAAACTTCGTCCCTTCGCAAACTATTCTTCGATTCTCCCAAGCCTCCTCCAAGACTCTGATCTTCCCAGGATTTTGATAGATTATCCTTGACGTCATCGAAAACCTTATTCGCCAGCAAGATGTTCGAGAAAAAGATAGATAGAAGAGCGGTGTGAGAAATGCAAAAAGGGGGTCTTCTGTTATATAGCCATTGAGGAGAGAGAAAGGTGATCAATGCACATTAAATTCATATCTATTAGTTTGAAAAACAGCATATTCGGGTAGAGTGGGAAAAACTAAGTATGAATGGCATTTGGTTCGCTTGGGACATGTGAGACACGAATGCGCGAAACACGCAGCTCGGCCGATTCGGGTGAAACAGGGAGAAGACGCACAAATGCATTTTGGGACATTTGGGACGAAAAATGCGCGAAGTACGCGGTTCGGGTGTTTCGACCGAAAATGGAACAAAAGGCCCGTTTGAACTTGGGACATTTGGGACATGAAAGAGTGAAGTACGCGTTTCGGGTGTTTCGCCGAAAATGGAACAAAAGGCCCGTTTGAACTTGGGACATTTGGGACATGAAAGAGCGAAGTACGCGGTTCGGGTGTTTCGGCTGAAAATGGAACAACTTGCACTTTTGACTTGGGACATTTGGGACAAAAGTTCTGGAAGTCGCAACTCAAGCGGTTCGGGTGAAAATGGAACAACTCGCACGAAAATTTTGGGACACTTGGAACATGAAAGAGCGAAGTACGCGGTTCGGGGATTTCGGTTGATCAGGGAACAGAGCGCAATTTTGAACTTGGGATAGTTGGGACGAAAAGCTCCGACGGGCCCAAAAATGGAACAACTTCGGGGATTTCGGCCGATCGGGGAACAGAGCGCACTTTTGAACTTGGGACAGTTGGGACAAAAATGTCCGACAGGCCCAAAATACATACAAAATGACCCAAAACTGCTGACTTTTCTCAATTTCATGACTTCGGTACATTAGAGAAAACACTTAAACTCAAAATTTTGAATTTTTTTACTTTCATCAGAGCAGGGAATTTTGAGTGGACAACACAAGGCAGCTTCCAATGCTTTGTGCAGATTCTAAAAGTTTTATGAGATAAGGCCCTTCTAAAAGGGGTGTTAAATCCTCCAAAAAACCATTGTTCATTTTGTGAAGGGTGAATATCATATGAAAATTCAGACAAGAGAGTTTTAAAGCACGCATCATACTCCCACACACTCTCTACCATTCCTTGTTGAATCTCCTTCAAAGTGCTAATGCATTTTTTCTCAAATTCAGGAATGTGAAACTCTACCAAGAACACATTCTTTAAAGCAGTGTAGTCCACCACAATTTGATGAGAGTCATACTTTCTATACCAGCTATGCGCACGCCCTTGTAGTGTGGTTACAAATTGACTAGCCTTTCATTCTGGGGTTGTGATACCCTTCGCATGCCATAGCCATTCACACTTATGAACATGTTCCACAGCATCCTCAATGCCCCTATAATTTGGAAAATGTAGAGACATTTCAAAGAATACTTGAGGGGGTGGCTGGGCTCCTTGTACTAAACCAGATCCTTGGTTCCCTTTGGTGTTTCTTCCACCACCTGATCCATGAGGTCCACCGGGTCTTGTACCTCAAAAGCCACCGAACCACTTTGGGTCCAATAGGGCTGTAGGAGATGTGCCAAGTTCCCCCATGGTCCCACCGAATCAAGTGCGTTGATGGTTTGTGATAGCGCCCCACTACCACTACTTTGTCCCACACCACTCCTCGATGCAAGCCCGAAAGCTTGTGCACTTTCTCTAAACTCATGGTAACCATTAATATCTTCATAGCTAGAGGAATGGCACATAGAAACGCTCATCTAGGTTCTCGCAAAATTCAAACTCAACAATCTCTCGGGTAATAATACGTAGAAATGGTGTATTCAGTGTAGCTAGCTAGTAATCCTCTCCACCAATGATCTACAACATGGGTCCATGTCAGATCTACATCTTGCAACCTCTGGTAGTCTTCTTCAGTCCATATCCATGATCCATAACACCAACTTGATCTAGATGCATAGGTTGAAAGCCATCCATATAACTCTACTGGGAAGTAGTAGAAGAATGTCTCATACAGATCATGGTAGAGGTTCTCTTCTACCCATCTACGTGTATTAAACTCAGGTCCAGTGTTGTATCTTCGAGAAAATTCATTCTTCATGCTCTTGAACCATGATTCAACATTTTCCAATGTTAACTAATCCGTCATTACTCTTTACATAGATCATGATGTATGTTATATCCCACTACAACTTCAAAAATAGGTCCCGGAAATAGAACCAAGATGTAGTCATTTTTACTCCTATCAAAACAAATAAGAACCCCATGTGCATTGGCCTATCACCCAAGAGAAGCCGAGAACTCACTTGAGGCACGCGTGGGTCTTTGAGTCTCTCTTTTATGTGAGTTTAGAGGGAAGCATTATCTATGATAAGTGTAAGAGTATCTAGGAAATAAGTTGAGACATACAAGAACCATAGGGCTCATAATTAACTCCAGATCCTTGTAGTCACTTTAGACTAAGTGCTTTAATGGATCCCAGACTTACTATAACAGAAAGAAAGATACAACCATTCATTCATATCATGAAAGGAAAGAGAACTCATATGAACAAAATATATATTAAACCCATTGATATTCATATCTATTTATAACAGGTAACCTTAATATATTCATTGATTCATTACAGAGTGTCACAGAGTGTAGACCACAGTCATGCACATCACTGGATGTATGTAGCTAAGCTAACAGAAAAGAAAAATATAACTCCATGCTTAGTACATCCTTTCCTGAACCAGAATATCCACTCGCAGCAATTCTACAGAGCTTCTCTTACTCTCTAACCTGCCATTCCCTATGTATATCTCTTGATGATATATCTCCCTTTGATTGTGTATATCTCTTTGTATCTCTTTTCCAGCGGCAAACACTTGTATTTATCACTTTCCCAGCTGCCAACTCACCTTGCCATGCCCTCAGATCCATCACCAAGTGTCGAATGTGGTCCTCCATGCGAGCATGTTCCTTCAGGCCTGAGCTCTCCATTCCATCTCATGATGATCTTCTAGAAGATTCCATCCGGCATGCTCTTTCCTGGGCCAACTTATTACCAAGATGGCATCTTATCTCAGTGCACAACTGATCATGATTTTCACGTGTTCTACCTTGGGCATTCAAATTGGCTAAGTCCTAGACCTCCTTTCATGTGTCACATGCTATCTATCTCCTTAAGCATTTCTCTTGCATGCTTTTACCTCATGTGCCATTCTAAAACCTGGGTCCCGTGCACCTAAGCACCTTCATACTTGGTCAATATTCTAGGGGCCCAACACTCATTCTTGTCTCAATAATGGGTATGTCCAAAAATTGAAGGAAAGAATAGAAGAATGGAAAGAATAAGAATAAAAGAATGTAGATAAATAAAGAATTTCTATGAGGTTATTAGGAAACCTCTTCTGTATCATTTTTCTATATCAACTTTGGATACTCTTCCTTTATTTCGCCTCTAATATCTGTCCAATGAGTGCTTGCTCTACTTTTTCTGGGATATCCACAACAATGGATTCCAACTCATCCCTCACAATTTCTCCCTTCTCATTTTGTAGAACCAACACAACACTAGACATTGATGTCATTCTTCCTTCTAAAATGTCCATCTTCTATGCAATTATCTTTCCAAGCTCTTCCACCAAGTCTTGTGTGGCTCTTATGATGTTGCCAGGGCCTCGTACTTCTATTTAACCATTGAAAATCTTTCCGTGCGCCCAATGTCTCATCTTTCATCACTTTCTGGACCTCGTTATTCTCTTCAAGGGTCTTGATGTTGATAAGTGCCTCTAGAGCTATGCATATATTTAAATCCTGGTCCACTTTCTTCAATACTTCCTGTAATGCTTGCAACAACCCTTCATAAGATGCAATTTTTCTCATCACAGATGCTTTCTCTTGTTTAGAATCTTGTTTAGAGTGTTCTGGCACTTGCATACGCAGAGTTCCATCTTTAAGTACCAAGTCCACCAACTTTCCCACATAGTGTATTGCTGAAGGAAATGTTTGTGGTACCTTGGCCTCTAAGTGTGGCCTTGCTTTGATTACATTATCCCCAATCTCCTCTATGATTCTTATGAACACTTCATTCTTTTTCTATGTGAATTCCCTCTCCTATGTTATGTGTGCTATCTCTGCGTCCTTTGTCTTCAACTCCTCATGCAATGCTCTGATCATGGCAGCTTTGTCCATGTTTCTTCTAGCCACCTCAGCAGAAACTTTCACCAATGCATTACTAACTTGCTCATCTGACATGATAGTAGGATTTACTGTCATGTGTTTGGCTTGAGGTGCCTTCTTCAGTCTTCTCAAAATGCATGACTCTTCACACACATCAAATTCAGGATCATCCATGTGGGTGTGCATTGACCATGATAGTTGCTTTTGAGTGCACACCGTTGCCATATCTTCATCCATTAACTCCCAGCCGAATAAATCCTTTTGTGCTATCATGCTCTGAAGTAGGCACAAATAATTTTTCCTGCATCCTCTGCATACCCCATGGCCGGTGGAATGTGCTCTCCACTTTTTCTTCTAGACCTTTATTGCATAGAGACTTTAGCCTTCAAATTAGGGACTTGTGTCTCCATGCCCCGAACATCCTTAGTAGTTGTCTTCTCTAGTATTTTCTCTCTGTCTTCTTTTTCCTTTGATGCATCAACCTATTATTCTATTTCCTCTGGAAGTATAGGATAATTAGGAGTGCTTTCCTTTGAATCTTTTTCCTCCTCATTCAAATTCATTTTCCTCCTTCTCTGTGTGGTAGCATCCTTTTGTGGGGAGAGTCTGGGTGATTTATGCATAGTGGTTGGAGTAGCACCTTGGGTATTTGTTCTCCCCTTTTAAACTTGTGCTCCCCTTAGACTGCATTCACATCCTCATCATCCCCCTCTTGTGGCTGAGGTGGTGTAATGGAACGCTCAGCTTCACCCTTACTTGTAGGATGTCTCCTACCCCTATGCTCTAAACCACCACTATCTTCACGCTCCTCCTCCTCATCCTTCACTTCAACTTGTTCTGTGGGCTTAAGTGCTAGGATGTTCTTCATTGTATGCTTTCCCTTTGGTGTTGCTGGAAGTGCGAACTCACCTTCCACATAGTTTTTATTCTCCATTTTCAGATTCAACTATAGATACACCAATGCTTCCCCACATCTCTGCTATATCTAAGCTTATTGGCTTGATATTTAGTACTTCTGAAATGATCCCCTCTATATAATCACTTCTACCAAGGTACACATACTTCTTCCTTAGTGTATGGTAATTGTATTCTACCTTATCTACATTGAAGACCAATCGGCATGTGTTTGTAAATCTATGAACAGATGCTTGAAAATACCTTGCAATGAATGTGTAAGGCAACTTGCACCAAGGGTTCTAGACTCCATCTTTCATTGGAAAGTGCACGACGTAGAAATGTTGATATACAAAAAACTAAACTTGTTTCCCTACCACTGCTGGTAAGTCCTTTGGGATGCACCACTCTTCCATAAATTCCACGCGGAGCTTTCATACCACTTCTCTCGCCCTTTTCTTTACATCATATATTATAGCTCCTTTACATAAGTACTTGCTAAATCTTTCGGTTGGGGACTTTTTCTCCATGGGGTATTCCCATACGTTCTCCTTCGGTCCATCTATTACTCCAATCTCCATAAATACAAGTGATAATAGAACAACCCCAAAGCTAATCTTCTCACCGTGCACGCTTCTTTGACTATTTTCTCTGTAATATAGAATGCAATGATGTAGATTGTCCCCTCTGACATCTTATGTGCCACTTGCAACCACATAGTATTTACCTGAGACCACTGCTCCTGATCATTTAATTTGGTAACAAGGTGGGCTGCAGCCTATATAACTTGACACTTCTTCAATTCATCTATGTCCATTCCACGTGGACCCTTCAAGTATCCCAATTCCTGTTTGGTCTTTAAAATCACGGCTTTATCTGTAAGATCACTTTTTATATCTTCTCATGTGGCCTTCAGACTTGTAACTAATGAGACAAGTGTAGATGATATTCTAACTCTGAGTCTTGTAAAGTAGAAGAAGTCTTCATGCACCCTACTCATGAGCCATTGATACAAGGGTTCATACAACCGGTAGACCCCAATTCTCTTCAAGATATTTTCACTTGCATCGTCATACACTGGAATGTCCTCTTCCATGCACTTGTTTGTTCTAGCAATGAGCAAGGAATCGAGCTCCTTGTTTTCTCAATTCTGTAATTATATTCACTTACTTTTCTATTTCTGATGGGTGAATTCCATTCTTTCTCGATGATGACTCCTTCTCGGATATTGCATCTCTAAAAATGGCTTTCAGGTGCCATTTCTTCCTCCTCAATGACTTCCTTCTTCTTTCCTTTTACTGCTGCTGTGGATGCCTTCTTTGGTGCCATTTTTACCTTACAAATGTCTCCTCTTCAACTCTACAAATTTGTGAATCAAATCCTAGCTCGATTCAATCATGCCCTAGGTGGAAACTTCGTAAACAAACCCTTTTCTATCTCTCTACTTCACTCAACCCTTCACCACTGGGGAATAAAACTTCTTGTCACACAGATATGGTTATCACGCTTGGTTTCACACCCTTCACACCTTAACTTGATCACTTGGATTTTTGCACTTGGCTCTTTCTTCAAATTATCTTAGTTGCAACGGTAAAAATGAATCCGCATCCCATCCTTATATAAATTTTGTAAAATTTTTAAAATTTTGATGCATTTATTACTCCTTCACCTACCAAATATCCCCTCATTCATTGACCAAATCCATTCATTCCACATGGTACATCTTCACACCTAGCTATAACCTTCTAGCATGCCTTCCTACCCTCTGAGTACCTCATCACTGTACCTTCTCCTGGTAGCTATCATGGCCTCTTCTTACCTCGCGTTATACAGTTCTTTCATTCATATCCATCCTTGGTCACTTTTGAGAAGCAATCCTCTTTTTACTTAAAGCACACCCATAATAGCTTATTCCTTTCACCTGTCAATTCCCACAATATTTTTCTTGGATAAATACAACCACCCCACACTAAAATTATTTGTACTCTTTACGCATAAACAGGTCTTCATACAAGTAATTAGCTTCATGCACGCAAGCACACTTATTACACAAGAACAACAACGAAATTGACAAAAGAATAGCGATAATGAAGAAAATACATTAAGGAAATACAGAATTGAAAACCTAAACTAAATGGCAATACTACCTTATTAAAAACACCAAGAAGACTTATTTATAGTAGGGCTTTAACTTACTCCCGTTAAAGTAACTGGGTAGCTATATTCCATCAAGTGCTTCTAACTAGAAAGCACCTGATTCAAGTATAGAAGTGATAACATATGGACCCAACCAATGTACTTTGAGCTTTCCTAGATGGCACAAAAACTTTGAGTCATACATAAATACCATTTGTCCAATCTCAAATTTATTATCCCTTATGTTTCTATCATGCCATGCCTTCTACCTAGCCTTTTCGTGCTTCTAACTCCATCTTGCTATGGATCGACGCTCATCCAGTTAAATCATCTTTTTGATACGCTCTTTTAGATCCTGTTCATCAGCTAGACCTCCAGTGTGTGAAATGCGCAAAGAAGGTAACATAAATTCTATAGGGAGAAAACTTCTGTGCCAAACACCAACTGAAATGGTGTGGATTTGTTCAATCTCTTGTAAGTTATTTTATATGCCCAAAGAACAGCCGATACTTTTTCAACCCAATCCTTTCTTCCAACATGAAAAATCTTTATCAAAGTATAGCTCAAAATCTTGTTGAAGGCTTCAAAGCCGTGTCATTTTCCTAAGGATGATAAGGTGTAGTTTTATGGTGCGTAACCATAAACTCATCTAATAGTATCCTGATTTTTTCATTCAAAAAGTGTGTACCTCGATCACTTGTCAAGCTTAAGGGACATCCATATCTTGTAAGAACATTCTCCCACATAAACCAAGCTTCGTAGTTTTTGTACAGTCCTTAGTAGGTTCTACTTTTTCCCCACCATGTGAGATAATCTATGCAAGTAATACTATAACATGATCCAATCTGTGCGCGAGTTGGTGAAATAGGTCCTAAAAAATCAATGGCCCATTTCTCAAATGGTTCAGCACTAGTAATTGGTCTCAATGGCATCTCATCTCTTTGCCCTGGTTTTCCTAGGCACTAACAATGATCACACACCTTACAATATTTTTTACAGTCCTTATACAATGTTTCCCACCATAATCCAACAAGTAGGATCTTTTGGGCAGTCGCATCACCTGCATAATGGCCTCCTATAATACCACCATGAGCTTCTTCCATGATGTCCTTACACTCATGTTCTAATACAAAATGTTGTAATACTTCATCTCTACCTAGCTTGTAGAGGTCACAAATGATTAACATAAATGGAGCCGCACGTATAGCAATTTGCTTCTTTTCTAATGCTTTCATTCCTTCTGGTTTCATACCTATTCGTAGAAAGACAACAATGTCTTCTAATTCCATAGGCATGTGTTATAACCTATATAAATGTGCATCTGACATTATTTCTTCAATTATCTGTGCATCCTCTCCTTAATTGATTCTAAATAAATGATCTAGTCTAGAATTTCTTTTCCCTAGCTTCACCGCAACTGTGAAGCCAAACTCTTGAAATAGGAGTACCCATCTACATATGCACCCTTGTAAGATGGGCTTGTTTACAAAGTACTTCAATGCCATGTGATCTTTATAAAACAAAAATGGTGTTGCTAATAAGTATTGTTGAAACTTGTACAATGCATAGATAATTGACAATGCTTCGCACTTTGTAGTTATATAATTTTGTTCTGCAGGAGTTAGCTTCCTACTAGTAAAATAGATTGCATGATATGTAATAACTTCACCAGGTTGAGCTAACACAGCACCAATGGCCATACCAAAAGCATCCACATGCACATGAAATGGTTTATCCCATGAGGGAAAGCTCGAATGGGCATGGTAGTAAGTTTGTCTTTTAATATCTCAAACGTGCATTGCTGCGGTTCTCCCCAATAAAATGTACCTTTCCCCTTTAGTATTTCTTCCAAGGGTTCGGAAACTTTGGCATACCCTTTTATGAATTTTCTATAATACCCTGTATGACCTAAAAATCCACGCACTTCAATTTGACTGGTAGGTGCTTCTAGGACCAAAATGACTGCAACCTTGGCTAGATCAACTAGCAAAACTTCTTTACTGATTATATGTCCCAACAATATCCCAAATGACATAGAAAATATGCACTTCTTGATGTTCAAAGAGATACTCAATTATCTCGTATCATTCAAACATTAAGCGTAGATTGTCGAATGATCTTTCACAAGCCCATATATTGTCTAATCTCTAGCTATGCCTCTAAAAAATTATGAATAAAATCCTTAAATTCTTAAAAAATTATGCACAAGAATACAGTAGGCACATTTTTCAATCCAAAGGGCATCACAGTATACGTAAAACTACCCCATTCAGTAGTAAATATTATCTTTTCTTGATCCTCTTGAGTAATCATAACTTTGACGATACCAAGAAAATATGACCATGAAGGAATATATTTTACACCCTACAGCTCCTTCTAGTATTTCCTCAGTGAATGACATAGGGAATGGATCTGTGACACATGAAACATTCAGCTCCCTGTATTCCACACATATCCTAATCCATCTATCCTTCTTGATACTGATCACCATTGGGCTAACCCATTCTGACTCATTAAGGGGCTTGATAATTCTAGATTTCAACATTTTATCAATTTCTTTTTTTACCTTTTCACGCAAATTAGGATTCATTCTATAAGGTCTCTTTCTAACCGGTCATGTGGACCACCCTTAAGTTTGATCTTCATTTCCCAAGTGATTCATGAAAGCCTTTAAGTTCATGATATCCTCAAGGAATAAGTCATGATAATCCCTGAGTAACTCGATGATCTTTTCTACCTCCGAGTTTGACCAGTAATCACCAATTATGGCCTCCTTAGGCTTAGCCTCTGAAGCTATATTCACCTTCTTTGTCTTTTTGGGTTCATGGTAGGCATGTGCATCCTTTTGTGCACTGTCCAAGACCTCTCACACCCCATGTGAATGTTCAATATCTAGGTTCTCAACTTCCTCATCATCCACGATGTAAACCATCTTTCCTTTCTCTTTCTCAAGGTAAGCGCATTCAAGTAGTATGGAGTCCATTTCTTCTTCCTTTTCAAAACATGCTCCGAACTCCCCACCAAATAATTCATGTATATGCTCCTCGTATTTTGCACTATCTCCCATTGTTAAGCACTTGACAAATTTTAATGCCTCTTCTACAAGAGGTTTAGTCAAGAAGTGGTCAAATTTCTGGATCATTCTTGCAGTCAAATCTTTCCAGTTTCAAGTTTCTCCATGTAGTTTTGCATATACATACCAAGCACATGCATATCCTTACAACGTAGAATACAATCTATGCACCTAGAGTGAAGGTGGTAATGCTTCCTGTCCTTCTATCTAGAGTCTCTCACACTAATGAATGTGATGCTAAACAGGTTGATCACCATGATAACTACAGATTTGCATAGGTGCATTGTTCCTTATAAACCTAATAGAAAAAGCAACTCCAATCTCTTCCCAATTTATAATATTATCTCTATGGACTACCCACCAAAGGTGTGTTTTGTCCCACACAAATTATATCCTAACATATCTCTCCTTTTAACTTGATCTATCCAATGTGTTTCCATGGCCCTAAAAAAGGAAGGAAGATCTTCTCGTCTCCTGTATACCAAGGTACTATCCTACCTATCTTTCAAATTGAACAAAGTCCATTCTTGCATGCAACCGTGCTTTTCATCTCACCTCCTAATAATTCATATGTACCATGAGCCCAATTATCGTAAGCAATACTCGTAGTATCACTAATCGAATGAGAATCCTCCCACTGTAGGATGCCTTCTTTTGATGGCTCATTAACCTTAGGGCCCTGAATAGCACGTACATAGACTCTATTTAAATCCTCCGCACTTAGAGGTTCAACATATGGTGTATAATTTTCATCTGTCAAAGGTATCACAACCCTTTCCTCATTTTTTTCAAAGATGATATACCCCTTATTGAATCTCAAGTCAATATTATTTACATAACACCAAGGGCGTCTAAGCGGGGCTAGAAAATTGTCTACTTACTGTAAGTGCTAATACCTCAAAATCCCCATTGAACTTGGACCCTTGTATAGTTATAGATGCATCTTTCAAAACTCCTATGTGAGTGGCCTTAGTCCAGCTTTTCCATAAAAACACATTAGATGATGGCTACTCTGATGAAGGAATCCCCATTTGTATCCATGCATCTAATGTAAGCACATTACCTCTACACTGTGATCGATCAATATATTGCTCAACACCACCCATCTACAACAACATCCAGAGTAATTTCTTTGTCATAGTCAAGGCTATCGGGGAAGATTTACATGTAAAATCTTCCATCCGGTCGCAAGAACCTGCGCATGTAGTGTTCCCTTTTAATCAACTTCCTAGTAGCGGAATAATGTTCTCTTGGTGCAACATCTTGCACACCTCTTGTAGATCATCAATATCAGTTTGGACCATATTCGATGCTTTATTTTTCTCCTTGAGGTACTATATCTCACCTTGAATATTCCTTAGCACTTCCATGGTATCCTGGTAAACTTCCTTCTAATGAGCAGGATCTGGTTACCTCGCATGAAAAACCTCCTCCTTGGTGATCGTAGGCTTCTTGTGTAATGCCTCTCTCATGCGTGCTGCTTCAGCGCATGTAGTAATCTTCATTGTCAATGCCTCAGGTCCTTCGGTTATCTTGGTCATCCACTGATCCTCTACCACGCACCGGATTCTAACCATTCGACACCTTTGTTGTCTTTCTTATGCTACTTAATCACATGATCATATAAGTTCGGGCACTCTTCATAGCTATGGTTCTTTCCACAAAAATAACATGTAATATTCTGAGGAAATTTACACCTATAGTGGTTAGGATATCTGCATGTATAACATGATCCAGGAGGGAACTCACCTCTTCCTCCACCATGGCCTCATCCTCCATATCGACCATGAAATCCATGTCCCCTTCCACGACCTCCTTCAAAGAACCCCTCATTCTTGTCATAGCATGTTTGATTATGATCCCGATCCTAGTGCTCATTCTTACCCTTAGAACTATCTGTTATACTTGTCTATTATAGTCCAAGGTCTATAACATCCTAGATCTAACCAATCAGCCGATAATCCTTAGTATCATGGGTCATGGACCTACAAATTTTGCAAAAGCAAGATACATTTTTCCTTATCATGCACTATAACAAAGGACAATGACTAGCATCATGATTCAAATGATAAATTTCACAATCCAATAGTAATAAGAGTATAGATCGAAGAGGGTAACTATTCTTGGTGTGACCTTCAGGTTCACAATAATGCATACACCAAATTCCTGAGCACATTTCATGGGCTGAATTTGTTGATAGCTTCTCTAATTGTTTTTCCATAGCTGCAATATGTGCCTCTAGGAATGGACTAACACCAATGTAAATGCTCCCAACTCGCCTCAAAGCATGTAAAGCTACTTCCAAGTGCTTCGTGTGGATCATTGTATGTCTTATGTGACAAGATTCTTCTAAAATGTGTAACCAATCCTACAATGAACCATTGTGCATGCTGGCTAGGGTGAATATCATAAGATAGCTTAGATAGAAGTGTCTTAAAATGAGCATCATACTCACGTAAAATCTCATTAGTTCCTTGCTTGATATCCTTGAATGCACTTATACTCTTCTACTCAAACTCAGGTATATGGAGATCTTTCAAGAAAGCATCTCTCAATGCTGCATAATCCACACAAGTTTGATTAGGGTCAAATTTCATATACCAGATGTGTGTACGTCCCTATAATGTAGTGGTGAATTGACTTGCCTTTCACTCGCGGTCATGATCCCTTTAACATGCCACAATATATCACACATATGCACATGTTTGACAACATCCTCTATACCTCTATACTCTAGGAGACGAAGAGACATCTCCATGTAGATATTCTATGGTTGCTGCAGACCTTTGAACACCTGATCTAGAACCTCCCTTTACCTCCAAAACCACCGATCCATTGGAACTAGAACCACCTATACCTCCCGATCCGCCACTTTTTGTAGTTGGAATAGGGCCTGTAGATGTACTCCCCTATGCTCTGACAGTAGTATTATAATGAACCCCTATAGTCTATGAGGTAGTTCCACTTCCAGAGGTGAATCCAACATTCTGTGCACTCACATTTTGTGTGGATGATATGCCTAAGAATTCTCCTCCAAATGACATTAAAGCCGTCTGTCTTGCCATCGATGATCCCTGACTTACTCTTGCTCTTCTACTTCCCAAGTTAGTTTGTTGGTTACTTATTGTACTAGATACTCTTGAAAAACCAAGCATAAGGGATAGGTCACCAGGTGGATTAATATATGCACTGCAGTCCAAGTAGTCTCTGTTGGCGCACCTCTATGTGAGGCCAAGGGGGATCTCTATTATGATTTCCAAGATGGGGGAGTTCTTGATGCTCTGGCTCCATGTCTTCTACATGAGTTGTAAATATTTCATGAGCCATCTCTCTCCTCCATACCATACTCTCTGCAATAGAAAAATGCTTCTCTATCTCCCTCTCGCGTGCCTCATTATACTTAAATTGCCTTTCCTCTCTCTGCTTCTCTGCCGCTAGGTCTACCATCTTAAACCAAACCTGTTCCTACCCCCGCACATGGAAAAGTTTAGTTAGCCATCAGTTTACTCTCCAGGTTCAAAGTTACCATTAAGATCTTGATTGCCAATGGAATACCTTGCAAATATGTTCCTCTTGGATACCGCAAAAACTAGAACTCAGCTACCTCTAGGCAAGAGTACGTCAAAATTGAATATTCCAAAATATAACTATTTAGAACACCATGAAACCATGTATCCACCATGTGAGTCCAGATCATATCAGCATCATAGAGGGCCTAAAATTATTCTTGTGTCTAGACAAGTGCGTGATACCTCTAATTTCACTGAGATGCATAAGTAGTAAGCCACTCGTATAGTTCTACTAGAAAAATAGTGAAAAATATCTCATATAAGTTGTCATACATGTTTTGTTCTACCCAAGTGCATGCATTAAAATCAGATCCACTACTGAACCACCGCACATATTCTTCCTCCAGATCATATATCCATTCTTGGATACTTGCTAGAGTTAACCAGTACGTATTCATCATAAATCATCCTAAAATAGCTAAAAAAGAGGTCCCAACAACAAAACCAATGATTCAGCATAGAATATACTAGATAACACCCTAGTCGTGCTAGCACATCACTCAACCTAGACTAAGTGCTCACCCAAAGCACACAAAGGTACTAGGTTCCTCTTTACAAGATCTTTGTAACAAGATGTTAACATGATGATGGAAGTAACAAATAGGGTCAAAACTAATCCATCATTCCATAATGCATACTACACTCGGATCTATGAAAGAACAAGATTAAACAAGTAATCATGATTGAATTAATAATATGCACTATGCAACTATACACAAAATGACACTTAGATTCTACCAATGTTTTCCATCTATTAATAAATACAAAATCTCCTTACGATATTTTCAATCTATACCAATGCATGTATGGAACTGATACAGTAGTTCAATCATATGTGTATATTCTCTATTACACATACATACATACATCTCCTTCCATACATCCAGATCTCTCTTTGTTTATATCTATATATCTCATACTCATCCCCTCCTCCTATGCACCTAACATCATATATATAGGGTGGGGACTTTCCCTTCACCACTTATCTATTCCAAAAATAGGCTGCATGCTATTGATAATCACACACCATTTACAATCATGGCCACACATACAAGTGTGCTATCTATAGTCCTCTTGCAGTGAACTGAAGTGTCAATTCTATTCTTAGCTTGTCTTCATACATAAACACTTTGAACCGCTTCCCCAAAGATAGAAAATGCATGACGCGTACGTCTCTGCATCATTGATGTGTTCTGCATTCCATCTTCTAAAAATAGGTCTTCATGCTCAAAATCAGCTAAGTCCTAAAATTTGAACTTGCCTTCCATGCATGGGTCCTTCCTATCCTTCCGCGCCCTTGGTTTTGGGCCTTCTATCCCGCGTAGACTCCTTATGTGATCTTTGACAAGTATTCTTTGACCAACAATTACTAAGGAGACATCCATCCACAATCACATTTAACGTGATCTCCTTATCATAGTCAAGGCTATGAGGGGAAGGTTTGGATGCAATACTTTCCTCTCATGCTCTTCTCTCGTGTATGGTACTTTTTCTCTCAACCATGCTCCTAGAAAGGGAATAATATTCTCTTGCCTTATCATTTTACATACTTCCTTGACCCCATCAAGGTAATCTTTTGCGAGTCAACCTTCTTTCTTTGCTCCTCCCTCCTGGAATGCTCCTTTAGACACTAGATTTCTCCTTGTAAAATCTGAATGACATCCATGGTTTCTTGATATACCTCCTTCTGATGCACAAGGTCTGGGTACTTCCCATGTACCACTTCTTCCCTTGAAACTAGGTTCTTCTACCTTGGCATTTCCTTTGCGTACGTGGCCTCTACTCTTGTTGTTACCATAATAGGTTCCAAACTTGCATCATGTGTCACCCATGGCATCCATTATGTGTCAGCCTTCTTAATTCTTACCATTGCCGTACCCTTTTCTTTCCGGTGTTGCTGACTCATGTGCTCAAACAACTCAAGGCAGTCCTCATACTTGTGCTTCTTCCCATACCATGAGAACTGCAATAATTCCAGGGACTCTCGCTTGTAGTGGTCTATAGATCCACAATTAATATAGGTTCCACATGGGAAATAACTTCTTCCTCCGTGGTTACCATGAGCACGGAATCCTTTGAAAAATCCCCTTCTGCGCATGCCTCCATCTCGCACACTCCTAATAACGACGATCATCACCCTTAGAACTACATCACAATGCTGGTGCGGTGCACACCATGATCAATGGCCTCATGGATCTAGTTAATAAGACGACAAGGTCCTTGGTATCATGGGTCATAGAGGTGCAGATCTTACAGTAGCAAGATACATTCTTCTTAATTGTGTGTTGTAGAAAGGGACATCTACTCATATAATGGTCCCCATGACAAATCTCATAGTCTACTATGACGACCCGTATTATCTTCCAAGGGAAACTATTCTTGGTAAGCCCTCTACTTCACAATCTATACACCACATTCCACTGCGAGTCTCATAAACTAAGTTTGAAGACAAATTTTTCATCTGCTTATCCATAACGTATATTTGAGCTTCCAGAAATGGGCTAACACTAGAGTCAACGCTCCTAGCAACTTCGTGCATAGGGCATCTTCCTATGCCTTACACAAGTCTGTGAAAGTTTTACGATATAAAGTTCTTCTAAATGGGGTTATCAACCCTCCAAAAAACCATTGAGCATGCTGTGAAGGGTGAATGTCATATGAAAATTTTGATAGGAGAGTCTTAAATCGTAAGGTCAAACTCCCACACTCTCTCTCGCCATTCCCTCCGAACCTCCTTTAGGGTGCTTGATGCTCTTTTGTTCAAACTCGGGGATGTGGGATTATTCTAGGAAGGCATTTTTAATGCGGTGTAATCTACCACCATTTGATGGGGGTCATACTTCCTATACCAGCTATATACGCACCCTTGCAATGTTATTGCAAACCGATTGGCCTTCCATTCTAGGGTTGTGATCCTTGTGTGTGCCATATCAACTCACACTTGTGAACAAGCTCCACAACATCTTCAATTCCCTGTAATATGAAAAAATGTAAAGACATCTCAAAGAATACTTGAGGAGGTGGCTGAGGCCCTTATCCTCCCGATCCAGTCCCTTGACTTCCTCTGGTGTTCCCTCCTCTGCCAGATCCACTAGATCCACCAGGTCCTGTGCCTCCAGATCCACCAGTTCCACCTCTAGATCCACCAATAGCCAGTAATGGGCCTGAAGTGGTCACACCTAGTGTCCCCAACATCCCACTAAACTACATGTCAAGTTTCTACAAGATTGTGGCACTATCAAATGTGTGTCCCATGCCACTCCTTGATGCATTACCCAAGCCTTGTGTATTTGCTCCTTGTCCAAAAATTTGTCTGAATACTGGAATAGTATGTGCAACCATGGAAGTAGGAAATGAAAAATTATATCTTGTGGGTACATATCTGTCACTTCCACCAGTACCAACTGGGTCAACGATACTCCTCCCTTGATCTAGAAAACCAAGCACCAAGGTTTGGTCATTAGGTGGGTTCAAATGCATGCCAACGACTCTTATCTCTCTCGCACGATGAAATCTCATCAGAAGCTGAAGGGGTCTCTCTTATGCACTTTCTAAGATGGGGTAGCATAGAATGCTCAGGTTCTACATCCTCTGCGTGAACCTAAAATCCTTCCCGTAACATCTTCCTCCATATATCCATCACACTTGCAACCTCACATTGTCTAGCAATCTCCCTTTCATGTGCTTCACTATACTTGAGTTGTCTCTCCTCCCTTTCTTTCTCAGTCGCAATATCTACCATCTTCCTCCACCCTAGCTTCCTTGTCCAACACTCGAGGAATTGTTTAGCCGGCCATCGATATAACAATCAAGATATTCATTTCCAGAGATATAACACATAGAAATGATCCTCTAGGCTCCTGTAGAAACTCAAACTCAACAACATCCAGAGACAGAATATGTGGAAATAGTGTATTCCAGGTGTGTATCTAGTTAGCACTCCTTTCCACTAATGATCCACATCATGAGTCCACGTACGATCTACATCTTATAGCCTTTGGTACTATTCTTAGGTTCACGTGCATGATCTATATAATACCATCTTGATCTAGATGCATATTCTAAGAGCCATTCATACATATCTACTAGGAAGCAATAGAAAAAAAAATTCATATAAATCATGGTAGATGTTCTCTTCTACCCATCTATGTGCATCAAAATCAGGTCCAATGTTGAATCTTTGAGAAAATTTGTCTTTCGTGCTCTTAAACCATGATTCAACACTTTCCAAAGTTAAACACTCTGTCATCACTCATTGCACAGATCATGGTGTATGCTATTTCCCACTACAACTTCAAAAAGAGGTCCTGGCAATGAAACCAATATTTAGTCATTTTTGACCCACCAAAGAGCAAGGTAACCCCATGCGTGCATGCCTATCACCCAATGGGTGTTGGGTGCTCACCTGAGGCATGCATGGGTACGGAGTCTCTCCTTTATGTGATTTTAGTGGGAAACATCATCTATGATAGGAATTTAAGGATAGTGAGTGGAAATGAGACATGTGTTGGTCATCAAAAAGGACTTCAAGAAGAACAACAGTCAGGGGACAAGAAGTCCCTCCTCTTTAGTGGGAGAGGTTCCCTTATTCAAAAGCAAAACTTATTTACATATGTACAGAGCATAGTTTTACTATGGAACTTGGATATCATGAAAGCGATTTTAATAGATCATCAATCACAAAAGTATAGAGGAATGAAGATGTGGAAATGAGCAGAAAAGCATTCTCCAGAATTATAGATGACAAAATAATTCCTTATGCGTGCCAGAATATAATGAATTGGAATGAGACCATTTGTACTCGAATTAATGAGATGCAATTTGAAAAGACACACAGTTCCATAAATAACATCTACAAGAATACAAAGCTTCTTATAATGTAGACAAATGATCTAACAATATTCAATAGATAGCTTGTGAATAAAAAGAATCAGATGGACAAAGAAAGAAGATCCTTTTGTATTGATTGCTTTACGATTTCTTACACTTTCAAAAATAAGCCAAGTTCCCCCTTTTCAAAATGGTGAAGAGAGGCCATTATATATCTTTACAAATCAATTACGCTTGGTAACTACCTTTTTTAAAATAGTGTTTAGTTAAAGGGCTGCTTAACGCAGAACCCCAACTATGTAACACCCTGAACTATTTTTACCTTCTCCTAAGCGTTCAAGTGTTGATATATGATTTCTCCTATATAAGGACATGTTCCTTTGGTTTTGGGAAGTCATGCTTGATTTGGATTATATCTTTTCTGCTCTTAAGATCTTTGATTGAACCGGAATATGCTTGGACTCTTTTGTTTCTTTCATTCTTCGCATTTGAGTACAATCTGATTTCTGGAAGATTGTGGATTTATCCACCTTTATGACTCAACCTTGGATCAGTTGCATTGATCCAAGGGATGTTTTAATTTTATTCAGGATGAACAAATTGTATTGACATTTTGAGAGTTACTAAGTCTGACTGAGCTTTGAATGTTCAATTTTGGAGGTTAACTCTGGCTGATCATGGTAATCAGAATCTGGTTCCAGTTATCATAGCATCGGGAAGGACCTGGACCTTAAGCCAGGTAAGATGTGTATGTTTTATATCTAAAGCTTAATTTACTTGATGCCAAACGAATATGATCCAGGAATGTTTTATCTTGTTTGAACTCTACTACTGATTAGTCATATCTAGGGGACCTAGACTAGAATGAATAACGTTATTAGTTTTAACCTAAACTATAACCTAATGTTGCAAGGTTATTTAATATAACCTAGTCCTAAACTATGAGCTTAATACACCTAAGGGTTAACTAAACCTATCACTATGGAGGGTGACTAATGTTATATCCTATGGCATTAAGACTAAGTCTACCTATGATCTAACCTAATTCACTAACCTATCCTAAACTAATGCTATGAAGGGGGGCCTAAGGGGGTCGCAAGTCTTGGGCGATGGTTTCCATGGAATTTAAGGGATAAGGATTTAGGATAGGGAGTGCTGCCCGGTTTAGTAGAGGGTAAATTTGCTAAGAGGGTCTTACGTGGTAGTATCTCTAAGAATGGGAACGTTTGTTTATTTTGTTTTGGCATTCACCAACTTTGGCAGTCGGTGGCAATGGAAAATAGGCGGAGAATAAAAATAAATGCAATTAATGTGCATAGGGCCTCAAGCGCAGATTGCTTGGGAAGGCATGCAAGTGGAATTTTGCTTGGTTGTTTTTTTTTTCATGCATTCCATTTTTCGCTCTACATGAGCACTGGTTCTTCGAACCAACCATCTACTCTTCGTTGCATGGCAATTTTGAGAGTTTCAAATTTACTTCTCTGTCAAGGGAAGTATATAAGGCATGGAGGTAACAATATTTTTTTGTTTAATCTTTCGTGGAAGAAGAAGAGAAGGTGCAAGTGCATTCAGAGGTCTTCTTTGACTTTTTAGCGACACTATCAGGCATGATAGGCCCTAACTATTAAAAATCTTGCTTTCCTTTAAATGTTTTCATTAGAACAACTCTGTTCTGATGATATATGCATATTTTGACTTGGCTGGTAACAATGATTTGGGTTTTATGTTGATTTGGGGTTCTGGGTTGTATTTTGGATCCTGGATGAAACCTGCTTCGTTATTCTTGTTTCCATGTTGTGAATCCAATATGGAGTTTTGCTTTCTATTTGGAAGTGTTGTAAGTTTTCTTTATCTGTCGAAGGTATTTGATTAGAAACTACCTCCATGAAAGAATGCGTGCATAATGATTACGTGTTTGAAAACACCACTGTAATTATTTGTTGTTTGAATATGATTGGATTAATTGATTGTTTGCTTCGTCGTATGGACTCTAACTATTACTGGTCCATGTTCAGAATGTAGGTAATTGAATTTGTGGTTGGAATGTTAGTTTATTCAGTGAAACTCGATTGTTTTAGTCACGTGAGTTGGAAATGTTGTTTGAAATCTAAGCCTGTACTTTTTACTTCAAAAGGGTATGAATGTTCTTATGAATACAGGATTCTGAGTAAGGAAGTATTTGGTTAAACTGTTGTTTTTGTGATTTTTCATGGATATTAGGAATACGGTTATGTTCAAGAGAAAACATATTTGGATAAGCTCTATATCTCCTGGAAAATTCATGGATTAATCTTGGATCTGCCTTAATGGAAATTGTGTTTAATGGGTGGTTGAGATATGACTGTGTTTTACTCTAGGGTGACTATGAAATCTACTTCTTAGGGCCGCATTACACAATGTCGAAATTCTCCTTTGAAATAAAAACAACGACTTCAACATTGATAATCTTATTTACGTTCAGCCAATGCTTTTCCTTTTGTAGTTGAAATTTGGGTTGAAATGATCCATATGCAACTGAATGATTTATTTATTTTGTACAGTTAAAGCATTGATAACTACTATGGTATGAGTAGGATGGATTTTGGGGCATTGCTTGAATTTGTATTTAGAATTCCATTATTAACTCTGTACATGCATTTTTGGTTTGGTATCTTGAAATGATATAACAACCTAATAGTGCAATGGTTGAAATAATTTAGTTTTGATCCATTGGTAATAAATAGGTAATGGGAAAGTTACCCTAACTCTTAAACCCAAATGGTTTGAGTAATGAAGGAAATGTAGACTGTTTACTTTAGAGTAGGATTGTGGTCTGAGATTGGATCGTTTATAACGTTTTATGTAAAGAAAACATTATTGGCTTTTGTTTAATATATAGTTGTAAGATCGTAGTGATCTATTTGCAAATCCAAAGGTGGCTCTACTTGATCTGAGCTATTGGTTAAACGTAAGTGTTGTTTTACTTGCCTTCTTCTTACTTGATTGGACGAGAGAATGTACATTACTTCTTGGATGTTAGTATAGTTCTGAACTTGATTAAAATAAAGTTATGATTTTCTCTGCTCCTTCCTCTAAGTTATGAAGGAAAGAAATTATAGGATTTCAAAATACGAAGGTATTTACACACTCTCTCTCTTGAAATAATAGTGAGCTCTTCTATAGAATTCTATAAGGAACTCTACAGTATGGTTATGAGATGAAAGACTGTTAAAAATTAAGTGGAAAGAGTGGTAAGTGGTGAAATCTTAACTTAGAAGTCTCCTTTCCTTTATTAGTAGTATTATTATCCTGATTTAGAATTTCAGTTTATTATCTACTTGTATAAAAGTAGCCTGTAGTAAAAGTTTTGCATACTTATCAATGATTAAGAATTTGATATGATAGAGTTAAAGGAAATTCGCTAGACAAACTTTTATGACGTAGTAATCTATTCTTTGCTTAAATTGTTTTTATGTGAACCTGTTAGAAGCACACCTTAAAAAGGTTTTATTCTTTTAATTGGAGTGAAATAAACATGATTGACACTGTTCTCAGCTTTGCTTATGATTAGGTACATATGATACAGAATGTCCTTTCTTCTTTTCTTGTATTATACAAATCATCTGAAATAGACTAAGTTGAAATTATGTCTGTGATTTGAGTTAAGATATAAAGTCATTGGAAAAAGGAAAACTAGTGTGAATCATGATTTTGGATTTGATGAAATTGATGTCATTTAAACAGGATTGTTTAATGAAAACAATTGGTGGAATGCAATTTTTTAAGGATTAGTGCTTATCATGCTCAGTTCACTGAACTGACCCGTGCTAGCAATTTTTGCAGATGGTCATCTTAAAGTGGTAAAGGCAGGCAGATCTGATATGATGCAATGACTGTTTAATCTGGTTTTTATGAAGAATTCCGACATGATTTTTCTAATTGTACTATAGAAGAAAGTTACTCTTTGCTGAAGATTATTGTATTAAAATATGCCAAAGTGCATAGGTTGTAATTGTATAGGTTTGGGAATAAATGAAATGGGGACATATTACTTATGTGGTTTGTGATCTTATTTGTTGAATTGATCTTCTTTTGTCTGTATGAATGAGAGTGCATTCTTATTATTCTATTCAATGGGATCTAGATGGATTCCCTAAGTAAGCCTTAGCTAATTATATGGTGGATACTACATTTTTCTCGCTTAGTAATTCTTTATATCTTATGATGGTGGTTAAATTGTAAATAAGACCACTGCATTTATAGGGAACGTTGAGGTTGAGCTATGCCTTAAAATGTACTATAACTGGGAGAGAACTTTGACCTCTCGTAATGCACTAATTCGAAAGAGATATATATGGATATAAACTGCCACGACTTAATGGTACTAAGTCTGTTATGTTCCAGTTTATAAGGTAGTTGCAAATCCTTGTTGGATTAGTTATTTTCCTAATGGGGAAAAACTTAAGGGTTGTTGTCCTATTTTGTGGGTACAAGGTTGTTAGGTACCAACCGACAACTTTGAAACAATTTTAAATCTAATTAAAACCCTTTTCTGAAACTGAACCTAATTACAAAAAGTAACTCAAGGAGTGTTGGACTCGGATTAGGAAGGCTACCCATTTAGGAGGGCCTATAATCCAAATATAACTCAACACAAGTAAATTCTTGGAGGTATGTACATCTTTCTGAGGCTATTCTGTAGGATGTTGACACATGTCAACTGCAAGGTTGTACCTTCGAGAAGATTAGGATCTTCTCAAGGATACAAAAATGCGAGATGACATATAAGCAACACCCTTACACACCGATACTTGTTAAATATTTCCAATTGATCGTTAAGATTTACACACCTAAATTATGACATTAACACGATCTATCTAGAGTGAAAACTAGGGCAAGGGGACTGGTAGAGGTCGTATAAGACGTTCTATATAACATTAGAGTGGGGTGAAGGATGTATTCTAGATTGTGAGTATGCCATCAAGGAATAAGTAATATGAACAGTATGTTTCAAACCTTTGGCCAATGTCTCGCAAGTTCTTGATTGTGTTGTCCTACGTCACCTAGTCTAAGGATCATGATGCTTTGATGAATAATGGTAACAATTATTCAGATAGGTTCCTTAGACAAAGCACTTAGAGACCCGAATAGGGAAGAGAACCGCGATAATTAAGTGTTCAGTTGAAAACTTCAATCTCAAAGTTACGCATGAATAGATCGGTAGTTCACCGAGTCATGGAATGAATCGATCGGTAGTTCACCGAGTCATGGAATGAATCGATCGGTAGTTTACCGAGTCATGGAATGAATAGATCGGTGGTATACTGAGTCATTACAGCTGCATATGGTTATCTGTTATAAGAATGATTGTTATGATATGTGTGTTCTAAATTATGTATTTAGGACAAGGGAACATTAATAAAAAAAAAAAAATTTCTTGTTCTAAGGTATTAAAATGAGGATGTTACATCTTGGTATCAGAGCTGAAGGTTGCAGCTCTTGGACCTATTGTGTCCATAATCTGATGAAAACCTGAATTTTCTTGTAATAGAAAATGGTTAGAACAAGGGGAAACATTGCGAATAATGCTCCACCTGAGGAAGGGGTGGCAACAACCCAAAAACTTGATGAGATCCTTGTTGCCCTATTGGACACAAGAGATTGTTTGGTTGTACTTGAACAACAAGTGATGGGAAATGAGGAGGATGATGCAGCTGGTAACAACAATCAGCCACCTCCTGAGGACAACCTCGATATGGGTGTTGGTAATAACAATGGAAATGTACCTGTCCAACCAGAAAACAAAAAGGCTAGGTTGGCAAGAACTCACTAATGATATAAAAAGGATAAGTCCACCTAAATTTGATGGCACCACATTAGGAGATGGAGCTGAGAACTGGCTCAATGAAATGGAGAAGTACTTTGCAATAAGAAACTTCTCGGAGGAAACCAAAGCTATTTGGGGAGCATATCAACTTTCCCATGAAGCATCTTCATGGTGGGACAGCCATAAGGCTGAGCTAAATATTGATGAAACTAACATCACTTGGGATCAATTTAAAGGCTATTTTAGGCAACGTTGGCTGCCACAACTTTTCTATGATAAAAAATGACAGAATTCCAGAACTTAGTTCAAGGGAAGCTAACTGTAACTGAGTACTGGGAGCGGTTTACGAAACTCCTCAAGTACGTACCACAGTATCAAACTGACGAGAAGTTCAGAATATGGAAATTCATCATGGGACTGAATCCCGTGATTGGAGGAGAGGTTGATGTTCACAACCCAACCACTATGGAAGGGGTTGTTGAAAAATCCATAAGGCAAGAACAGAAATTAAAGGCTATTTCTGCTCATAAAGAGGAAGTGTGGAAGAAGATTCCAAACCCTTCTTCAACTTCTCTTGCACCCAAGAAGGGACCATGGAAAAAGTTTGGCAACAAAAATAAGTTTTCAGTGGATAATAATAAGAAAATGACAACGAATAAGCCTGCTGGAAATGTAAGGGATAGTTTTGCCAAGAATTATAATAATGGGCAGAAGTCCTATGGAGGCCAACATGATAATTTTAAGGCTAGAAGTAATTTTGAGCCTAAAAAGGGACCTGTAGGAGGCTGCTATAATTGTGGCAAAGATCACTATGCAAACCAATGTCCTTTGAAGAAGGATGATCATAATCAACAGCATAAGATACATGCTACAGTAGCAGACAAGCAAGCTGAAAGGCAAGTGACACCTATAGAAGTTCTGGTAAGTTATTTGGCATACCTGTAACTATTATTTTTGATACATGAGCTACTGAATGTTTTATTTCTAGTAAAATCACTTCTAAACTTAAAATAAAAGCTGGAAAAATGGATAAATCTTAGACTGTACAGTATGGTAATAACTCTGTTCATATAGTTAGTATGTGTCTTTTTGGGGCAGTCCTTGACTTACCTAACTTTTCCACGGAAGTTGATCTCTATGTTGCACCTTTGGGATCCTATGACATTGTCATCGGCGTTAATTGGTTAGCTGATCATAAAGAAAAAGTGGACTGCTTTGAAAAATATATAAGATGTTTAGATGATCTTCGAAAATAGCAGAGATTCAAGGTGTAAAATGGGAAATTTTAGTTAGGAAACTGTCAGCTATGCAACTTAAAAATGCTAAAAATAAAGGATGTACCTTATATGCAGTAAAAGATATCTCAATCTACAGAAGAAGATGGTGATTTCATGAAACGATACCCGCTATTACAAAGTTTCAAGGATGTATTTCGGAGGAATTACTAGGTTTACCACCCAAAATGGAATTTGACTTCACCATTGGGTCGGAGCCTATTTCTAAAGCACCTTATCGTATGAATACTATAGAGTTAGTTGAGCTTAAGGCTCAATTGCAAGAACTTTTTTCTAAAGGTTTGATTAGACCAAGTGTTTCACCTTGGGGAGCACCGATGATATTTGTGAAAAAGAAAGATGGAACACTTAGATTGTGTATTGATTATCGTATGTTAAACAAGGCAATAATCAAGAATAGATACCCACTTCCTAGAATTGATGATTTATTTGATCAGATGTGTGGAGCATCGGTTTATTACAAGATAAATTTTCAATTTGGGTATCATCAATTAAGGATTAAAGAAGAAGATATTCATAAAACAGCTTTCCGGACAAGGTACGGACATTATGAATTCACGGTTTTACCCTTTGGATTAACTAATGCACCCAAAGCTTTTATGAACTTAATGAATAATATCTTTCAAGAATATTTGGACAAGTTTGTGCTTGTATTATTCGATGATATTCTCATATATTCTAAAAGTGTCGAGGAGCATAATGAGCATTTGAAAGAAGTCTTGGAAATTTTGAGGAAAAGAAGGTTATTTGGTAAGTTATCCAAATGTTCTTTCTTTGGTACCAAAGTTCATTATTTAGGTCATGTCATTAGTAAAGAAGGAATTGTTGTAGATCCTTCAAAAATAGTGGCAATAACCAAATGGCCTGTACCAAAAAATGTACATGAAGTAAGAAGCTTCATGGGCCTTGCTGGTTATTATAGAAAATTTGTTAAAGATTTTTCTAAAGTGGCTGCACCGATAACTTCATTGCAGAAAAATGATAAGAAATTTGCTTGGGATGATAAGTGTGAATCTACTTTTAAAAGTTTAAAAATTTAGTTGACTTCAAAGACTGCTTTATCTATACACTCGACCTAATGGAGACTTTACTATTGTAACAGATGCTTCTGGGGAAGGCCTTGGAGGTGTTTTGTTACAAAATGATCATGTCATAGCATATGAAAGTAGAAAACTTAAGTTACATGAGCTGAATTATGCCCCTCATGATTTAGAGCTTGCTGCCATTGTTCATGCACTTCAAGTTTGGAGACACTATTTACTTGGGAAACCTTTTGAGTTGGCCCGATCATCCGGGATGAAATATATTTTCACTCACCTAATCTAAATGCAAGACAAAGAAAGGCGGTTAGAGTTTTTGTCTCAATATGATTTTGATATTAGTTACATAAAAGGAAAAGAGAATAGAGTAGTAGATGCTCTAAGTCGTAGGAAGCACATTTCTGCTCTTATAACATTAAGAACTCAGTTTAAAGATGAGGTGAAAAGTGCATTAGAATCTGATATATACTTTCAACAAGTAAAAGCAGTGCTTGCTTTGCAGATCCAAAAGATGAAAGGTATAAAGGTTTTCATTTTGATAATGAAGGAATCTTACGTTATGAAAATAGAGTATACATACCTTTGCTAAATGATTTGAGAAAGAAATTGTTAGCTGAATTTCATAATTCGCCCTTTTCTGGACACTTGGGTATTACTAAAATGCTTGCCGACCTAAAATAGCAATATTTCTTGAATGTCAGTGGGTGAAGTCAAAACACATGCACCCTGCTGGTTTATTATATCCCCATAGCATACCACAGTACAAATGGCAAGTAATAAGCATGGACTTTGTACAAGGGCTTCCTATGTCGAGAAATAAACATGATGTTATCTTGGTAGTTGTTGATAAACTAACAAAGGTAGCTCATTTTATCGCTGGAAATCTAAAGGATGATTCTCCTATGTTAGCTAAAAGGTTTGTGCATGAAATTTTCAGATTGCATGGAGTACCAGAACTAATAATATCAGACAGGGATCCTAGAATGACATCAAGATTTTGGCAAACGCTTAATGCAGCTCTTGGAACTAAACTGAACTTCAGTTCTGCGTATCATCCGGAAATAGATGGACAAACTGAGAGAGTAAATCAGGTGTTAGAAGACATGTTACGAATGTATTGCATGGATCAACAGTATAAATGGGAAGAGTATCTCCCATTAGTTGAATTTGCATACAACAACACATATCACTCTTCTCTTAAAATGGCACCTTTTGAGGCACTTTATGGAAGAAAATGTAGAACCCCTGTTAGTTGGGATAGCATTGAGGATAGAGAGGTAATTGGGCCTAAAATCCTTACTGAAATGGAACAGCAAGTTAAAATGATTCATGAACGATTGAAGGAAGCAGCAGATAGGCAGAAGAGTTATGTTAACTTAAAACGGGTTGACCAAAAATTTGAACTCGGTGAAAAGTTTTTATTCGTGTTAAACCAAGAAAGAGTTCTATAACTTTTGGCAAGGCTACCAAGTTATCACCTCGTTTTGTGGGACCTTTCAAATTGTCGAAGTAATCAATCCCATAGCTTACCGATTAGCATTACCACTTGCTTTGTCATGAATGCATGATGTTTTCCATATTTCTTTGCTTAAGAAATATGTTTCAGATTTGTCACATGTGTTAAATTAGAATTCCTTGCAGGTCCAAGACCCAGGAATAATCATGGTTAAACCCACTCGAGTGCTGGAAACTCACCAATTGCATTTGAGAAATCGTGAAATACAACAATGTAAGGTCCAGTGGGACCAGTTTAATGAAGAAAGTGTAACTTGGGAAAATCTGGAAGAGATGAAAACTACTTTTCCCTTTCTTTTTGAATAGAATTGAATCTGTTGACTGATAAAAAAATATTATTATGAATTTATCTTTTACATGTCATTATGTAAGCTAGTTTTGGGGCAAACATTTATTCAGGTTGAATAAATAGTATCATGATACTGATTTCTGAAACTATTCAAGTTTGAAATAGTTAATTTGTTCAGTGAGTCAATGAATTGATTTACCAGAAGATAAATAAAAGGATGTAATCATCAGGACGATGAATCTTTTAGGAGGGAAGCATGTAACACCCTGAACTGTTATTACCTTCTCCTAAGCATTCAAGTGTTGATATATGATTTCTCCTATATAAGGACATGTTCCTTTGGTTTTGGGAAGTCATGCTTGATTTAGATTATATCTTTTCTACTCTTAAGATCTTTGACTAAACCGGAATATGCTTGGACTCTTTTGTTTATTTCATTCTTTGCATTTGAGTATAATCTGATTTCTGGAAGATTGTGGATTTATCCACCATTATGACTCAACCTTGGATTAGTTGCATTGATCCAAGGGATGTTTTAATTTTATTCAGGATGAATAATTGTATTGACATTTTGAGAGTTACTAAGTCCGACTGAGCTTTGAATGTTCAATTTCGGAGGTTAATTTATCATGGTAATCAGAATCTGATTCCATTTATCATAACATCGGGAAGGACCTAGACCTTAAGCCAAGTAAGATGTGTATGTTTTATATCTTAAGCTTAATTTACTTGATGCCAAACGAAATCTGATCCAGGAATGTTTTATCTTGTTTGAACTCTACTACTGATTAGTCCTATTTAGGGGACCTAGACTAGAATCAATAAGGTTATTAGTTTTAACCTAAACTATAACCTAATGTTGCAAGGTTAGTTAATCTAACCTAGTCCTAAACTATGAGCTTAATACACCTAAGGGTTAACTAAACCTATCACTATGGAGGGTGACTAATGTTATATCCTATGGCATTAAGACTAAGTCTACCTATGATCTAACCTAAGTCACTAACCTATCCTAAACTAATGCTATGAAGGGGGACCTAAGGGGGTCACAAGTCTTGGGCGATGGTTTCCATGGCATTTAAGGAAGGGATAAGGATGAAGGACAGGGAGTGCTGCCAGGTTTAGCGGAGGGTAGATTTTCTAAGAGGGTCTTACGTGGTAGTATCTCTAAGAATGGGAATGTTTGTTTATTTTGTTTTGGCATTCACCAACTTTGGTAGTTGGTGGCAATGGAAAATAGGCGGGAGAATAAAAATAAATGAAATTAATGTGCATAGGGCCTCGAGCGCGGATTGCTTGGGAAGGCATGCAAGTGGAATTTTGCTTGGTTGTTTTGTTTTTCATGCATTCCATTTTTTGCTCTACATGAGCACTGGTTCTTCGAACCAGCCGTCTACTCTTCGTTGCATGGCAATTTTGAGAGTTTCAAATTTACTTCTCTGTCAGGGAAGTATATAAGGCATGGAGGTAACAATATTTTGTTGTTTAATCTTTTCGTGGAAGAAGAAGAGAAGGTGCGAGCGCATTCAGAGGTCTTCTTCAACTTTTTAGTGACACTATCAGGCATGATAGGCCCTAACTATTAAAAATCTTGCTTTCCTTTAAATGTTTTCATTAGAACAACTCGTTATGATGATATATGCATATTTTGACTTGGCTGGTAACAATGATTTGGGTTTTATGTTGATTTGGGGTTCTGGGTTGTATTTTGGATCCTGGATGAAACTGCTTCGTTATTCTTGTTTCCATGCTGTGAATCCAATATGGAGTTTTACTTTCTGTTTGGAAGTGTTGTAAGTTTTCTTTATCTGTTGAAGGTATTTGATCGAAGCTCTGCATTATCCAAAATGTGCCCCCACTCATTTTGTGGCTAACTCCTTTACATGTCCTCATTTTAGTACATTAGAACAAGATTTTTTTTTTTTTTAGTGCATCCTAGTTCTAAATACATAATTTAGAACTCTCAGATCATAACAATCATTCTTATAACAGATAACCATATGTAGCTGTGATGACTCGGAGTACCTCCGATCTATTCATTCCATGACTCGGTAATCTACCGATCTATTCATGAGTATCAAAGAGTTGGCGTTTTTATTTTAACACATCACTCTTGCGGTTCTCTTCCCTAATCTAGGATTCAGAATGCTCTGATCCAAGGAACCTATCTGAATAATTGTTACCATTATTCATCGGCATCTCATCCCTCAGACTAGGTGACATAGGACAACGCAATCAACAACTTGCGATACTTTGGCCAAAGATTTGAAACATACTGCTTATGTCTCGTATTCCTTGACGGCATACTCATCAATCTAGAATACGTCCTTCACCCCATTCCTATGTTATGTAGAATGTCTTATACTGACTTCTGTCAGCCTCCCCTGCCCCAAGTTATTCACTCAGGAATGGATTAATAATATGACCACGTTATAAGGATGCTCTCGAGGACTAGGGATACACTGACATACTGGGTCAACCCTAGTTAACCCTGTGTGTCAAGATACCCCGAGTCTCCAGGGGCAGTCTTATAACATGACCACATTCCTAACCAGTCCCAGAGTAAAACTTGTTCGAGTTTAAGGTGTAAATCTTAACGATCAATGCAAAGGGTGTCGTCATAAGTCACCTGCATTGTTGTATCTTCGAGAAGATCCTATTCTTCTCGAAGGTACAACCCTGCAGTTGACTTGTGCCATCAACCTTCAAATCCACCTCGAAAAGATCTACTTAACTTTAAGGTGTTACTTACGTTGAGTTAAAGTTATACTTTAAGATGCTCCTTTTAGGGTAGTCTTTTCCCAACCCCTGGGTTCCTCACCTTAGAATTGCCTTTCTTATTAAGACCCATTTCACAAAGAGAAGTTAATAGGATTTGAGGTCTCATCAAGGAGTTCATTGATACACAGTATTCTAAATCAACGAAATTGGGCAATAGCCCTAAGTCTTCTCATAAGGTTGCTAACCATACCCTTTTAGGTTTATATCAGTTCTCAAAACTGAAATATATCTTACTTATTAGTATTAAGATATAGTGATTCAAAATCAACTTAAACGTTGTCTTGACTTAGATCAAGATTAGGGAGTAATAATTTATTCTTCCCGTTCACTTCCTGTTGAGGTTTATTTTAACCTTAGCTTCTCAAAAGACAGTGATCTAAATTCCAATTTAGCTTTAGATAGAACATAACAGAACTACTAACATTTACAAGTATTCAGTCACCTAATCTTTGCAAAGTTTACTTAGAGAATCCCAAATGTCTCCAAGGTATACAATAATAAAAATGCTCTTAAAATCATTCAAACCAAAGAAGTTCAATCCATCAAGATACGAATGCAAACACATAAGTAACAATTCCCTCATTTCATTCATTTCTAAGCTAATCAAATACAATTTATGCATTCAACATATTTGATACAATACTCAACAGCAAAAGAACATCTTTCTTCAAGTAGTACATTTAGAGAATCAAGTTGGAATTCATCATAAAACCAAATTAAACAATCTAAACATCATATCAGATCTGCGTGCCTTTACCACTTACGGCAAACCATCTGCAAAAATTGTCAACACGGGTCAGTTCGGTGAACTGAGCATGATAAGCACTAATTCTTAAAACAATTGCAATCCACCAATTTCTCTCATTAAACACCCTGTTTAAATGAAATCATTTCATCAAACATGTAAACATAATTCAGACTATGCTCTTTCTGTAATTCAACATGACTTTTAATGCATGACTCGTATTATAGATGCCAATTATTCCTTAATGCCTTTCAGATAATTCATCTTATATGTTAGAGACTAAGAACATATGAATACAACCTTTCTAAGACAGCAATACTCCTACAAGAATGTTTCTAACAATTACTCAAAGGCAGTTAAAACATTCAACAAGCTCACTGTCTTAATTCTTTTATCATCATAACACATTTCAATGGTATTGACAAGTATACCTATTTATACAGCAACACACATTTTATACCGGTCTCTCCATACAATACACGGTCTATTCTTGTTTTTCCCTTACCGTAGAGATCACATAAGGGTTCAAGAAGAAAGCACACAAAGTTTCCTGACTAGGAGAGAGTATTTTCTTATTCCTCCTATTATGCATCAATATATACTTTACAGCCTAGGAAAAGAAACAGAGACAGTCAGATTCCAATATCAATCATGTTCTGGACTGTACCGACTCCTCTAGAATAACGCAATTACATTTACGCATGTGACTAAACAGTCGAGATTACTAGAAGAACTACAGTTTCATCTAAATCCAATTATAAAAATCACCTGTAGCTATTAAGCAATACAAGAGCTCTCGCGACAAGCAATAGTAAATAATCCAATCATAACAGACTCAACAATTCTTTTTCATATCATTCATCAACATGAAAATACCCAACGCCATCGTCTAACATGGCACAGCTAGGAGCTCTTTATCACAGTCAATCACGAGACTAGATAACACTAAAACAAATGACGTTCCATATGCAAATACAGTGACATTCACACTGAGTCAAAACACAAACATGCACAACTTCATTCAACTAAATCAAATCCCTACGATTATACAGCAAGGACTTATATTAGAAGCCGATTTCAAGAAGAATAATCACAACAAGGACTTCACAGAAGCCGATTCCAAATCAATAATTTCCTCAAAGTTTCATCCGAAGTCGAGCTATTACAAAATGCAACAGGGTCTCAAACAGAGTCAAGTTTGTAAAGAAAACCCATCCCTTAATTCTTCAGAATCAAACTGAACATAACACAACAATATTAAGAAAGAGTTTATACGATATGCATGCACAACGAGGACTTAAATCGGGAATCGAGCCAACACACAACATATCAAGGACTCCAACAGTGTCAAATCCAACCAGTACTCATAACCAAGGTTTCGATTGAAGTTGAATTCATACGACAACAATTCAAGAATCCCAATAGTACTCACAACAAAACTTCTACAGAAGTTAAAAACATAAATTACGTTTCAAGGACTCCAATGGAGTCAATACCATATAGTATTCTCAACTAAACAACAATATTCATAACTAAGCTTAAGTAGAAGTTGAAATACAAGATACATTTCAAGGACTCCCACTGAGTCAATACCAACAGTATTCACAACTAAGCAACAATATTCATAACTAAGCTTAAACAGAAGTTGAAATACAAGATACATTTCAAGGACTCCCACTGACAATACCAACAGTATTTACAACTAAGCAACAATATTCATAACTAAGCTTAAACAGAAGTTGAAATACAAGATACATTTCAAGGACTCCCATTGAGTCAATACCAACAGTATTTACAACTAAGCAACAGTATTCATAACTAAGCTTAAACAGAATTTGAAAACATATGAAACATTACAAGGACTCCCACTGAGTCATTTTCATAGATAATCCTTGCAAACTTCCAACGGAGTTTATCCCAAAATTTCAAACACAGTGAGGACTTCTACTAAAGTCACATTCAAGTAGTATAATCACAGCAAGCATTCCAAATAGAAGAAACTTCAAGTATTCACAGCAAGAATCAACAGGATTCAACAACAATAAGAGCACAGCCGGGTCTTCAATCGAAATGAATCCAAAAGGAAGAATAAATACAGAAACATTCCAACAAAGTCTTCGAATAACCCGAGATTCCTAATTCCACAGGAAAAGAAGAACCAAAACATTGCTTCAAACCAACTGTACTAAAATCACCTGAACAAAGTTGTTTTAATGAAAGCATTTGGAGTAAAGCAAGATTTTTAAAATTCAGGGCCTATCATGCCTAGTAATGTCACTTAAAAAATCCGAAGAAGACCTCTGAATGTGCTCGCGCCTTCTCCTCTTCTTCCACGATAGATTCAACAACAATAATTTGTTACCCTCATGCCTTATAAACTTTCCCCAATAGAGAAAAGAGCTAGATATTCTCATAGTTTCCATGCAACACAAAGTAGACTGGTTCGAAGAACCAGTGATCAAACAGAGAGAAAAACGGAGCGTATGGAAAACCAAACAACCAACTAGTTTTCCATTTGCATGCCTTCCCGAGCAATCTGCGCTCGGGAACCGAAGTTCATCAATGACATTAACTCCAAGATTCCCGCCTAATCTCCATTGCCACCGACCGCCAAAGTTGGCGATTGACAAATGAAAACAAACAACCATTCCCAAATTTGGTGACTCTGCCACGTCAGGTCTCAATAGCCATTTGCAATCTCCGCCAAATCCCTTGTCCTTCATGCTTATCCACCTCATTTAATGCCATGGAAACCACCGCCCATGGCTCGCACCCCTTCATAGGTCCCCCTTCATCCATTATCATAAGTTAGGTTAGAAACATAGGTTAGATCTTACGGTAAGACATTAGTCTTACTTCCATAGTGCTTAGGTAGCTAACCTTAGGAGCATTAAACCTATAGTTTAGGGCTAGGTTAGATTAGCAATAATTCAACCCATAGGTTATAGTTTAGGTTAAGGTTATTAACCTTAACAAATCCATTCTAGGTCCCACAAGTAGGTTCGATCAGTATTAGAACCAACAGGTATAACATTCCCGAAATGGATTCTATCCGGCATTGATAATAAGCTTGCAGTATACACCAGAATTTATTACCTGGCTTAAGGTCTAGGCCTTCCTGATATTACGATATCGGGAACCAATTCATTTAACACGATCAACCTGAGTTAGACTCGAATTGCTTATTCAACACATTCAGACCTTGCAACTTTCGTAAGGTCTATAATTTTTTGTTCATCCAGAATAAACTTAAAACATCTCTTGGATCAATGCAACTGATCCAAGGCTGAGTCATAAAGATGGATAAATCCACAATTCCTCTCGAAATCAAATTGAACTCAGGTGCTAAAAATGAAAGAAATAAAAGAGTCCAAGCATATCCTGACTCAGTCAAAGATCTTCAAGAGCAAAGAAGATACAATCCATATCAAGCATGACTTCACAATCAAAGGAACACATCCTTATACAGAAGAAATCATATATCAACACTTGAATGCTCAGGAGGAAGTAACAATAGTTCAGGGTGTTACATGCTTCCCTCCTAAAAGATTCATCGTCCCGATGATTACATATTTGATTTACCTTCAGGTCAACCAATTTATTAGTTCACAATACAATAAGACTATTTCCAACTTGAATAGTTCCAGAAATCAATGTCACGATACATTTTATTCAGCCTGAATAATGTTTTCCTCAATCTGGCTTTCATATAGACATGAAAAAGATAAGTTCATAAAAATGTTTTGTCAACAGATTTCATTCTATTGAAAAAGAAAAGGAAAAGCAATTTTCATCTCTTCCAGATTTTCCCAAGTTGCACTTTCTTCGTTAAACTGGTCCCACTGGACCTTACATTGTTGTATTTCACGATTTCTCAAATGCAATTGGCGAGTTTCCAGCACTCGTGTGGGTTTAACCACGATTATTCCTAGGTCTTGGACCTGCAAGGAATTCCAATTTAAGACATGTGACAAATCTGAAACATATTTCTTAAGCAAAGAAATATGGAAAACATCATGCATGCGAGACAAAGCAGGTGGTAATGCTAATCGATAAGCTACAGGATTGATTATTTCAACAATTTCGAAAGGTCCCACGTAATGAGGTGACAACTTGGCAGCCTTGCCAAAAGTTATAGAACTCTTTCTGGGTTTAACACGAAGAAAAACCTTCTCACCAAGCTCAAACCTTCGATCAACCCACTTAAGGTCAGCATAGCTCTTCTGCCTATCTCTTTGCTTCCTTTAATCGTTCACGAATCAACTTTACTTGTTGTTCCATTTCAGTGAGGATCTCTGGTCCAATTACCACTCTATCCTCAATACTATCCCAACTAACAGGGGTTCTGCACTTTCTTCCATAAAGTGCTTCAAAAGGTGCCATTTTAAGAGATGAGTGATAAGTGTTGTTGTATGCGAATTCAACTAGTGGAAGATACTCTTCCCATTTATACTATTGATCCATGCAATACATTCGCAACATATCTTCCAACACTTGATTTACTCTCTCGGTTTGTCCATCCGTTTCCTGGATGATATGCAGAACTGAAGTTTAGTTTCGTTCCAAGAGCTGTATTAAGCATTTTCCAAAATCTTGACGTCATTCTAGGATCCCTGTCAGATATAATCAATTCCGGTACACCATGTAACCTGAAAATTTCATGCACGAATCTTTTGGCCAACACTGGTGAATCATCCTTTAGATTTCCAGCGATGAAATGAGCTACCTTAGTTAGTTTATCTACAACTACCAGGATAACATCATGTTTATTCCTGGACATAGGTAACCCTTGTACAAAGTCCATGCTTATTACTTGCCATTTGTACTGCGGTATGCTATGGGGATATAATAGTCCAACAGGGTGCATGTGTTCTGCCTTAACCCACTGACATTCCAGACAATGAGTCACAAAATCAATAACATCCTTTTTCATACCTTTCCAAAAGTATTGCTATTTTAGATCAACGAGCATTTTTGTGATACCCGGGTGTCCAGAGAAGGGCGAATTATGAAATTCAACTAACAACTTCTTTTTCAAATCATTCAAAGATAGAGTACGTATACCTGTTTTCATAACGTAAGATTCCTTCATTATCAAAATGAAAACCTTTATACCTTTCATCATTAGGTTCTCAGCAAAGCACTTTGCTTTTACTTGTTGAAAGTATATATCAGATTCTGAGGCACTTTTTACCTCATCCTTAAACTGAGTTCTTAATGTTATAAGAGCATAAATGTGCTTCCTACGACTTAGAGCATCTGCTACCCTATTCTCTTTCCCTTTGATGTAGCTAATATCAAAATCATATTGAGATAAAAACTCTAACCACCTTCTCTAGTCTGGCATTTAGATTAGGCTGAGTGAAAATATATTTCAGTCCTAAGTGATCAATTTTCAACTCAAAAGGTTTCCCAAGTAAATAGTGTCTCCAGACTTGAAGCGCATGAACAATGGCAGCAAGCTCCAAATCATGAGGAGCATAATTCAGCTCATGTAACTTAAGTTTCCTACTTTCATATGCTATGACTTGATCATTTTGTAACAAAACACCTCCAAGGCCTTCCCCAGAAGCATTCGTTACAACAATAAAGCTCCCATTAGGGTCTGGTACAGCTAATATAGGTGCGGAAGTCAACTAGATTTTCAGACTTTTGAAAGCAGTTTCGCACTTATCATTCCAAATAAATTTCTTATCCTTCTTCTGCAATGAAGTTATCAGTGCAGCCACTTTAGAAAAATCCTTAACAAATTTTCTATAATAACCAGAAGACCCATGAAGCTTCTTACTTCGTGCACATTCTTTGGTGCAGGCCACTCAGTTATTACCACTATTTTTGAAGGATCCACAAGCAATTCCTTCTTTACTAATGACATGGCCCAAATAGTGAACTTCTGTATCAAAGAAAGAACATTTGGATAACTTACCATATAACTTTCTTTTTCTCAAAATTTCCAAAACTATCTTCAAATGCTCATTGTGTTCCTCGACATTTTTAGAATATATGAGAATATCGTCCAAGAATACAAGTACAAACTTGTCCAAATATTCTTGAAAGATATTATTCATTAAGTTCATAAAAGCTGCGGGTGCATTAGTTAATCCAAAGGGTAGAACCGTGAATTCATAATGTCCGTACCTAGTTCGAAAGTTGTTTTATGAATATCTTCTTCTCTAATCCTTAATTGATGATAACCAGATCGAAGATCTATCTTGGAATAAACCGCTGCCCCACATCTGGTCAAATAGATCGTCGATCCTTGGAAGTGGGTATCTGTTCTTGATTGTTGCTTTGTTCAACATCCGATAATCGATACACAGCCTAAGTGTTCCATCCTTCTTCTTTACAAATATTACTGGCGCTCCCCAAGGTGAAACACTTGGTCTAATCAAACCCTTAGACAAAATTTCTTGCAATTGTGCCTTAAGCTCGACTAACTCTGTAGTAGTCATCCGATAAGGTGCTTTGGAAATAGGTTCCATTCCTGGTTTGATTTCGATGGTGAAGTCAAATTCCCTCTTGGGTGGTAAACCTGGTAATTCCTCCAAAAACATCCTTGAAACTTTGCAACAGTGGAAATCATTTCATGGAATCACCATCTTCTTCTGAAAATTCAGATATCTTTACTACATAAAGGGTACATCCTTTGTTTTTAGCCTTTTTAAGCTGCATAGCTGATAGTTTTCTAACTAAAATTTCCCATTTCACACCTTGAATCTCTGTTGCCTTCAGCCGATCATCTAAACATTTTATATTCTTTTCATAGCAGTCTACTTTTGCTTTATGGTCAGCTAACCAATTGACACCGATGACAATGTCATAGGATCCTAAAGGTGCAACATAGAGGTCAACTTCAGTGGAAAAGTTAGGTAAGTCAAGGACTGCCCCAAAAAGACACATACTCACTGTATGAACAAAGTTATTACCATACTGTACAGTCCAAGATTTATCCATTTTTCCAGCCTTTCTTTTAAGTTTAGAAGCAAGTTTACTAGAAATAAAACATTCAGTAGCTCCTGTATCAAAAAGAATAGTGACAGGTATGCCAAATAACTTACCCGAACTTCTATAGGTGTCACTTGCTTTTCAGCTTGCTTGTCTGCTCTTTGCAGCATGTATCTTATGCTGCTGATTACGATCATCCTTCTTCAAAGGGCACTGATTTGCGTAGTGGTCTTTGCCACAATTGTAGCAGCCTCCTACAGGTCCCTTTTTAGGCTCAAAATTACCTCCAGCCTTGTAATTATCACGTTGTCCTCCATAGGGCTTCTGCCCATTGTTATAATTTTTGGCAAAACTATCCCTTACATTTCCAGCAGGCTTATTTGCTATTATTTTCTTACTATTATCCCCTGGAAACTTACTTCTGTTTCCAAACTTTTTCCATGGCCCCTTCTTGGTTGCAAGTGAAGTTGAAGAAGGGTTTGCAATCTTCTTCCGCACTTCCTCTTTATGAGCAGAAATAGCCTTTAATTTTTGTTCCTGTCTTATGGCCTTTTCAACAACCCCTTCCATAGTGGTAGGGCTATGAACATCAACCTCTCCTCCTATCACGGGATTTAGTCCCATGATGAATTTCCATATTCTAAACTTCTCGTCAGTTTGATACTACGGTACATACTTGAGGAGTTTTGTAAACCGCTCCCAGTATTCAGTTACTGTTAGCTTTCCTTGAGCTAAGTTCTGGAATTCTATCATTTTCTGATCATAGAAAAGTTGTGGCAGCCAACGTTGCCTAAAATAGCCCTTAAATTGATCCCAAGTAATATTGGTCTCATCAATATTTAGCTCAGCTTTACGGCTATCCCACCACGAAGATGCTTCGTGGGAAAGCTGATAGGCTCCCCAAATAGCTTTGGTTTCCTCCGAGAAGTTTCTTATTGCAAAGTACTTCTCCATTTCACTGAGCCAGTTCTCAGCTCCATCTCCTAATGTGGTGCCATCATATTTAGGTGGACTTATCCTTTTTATATCATTAGTGAGTTCTCGCTGCCAACCTGGCCTTTTTGTTTTCTGGTTGGACAGGTGCATTTCCAGCGTTATTATCAACACCCATATCGGGGTTGTCCTCAGGAGGTTGCTGATTGTTGTTACCAGCTTCATCTTCCTCCTCATTTCCCATTACTTGCTGTTCAAGTACAGCCAAATGATCTCTTGTGTCCAATAGGGCAGCAAGGATCTCATCAAGCTTTTGGGTTGTTGCCACCCCTCCTTCTGGTGGAGCATTATTCGCAACGTTTCCTCTTGTTCTAACCATTTTCTGTTACAAGAAAATTTAGGTTTTTATCAGATTATGGACACAATAGGTCCAAGAGCTGCAACCTTCAGCTCTGATACCAAGATGTAACATCCTCATTTTAGTACATTAGAACAAGAATTTTTTATTTTTTTTTTATAGGTGCATCCTAGTTCTAAATACATAATTTAGAACTCTCAGATCATAACAATCATTCTTATAACAGATAACCATATGCAGCTGTGATGACTCGGAGTACCTCCGATCTATTCATTCCATGACTCGGTAATCTACCGATCTATTCATGAGTATCAAAGAGTTGGCATTTTTATTTTAACACATCACTCTTGCAGTTCTCTTCCCTAATCGATTCAGAATGCTCTATCCAAGGAACCTATCTGAATAATTGTTACCATTATTCATCGGCATCTCGTCCCTCAGACTAGGTGACATAGGACAACGCAATCAGCAGCTTGCGATACTTTGGCCAAAGATTTGAAACATACTGCTTATGTCTCATATTCCTTGATGACATACTCATCAATCTAGAATACATCCTTCACCCCATTCCTATGTTATGTAGAATGTCTTATACTGACTTTTGTCAGCCTCCCCTACCCCAAGTTATTCACTCAGGAATGGATTAATAATATGACCACGTTATAAGGATGCTCTCGAGGACTAGGGATACGCTGACATACTGGGTCAACCCTAGTTAACCCTGTGTGTCAAGATACCCCGAGTCTCCAGGGGTAGTCTTATAACATGACCACGTTCCTAACCAGTCCCAGAGTAAAACTTGTTCAAGTTTAAGGTGTAAATCTTAATGATCAATGCAAAGGGTGTCGTCATAAGTCACCTACATTGTTGTATCTTCGAGAAGATCCTATTCTTCTCAAAGGTACAACCCTGTAGTTGACTTGTGCCATCAACCTTCAAATCCACCTCGAAAAGATCTACTTAACTTTAAGGTGTTACTTACGTTGAGTTAAAGTTATACTTTAAGACGCTCCTTTTAGGGTAGTCTTTTCCCAACCCCTGGGTTCCTCACCTTAGAATTGCCTTTCTTATTAAGACCCATTTCACAAAGAGAAGTTAATAGGATTTGAGGTCTCATCAAGGAGTTCATTGATACACAGTAATCTAAATCAACGAAATTGGGCAATAGCCCTAAGTCTTCTCATAAGGTTGCTAACCATACCCTTTTAGGTTTATATCAGTTCTCAAAACTGAAATATATCTTACTTATTAGTATTAAGATATAGTGATTCAAAATCAAATTAAACGTTGTCTTGACTTAGATCAAGATTAGGGAGTAATAATTTATTCTTCCCGTTCAGCTTCCTGTTGAGGTTTATTTTAACCTTAGCTTCTCAAAAGACAGTGATCTAAATTCCAATTTAGCTTTAGATAGAACATAACAGAACTACTAACATTTACAAGTATTCAGTCACCTAATCTTTGCAAAGTTTACTTAGAGAATCCCAAATGTCTCCAAGGTATACAATAATAAAAATGCTCTTAAAATCATTCGAACCGAAGAAGTTCAATCCATCAAGATACGAATGCAAACACATAAGTAACAATTCCCTCATTTCATTCATTTCTAAGCTAATCAAATACAATTTATGCATTCAAAGATATTTGATATACATACTCAACAAAAAAGAACATCTTTCTTCAAGTAGTACATTTAGAGAATCAAGTTGGAATTCATCATAAAACCAAATTAAACAATCTAAACATCATATCAGATCTGCGTGTGCCTTTACCACTTACGGCAACCATCTACAAAAATTGTCAACATGGGTCAGTTCGGTGAACTGAGCATGATAAGCACTAATTCTTAAAACAATTGCAATCCACCAATTGCTCTCATTAAACACCCTGTTTAAATGAAATCATTTCATCAAACATGTAAACATAATTCAGACTATGCTCTTTCTGTAATTCAACATGACTTTTAATGCATGACTTGTATTATAGATGCCAATTATTCCTTAATGCCTTTCAGATAATTCATCTTATATGTTAGAGACTAAGAACATATGAATACAACCTTTCTAAGATAGTAATACTCCAACAAGAATGTTTCTAACAATTACTCAAAGGCGGTTAAAACATTCAACAAGCTCATTGTCTTAATTCTTTTATCATCATAACACATTTCAATGGTATTGACAAGTATACCTATTTATACAAAGCACACATTTTATACCGGTCTCTCCATACAATACACGGTCTATTCTTGTTTTGCCCTTACCGTAGAGATCACATAAGGGTTCAAGAAGAAAGCACACAAATTTTCCTGACTAGGAGAGAGTATTTTCTTATTCCTCCTATTATGCATCAATATATACTTTACAGCCTAGGAAAAGAAACAGAGACAGTCAGATTCCAATATCAATCATGTTCTGGACTATACCGACTCCACTAGAATAACGAAATTACATTTACGCATGTGACTAAACAGTCGATTACTAGAAGAACTACAGTTTCATCTAAATCCAATTATATAAATCACTTGTAGCTATTAAGCAATACAAGAGCTCTCGCGACAAGCAATAGTAAATAATCCAATCATAACAGACTCAACAATTCTTTTTCATATCATTCATCAACATGAAAATACCCAACGCCATCGTCTAACATGGCACAACTAGGAGCTCTTTATCACAGTCAATCACGAGACTAGATAACACTAAAACAAATGACGTTCCATATGCAAATACGGTGACATTCACACTGAGTCGAAACACAAACATGCACAGCTTCATTCAACTAAATCAAATCCCTACGATTATACAGCAAGGACTTATATTAGAAGCTGATTTCAAGAAGAATAATCACAACAAGGACTTCATAGAAGCTGATTCCAAATCAATAATTTCCTCAAAGTTTCATCCAAAGTCGAGCTATTACAAAATGCAACAGGGTCTCAAACAGAGTCAAGTTTGTAAAGAAAACCCATCCCTTAATTCTTCAGAATCAAACTGAACATAACACAACAATATTAAGAAAGAGTTTATACGATATGCATGCACAGCGAGGACTTAAATCAGAATCGAGCCAACACGCAGCATATCAAGGACTCCAACAGTGTCAAATCCAACCAATACTCATAACCAAGGTTTCGATTGAAGTTGAATTCATACGACAACAATTCAAGAATCCCAATAGTACTCACAGAAAAACTTCTACAGAAGTTAAAAACATAAATTACATTTCAAGGACTCCAACGGAGTCAATACCATATAGTATTCTCAACTAAACAACAATATTCATAACTAAGCTTAAGCAGAAGTTGAAATACAAGATACATTTCAAGGACTCCCACTAAGTCAATACCAACAGTATTTACAACTAACCAATAATATTCATAACTAAGCTTAAACAGAAGTTGAAATACAAGATACATTTCAAGGACTCCCACTGAGTCAATACCAACAATATTCACAACTAAGCAACAATATTCATAACTAAGCTTAAACAAAAGTTGAAATACAAGATACATTTCAAGGACTCCCACTGAGTCAATACCAATAGTATTTACAACTAAGCAATAGTATTCATTCATAAAGCTTAAACAAGTTGAAAACATACAAACATTACAAGGACTCCCACTGAGTCATTTTCGTAGATAATCCTTGCAAACTTCCAACGGAGTTTATCCCAAAATTGCAAACACAGTGAGGACTTCTACTAAAGTCACATTCAAGTAGTATAATCACAGCAAGCATTCCAAACAAGAAACTTCAAGTATTCACAGCAAGAATCAACAGGATTCAACAACAATAAGAGCACAGCTGGGTCTTCAATCGAAATGAATCCAAAAGGAAGAATAAATACAGTAACATTCCAACAAAGTCTTCGAATAACCCGAGATTCCTAATTCCATAGGAAAAGAAGAACCAAAACATTGCTTCAAACCAACTGTACTAAAATCACCTGAACAGAGTTGTTTTAATGAAAGCATTTGGAGTAAAGCAAGATTTTTAAAAGTCAGGGCCTATCATGCCTGGTAATGTCACTTAAAAATCTGAAGAAGACCTCTGAATGTGCTCGCGCCTTCTCCTCTTCTTCCACGATAGATTCAGCAACAATAATTTGTTACCCTCATGCCTTATAAACTTTCCCCGACAGAGAAAAGAGCTAGATATTCTCATAGTTTCCATGCAACACAAAGTAGACTGGTTCGAAGAACCAGTGATCAAACAGAGAGAAAACGGAGCGTATGGAAAACCAAACAACCAACTAGTTTTCCATTTGCATGCCTTCCCAAGCAATCCGCTCGGGAACCGAAGTTCATCAATGACATTAACTCCAAGATTCCCACCTAATCTCCATTGCCACCGACCGCCAAAGTTGGCGATTGACAAATGAAAACAAACAACCATTCCCAAATTTGGTGACTCTGCCACGTCAGGTCTCAATAGCCATTTGCAATCTCCACCAAATCCCTTGTCCTTCATGCTTATCCACCTCATTTAATGCCATGGAAACCACCGCCCACGGCTCGCACCCCTTCATAGGTCCCCCTTCATCCATTATCATAAGTTAGGTTAGAAACATAGGTTAGATCTTACGGTAAGACATTAGTCTTACTTCCATAGTGCTTAGGTAGCTAACCTTAGGAGCATTAAACCTATAGTTTAGGGCTAGGTTAGATTAGCAATAATTCAACCCATAGGTTATAGTTTAGGTTAAGGTTATTAACCTTAACGAATCCATTCTAGGTCCCACAAGTAGGTTCGATTAGTATTAGAACCAACAGGTATAACATTCCCGAAATGGATTCTATCCGGCATTGATAATAAGCTTGCAGTATACACCAGAATTTATTACCTGGCTTAAGGTCTAGGCCTTCCTGATATTACGATATCGGGAACCAATTCATTTAACACGATCAACCTGAGTTAGACTCGAATTGCTTATTCAACACATTCAGACCTTGTAACTTTCTTAAGGTCTATAATTTTTGTTCATCCAGAATAAACTTAAAACATCTCTTGGATCAATGCAACTGATCCAAGGCTGAGTCATAAAGATGGATAAATCCACAATTCCTCTCGAAATCAAATTGAACTCAAGTGCTAAAAATGAAAGAAATAAAAGAGTCCAAGCATATCCTGACTCAGTCAAAGATCTTCAAGAGCAAAGAAGATACAATCCATATCAAGCATGACTTCACAATCAAAGGAACACATCCTTATACAGAAGAAATCATATATCAACACTTGAATGCTCAGGAGGAAGTAACAATAGTTGTTGCACTTTCTTCATTAAACTAGTCCCACTGGACCTTACATTGTTGTATTTCATGATTTCTTAAATGCACCGGGCAAGTTGGCAAGTTTGCAAGACTCGTGTGGGTTTAACCACGATTATTCCCGGTCTTGGACCTACAAGGAATTCTAATTTAAGACATGTGACAAATCAAAACATATTTCTTAAGCAAAGAAATATGGAAAACATCATGCATGTGAGACAAAGCGGTGGTAATGCTAATTGATAAGCTACGAGGATTGATTATTTCGACAATTTCGAAAGGTCCCACGTAACGAGGTGACAGACTTGGCAGCCTTGCCAAAAGTTATAGAACTATTTACGTGTTTAACACGAAGAAAAACCTTTTCACTCTCCTCGCAACTTCCTTTTCTTCCTTCTTTGGCAGAATTTGTGAAGAAATTTTTACCTTTCCATGTAATACAACACTTTTTCTTGCCTCTGGATCACTGTAATGCACTGTATTGGATCTGAATGTTGATATATGTTCTGTGATTAAATTCCTCAATCCTTTCATATATCTATCATTGATTTCTTGATCTTTCATTACATTTTGAGCATTTTGTGCATGTTTTGTCTGTGTTTCCTTGTGGATTGTGTATTTCATGCAGTCAGGTGTCTACAACTCCTTTGGTGCATCACCTTAGCATTAGTTTTAGTTTCTTTTACTCTCTCTATCTTTGTCTCCTTGGAATCTAGAGTAGGATTAGGATTCAAACCTCTGCAATTGTGCAAATAACAGATCTGATCAGAGGAGTTTGAGGAACCAGCCTCTAATCTAGAGATTCCTCTCTCATTTTACAAGTCCCACACTTGGAGAGAGGTTTCAATGTTGTGCAATCACACTGGATGCCTGAAACATCAACTTAGAAACCTGATTTACATCTAGGGTCTGTTGCTTAATTTGCAACAACAATTGCGCTCCATGAAAGAATGCGTGCATAATGATTACGTGTTTGAAAACACCACTATAATTATTTGTTGTTTCGAATATGATTGGATTAATTGATTGTTTGCTTCGTCGTATGGACTCTAACTATTATTAGTTCATGTTCGGAAAGTAGGTAATTGAATTTGTGGTTGGAATGTTAGTTTATTCAGTGAAACTTGACTGTTTTAGTCGCGTGAGTTGGAAATGTTGTTTGAAATCTAAGCCTGTACTTTTTACTTCAAAAGGGTATGAATGTTCTTATGAATACAAGATTCTGTGAGTAAGAAAGTATTTGGTTAAACTATTGTTTTTGTGATTTTACATGGATATTAGGAATGCGGTTATGTTCAAGAGAAAACATATTTGGATAAGCTCTGTATCTCTTGGAAAATTCACGGATTAATCTTGATCTGCCTTAATGGAAATTGTGTTTAATGTGTGGTTGAGATATGACTATGTTTTACTCTAGGGTGACTATGAAATCTACTTCTTATGGCCGTATTACACAATGTCGGGAATTCTACTTTGAAAGAAAAAAAACGAATTCAACATTGATAAGCTTATTTACGTTCAGCCAATGTTTTTCCTTTTGTAGTTGAAATTTGGGTTGAAATGATCGATATGCAACCGAATGATTTATTTATTTTGTACGCTTAAAGCAACGATAACTAATATGGTATGAGTAGGATGGATTTTGGGGAATTGTTGAATCTGTATTTAGAATTCAATTATTAACTCTGTACATGCATTTTTGGTTTGGTATCTTGAAATGATATAACAACCTAACAGTGCAACGGTTGGAATAATTTAGTTTTGATCCATTGGTAATAAATGGTAATGGGAAAGTTACCCTAACTCTTAGACCCAAATGGTTCGAGTAATGAAGGAAATGTAGACTATTTACTTAGATCAAGATTGTGGTCTGAGATTAGATCGTTTATAACGTTTTATGTAAAGAAAACGTTATTGGCTTTTGTTTAATGTATAATTGTAAGACCGTAGGGATCTATAGGCAAATTAAGGTGGCTCTACCTGACCTGAGCTATTGGTTAAACTTAAGTGTTGTTTTACTTGCCTTCTTTTTCCCTGATTGGATTAGAGAATATATATTACTTCTTGGAAGTTAGTATAGTTCTGAACTTGATTAAAATAAAGTTATGATTTTCTCTAGCTCCTTCCTCTAAGTTATGAAGGAAAGAAATTATAGGATTTCGAAATACGAAGGTATTTACACTCTCTCTCTCTCTTGAAATAATAGTGAGCTCTTCTATAGAATTCTTTAAGGAACTCTACAGTATGGTTATGAGATGACAGGACTGTTAAAATTAAGTGGAAAGAATGGTAAGTGGTGAGATCTTAACTTAGAAGTCTCCTTTCCTTTATTAGCAGTATTATTATCCTGATTTAGAATTCAGTTTATTATCTACTTGTATAAAGGTAGCCCTGTAGTAAATGTTTTGCATACTTATCAATGATTAAAATTTGATATGATAGAGTTAAAGGAAATTCACTAGATGAACTTGCATGAGGTAGTAATCTATTCTTTGCTTAAATTGTTTTTATGCAACTGTTGGAAGCACACCTTAAAAGGTTTTATTCTTTTAATTGGAGTGAAATAAACATGATTGACACTATTCTCGGCTTTGCTGATGATTAGGTACATATGATATAGAATGTCCTTTCTTATTTTCTTGTATTATACAAATCATCTTAAATAGACTAAGTTGAAATTATGTCTGTGATTTGAGTTACGATATAAAGTCATTGGAAAAAGGAAAACTAGTGTGAATCATGATTTTGGATTTGATGAAATTGATGTCATTTAAATAGGATTGTTTAATGAAAATAATTGGTGGAATGTAATTGTTTTAAGGATTAGTGCTTATCATGCTCAATTAAGCTGAACAATGACCATACTTCAGCAATATTTGTAGATGGTCATCTTAGAGTGGTAAAGGCAGGAAAATCGACTTGATGCAATGATTGTTTAATCTGGTTTTTATGAAGAATTCCGACATGATTTTTCTAATTGTACTATAGAAGAAAGTTACTCTTTGCTGAAGACTATTGTATTAAAATATGCTGAAGTGCATAGGTTGTAATTGTATAGGTTTGGGAATAAATGAAATGGGGACATATTACTTATGTGGTTTGTGATCTTATTTGTTGAATTGATCTTCTTTTGTCTGTATGAATGAGAGTGCATTCTTATTATTCTATTCAACGGGATCTAGATGGATTCCCTAAGTAAGCCTTAGCTAATTATATGGCTGGATACTACATTTTTCTGGTTAGTAATTCTTTATATCTTATGATGGTGGTTAAATTGTAAATAAGACCACTGCATTTATAGGGAACGTTGAGGTTGAGCTATGCCTTAAAATGTACTATAACTGGGAGAGAACTTTGACCTCTTGTAATGCACTAATTTGAAAGAAATATATATGGATATAAACCACCATGACTTAATGGTACTAAGTCTGATATGTTCTAGTTTATAAGGTAGTTGCAAATCCTTGCTGGATTAGTTATTTTCCTAATGGGAAAAAACTTAAGGGCTGTTGTCCTATTTTTTGGGTACAAGGATTGTTAGGTACCAACCGGAAACTTTGAAACAATCTTAAATCTAATTAAAACCTTTCTCTGCAAAACCAAAATTAATTTCAAAAAGTAACTCAAGGAGTGTTGGACTCTGGATTAGGAAGGCTACCTATTTAGGAGGGCCTGTAATCCAAATATAACTCAACATAAGTAAATTCTTGGAGGTATGTACATATTTTCGAGGTTGTTTCGTAGGATGTTGACACATGTCAACTGCAAGGTTGTACCTTCGAGAATATTAGGATCTTCTTGAGGATACAACAATGTAGATGACATATGGCAACACCCTTCTGCATTGATCGTTAAGATTTACACACCGAGACTTGTTAAAGATTTCCCTTCAGGACTGGTTAGGATCATAAATAGGTTATGAGGCAGCCCTTTGAGACTCTAGGTATCTCGACACATGGGGTTAACATCGGTTGACCTAGTATGTCAACTTACCCCTAGTCTTCAAGAGCATCTTTATAACGTGAATTATGATATTAACCCGATCTAGATTTGAAAACTAGGGCAAGGGGATTGACAGAGGTCAATATAAGAAGTTCTATATAACATTAGAGTGGGGTGAAGGACGTATTCTAGATTGACGAGTATGCCGTCAAGGAATAAGTAATATGAACAGTATGTTTCAAACCTTTGGCCAAAGTATCGCAAGCTGCTGATTGCGTTGTCCTACGTCACCTAGTCTAAGGATCGTGATGCCGATGAATAATGGTAACAATTATTCAGATAGGTTCCTTGGACAAAGCACTCAAAAACCTGGATTAGGGAAGAGAACCATGAGAATGAAGTGTTCAGTTGAAAACTTCAATCTCAAAGTTACGCATAAATAGATCGGTAGTTCACCGAGTCATGGAATGAATCGATTGGTAGTTCGCCGAGTCATGGAATGAACAGATCGGTGGTATACCGAGTCATTACAGCTGCATATGGTTATCTATTATAAGAATGATTGTTATGATATGTGTGTTCTAAATTATGTATTCAGGACAAGTGAACATTAATCAAATTTTTTTTCTTGTTCTAAGGTATTTAAATGAGGATGTTACAAACTAATTATAATAAATCCGAGATGAGGAAAGAAAGAAGAGAGAAAAGTCAAGAGAAGAAGACAAGTGTTCATGAGTGAGAAGGGACCACTGATTTGAGGATCCACTATCTAAACCTTTTTAACGTCTTTGCTATGTCTCTGCCACGTGGGACCGACATGTTGGAAGTGGACTGGGTCCAAAATCAGAGGCACTTCTCCATCTCTTTGTCGAATTTGATGTGTGTATGATAATATTTATTGGCTTCTTCGATAGCAGACTAGAGAGAGCAAATTTCCTTCATCTTTTCCTTGGAGACAGAATCCTCTTTGAACAAATTGTCTTTGAATTGAGATTTTATTTCTTGCAAGGAGAGAGGCACACCAAAGGTCTCATCATGGAGGTGGCAATTTATATCCTTGAAAGTAGATACCACCAAATTCTTGAAGGCCTCACCCTTCTGCCAGTTATTTCTCAATTCTCCCAAAGCCTCTTCTAGCACCTTGATTTTCCATTCCACACTGTACACCCATGATTTCGACAAGTTATCCTTTGCATCATCAAATAACTTTCTTGCCATTAAAATATTTTCATCAGCTTGCCCCATGAGGTGAAGGTCTACTATACAGCTACTCCAAAGTTTGAGCTCTTTATCTATATTTCCAATGGTGGAAGAGAGTTTCTATTGCAGATTAGTTACCTTCTCATTGAATTTGAAGGCTTCACCTATGAAATTCAATCCTGCGATGAGCATATTATCCACCATGGCCTCTATAGCCCTTCCATAGATGGAATATCTATGTATATCCTTGATACTCTAGACTTCTTCTTGGCTGAGGATCATAGGTGGTGGAAGAGTAGCCAATGGGGTGGGGTCTAAAACTTTATCTTTGGACAACAATGACTTAATGAAACCTGCAAGAACATGAGCCTGCTCTTCCAACTGCTCTATTGTTTGTTTCCCTTTTTCCACTCTTCCAATGACTCTGGTGATTGTTTCTTGAAGATTTTGAATCTCACCTTCAGGGGTGGATTCTCCCATGGGGATCCTTGAGAGCTCTAGATCAGATGCTTGCAAATCTTGTTTTGGCTTATCAACCTTGGGCTTGGCTATCTCCAGGAATTGCTGGCCCTGAGCATCAAATACTATTCGTGAGGTGGTCTTGGCTTTCTTGGTAGGAGTAGGAGGAGTAGTACCCAATAAGGCCGCCACAGCATCAAAGTTGGGTCCCAAGATCTCGAGAGGAAGACTTTCTCTTCCTACTATCAACGAAAGGTTGTACCCATGCAAAAGAGGAGGAAGAAGAAGGTGGGGCAAGAGGACCGAGAGAAAGAGAACTCATTGCACTCAAAGTGTGCACTATCATTGCTTCTAGTTGTGATATGCGTGGGGCACTCGGGGTTTCTGGTACAGAGGATTCAATGGTGCTCAAAAGCTCAGTGCTTTGAACTTCCTTTTCTTTATCCATTGGGGCTTCTAGAGTGTTTATAGAGACTGGCACTTCACTCTCCTCACTTTCACTGAGAACAATGATGTTCTCTGGTCCTGAGGGAAATTCTGAATGTTTCATCAGGGGATCTTCTTCAATAGGCTCCTTCTTGACTTCTTTGATTTTCTTCTGATATACTTGGGTGGATGAGGAAGGAGTGGAGAATGTAGGACCTTTAGTTGATGAGGAAGGAGGGGTCTGCATAGGTGCTTCCGAACTGGGTGTCAATACCTCCTTTCTTGGAGTTGAAGTATCCTTAGAGGAGGATTCTCTTCAATTCCGTCTAAGCTCACGAACTCTCTTATCAAACTAGATTTTGGTTCTTACTAGGACAAGGGCTAAGATTTCAGCCAGATCATCCTTCTCCTTTTTGAACCAATCCAAATCCTCCAAGGGAGTGTGTTTGACCAAGTTGTCATATTCATATGAAAACAAGTCAGAATTATCATCCTAAAGCCCTTCAGGAACTTGGTACAAGTTAAGCTCTTGGATCAATTAGAGAGAAAACCTACCATAGTGTCTCCTCCTTGCCTCAAAATCATCAGCACAGTCAACCCAATAGTCTTATGTGTCTTCCATATGATGGTAATTGATTATGAGGTTTTGTTCAATAAATTTCTTCAAGTCAAAACAAGTTCTTGGCTTGAAGAAATGGACAGTGATGGGGGCTAGGGCTCTCTCTATGTTCTATGCATCTAGAGCCATCTTGCAGGTGTAGTTTCCCAAAGATATAGGGAAGTGCAGGCCAGTGATTTTCTTATCCCTGTAGGTTCTGTGTAACTTGTCCAATTGCCTGCATATCTCAATCAAGGCCATTTTATCATTGTAGAACATAGGGAGCTTGAGAGGGGTGCTGCTCTCATGCACATGTAAGCTTTGATATAGGAGAATTTTCTGAACTAGATGAAGTAGGCACCGTACTTTGATATTAGGCTCATGGCTTCATCAGAGAACCTCCTCGCCGTGTCACTCTCCAGAAGTCTTACAATGTACATGGTGAAAGCATCATTCACCCTCCTAAAGTTGTGATTGCTAGTGTCCAAGGTGAATTGAGGACAGTAAGCATATATAGGGTCACCTTTATGAGCATCAATGTATGTGAATCCAAACCATTGCCTTGATGCTGCTAGGGTATACATCAGATATGAAGTCATGTAAAACTTCTTTGTTTGTTGTACATTAGACAGCTTGCTCTGCTAGGTTCATGCTGATGATTTCTACCCAGTTGATATTCTGAGTTCCTTCACACACCATGTTGATAAGTGGGCACATCCAGAAATGGAACTCATTGGTAGAGGGTAAGCCCATGACCCGAGCTAGTAGGATTATAAAATCTGATAGCTCCTCATTAAAATTGGCATGAAACAGAGCTTTGGACAGATGGGATGCCCCCTTTTTAGGGTTTTTAAGCCAAGACTTCGCCACCCTCACCTTGTATTTTCACTATCCTGGTCGAAGAGGGCCTACGCCTGGTTCTGAGAGATTACTATAGAATTGTCCATTTCAGGAATCCTTAGGGCAGTGCCAATGGCAGCAAGCATCGAGCTTGGCAATGAGCTCTCCATGTACATTCGTTAGTTCACTCGAGTCGGGATTGAAATGAGTACCGCAGGTGAGTACCGTATCTGCACATTGCACTGAGATTGGGAAACCAGTGGAAAATTCCAAGCCACTATCATGAATCATTTGTGCCATGGGAGAGGGATTCAGGTCTGTCATCCTAGTCCAGAAATCTCCAAAATCCAGGTGGTGAACTTCACTGTCCCTAATATCGGGAACGGCAGACTCGAGCGGTGAAACTTGCTCCTGACCTTGGAATTTAATCTTCATGTTGATAATGATTTGAAAAACAAAGTCACAGTCTGAACTCTTGATGAAATTATAGGGGAATCGGGTACGTGCACAGAAATTCCGATTGCGAGGGTATGAGCAAGAAAGTAGTGTGCAAAAATGCGTAGGGGAAGAGCTTATTAAATAGCCATTTAGGAGAGAGAAATATAATAAATGTGCATTAAATATGCATCTACCAACTTGAAAAGTAAGATATTTGGGAAGAGTGGGAAAAATTAGCCCAGATGGCCTTTGGTTCATTTGGGACACGTGGGACATGAAAGAGTGATTCGGCCAATGCGGGGAATGCGGGGAAAGAATGCACAAATGTTTATGGGACATGAGGGACGAAAGTACATGAAGTGCGTGATGTGGCTGATGTAGGTGAAAGGTGAATAGTGAGCCTGAGTGACTTGGGACATTTGGAACAAAAAGTTCCGACGGGCCCGCAAGAAAACAAATTTTGGGTAAAGCGGTCAATCAACGAATAGGGAGCCCAAATGAACTTGGGACATCTGAAATAAAAATTTCGAAAGACCCGCAAATTGCACAAAATGACTCAAAAGACGTAGTTTTTTTCAACTTCTCAACTTTTCCCTTTACCAGAACAACAGAAAAGGCATTAACTCAAAAATTTCAATTTTGAACTTCTCAAAAGAGGGAGAATTTTGAGAGGACAACAACATGTAGTCATCATAGAGCTCAGAACGGATTCTAGACCAATGCAGTCATTCCAGATAGAAAGATACTTTAACAGAATATAGGACTGAACCAAAATAGAAAGGAAAATGCATAAGGATTCATACTTATTTCATAAACATACATGAAACAAAACTATGAAGATATGAGGATGGACCAAAATCATTAATGATCATATTCAAATAATTTGGTAACCTCATTACATCCATTAGATCCATTATAGAACACCACAATATGGCAGACCAAAATCATACATCATAACTAGATCTACATTCCTTAGCTCTCAAAAAGGAAATTTACAAGTCCCAAGCCCCTTGATGCATCCTTTTCCTATATTTTATCTACCCAACCCAATACAACTCCTCACGGTGTTTCTACAGAGCTCTGCTCTCTCTATTCATCTTTCCTCCTCTCTTTCTCTCCCTATGGGCACTTGTATTTATAGGCCTCTTGAACTGCCAAATCTTCTTTCTAAGGCTTCAGATCCATCACCAAGTGTCTAGATGTGGTCCTCTATGGGAGCATGATTCTCTAGGTCTAAGATCTCCACTCCTTGCCATGATGGTTTTCTATAAGCTTCCATCACATGGAATATTCTTTCTTAGGCCAACTTGTCGCTAGGTTGGTACCTTATCCAATCGTTATGCATAGGCGGGTCACACTTTTCTCATGTCTTACCCGATACACCAAATATGACTCAGATCCCGAGACCTTATTCTATAGACACATAACTTAGTTCTTCTAAACCCTCCTAGAACCCCCGCCTTGCATGAGTTCTTCTTACGTGCCCATGTGCCTTTTTGTACTTAGTCAATATTTTAGGGGCCCAAAATGTAGGCTCTATGACATGTGATGATAGAATATATTTTTCTAGGTCAAGAACTTTATAACATAGGAGAATGAATTAATCACATGTATCATATTGTAATCTTTTCTTGAGTGGAGGAATTAGGCCACGAAAAAAATGAATTGCTTTTCTAAGTCAATAGGTTGGAATATGAGCTGATGTATACAAGCATTGAATCGCAAGATATAATCCTTGATAGGTTTAGAGGAGCCCTGATGTAAAGTAGGTATGTGATCATAAGTGACTTTAGGGCCATTTTTGATGATGAAACGATGGAGGAAAGCATCCTCCATATCATAAAAAGTACTAATAGACCCAAAGGGAAGATGAGTGTACCACTATAATGCCTTGTCAACAAGACTATATCAAAAGGCCTTAAGTAATAATATATCATTAGAATAAGAGGCCATAAGCGAGTGGTAATGTAGGAGATGAGCATGAGGGTCACCAGTACCATCAAAACATGTGAAAGTAGGCATGAAAAAATCTTGAGGAAATGTAGAGTTATGAATCTTTTTAGGGACAAGGTTACCATGTAATGAATTATTGTCAATGGAAGCATAATAAGATCTACTTTCTAAAGTGAGGGAGTGAACCTGATATTGGAGCTGACCTACAACATGCATGAGAGAGATGATTTCTTGTGAAGGAATGGTGGAAGATGGAAACAATGTATTAAGCGGTTGTAGCTTGCCATTATGAGTAATCATAGGAATATCAAGAGGTGACAAAGAAGATTTTGATGCTAATGGAACACTAGGAGTAGGTTCCAAGGAAGCTATAGTAGGTGAAATAGATGGAATATCCATAGCTATGGTAGGACTAGCATCAGAAATAACCTTAATAGATGAGGTGATAGACACATCTATAGGAGAGGATGGACTAAGAGTTGTAGATGATGTAATAATAGGAGAAGAAGAAGCAATAGATGGCGATGAATCATGCACAATAGTAGATGCAATATTAGGAGAAGGTAACAATGGAGCAGGAGATTCAAATTCAACAATGTAGAAAGAAGGAGAACCATGACTATCATCTACCTCACTAGTATCAGATAAAGTGACAGATATGATAATCATCTACCTCACTAGTAGAAAGAAGGAGGATATCAATAGGATCGTCAACATAATGTGAAGGAACATGTAAACTAGTAGGAGATGTAGTAGGAGAAGCAATGTCAGAAATGGTAGAGTCATGAGAAGGATCTATATCAATGGCTGGAGTAATAAAAGAATCATTATGGACTTATGAATGATTGTCAATACCTAGCAAGTAATCAATAAGAGAATCATCTAAAGTTTCTTGTGAAAGATTATGAGGATCACAAGTGACCATATAACATGGTGTACAACGAGTAAAGGCTATTAGATCCTCAACAATGCTAATGCCTATAGGATAATTTGCAAAATGAGTAAGAACATGTTGTTGGCCATCTAAAAGTTGTTGTTGAATATGATCGGTGTAGCAAGTGGAGCACTATATAGAGCTTTGAGTTCAGCTATGACAACCTCATCATAAATAGGGTTAATGATAAAATGAGACATGATGGGTGAAGAAGATGAGAGATATTTAGCCATTAGGGTTTGATTGGATCCTAGGGAAAACTATTTGAAAATACGGGTTCACCAAAATGATTAACTAAAATGTGAATTTCTCTAAGTTAATCTAAATTTTAAACAACAATGGAAATAACTAATATAAAGCAAAATACAGATGATAAAGATGGAATTTTGATATTTAAATGAAGTGAAGTAAAATAAATAGAATGGATAAGATATTAACCTAAAGATGACTTACCTTACTATGTGCTGAACTTGAACATGATGATGTCTTTGATGGGACAAAATGTGAAGGTGCTACCCTAGGAATTGTAACAATTGAAGATCTAGCCGGACTCAGGCACCTTGAGAGGAATGGAACACCTATGGGTGCCTTGGTCGATAATCAAGGTGCTCTAGTCTACAAAAAATCTTAGAATATGAATATGACAAAGTATCGCTAGGTCTTCGCAGTGTCTTTATCCTTGTTGCATATTTGTCACAATATGTTTTCTTGAGTCGTGATTCGATATGAAAATCTACCCAGTAAATCCCCATACAAAGAATCAACTCCCTAAAAAAGAAAGATGCATATGAAGGGGTCAGACTGACCTTAGCTACCACAATGGTGGACTTATAACTAAGTGTTGCACTACATTCCAGACCTAATGTAGTTCTATGTGTTTGTGTATGCAAGTATATGCCTAGGGTTCTCTAGCACCAATGAAACAAAAATATGAGAAATAACTATATGTAAAAACGAAGATGGTAGATGATATAAAATGAATACAACCTTTTACCCCTATGTTTGTGTGATTCAGATGTAAATAATGCCCAAATGCATTCCCTTGCCTTAGAAGATAGATAACCCTTGATAGATGATTGTGCACCCATAATATGATGAGTATGTTATGTTTATATAGGGATATCTTTCTCAAATTTCGACACTAATGACCCGACATGCCAACTAGTACCTAGGGGAATGAATGGGAAAATGAAAAATACCAAACTTGAATAAATAAATTAGACCCAAGTGTTACGAGGACCGGGGTTCCTAAAATCATGGACCACGACACCCATGGGAACCCCATCACTACCCTAGGCACCCTAGTCAAGGACTAGAGATGACAATAAAGCGAGTACGACACCTAAGACTCCTTGAGAGATGACCAAAACTATGTAGAAAATTGACGATTATACTAGATAAATGACAATGACAATAGTCTTTTGTCTTGGCACCGTAGGTGTACCCGCCAAAAATGAGATGTGGAAAGAAGTTCCTTAGTCTTGTGTACAATATGAAATCACAATAATTTATATAATTTAATTATATTTCCAATGGTATCTTGTTTGACCTATAATTTTTATGAAGCTATGAGAATCATCTTCTAAAGCTCGGGCACTATTTCGAACTACAATCTCCTTCACTTTCAAAACACTATTTCACCTAATTCTAGATCGTTTCTTTGAAGTATTAAGGAAACAAATACGGTAGCAGCGTAGGAGGCATACCTGCTCAAATATTGGTTAATGGGTTGTTGTGTGCGTATGACTTCTGAATCCACATATGATTATGAGAGCTTCCTTTTGGCTAGGGGAACTACCTTGTCTGCAAAGCAAGACCACCGAAGGAATTAAACAATATGTGCGGTGAAATGCCTAGCATGTGCTAGATCCGGGAAGTTTGATACTTCCTAGATGGTCATTAGTCCACTATTTTAAACAATTTAATGTGGTAAATATGGTAAAACCTATTGTAATTCGAAATGGTTTAGGTATCTCACGTAGAACACAATAAGAAATAGATCTAATCTAACAGGCTAGGATAGAATAGGATATGAAGGTCAAATAACTGGTTCTAGGTCTCTGCAGGTCTGACAGAGGTCTTAGGTAGATCACAGGTGAATGAGGGTAAGAGGGAATTAGGTGGGTAGGTCATTGTTCTACATTTTATGGGAAAATACAGAGACCAATGTTAGTTAAGGATGACCAACAATGGTTAGGTGTAAGCAGTGCGTTCTTATGGAGTTACGAGAATGCAATAGAATGAGATTTAAGTCTCCTTTGTGATTACACAAAGGAATTTGGTTGGTTGGGATGAGGTATTGGGTGGTTTGGGAGGGATTTGGTGAGGTTTTAATGGGTATGTGGAGGGGGAATGTTGAAGGAGGTCAATGGATGGCTAGGTAAACAAAAGATGATAATATAATGATGAAATGGAATGAACCAAAGAAGTATAATGTTTACTTACTTAGACTGGTCCCTGGATGCTTGTGAGTGAGAGACATAGGTGCTGATGAGAGGTTTTGAAGGCTACAGGTGATCAGCAATCAAGGAAATCTTCTGTATTGGCTGCATGTACATTCCTCTATGCTTGGTTAGATCAAATCATTGCTGGGATGGTTGTGCAGGAAAAGATGCTTGTTCTCCTTCCTTGCATGCGTGTTCTCGCTGGAATTTTCTCTCGAAGATGCGATGTCTCTCTCGGAATGTCTAATGTTCAAAAATTTTCCAATCTTTTCCCAACCTTCGCTAACCTAACCTTGAGAATAAGGTTGTTTTGGGGTTAAAAGGGTAATCAACGGCGATTACTGGCATAACCGCGATGGTTACCGGTGACGGAGTGTCGGTCAAGGCGGGATTTCCTAGGTTTACTAAACTAGGGAGATCCTCTTGATTTCCTCGGATCTCATGCCATTAACCCATAGATTAGACTGGGAGATTCTTGTAAGCATGTAGGAATGTGGTTAGAGGGAATGTAGGCATTGATTTTTAGGGTTTGGGTAAGTCTCAGTTAGTTATGGCAACTTACTAAGAATAGGTTTTAGGTTGAGTTAGCTTGATGAGGTGTCTAAGTGAAGTGTATGTGGATATTATTTAAATTAAGATATTTAAATAATAAATATAGTGAGGATAATGAATTAATTTAATTTAATTAATTAAATTAATATTAGTGGAGTGAAGGGGGCCATGGCTAGGTTAATGTGATGAAGGGTGTTTATTTGTCGAGGGACCAAAGGGGAGTGTGACCTAATTTTAGTGTCTACATTTTGCCCATTTTTGTTGTGTAGCTTGTATTGGTAAGTGATGCTAACAAAAATATGATGTGGTTGCCCAATGTGTGGGTGAAGGTGATCCCCTTAAACCAGCAATTGTGAGGCCAAAGGAAGAATCAATGAGTGGTTTGATAAAAGGGTGAATGTGAGGAAAAGGCGGTGGAGTACGGGGAAAAAAGGTTAAAAGGTCTACTAAGGTAATTCTAGGTAATGGAGTGCAGGTCAAAGGTAACAACAATCAAACGCACACACACATATAGACTACAAAGCACGCTACTGGGTTGAAGAGCAGAAAACTCTACATCGTCTAAGGTCGATAGGTTTATCCAAACAAGGCTGAAGTGATTCCAATATCCAAGGTATAGGGTGTGGTCGGAAACACAATGTACGTTAGGCATAGGAATGTTTAGGTATGTTCCGATACACAAAAGGTAAGGTTAGGATAAAAAGTCATGGCAATAGGCTAGGTAAGGTCATTAGGTCAACAACATAGGTAATAGTGCCACAAGGTATAGCAAACACATGAGATCAAAGGTCACTAGCGATGGTCCAGGTCCAAATATCTAGGTCATGGTATGGGTAAGGCCAAGGTAGGGGTAAAATAATGAGTCCCCAAAGGAGGACTAAGGGAGGTAGTAAATGATTTGGTTAAGAAAGGTGAGGTAAATGGGTAGGGTAAAGGTGGGGTGAGGTAAATGAAGGAAGTAGGGGTAGGGTAAAAGGGTTAAATTTGAGAGCAATGTGCAGGTGAGGGTGACCGATGCAGTCATGGATAACTGACGTTGGTATATGATAAACTAATGATGGTTAGGTAGGGCACGTGACTGATGTCGGTCAAGGGTAACCAATGTCGGTTAGGTCAAGTTTGTTATAAAAACAAAAAATCCACATTTTTGTTATTCATTTGTTATTTTGCGAAGTGAGAAAATGACAAAAAAGAGAGAAAAGAGAGAAAAGTGTCCAGATGAAATGGAATAGTGAGTTGGCAGTGTGATTGACGAGTGATTGATTGGTGAGTAGCAGGTCCATAGGATCATTGTGAGGATTTGATTAAGCGAGGGTTGTGGGTAGCTATTCGATGATGGCGAGGCCGAGAGGGATTGGGCGGGCCACCGTATAGTGGCTAGATGTGCCACCAAGACGGCGGCAACACGAAGAGGTAAGTGCCCTACTCTACATTGTTGATTTGATAGATTAGAGGATTATTTTAGTGTTGGTTTAGGGCTTTGTTTGTTTTTGGTTTGGTGGGTGGGCACAAATTAAATTTGGGAATGGGGGAATATTGGGTAAAAGGAGGAATGGGGAGGGTAATAAATGGGATAGGGGTGGTGGGTGGAGGTCCAAGGGTAGTTTAGGTCATTGTAGGTGGGTAAAAGGGGCAAGGGGAGGTGTTTTTAGAGAGGGGGTTTTGGGAAATTGTGGGATTTTTCATGACAGTGATCGGCATCGGTCAAGTTTGGCTAGCGTCGATTAGGTGGAATCGTATCGGTCACCAAATAGGTGACCAATGCCGGTTAAGAAGTAATCAGGGTTGGTAAGGTGTGAACCGGCCGGTTACAAGTAGGTGACCGGTGTCGATTAAGTGTGATCGGGGTTGGTAAGGGTGAACCAACACCGGTCGATTATTGGGCACAAGGGTCCAAAAGTGGTGTGGGCTAGGTAGTTGAGATGGGTAGGGTGAAAATAAGGTATAGGGAAATGATAATGGATGAATATCAATTGATATATATATAAATTAATATCGTGCTTATAGTGGATGCGGGGATATCGCAACTACATATGTAGGAGGGTTCCACCTCTACGGTGATAGTACACAACGTAACGACCCGATAGAGCTGCAACATGTGGAGGCAGTGGGCTTGAGTGGGGTTCATCGCTATAGACATGTAGTCCGGCAGCCCAGTTTGATGGTCGCGCTCATTGATAGATGGGACTCCGTGACCAACACGTTCCACCTGCCGATGGGTGAGATGACTATCACCCTGGAGGATGTGTTCAATTCTTGATTACCCATATTGGGTGCCCAAGTTTATTCTATCTCCTATGAGGCCTCAGAGGAGCTGATTATGTCTATTTTTGGAGAGGGGATGGCCGATCTAAGATTCCATAGCACCAACTTGAGCTATGGAGAGATGTACCTAGCCCATCTAGAGAAGACGAGGCTAGTGGTTATGCTGATGGAGGCAGTGTGTTGCTTCGCACTGCCAGATGTAAAGGGTGGACACTTTCCTCAATCACTGATGGGGGTACTCCACAACATGATGGTGGATGAGACCTGCTTTGCTTGGGCACTAGCATTCTTAGTGTAGCTGTATAGGGAGTTGTGGGCATATGGGTAGTTATGTAGGTTTATTATGTGCTGTACATTTATACTACATTGCTGGGCGTACGAGCACATAGTTTGTGTGCATCCTATAGGGATGCCCCAAGTAGATGCATTCCTAGCATGATTTTTGTGGGTGGGGTACAGGAGATGGGTACTAGTGATAGGAGAGCAGAGATCTGAGAGGCCGACACATGATGTGGCCCATTTCTAGTAGTTACTTGGAGGGGTTGTCTAGAGTGGACATTATATGGAGGCCATATGTGGGATTCCCCTCATATAGGCATATGCATGAGGAGCTAGTTGAGCTCTAACTAGAGAGATGGATACGGGTCGCCATCTTTGGGGAGGATGAGATGATCCTAATAGATAAAGTCCGATGGTAGTTTGGGCTAGTAAAGGACATACCTCCACCCTTCCCATAGTATTGGAGAGATGACGTGGAGAGGCCCTTACCTCTACCATAGCCTATAGTTCCCACAGGGTAGAAGGAGTAGCCAGTGAACCAATGGATAGATGACGTTGGGTGTACGGACGCAGTACAAATAGTGGTGAGTGGATCTGATTATGAGCCATACGACCCGGATCAAGGCATCTGGATCTAGCTACCATTACAGTGCAAAGAGACACTGTACGATGGAAAAGTGACAAGCGAGAATGGGAATCTACAAGTAACTCTTCCCCAAACCCGACCTCCCGAGGTCGTGCAAGCAAGACAATTGGTGGGGATAGAATATGTATGGGATGCAGACAAACTAGTTAGGCAATCTAATGTCTTCGATACGCACTAGTGGAATTTGTGAATCTAAGGCAAAGAAGGCCCTCCTAACCTGAAATGGTGTGATAAATCAATTGGTAAGGATGACTACTTGAAGGCTCCAATCAATATCGAGCTCTGGCGTGATTCGATCTATGGGTTTTGGAATATGTGGAAAGTTACAGGATAGTTTCATGTATGTCTCAAGATAAAGTCATATGGAGGATGGTAAATATGGTTGACCCTATGGACGATTCTCTGGTCTAGTCCAGAACTCTCTAGCTTTATTAGCTGTTGTATCTAGTAAGCATAATTGTTCGATGATGATAGGTGGAAGTGGAGTGGATCTAAATACTAGTGTGCATAGGCCAGTGTCTATGTCTGATTGACTTACGGATTCGTTGGGTTGCGGGATTTGTGGATCACAACCGTAGACTCTCGGTTGTTGCGGTCCTGCTATGGTCATGTATGGAATCAGTCCCTGATCCATAGTATCCAATAGTCGTATGCTTTCTCCGCTTCTATGTTTAGAATCAATAACTGTGCGATCTTCTCAGAATATCTTACAGGCGTTCGTGCAACCTGAATTCTTAGGCTGGTATCTATATCTGTAAGAGTGTCTCCTGCATCTGGCTATGGGACCAAAGGATCACAACCAAAGGTTTGTTCTCTTTCAACCCCTTCTACAGTCATATGGATGTTACCTAGGGTAATCTGTAGTTTGGTTGATTCGACCAAAACGTGTGCGCTTGGTCATCTTCTATGTTTAATCCGCTCAACTGGGAATTGATTTGTTGCAAGCTTACCGTTGTTCGAAGACTTGGATCCTAATATTTTGATCTATATCAGTTATTTCTGTGATGAGATTGGGTTGGGGCATGATTGGCTTGAATACGTATTCCTTGGGCTCCCTAGGTCCCATGATTGTCATACAAAAGTAACAATGTAAAACAAACTGCAGCAAAATAAAATTTAACTACGTTGAATATATCTATAGCATATATGATTTCTCTATTTTTTATTTTCTGATGAAATTTTATGAAGGAATTTTTAAAAGAGCAATTACTTTATCATACCTAGAATTTGAAAATTAATCTAATGATGAAATTAAAACAAACAAGATAACCGAGTGTAGCTATTTTTCTGTGCAATTGTGAATCTATTCTAAATAATGAAATAATTGACTTAATCTATTTGCAAGGCTCTCGATCCTACCTCAGAAGTGAGGAGTGAATCATAGTTTCTCAGAAACTATCAATCCCCACAGCTTCCCTGGCAATATCGAGAGTAGAATTGACTGAAATAAAGTGATTGGCTACTTTATTTAATATATTTCTAACTAGAACTTTGAAAGCTAGAACCTAGATTCTGCACACCACAGGCGAATCCAATGGTGTGTGTGATCTTGTCCCCTCAGTGTGATCTCCTCATTCCTTTGTGTCCACGTGGATCCAGAAAAGTGTGTAATGCTAGCATCAACAAAAGTAGATATTGGGATAAAGGCAGCTCAAGATATAGACTGAATACAATGCGAGTAGGAGAGGGATAGCGCAAGAGTACAGAGCTTGGCTTATGCAATTCCTAGCAGGATTTATTGCGAGTCATGCAACATGAAATGTCTAGAACCTGAAACTATCCTATTTGAAGAACAAAACCTGCAACTTTAATGGCTTCCTATTGGTAAACAGACTATCCTATTCCAATGGATTGGATGAAATAACAACAGTACTTGCACAAGATGGATATGTGGCTTACTAACAGTAAAACAATACTAACTAGGCATGCAATGAAAGAAACTAAGAACTCTAAGAAAATGAAAACTAAATCTATTGCAAAGAGAAATTCAGAGGCAAATTTGAGGGGCCATTTTCTTGAGCACAAGCCAACTATTTATAGCATTTGCATTTACCCAAGGTAAAAACCAAATAGAACTCTTAAACTATAAACAATGGCAAAACACTATTCCAGGGAACCAAAATCATAAATGCAAGCTTATGGCAGTGAAAGAAAGCTGGTAAAATGTTGAAATTACGTGAGTCATGTTAAAATAGCTTTCTAGAAAATGTGTAAAGGACCGCCACCCTGAGCACGGTGGCGGTTACAAGACCGCCGCTCTGTTCAGGGCGGCGGTCATGAGACCTAGGCGGCGGTTTCACATCACTTTGAAGAAAAAGGCCAAGAAAAGAGGGGAAAAGGGAAAAACAAAGCATGTGGGGGCTAAGTAGGGCATGCAGGATGTTAACGCACACTTGGAGATATTTTCTAGATCCCGAACACCTTGCGAGGAGACCTGTATCATCATTGGGGCACATTACGTTATTTTGGTAGTACAATACCTTACAATTTTGGGTACGTACATATTGCCCCCTCGGAGAAGTGTTTTAGCCATGAAGAGGCATAAAACGATGGGTCCAAGTATGGCGATCAAAAATGGGAAGTTAAAAGTTATACCTGATACGTCCGTGTGTTGAAATGACGCGTCCAAAATTCCCGCTACCTGCAAAACAAAAAGAGAACTCAAGTGCAGATAGACACAATAGTTTGGAAAATAAATGCTAAAACAATAGGAAATGAGAATGTACCATTTGTGCGGGGATAAGAACTTACCTCCGTCGGCACTCCAAACCTGTGAAAAAGGCATTTAAAACGAATCAGGGTGCTATATATATGAAAGTGGGCCCATTTTCCTATTCATTTGTGCGAGTTGATTTGATTGATTTTGAGCTTTGGAACCCACGGTGATGGTTTCTTGCGTGAGTAGAGTCAAAATGTCCATGACGGGATAGTGATCATGCCTCCATGAGCGGAACATCAACCTGCGAGATCACAGTTAGTTTTCTTCAATTTATCCCTTTTACCCCCTTAATTTTGAAATGCTAAAATCTTTGTCGTGGGGGGGTAATTTTTGAAAATGTTAGTGTTAAAAGGTTCATCTAGGGGGCGCCTACTGGGTAGGCCTTGTTTTAGTTAAAATGGTCTTGTTTTGTCATTTTTTGGGCTTTTTAGGTTTAAAAACCCACGTGGGTTTTGGTCACGACCACCGCCCTGTTCAGGGCAGCGGTTACACGACCACCACCCTTAAGGTGGTGGTTACAAACCACCTCTCTGCTCAGGGTGGCGGTTTCACACAGAATGCCAAAAGAACATCTGTTTGAGATTGTTTTTGCATTTTTAGCATTTCTACGTGCTTTCATGATTTTTCCAATATTATTTGGATGCTAACTTGCTCTGTTTTGTGTGTTTTTGGGTGTATGTAGGCGAGAGAGGAGTATATCCGGTGGAGCCGAGAGAGGGAGTGTGACTGGCTCCCAGGAGTATTGGATGCCCTTTCACAGGATGAGGAGGACACTCTTCAGAGGGCCAGGATACTACGCATCTCACGCGTGCCCCATGTTACACCATCCAGTCACATTCTTTGTGACCTATTCTCCTATTGGGATGCTGATCGGAACACCTTCCGATTACCAGGGGTCCGTGGTGAGTGGACCATCACTTTGGAGGATGTTTACCATATCCTGGGGGTCCCGATCATCGGGAGATGACTCACCCTAGAGACAACAGGTTCACGGGCCTAGATAGCACAGTGGGCCACATACATGGGAGATGCAGTCATCTCCACGGGGTTGAAGAAGGGGGTTAGAGTTTGATCCATTCCTAGTTTTCCCATCCCCTTACTTCGCCAGGCTATCATGGGGATCCTTGCCTCGAGACTGATCGGGGACAAGGGAGGAGACACATTGTTATACTGCTGGTCCCCCATTATTACACAGATAGAGGGACATGGCCGAGATATATGCACGGGAGCAAACATACTTGGAAAACCTACCATGATTTATACAGGGTAGTCCATTTACAGGGGCAGTCCTTGAGCCATCCGACCCTACTCATGAGTTGGGTCTATGAGCACTTCATCCCTTACGGCAGAGGTGTAGAGGTGGCAGATCCTGGAGCTATGAGGGCAGCCAGATGGACAGATATGTCGGTGCTCCGAGCACCTCATCAGCCAGTTGCTTCTCTGACTACTACCGACATGGAGGCCACACCATATCAGACTATGGCAGGTATATGGGGCAAGGAGGCTCTTACTTTGATTTCCTACTCCACGATAGGGTAGCTTATTGATAGAGTGGGGTGAGTGGAGATGCACCCCTTTGGCCGAGTTCCTTAGCAGTTTGGCCTACCATACATGGGTATGCTTCCCCGTGCACCAAGATACGAATCAGTCCGAGAGGCCGAGGGGGCCTAGAGGCTGGGGTTGGATAGTGGTTACTCCTGGTGTTCCTATTGCGGCCAGGAGGGTAGTACGTGCCAGAGGGAGAGCCGGTGTGCCTCAAGCACCCTTGCTTTAGATTGCCGTGGGTCTTGCCCATAGCAGCGATGACCCCATTGAGGTAGACTCTGAGTCTAAGGAGTTTATAGGGGGAGAGACAGAGGAGGACAACGGTGATCCTAAGTGGCATGACACTCAGGATATCATGCAAGCAGAGAGGGCCGAGTAGAGTGCAGAGAGAGTGACTCTAGTTTCAGAGGAGCCACTCTCCCAGGGCCATGGTAGGGAGGATGAGTCCATTACAGGGTGCTACGTTGCTCCAGTCACAGGAGCAGCCCCTCAATCAACCAACGGCATCCGTGGCGGTGCGATCCTATAGATCCATCCTGAGGCACAGTGATCTAAGTAAGTTACCGTTTCTCCTTTTAACATTTGTTTTTAGTTAGGATCTCCTTAGTTGCTGTTGTTACAGACTCACAGCACCCTTGGATGTAGATCAGGCTTCTAGGTTGATCACTCTAGCATCCAGAGTGATTGCACAACATGGAAACCTCTCTCAGCGTGGGGACTTGTGAAATCGAGAGAGGAATCTCCAGTTAGAGGATGGTTCCTCAAAATCCTCTCGATTTAGATCTATATTTTGTAAAATTATAGAGGTTTGAAACCTAATCCTACTCTAACATCCAAGGAGACAGAGATAGAAAGTGTAAAAAATGAAACTAAACTAACAGGTGATACACCAAAGGAGGAGTGGTGAACACTTCTTCTTCTGTAGATAGACACAGATCATAAAAATGCAACATAAAGCATCATGCACAAGCTGATAAGATGTAATTAGAGGTCTAAAATGAAATAAGCAACACAAACAGAGGACTGAAAATTGATCACATAGCCTGTATCGTCATTTCCACTGTCAAAATCCTTGTATTACAACATCAAAAGGCACAAAACCTATTACAATTTTTGAAGAGGTCTGATACTTGCAAAAAATCACTTGTTACAGGTGAAAGAAGAAGCTTGCTATCCAAACTGTTGTTGCAGACTCACAGCACCCTTGCATGCAGATCAGGCTTCTAAGTTGATCACTCTAGCATCTAGTGTGATTGCACAACATGGAAACCTCTCTCCAAGCGTGGGGACTTGTGAAAATGAGAGAGGAATCTCCAGATTAGAGGTTGGTTCCTCAAACTCCTCTGATTTAGATCTATATTTTGCAAAACTACAGAGGTTTGAAACCTAATCCTACTCTAAAATCCAAGGAGACAGAGATAGAAAGTGCAAAAAATGAAACTAAACTAACAGGTGATACACCAAAGGAGGAGTGGTGAACACTTCTTCTTCTGCAGATAGACACAAATCATAAAAATGCAACATAAAACATCATGCACAAGCTGATAAGATGTAATCAGAGGTCTGAAATGAAATAAGCAACACAAACAAAGGACTGAAAACTGATCACAGAGCATGTATTGTCATTTCTACTGTCAAAATCCTTGTATTACAACATCAAAAGGTAGAAAACTTTTATTCTATTTTGAAGAGGTCGATACTTGATTTAATGCACCATTAAAGCACATTGATTGGTTGTGTGGCTGACTACATGGGAAACACCAATCATATTCTTGGGCCATGTTATTTTGGACTGGCACTAATGCTTTTGAAGCAGATACAACATTGGGGTTATAGGGCTGAAATGGCCTATTAGCGGGAGGCCTTACTTGGCTTTGATTTTGATTTGCAGCCTGAGTTGGTGACCTATTTTGTTGGTATGGCTGCCTATTAGGCTGAGCTTGGGGTTGATAAGAAGGTCTGAAACCTTGGGCTTGCTGTCTCTTGAGAGTAACCAGCTCGTTGCCTAGGTTTTGCAACTGTTTCATGACCTCTTGGAGTTCATTTGAAGCACTAGAGGATGAAGTAGAAGTTTCACTTGAACTTTGATTTCTAGGCATAGGAACAGGAGCCAAAGTGGGTGTTTGACTAGTGCTTGGATTTTCTAAGTTTGGATACAAGGGCATGGGAGGCCTAGGAGCCAGTTTACCAGCTTGAATAAGACAGTTTTCAGCTCTAATGGCAATGCTATAAGCAGCAGGTAAGGTTGTGCCTCCCATAGATTGAATTAACATAGAAATATTAGAATTCAAAGCTTTAAGGTAATATAGAAAAGCACCTTCTGTTGGCTTTGACTGCCACTAGAATTCTATCCCAAGACCTTTGAAATCTAAAGTTGAAGTCAGTCAGCTGCTCGTTGGGGGCTCTCTTGATAGTTGTTAGCTGCTCCAAAAGAGACAAGTTGTCTCCCTTCTCTCCAAATTGCTCGTGAAGTGCAATACATAGCTGATTCTAGTTTGTGATAGAACTAGCTCCAAGGCTCCTAAACCATTATAATGCTTTACCCTTGAAGGAAGATGCCAGTAACTTGACAGCCACTTGCATTTCATTGATTTCATGAATTACACAAAGGTTAGCAATATATTTAACATGATCACCTGGAGTAGTTTGATTTTCTCCAGTGAAGTAGGGAATGTTCTTCAAGGCTGCAATAGGAACTGGATGTTGTGCATTGAGAGCAAGTGGGCTGCTACCTGTGAAGTTGACGTAGGGGTTGTTCTGAGCCATTCTAATCGGTCTTAAAACCCTTGTATACTGAATGAAAGGCCTGTCAGGTGGAGGAGTTGAGAGAGTTCTGTTTGGTGGAGATGGAGACCTTTGAATCCTTCTTCCTCTTTGCCTTCTTCTTGGAGATAATTACAGGTATTCAAATAGAACTTCTTCTTCTCCAACTCTTGACCTTGTGGTGATTCTTATCATGAGTTTTCGGGCTGTCTGTACTGCTGAAACCAGTTGATTCTTCCCCTTGGAGTCGCCAGATATGCAAATAATAGCTCTTATAAGCAAGAAAACTGCAGCAGATGCATATCAACTTTGCTGCAATAAAAATGAGACCTCTAGGTCCCACCGGCATGCCAAAACTGTTGTTGCAGACTCATAGCACCCCTGGATGCAGATCGGGCTTCTAGGTTGATCACTCTAGCATCCAGTGTGATTGCACAACATGGAAACCTCTCTCCAGCGTGGTGACTTGTGAAACCGAGAGAGGAATCTCCGTTTAGAGGTTGGTTCCTCAAACTCCTCGATTTAGATCTATATTTTGCAAAATTACGAGGTTTGAAACCTAATCCTACTCTAAAATCCAAGGAGACAGAGATAGAAAGTGCAAAAATGAAACTAAACTAACAGGTGATACACCAAAGGAGGAGTGGTGAACACTTCTTCTTCTACAGATAGACACAGATCATAAAAATGCAACATAAAGCATCATGCACAAGCTGATAAGATGTAATCAGAGGTCTGAAATGAAATAAGCAACACAAACAGAGGACTCGAAAACCGATCACAGAGCTCGTATTGTTATTTCCATTTATCAAAATCCTTGTATTACAACATCAAAGGTAGGAAACTGTTACAATTTTTGTAGAGGTATGATACTTTCAAAAAATCACTTGTTACAGGTGAAAGAAGAAGCTTGTTATCTAAAGAAAATGTTCCCCCCTTGAAAATGAGCCAAATATGGCTTTTACATTGCATGGGTCGAGCCCAGAGACAAGAAACGTACAAAACATGAGAACCCATCCCTCCTTGACTTCAAAGTTGATTAAAATGGCATGGGAACCTTACAAACCCATACCCTGTCATTTTGACCAGAATATAGGAGAATGCGACCCATTCTACATTAAATGCAGTCGTTGAAATGTCGCCGGCCATGAACACGTGTCAGATATATTTCTCAATTTTCTCTCTCTATACTATACCAAAATGTGAGATTAACCCCAGAATCATGTAGAGAATTTCATAAGCTTTCCGTTGATATAAAGAACGTGCAAATATGAGCTCTGGATCGAAAGATATGTCGATCTGAAGATCTAGGGCACAAAACAGGGGAAAACGAATTTTTAAATTTCTTCCTGCGCTCTGCCACCTAAATGACATGTGTCAAGCGCTGATTGGACGAGAAATTCTCTCTCCAGACCTTACCCGTGGGTTTTCCTTGAAAATTTTTACTTTTTGATGATTTTGGAACATTTTTATTTTTTCGCGTCCCCGCCACTTGGGACACGTGGCATGCATTGATTGGTCGACAGGGGCGCGGGGGAGACCTTTGCTTTTAAACTTTTGGCCAAAACTTTTGCCAAATTCTCTAACTCCTCCCCGAGCTCCGCACCTCCCTGCTCCATTGGACACGTGTCCTGTACTAATTGGCTCGGGCCAGTGCTTCAAACCTTGCCCCTTTGAATGTTTTGGACGTTTTCCTTGGTGACACGTGTCATGCTGTGATTCGTCCATGGGCTGCCATATTTTTGCATCCATTGCATCCATTTGTCCCAAATTTCCCAATGCTGTCTGGGACAAAAACTTTCGATCCACCCGAAATGGCTTCCTTTGCTCTCGACCGCTTCACCTTTTCACATCCTTCGCATCCTCACGGCCCAGATGTCCCAAAAGCTTAGTACGAAAGTTCTCCATTTCGGCCAATGGGCGGTTCGTGTCCTCAAGGCCCAAATGTCCCGAAAGCAGCGGTTAGTCATTTTCTTCTCCTTGGCACCCGAATTGGCTTTCACGTCCCTCACGTCCCGACGGCCCGATTGTCCCTGTGCTAAAATTTCCCTTTTCGGCCGAACCGGCCGGTTCACGTCCTTCGCGTACATTTGTTCCACTTGTCCTAGTGCTTCGCGGGCCGCCTGGAGGCATTTCGGCAGAACCGCTCCTTGGTGATCCGAATGTCCCAATGCTACACGGACAAGGACTTAGCCGATTTTCATGATTTTCCCGCCCAAGCTTATTTTCTGTAACTTTTTCGCATTTTCTCAGAGCTTGCTCTTTCCAACCTAGACAGGAGAGTTAGAAAAATTTCTGAGGGGACCCTAGAAACATGATTTTTGCCTTGTATCCATCCATTTTCCTAGGACTCGAGAATTCTGATGTATGTTATCAAATCAACCCTGGGGGTGGATTTGGATAATAGTTGTTATCTCTCCTTTCGTTTTATCTTGTATTTCTAATTTCTTGTTTAGTTTCTAATTTGTTTTCTCCTTTGTTTTTAGAGACCACCGATGAGTGGCGAGATTTGATTCGTAGGGTATGTACGATACCCTAATGATCCCCATGGAGAGGACCTATGCGGAGCTGTCCGTGGATGCTTTGGAGAGCCCTCAGTAGCTAGAAGACATACTGACATCTTTGCCCCGGTCCTCGGCATGGGCCGGATGGTATCGACTCTTCGCACGGAGCTAGCGGGCTATAGGACGGCCGAGCACTTGATGAGGAGTCATTCTCGTGGCGAGATCTGCAGCTTCCCTCGAGATCCCGATCTCTCCGTGCACTCGAGCGCCAACGTAGTTGGAGTCTTAGGCATGGGCATGCGCCTTGAGGGGTCTTGCGGGGATTGAGAAGCCAATTGGCTCTCTAGATTTTGTATTGATATATTCTTTTGTATATCCCGGGCTCTTTGAGCGTTTTGACCATGCTTAGTGCATGATGGCATTGTACAGAAACGTTGATCATTTATATATATATATATATATATATATATATATATATATATCTTTTGGATCAAACCTTTGGCATTTATGGCTCTGCTTCTTTTCTAGTTTCCTCATGTAGATTACGATGTATGTATGCATGCTTTTTTGGAATGTATGCAATGGAGAACAAATGATGCAAATGTTTATTTTCCTTTTGTATTTCATGATGCTGATATATGATAATGTAGATATAATGTGATTTTGAATCTTAGTTTCTGTAAGCAATTTTGGATACTTCATATTTGTTTTGGCAAAGTGATGAATATAAACCGGTATGATGAGCAAATAAACCTACCCCTACCCCCAACTCCACGCAACTAGTAAGATGCGAGGGCTCATCACCGAGAGTTGGGAAGGGTGCAAGTTATGAGATGTGTTGAAATGATATTGATGAAAGACAGACAAAGCTTTGGCGGAACCAAATTAGGATACCACAAGCCCACTCCACTCGAGTGACTTCATAGTTTTGGATGCAACTTGCTTTGCGGTTTATCCAGACTTAGATCCTTAGATGGCCACATGGTAGACAAAATCTGGGTTTTTAGGATTTTGAACTCTTTTGGAATTTTGGACATCTGATTCATTTGTTTTTGACTCAAAGACTTCGAGATTTGAATTGTTTGCTTATGACCTTTTGCATTTTTTTGTCAAGAGGACCCCCTACACTTTGCCCCATGCTACTAGTAAGAAGCATGGGTTTATCACCGTGGGAAAAGCATAGGCGAGTAAGGGCATTCCCATCCTTTCCCAACCCTACGTCACTAGTAAGAGACGCAAGCTCATCACCAAAGGTTGGTGGGGCAAGGAAATGTGTAAAATTAAAATTTTCTGTTTGATCAATATTTGACTTGTTTACTTGAGTAAAATGTCAGTATGTGCTTATTTCCAAAGAGATATACATATGGGATAGATGTGACACCATGAAGCTTCTAGAATAGACCATAGGCAAGACACCTATCCTAAGAAGAAACCAAAAGTGAGAATAAACCTGCAGATCTTGGCATGGTTACCATTAAGACTTTGTCATATCTAGCTTTATTTGATAAAATGATTCCGAGATAATTTGATGATATCATGAAAATGGAGAAGTATGATTAGAGTGTTTATGCCAACAACATCATGAGTTTGTAATGAATTGCTTTGAGAACAAAATTCCTTGATCACAATTTGTGTATGAAACAAGCGGACAAAATGATCTTAATCTATATGAAGATGCAATGTAAATGTAATTATAAATAGTGCTAGTTGCTTATGCGTAGAACCGCTTGAGGTGTAGGGAATTGACCGTTTCACCAAATTCCTCACCTTCCAGCATACATAAGAGGTATGCACCATTTCCATAGTCCTTCATGACTCGGTATGGGCCCAACCATTTAGGCCGGAACTTCCTTCCTTCGCCGGTCTTCTTGTCGATCTGGTTGTCTAGCCTTAGAACTAGATCACCTTCATATATGTCATGTTCATAGAATTTCTTGTTATACTTGCCCGGCATCCGGTCAAAGATAGGATCTCGTGCCACTATTCAAAGATCTAACCTAGCTTCATCTAGGCTTTCTAGTTGGGAGAGACGTGCTTCTCTGTAAGCATCTTCATCCAGAATCCCTTGTAATGAAATACGAGACCGGTATTTCAACCTCAAGTGGGAGAACCCCCCGCCCGAATACTAGTGAGAAAGGAATTGCTTCCATTGGTGTTCTTATTGAGGTTCGGTGGGCCCATAAGGCCGATATAACTTCAAGTGCCAATCTCATTTGTTTCATTTCACCGTTTTAAGGAGAATGGATTTTAGTGTTTTATTAAATAAACGCTTGACTGTCCATTGGCTTGCGGGTAATACAAGGAAGCCATATGATGGCTTATTTTAAATTTATTGCACAATTCACGAACTTTTTCATTCTTAAAATAAGTTCCATTATCTGAGATAATGATTTGCGGGACACCATACCTGTAAATGATTTGGTTCAAAATGAACTTGGTGATTATAGAACCCGGTACAGTAGTAAGAGGCATAGCCTCTACCCACTTGGTAAAATATTCGGTGGCCGTGATTATAAAATTATGGCTGTCTGTAGATGAGGGAGAGAATTTCCCTATTAAATCTAGGCCCCATGTAGAAAAGGGCCATGGAGTCACGATTGGTTGTAGAGTTTGTGCCGGCATGTGGATCTCATGGGAGAACTCTTGGCACTTATGACACCTGCGTACAAACTCTACTGCATCGTGTTCTAGAGTGGGCCAGAAATAGCCCATTCGATGTATTTTACGAGCGGTGGCATGGCCACCGAAGTGGCCTCCACACATTCCACTGTGAGATTCATGGAGAATCTTCTTGGATTCTTCTGTGTCGACACATCTTAGAAGCATTCCATCGAACGCTTTCGATAGAGCACTTGCTCTATAATGACGTATTTTGCTATGATAATGCGTAACCACCTTCTGTGTTGCGGTGTAGCCCCTTCTGGATACGTATGGTCCACGATATAATTAATGATATCAGTGTACCAGGGACACTCAGAGATAGGAGGTCTGGTTTCAATGTAGTATACGCACTCATCTGGAAAATCCAGATCTACTAGATCGCCTCCATCTAATGGGTTATCAGCTAACCAATCCACGATGATTTGTCCCTTAATGGATTTCTGATTTACAAATGTTAATTTGAATTCTCCCATTAAGGTTATAAAACATCCAGCCTTCTTAGACAAGGACCCTTGCATGAGAAAAGTTCGTAAATGGTCTATTTTTACCATGACCCTTGTTTCTTGATTTAGCATATAATGTCTTAAGCGTTTGGTTGCAAAGACTATGGCGAGGCATTCTTGTTCTGCTTGTGTATAACATGTTTCGTAGTCAAGCAATGTTTGACTAATGAAATAAATTACGCGTTCTCTCTTGTCATCATCCTCTTGGGCTAACATACAGGCTAGTGAGACATTGGTAGCTCGCGAGTATAAAATTAACGGGTGATCTAGCTTAGGTGGCATTAGCGTAGGTGGTGACAACAAGAAATGCTTAACTGCGTCAAAAGCTTCATTGCAATCTTCAGTCCAATCAATGCTATAATCTTTCTTGAGTAAATTGTTGATTGGATGAATGGTGAAACTTAAGTCCGGGATGAATCTCCGGATTGCACCAAGTTTTCTCGAGAACTAACTCCGATTCTAGATTCATCCGAAGGTGGGACCATTTCAAGGACAGCCCGAATTTTGGTTGGGTCAACATCTATCCCTCGTGATGATATGATGTATCCTAGGAGCTTCCCTCCTGTTACAAAAAAGATGCATTTTTCTGGATTTAGCGTGACTCGTATTCTATCAGACGTGAAAGAATGATGTGAAGTACTTCGGATGGTCACAACGCTTCTTGGCCTTAGCCAACAAGTCATCTACATAGGATTCGACAATTTTATGAGTTAAATCGTGAAATATATATGTCATAGCTCGCTGGTATGTAGTGCCAACATTCTTGAGACCGAATGGCATAACAACGTAGCAATAGGTTCCCCAAGGAGTTATAAATGTGGTTTTAGCTTGATCTTGTTCAGATATTCTGATTTGATTGTATCCTAAGAATCCATCCATGAGAGACAAAAGTTCAAATCTAGCTGTTGCATCAACAATGACATCAATGGATGGTAACGGGAAGTCGTCTTTAGGACACGCTTTGTTAATGTCTCGGAAGTCTATGCAGATGCGTATCTTTCCATTTTTTTGAGAACGGGAATGATATTAGATACCCATTGAGAGTAATCGACTGGTTTGATGAATCCTACTTGGAGGAGTTTCATTACCTCCTCTTTTACCATGAGAGCTACTTTGGGTTTCATCGGTCTCAACTTTTGTTTGACCGGCTTTGCATCAGATTTAGTGACGAGGTTGTGCACCGCAATGTGGGGTGCAACTCCTGTCATTTCCTTATAATTAAATGCAAAATCCTTCTGATGTTCCTTGAGGATTCGAGTGTGTATTTCTACTTCTTCTGGAGTTAACGAGGATCCTAACTTCAATATCCTTGGTTCATCTTCCGTTCCGATGTTAACATCAATTGTTTCTTCGATTAAAGAGGCATTACCTTCTTCAAACTCAGGTGGGGCTAGAGGTAAATCCAAATCGTCCCCATTGTCTATTGTGTATACGCTAGGTTCCATTTGCGAAGGAAGCTTCATCATGGGATTTCCGAAGTAGGAAGACGAATGTGGGATTAAGGACAAATCTATCATATGATAGGAGAGATGTAATGCCACATAGGTGTTTAAGTAATTCAGAGTGGCCATATCACTATCAATGTGGTCTAGGATAGTAGATTTGTTTTCATTTCCATTTAAAAGAGAATTTGTCATTGTTTTTATCAATGGTTCATCATGAAGGGATACTATGAAACGGGTATCCTCTAACTTACTGTTTGGAGTAAAACATGATGCTGAAGTTGCTATTGAATCAGCGAGAAGATTTTTCTCTCGCGGGATTGCTTCAATTGATATGAAGTCAAACTCCTTGCTTAAATTCAATACAACTATTTTGTAAAGCTGTAAGTGCTCGGCTTTGGTTTCATATATCTCAGAGACTTGGTTTGCTACCAATTGTGAGTCTCCTAAGACTCTGATGTTATCAACACCGATTCTCTTAGCTAAGATGAGGCCAAGGAGGAGGGCTTCGTACTCAGCGCCATTGTTTGTGCATTCAAAATTTAGTTTAAAGGCAAATGGTAGGACTTTCCCCTTGGGAGAAGTAAGGATTATACCTGCCCCAGCTCCATAATGACATCTAGCCCCATCAAAATGGAGAGTCCAATATTTAACTGGGAGTATAGATGTTGGGATATTTGTTGTGTTAACATCTTCTACCTCTACCATGCAGAGATCTACCGCTGGGAGAGAACCGACACCCAGGGAATATCCCACGCCTACAGAATCAAATGGTAAGAACATTGGTAGATCTTGTTCTATTAATTCAACAATTTTTGTAGTAGTTCCTAATGATACTATTTCTACAGTGTTAGCCTCATCTTTGGGGTTGGGGTTTTTTTGGCTAGGCTCATAGTTTCAAGATCTGTCGTAGGTACCAACTTTTCTTTTGGTTTTGCATCGGCAGGTTTATTAAGTTGGTTTGTTGGGAGTTCAAACTCCGAGTGCACACCTGGTCTTTTCTTTAAGTCAGCTAGGTGTACATCGAATGGTTTTGGATCACCTTTGGCTACAAATATCTTTCCTAAGTGTAAAAACCTTACTTCTTGAAATAGCGTAGAAGAGATTGCCTTCATGTGGTGTATCCATGGTCGGCCAAGGATCATATTATAGTCACTATCCCAATCTATAATATAAAACTTAGTCAAGATGGTTTTGGGTCCTAAGGTGATCGGTAATATTATAGTTCCAAACAAGGTGGCTTTAAGGCTATCATAGCCTCTTAGTGTGTTTCGAGTTGTGGAACAATTCATTTCTCCATACCCTAGCTTTTGAAGGAAAGAGAAGGGGACTATGTTAACTACCGCCCCATCGTCTATCATTGCATGCTTTACATAGTTGTTATAAACCCATACTTGTAAATGTAAGGCTAGATCACCTCGACGTGTGATCTCAGCATCTGTCGGCATTTTGTTTATCTCGAATATGAATTCGACATCCCTATCCGCCTTGCCCTAGAGGATGAACATCAAAGTCTATATGATTTACCTATGTTTCAGGAGGTGGAGTGATGTTAATTAAATGGCCCAAACCTAATGCCTCTAAAAGAGCAGCCCTGTGAGTAGGGGAATTTTTTAATAAATCCAAAAAGGAGATGTGCGAGAAGGTTTTTGTTAGGTCGTTAATTAAATCATAGGCACCCACAGGTTTTGCTACGATTTGTTGGATGTTATCCGTCTCTGGCAGGTGGCTTGGACTTGGCTGAGAGAAATACTCTCGTGTCCTTGTTACAGCTTCGATGGGTAGTTTGGCGTCTAACTCCACTAAACTGACTACCTTAGGCCGTGGCTGACTTCCTAGTTGTGGCGCAACTAATGGATTTAGCGAGGTTGAAGCTTCATGATCATTGTTTCCTGTTATTACACTCTTGTTTGTCCCAGTTAGATTTAGCCTAGTTGTTATCGTGATTTGGGAGTGGATCATTAAAGATCTTCAGGGGTGCATTTTGAGGGGAAACTACCCCTAAAAAGGTATTTGATGCTGGTGATGTAGGATCTGCCAAGAACATATCCATGAAAAGTTGTCTTTGTTCATCTGGCAAGTGTTGCATGAATTTATTGTAGTCACGACACGTTCTAGTGTCATGGCCCCGAAATTTTGTGGAAACCACAATACGAATTAGGATTGTAATTCCTAGTTTGTTGGTTTGGTGCGTATTGTGGCCCAAAATTTTGATCAAACCGTTGTCTATTAGGATTAAAATTTTGTGTTTGTTGTCTTTGGTTTGAATTCTAGTTTTGGTATCTAGTTGAATTTTGGCTCGGACCCTGTGGGATTTTTCCGTTGTTGTTGTTGTTGTTGTGGATGGTTAAAATCCACTGTATTGATTGTCGGGGTAAAGTTGTTGTTTCGTTGGTTGTTTATTTGTGATGGAGTATTGACAACATTTACCTTCTTAGGCTGGTCGGTTACTCCATCTGTTGTTACACCCCGATTTTTATTAAGGATTTTAGGTCCTTGATTGACGTTCGTGGTAGTAGGATAAGTTGTAGTGTTCTGGTTGGAGGTGACTAACCTCCCATTTGCTCCATATGTTTTGTGACCACTATCAATTGCTGCTTGATCTATTCGAAGAGCACTCTCAAGTACTTCATCGTAAGTTCTTAATGGGAACTTCTGGACTTCTTCCTTCACCTCTCTACTAAGAGAATGAAGGAATAAATCACATAGTTCCATTTGATCCATGTTTGGAGCACTTGCCAAAGAATAAAGAACTGTACACCACCTTTGGATGAAATGGGTGACAGATTCGTTGTGTTCTTGCTTGATGTGTAAGAATTCCCTGATTCCTGTCCTTAATAATTTGTTCATGTCAAAGGCCTTGATGAATTCTGACACGAGCTGCTTGAATGAATGGATGGAAGCCTCAGGTATTCTATAATACCAATCAAGAGCGATGCCTTCCAAGGTTTTTGGGAATATCTTAGCAACAACCCCATCCCATGGGAGTAGTTCTCGAATGGCTGTAGCGTAAGCTTTGATATGTGCATTTGGATCTCCCTCACCTTTGTATTTGGGCAAGTCGGGAAGAGGTCTTGGAAGCATGATGCTTCATATGGTGAAATCTAAGGGCTCTTTCAAATATTCTGAATAGGTCCCTATCACATAGGTTTCGACCATTGATGGTGCTTGTTGAGGGAGTGGAGGTGGAATGGGTTGTTGATATGGTGTAGCGTATGCATTGGTAGGGGCATAAGGAAACACCTGTGTTTGAGAAAACATGCCAGGAGAGGAGAACATATCCCCTTGTGGTGATTTGGAGTACATGTTTAAGTATGATGGGGTATTGTCCAGGAATGGATTGTTTTGTACTAGACCGGGAGGAACAATGTTAGAGATGGTGGGTCTAGTTGGCATTTGTTGTGAATACTGAGGAGTCATGCCTAACATGCCTACTCCTGTGAGGAGGTCTACTTGGCTAGGATGGTGTGGAGGATTGGAACTTCCTGCTTGCATGAATTGAGAATTCTGACTTGTTTGAGCAAGTTCTAACCCTCTAACCTTTTCTACTAGAGTAGAGATGACTTCATTTGGTGAAGTCACGATATTCTTCCTTGACACGGCGTTTGTTGTATATCATGGTGTTTCTTAGGCATGTGATATCCCGCTATGAACTGATCACTGCCCTACCAAGTTTCCCCGAGGGAATTTCCTATATGTAGTGGCATGGAGGTATTTTCTTGAAAAGAGACCTCGGGTTGTGTTTGTAAACCTCCTATAGGTGGGTACATACTTTGAGAACATTGGTCGTTCCTGGCATAACATACCAAATGTTCATCATCTAAACCTCGGTATGAGTCTGATTGTCTACTAATTTGTGGTCTAAGAAGCACCTGAGGAGATGAACCAGATTCTCCGGTGAACATCATATTATTCGAGCCTGAAGGCTCTGTTTGTTGCGTTTGAGTGAGCTGATCTAACTCCTCAGTTTGAAAAGATGAGTTATATCTGATCCTTGGAGTTTGTGTTGACAACTAGTTGGTTGAGTAGTTGTCACCCCATACTGAGAGTGAGGGTGATGATTGATCTATTTTGTTGGGCGTAGTATGCCTCAAGGCCCAAGAGGGGCCTGCCATATGCATCGAATCCCGACATATTCGGGGGGTATATGAATACCCACAGAATAATGGGAAGGAGCAAAGAGGTGGTGAAAGTTAATGAGGTAGTAAAGATGAAAGAGTCATTTAATTTTGGAAGAACTAGTAGAAATCATCTCTAGAGCGAGAAAGTAAAATAGTTCACGTTGGGTTCACCAATTTTGTATGATGGAAAAGTGACAAGTGAGCATGGGAATCTACAAGTAACTCTTCCTCGTACCTGACCTCCCGAGGTCGTGCCGAGACAATTGGTGGGGATGGAATATGTATGGGATGCGAAAAACTAGTTAGGCAATCTAATGTCTTCGATACACACTAGTGGAATTTACGAATCTAAGGCAAAGAAGGCCCTCCTAACCTGAACTGGTGTGATAAATTGATCGCGAGGATGATCGCTCGAAGGCTCCAATCAATATCAAGCTCGGCATGATTTGATCTATGGGTTGTGGAATACTTGGAAAGTGACCTGGGATAGTTTCGTGTATGTCTCCAGATAAAGTCATATGGTGGATGCTAAATATGGTTGACTCTATGGACAATTCTCTGGCCTAGTCTAGAACTCTCTAGATTTGTTAGCTGTTGTATCTAGTAAGGATAACTGTTCAATGATGATAGGTGGAAGTGGAGTGGATCTGAATACTAGTGTGCATAGGCTAGTGTCTATGTCTGATTGACTTACGGATTTGTTGGGTTGCGGGATTTGTGGATCGCAACCGTAGACTCTTGGTTGTTGTGGTCTTGCTATGGTCATGTATGGAATCAGTCCCTGATCCTTAGTATCTAATAGTCATATGCTTTCTCTACTTCTATATTTAGAATCAATAACTGTGTGATCTTCTCAAAATATCTTACAGGCGTTCGTGCAACCTGAATTCTTAGGCTGGTATCTATATCTGTAAGAGTGTCTCCTGCGTCTGGCTGTGGGACCAAAGGATCACAACCAAAGGTTTGTTCTCTTTCAAGCCCTTCTACAGTCATATGGATGTTACCTAGGGTAATCTGTAGTTTGGTTGATTCGACCAAAATGTGTGCGCTTGGTCATCTTCTATGTTTAATCCGCTCAACTGGGAATTGATTTGTTGCAAGCTTACCGTTGTTCGAAGACTTGGATCCTAATATTTTGATCTATATCAATTATTGCTTTGTGATGAGATTGGGCTGGGGCATGATTGGCTCGAATACATATCCTTGGGCTCCCTAGGTCCCGTGATTGTCATACAAAAGTAACAATGTAAATCGAATCGAAAGAAAATAAAATTTAACTACGTTGAATATATCTATAGCATATATGATTTCTCTATTTTTTTATTTTCTGATGAACTTTTATGAAGGAATTTTTAAAAGAGAAATTAATTTATCATACCTAGAATTTGAAAATTAATCTAATGACGAAATTAAAACAAATAAGATAACCGAGTGTAGCTATTTGTCTGTGCAATTGTGAATCTATTCTAAACAATGAAATAATTGACTTAATCTATTTGCAAGGCTCTCGATCCTACCTCAGAAGTGAGGAGTGAATCATAGTTTCTTAGAAAATATCAACTCCCACACCTCCTGGCAATATTTAGAGTAGAATTGACTGAAATAAAGTGATTGGCTACTTTATTTAATATATTTCTAACTAGAACTTTGAAAGCTAGAACCTGGATTCTGCAGAATAGTGGTGAATCCGATGGTGTGTGTGATCTTGTCCCCTCAGTGTGATCTCCTCGTTCCTTCATGTCCACATGGATCCAGAAAGCGTGTAATGCTAGCATTAATAGAAGTAGATATTGGGATAAAGACACTCAAGATACGGATCGAATACAATGCAAGTAGGAGAGGGATAGCGCAAGAGTACAGAGCTTGGATTATGCAATTCCTAGTGGGATTTATTGCGAATCATGCAACATGAAACGTCCAAAACCTAAAACTATCATGTTTGGAGAACAAAACCTGTAACTTTAATGGCTTCCTATTGGTAAAAAGACTATCCTATTCTAATGGATTGGATGAAATAACAGCAGTACTTGCACAAGATGGATATGTGGCTTACTAACAGTAAAACAATACTAACTAGGCATGCAATGAAAGAAACTAAGAACTCTAAGAAAAATGAAAACTAAATCTATTGCAAAGAGAAATTCAGAGGAAAATTTGAGGGGCCATTTGCTTGAGCACAAGCCAACTATTTATAGCATTTGCATTTACCCAAGGTAAAAACCAAATAGAACTCTTAAACTATAAACAATGGCAAAACACTATTCCAGGGAACCATAATCATAAATGCAAGCTTATGGCGGTGAAAGAAAGCTGGTAAAACATTGAAATTACGTGAGTTGTGTTAAAAGAGCTTTCTGGAAAATGCGTAAAGGACCGCCGCCTTGAGCAGAGCGGTGGTTACTGGGACCGCCGCCTGTTCGAGCGGCGCGTGTCGACACTAAAATTTTCCTCCGTAATTTCTATTTCATTAATGTATGTATTAGGAATATGCTGTTGTTAAGTATAATTAGTAGTAGCGTCTGATAGAAGATAACGGTGCCGTCAATATGGTGCCGCCAATAATGTGGAGTACTGCGGTAGCGATCAAAGTATAATGGAATGTTGTAAAAGTAAATATTTGTCGTAAGTGGTCCGGTAATGTTAAAATGTCAAAGTTTGGGTAATTAGAGAAGTAGGGTCTACATGATTAGGAATTAGAAATATTATATTGGTAATAAGGACAAGGAGTGAGGTCATAAATATTTTGTGTATTTTATTTGTAAAAAGTCTAAAAATGTGGAACCCATGTAAAATGATAAGGTTTATCTTATCTTAATAGATAAGCTTACATGTACAGATAAGAGTTAAGGTATGGAATATGATTCGTCGAGTGGATTTCTTATCCTATCTTAGAGATAAGATGGATAAGCACGGAAGTTCTATAAATAGAGAGGCCACCCCCCTCATTTAGCATAGAAAGAAGTAGTGAGAAATATTGTAGGAAGTGTGCAAAGGAAGCCATCAGTTAAAGGTGTGTTGAAGAAGCCATCAAGAGGTGTAATTGTAAAGTTTCTCCCATAGTCTTATTGAAGTACCTCATGGGTGAGATTGTAACAATTTCATGTTAATATTATAATTTACTTTGATATTTCAGATTTGTCATCATTCCATCTTATCATAGTCGATGGTATTTTTGTGTTATGTTGTTGTTTTGTTTCCAGATTACATCCACCAAACTAAAGGTTGTGCATTAGTAAATAATCATAGCACGAGGAGTTCCCAGGTGAAGAATTATCATAGTGCCGGATTGGTGATGACATTTTGGTTCCATTTCCGGGACCATTCCTCGTTGGTGGATTTTCTGGAGAGATATTCCCACTTAGTCAAAAATCAATTGGAGGATAACCTTGTTTTTACCGTGCATAGTAGTTACCATGGTAAAGTCATTTTTGCCATGAATAGTAGTTACCATGGTAAAGTCATTTTTGCTGGAATAGTATTTACCGCAGTAAAGTCACTTTTTACCGTGAATAGTATTTACCGCAGTAACTTCACTTTTTACCGTGAATAGTATTTACCGCAGTAACTTCACTTTTTACCGTGAATAGTGTTTACCATAGTAAAGTCAGTTTTTACCACAGTAAGTCAAGTTTTACCATAGTTTACCGTGGTCATTTCTATTTTACTGTAGAAAGGTGTAAAGTCACTTTCTAGTATAGTGATTCCAATTATTTGTACACATAAGTCTTGTTGATTGTACTTGTGAGTTGGTATTTCACGGTGGTTACTTTTGAAAATGGGAAAGATTCCTATTTTTTCAGCTCAATCTAATGAAGATGCTTCTTCTTTCATTCAAGAGTTTAAGCAATCTTGTATTTGTAATGGCCTTATAAGAAGGGAACAATGGACTGAATTTTTTCCTACCTTTTTGGATGGTTCAGCACTTAGGTGGTTTGAAACACTAGGTGATAATGTGAAAAATTCATGGGATTTATTAACTGAAAGTTTTCTTGAAGAATTTGGTGAACAATAAAAATATGTAGATCTCATGATCGAGATCACAAAGCTATCCCAAGGAGAGAAGGAGAAGATAAGGGATTATCATGCTCGTGTTCTAGAGCTAAGGAGGAAGCTCGATGCCCAGATCCGGAAGGAAGGACTAGCGGATGGGTTGATGAATGGCATGGATAATCTCCTCTGTAAGCACTTCATTCTTGGGATGAAGCCAGAGATCAGACAACAAGTGAAGTATGACCGCCCAGCTACCATTGAACAAGCAAAGGAGATTGCAAGAAGGCAAGAAGAAAGCATGGAAGAGGAGCCCAAAGAAATTGTTGCTAAAGTAGAGCCTACACCAGCGCCTTTGGTCCAGAATCCACAACCACTCCCAGTGAGCACAAATATTTTTCCTAGTACATCTACTGAGTATGAAGATCTGCTCAAAAGATGGGTCAGTTAACTATTAATCTTCTTCAAGGAAAGGAATTTAGTTCTCAGGGAGGAGATAGAGGTCCAAAAAGAAATATTTCTGAAGTTGTATGTTATGGTTGTTATAAAAAGGGTCATTATAAGTATAATTGTCTAGATAGAGCTTCTACATCTGGTAAAGGAGATAATGATAAAGGAAAAGCACACATGAATTCTTTTGATGTAGTAGATAAGAGCGAAATAATGAAGTAGATGTGTTTGTAACAAAAAGAAAGAAAGAAAAAGATAATCAAGATGGAAATGATCCTAAGAAGATGAAAGAAGAAACTAGTAAGAAACATAGGAGAAGAAAGTTGGGTGTGCAGGATTTTCTCGATTTCACGGCAAGGACCATACTCCATCTTGGAAGATCTGTCCAAAAGGCCTGCAAAATATTACATATGGTCAACTCTTAGCTATGTCTTCGAGAAGGGGCGAGAGTTGCGAGGTGGAATCAATGCTCGAAGAAGGAAGGAGGTTGAGGTCCCTGTTTTGGAGGCAAGAGGCGGATCCCTATGCTCCACAAGCTGAGATATTATGTAATGGTATTTCAATTCATGATGTCTTAGTTGATGGAGGTACTGCAGCTTAATGTAATGACCGAGTCTCGTAATGAATATGTTGGGTTTAAAAATTGATCGCCCTTCAACACTTATGTTAAGGTCATTAAATAAGGGAAAAACTAAACCAGAAGGTGTAGTTTCAAATGTGGCAATATCTGTTATGGGTGTTGTATGTGTGGTAGACTTTCAGGTGATGAAAAATGGTACTGTTGCGTACCCAATGTTGCTAGGAAGACCATGGCTAAGGAGAGTTCATGCAAGAAACTACTGGAATGAAGGTTTCATGACACTTGGACGTGGTAGAGAGAGGGTGAAGATAAATGTGATCCCTCGACATCATAAAGCAGAACCTGTGGATTCAAGTGATGAAACTGATGATTGGACATCCTCTGATTACTCTAGTACCAGTGAAGTGGACACTGAAGATGAAGAAAGCGAGGTGGATGTTTTAGTCATGGATATCCTGCCAGTCACACCAACTCATGACCCCATAAAATTATCTGAAGAAGAAGTTGATGATCGTCTCCAACAAATAAAGATTGGTGATGCTGTGATGGAGAGTGAGAAGGAATCCTACCTCTAACTCTTTCAAAGGTACATACACCTATTCACTTTTGATTACAAGGAACTCACAAGTAAGTTGGGTAGAACATTGTATTGAGTGGTAGATGGTGCTAAGCCCATAAAGCAAATGCCATATAGAATGAATCCTAATTTTTCCAAGACTGTAAAAGAAGAAATAGATAAGTTGCTTGATGCAGGATTCATATTTGTTGTGGAGAATTCAAAATGGGTTTCTCCCATTGTGATCTCAATAAAAAAAGAATGGGAAGCTACGCATTTGTGTTGATTACGGAAGCTCAATAAGGCAACAAAGAAGGATCATTACCCTCTTCCATTTTCAGATCAGATCTTGGACGAATTAGGCGGCCAGAGTGCTATAGTTTTGTGATGGATATAGCAGCCTACAACCAAGTTCGTATAGCGAGAAAAGATCAGCTGAAGACCACGTTCACCACTCCTTGGGGAACGTTTGCTTATAGAGTTATGCCTTTTGGGTTGTGTAATGCTCCAACAACATTCCAACGTTTGATGAATAGGGTGTTCGAACCCTACATTGGGACCTTCATCAGAGTATTTCTGGATGATTTTTACATCTATGGGAGCAAGTTGGACCACCTGCACCAAATGGAGACAACATTTCAAAGGTTAGATGAAGCACAAGCCTCACTAAACCCTACAAAGTGTGTCTTTGGATGTTCTAAAGGCATTTTGTTAGGGCATGTTGTATCCAGAGATGGTATTGTGCCGATCCTCGATAAAGTTTCAAAAATCAAAGATTTACCATTTCCTCTTAATAGAAGTAAGTTGAGATCATTTTTAGGCCATTTGGGTTACTATAGAAGGTTCATCAAGAATTTCTCAAAGATTGCATAGCCACTAACCCAGTTCTTGAAGAAGGATGTTACTTATGAACCAGGAAATTAGGCGCATGAAGCTTTTGGACAATTGAAGGAATCCCTGGTGTCTTCACCTATTTTGAAGAATCTAGATTGGAGCAAGCCATTCATTGTGTACACTAATGCCTCAGATGCAGCACTAGGAAGTACTTTGAGCCAAAAGGATGAAAATGGGAATGAACATCCAATTTACTTTGGGAGAAGACAAATGAGCAGTGCTAAGGTAAACTATACTGTAACTAGAAAAGAGGCTCTGGCTATCATTTTTGCTGTAAAGAAGTTTAGAAATTACTTGCTAGGGCAGAAATTTATAGTTGTATCATCATCGAGGCTTTGAAATATATTGTCAATAAGCCTAACCCATCAGGGAGGATAGCAAGATGGATAATTTTGCTACAAGAATTTGAATTTGATATTATAGATAGGCCAGGAAAGAAGCATGTCAATGCAGATGCACTCTCTCGAGCCTATGATGGTTTAGGATCATCTTGTGATGATGATGATTTTCCCGATGCAACATTGTTCTCCCTTGACACAATCCCTAGTGAATACATAGATATTTGGAATTATCTGAATGAATTCAAGTTTCCTGATGGTGCCAATGCAAAGACTAAGAGAAAGATTACTCAAGCCAGTCGTCCATATTCTATTCTGCATGGAGTATTATTTCGAATAGGACCTGATGGATAGTACAAGAGGGCAGTTGGACATGATCAAGGGAAGGAACTGCTAGAAGAATTCCACAATGGTACATGTGGAGGGCACTTCTCCGAAAACTTACAAAGCAAGAAGGATCTTGGATGCGCAGTTATCACCGCCCACTCTTTTTAAAGATTTTTATAATTATTGTAAGACATGTGATATTTGTCAAACACATGGTAACCGTAAGACTTCATCAGCTCCATTATGTCCTATTCTTCCCCTTGGTCCCTTTGAAAAGTGGGGAATAGACATTGTAGGTCCACTTCCAACTACATCATGCCAAAATAAGTATATTGTAGTTGCCACAGATTATTTAACCAAGTGGGTTAAAGCTAGGCCATTGAAAACAACTTCCATGGATGAAGTGGCAAGGTTCATATATGAACGCATTGTCACCGATTTGGTTGTCCATTAGAAATTGTAGCAGATAAAGGAAGCCACTTCATTAATGAGGTGGTAGAAGCCCTAGTAAATAAGTTTTCTATTAAGCACGGGAAGGCAACAACATACAAGCCAAGCACAAATGGATAGGTGGAACGAACAAATTTTGTGTTGTGTCAAATTCTAGCAAAAGATGCGGCCTTGCGGTACATAAATGGGATAAAAGGATTCATGCAAAGATTGTGGGCATATAGGGCAACATCAAAGTCAGCAACAGGGATACTCCCCATTTCAATTGGCCTATGGCATTGATCCGCTTCTTCCTATTGAGTTTGATATTCCCACTGTGAGAGTTATGAAAAATGAAAGGATGGATGAAAGTGATTCAATAAAAGAAAGGTTGGTACATCTTCATTTGCTGGAGGAAATGAGAGAAATAGCAAAGGATACAAGACATAAGAAGAAAATGAAGCGAAGGAATACTTTTATCAAAAGATCCGGTGGTCTCCATTTCATGTGAATGACTTGGTTCTAGTATATGATTCCAAATACAAAAAAAAGAAGACAGAGAAAATTTCTTCCAAAATGGATGGGGCCCTACAAAATAAGAACAATTGTGCATGAAAATGGTACGTAACGATTGGAGGAATTGGATGGCATTCCCATTCGAAATGGGTCAACCACGACAAGTTGAATATTTTCCAAGCACCCGAATAGTCTACTCCGATTTACGAAGTAGAAGCTAGGAAGGGGGAAGATGTCGACACTAAAATTTTCCTCCGTAATTTCTATTTCATTAATGTATGTATTAGGAATATGTTGTTGTTAAGTATAATTAGTAGTAGCGTCTGATAGAAGATAACAAATACTGGCGCCAAGATGCAGTGCCGCCAATAATGTGGAGTATGGTAATACAAAGTACAATAGGAATGTTGTAAAAAGTAAATATTTTTCGTAAGTGGTCCGGTAATGTTAAAATGTCAAAGTTTGGGTAATTAGAGAAGTAGGGTCTACATGATTAGGAATTAGAAATATTATATTGGTAATAAGGACAAGGAGTGAGGTCATAAATATTTTGTGTATTTTATTTGTAAAAGTTTAAAAATGTGGAACCCATGTAAAATGATAAGGTTTATCTTATCTTAACGTATAAGCTTATATGTACAAATAAGAGTTAAGGTATGGAATATGATTCATCGAGTGGATTTCTTATCCTATTTTAGAGATAAGATGGATAAGCCTAGAAGTTCTATAAATAGAGAGGCCACCCCCCTCATTTAGCATAGAAAGAAGTAGTGAGAAATATTGTAGGAAGTGTGCAAAGGAAGCCATCAGTTAAAGGTGTGTTGAAGAAGCCATCAAGAGGTGTAATTGTAAAGTTTCTCCCATAGTCTTGTTGAAGTACCTCATGGGTGAGATTGTAACAATTTCATGTTAATATTATAATTTACTTTGATATTTCAGATTTGTCATCATTTCGTCTTATCATAGTCGATGGTATTTTTGTGTTATGTTGTTGTTTTGTTTCCAGATTACATCCACCAAACTAAAGGTTGTGCATTAGTAAATAATCATAGCACGAGGAGTTCTCGGTGAAGAATTATCATAGTGTCGGATTGGTGATGACAGAGGTCACGAGACCGCCGCCCAAGTAGGGTGGCGGTTTCATCACTAAGAGAAAAAGGACAAGAAAAGAGGGGAAAAGGGAAAAAAATCACGTAGGGGCTAAGCGGGGCATGCGGGATGTTAACACACACTTGGAGATCTTTTCTGGATCCCGAACACCTTGCGAGGAGACCTGTATCATCATTGGGGCACCTGTTACGTTATTTTGGCAGTACAGTACCTTACAATTTTGGGTACGTACAGACACCCTACAAGGGCATGTAGCCATGCTTATTACCTAGTTGGGTATACTACAAACATAGTTGGAGGGCTCTAAGGTAGAGGTAGCAGAGCTACATGTATAGGTGGCTAGTCTGTAGGCCTAGATGGCTGGTGGAGGAGATGGATATGGAGAGGAGGGGGGTGGTCAGGTGCAGCCTTATATGCTCAAGTGGCAGGTTTACAGGGCTAGTTGGCCATATCCTAGGAATAGATTGGGGTCTTATAGGCCCAGATATAGGCACAGGGGTAGGGGGCACCACCACAGGCACCGGGAGTAGGTCCCACTTCACATTCAGGCGCGGGACAGTGTCCCATAGGGTAGGTACAGGGGCCGAGACCTATGGGACCACCATAGACCGTGCCTATATCCAAGTTATGGGATGCCCTAGGTGAGGCCATGTACTATCAAGACTAGCTGATGATGGCCGAGATAGAATTCATATCCTATGTCGAGTACAAGGCATAACAAACATCCAAAGGAGAGAACGAGATCCCACACTCATAGTGTAGAGAGCATAGGGGTTCAATGAGCTCTAAGGCCCGATCAGGTAGAGGCTACCAGAGCATGGAGACCGGGGCCTTCAGTTGAGGCGCCAAACAGGGACATAGGAGGCCGAGGGTACAGGTGATACCGAGATGGAGGACATCCACCGAGATGTTTGATATGGTGCCTGGTTTTGATGTATGATAGTTTTTGTGTGATATATACCAGCCTTGTGTCATGAGAGATATTTATAGTTTTGATCACATACCGGCCTACGTGCCGATGATAGTGAGGATGTATGAGATATTTTTTTATATTTCAAGCATATACCGCCTACGTGTCGAAGATATTTTGTATTGATTCATTATTTTATTGTATATATGAGACTGGCTTGTGTGCCGATGACATTTTGTATTATATATTGGCCTGCATGCTGATGAGTGTGAGATGATGGACATGATGAGATAGCCATGTATATTTGAGATATAACTTGATTTATATATGATCGAGATACATGCTATGACTTGATTTGTTGATGTGTTTATGAGATATGAATTTGTTGATTTGTTGGTGTGGTGATGAGATACATGGTATTTTTTTATTTGTTGATGTGTTGATGAGATACATGGGATTTTCGATTTATCATTTTGATATGGAGGGAAATTAGGTGAGTTAGGCATGATGGAGTCAGGTTGGTATAGGCATGAATCGAGTCAGGTTGGTTTAGGCATGGATCGAGTCAGGTCGATTTAGGCATGGATCGAGTCAGGTTATAGGCATGGATCGAGTCGGAGTTATAGGCATGGATTGAGTCGAAATCAATTTAGGCATGGATCGAGTCGGTTGATTTAGGCATGGTTGATTCAAAAGTGGGTTAAGTGCTGATTCATTATTTTATGCAATAAATGATAATATGGGTCATATGTGAGATGTGGTATAATCAATGCATAGTGATGATATAGAAATGGTAGGCGTAATAAATGTATCTTTGTGAGAATGTCTAAAATATGAAACACTTGTTATGTATGTGGTTTAATTTCCAATTGCATGGGTATAAAAAGGAAATGAAATTAGGTGTGATGTAATGTGAGGTACATGGAAGATGAATTGTTTAGGGTAGAGGATGGCCGAGCTAACCTCCAAGGGCCTCATGCCCTCGGAGTGCTACCTACATAGTCCCAGCGAAAAGGGACCTCAGCCGATGTAGTTCTCCCATGAGCTAGGGAAGAATGTGAGGGGGTATGAAAATGATTTGGTAGGTTTTTTGACATGTTGTGGGTTTAGGTTTGTTAGGTGTGGGTAGATTATAGGTAAAATGATGTAGGTGAGGGTGATTGTGACAAAAGAAGGAGATTACCCCAAAAGTAAGTGTCAAGGACCAAGTCCTGTATAAGGTAATCTGTAACATCCTCATTTTTATACATTAGAACAAGTAATTTTTTTTTGACAAATGCTTCCTGGTTCTAAATACATAATTTAGAACTCACAAATCAAAAACAACCATTCTCATAACAGATAACCATATGCAGCTGTAATGACTCGGAGCACCTCCGATCTATTCATTCCATGACTCGGTAATCTACCGATCTATTCATGAGTATTAAGAGTTGGCATTTTTATTTAACACATCACTCTTGCGGTTCTCTTCCCTAATCTGGGATTCAGAATGCTCTATCCAAGGAACCTATCTGAATAATTGTTACCATTATTCATCGGCATCTCATCCCTTAGACTAGGTGACTTAGGACAACGCAATCAACAACTTGCGATACTTTGGCCAAAGATTTGAAACATACTACTTATGTCTCGTATTCCTTGACGGCATACTCGTCAATCTGGAATATGTCCTTCACCCCATTCCTATGTTATGTAGAATGTCTTATACTGACTTCTGTCAGACTCTCCTGTCCCAAGTTATTCACTCAGGAACGGATTAGTAAGATGACAACGTTATAGGGATGCTCCCGAGGACTAGGGATACGCTGACATACTGGGTCAACCCTAGTTAATCCAGTGTGTCAAGATACCCCGAGTCTCCTAGGGCAGCCTTATAACGTGACCACATTCCTAATCAGTCCCAGAGTAACTTGTTCGAGTTTAAGGTGTAAATCTTAACGATCAATGCAAAGGGTGTCGCAAAGTCACCTGCATTGTTGTATCTTCGAGAAGATCCTAATCTTCTCGAAGGTACAACCCTGCAGTTGACTTGTGCCATCAACCTTTAAATCCACCTTGAAAAGATCTACTTATTAATAAGTGTTACACACGTTGAGTTAAAATTATACTAAAAGATGCTCCCTTAAGGTTAGTCTTTCCCAATCCCTGGGTTCCTCACCTTAGAATGACCTTTCATAGTAAAACCCATTACACAAGAGAAGTTATTAAGACTTGAGGTCCCTTCAAGGAGTTCATAGAATATACATAATTCTAAATCAACGAAATTGGACAATAACCCTCAACCTTCACATGAGATTGCTAACCAAACCCTTTTTAGGTTTATATCAGTTCTCATAACTGAATTTATATCTTACTTATTAGTATCGAGATATAGTGATTAAGAATCCAATTAAACGTTGTCTTGACTTAGATCAAGACTAGGAAGTAATAATTTATTCAGCTTGTTTAGCTTCCTGCTCAGGTTTATTTTAACCCTAGCTTCCAGAAAGACAGTGATCTAAATTCCAATTTAGCTTTAGATAGAACATACTAGAACTACTAAACAATCATAAGTATTCAGTCACATAATCTTGCAAGCTTACTTAGATAATCACAAAAGTCTCCACTTTATACAATAATAATAATACTCTCAAGATCATTCAAACCGAAGAAGGTCAAACCATCAAGATACGAATACAAACACATAAGTAACAAATATCTCTTTTCATTCCTTTCAAGCTAATCAAATACATTTTATGCATTCAGCATACTTGATACAATACTCAACAGCAAAAGAACATCTTTCTTCTAGTAGTACATTTAGAGAATCAAGCTGTAATTCATCATAAAACCAAATTAAACAATCTGAACATCCTATCAGATCTGCGTGCTTTTACCACTTACGGCAACCATCTGTAAAAATTGTCAACACGGGTCAGTTCGATGAACTGAGCATGATAAGCACTAACTCTTAAAACAATTGCAATCCACCAATTGTTTTCATTAAACAACCTGTTTAAATGAAATCATTTCACCAAACATGTAAACATATTTCAGACTATGCTCTTGTAATACAAACATGACTATAACGCGTAACTCGTATTATAGTCACTAAATAGTCCTAGATACTTTTCAGATATTTCATCATAAATATTAGTGACCAAGAAGAACAAATGTATCCAAAACAACTATCCATCTGAATCCCAAGGACAGCAACATCCAACAGGCCATTATATTCAACAAAATGAATATCCTAACAATTCATGAATCCATCAGTATGTTTTACAAATCCAACAATTAAATATAAATTTATCAACATATACTTTTCAGCATAGAGAGAAAGAAACTGAAACATTCAGATGTCCTTTCCAAACATGCTCATGACTGTACTGTCCACTTAAGAGTAATGCAATCACATTATACACCTGCGACTAAGCCAGTCGAGACCACAGGAAGAACTACAGTTCACAAATACATATATAAAAATTGCCTGTAACTTACTGAACAACACAGTAGCTCTCGTGACAAGGCAGTGATGAATAATCCATCAAATAGACTCCACATAACCTTCCATATTATTCAACAAATGAGAAAATATCCAACGCCATCGCTTGTCAAGGTACAGTTAATAGCTCTTTACTTCAGTCAAGCACACGACTAAATATTCACGCTAACAGAAGACGTAATCATGCTCAAACACAAGAACAATCCCACTGAGTCGAAATACTCATCAACATACAGTTCAATCTAATCCCTACTAAAACACAGCAAGGACAAAAATCGAGAATCGAGCCAACACACAACATATCATGGGCTCCAACAGTGCCAAATTCAACCACTACTTATATTAAAGGTTTAAATTGAAGTTGAATTCATATGACAACAAATCAAGGATTCCAATTGATTCCATAACAACAGTATTCACAACTGAGATTATTCAGAAGAGAAAACATAATATACGCCTCCAAGATTAAAAAGGAGTCTTACCCATGTGGTATTCTTCAAATAAACTTCTACAGAAGTAGAAAGATACAAGATACATATCAAATTCAAGAATTCCAACCAAAACAATAACATACCGTATTCACATCTGAACTCCTTCAGAAGTAGAACGTATGGCATTCACGACTAACTTCTACAGAAGCCAAAATACAAGATATATATATATATATATATTAAGGATTCCAATAGAGCCAATAATAATAAGTATTCACAACCAGGCTTATACAGAAGCAGAGACACTGGTTTCATATCAAGGACTTCAACTGAATCCATAACAACAGTATTCGCTCTAAGCTTAAGCAGAAGACGAAACATAAAAAGAACTCCAACTGAGTCTGTACCACGAAATTCATTGCTAAGCGAAAGTATTCATAACAAGGCAACAGAAGTCGTATTACCAGTTACCCCTCAAGGACTCCAACTGAATCAAACTAATAGTATTCACATTTATGACTTCTACAGAAGTCCAAAATATACTGAAACATTCCAAGGACTCCACAACATTTCGTATATATATAAATATATTGCAAACTATCAATGGATTAAATCCCATAAATGCAACACAAGGGGGGAAACTTCTACAAAGTCGCATTCAAATACTATAAACACAAAGAAGCTATCCAATCGAAGTAATTTAAGTATTATAGAAAGATCTAACAAGATTCAACAACCATAAAATATATTACTCACGACAAAACTTTTAAAGAAGTCGTATATACTGTACATTCAAGAAATCCAACAGTATCATTTTCAACAAGTGGAAACAACAAGGTATCGACTGAAGTCTGAATCAAACAAGAAAACAATTCATGGACTCCTACAGAGCCGAATTCATATATTTTCCTTGCAACATTTCTACAAAATCTATCCGGAATGCAAAACACAGCAAGATAATACATCCGTTCGAAACAAAATGCACACCCATCAAGGGTTCACTTGAAAAATCGAGCCAGTAAGAAGATACAACAACTAAATCACACAAAGCTACCATAAAAACCAACTGATCCCAAAAATCATCTGAACAGAGTTGTTCTAATGAAATCATTTGAAAGAAAGAAAGATTTTTAAAATTTAGGGCCTAACATGCCTGGTAATGTTGCTTAAAAATCTGAAGAAGACCACTGAAAGAGCTCGAGCCTTCTTCTCTTTTTCCACGTTAGATTCAACAACAATAATTTGTTATTTCCATGCCTTATAAACTTTCCTTGACAGAGAAAAGAGCGAGTTACACTCATATTTTCCATGCAACACCAAGTAGATCAAAAGAAGAACCAAAGTGATCAAACAGAGAGAAAACCGGAGCGCATGAAAAACCAAACAAACTACCAGTTTTCCATTTTGCATGTCTTCCCGAGAAATCCGAGCTCGAAGACCGAGTTCATTAATTGTATTAACTCCAAAATTCCCGCTCAATCTCCATTGCCACCGACCGCCATAGTTGGCGATGGACAAATGCAAGTCAAAGACCATTTCTAACTTTGGTGACTCTGCCACGTCGGCTTTCACTAGCCGTTGAAACCTCCGCTAATTCCTTGTCCTTCATACTTATCCATCCCATTTAATGCCATAGAAACTACCACCCATGGCTCGCACCCCTTCATAGGTCCCCTTCCTCCACTAACATTTGTTAGGTTAGAAGCATAGGTTAGGATTTAAGATGATACTTAGTCTAACCTCCTTAGCGCTAGGTTGCTAACTTAGAACATTTAGCTTATAGCTTAGGCCTAGGTTAGATTAACACTAATCTAACCCATAGGTTATAGTTTAGGTTTAGGTTATTAACCTTAATAAATCCAGCTTTAGGTCTAACATTTAGAATGTTCAGAATAAGAACCTACAGATATACATTCATGAAAAGGATTCACTCCAGCACTGCCAATAAGCTAGTTGAATAAATGTATCTGAATTTATTACCTGGCCCATGATCAAGACCTTCCTGATATTATGATATCGGGAACCAATTCATTTAACACAATCAGCCTGAGTTAGACTCCGGAATAGCTTATTCAACGCATTCAGACCTTGCAACCTGCGTAAGGTCTATAATTTTTGTTCATCCCGAATAAACTTAAAGCATCTCTTGGATCAATGCCACTGATCCAAGGCTGAGTCTTATAGATGGATAAATCCACAATTCATTCCGAGATCAGATTAAACTCAGGTGCAAAATGAAAGAAATAAAAGAGTCCAATCATATTCCGACTCAGTCAAAGATCTTCAATTGCAAAGAAGATACAGTCCATATCAAGCATGACTTCACAATCAAAGGAACACATCCTTTTACAGAAGAAATCATATATCAACACTTGAATGCTCAGGAGGAAGTAACAATAGTTTAGAGTGTTACATGCTTCCCTCCTAAAATATTCATCATCTCGATGATTACATATTCAATTAACCTTCAGGTCAACCAATTTATTAGTTCACAAAACAATGTGACTATTTCCAACTTGAATAGTTCCAGAAATCAATGTCACAACACATTTTATTCAACCTGAATAATGTTTGCCTCCATCTGGCTTTCATATAAACTTGAAAAAGATAAGTTCATAAAAGAAATGTTTTGTCAACAGATTTCATTCTGTTGAAAAAGAAAAGGAAAAGCAATTTTCATCTCTTCCAGATTTTCCCAAGTTGCACTTTCTTCGTTAAACTGGTCCCACTGGACCTTACATTGCTATATTTCACGATTTCTCAAATGCAATTGGCGAGTTTCCAGCACTCGTGTGGGTTTAACCACGATTATTCTTGGGTCTTGGACCTGCAAGGAATTCCAATTTAAAACATGTGACAGATCTGAAACATATTTCTTAAGCAAAGAAATATGGAAAACATCATGCATGCGAGATAAAGCAGGTGGTAATGCTAATCGATAAGCTACATGATTGATTATTTCGACAATTTCGAAAGGTCCCACGAAACGAGGTGAAAACTTGGTAGCCTTGCCAAAAGTTATAGAACTCTTTCTGGGTTTAACACGAAGAAAAACCTTCTCACCAAGCTCAAACCTTCGATCAACCCACTTAAGGTCAGCATAGCTCTTCTGCCTATCCGTTGCTTCCTTTAATCATTCACGAATCAGCTTAACTTGCTGTTCCATTTCAGTGAGGATCTCTGGTCCAATTACCACTCTATCCTCAACACTATCCCAGCTAACAGGGGTTCTGCACTTCCTTCCATAAAGTGCTTCAAATGGTGCCATTTTAAGAGATGAGTGATAAGTGTTGTTGTATGCAAATTCAACTAATGGAAGATACTCTTCCCATTTATATTGTTGATCCATACAATACATTCGTAACATGTCTTCCAACACTTGATTTACCCTCTCAGTTTGTCCATCCATTTCCGGATGATATGCAGAACTGAAGTTTAGTTTCATTCCAAGAGTCAGTATTAAGTGTTTGCCAAAACTTTGACGTCATTCTAGGATCCTTGTCGATATAATCAATTCTCGTACACCATGCAATCTAAAACTTTTGTGTACGAATCTTTTGGCTAGCACCGGTGAACATCATGTAATTTAGATTTCCAGCCATGAAATGAGATACCTTAGTTAGTTTATCTACAACTACCAGTGATAACATCATGTTTACTCCTGGACATGGGTAACCCTTGTACGAAGTCCATGCTTATTACTTGCCATTTGTATCGGTATGCTATGAGGATATAACACCCAACAGTGGTGCATATGTATCGCCTTAACCCGTTGACATTCCGTAAAATGAGTTACAAATTCACCGACATCCTTTTTCATACCTTTCCAAAAGTATTGATGTTTCGAGATCAGCACGCATTTTTGTAATACCCCGTGTCCAGAGAAAGGTGAATTATGAAATTCAACTAACAAATTCTTTCTCAAATCATTCAGCATAGGTACGTATACCCTGTTCTCATAACACAAGATTCCTTCATTATCAAAATGAAAACCTTTATACCTTTCATCATTAGGTTCTGCAGCAAGCGCTGCTTTTACTTGCTGAAAGTATGTATCTGATTCTAAGGCACTTTTTACCTCATCCTTAAACTGAGTTCTTAATGTTATAAGAGCAGAAATGTGCCTCCTATGACTTAGAGCATCTGCTACTCTATTCTCCTTCCCTTTGATGTAGCTAATATCAAAATCATATTGTGATAAAAATTCTAACCACCTTCTCTATCTGGCATTTAGATTAGGCTGAGTGAAAATATATTTCAGTCCTAAGTGATCAGTTTTCAACTCAAAAGGTTTCCCAAGTAAATAGTGTCTCCAGACTTGAAGTGCATGAACAATGGTAGCAAGCTCCAAATCATGAGGAGCATAATTCAGCTCATGTAACTTAAGTTTTCTACTTTCATATGCTATGACTTGATCATTTTGTAACAAAACACCTCCAAGGCCTTCCCCAGAAGCATCCGTTACAATAGTAAAGCTCCCATTAGGGTCTGGTACAACTAATATAGGTGTAGAAGTCAACTGGCTTTTCAGACTTTTGAAATCCGCTTCACACTTATCATTCCAAATAAATTTCTTATCCTTCTTCTGTAATGAAGTTATCGGTGCAGCTACTTTAGAAAAATCCTTAACAAATTTTCTATAATAACCAGCAAGACCCATGAAGCTTCTTACTTCGTGCACATTCTTTGGTGCAGGCCACTCAGTTATTGCCACTATTTTTGAAGGATCTACAGCAATTCCTTCCTTGCTAATGACATGACCCAAATAGTGAACTTCTGAATCAAAGAAAGAACATTTGGATAACTTACCATACAACTTTCTTTTTCTCAAAATCCCCAAAACTATCTTCAAATGCTCATTGTGCTCCTCAACACTTTTAGAATAAATGAGAATATCGTCCAAGAATACAAGTACAAACTTGTCCAAATATTCTTGAAAAATATTATTCATTAAGTTCATAAAAGTGCTGGGTGCATTAGTTAATCCAAAGGGTAGAACCGTGAATTCATAATGTCCGTACCTTGTTCGGAAAGCTGTTTTATGAATATCTTCTTCTCTAATCCTTAACTGATGATAACTAGATCAAAGATCTATCTTAGAATAAACCGCTACCCCACGCATCTGATCAAATAGATCATCGATCCTTGGAAGTGGGTATCTGTTCTTGATTGTTGCTTTATTCAACATCCGATAATCAATACACAGCCTAAGTGTTCCATCCTTCTTTTTCACAAATATTACAGGCGCTCCCCAAGGTGAAACACTTGGTCTAATCAAACCTTTAGACAAAATTTCTTGCAATTGTGCCTTAAGCTCGACTAACTCTATAGTAGTCATCCGATAAGGTGCTTTGGAAATAGGTTCCGTTCCTGGTTTGATTTCGATGGTGAAGTCAAATTCCCTCTTGGGTGGTAACCCTGGTAATTCCTCCGGAAAAACATCCCTGAAACTTTGTAGCAGAGGAAATCGTTTCATGGAATCACCATCTTCTTCTGAAAATTCAGATATCTTTACTGCATAAAGGGTACATCCTTTGTTTTTAGCCTTTTTAAGCTACATAGCTGACAGTTTTCTAACTGAAATTTCTCATTTAACCCCTTGAATTTCTGCTGATTTCAGCTGATCATCTAAATATCTTATATTCTTTTCATAGCAGTATAATTTTGCTTTATGGTTAGCTAACCAATTGACATTGATGACAATGTCGTAAGACCCCAAAGGTGTAACATAGAGGTCAAATTCCGTGGAAAAGTTAGGTAAGTCAAGGACTGCCCCAAAAAGACACATACTCACTGTATGAACAGAGTTATTACCATACTGTACAGTCCAAGATTTATCCATTTTTCCAGCTTTTCTCTTAAGTTTAGAAGCAAGTTTATTAGAAATAAAACATTCAGTAGCTCCTGTATCAAAAAGAATAGTGACAGGTATGCCAAATAACTTACCCGGAACTTCTATAGGTGTCACTTGATTTTTAGCTTGCTTGTGCCTGCCATCAGCATGTATCTTATGCTGCTGATTATGATCATCCTTCTTCAAAGGGCACTGATTTGCGTAGTGGTCTTTGCCACAATTGTAGCAGCCTCCTACAGGTCCCTTTTTAGGCTCAAAATTTCCTCCAGTCTTGTAATTATCACGTTGTCCTCCATAGGGCTTCTGCCCATTGTTATAATTTTTGGCAAAATTATCCCTTACATTTCCAGCAGGCTTATTTGCTACTGCTTTCTTACTATTATCCCCTGGAAACTTACTTTTGTTTCCAAACTTTTTCCATGGTCCCTTTTTGGGTGCAAGAGAGGTTGAAGAAGGGTTTGCAATCTTCTTCCGCACTTCCTCTTTATGAGCAGAAATAGCCTTTAATTTCTGTTCTTGTCTTATGGCCTTTTCAACAACTCCTTCCATAGTGGTTGGACTGTGAACATCGACCTCTCCCCCTATCACGGGATTCAATCCCATGATGAATTTCTGTATTCTGAACTTCTCGTCAGTTTGATACTACGGTACATACTTGAGGAGTTTTGTAAACCGCTCCCAGTATTTAGTTACCGTTAGCTTCCCTTGAGCTAAGTTATGGAATTCTGTCATTTTCTGATCATAGAAAAGTTGTGGCAGCCATCGTTGCCTAAAATAGCCCTTAAATTGATCCCAAGTAATATTGGTCTCATCAATATTTAGCTCGCTTTACGGCTATCCCACCACGAAGATGCTTCGTGGGAAAGCCGTAGGCTCCCCAAATAGCTTTGGTTTCTCTCGAGAAGTTTCTTATTGTAAAGTACTTCTCCATTTCACCGAGCCGCCTCGCTCCATCTCCTAATGTGGTGCCATCATACTTAGGTGGGCTTATCCTTTTTATATCATTAGTGAGTTCTACTGCCAACCTGGCCTTTTTGTTTTCTAGTTGGACAAGTGCATTTCCAGAATTAATATCAACACCCAAATCAGGGTTGTCCTCAGGAGGTTGCTGATTGTTATTACCAGCTTCTTCATCCTCCTCATTTCCCATCACCTGCTGTTCAAGTACAGCTAAACGATCTCTTGTGTCCAACAGGGCAGCAAGGATCTCATCAAGTTTTTGGGTTGTTGCTGCCCCTCCTTCAGGTGGAGCATTATTCGCAACGTTCCCCCTTGTTCTAACCATTTTCTGTTACAAGAAAATTCAGGTTTTTATCAGATTATGGACACAATAGGTCCAAGAGTTGCAACCTTCAGCTCTAATACCAAGATGTAACATCCTCATTTTTATACATTAGAACAAGTAAAAATATTTTTGACAAATGCTTCCTAGTTCTAAATACATAATTTAGAACTCACAAATCAAAAACAACCATTCTCATAACAGATAACCATATGTAGCTGTAATGACTCGGAGCACCTCCGATCTATTCATTCCATGACTCGGTAATCTACTGATCTATTCATGAGTATTAAGAGTTGGCATTTTTATTTAACACATCACTCTTGCGGTTCTCTTCCCTAATCTGGGATTCAGAATGCTCTGTCCAAGGAACCTATCTGAATAATTGTTACCATTATTCATCAAAGATCTCATCCCTTAGACTAGGTGACTTAGGACAATGCAATCGAAGCTTGCGATACTTTGGCCAAATATTTGAAACATCTCGCTTACGTCTCGTATTCCTTGACGGCATACTCAAACCCAATCTAGAATACGTCCTTCACCCCATTCCTATGTTATGTAGAATGTCTTATACTGACTTTTGTCAGACTCTCCTGTCCCAAGTTATTCACTCAAGAACGGATTAGTAAGATGACAACGTTATAGGGATGCTCCCGAGGACTAGGGATACACTGACATACTGGGTCAACCCTAGTTAATCCAGTGTGTCAAGATACCCCGAGTCTCCTAGGGAAGCCTTATAACGTGACCACATTCCTAATCAGTCCTAGAGTAACTTGTTCGAGTTTAAGGTGTAAATCTTAACGATCAATGCAAAGGGTGTCATCAAAAGTCACCTGCATTATTGTATCTTCGATGAACTGAGCATGATAAGCACTAACTCTTAAAACAATTGCAATCCACCAATTGTTTTCATTAAACAACCTATTTAAATGAAATCATTTCACCTAACATGCAAACATATTTCAGACTATGCTCTTGTAATACAAACATGACTATAATGCGTAACTCATATTATAGTTACTAAATAGTCCTAGATACTTTTCAGATATTTCATCATAAATATTAGTGACCAAGAAGAACAAATGTATCCAAAACAACTATCCATCTGAATCCCAAGGACAGCAACATCCAACAGGCCATTATATTCAACAAAATGAATATCCTAACAATTCATGAATCCATCAGTATGTTTTACAAATCCAACAATTAAATATAAATTTATCAACATATACTTTACAGCAGAAGAGAAAGAAACCGAGACATTCAGATGTCCCTTCCAAACATGCTCATGACTGTACCATCCACTTAAGAGTAATGCAATCACATTATACACCTGTGACTAAGCCAGTCGAGACCACAGGAAGAACTACAGTTCAAAATACACATATAAAAATTGCCTGTAACTTACTGAACAACACAGTAGCTCTCGTGACAAGGCAGTGATGAATAATCCATCAAATAGACTCCACATAACCTTCCATATTATTCAACAAACGAGAAAATATCCAATGCCATCGCTTGTCAAGGTACAGTTAATAGCTCTTTACTTCAGTCAAGCACATGACTAGATATTCACGCTAACAGAAGACGTAATCATGCTCAAACACAAGAACAATCCCACTAAGTCGAAATACTCATCAACATATAGTTCAATCTAATCCCTACTAAAACACAACAAGGACAAAAATTGAGAATCGAGCCAACACACAACATATCATGGGCTCCAACAGTGCCAAATTCAACCACTACTTATATTAAAGGTTTAAATTGAAGTTGAATTCATATGACAACAAATCAAGGATTCCAATTGATTCCATAACAACAGTATTCACAACTGAGATTATTCAGAAGAGAAAACATAATATACGCCTCCAGGATTAAAAAGGAGTCTTACCCATGTGGTATTCTTCAAATAAACTTCTACAGAAGTAGAAAGATACAAGATACATATCAAATTCAAGAATTCCAACCAAAACAATAACATACCGTATTCACATCTGAACTCCTTCAGAAGTAGAACGTATGGCATTCACGACTAACTTCTACAGAAGCCAAAATACAAGATATATATATATTAAGGATTCCAACAGAGCCAATAATAATAAGTATTCACAACCAGGCTTATACAGAAGCAGAGACACTGGTTTCATATCAAGGACTTCAACTGAATCCATAACAACAGTATTCGCTCTAAGCTTAAGTAGAAGACGAAACATAAAAAGAACTCCAACTGAGTCTGTACCAACGAATTCATTGCTAAGCGAAAGTATTCATAACAAGGCAACAGAAGTCGTATTACCAGTTACCCCTCAAGGACTCCAACTGAATCAAACTAATAGTATTCACATTTATGACTTCTACAGAAGTCCAAAATATACGAAACATTCCAAGGACTCCACAGAGTCATTTCGTATATATATAAATATATTGCAAACTATCAACGGATTAAATCCCATAATTGCAACACAAGGGGGGAAACTTCTACAAAGTCGCATTCAAATACTATAAACACAGCAAGTTATCCAATCAGAAGTAACTTAAGTATTATAGCAAGATCCAACAAGATTCAGCAACCATAACATATATTACTCACGACAAAACTTTTAAAGAAGTCGTATATACTGTACATTCAAGAAATCCAACAGTATCATTTTCAACAAGTGGAAACAGCAAGGTATCGACTGAAGTCTGAATCAAACAAGAAAACAATTCATGGACTCCTACAGAGCCGAATTCATATATTTTCCTTGCAACATTTCTACAAAATCTATCCAGAATGCAAAACACAGCAAGATAATACATCCGTTCGAAACAAAATGCACACCCATCAAGGGTTCACTTGAAAAATTGAGCCAGTAAGAAGATACAACAACTAAATCACACAAAGCTACCATAAAAACCAACTGATCCCAAAAATCATCTGAACAGAGTTGTTCTAATGAAATCATTTGAAAGAAAGCAATATTTTTAAAAGTTAGGGCCTAACATGCCTGGTAATGTTGCTTAAAAATCCGAAGAAGACCACTGAAAGAGCTCGAGCCTTCTTCTCTTTTTCCACGTTAGATTCAACAACAATAATTTGTTATTTCCATGCCTTATAAACTTTCCTTGATAGAGAAAAGAGCGAGTTACACTCATATTTGCCATGCAACACCAAGTAGACTGGTGCGAAGAACCAGTGATCAAACAGAGAGAAAACCGGAGCGCATGAAAAACCAAACAAACTACCAGTTTTCCATTTTGCATGTCTTCCCGAGAAATCCGAGCTCGAAGACTGAGTTCATTAATTGTATTAACTCCAAAATTCCCACTCAATCTCCATTGCCACCGACCGCCATAGTTGGCGATGGACAAATGCAAGTCAAAGACCATTTCTAACTTTGGCGACTCTGCCACGTCGGCTTTCACTAGCCGTTGAAACCTCCGCTAATTCCTTGTCCTTCATACTTATCCATCCCATTTAATGCCATAGAAACTACCGCCCATGGCTCGCACCCCTTCATAGGTCCCCTTCCTCCACTAACATTTGTTAGGTTAGAAGCATAGGTTAGGATTTAAGATGATACTTAGTCTAACCTCCTTAGCGCTAGGTTGCTAACTTAGAACATTTAGCTTATAGCTTAGGCCTAGGTTAGATTAACACTAATCTAACCCATAGGTTATAGTTTAGGTTTAGGTTATTAACCTTAATAAATCTAGTTTAGGTCTAACATTTAGAATGTTCAGAATAAGAACCTACAGATATACATTCACGAAAAGGATTCACTCCAGCACTGCCAATAAGCTAGTTGAATAAATGTATCTAAATTTATTACCTGGCCCACGATCAAGACCTTCCTGATATTATGATATCGGGAACCAATTCATTTAACACGATCAGCCTGAGTTAGACTCGAATAGCTTATTCAACGCATTCAGACCTTGCAACCTGCGTAAGGTCTATAATTTTTGTTCATCCCGAATAAACTTAAAGCATCTCTTGGATCAATGCCACTGATCCAAGGCTGAGTCTTATAGATGGATAAATCCACAATTCATTCTCGAGATCAGATTAAACTCAGGTGCAAAATGAAAGAAATAAAAGATTCCAATCATATTCGACTCAGTCAAAGATCTTCAATTGCAAAGAAGATACACCCATATCAAGCATGACTTCACAATCAAAGGAACACATCCTTTTACGTAAGAAATTATGTATCAACACCGAAATGCTCGGGAGGAAGTAACAATACAGATTCGAGTGTTACATAATCAAAATGTAAACAAAGATGGTTCAAAAGATAAGAGAGGGCAATAAAGCCACTTGATTGGGTAGGATCATACCAAGTAGATCAGACCTTGGCAGAGGTGATGAACATAAGACCCTTAAGACATTACATGATTGACTATTTTATGGTGAAAAGTAGTTGCATGATCACCAAATGTCTAAGTTCTAAGAATTCCCTTGAGGATGTAGGAAATGAGATTAGGCATGGTTTGAAGGGTGAAAATGGGTAATTTTGTATATGGTATAGGTAGCATGTGTTTGAGTAAGAGAACCTAGCTCACAATGGGTAAGTCCATGACAAAAAGGTTGAGTGTTTTGACTTATAGTTGAGATAGACTGATCGATGTGGGAATTCTATATGGGATGAATAAAATTGAACTCCTTGAGGTCTTCGTGAAGCTGATCGATGCGGGAAGCTTCAGTTGCTCTCATTTTTTTAGAGATTTACATAGTTGTCCTTCTAGGGATCAGTCTATTTATAGCAGCAATTTGTCAAGAGGAAGATGTCCTTTTGAGGGAGTCATCATCTTTTTAGTAGAAGTTTGACTCAAGGAGTTTGGTCCCATGTGAGGTCTTTGAAGTCATGGACAAGACCAAGGTGGAGAATAAGACTCTTGTTCAAAAGGAAAGGTGAAATGACCATGGGATCTCATCTAAAGGTAGATGAAAAGTATCCATGAGAATCATGTTATGTGCAATGCCATGGTACACATATTCAAGAGAAGATAACAAGTGACGGGTACTCACATGATTCTTGTTTAATCATTAGTGAGGTGTATGAAGTGAATAGCACTCAAGGGATGAGCATGGAAAGAGACAAAAGGTGAGGGAGGACTACAAGTCAACAATAGAATGGTCGAAGATGCAAGGCGTTAACAGTGCTCGAGTTCAGTTTACCATTGAGTGATGATAAACAATAAGCACCTGATCCATAGGTATGAGTCACAATGTATGGTCCAAGCCAATTAGGAGAAAATTTTCCCCGTTTACTTTTTTCTGCTTTGGTTATGTGTTGATTTTCTTTCAGGACAAGGTCACCGACTTGGAAGGTTCATTCATGGACACATTTTTCGTAGGCATGTTTGATACATTTTTGGTAAACTTGAAGGTGATTCAAAGTGTTAAGATGACGTTCATCTAATAACTCTAGTTGTGCTAAACGTTCCTAACAAAATTCATCATCATTGAACATGTCATAAAGAGAAATGTGAAGTGAGGTAACTGACTTTGAGAGGCGGGATCGCCTTTGTCTGTAAACCGTAGAAAATGGTGTGGTTGTAGTGGAAGTGCAAATAGTAGTGTGGTATGCCCATAGGGAAAAAGGAATGTGCATATGCCAATCCTTCCCAGTACTATCAACCACTTTCATAAGAATTTTGTTGAGGGTTTTTTTAGTGGATTCATCTTGGCCGTTGGTTTTTGGGTAGTAAGGTGATGAGAAAATAAGCTAAATGTCGAAGGCATCACAAAGTTTTTGCAATGTTTTGTTTTTGAATTATTTTCCATTGTCAGTGATGAGGTGATGTGGAACACCAAAGCAACAAATGATGTGGTGGTTAATGACCTCACATATTTTCTCATCTTTTGTGGAGATGAGTGGGATGGCTTCCACCCATTTTGTATAGTATTCGGTAGCAGATGATGATCCATTGATGGCGCTGGGAAGAATGAGGATAGATTTCTCCGATAAGATCCAAACCCCATTGAGAGAAAGGCCAAAGGTATCAAGCGACCTTTAAGGCATGACTGGTTGTATGATGAAGACCGGAATATTGTTGGAGTTTTACACAATGTTTGACATAGTCACAACAATCATGGTTAAGGGTCGGCCAGTAATAGCCCAGGCGAAGAATATGCTTAGCAACAATAAGGCCACTGAAGTGACCTCCACATATGCCATCATGAACTTCCTTAATGGTATAAGGAATTTCAGAACTTGTGAGGCATCATAAGAGAATACCGTCAAATCTGTGCTTATAGAGGAGGCCCCCAAAATGACATAACGAGAGACCTTTTTAAGGAAGGTGTGTTGTCCATTATGGGTGAGATCAGGAGGTAAGATGGAGAGAGAAAGGTAGAGTATTGTTTATACCAAAGGTCACTCAGGTCAGGGGTAGCAGTTCCGATCGAGTAAACATCGTGAGGTAAATAAGAAGGTGATTGGAGTCGCTTATACGGTGCAAAATATTGTATAATTAGTGGGTGAAGCGGGTATTTGGGAAGCTAAGTAGGCCATGGTATCTACAATTTGTTGGTTGAACGTGGGATGGTTTGAAGGGTGTAACGATCAAAGGTGGTCAAAATTATGTCTACATGATGTTTATACTTTTGAAGTATCTCATTACGACATTGGTACATACCATTGACCATGTTGACGACCTATTGAGAATCACCAAAGATGTTGATTGATTTGACATCAAGGGTGTAGGCAGCTTGAGACCTAGTACAAGCGCTTCATATTCGGCAATATTGTTAGTACATTAAAAATCTAATTTGAAAGACAAAGGCATGGGTTCACCATTAAGAGGAATGAGGATAATACCAGCCCCACCCCCACACTGACACTTGGAACCATCGAAGAAGAGTTTCATTTGGTAAGGAGGTTCATCCAGGGAAAGGGTAGCAATTGACTCATCTGGAAAGTCAAAATTAGAGGGTTGATCCCCAAAAATAGGTGCGTTAGCCAATTGGTCGGTGATAGCTTGGCCCTTGATGGACTTTTGATGAATGAATTCAAGGTCAAGATCAGCCAAAAGCATAAGCCATCATGCAATGTGCTGATTTTGATAATGTTTAGCATACATGAAGTGCAAGGGGTCGGTGTTGGTCACAACATAGGTTTTGTGGTTGAGTAGGTAATGATGGAGTTTGGTGGCAACAAAAACTAAGGCTAAGAAAAGTTTTTCGGGATGTTTTTATCGGGTTTTGTAGTCCAAAAGAGTGTGGCTTATGTAATAAACCACCTGCTCCCTATGTTGTTCATCGCGATGAGCGAGCTTGGCTCCCAAGGAATGATCGAGAGATGATATGTATAGGTAGAAAGGTTGATCATATTTAGGTGGGATGAGTACGGGTGGTTGGAGAAGGTATTGTTTTAGGGCCTCAAAATCCTTGTGGAATCATCATCCCATTTAAATGAGACATCCTTCTTGATCGATGATGAAATGGTTGGCACCAATCCGATAATTGTGAATTGAAATGGTGAATAGAATGAAAATTTGCTTACAAGCTATGAAGTTTTGAAGGTTAGTACGTGGAGACATTTTGATAATGGCCTTGACTTTAACAGGTCAACTTCTATACCATAGAGGGAAATGATAAATCCCAGGAGCTTTCCTGAAAGAACCATGAAGACGCATTTCTTAGGCTGAAGGTGGACGTAATATTTAATGAGATGGTCAAAGATGGTTTTAAGGACGGTTAGATTCTCGAGCGGTGTTTAGATTTGGCCAAGACATCATCCACATAATCTTCCAATATACAATGCATGATGTCATGGAAGATGTATGTCATAGCCCATTGATATGTGGCACCAGCATTTTTAAGGCCAAAAGCCATGACTCGATAGCAGAAGGTCCCCTAAGGGGTGATGAATGAGGTCTTGTGTTGATCCTTTGGGGCAATAAAAATTTGGTTATAACCTGAGAATCCATCCATGAGTGACAATATCTCATGGTCAGCGGTAAGGTCAACCAGGTTGGTCAATACTAGGTAAGGGAAAGTCATCTTTTGGACATGCTAGGTTGAGATCATAGAAGTCCATGTAAATGTGGAGTCCCCCTGTTGCCTTAGTGACAGGGACAATGTTATAAATCCAATGAGGATAATCAATGGGTAAGATGAAGGAAACAGAAAGAAGGCACTAAAGTTCTTCTTTGACGAGAAGGGCAATGCGAGGGTGCATTTTCCTCAGCTTTTGTTTGATGGGTTTGGCATCGGGAACAGTGATGATATTGTGGACCACTATGGTGGGGTCAATACCGGGCATGTCTACATAAGACCAAGTGAAATTGTGGTTATGATCCTTGAGAAAATAAGTGATGGCTTCCTGTTCAACAACATCTAAATATTGTCCGATCTTTAGGATGTGTGGGTCGTCCTGAGTATGAATGTTGATCTCGATAGTCGATTCATTCAACATGGTTTGTGTCTCAGAAGGTAATGACCGATGAATATATGATTCTTCTGCACCAAGGTAGGTGAGTATGGATTCATCATCCTGACATTGAATGATGTTAATTGAAGGTGTATCATCATCGATCATTTCAGGATACAGAAGGGAAGAGTGGAAGGAGCCTTGCCCTCACGTTGATAAGTCAAAGGCCCCAAGGAAATGATGTTTATGAAAAAAAAAAATTAGGAGGGATAGATTCAGATCCATCAACTCCATCGGTGAGGGTGGTGATGAAGGTGGAGTGGGTGAGGAAGGTGGAGAATAGCTAGTGTCCTTAATGAGTTCAATGTGGGCTTGTTTGGTAGGTGGTTCAGAAAGCCGATACCACTATGGTCGTTATGTTTGTGGGTGGTACATGGAATAACAATATGGTAGCCTTGCTCATAAAATCCAAAACCAAAACCATTCCACGCACATCGATGTAGGAAGGTGTGGGTGAAACAATGATTGGTAAGTGATTGGAAGTTAGTGAAAAAGGGGTGAGTTTGTGGCGGTGGTTCAGGTGTGTAAGTGGTAGTATCAAGTCCCCCATAGGTGATACTAGTATGAAGGTGAGGAGGACCATAGAGGAGGCGTTCTCCTATGTGGTAATAATAGTGAGGGTGTTGGTGAAGACTTACATACTCTTGTGGAGTAAGGAATGTGTTGACACTATATAGGTGGTACTCCCCCAGAGTGAGGCGTTGAAAAACACCTTCCAAGGGATCAGTGGTTGGTATGTAGGTAGCTGGAATGGATGATGTGTCGAGGTCGATGTGGAGGTGGAGTTAATGGATTGGGAAGCTAATGGGTCAGCTATGGAGGTTATGGTAGTGGTAGGAATGGAGGAGGTATGTGCGGTAAAAGCAACGATTGTACTAGTAAGTGGAGGTGTAGGTGAAGAAGTAGCGGTTGTGGAGGTAGATGGCTTAATAGGTATGAGCACATCATTGGGTTGGTAAATCATGTTGAATGTTTTTAAAGGTGAGGGATCAGCTGGAATGGTATAAGTGTTTCCTTCACGTTCAAAATTTACACAATGTTGCAAAGTGGAAGGAACGTAACCCATGACACGAATCCAGGGTTTGCTAAGCAACAAGTTATATTGGAATTCCCCTTCCAAAATGTAAAACAATTCTGGAATAGTGCGGGGCCCATGCAAATTTGGAGGATGATGGTGCCTAGTGTAGAGGTGATAGCGTCATTGAATGAACACAACATGACAAGATGTTTATGCATGTAATTGTCAGGTATGTGCATTTGAGTGAATGCATTGGATGAAATGATGTTAATGCTACCACCCCCATCAATCATCACATGGTGTACCCATATGTCATAGATGTGGACAGAGATGAAGAGGGTTGGGTCTGGGTCATCATTTTGGTGTGGTGTGATCTCTTCCTATGAGAATATAAGGGAGGCAACTTGGTGAATAGGGTGGGGTGAAGATGAAGGTGATAATTTGGTGAGAGAGGCTACATGATGAGGTGTGATAATGGAGGCTATGGGTGTAGGTTCATTGGGTAAAACTTCAATAGATTGAAGAACCTCCATAAGAGATTGACGATGAGATTTTGAGGTTTGGATGAGGTCATATAAGGAAATTTTGAGGGGAGACTGGTGTAATTGTTTGAGCATGGAACGATGTGTGAAACCATTAGAAATGGGGTACATGGGGCCCTGATAGCGATTTTAGGTATGGGTGTAGATGGTATGTTGGTTATAGGATTGGTTGGTGGGTCGATTGCCTTTTCTTTAACCTTATCCTTATGAGCATGTGTAATTACGTGAATCATGTTGATCTTAGGGAGTTGGCAAAAGAAGAACGTGTAGGGTGAGTGGTATAACAACACGACGGTAAAAACCTCTTTGGATGAGGAAAAACTTGTGAGGTGAGTTCGGTGCAACGACATTTGGGTTGTGGTGTGGAAATTTCTCGATGCGAACCATGTTAATTTTGAATTTTGGGGGTGGCTCTAGGAGATGTGAGGGTGGAGGTTGTGGTTATTGAGTGGACAAAGTGTGGGAATGGGTGTCGGTGAAGCAGGATCCTCATCGAGAAGGTCGTTATCATCAAATTTGGCTTGTGGGGTACACAACCCGAATAAGGATAGTTTTCAAGGCCTTACTTTTTCCATATCATGCCTTAGTACACGATGGTAGGAACAAATTTTAGTATCATCAAACCCTTTTGGCTTGGGTTTGAGGGGGTCATAAGGCCTGAGTGGCGGTAATGTGATGACAGAAGTCTTAAGGAGGTTGGTTAAATTTTTGGCATAGGACCCCACTAGTGGATCACAATGGGAAGTGAATGTGGGTTTGGGTATAGGTGCAGTTGATTGTCGCAGAATGGTCTGTGGAAGAGGAGGAGAGGATTAAGCTATGGTTTTAGGTGTGGGCGTGGTTTTGGGTGTCGGTCATGTTAGTTTAGGTAGGGGTATAGTAGATGGACGGGTAGGAGGGTGTGTGGTTATTTTGACTACCTTATTGTGGGGTAGTGGAATTTTTTTTTTGGATTACACCTTCTTGGGTAAAGGTGATATGGTTGTAAAAGGTCTAGAAGGAAAAGCAGATGGGGGAAGAGGGTGAGTTACCCATGGGGATAATGGGGGTGATGAGAAGGTAGATGATGCGGAGTTGTCTTGGGGTGTGAGAGACAACAACTAAAGTGTAGCGGTAGTGAAGCAATAGCTAAGGGTATTAGAGGTATGGGTGGTAAAGATGCTATAGGTGTGGGTGTAAGTCATGTTGGGATTCTAGGTAGGTTAGAGGTTTGTGAGGAAGGAATGGGTTGTTGTGTTTTTGGTTTATTGATGGGTGGAGGTTGTTTGACCATGTGGGAAGCTGAGATCCTAAGATAGACATGACAGGTGCAGGTGTGGTTGGCATAGCCGGGGTATGAGTTCTATGGGTTTGGTGCTTCTGTTTGGGTGTCAGAGTAGGTGTGGTGTTGTCTTTGGAGGATGTAGCTAGATCCAGTTTGATAGATGGATGAGTAAGGCTGGTAATCGGGGTGACCCCTAAAGTGGTAATAGGTTTAGTCGAGGATGATGTCGTAGGTGTGGGTTTTGGTTTAGATATAGATTGGGCTATGGGTAAGGATGTGGTTTGAGCTATGATAGGTGTCATGGAAGGATTTTTGATAGAGGTGGTTATGTTTGGTTCGATTGGTTGAAATATTTTTTGGTAGATAGTGGAGGTATCACCCCGGTGACCTCTGCATATCTGTGTTGAGACCGGAAGCAGGAGACGTCCCCATAGTAGGGCTCTATCCACATATTCTAAGTGAAAGGCCAAACGTGAGAATGACACATCTATAGGTGGAGTTGATGAGGACTTAATGGTAATGCCCATAAAATGTGTCTTAGAGATGGGAAATTGGCTAGCTTTAGCTTTAGTGTGGTAAGAGAGCCCAAAGTAGGTCTGCAGGATTTTGGGTAGCGGATGGAGAATGCTCACCAAGAGGTAATAGTATCTTAACTAGGTATATGGTAGGTGTAGAAGGTGATGGAAGCTCCTCTGCAAGTGGAGGAATGGATAGGTGCTCCTCTATGGGTGGTGGAGGTAATGGGTGCTCCTCTATGGGTGGAGGAGGTACTGTGGGTAAAGTTTCTCTAAGTGGAGAAGCTAGGGGTGAGATGGTCTCGATGTTAGCAGGAGAATCCTCTATAGGTGATGAAGGAGATGAAAGATGTTCCTCTATGGGTGAAGGAATAGGGGAGGTTGGTTCTGATGTGGAAGGAGGATTTTGGGCTAGGATTTCCTCTATGGAAGGAATGTGAGGTAATTGGGAGGTGATAGGTATGTCATTAAAGATAGCGTGAACCTTGTGGGTATGGGTATCATGAGTTGAGGTCTCACCGGTTTTATCAGACGAAGGGGCATGGTTGGGAAATGGTTTCTTAAAGATGTGTAGGTTTTGGTTGGCAGGTGTATTAGGATTATCCACGGTTAACTCTCCTTTCTCGAGTATTTCTTGGACAATATTTTTGAAAGTGATGCAATTTCTGTCACTATGTCCCTTTACTTAATGATAGTTACAAAAGTCATATTCTTTATACCATGCAGGCATGGGGAGAGTAGGGTCAAAAATAGTGTGTGGTTTTATGGGTGAAAGAGTGATGGCTCCAACTTTGATAAGTTTGGCTAAGACAAAAGAGTAAGGTTCCCAATTAGGGTGTATTTCCACCGCTCTCTTCGAATTGAAAAGTCTGGATGGGTGAGAGATTAGATGAGGGAGTAGCCTGATTTGATGGATCAGTTGGGCCAGCCTTGAGTACCACTACGTTAGTAGTACCCTTAGATTTTGGATAATTAGTTTTGGTTTCAAGAAGAAGAGGTATCATTCAACTTGAATGCTGAATTCTTATTGCGTAATTGTATTTTCTTCTCTTCGATGGCGCAAATCTCTAACTTCCGTGCCATAGTGAATTCTTCATTAAATGTTCATAAGGTTTAGACCTATAAGGTTGGTGAGATATGTCTAGCATAAGCCCATGTGAAGAGCTCGATGAGTTCTATTTATGGCAGTTGGAAGGTGAGTTGGTTGATCAAGCTACGTTAGCAAGTGACAAAATATGCGATAGATTTGTCCTCATATTGACGCATGGAGTATAGGTCGGTCATGGTAACCTTCTTGATGATATTGATAGAGAAATGATCCAAGAAGGCTTGGGCTACCTGATTGAATGAGAATATGGAGTGTATAGATAACCCAATATACCAATCTAATGCAGGTCCAATCAGAGACATGGGAAAGGTTCTCAAGAGCAAGGCATCATCGTGAGTGATCAGATAACACCCGTGTTTTAACAACCGCAAATGCTGCTATGGGTCTTCTTTACTATTGAAATGATTGAATTTAGGTATTTCCCAATGCATGAGGTATGGGAGGATAGGAATGGATGGGTGGATGGGCTCATTACAAATCTCGTCATAGGTGAGAGTGTTGTGGGACCTGAAACCGATGCCTCTAATGTCTACATCTTGTCTAACATCAATTTTATTAGGTCGTTGGTAGGTTGTGATGATTGGGTGCCTCCTGTAGCATGAGAGGGTTAGTTTTGGGCATATAATGGGGTGGCACTCCAGTGTATGGTGCTACCATGTAGGTTGATTGGGAAGAAGGTAGTGAAACAGGGGGTACATACCCTGAGTGAATAATGGAGGAAACAGGAGGTGGTTGATAGTATGTATATGGAGGTGGAAGGGTCATGGTAACCCTAGTGGTAATGGGGGCTAATGATTGTGGAATGGAAAGTACCATTCTGAAAAGGGGTAGGGGTCACTAACATCGGAGGTGGTAGTGTAGCTACGGTATGTGTGAGACATTAGGGGTGGATGAGGTTACGTTTTGGATAGTTGTCAAGGGTATGGTGGATGTGGCGGTGTAACGGAGGTGGCAGATGCGATGGTCATAAATGCGGGTATAGGACCTAGCTATGAAACGACTGGGGGTAAGGTAGATGTGGGCAACACAGAGCTAGATTGGGGCCAATGTAGTAGTGGGAGTGAGATTCGGGGGGATAGATACGGGCATGTCGTATATCAACTGACCCGAGGCATCTTGAGTGGATGAGTGAGAAAGGTAAAACTGCAAGGCGGTAGGCTTTTGATCAAGGAGTCGTGTGAACTCCTCATCTCCTATAACAATAGTGATAGGTTAGATGGGATCCATGGCTGGTGATAAAATGGAAGGTGGTGAAGGATTAGGTAAGATTGGTTGACAACTGGTGTGAAATACGAGTGCACTTGCTTGTCTTCGGGTCAGCACCATGTGAACCAATACTGATCAGGTAGGGCTTCTTCTCTGTGAATGACACAAAAAATAGTAGGAACAGGTGAATTTGATGGTAAAAAGTGGATTAGGTACCAAATGGTGGTTGGAAAGTGAAACAAGCTAACCAATGCTGGTTAAGGAAAACTCGACGCTACTGATCGAGGATAAGCTTGTTCGGTCACCGTAGAAAATGATCAAAGAGTGAAAAAATAAGTAGAAGGTACAATCGATAGGTATGCCAAATCTGATGTGTTTATAATGTCAATGAGAATGATGGTAGTGACAGGGACTGTGAAAAGTGGAAGAAAATGAATAAAATGTCCTTTTTGGTAGGTTAACAAAAGGACCTAGAACTGATGTCGGTTGGGTATAATCGATGACATCAAAGGGTAACGACGATGGTTACTTGTGAAATTGAAACAATGATGAAAGAAAAGTGGTTTTGAATTAAAATCTGATGTAGAATCAGACCCAAAATTCTAGAGAATGATGATGATATGGCCCAGGCACACTCAGGTGAAGCCGAGAATACACCATCTGTGATGAGGAGCGTGTAAGGATGAACAAGAAAAATGAAGAACGTGATCTCTCACCTCAAAATGCAAGCCAAGTAGAAACACTAAGAAAAATGTGATCCTAGGAGTGCCTTTTCTATTATGTTTGTTTAGCTTATGTTATTTAAGGATTGACACATGAACTGTGAAATAGAGTTTTTGGTGAGGATGGCTTCCTATGAAGAAGGAGATCTAAAAGGTGAGGTTTTAGGTATGTTATGGTGGGGGTGGGCTTCGCTCTGAAGTATGACTCGACAGAGCAGTGAGTTGGGGAGTACCTATCAATCCTCATATCAATGTGATTGTTGACAGCGTTCCCAGGAAAGATGTTGTTTAAGAATATGTGTTTGTTTTGAATTTGTGCAATTTGGTAAGACTCGAGAGAGAGAGAGATGTGCTTTCTATGATTCGTTTTCAACCATCAGTTGGTCATGACTTCCAACGTATAGGTTTCCCTCAATTAATGTGAGCTAATGCGATAAATCAGAATGGAATGCACTTATTTTTAAGCCCAAAGTAAAGTGTGAAGTTGGATGACACAAAAATATGAAGAGGAAGAGGGATGCTCTTTCACTACAATGTAGAAAACATGAAGAAATGGTTCTTTTTAATTACACCAAAAGAAAAGTTTCCTTTAGAGAAAATAGAAAGAAAAGATGGGTTACCAAGGAAGAAAATTAATGTCTATGCTTTTCAAAAGGGAAACAAACACACAATTTTTCCTAGGAATGAATAAAATGCAAGGAAGCCTGGATGGGTCCCACTGGGCATGCCAAAATGTTTCACCTAATTCTAGATCGTTTCTTTGAAGTATTGACGAAACAAATAGGGTAACGGTGTAGGAGGAATACCTGTTCAAATGTTGGCTAATGGGTTGTTGTGCATGTATGACTTCTGAATCCACAAATGATTATGAGAGCTTCCTTTTGGCTAGGAGGAACTACCTATAATGTAAAGCAAGACCACAAAAAGGAATTAAACAATATGTGCAGTGAACTACCTAGCGTGTGCTAGATCCGGAAGTTTGATACTTCCTAGATGGTTGTCAGTCCACTGTTTTAAAAAATTTAATGTGGTAAATAAGGTAAAACCTATTGTAATTCGAAATGATTTAGGTATCTCACTTAAAACACAATAAGAAATAGATCTAGTCTAATAGGCTAGGTTAGAATAGGATCCGAAGGTCAAATAACTGGTTCTGGGGTCTCTACAGTCCGACATAGGTCTCAGGTAGATCATAGGTGAATGAGCGTAAGAGGGAATTAGGTGGGTAGGTCACTATTCTGGGTTGTATAGGTAAATATAGAGATTGATATTGGTTAAGGCTGACCAATGGTAGTTAGGTGTAACCGGTGCCGGTTACTGTGGAGTTCTGGGAATGCCATAGAATGAGATTTAAGTCTCCTTTGTGATTACACAAAGGACTTTGGTTGGTTGAGATGAGGTATTGGGTGATTTGGGAGGGATTTGGTGAGGTTTTAATGGGTATGTGGAGGGGGAATGTTTAAGGAGGTCAATGGATGGCTAGGAAAAAAATATGATAATATAATGATGAAATGGAATGAACCAGAGAAGTATAACATTTACTTACTTGGATTCTGGTCCTGGATGCCTGTGAGTGAGGGATAGAGGTGCTGATGAGAGGTTTTGAAGGCTGTAGGTGATCACCAATTGAAGGAAAGCTTCTGCATGGGCTGCATGTACATTCCTCTTTGCTTGGTTAGATCAGATCATTGTTGGGATGGCTGTGTAGGAAAAGATGCTTGATCTCCTTCCTTGCATGCGTGTTCTTGTTGGAATTCACTCTCAGAAGATGTGATATCTCTCTAGAATGTCCGATGTTCACCAACTTTTCCAATATTTTCCAAACCTTCTACCAACCTTGAGAATAAGGTTGTTTTGGGGTTAAAAGGGTAACCGACGGCGGTTCCAGCTTAACTAGTGACGGTTAGGGGTAACCAGGTGTCGGTCAAGGTGGGATTTCCTAGGTTTACTAAACTAGGGATATCCTCTTGATTTCCTCAGATCTCATGCCGTTAACCCATGGATTAGACTGGGAGCTTCTTGTAAGCATGTGGGAATGTGGTTAGAGGGAATGTAGGCATTGATTTTTAGGGTTTGGGTAAGTCTCAGTTAGTTATGGCAACTTACTAAGAATAGGTTTTAGGTTAAGTTAGCTTGATGAGGTGTCTAAGTGAAGTGTATGTGGATATTATTTAAATTAAGATATTTAAATAATAAATATAGTGAGGATAATGAATTTATTTAATTTAATTTAATTTAATTAATATTAGTGGAGTGAAGGGGCCATGGATAAGTTAATGTACTTGAAGGGTGTTTATTTGTCGAGGACCAAAGGGGAGTGTGACCTAATTTTAGTGTCTACAAACACGCTTTCATGGAACTTTCTCCTAAACTTTAAAATATTCCCTAAATTTTCCTAAATAAATTACAATATGTTCTTGTATCCTCAATACCACTTATATTTGAATTAGGGCCTTCAATTTTATCCTAGATTGTGCACCCCCGTGTGAGAAAGGGTAGAGATAGTCATTTCTAAGTCTACTAAAAAATTTGTCTTGAAAAGAACTACATCAAAAGGACTTCATGAAGTTGTTTTCATATTTCAAGAACTTTGGAAAAGTTATTATAATGCATATGAGAACTTGTATGATGGGAATAGGCATGATATAGAGGAGGAATGATCCGGTGAAGTTCTCCAGAGGGTTATAAGCAAAAAAATTGATGCTAGGGTATAGTTGTCATGTTTCAACATTGAATTTTTCCCTTACAAAAACACATGAAAAAAACTTTCTTTAGCTTGGGCACATATTATATATCCGAGAAAAATAAGGATAGAGCAAACATGAACCCCAAAATATTAAGACACTTTGTGTACTAGTGCCTTATCCATTGGGCTTATGGAGTCATTTCTTCTAAACACAGAGAAGGGAAATACACCAAAAGAAGAAAATAACACATAACAGCAAAAGGGAAACTATATTACATGGAAGGGATATTTACAGAGGTTGGGAAAGAATATTCACATACTTGATAACCTGTTTGGGAAAATTACATGCCATCATGGAACAACAGACTAAAAGATAATCTTTGAAGAACGAAAATCACCATCCGATCATACCATGATCCTATGATGGCTTTACATGGTTTGATAAGAAGGAGACACACCAAGATTCTACTAGAATTCAAGGATTCAACAAATATGGATTTAATCAACATTCATATTAACATTAATCCATTATGAGATGTAATAAAATAAATAAACATTACATTATGAAATAAGTAAATACAAAAATACATACCAAAGATAAATACACAGGTGACACAGATATATAGTGGAAAACCCCAATATGGTAAAAACCACTTAAGAATAACCTTTTACTTTTAGAGAACCAAACTTACATCCAATGATATCACTTGCTCCTTCAAAACCTAATCATAAGGGTAAATAATTTTCACTTGTGATAGACAAGAATATATATTTTTAGATAAGATAAAAAAGTTTGGTTTTAAACAGGGACCAAAAAACCCCATACATAATAGGAGCATATTTTAAAATAAAAAAATGAGGCCAATGAGGAAGAGTAAAAAGATATTGACAGTCAGCTCCTCAAAATAGATCCAAACTAAAGAGTTTGCATATCAACACATTTTTTTGTAACTAAACCAAGACCAAAAATAGGAAAAAACAACAGAAAAGATAAGGGTTGCAAAAAGCCCGCCATTAGTTCTCAATATCCCTGCTTCGGGTCCTGGAGCTCGGACCACCATCTTTTGAACCAACCACTTTGATAATGACTCTCTTTGGGAGTTTGACCTCTTGATTCTTAGTATGAGTTCCAACATTAACCTCCTCTTGAGACTTACCTTGATTGTCGACTGTAACCATACCCAAGCTGTCACCTGTATCTGTCTCATCATTATTAGAAGAACTCAAACTCAACTTCATGTTGTTTTTTCCTCCTTAGAAGAAACTTGGTTTTGAAGAAGAGAAATTTTTGCTCTGCATAACATAATCTGCTTAAATCCCCCTGATGGTTTTGTTTTGGGTTTCAATCCTTTGATGACAATATTTCAACTCTGTATGAGGTTTTTGTTGATAGTGAGAATCCTATCCATTATGGACTCATCCCTCATTAGTCTGGCCTCCCATTCATCAAGATCCATATCCCTCTTGTTGAAACTTTCCACAAAATTCTTAATCACCTTCTTGAGATTACACAAGGCATCCGTAACACCCTCAATGAGATCAACACAATTTTTATTCTTCTTGATTTTATTGAGGCAAGAAACAATGGTTTCCTAGTTAGAATCCTAATCCTTGACTTGATTAGGGATGACAGGTTTGATTTTTTGGACCAGAAGAAGAATGAGGCCTTGGTGAAGGGGTATATCCACCTTCTTTTTCTTGAAATCCTTGATAGTTGAGAGGAGTGACCTATGGAGGAAGAAAGCTAAGCTCATAGTCTGGTCATGACAGAGAAAATTGAGGATGGATAGGTGGTGAGTAAAGATTTTATGGAATTTTCCTTCAAGAGTAAGATATTTCATAATAACCAGGTAGACATCAGCCCATCTATCTAGCAAGAAGGTGTAAGCAATACCATCGTCATATGCAATAATGTTTTCCCTAGCTTCAAAGAAAGTAGCAATTTCATGTTTCTTTCTAGATTTGTCTTTAAAAATTTTAGGCCATCAGTTTTTAACCTAGTGATCTCAGCTATGGAATTCTCAGAGACATCAATATGAACCCCTCTAAAAATAAAACCACCATCCTTCTAAGAAATCACAAAATTGACAGAAAGGCCGGGATCATTACCTTGGAGCCAACGAATGTATCTAGTGAGACCACCTTTATGCAAATTTCCACAGAGCCACATTGTTCTTGAGGTGAAGAAAGGTAGATGGTTTAGTATACAACCTATCACCCCCATGAATTTAGCAAGAAAATTCACTTTTTTGCATAATCACCAGAACTCGACTGATAGAAAATGGAGAAAAAAATGAAATGAGAAAGGGAAATTTTCCAAAAAGAAAAGTCCTTTCACAACCCCAAGCATGTGAGCTAAGGGTGTCATCATATCATAGCCTCCCACTTTGTGTCTTCATTTATGATTTTATTAACCTATCCCCAAGGTATATGTGTGTTATTCCATGTCACCAAATCCACCATGGAATTACCTTTCTCGGCCAACGCATCCCCCAGATTTTTCCCATCATGGTACGTGTGTTAAATGACCACTTGTTCAAATGATGCGAGCATGGAATGTGCCTCCATTATTAAATGATTTAATTTCCATACACATTTACTACTATCTTTCTAGGCATTAATAATGTACATCGAATCTCCTTCAATGATTATATGTTTAAGCACTAAGTTTTTACCCATTTTAACACCCCAAAGCATAGCTCTCACTTCAGCCACATTGTTAGAGTGATTTCCTATGGGTCGCATGTAGGTCCTAATAATCCCCGCTATGATCCAAAATGAGGCCACTACCCTCGGTCACTTTATATTTAACTTGTGGCTAAGCCATCAAAGTTTATTTTAAAACTTCTTTCAGGCAGTTTTATTCCATTTAACATCTTGTTTCAACATACTCTTACTAGTGCTAGAGACAACAATGTCCAACATTTTAATAATTTCCTCCTCCCACTCAGAGCTAGCACGAACCTATTTGGGTTTAATAATCTGATAATTTTCCTTCAAATCTTATGTTATTTTATCAACAACCTTTCACAACCTCACTAATTTTTTCCTGAAGATCCTATTGTTGCGTTCAATCCATATACCCCACAAGACATGTGGCAGAGCCAGTTTCCAAATTTTATTGACCATATCATTCTTAAAGTTGAAACTCCACTGCTTAGGTAGAAGGGCCACATCTCTCAGAAGGACCAATTGAATTTTGAAAATGTAGAGGATCTCAGTAAAAACTTGATATGAGAAAGGGCATTCCAGAAATATGTGACTGATGGATTCTTCCTTGTCCATGCATAAACCACATCTATTTATGATGATCATTCCCCGTGTCTGAGTCTATCCACAATGAGTATCTTACCTTTTATAACTTCCTAAAAAATATATTGATCTTGGGGATGAGAAACTTGTTCCATACCTTCCTCCAAAAATGACTTTGAGCAAAGTTATCAAAAATTGACAAGTAACCCGATTTAACTTCATAATCCCCAGTATCTATGCTTCTCCATATGAGCTCATCCTAGAAACTATCTAGAGGAATGTAGATGTCATTAATTTTCTTGTTTAAATCATGAAAAGGTTAGATATCACCTTGATAGAAAGAGGGGGGGAGAATAGGAATCCATCTCTGGTCATTGTCCCAGTAGTTGTAAACCAGAGCTCCCGCTCAATAGAAAGGACCTGCCATAGCTCACTCCACGGTCCTAACAAATTGAGAGAAACATCCTCTAACTAAGGATCCTCCTAGAATTTGATCTGAGACCCATCACCAAGGTTCCATTTACACCCTTTGATAAGAAACTTCTTGGTTTGGCACAGATTGTTCTAGAAGATAGATCCCCTGGCAACACCAAATCATTGAAGAAGTCCAAAGTTCCACCAAAGGGCGTAAAATATTGTGTTAAAAAATTTCACCCAGATACCTTATTCTTTATTAAGTCTCCATCCTACCTTAGCAATGAGGGAATTTTTCATAAACTAAATTTTATTTATCCCTAGGCCACCCATGTCTTTGGGTTGAGTAACCTTTTCCCATGTAACTAGAGGGATTCTATTTTTATCCTCCAATCCAGTCCAAAGGAAATGTTTTTGGATACCTTCAATGGCTTTCTTGACTCTATTTGGGAGAATGAAAACAGACATGATGTAGATTGGTATGCCTTGCAAACTACTCTAAAGGAGTTGAGATTTACTTTCTTGAGAGAGTAAGGATCCTTTCCATGAAGCCAACTTCTTATGGAATCTCTCAATAAGTTTATTCCAACCACCTTCCTCAAGTTTTCTCCCACATAAAGGAATTCCCAAATAAAATTTTGGGAGCTTTTTGATGTTACAATCTAGGATAGTGGCCAGTCTATATTGTTGTTCTTCATCAACATTTATGAAGTAGTAAGAACTTTTCCTAAAATTTATTTTTTCCGATAGCTCTTTCATAATTTTTGGTGATACCTTTGATAGTCTTGGCTTCTTGAACAACAACTTGTCCCAGAAGAACCGTATCATCAACGAACTACTACAGACATTGGTTCTCCACGCCATGGGAAACTTTGACCCCTTCCATGCTACCCTCTCTCTAGGATTTGATGCATAACTTGCTCAAGGTTTCAACCACAATTATATACAAAAAGGGGGATAAAGGATCCCCTTGTCTCAGGCCCCTTTCAGATTTGAAGAAACCATTAGGTTTCCCATTGATGATAACTGAGAAACTTATATCTTTAGTATAGGCTTGAATCATTTTAATAAAATGTGGATGATATCCCAATCTAGATAAAAGGGAATACAAGAAGTCCTAAAAACCCTATCATAATCCTTTTGCATATCTAGCTTCAAAATCATAGTTTTCAAAAGATCCACAAAATGAATGGTTTCATGAATAGTGATTATGCTGTCCAAAATTTGTCTTCCTGGCACAAAGGCCCCTTGGTTGGGAGAAATGAAATCACTAAGATTTTATCTTAGTCCGAAATCTACTAGCTTGGACAAGATATTATAAATGGTGTTACACAAGCTTATGGGTTTGCAATCACCGAGATCCTTAGATCTAGGATTTTTAGGTATGAGAGATATAAAGGTATGGTTAATTTGTTTGAGAATGCAACCTAACTGAAAAAATTATTGGACAACATCGATGACATCAGTCTTGACAATATCCCAATAGATTTGGAATAAAAATCTAGAAACTTGTTTGGACCCAAGCTTTTGTCACCTTCCATAGCATCTAGAATACCTTTGATATCCTCTTCGAAGGGATAAAAATAAGCTCCATATTCTCACTTTGACTGATAAAGAAGCTCGAAAAGATTCAAAATCTCTTCTCTGGTGATCTTGTCATTAAGAAGATCCTCCGTAAAGAGGTTTTGAAAAAGGAAATAATGGTGGAAGCTATTTCTTTGTCCTCAGTGACCAAATCCCCATTTTATTTCTTGAATTATTGAATACGAAGTTTGTTGGCTTTAATAGTCATAGAAGTATGAAATAATTTGGTGTTTTAGTCCCCTTCCTTTAGCCAGGTGATTCTCGATTGTTGTTTCTAGTACACCTCTTCCCTATGCAAAATATTGTGATAGTCAGAGAGAAGGATCTTCTCTTTCACTTTATCCTTAGAACTCCACCCCCTTGTTCCATATTTTCTTCAAGAATTCTGAGATCCTCTACTATTATAATTTTTTGAAGGAATATGTTTCCAAAATATTCTTGTTCCATATATTCATATTAGTTTTAATATTTTTGAGCTTGGAGGTCACCTTGAACATGTTGTTTCCTTTCACCTCTATACTCCACCAATCCTTAATTCTCTGTTCCAAGTCCGGATGAGTAGTCCACATATTTTCAAACCTAAAATGTCTGCTGATGGGGTTCTCCCTAACACTAATTTTGAGGATAAAATGATTTTGATCCGACCCGATCTGTGGAAGAGAAGATAAGGAATATTGTTGTTCCTGAATCCATTGAGTGTTAACCAAGAAACAATCCAACCTAATTTGGATTAATTTAACCCCTTCTCTCTTGTTGGACCATGTAAATTTGGAGATGCTAAGGTTCAAATAAATTAAATAATTCCACCCCATGAAGTTACCAAGATCCTCCATACTCTCAGTGAAAACATTAATACCACCTTTCTTTTCAGACAGAATAAGAGGGGTATTGAAGTTGCCACCGATGATCTAGTTTAAGTCACTAAACATTCTTCTGAAGGTGGTCAGATGCTCCCAAAGTTCTCTTCTACCCACTGTCATGTTGGGGGCATAGATATTTGATAGAATAAATTGTTTTCTAGTACTTGACTTCCATAAAGCAAATAGCTACATGGTGTTGACTATTGATAAGGGGGAAGCCTTCTAATATATCTCTTTTCCACAAGCATAATAACCCTCCAGAGGCACCAGCCGATGGTTGATAATGAAATATAGATTATTTCCAAAGAATAGACTAAAAATATCTCATCCTATTTTCATTCATCTTAGTTTCTTGTAGCATTATCACATCAGGTTTCTCTTTAAATTTCAAATCCCTCAAAATCCTATGCTTACTTGGGATGATTTAAGCCCCTAATATTCCAAGAAATGCAAATCATTTATGGTGGAAGGATTTATTACCTATATTTAATGGTTTTTTATTACCCCCATGATGTCTTTCTTTGTTTCCTTGTCCCTTTTCCCCCTTTCTGATGGTATTCTTGGTGATGCCTTATTAGCCCCAACATCTTCCTTGGATCTAGTTCTAGGTGTTTGTATCTGATTTGGGGATGGCCTAGACTCTGAGATGTGAAGATCCAAGCACACCTTAGTTGGACTATCTTTTACTCCTTTCTTTTCTTCCATACTTCCATCTTGCGTTGCTTCCTTAACTAGACTAACTTTGGCTCCTTCCTTACCCTCCAAGCTACTAGTTTGGATCACTTTCATCATCATCTCCAAAGCCCCTATTCCCATTGAACATCCTCCTCCACTATGGATATGTCCTCCAAATTAACATCCAACATTTTATACATATTTCTTACCAATATTGTTTCCTCCAGTCTTTGGGAAAAGAAACTTGCCTCAAATAATTCTGGGACTATTGATATGATTATACTATCTTCTTGGAAGTCTTCAAATACTACCATATCATCATTAATGACAAGTTCTTGGACCACTTCCTTGTTGTTGTCCTTATTCTGACCTTCTGTTTCCAAAGTATTTTCTGGATATTTATCTTCGGTGACTTGATCCTTAGTCTCAGCATGATTGGGTATCTACCTCCATGAATGGTTGATCTTTGATGGTCCACTACCATTTGGTGGCATAGGTCCCTTACCTTTCAAATCCTCCTTACTAACATTCTTATTCTTCTTGAGCAGGGATTTCTAGGCTACCTCCTCTTTTCCCTAGGACATGTCTTGAGATTGTGACCCACTTTAAAGCAAGGAAAAACACATAAAAGGGGTGAACTCATAGTCGATCTTCTGGTTGTGGACTCCCCAGGGATCCTTGATCTCAATGTTTCTTGGTAGTGGTGTTTCGAGACCACATTAACATAGAATCGAGAAAATAAAAGCCTTGTTCTGGCACAGGTAACTAGATAAATTATAACCAGGGCACCTATAGCCTTAACGATCCCTTATAAGATATCTAGGTCCCAATATTCCATCGGGAGCCCGGGAATCTAGACCTAAACAAGGTATTCTTTGATAACCATCTCCATAGGATTGAATCATGACTTGCCATTTTTGAATCAGGACCACGGTGTGCCCCATGAATAAAGGATCTCCAACTAAGATACTTAATAAATCCTCCTCAAGGGAAAGATGAATAAAAAAGAAATCATTAGTGTAGGCCACTATTTCCATCAATCCTTTGGGCATCCATTTTCTATTAGCCCATTTCCTAAACTCTTCAATATTGGGTCTACTACCAGGAATCTTGGCCAGGATGGTATTACACATTGAGGACTGGACCCGGTTGGCCAGGGATTCTGGTATTTCCAAAGAAACGTCATTTTCATTGCAGACATGGTCAAAAATAAGAGAATGTACTTGTTTAACAGGGCTCCAACCACCGTCATGCCCATGTGACTAGGGGCATTCTATCCATCTACACTTTTTCCCTTTCTTTGGTAAATTATGCATCTTTTCTACCTACCTAGACTCGCCCCATGATCCCCTACATTAGGAGCCTCATAATATTCTCTCTCAAACCAAATTCAAAAGAAACACTCCAAAGATCGCTCCTGCTCCAACCATCGTAAATTAAAATGAATTTATAAAACTAGGACCTAAAGTTATTTTTATATAAGGTGATCGGTATGTCTCCCAACCCACCTTTTCACTTAAACAATTGACACATACACCTAGGTTTATAATATTTAATATTAGAAATATAATCATTTCATGATATTAAATATTTAACCTAAAGCATATACCTAGGTTAGCATATTTAATAATAGAAATAGAAATATTTCATATTATTAAATATTAACCTATATAATAGTTATGGACCCATAATAATTAAGGGGTAGCCAACCCAATTAATCATTATGTTCCAACACTTCCCGATGAGGGTCATCAATCCTCTTCATTAATAATGTCAATCTAGGGCTGGTGTCCGAAGGTTGTATGCATTAAGAGAAGAAGATCTTGGAAAGCAGCTCCTTTAAACACAATCCAAACTTGCATAAAATAAATCACACATGTAGAAATTTAAAGGCACACTTGCAGAAATATAAACACACTTGCATAAATAAATCTTGCATGAAAGAAATCAAACTTGCGTAAATGAAATTTCTGAATTAAAAATAACTAAAAGATAAAAAGACACCTGTAGGTTCACAACAGAAATTATATTGAAGAAGGATCACATAACATGAAATTAGAAGTTTACAACAAAGGAGAATGAAAAAAATAAAGAAATTAACATAACACATTGATCCATATTCCTTGGAATGAGTGGCCAGCTCATTCCTTGGAAGAGGACTTAATTCATACTTTTAATTAAAAACTTGCAGAATGATTTCACTCAGAAGATTGGAAAGAAAGAATGGATCTTTATTCCTTGGGAGAAAAATTACATATCTTAGTGTGGAAGGTTGCATTTATAATTCATGCATCCAACCAACTCATTATTTTAGGAAATACAATCTGATCTTATCTTTATTCCAATCCTAACAACTAAGATCTCCATCTCCACAAAATATGGAGAGAGATATATTATTAGAGTCAAAGTCTAATCACATTTAGGTTAATTAATTATGCATAATATAAATTGATTATTTAATTAATTTTATTACTTAAATAATGTTGTTATATCGTTATTATATATTATTGTTGTATTTTGTTATATGGTTTTATCAACCATATTTGTCTTTTATTTTCACATGTATAATTGTTATAACAATTATGTGCTTCCCGGATGTAATATTGGAAGTAGTTGTGAGTTTAGTTTTACATGTGCAACCTATTTCTTTGTCTACACATGGTTGTTCAATTCCTATAAGAATTGCAGCACTCCATTGTATTTTGGATTGATTTCACATTAATAAAATTTATAGGCTTCCATCCCTATTTTGTGAAATTACATTTGGTTTCAGAGCAGGTTGAAGGATATTGGAGGATTGCAGCAGAGTTTGAGGAGCATTAGAGAAGCTTGTGCAAGAAAAGAGAGCCAGAGTTGCCTCTGCAACTTCCCAACCCCATCCCCTATAATACCACCATCAAATTCCTCAAAACCGCCATCAAATTCCTCAAAACCACCTTTATTCATTGCAATTAAGGTTGAGGAGGATAGAATTCACCAAGGAAGAGATTACAAGCTCAAAGGAAGGAAGAAAAATGATCTAAGGTGCCATACACACTCAAAACCGCCTTCATTCTCACCAAAACCACCTATCATTTTTTCTTTTATGGAATTTTTGCTCAAAACCACCTTTCCAAAACCGTGGTTTTTTGAAGAGGTATGGTTTTACAGTTTGGAAGTGTTTAATTACATTTTCTCTTTACATATAATTGTTTAGCTTAGCACCCAAGTGGCTAGCATAACTTTTGTAAGACACTTCCCATCAAGAGAGGTCAAGGGGTCAAATCCCCCTCCCTCACCCACTACCAAATTTGGTGGAAAATTTAGTGGAACCACTAACTTTAGCGGAAAATTCAAATTTAGTTATAACTAACTAAATTTAGCGAGAAAAACCCTATTTTAGGGAAAAAAATTTTTTCTCCACTCTGCATATTTTTGCATTCTGAGCACATTTTTCCAAAGGAGGCTACCTAAAAACTTCATTTTGAGCTATATTTTTTACGTTTTTTTTCTCAGCAAGCCATATTGGGCTCCACAGGCCACTAGGGCCCACAAAACAAAAAAATTTTCTACCATTCAATTTTTATAAATTTTTGAATGTAATTGCATGCTGTAATATATTGTACTAATTTTTCAGTTTCCATAAGTCAACCGCAAAAACTTTGTAACTCGATCGAAAACTAGTAAAATTGTAATAAAAACAACAAAAAATTGGTTTTGTAACACTCACGAGATCCTAGATCTCATTCGCAACATTCGGTATATACGTGCCTTTGGGAAGCGCTTACGGGTAAAGCCATCATGACTACTACTACACTTAATGCCTAATATAGCTGCAACAATGTCATTTCTGGGCATCAACCCTTTAAATCGAGGGGAGTAATAAGGTCACAATGCACACACTATGAGCCATCCCATCCATCTGTGAATGATTGCACGACATAAATCTAGACTGAGAAATTATCCAAGTATATAGTGAAGTTACGTGCGTGTATGAGGATATTTCTTTGAGCCGGTGTCAATAATCACATAGACCCCTTTCAATATTGTCTTGGTACCACGTATTGAATTATTTCACGTACATTAATGCCTCTTTCACGTACCACCGTATATAGAAAGGGTGAGCTTCTTCTTCCATGTACCACCGAGTATATTGGAAGGGCACGTGCATATATAGAAAGGTTCGGTATATCAGATTGATGATATATAGATTGGGAGACCTTATACCTGGAGTGATAAGAGCCAAACCCTGTCAATGATCTCTACAAAATGGGCACCAATGCCCCCAAATTTTTTTCTTCCGATTCACAATTACTCAGAGGAAACAACTATGCTACATGGAAGACAAAAATTAAGACACAACTTGAGTTTGAAGAGATCTAGCCTACTATGAATGGTACTCTGACCAGATCAACTATTAATACAACACAACAATGGTAGTTTGATAAAGCAGATCAAAAGGCCAAACTCATCATCTTGTTTGAGTGTCTAATGATGTGCAAACCCCACATTCGAGATGCCAAAACAGCCAAAGAAGCATGGGATAAGTTGAGCATAGTATACGAGGCCAAGAACAAGAATGTTATACTAAATTTGTAGAGTCAATTACACACATTGAAGTTCAAGCAAAATGAGAAAATCAAGCTTTCTTAAGAAGAGTTGTAGAGTTGAGGGCTTCACTTCTAGCCCTAGGAGAAGTGGTCACAGATGATGCTCTCATTCCCATTATTCTGAGAGCACTCCCCTCTTCTTACCATATTTTTTTTACAACACTAAACGTGTTAGATATGACCGTTAGTTTTGACAAGTTGGTAAACCTACTGCAACAAGAGGAAGCAATGCACAATAAGGATGATGAAGAAGAGCAGGCACTTTCTTCACATCAAAATGGAAAGGAAAAGGTAAAGGAAAACCTAATTCCTATCAAAATCCCAAAATCAAAATCAATATCAAGGGGACAAACAACAAAAGAAGCAATGTCCAATTTGCAAAAGAGGACATGACCTACAAGATTGTTGGTATAATACTTACAAGAAAGGTTCATCTAGCAAATCTGGACCTCAAAACAATCTTACAAGGGACATTCTAACTACAATCAAGGGCAGAAAAAAGGGGAACTAGAAAAGAAGACCCCATCAACAAGGAAATATTGTTGAGCAACAAGAACAGTCAGACAATGAAGACTACTTGTTCACTGCTCGATCAAGTGAACCATCCACGTCATCTAGTGATGTTTGGTATGTTGATTTGGGGCCACTCGACACATGACCAGCCACAGAGACTAGTTTATTTCAATGAGGGACACGCCATCAAAAATCATGTTTCATTGGGAGATGATTCTTCATATACAGTTTAGGGGATTGGGAACATTTCTCTACCCCTTGGTTCATGTAACTGTAGACTTTCAGATGTCTTATATGTCCCTAGGTTGACAAAGAATCTACTTTTATTCAGTCAAATCCTTGATCACAATCTAAAAATTGACTTTGATAGTCATTCCAAAAGAAAACATGTTTGATTTGAGATAAATCACGAGGCTCAAAAATAGTTACAAAGCCTCTAATGTGGGATGCATGTTCCAACTTGATTTTGTCCACAGAGATGATCAAGCACTTGTGGCTAAGAACTCTACCTCAACACAGTTGTGGCATCAGAGACTTGGTCATGTAAGTTTCAAGTATCTCAAGACACTTCACCAACGCAATATGGTACATGGGCTACCATCTCTTCAAAAGGATACATACAAGTGTCCTCACTTGCCTAGTAGGAAAACAACATAGAGCTTCATTCTAGAAGAGTACATTTCGAGCTCATGGTCAACTTGACCTAGTTCATACCGATCTTTGTGGTCCGATGCAACCAAGTCATTCTGGATTCTAGTACTTCATGCTTTGTGTTGATGACTATTCAAGAAAATGTGGATTTTTTTCTTCGCAAGAAAAGTGAAGCTTTTGAAACTTTCAAGAAGTTCAAAGTAGTAGTTGAGAATGAAACTGGTCATCACATCAGAACTCTCCACTCATATCGAGGGGGGAATTCACTAGTAATGAGTTCAAAGACTACCTACAAACTCACGGGATTCATCGACAAATGCCTCCTCCACACACACCGTAACAAAATGGTGTTGAGAGAAGAAGAAATCATACTATCATGGAAATGGTGTGATGCATGATCGATGACTTTGGACTTGCAAAGACATTCTAGGAAGAAGCAAAAAGAAAGACAACAATGTATTTGTTGAATAGAGTGCCCATAGTTGCTCTTAAAGAGTAACACCACAAGAAGCATGGTCAAAACTAAAAACCATCTATTGCACACCTTAGAGTATTCAGGTGTAAAGCAAGCATGCACATACCCAAGAAGAACATAAATAAATTGGACATGAAGTCACAAAAACTTATCTTCATTGGGTATAGTGAAGAGACTCTTGGGTACAGATTAATGGATCCTAAGACTAGAAAATTATACACCAGCAGAGATGTTGAGTTTTTTTGAGAAGAAGGAAGCAGAGTCCTCCTCCAGACTCACCAGATGTAGATTTTTCACCAGTTGTAAAATTGAAGTTGATGTTCCCTCAGAAGATGAAAGTGATGATGGGGATGATGGTGTTGATTAGATAGAACCACGACCCATGGAATAGTTCAACGTATGCCCAAGTGGTGTACTAGCACATTACGAGATGCAAGAATGGATGCTCCACCAGATACATCCACCCATGGACCACGAACTCATAGTAAAGCAAGAGAAGAAGTTAAATTTTATTTGATGAGTAGAGTTATTGAATCTGATGAGCCCTCTATAGTCCAGAAGCCCTACAGTCAAAATCTTGGAAAGATGCCATGGATTTTGAATATCAATCGATGTGATGAAGAATAACACTTGGCATCTTGTCGATCTTCCACCAGGAAAGAAACCCATTGGATGCAGATGGATATTTAAAACAAAGTACAAAGCAGATGGGACAGTGGACAAGTATAAAGTGAGACTAGTAGTAAAGGGGTATGCACAAAAATAAGGCATAGACTACGAGGAGACATTTTCTCCCACAACTAAGATCAAAAAATCAAATGATCTTTTCTCTAGCTGCATAGTTTGGATGGAAATTCCATCAGATGGATGTAAAAAGTGCCTTCCTAAATGGATATTTACAAGAAGAAGTCTACATGACTCAACCTAAGGGATATGTAGTACCTGGTCAAGAAGCAAAGGTATGCAGACTCAGGAAATCTCTGTATGGCCTCAAACAGCACCCCGGCATGGTACATCAAGATTGATGAGCATCTCATATAACATGGATTTGTTAGAAATCCATACGATCCCAATCTTTACCTCAAAAAGCAAGGGGGAGATTGTGATTGTCATTGTCTATGTCGATGATCTAGTCATCACTAGCAGTTTAGTGAGGATGATCGATGCAATGAAGAAAGATCTTAATCGATCATTCGACATGACCAATCTCGGGATGATGCATTATTGTCTTGGATTAGAAGTATGGCAAAAAGAGAATCACATTTTTTTTCTCAGATGAAATATACCAAGACAATGCTCAAGAAATTCAGGATGATGGATTGCACACCAATTACTACACCCATGGAGAATATATTGTCAGTTATCTCATTCAGATCCATCTCCTGAGGTAAGTGCCACTCTCTATCGGTAGTTGATTGGGAGTCTCATTTACCTGACCTACACTAGACCAGATATCAGCTTTGTAGTAAGCTATCTATCCAGGTTCATGCAGAACCCAAAGTTTGTCATTGGAAAGCAACAAGGTGCACATTTTGAGATATCTCAAAGGATCAAGTGGATCTTGGTCTAGAATACAAGAAGAATGAAAACTTCTTCTTGACTGGATATTCGATTCAGATCATGCAGAAATATTGATGATAGAAAAATCCACTTCTGGATTTGTATTCTTTATGGGATCTAGACCAATATCATGGGGAAGCAAGAAACAACACTTCATTTCTCGCTCTTCCATAGAAGCCAAGTATCGTTCTACAGAGAAGTTGTCTATGAAGCGATTTGGCTACGTCACATACTAGAAGGACTTGGAATACCACAGACAAACCAACCACCATGTATGTTGACAATGAAGGTGTTCTCAAACTTGTTCACAATCCATTTTTTCATGAGAGAACAAAGCATTGATTAGGTACAGTTCATTTCATACACGAACATGTGTTAAAGCACAACATCCAACTTCAATTTTGTCCAACAGCTAAACAACGGGCAAATATCTTCACAAAGTCACTTGCACGTGACAAGTTTGAGTTGTTCAGAGAGTTCCTCTCCTCATCTCTTGAGACAATGCACAATTAAGGGGGAATGTTAGGTTAATTAATTATGCATAATATAAATTGATTATTTAATTAATTTTATTAATTAAATAATAATGTTATATGGTTATATTATAAACCATATTATTGTTGTATTTTTTATATGGTTTTATCAACCATATTTGTCTTTTATTTTCACATGTATAATTTTTATAATTATTATAACAATTATGTGCTTCCCGATGTAATATTGGAAGTAGTTGTGAGTTTAGTTTTACCTGTGCAACCTATTTCTTTGTCTGCACATGGTTGTTCAATTCCTATAAGAATTGCAACACTCCATTGTATTTTGGATTGATTTCACATTAATATTTTTTGTTTGTGGAACTTTTGATGCTCAAATGATACACTTTTTCCTCGATTGCAGTTCACTAAAAGTTAGATTTCTCTTTATTGGTAAAACTTGTAGAAAATATGAATGAGGTTTTTTTAAACACATTTCTATGAAAAAAAACCTCTCTTATTTTCCATTTGACTTTGTTGTTTCTGTTTGTGGAACTTTTGATGCTCAACTGATATGCTTTTTCCTTAGACTGCACTCACTAAAAGTTAGATTTCTCCTTATTGGTAAAACCTGTAGAAAATATGAATGAGGTTTATATTAAAAACATTTCTATGAACAAAAACCTCTCATATTTTCCATTGGATTCTCTGATTATTCACAATTCCTCAAAATTGTCAATTTGTTTATGCGGAGTTCCTGGAGCTAATTCCAATGGTTACAAAGCTAACATTACTTTGTTGATGCATGTTATAGAGCTAACTCTAATGGTTCTAGAGATAACATTACTTTTTTGATGCAGGTTACAGAGCTAACTCTAATGGTTCTAGAGCTAACGTTACTTTGTTGATGCGGGTTCCGAGCCAACATTATTTTTTTGATGCGAGTTCCTGAGCTAACATTACTCTATTGATGCAGGTTATGGAGCTAACTCAAATGGTTTGAGAGCTAATGTTACTCTACTGATGAAAGTTCTATAGCTTAATCCAATTGTTCTAGAGCTAAATCTGCAAGTTTCAGAACTAAAACTGTAAGTTCCAGAGCTAACTCTAATTGTTTCGGAGCTAACTAAAAATAGATATAACTTTTACACACGATCTCGAATTAAGATGATTATTTTTTTTAACTTGCATAATTTTTTGAGAGGAATCTGAATATGAAATCATATTTGAGTTTTGATATACCATCCATAATAAATACCAATTTTACCACAACTAGCATTATCTTTCCTTTATGGCCTGCATGCACAAGACTTTGCATCTTTCCTAAATAATCAATAGGATTAGTCAACAAAATATATAAAAAAGATTTATAAAGAATGAAAAATATATATATCCTATATTATATCTTAAGGAAACTATAAGTTCCAGATTACATTTAAATCCACTTTCAAAGGTAACTTGAAGGACAAAATAATGGTAATTTATGGCCTCATCATCCCCCATAATGTTAAGTGGGATAACATATGCCAATAGATTACCCGCACGTGGTACTATAGGATTTACAATCCTTAAACCATAATTTTTTAGGCTAGCATATCGGTGAAGGAATTATAACACCTTCATCATACTCAATTTACTTTTTGGTACAAAAGGATTTGAAATCTCAAAGATCATCCCATGATCAATGGTTAAGTATGATTTTTGAGTTTTACATGTTCTAAAAATTTATCATAAAATCTTATTGAACCCAAGCATATAGGATCACTTTATAACCAAGGACCTCCTTAATAATATGTTTGCCTTTGGATGTTTACCAATAAACTCAATAACACTAAATAGTTTACTAAAGACCGCCTTTAAGGTCTTTGTAGACTTCTTTCTAAAAAATAAGCCAAGGAGGTATACATGCCTCGAAGGTCTTTTTATACTTTCCCAAAGGTATTTTACACTTGACCGAAGGTGTTTTACACATACCAAGTTCCATTAGGAGGTGAAATTGTCACGCACAATCCCCTCAATCGCAACTTTGACAATCCAATTTTTTTCACAAAAGTGACAAAATTTACAGCACTCGAGGTTTTGTGAAGATGTCAATAACCTACTTTTCATTTGGCACAAACTTGAGATTTATCTCATTACTTAGCACCTTCTCATAGATGAAGTGTATATGTATTTCAATGTGCTTAGTCCTCAAATGTTTGAGATGGATTCTTAATCAAGAGTAATATAACTTTGACCACCACATAGAAGAGGAATACTTCCCTTAGCTTCCATGTGTATCTCTACCAACATCCGCTGCAGCCAAATGGCTTATTTTCTTCTTCCATTGTAATTATCTACCTCAGTAGAAGAAATGGAGACTATTGATTACATTTTTGCTCCAAGTAATGGTTCCTACACCAAAAAAATTGAACACATATCCAATATATTTTATAACACAACATCAATATAGTTAGAATCAAAAAATCCATATAAGATAGCATTTTTATTTTTAGTATAATGCAACTCATAATTGATTGTTCCTTTAATATATCTAAAAATTCTTTTTGCAAGATTCCAATGATCTTTAAAAAAATTCCTGCATAAACCTTGAAGTAATTCCTACTGTATAGGAAATATCTAATCTAGCTATAGTTAGATAAATCAAACTATCAACCAACAAAATATATAAAATAAGATCAACCTTTTTCATATGCTTTGATTCAAGATCAATATTTATTCCAACTTCCATTATAGTAGAAAATGGTTTATAATCAATCATAATAAAAATTTTCAATACATTGGTTACATAGTGTGTTTTGAAAACATACCAATAGAATAAAATATATTCATATAAAGAGCATGATGTGAGAGACCTAGCTCATTCATTTCAAAGTATTATTTTAATTTATCTTTAATATTATGAATTAAAAAAGAAAAATCACCAATGATAAGAAAATCATCAGCATATATGCATATAATGATAATATCGAGCCTTCTTACTTAATAAATATATAATTTTTAGAAGAACAATAAAAAAACTTAACATTTTAAAGAAGGAAACAATTTTTGCATATCAAGCTTTAGGAGCTTGCTTTAAACCATAAAAGGATTTCTCAACTTACAAACATACTTTTCTTTACCAATTTCTTCAAATCCTTTAGGTTGAAACATGTAAAGTTCTTATTTTAAATCAAAATTCAAAAAACCATTTTTCTTATCCATTTGGTGAATTCCCACCTAAAAATGAGCAGCAATAGCAAACAAGGTCCCAACAGTACTCATCTTAGCTATAAGAGAAAAGGTCTCAACATAATCAATACCTAGTTTCTGAGTGAAACCTCTAGCAACAAGTCTAGCTTTATGTTTTTCAATACTACCATCAACATTATATTTTACTTTGTATAACCATATAGACCCTATAACACTTCATGGCTTAGGTTCATACAAGGTCATTAATGCATGGTACATATGATGGCTTCTGGTCATTTTCCTAAGGTTAATAAGATTTGAAATTTCTAACATAGATTGAGCCCATTTTGGTTTCTTAGCTAGGAAGATAGGAGTTTTAGAAACATCCATAGCATTAAAACATCATCATGACCATTTAACAAATCAGAAACATAATTAGAACCATCATTTAAAAGTATTGACATGAATGACATTACCATTAATAGATGAACAAAAACATTTTTCTGAAACAACAACATTGCAGTTTTTAGACACTTCCCTTTTTACAAGGTCGTAAATCCTTAGACCTATAGTGTTAATACCATATCCAAAACAATAAAAAAGAATTCATATCAAGTTTCTTTCTTTTCTTTTTAGGGATATATAAAGAATCATTTAATGAAGCAACTTCAAGAGAATAAGACAACACATGTAAACCTGTCACTAGATTATATCTAGACATTTCATATAAGCTTTGATAATTAACATGTTCTAACCTTTCATGCCATATTTTTAACTATTCAAACTTTGAGATATAAAACAAGATGCGAAGAGAAATCATCACAAGATATTTAGACTATTTCTTTGAATTCCTTCAACAATTAAATTATCATCACTATCCTTGATGTACCAAGTGTCATTCAAAATTTTAATAGATAATCCATCATGAGTTAGTTGAGAACATGATAAAAGATTATTTTTCAATTTAGGAACAAGTAAAATATTATTCAAAACACCATTAAAATTTTTACTTTTCCTTTCTCTATTGCTTCTAAATATGAGTTATCACCAAGATACACATGTTCATTGATTTTTACAATATCAAGAAAAAAATTTGAAACACCAGTCATATGGTTTGATGCACCTGAATCTAGAATCCATTCAGAATTAGATGAAGAGTATAATGCAACATATAAAGCAACAGTTTTAGGAATATCATTAGAACTATCCTTTTTCCTTAAATTATATTTAGAAGAAACATATTGTTTTTTATTTTTATGGATATATTTATTAGATTTGTAATCTTTATTATTATGCATAAATTTAACACATTTGTGACAGATTACCATTAAATCTTACATGCAATTGTTCGGAAGAAACAATTTTCTTATCACTAATGAATATTTAGTTCTAAGCTTTTTATCGTGGAGGGACTTTCCAAAATTGAACTTTGAATTCTAAGCAAGAAGTGCTTGATAGGCATTATCCTTAGAATTGAAGTTCATCATCACTTTCTCTTCATGTATAAGAAGAGCACTCAAATAATTTAAATCTGACAATTCATCTTCATTTTGATATTTAGAATTTAGGATAGAAATAAAATTTCTAAACTTTTCATGAATATTTAACTGAATAATAAAGTAGATTAGTTTTTTACAAATTAAGTCACAATTGTATCCATCTAATTGTGCTTTAATATTTTTATCTTGGCTAAGAAATTAACTAAGTTTTCATCTCCTTTCATAGGATTTGTAATAAATTATAAAAAAAAATTAATAATCTTAGATAAGCATGTACCTTCATGCATGGATTCTAATTATGTCCATACCTCTTTCAGATGTTCGATATTACAAATGTGTAGAAGATATTCATCATTCATGTTACATAGAATCATGGAAAGGGCCTCCTACATACATTGTGAGAATGCATTCATGTTATCCACGATCGTTTGACAACTGGTGGGCACAAGCTCAATTCTGAAACAATTGTCCAAAGTTTCCTCATCATAAGTTCCGATTTGACCCTGATATTCTAAATATTGTAGTTGGCTCCATTTAGGATTGGGATTTATCGAGGAGCATAAGGATGTGGTTTTGATGACTACATTGAAATCGTAATGAGATGATGAGAATGGTGAAGTGTGAGAGGAATAATATGAGTTCATTCATGTGTGAATGAGGTAAAATTTTCTTATTTCAAATATTCCTTAAAGGCTTTACTCGCAACATTATGATGTGATGAGAAGATAGGTGATGAAAGAGGTGTGAAAGAGAGAGAATATGAGCTGAATAAGAGATCAAAATTTTTGTATCATACAACTAGATGAAAGTGATCAAAACTCTGATAAGTCTAAGTTTTTCTTAGAAAAATAGGGATTTTGAGCTTCCTTGCAAGTTGGATCTTGTAAAAGGTTAAGTGGGTGCTTGACTGAATTCTTGGGAGTTGTTGCTTCCATGCAAGTAGGAGCTTGTTAAAGGTCAAGTGGGTGCTTGGATAAATTTTGGAGTGGGTGCTTCAAGTTGAGTGGATGTTCAACAAATTGAAATATTTGTAATCTTCATAGGAAAATTGTCCAAATTAATACTTGACTTTAGTGGGGTTTTCTCCCTTTAAGGGTTTCCAACATTAAACCTTGTGTTCATGTGTACGTTCTTTTCATTTTCTCATGTTTGAATGTATTTTTCTTCTCATGGTGAAATTTGATTAAGATTAAATAGCTTGTTGAGATTTGAAATTAATTTTAAAATTTGAAGAAGCACTGGTTCACCCTTCTCCTCTTAGTGCTTGTGTTTCCAACATTCCTCAACTAATCAATTCGTTATTTCTTACTCACTTGTATCTTCTATAAAACTAATTTCCCCTTTTTATCATCCTTCAATTTTTTCTATTCAAATATATCCTAAATCCCTTGCTTCTTGGGATACTACTTTCTCTACCAATTTCTCTAAAGTCTCAACTTCAGTAATCTTACTGTCTTCCTTGTTGTTCTACCCTGTATTTATTTTATTCTTTATATACATTCGTCTATTTATTCTTCTATCTCTATTTTTAATGCTAATTGTATTTATGGAAATTAATCCCCTTTGTTTTTATATCCCAAGGTTACTGATCTACCCCATCCTACCATGTCATCTATTATTATATATATGTTAGCTATGATGTTATACTATTTAATTTCTGTAAACTATTATATATTTTTAATATACACTTGTCATATTATTTATAATTTAGTATGTGGATGAATTAACCAGTGGTACAAACTTATCCACTTATAATAATAGATAATAGTTAATACCAAGTTATTAACTTGTTTGACTTCCTATATTAATAACATTTTCTAAGACTTACTTTACAATTAATTATTCTCCAAACCCAAACCATATCATCTTCTCTTTTATTTATAAGAGAATAGAGCTAGTGTGTGTAGACTCTCATTTTGGTATTTCATGTCTAGTAACAACAAAAATATTGTATCACTGTTGCACTATCCCACACTTGTTCAATTTGACCAATTAGGTTATCCATATCTATTTATTACTCATTCTTTCTTGCATACGTAACCTAGTTGTTTGCATAACGATCATATTAATCCATAAAATTATGTTATATCCTTACACATTAAAATTCCAATTCCTAGATAATTTACACATGCATATGGGACCAAATCACCTACAAATGGACATAATTCCATATGCTATGAACCCACCTATCTGATTTGGTACCTTTCCTCCAACGTTAAATTTATTGATTTTAATATCTTTCGTACACTTCTAGTTGGTCTTTCCTAATTTTTTAGATCCGAACACATATTTAAAAAAGTTATTCATCTCCCATTAAGGAAGGTCATTCTATATACCTAGTACCTAACATCCTAATGATAAAATACTAAGATCAATCAAAAGAAAAGATACTCCAAAACTCCCTTGAGCTTCATATAATATGCATACTCATTCTATGGAATTCATCCACTTAGGTTTATAAATACAAAAGATGCATTATCAAATTCAAGTGAATCTAGGGGAAAATGTAAAGTATAATCACGTTGTTACAAGATCATAATTATCAATATGGTTTCATACATTCTAGATATCACATGCTAGGTGAGAATGATGTGTGGTTTGAACTCTCTTCATAGTAGCGAAACATCAACGATGCACAAGGGTTCCCATAACCCACATAATGTTTGTTTTACAGAATCTCTCTCACCATCTAGGATTTTAAATATTGAATCATTTACACAATGAGCATCACACAATACCATAGGCCCATAATCTAGATAGGATCATGAAAAGAAGTAGTTCTCAAACATAAAGGTTGCGAATTTGAAATCATATAGGGACAAGGGAATATAGAAAAGGCCATAGCGGGGGTATGCTTTGGTTTATACCATATTCTTTGGTCCAAGAAGATGTTCAAAACATAATATCAATGGAAAATCTATGTTAGATTAGGTCAGCCTAGATCAGCATAGGAAACAAAATATCAGTCCTGTTCTCTTCTCCTTCTCATTGCTAGTAATTAACATCATTTATCTATTATTATCTATCTTGTTTCATATATTATCCTGATATTGTTGCAATTAGCCTTGGAAACTAGTTGATTAGGATAATATTCAATTAGTTACTACCCCTCAAATAATTGACCATTTACATTAAATTAGTGTGTGTCATAATCATTGTGGAAGATATTTATTCTTACTCTATCAAATTCAATCTAGATAATCTTAAATAAATTATGGTAGTTGTACGAAATTAAATCAACATGTGACCTTCTTCGATGCCGAATTCTCGAGGTCATGTTAAGATAGTTGGTGTAGAATGTAAATGGGTATATGCATGGTAGCGATGAATGAGATAATGAGGAAACCTTATGTCTTCAACATGCAATATCGGATCTGTGAGTCCAAGGTAAAGAAAGCCATCCTAAGATGAAGTGGTGTAATGGAATGGTCAGATAGAATAGCTACTCGGAGGCTCCAGTCGATATCGAGCTCTACCAAGATTCTGTCTACTAGTTGTGGAACACATGGAAAGTGACACAGTAGACACCTCGTATAGATTTCCAAAAAAGGTCATGGAAGTGAGAACAAGAGGCGTAATGGAACCACAGGGTCTATGGGAGGTTTTTGGTCTAGTTCGAAAGCCTTAGTTTGATAAAATGCTATATTCAACACCAAAACTGTGAAAAAAATTCAAGTGGAAGTGGTGATGATCTAAATACTAGTGCACATAAACCAGTGTCGATGTTTAAAAAGGTCATTAGGCCCGTTGGGTTATGGGATATGGGGATCAAAATCATGAATTCATGGAGGATTAGATCTTTATATGGTCATATGTGTAATCAAGCCCTATTTCCAAGAGAAGTCCAATAATCATAGGCTTGATTAGCTACAATGTTTAATGTGTTTAATTATTCTATATTCTCATAATACCTAGAAGGTGTACATAAAACTAACACGAATAAACCCATATCAATGTTGGTTGACAAATCAGACCCGTTGGTTTGTGGGACCAATGGATCACAACTAAACATTTTCTCTTGTTGTGGACCTTTGATGGTCATACAAATTGAATTGAATTTATTTTCATAAAGCAAACTAACTATCAAAGGAAATTTAATATATGTTTTTGGTATTTTCACAGTATATCTGAACAAAACAATGGAAGCAAACTAATCTAGAAAAAGTAAATATTTTTTGATCTTTTATGGGATTTTAAACAATGCTTCTAATCTAATAAACAAAATTAAATACAAGTAATCAGCCGGTTGTATTTAATTACTTGTGCAAGTATGTGAATCTAGATCTAAAAAAATTGAACTAATTTAATCAAAACCCTTTAAACCCTACCTCAGAGGTAGAGAACAAATCATAACCCTAGAAGAGCTATTGTTCCCCACTACTTCCTTGGTAATGTCAAAGAGCAAGCTTTCTAATGATTTTCTCTATTTGTAATTGCTTGATTAATTGAAATGAACAATTTTTCTACTCTATTTGATATGTATTTGAAATGAATAACTTAGAATTGATAACTTGAAAAATGAAGCAAACAAACAAATAATTCCAACCTGGATAAGCAAGAGCTTTGGAAAATTTGGTTGTATATGTTCTTGTCCCCTCAGTTTATCCTTTCTTTCTTTATGTGTCCATATAAGTCTAAGGAATTGGGAATGCAAAGGTAGTAGTAGGATAAGGCGCTTGAGCAATGACAGCTTGAAGGCATTTTGGTTGCAATGTAGGTGGAAGAGAAATAACACAAATGAATAGAGCTTGGCTATGTAATTTCCAGCAAGGTTATGGCAGCAATACTATGCAAGATACATAAAAATTCTCAAGCCATTTGCTTGAATACAAGAATTGAATGTATAGGAATTGGTTGGGATGTGCCTTCATGCACAAGGAAGCCTTGGATTACAAATCATTGGGTGAAGAGGCATTTCAAACTAATTAAATCTATTTAAAAATATAAGAGGGAAGGAATGCCATGCAATCAAGACTATTTTTAGGTAATTTGGTTCACAAACACACCCTAGAAGTCAAGTTAAGTGAAATCACACATGTTAAAATCACACATGGATATTTTCTAAAAAGTACATAGGACCATCGCCCTACGCAGGAGCGGTAGTCATGGGACTACTACCTTGCTTGGGTGGCGGTTTCAGAACCACTTCCTAGGAAGGGAAGCAATCCTACCACTAAAGGCCAAAACATGCACATAAATGAACAGGAAGCTAGAAGAAAGAATGGAAAAGTTAAGTAAGGATGTCTAGGCTATAAATATGTATTACGAATGGGTTTAGGAACTCAAACAACTTCTGAAAGGACATGAATCATCATTGGGAATTTTGTAACCATTTTCTGATAATGTAGCACATGTAATTTTGGGTGCATACATATTTCCCCCTTAGAGAAGCGTCTTAGCCATGAAAAGGTGTAAAACGTAGAGTCCGAGTATGGCATTCTTGAAATGGGGAGTTAGAAGCTATACCTAACACGCCCATGTGTTGGAATTTCACTGTCCAAATTCCTACTACCTAAAAAACAAAAAAGAAGACTCAAGTGCAGATAGATGAAATATCTAAAAATAAATACTAAATTAAAATGACAAGAGGAATTACCATTTGTGCGGGATATAGAAATATACTTGCACTAGTGCTCCAACCTTACGAACATATGCACTCAAAAAAATTTATAACAACATATATATATCAAAACAAACTCATTTTCTACTTCATTTGTGCGTATTGATTTGGTGATTTTTGAGCTCTGGGCCCACGTTGACTATTTTCATCAAAATAATAGTCAAACCATTCGTTGTGAGATCATGGTTATGCCTCTGTGAGTGGGAGATCAACCAGTGTGGTCTCAAGTTAGTTTTCCTTACTTGTGTATTTTTAAGCCTAAAATGTTAAAATATTTTCCTAGGGGGGATAATTTTTTAGCATGGTGGCGATCACAGAACTGCCACCTTGCACCTTGTGGTGGTTCTGAAGAGAATGAAAAAAAATCATAATAACTTCATTTTTTTGGGATTTTTAATGTTTTGTTATGTTTTTATGAGCTTGTTTCTTGAAATATGTCACTAACTTGCTCTTTTTCTATGTTTTAGTGGATTCAAAAGAAGGAAGAGTATATCCATTGGATTCATGAGAGGGAGTATGATTGACTCCCGGTGATATTGGATCGATTGAATTAGGATGATACCAATGCTCTTCGAGAGATTAGGCACATGGAGGATTACATGGGTGCCCCATGTTACTCGTGTCAGTCACATACTATGTGATTTGTTCTCTTATTGGGATACGTGACTGGAATACCTTCTAGTTGTTGGATGCTTGGGGTGAGTGAATGATCACCCTAGAGGATGTGTACCGTATTCTTGGGGTTCTGATACTAGGTAGATGGTTAACTCGGAGACAGTAGGATCTAGAGCCATGATGACTCTATGGGCCACTTATATGGGGGATGTCGCGGTTCCTTTTATTTGAAGAAGGGGATGAAGGTTTGATCCATTCCTACTACTCCCATCCCTACTATCTGCAAGGCCATCATGGGTATCTTGGCCTCACGGTTGATTAGGGACAAGGGAGGTGATACACTACTTTATTGTTAGGCTCCCATTATCACACAGATTGAGGCATATAGTCATATCTATACCTAGGGAAAAATATACTTGGTAGTACCTATCATGACCTGTATCATATTGTCACAAAGTTATAGGGGCAATATTTGAGCTATCCCACATTGGTTATGAGCTGGGTATATGAGTAGATCATCCCCTATTGGAGGGGAGTTCCAGTATAGGATTTAAGGGATGTCAGGGCCTCTAGATGGACATCCATGAAAATTCTCAAAGTGCCATATCAGCCAGTGGCTTCCTTGACCAAAAAAGACATGGTGGTCACTCCATACCAAGACATGACAGGATTGTGGGGATAGGATGGGACCATAGTGGAAAATTATACCACTAATGATCAATTAGTCAATAAGACAGGAAGCTTAAGACTCACTTGTTTATCTGATTTCCTTATAAGTTTGGCCTCCCTTACATTGATATGCTTCCCCCAATGGCATTTTCTTACCGGACTATGAAGCAGGCCCGAAAGGGTCATTGCGGAGATCTGGGTTGGACAATGGTGATTCCATGAGTTCCTATTATAGTTAGGAAATTTTTTCATGCCCGACGGGAAGCTAGTGCCACTCATGCACCCTTACTTTAGATTAAGGCCACACCTACTCACAAGTGGAGAAGAGGATGAGCCCATAGATGTGGAATTTGAATCTAAGGAGCATACGGGGATGAGACTAGAGAGGATTTAGTTGGAGAGGATACTAATGGTGAGGAGACAGTGATGATGAGAAAAGTGATGAGGGGTTGGGTGGTGAGGCTGGTGGGGTAGCTCAAATGGAGGAGGAGAGAAATCCTGAGTGACATGATACTCGGGATGTTCTAAGAGCGGAGCAAGAGGAGGCGGCCATAGAGGAGGAGACACTTTTCTCCGAGGGACCACTTCCTCATGATGGATTGGGGGATGATGAGTTTTTGATGGAATAACATCTTTCTTCTTGTTTTGGGAGGCCCGCGCAGCCATCAAAAATAGTAGCATCAGCCACTAAGCCTAAATTTATGCCTAGAGATCTGAGTATGTTGATCCTCTTCTCTTGACCTTGTCAATCAGAAATGTTAGTTGGTGTTTCTTCTTTGTTTTTTCTTACACCAACTACATAGGAGTGATAAGAGCTTATTTGATGGGTGTGCATGGACACCTTGTTGATCCCCTTGGGTAAAAACATAGCTAAGTTAGATGAGGATACAAGACAACCACTTGCATCCGGTAGATACACTGATGTGTTTGCACCCATTTGAAGGGCACCGAAAGTCATGACTTCTCTCCATACTCAGGTGACCGTGTATGAGACAACTAAGTGATTGATGAGGCAGAGTCTCTCTCGTAGTGAGACCATAGCCAGTGGCTGCCACCATGAGAACTCCCACCATTTAGTACATTCTCATTATCGTAGCCGCAGTAGGAGTGCTAGATGCATCCATGTACCATATTATATATCCCACATGGATTAATAGGTCGTGGAAATTTTATTTCTTAGTTTCCATTTTTTCGGGCATTATATGATTTTTGTTATATTTCGGGCTCATTACAAGTGTTTTGACCATGCCTAGCGCGTGATGGCATTGTACACAAACTCGATTTATTATGATATATACATACTCTTCTTTTTGGTTCGGTAATTCATTGTATCTGAGTTGAATTCCTCTTGGCTCACTTCACATGTGTACTCTAGATGTTTAGAACTTCTATTTTTATATTCTTTTTAGAATGTATGCAGTGGATATGAATGCTAATAGAATGATCTCTTTTTTTTGTTTTGTAATGTTGATATATGATAATGCAATCACATTGTAATGTTGAAATTTAGTTTCTCTAAGAAATTTTGGTACTTTGTATTGTTTTGGGAAAATGTGGAGAAAGAGTGATATAAAAAGTGAAAAAAATTTCCTTGCTCATAACTCCGTGCAACCAGTAAGATGCAAGGACTCAACACAAAGAGCAAGAAGGGTCACAAATTATAAAAATTTGTTGAATGGTAATGATGAGAAAAAGACAAGGATTTGAAAAAAATAAAATTGAGACCCTACAACCTCATTCTATTCAAGTTTGCTTCATATTTTAAAATTTGAGTTACTTTCCAGGTTTATCTAGACTTAGATCCATAGATGGCCACTTGGTTTACAAAGTCTAGTTTTGAGGTTTTAAACTCTTTTTGGAGTTTTGGACATCTAAATCACTTTTTTATTTATGATGATACCATGAAGATTTTAAGAGACATGATTTGAATGTTTTGCCAATATTTTCAAAAAAAAAAAGTAGTAATTGCTATAAAAATAAGTCCCTTGATCACAAATTTTATGAAATGAACTAGCGAGATGAAAAATGCAATGCAGATGTAGTAATACACATATGGAAATGCTAATAGATCATGCATAGTATCTCTTCAAAGAAAGTTTAAAAAATTGCTAAAATCCTCACCCTCTAGTGTACATAGGAGAAATGGCCCATTTGTATAGTCTTCTATTACTCAATATGGACCCAACCACATGGGCCTTAATTTCCTTCCTTCACCAAAATTTTTTCTATTCGGATGTTGAGTCTTAAAACAAAAGCTTCCTCATATATTTCATGCTCGTAGAATTTTTTGTTGTATTTCCGACCCATTCGGTCAATGTAAACACTATTCCGCTATTCAACATTAATCCTAGCTTCATCAAGGCTTTCAAATTTCAAGAGTTGCACCTCTCAATAGCCTTCTTCTCCAAGAATTCCTTACATTGAGATAGAGATATTAGGTATATCAACCTCAAGTGGTAAAATCGCTTCTGTACCAAATACCAAAGAAAATCGGGTTCCCCATCGGTGTTCTTACCGATGTTTGATAGGCCCAAAAGTTTGGAAAGATATTTAAGTGACAATATCATTTATTCTCCTTGATAGTCTTAAGGAGAATGGATTTTAACGTCTTGTTCATAGCCTCATCCTATCCATTGGCTTGAGGGTAATAGAGAGAAGCCGTATGGTGATTTATTTTGAACTTTTCACACAATTCACATACTTCCTCATTTTTGAAATATGTGCCATTATCAGAGATAATGACTTGTAGGACCCCATACCTATAAATGATTTGGTTCAAAATGAACTTAGCAATTACACATTCGGAATAGTGGTAAGAGGCATGGCTTCTACCCACTTATTAAAGTATTTTTGGCCATGATTATGAAGTTATTACCATATGTTGATGAGGGAGAGAACTTCCCTATCAAATCAAGGGACCATGTGGAAAAGGGCCATGATGTTTTAATTGGTTGCAAATCCTGTTCCGGTATGTGGATCTCATGGGATAACTCTTGACATTTATGTCATTTGCACACAAAATCTACCATTTCATGCTCTAACATGGGCCAAAAGTAGCCGATATGATGTATCTTTCGAGTAGTGGCGTGGCCACCGAAGTGAACTCCACATACTCCACTATATGATTCATAAATAATAGTCTCAGATTCTTCTTGGTCAACACATATTAACAACATTCCACCAAAGGCTCTACAATAGAGCACATGCTCCAAGATAATATACTTAGTGGTTATAACACGTAACCATCTTCTTTGATGTGATGTCACCCCTTCCGGATATGTATGGTCCACTATGAAATTAATAATGTCAGTGTACCATGGGAACGTAGAAATGGGAGGCTTGGTTTTAAAAAAATACACACGTTCATCTGGGAATTTTAGATTTACTAGATCACCTCCATCTAATGGGTTATCAGCCAACCATTCCACATTTATTTTTCCTTTGATGGATTTCTTATTAAAAATGTTACCTCAAACTCACCCATCGAGTTATGAATTGTCTAATATTTTTAAATAAGGAACCTTGTGTGAGAAATGTTCATAAATGATCCGATTTAACAACAACACTTATTTCTTGATTTAGCATGTAATGTCTCAAGTACTTTGTTGCGAGGACTATGTGTAACGTGTATCATAGTCAAGAAATTTTTGAATAATAAAATATACTTGCACATTCTTGTTTGTTGTCATCCTCTTGAGCTAACATGCAGGCCAATGAGACATCCATAGCTTGTGAATACAAAATTAAGGGGCAATCTGACTTAGGTAGTATGAGTGTGGGAGGAGATAGTAAGAACTATTTGACCGACTCAAATGCCTCATTGCACTCTTCCATCCAATCAATGCAACAATCCTTTTTTAATAAATTGTTAATTGGGTGAATAGAAAAGGTTAGATTAGGGATAAACCTTTAGATTGCACCGAGTTTTCCAAGAAAATATCTAATGCCAGACTCATTTGATGGTGGAATCATTTCTAGTATGGCTCAGATTTTGGTGGGTATACTTTAATACCTCATGAATATATGATGTATCCTAATAGCTTGCCTCCCATTACACTTTGAATAGACATTTTTTTAGATTTAACGTGATGTTCTTAAGTCATCACCCATTGGTATGTGGCACCAATGTTCTTAAGTTTGAACGACATGACAACATAACAGTATGTTCCCCAAGGAGTGATGAATGTAGTTTTGGTTTGATCCTCCTCGGAGATTCTGATTTGGTTATATCCAAAAAACCCATCCATGAGAGACAACAACTCATAACCAGTTGTTGTGTCAATAATAACATCGATGGATGGTAATGGGAAATCATCTTTGGGACAAGCCTTGTTGATATCTCGAAAGTCTATGCAAATGCAGATTTTTCCATTATTTTTGAGAACATGGATGATATTAGATACCCATTGTGAATAGTCAAATGGCTTGATGAACCCCACTGTAGGAGTTTCATCACTTCTTCTTTCACCATGAGGGCAACCTTTGGATTCATGGGTCTTGAATTGTATTTAATTGGCTTAGCATCTGGCTTAGTTATGAGGTTATGAATTGCAACGTGTGGCATAATTCCCTTCAATTCCTTGTAACTAAATGTAAAATATTTTTCATTCTCCTTGAGGATTTGGGTGTGTATTTCTATCTCCTCTGGGATTAGAGAGGATCCCAACTTCAATATTTTTGTTTCCTTCTCTGTCTCAATGTTTATATCAATTTTCCTTTGATTAAGGAGGCGTTACCCTCTTCAAATTCATGTGGGGGAGGAGGTAGATCTAAGTATCCTTCCTCTTATACTTCATAGACCTCAAGATCTTCCATAGAGGAAGGGTCTATCGTGGAGTCTCCAAAGTAAGAGGAAGAGTGCAGGATGAGAGAAAAGTTGATGTTATAATTAGTGGGATGCAAGTCTATGTAGGAATTCAAATACCCTAGGATTGATTTGTCATTTTCAGAGTAATATAAGGTGATAAACTCATTCTCAGATTCTACGTAAGCCAAAATTGAGGTTGTCGATATATTTTGAACCAAAATTTTAGCACGAACCAAAACCGTAAAGCTAGTGTCTTCTAACTTGTTGTTTTGGGTAAAACGAGAAGCAAAAGTTGTTATAGAGTCAACAAGGAGGTTTTTCTCTCTGGGTATAGCTTTGATTGAAATGAAATCAAAACCTTTACTTAACTCAAGGATGATAGTCTTATAGAGCTATAAATGTTTAACCCTAGTCTCTTATACTTTAGATACTTGATTTGAAACTAGTTGCAAATCACCCAAAACCCTACTATTAAGAGCACCCATCCTTTTGGCTACAATGAGACGAAGAAGGAGAGCCTCATATTCTACTCCATTTTTCAAGGCATTTGAAATTAAATTTTAAAGGAGAAGGGCATGACCCTTCCCTGAGGGTTGGTAAGTATCACCTACCCCAGAACCAAAGAAAAAAATTCTCCTGGGGTTCATTTTAAGAGACCTCTTGGAAATTGGAGGTGGAAAATACCTGGTGAATATCCCCAGAACCGGTTTCGCGGGAAGGAAATTTTTTGGGGGTTGTATGAAAAATTTTCACCTGATTTTCAAGTGGTGTGATAGAAGGCTATAAACGTGTGACATGATATTTGTTTTCATGCGTCAAAAAGGTTGTTGATGCACGATAGGAGGTTTATTTTTGCATGATAATAACCTTGTTGATGCTTGACGACAAATCTCTTGTCACGCATCTACGAAGATCTTCCATCTAGTTGCGTGAAAACAAAATATCTGTGTCGTGTGTCAAAAAACTCTTTGTTGAGCATCTGCTTCCTCTGCAATCCTATCGCATGTCAACAAACTCTTCCTATCGTGCATCAAAAACTCTCTATCGTGCGCCCGTAGCCTTTGCCCTCCCGTCACGTGTTTAATATACTTGATAATGCATATGCCCCCAGTGGTATGAGTGAGCTAGTAGTTTTCTACCCGGAGAATAATCTAGGATTATATAGGTGATAGTTTCAAGGGTAGGTGAAGCTAACCCCTACAAAAATTAAACTGTAATTTTTAGGCGAGCAGTCCAGTCATCGTCCCAAGCCGTAAAATTTGCCTTTTCAAATTTGTCAAAAATGGAATATTCGCCATATTATGAATATTCACCACTAAAATTATCCTTGGTTTTTCCATCATAATTTAAGGTCTAATAATCATCTATGAAGATTGAAGTTTGACTATTTTTGTATTATCTTCCCTTGCTTCTAATACCTCTACTATGCATACGTCATCAGATGGGAGAGATACGAGTCCCAAGGCATGTCCTATACCCATGGAATAAAATGGAAGAATAAAGGGTAGTTCATTATCCAACAACTTGACTATCTTTGTTATCATTCCTATTGATATTGTATCAACAATTATAGTTTCATCTTTTACGATAGGAACTCCTTTAATCAAACTCATAGTTTCTAGTTCTGTTGTAGGAACCAACTTTTCTTCTGGTGTCGATCTTGTAGGGTTTTTTAAATAGTTTTCAGGAAGCTCAAACTTAGAATGAACCCTTGGTCTCTTCTTTAGATTAGCTAGATGTATGTTGAAGGGTTTTGGGTCACCCTACGCCACAAAGACCTTCCCTAAATGTAGGAATCTTACTTCCTAAAACAAAGTGGAGGGAATCACCTTCATGCGATGAATCCAAGTACAGATGAGGATCATATTATAGTTGGTTTCCTGATCTATAATATAAAACTTAGTTATAACTATCTTAGGTCCAAGGGTGACTGGCAACACTATAGTTCTAATTGACGTCACTTTGAGGTTGTTATAGCCTCTCAACATTTTTCATGTTGAGGAGAAATCATACTCTCGGTAACCTAACTTTTTAAGGAAAGAGAAGGGGACTATGTTTACTCCTTCCCCATCATCAATCATCACATGTTTTACATAGTTATTGTAAATACAAACTTGTAAAAGCAAGGCAGGATCACCTCTACGAGTTATTTCAGCGTCTGTGGGCATCTTGTTGATGTTAAATTGGAATCCAAAGATCTCTTTTAGGATACCCTGGAGGATAAAAATCAAAGTTTAAATGGTTTATTTGCACTTCTAGAGGAGGGGTGACATTCATCAAATTCCCAAGACCTAATAATTCTAATAAAGTGGCTATGTGAGAAGGGGAATTCTTTAACAAATCCAAGAAGGAAATGTGAGAGAAGGTTTTGGTCAAGTCATTGATCAAGTCATGAGATCCTACCGCATTACCTAGTGTTTTAATAATGTCAGCTGATATAGTCAAGTAGATTGGGATAGGTTACAAAGAATAATATTTTGTTTTAGTGGTAGCGTTAATATGAGGTTTGGTGTTCAACTCTGCTAATCCCACAATTTTTGTTTTTTGGCGACCATCCAAAGGAGGTGTTACTTGTGAGTTTGACAAATTTGAGGCTTCATGATCATTAGTTCCTATTGTAATGCCTTTGTTTGAACCATTGGGATATATTCTACCATCTTTTGGGTGTGTGGGGATATGATTGTTAAATATCCTAAGTGGTGTGTTCTGTGGGGATACCGGTCCCATGTAAGTGTTCTAAGTTGGTGTTGTTGGGTTTGCCAAAAACATGTCAACAAATAATTTTTCTTTTATCCTCTACCAAACATTGTATAAATTTGTTGCAATTGTGGCATGTTCTTGCATCATACCCACAGAGACCACTGTGAAAACCACAATACAAATCGAGATCATAATCTCGAGGCCTTTGGTTTGCACTTTTTGCGGTCCAAAATTATGATTGTTGTTCAATTTCTGATTGTTATAATTAAAATTTTGGAACCCCTACCATTGGTTTTGGAATTGGTTCAGATACTTTCACAGTTACTGATTAGGGCCTTGGGTCTACACTTGTCTTAGTTTTTAAGGTTGTTGTTTTGTTGAGGATGATTAAAATCTACATCGTTGATTGAAGGCAAGAAGTTATTGTTTCTTTGATTATTTGCATTATTATTGTTGTTTGATTTGGAAGATCTAACAACATTGGGTTTCTTGGGCTGATCGGTAACACCGTCAGTTGTAACCCCACGATTCTTATTAAGGACCTTTGGTCCCTTATTATTGTTCATATTTTTGGAGTAACCGAAGTTACCTTAGCTAGGGGTGACTAACCTCCCATTTGTTCCATAAGTCTTATGACCATTGTCTATGACCACTTGATCAATTTGGATAGCACACTCTAGCACCTCTTTATAGCTCCTTAGTGAGAAATTTTGGACTTATTCCTTTGTCTCTCTATTGAGGGATTAGAGGAACAAATCAAAAATCTCATTCGATCCATGTTTGGAGTGCTTGTAGAGGAATAGAGAACCTATTACCACCTTTAAATGAAGTGGGCAACGGAATCATTGTGCTCTTGTTTGATATGAAGGAATTCTCTTATTCCTGTCCTTAAAAGTTTTTTCATATCAAAATCCTTAATAAAATATGACATGAGTTTCTTGAAGGAGTGTATCGAAGCCTCTAGTATCCTATAGTACCAATCGAGAGTGATACCTTCTAGCATCTTAGGTAAAATATTCACAACAACTGCATCCCATGGGAGTAGCTCTCAAATGGTCATTGCATAAGCCTTGATGTATACATTAGGATTCCATTCCTCTTTAAAATTTGGAAGATCAGATAAGGGTCTTGGGAGCATGACAGTTTATATGGAGAAGTCTAGAGGCTCCTTAAGATATCCAAAATAGGTCCCCATTGCGTATGTTTCAACCATTGAAGATCCTTGTTGGGGAGGTTTTGGTTGCATCGATTACTGAAATGGTTCATCGTTTACATTTGTTGGGGCATATGAAATCCCTTGTGGCTGACCATACGGACCTAGGTAAGTGTACATATCTCTTTGTGGTGATTTAGATTACATGTGTATGTAAGGGGGTTGAATGTTTTGATATGGAGTTAAAGACACAAAGCCAAGGAACGTTGTATTTCCAGCTAGTATGGCATTTGAGAATGCACTTTTGACTAGTTCTTGTTGTGGATATCCATATGTAGCATGGGGGGGCACACCCAAGGCTCCCATCCTAGTTAGAAAATCTCCAGGGCTTGGAGTTACCATATAAATAAGAGGATTTTGCGCCATAGGTATTTGTCCATAAATCTCCGGATATTGAGAAACTATTACTTTCCTGCATATGAATTTTGAGTGTTTTGGGAAATCTCTAACTCTTTTAATTTATCTAATAACACCGATATGACATCATCCATTGATGGGGTGGTCTTTTTTTCAGTTCTTGTTGTTGAAATTTTAGAGGTTGTTGAGGAGTGTGGTATCCTGCTATGAATTGTTCATTGTTCTGTCACCCCTCATTAATAATTTTTTCCATTGTTGGAGGGGTAGTTTTATTGTTTTGGATAAAGACATAAATCTGTCCTTGTAACTTTGTCAAAACCTAGGTTTATATTCTAGAAGAGTTGTTCACTTATGGTGTATCGTGCTAAGTAATCCTCATCTAGATGTGGTAGTTGATTCGACTGCATGCTAATGGGTTTCTGAACAAAACCCAAGAAGATGAACTTGCCTCCCCAATGAAATTCATGTTGTTAGAAATTGACTTCTTGGGAGGATGTGTCTATGTGATTTGGTCAAGCTCCTCGATACGTATGAAGGAAGTAACATTGGTTCCCTAAAGAAGAGGATTTTGAGCTTGAGCAGTTGTATGGTTATTTATCCATGTAGAGAGTGAAGATGATTAATGTTGTCTACCTGTTTGATAGTTATACACATCAAAAATGAGAGGGGTCGACTGTATTCATTGTATCTTGACATATTCAAGGAGTATAAGAATAGTCACAGAATAATGGGGGAGAGGAAGATGGAGAAAATGGAAATTTTTAGAGACTAGCTCTTCATGTCAGGTTCACCAATTTATACAAAAGAAAAACAACAAGAGACCTTATTTGTACCCACTACTCGAGGTCGTGCCAAGATAGCCAAGCTAGAATGGAAATGGGTGTATGTGTGGTAGCGATGAATGAGATAACAAGGAAACCTTATGTATTCAACATTCAATATCAAGATCTGCGATTCCAAAGAAAATAAATCCATCCTAAGCTAGAGTGGTGTAATGGAATGGTCGGATAGAATAGCTACTCGGAGGCTTGGTGAAACCCATCTCTACCGAGATTTTGTCTACTAGTTTTGGAACACACGGAAAGTGACTTGCAGATGCCTCATATAGATTTCTAGACAAGGTCATGGAAGTGAGAACAAGAGGCATAATGGAGCCATAAGGTCTATGGGAGGTTTTTGGTCTAGTCTAGAAAGACTTAGCCTGATAGGCTACTATGTTAAACACTGAAAGTTGTGCAACAATGTCAATTCGAAGTGGTGATGATCTAAATACCAATGTGCATAAAACCAGTGTCAATGTTTAATTGGTCAACAGGCCCATTGGGTTGTGGGACATGGGGATCACAACCGTGAACTCATGGAGGCTGTGGTCTTTGTATGGTCATATGCGTAATCAAGCCCTATTGCCAGGAGTAATCCAATAATCATAGGCTTGATCAGCTACAATGTTTAATGTGTTTAATTTTTCTATCTTCTCATAATACCTAGCAGGTATGTGTAAAAAAACAAGCATAAACCCGTATCAATATTGGTCAACAATTCAGGTCGATAGGGTTATGGGACTAATGGATCATAACTAAATGTTTTCTCTTGTTGTGGACATTTGATGGTCATGCGGAATGAATTGAATTGATTTTGATAAAGAAAACTAACTATCAAAGGAAATTTAATCTATGTTTTTGGTATTTTCACAGTATATATGAACAAAACAATGGAAGAAAACTAATATAGCAATAGTAAATAATTTTTAATCTTTTCTAGGATTTTAAAAATGCCTCTAATCTAATAAACAAAATTAAATACAAGTAATCATCTAGTTGTATTTAATTACTTGTGCAAGTATGTGAATCTAGATCTAAAACATCTGAACTAATTTAATCAAAACCTTTTAAACCCTACCTCAGAGGTAGAGAACAAATCATAACCCTATAAGAGTTATTGTTCCTCACCACTTCCCCAAGTAATGTCAAAGATAAAGCTTTATAATTATTTTCTCTATTTGTAATTGCTTGATTAACTGAAATGAACAATTTTTCTACTCTATTTGATATGTATTTGAAATGAATAACTCAAAATTGATAACTTAACAAATGAAGCAAACAAACAAATAATTCCAACCTAGATAAGTAAGAGCTTTGGCAAATTAGGTTGTATATGTTCTTATCTCCTCATTTTATCCTTTCTTTATTTGTGTGTCTATATGAGTCCAAAGAATTTGGAATGTAAAGCTAGCAACAAGAGAATGCGCTTGAGAAATGGTAGCTTGAAGGAAGTTTGGTTGTAATGCAGGTGGAAGTGAGATAACACAAGTGAACAGAGCTTGGCTATGTAACTTCTGGCAGGATTGTGGTAGAAATATTATGCAAGATACACAAAAATTCTCAATCCATTTTCTTGAATACAAGCTTTGAATATATAGGAATTTTCTAGGATGTTCCTTCATGCACATGACAACCATGGAGTGCCAAATCATTGGGTGAAGAGGTAGTTCAAACTAATTAAATATATTTAAAAATAGAAGAGGGAAGGAATACCATGTAATCAAGACTATTTTTAGGCAATTTGGTGAAAAATGCACCCTAGAAGTCAAGTTAAGTGAAATCATGCGTGTTAAAATCACGCATGAAGAGTTCTAGAAAAAAAATGCGTAGGACCACCGCCTTACTTGGGCAAGGGTTTTAGAACCATCGCATAGGTAGGGAAGTGGTCTTGACACTAAAGGCCAAAACATGCATAGAAATGAATAGGAAGTTGGAAGAAAGTGTGGAAAAGTTAAGGATGTCTAGGCTATAAATATGTACTGCGAATGGTTTTGGAAACTTGAACACCTTCTGAAAGGACATAAATCATCATTGGGGAATTTTGTAACCATTTTCTGACAATGTAACACCTGTAATTTTGGGTGCGTACAGTAGTCACGCTACCTTTATATTTTTTGTTATGTGTTTTCTTTAATATTTCATTGATTTTCTACATATGTATCTTTGTTGGTTTTTTTCTTAAGGTTATTTACAATTATTATAGTGAATACACCAATGTTTTTATCTAATACATATTTTTGACCGAAGTTATGAACATGTGTCTTTGTGAGGTTTTGAACCTAGGAGGGTTTGGAAAAAACAAGCCTAGTTTATCAACTCACCTAAACCTCATTTGAAAAAATACAATACAATGTAATATGGTATAAGATCTATAAAAACTTCACCTCATGCTACATTCAAGTCTATAGAATTGATATATAATTTTTAGTATAGTTTATATATACCTCCATCAAATATATATATATATATATATATATATATATATATATTAGTGATTTTTGTAGGTGTTCATATTTCTTGCATTTTAGTACTTTTCTATAGTTTATATCTAGATCTAGTTACGTAATTAAATTAACCAATCTTGTAAGTGGGAGATTGGGGATGGTTCAAGAATTAGATTTTGGTATGATTGGTGGTTCAAAGATGGGGCCTTAGTTAATCAAAGACAATGGAACATCTTAGCCCCTCATTTTAAATCTTTGGTTGGTAGTCTTCTTAGGGATTATTGGGTGAAGAATGATTGGGGTGGATTTGGTATGTTCAAAGAAATGTGGAAAAATCTATGGAATGGGGTAAGAACACTCAAGAAACCCCAAAGATTTGTGCAAAACCAATCAATGGACCATCAGATAAGAAGTAAACAAGGATTCCTATTTTACATACATTAACCTTGAAGAAAACAAACAAACTTAACAAATATAATTACCCTCTATTCTTGAAAGCTTAAATAAGTGAGCCTAATAAGGATCTAAGCAATTAGTTTGTGCTTAAGAGAATGGGAGCTCACCATTAATGGCTTCAAGGCCAATGGTTCTTCCCATTTACTCCATGGTGTGTGGTGTGTTGCAATGGATAAAGCAAATAGCTCAATAAAATGAAATAAAACTCCTAATCCTAGCAATAATACTATAGTTTATGTTAGAGGGAAGAAGTGTTCTTGTAAATGAGAGGGGGGTAGTGGGCTATTTATAGTTTTCCATTTGGGAAAGTGGGAGATTTGGGTGCATGTGGGACAAATGAAAAATCCCAAAAAGCACTTTAGCAAGTCAAAGTAAGATTTGACTAGGTTTTAGAAGAGGTTGACCATAGTTAGGGATAATTAACCTAGGTTAGGCTAGTTAATCTTGTTTTAGAGAGAAATTAGGTTTTGAAAGAGTTTTGAGAGGTCTAATCAATCCAATGAAATGGATTGATAGTCTAGGAAGCTAATAGAAGTAGTCTAGAAGAGGATAAGAAGAGGATTTAGCCAAGAAGAGGCTTATATTAGCCTGTTTAATTGACTTATAAGAGGAATACGACTGAAAGAGTGTCGTAAGAGGGGAGTTAGATAGGTCTAATTGACGGTATGTCATCAATTTGCAAGGAGGAGGATAGTTAGTGCAATATTAAGAGTAATAGTTCTTTGATCAAACTACAGTGTCTACATTTTCCCCTCTTTGGGGTGACGTAAGCTACGTCACTTCAAAGACAATAGAAAACATGAACACGTAGAAATTTTTGAAGGGGTAGAAGAAAAATTTGTTAGCTAAAGGGATGACCCCTCAAGTTTCGATGGGGTGATGGAAGAACTCGATAAACGATTGAAAAAGAGTAGAAGAAAAAACGTGAAGGGAAGATTAGAGAACATCAAGAAAAATGGATATTAAGCTATCCACAAACCAAAGGTGCAAACAATTTTTAATCATCATTTTTATTAGAATCCTCATCATCGACCCTTATTAAAATGTAAGCATATGACAAAAGCATAAAATGACATGAAAATCCAAGATAAAAATAACCACCCCTTTCTAAAACAACAACTCTATACAACATACAAATATGCAATGCAATACGAGAAGTAAACAAACTCATTTAACAAGGAGATAAGTATAATCACACATACTCGAACCAACAACATTCAAGATAGTTGCATAAATAACTTATTATCAAGATGTAGTCCCAAATGTTCTGTTAAATGAAAAGGGTTTAAAATTATGCCCCAAGAAATTTGCATATGCAAGGGAAAGAATGGAGGAAACTTGGGTCCAATGGAAAAACAATGTGCACGACAAAAATAGTACTGATAATCGATAGTGCCTAGAGTATACACAAAGTAAGAAGTGTATCTTTTGTAAAATGATTATAGAATAGGTGATCCTGAGTCATTATTTCAAAACATGTGAAAATGTCAACAAAATACGACGATGATGAGTGCTATGGAGACATAGATTTAAGTTGTAGATGAGTCTTTTACCAATTTTAGTCCATTTTCAAAGTTTTACGATTTTTTTATATTAAAAAAATTCCTTGGCGAGAAGAATTACAAGAAACAATAATTATTTCATAAAAATAATCATTGCGATGGGAAAAAAAGAGGAAAAATAGAAGAGAAATGATAGGAAAATGGTGCCTAGAATATTCATAAATCATTCTAGGTTGAAGAAGTGACCACAAGGTGGCACTAAGTGCTCTGCATGCAAAAACAAGTAGAAATAATCATTTTAGTGAGCAGAAGAAGTACCAGAGTGATCACGATGGAGAAAACATGCCCCAAGGGCATCGCGGTAGCCTAATATACCCACCTGGGGTAAAACAATCACAACCAATTCATTTGTAGTAGAGCTCTTGTATATTTTACCGCGAGCGAGAGCAATAGCCCTGGAGTGAGATGACGAGACTACCAAGAAGATGGAGATGAGAAGATCACATCTGATACTTTCTTCAAGACTCAATAGATGGACCTTATGTGAGTGCCCTATCCCTCCTTTGTCAATTATGCATTTAATGTGGTTTTTTCATCTTTTAGGGTAGTTTTGGCATTTTTAATAGATGTGTGTGTGCACATGTGTTTATTCGACAGTGCATGCATATGCATGTATTAGAAAAATGGGTACACGTATGCGTACATGTTGAAAAATAGGTACGTTCCTGCATATCCATAGAAAAGGGATCATACGTGCACAGGGTAGAAAAAATAAGGACGTGTGTGCGTGCGTGTCAAAGGGTGAGTGTATGCGTCGTCTTTGAGGCACATGCATTTTGGGTAGAAATAGGAATAATAGGAATAATAGGAAGAATGGGGGAGTGCATGTGTTGGATAGGGCATGTATGTGTCAAAGTAGAGGCGTATGCACGTTGGGAACGTATACCCCGAGACAGGCTCGCAGTGTCAAAGTGGAGGTGCACATGCTAGGGAAAGGAGGGATTTTATCCCTACAACCAAAATAGCTAAGTATAGATGAAAAATAGACTAGATGGTTTGTAGAAGAAGGTGAAAATTAGTACGTTAGATGAATGAAAGAATAATTTTCTCAAAAATTAGCTAGGAATAGATAGAAAATTAGATAGAAGTGGATAGAAAATTAGATAGAAGTGGATAGAAAATTAGATCCTAACATGTGCCCTTTTGTTTTGTAGAGGATACTACCCATTCTACATACCCATGAGAGGTATGGCTAATGGTAGTAATAGAGGCATAGTTTGATGAGGATGATAGGAGGATATTGGATATCCTTTTATACGTGACAGGATTGGCCTACATGGCTGATATGCCACAGATTACCTTAGATCATGGCTTGCTAATAGCCGTAGCTAAGAGGTGGCACAACGAGAGTTAGTGCTTTCACTCTTGATTGGAGAGATCATGATTACACTAGAGGACATATGGTGTATCATGCGGGTCCCCATCTAGGGTCATCTCATTCAGTATACCCATCACCAGCCCGACATTGATCGGTGTATTCTTGAGTTATTTGGTTTCTGACGATACTACATCATGGGATGACTGCTAGATTTTCATGCTGCATCAAGGATCCAGAGCTTGATTGTGTGGTAGTCTACATGATGGCCTTTGTTAGTGGATTTTTACTCCCTAACAAGATTGGTGCTTCCTTTCCACTTGGTCTCCTTGGAGTGATACGAGGATTGATTGATGGGGAGACATACTGTTGGGGTTAGTGCATATTAGCACACTTATATTGGGACCTCCATTTGATCACATACTACCTTAAAAATAGTAGGACCAGCCAAATTGTTACAGATTTTAGCATAGGACCACATTGCTATTGGTCACCCCGTAGGTGCGTTGAGATCTCAAGCTCCATAGGAGCCTTCTACTATGGGCTAGGTTCCGATTGGAGAAAATATGTGGCCACATGTAGGAGATTCCTATCATTACTGCTTCGAGGTGGATGAGCTACAATAGGTTGCAGTGGTATGGAGGCCCTACTGACACTTTTAGTGGCCAAAGGATGGCCTAGATCTCAGCACTATGACTGTTGAGCACTTCATGATGGGCATCCATAGCTATATGTGGGATATTTACAAAGTGGATAGGTGTCAGAGACAGCTTGGTATTACCTAGGATGTACCTAGGCTAGATATGTGGTATGCTCATAGGGCCAGAGAGTATTTTGATATGGGGCCATAGATTACCAAGGTAGGGCCTTGACTAGCTTCTTACATGTGGTACCAGCTATGTGGGTACCCCGAGACAAATTAGATATCATGTCCGTATGCCAGAGTATGCTCCCTGGTACCATGGAGTGATTCTATGTCACTTGACCATTCCCAGAGTGGCCTATGACACAGGAGTGAGGGCACCCCCGGTGGGGCCTCCTAATAGTGATGAAGGTGGCGTTGGTGGTGTCGGTGATTATGATGATGATGATGATCCATTTGATGGCTAGCATCATGTTGGGGGAGGGGGACATGGTCCTCCATTACAGCAGCCTTAGAGACAAGGACCCCAAATCTGGTAGAGATAGGCACCCAGGGCTCCAGATATAGAGTTTCCTCTAGTAGGCATTCCAACAGGGATATATGCCCCTTTACAAGTAGGTGTTTCCATAACAAGTTCCACCTCCTCATGCTCCAGGGGGTGGTAGTGATGATGGATAGTTGTCTACACTTCAATAATAGTTACTGGGTGGTGATATTCATGCGATTCACGGTGGCTAGTGAGAGAGATGAGGACAAGGCACGTGGTATAAGCACTTATAGCAGAGAAAGATCATACCAAATCCCGTAAAAGTATCGACAGCTTGAGAGAGAGACCAAGTCAAAGCACATGCCACTCAAGGTGGGGATGGTGTAGCCTTATAGCACCAAATTAGTAAGTTGGCGGTGATGGAAGCTTAGATATTGAGTCTTTTACACTAGTCACGAGACTCGAGATGCGATGGTAATTACATAGAGGGATCATGCCTAGGCACAAGCTTAGGGATTTATCATTCAGAGGGACCAGGACCAAGCCTACGTGTAGAATATCATTGTGGACAAAGACTGAGAGACTACTGCCATGCGAAAGGCCTATGTTGATAGAGGCCGATTGGTAGGAGAGCGAGACACTTCGTTCAGGAAGCCACTTCTTTTGGTGATGCCAACATGATTCAGGATGTTATGAGGGATAGCGGCGAGGCCTTGTATTATAATACCACCTATTTCGAGTAGTCCCAAAGAAAGCAAAGGGTGACACCTTTTAAGCAGGCTAAGTGTGAGTATGAAAAGTTCCGGATCATGAAGGTCGGGTTGCTCAATCACATCGATTCTCTAGCTTGAATCAATACATAGCAGGTGGAAAATAGCCACTAGACAACAACCATCTATAAAACAAGGTGGTACCCCAGCACAGTCCATCATAGCCACCACTTTTCCTTCCCCAAGACATGGACCCGGAGCCCCAAAAAGTGCACAAGTTGTGGTTGATTTATCCATTTTATTTTTGTATAGATGTATTGTATGTATACATGCCTCTTATGAAGGCTGATTTTGATCGATGTATAGATTGATGTACCATTATTTTGATGCCTCTTGATGAAGGATGAGTTTTGATGCATGCCCTTTTTAGATGGCATATTGTATCGATGATGTATACCTGATTTTGAGACAGACATTTATACATGTATTATACAAACATTTGATTATTTTTATGTCATGCTTTGATTATGCTCTTATGATGATGGTTTATGTTTTGTAGATGATTGTATCATGATGTATGTTCTCTCTTTCTTTATGTATGTGACATACTTTAGCCTTAGAGATGTTTATGTTTCATGTTTTTGCATTGATGATATATCTACATATAGTATCATATGTTTTGGATTTATGGGATGTCTCTAATTTCTATTCTAGCACTTGGGATGATACTAGATGATATTGGTGTGGGGGGGATAGATTTTTGATTATGTGTAACCCCTCTTTCCCCATTGATGATACGATATGTGATGATTAGCTTAGTATACATGCATGATGTAAAACTTAGCATTTTTGTATATGATGTATCAGATGATGTTTATATGTGATGAAATGATAGATGATAGATGTGATAACAAATGGATGTGCAATAAACACACAAATGCTTTAACAAGACTAAACAAATATACACAAAATAACACAACCAAAACAATATGCAACTAGAAATGAACCCAAGCAAACTTTAATAACACATTAAATTGACATTCAATCTAAGTAAAATGAATCCTAAAAGGTGCACACAACAGATGATGGAAAAGACAATAATTTTTTACAAGTGAACTCAAGCTACGAATGAACCTAATGCCACACACAATTAAATCAAACAAGATTCAATCTATGATAAGAAAATGAACCACCACACAACACAAAAAAAATCATTCTCAATCAAAACTATACAAACTAACAACTAAAAGCAATTAAATTATTACCTTGTTTTTGTGGGACAACATTGATATATTTTCTAATGTTTTTGGGTTATCTTGAAAGATAAATTTTCAAGGCTATCGTTCACATTGTTTTTGAGGTTTTCTCTAAGACAATATTGTAACGTTGGTGTAGTCTTATCCCTAGAAGGGATATTTTTTGAAATGTTTAGGTTTTTGGTGTATCTTTTTCTAGATGTTTTTGTATTTTCTAAGGTCATGTTCTGAATGTAATGTACAAGGACAAAGAAGCGTGGATGCCCCCAGTGTGATGTGGGAATATACAAAGGGAAAAATACCATGCACATATGTACGAGAAAGTGGAATATGGATGTACCCCCAATGTTAGATGAGAATATAAAAAGGTAAATCCATTCATGAAGATATAGGAGAAAATAAGCTAGATCATGACTTGGTGAAGATGGATTTGGTAGGGTTCTTAGACCTAGCAAAAGAAGTTATCCCTAGAAAGTGGTGAGGGTCACCTTTCTGATGTAATAGTAAATTGTGACCGAAGAATCCTCCTTAAGCACCGGAACCTAGTTTTCACCCAAAGACCTACTCACCGCGCCATAATTTCATGGTTTTCACATTGGGATGACCTATTTTTACTTTACCGCTTTCTCAATTTCCTCAAGTTTTTATTTTTTTTCTTTGTTTTTCTATTTTTAGCTCTTATTTGATGTTATCGTCATTCTTAAGTGTAGAACCTCTTGGGATGCATGGCATTCATTGGTTCCAAAATATCTTCACCATCTAAATATGCCATTTTATAAGCTCTTGATCTATACTTGACCATTTCTCGTTGGATTTTCCCTATGAAATCAAGGCCCCATTTCGAAAATGGCCAAGGTGTTGTGATAGGCTGCAAAGTCTATGCTTTGGCGCATGTATCAATTTCCCATAATTTTGGCATAGCTCACATTTCTTGACAAAATTACAACAATCTACTTCCATGGTGGGCCAATAATAACCTACCCTTAAGAGCTTATTATCCAAGACCATACCACTAGTGTGCATTCCACAAATACCACTGTGTACTTCCTTAATAGTGTGGATTGAATCAACAACATCCAAACAACGAAGCAGATTCCCATCATAGCCATGATGATAGAGGGTGCCTCCTAGGAGGGTATAACGGGATATACAATGGATAAGGGATTTCTTCTCAGAATGGGTAATGTCCTAGGGAAATGTGCCATCTTGTAGGTATCGGAAGATAGGGTCATACTAGGGGATAATGGACCAACAATTTCACATGTCAAACAAGATTCTGGCATGTCATATGCGGGTATTTGTAAATGTTCTACAAAGAAAGGAATTTTTCTCTCCTAAGGTGGGATGTGTAAGAGAGATCCAATGGTAGCCATAACATCTGTTGATCTATTATGTGACCTTGGTTTTTCTCAAAGATAATGTGTAAAATATTCTTTCAAGGTTTCAACCAACTTCTTGTATGGAATAATTTTCTCATCCTTAACCTTATACTCATCATTAACTTGTTTAATGATAAGTTGGGAGTCTCTAATGACTTACAATTGTCTGATATTCCAAGTAATAGCTAGCTTGAGGCCAGAAATGAGTGCCTCATACTCCACAATGTTATTAGTGTAGGGGAATCCCAAATGGAATGCTCTTGGGATAACCTCACCTATGGGAGTGATGAGCACTACTCCTTCCCCTAATCTATGGAAGGTGAATGATCCATCAAAATGGACTTGTCATTCTACAGATTCTTCAACATACATCATGGATGCATCTGGAAGGTCCAGACACAAAGGTTCCATTCCTGGTAGAGGAGCTTCTACCAACTGATCAGCCAATACCTGTCCCTTTAAGGATTTTTGATTCACAAACTCAATATCAAATTCACTCAGGAGAATGATCCAATTATCCATTCATCCGGTAAGGGTGGGTTTGGATAAAAGGTACTTGAGAGGGCCATCTTTAGATATTAGTTTAGTTTTATAATTAAGGATATAGGGGTGAATTTTTTGAAAGCCGAAGACAAATGCCAAGTAAGCCTTTTCAATATGCGGGTAATAGACTACCCTTTCTCTATGGTATAGATCATATTGGGAAAGTAGGACACCAATAAAAACCGGGTATCAGAGATGTATAAGAGGAGAGGTTCACCTGGGTAGGTGACATGAGTATAGTGGGTTAATAAGGTATTGTTTTAGTAATGCAAATGCCTTTTGACAATTTGGTCCCCAGTTGAATGCAACATCCTTTTTTAGTAGATGTGTAAATGGGTGGAACTTATCCACAAGTTATGAAATAAAGTGACGGATTTCCTAAATTTTCCCTTATAGACTCCTCAGTTGTTTGAGAGTGGTAGGTGGAGGCATTTTGTAATAGTTATAACCTTGGAAGGATTTACTTTTATGCCTTTATGTGAAATAATGAAACCTAGGATTTTTCCTAAAAAATGCCAAAGACACACGTCTTGGGGTTCAAGCGTACCTTGTAATCCTAGAGACATTGGAAAATATGTCTTATTAATTCGTGGATGCTCTCCTTAGGTTTTGGACTTTGCTAGAATATCATCAACGTAATCCTCCATGATGTCATTCATCATGTCATGGAAGATGACAGTCATTACACGTTGATAGGTAGCCCCGAAATTCTTGAGTCCGAAAGGCATGACCTTGTAACAAACATTCCCAAGGAGTGATGAAGGTCATCTTATGTTGGTCCTCTTCTGCAATCTGAATCTGGTTATAACCTGAAAAGCCATCCATTAAGGACAACATTTCATAACCAGCAGTGGAATCAATAATCATATCAATGTTAGGTAAGGGGAAATCATCCTTAGGACATGCTTTATTGATATCATGGAAATCAGTGTAGATTCTTATGCCAACAGGTTTCTTCTAAATAGGGACTATATTAGATATCCACTCTGAATAGTTGATGGGCTTAATGAAATCAAGATCTAATAGTTTCTCTAGTTCTTCTTTGACAAGGAGTGTAATTGTAGGGTGCATCTTTCTCAACTTCTTCTTGATGGGTTTAGTGTCTGGGTGTATAACGAGGTTGTGCATGACTAATTCTGGATCTAACCTAGGCATATTTGTATATGACCATGCAAATATATCTCCATATTCTCTTAACAACTCTACAAAAACCTTTTGCTCTTGAGATGAGAGTGAAGCTCCCAACTTTATCATTCTTGGTTCTTCTTCTGAGCCAATGTTGACATTGATGGTTTCTTCCACAAGAATCTTAGAAGCATCCTCCATCTAGGTAGGATCAAGGGGAAGAGTAAGGTCAACCTCCTTAGGTAGCTCATCATCATCCTTGAATGGATAGCTCATTTTATCCATAGGTTCTTCATTTTGTTTTTCTACAAGTGCTTTAAAGAGTTTTTCGCTATGAGACTGGCATTTATTCCTTGCACAAGGTTTCTCTGAAGTATTTTTACTCTTGTTTGCGACCTTCTTATTCAAGCATCCACACATCTCTAGCTTCTTCTCCAAAGTACGCACAGTGTCTAGTTGAATTAAAAATCCTTTCTTATGATCCTCATCTAGAATAGAGTCCCATGAATTCTACTAATGCCTCATCATTCTTGAAGAAATCGATTGACACGTGAAATTGTTGATCCCAATCTATAAGTTTGGGATATATAAGGGATACTTGGAAATTGGTTTGAGGCTTGATACAGATAAGGTAAATACAACTGAGTCAGGGAATAGGTTAGTTGAGGTGAGATCCTCATAGAGGCTACATTGGGAATCTGTCACTATCAAAATGAGATGAATCACTCTCACATTCAGAAGAAGTGGCATCAATTTCCAAGGGTGGATTGTCATGAGTTCATATTCCAAGACCATGTTTATTTTATTTGAAGTGAGGGATAGGAATGGGTTCTAATTACCCTTGCGCATTGATTCCACATCCCAGCCCTTTTGTAACCCATGAAAAACATCATGTGGTGGCCTTTGACATATTGGGGTGCCTGATGGCATGAAGCCATGGTTCCTTCTGGTACTCTGTTAGTAGGATCCCCTAACATCTTTTCCTTAGACAAGAAACCACTAGGAATGAATTTCTCCAATGGTTTAGGGCATTGTTCCTAAGTTCTTTTGAACTAAAAATAGGGCTTTCCTTGTGTCCTAGGTGACACTGATAAATCTGATATTAATAAAGCTTGTTCAAGGGTGAACGACTCACCTGGGCCATATTTTACCGACATTTCCTCCCATGATGTGAAGGGGTTGACAAACAAAGGAAAACCCGAATTTCAAGGAGTGAGTGAATCTAGATCCACCCGTTCCTTGATAGCATCTATTTGTAAAGGAATAACAATGTTTGTAGAAGAGAATTCATAAGCTACACAAGAAAAACTATGTAAGACTAAGCAATTTATAAATGGATTTGGATCACCTTTAATGGTGATTATCTATCCTTTATGGAACATTTTGATACATTGATGGAAAGTCAAAGGAATGGCCCACATGGCATGGATCCATGGGCGTCCTAAGAGTATATTATATGGTAGATCCACATCAAGGACATAGAAATTTATATCATGACAAGTCAGCCCTATTTCCATTGGAATTATTATAGTTCCTGATGACTCTCGCTCCTCATTATCATAGGACATGATCGTAATAGTTTTGGCACCTATATCTTTTATGAATGGTCTAGTTGCTTAACCAAATTCAAAGTACAAATGTTTAGACTGGATCCACTATCCATAAGTAATCTCTTAATTTTGTGATGGGTAACAACCACTTCTAGGTATAAGGGTAAGTTATGCTCAGGTCGTTACGTGGGATTGCAACATGATCAAAAGTGATATGATCATTAGCATCAAGGTGCATAATCATGGCTTGGAGGTGTGTGGGATCTACATCGGTTGAGACTCTTGAACTCTGCAGTGTCTTATACAATATGTTCTTATGGGCAGTAGAGATTTTAAGGAGATCTAAAATGGATATCCTAGTAGGTGTTTTCTCCAACTGGTCTATCAAATTGTACTGACCTTCCTAAGGGATAGGCAGGGGATCTGGTATGATTAAACGAGTGTGTCTCATCCCTACTTTGTGTAACTCTTTTCTAAGATCTGGATAGTATTGACATGTTCATCAGATGAACGAATACATCCTATGAGAGAATCGAAGGGACTGTCATTAGTGGGATAAATATAAGTGGAAATCCTATAGTCATTGGAGGTTTGTCCGTGATTTGGCTTCCTTTTCTTCTTATCCACATGGTTAGGAAAGGGCTCTTTAAAGATACCCATTTTCTCATTTGGACCTTGGCCTAAGTCGGGGAGAATCTACAGCGATCTTTCCCTCTTCAATGAGGTCTTGTATGTAATGATGCAATCTTAGACACCTATCTGTCTTGTTCCCTTTAACACAGTGGAAGTCACAGTACTCATGTTCCTTGAACCAAATAGGTTTTGGAGTATTTTACGGTATGGTATCATCACGGTTGGGTACTCCACCATGTTTGCATTATCTAACTATTTCAGTATGGAAGATAGGGATTTTGTTAATGGTGTGAACTCACATTTGGTAGGTGCCTTAGGATGAGGTCCTTGTGAAATCTTTAAAAGTAGACCAGTCTACATGGCTTGGACTCTTTTGGAGTCCATAATGCCATCCCCAATGACATGTTTGTTTTTATTGAAAAATTTTGGTTTATCTAAAGATTTTGCTTCATGTTTGTCTTTGACAACCAGTTTAAGTGTTCCCTTCACGATGAGGGCCTTCTCAATTTGACTTCCCTTCTCTATAACTTCTTCAAAGTTAGAGCCACAGTGCATTTGTAAATGGAAGGCTATCTCTGGGTTCAAGTTAGGCACAAATATGCTTACCAACTATTTTTCTGGCAAGGCACAAGGGAAATGACTTTCCAACCCTCGCCATCATTGTAGAAATCTCACAAATGTCTCGTTAGGATTTTTGTATTGCAGAGATATTGTTCATTATGATATCATTTTCCATGTTATAGGAATAATTTCGTATAATATATGTTTTGCTAATGTGGGCCATGTTGTAATGGAGCCCTTGGGTATGCTATAGAACCATTCCAATCCTAGTGCTCCTAGGTTGTGAGGGAAGAGTCGTATTAAGAAGTTATCGTTGTATGCAACCTCTTGGAAAGCCATATAAAAGTATTTTATGTGATCATGAGGATCACTCTTGCATTTATACTTATCGAATTTAGGAATAGTAAAATGTTTTGGGAAGGGTTTCCATAACATGTCCTTATCAAAGGGGTAAGGGCATAGTTCTTCATACAAATATTTCCTATTATGTTTCCCTCCTATAGCATAGTAAGCGTATCTTTCATCGATTGTAATTCCCGTTCAATGATTTGTTCTTTGGTGGGTGACATTGGTCTTTGTGCCTTAGCCACTTTAAAGGTCACATCACTATATGGATCAAAGTGGAATTCATTAGGTTTCATCTTGATTTTGTCTTTGTATACATTCCTACTTGAAGAGCCTAAGTTCACTAATTTTTGGCTCAGTTTTAGGATCTATTTCTGAAGGATCTCTTCTTCGATTAAAGTATCCTCTTCCTCATCAAAATTGGGATGCGGCGAGGCTTTGCACTCAATATTCACTTTACGTGAAGCTTTGTAATATGGTCACCATGAATCACCAAGTGGCTTGGATGGGTCTCCTTCAGCGGTGTTATGATGTTGACTAGAAGTAGAAGCATACCCTATGTCAAAAGGGTTATCTATGTCTAAGAGGGATATTCATTCTTTTGTTTTATGGTTAATGACCTTAGTTTCCACTTCACGCTCTTGTGGAAGCTTAGCCCCTAGTTCCAAGACTCTTGTGAGTACTTGATCCTGTTATAAAAAATGATTTCATCAAAGCGGCCTAAGTCTAATTGGTGTTGTTCTTCAGAAGAGTCAGACTCCTCTCCGCTATGATCGATCAATGGATCTGCATCTTTAACTTGTGAAAATAGAGGTGCTAAGTTGTTTCTACTAAATGGGAATGATTCAAAAGGATTCTCTCCTAATTCATGGTCATAATTTTGGATGCCATTTTCATTATTCTAGGCATCACTGGCCAAAATTTATACGAGGTTTCGTCTAAATGTATTTGAAGTTTACATGAAACCTAGGCGTATGTTTGTGTCAGTTCTAAAAGTAATGTTATGCAGTTATTTTTATGACTCAAGGAACACTCATATGAACACTAAAACATAATGATCTCTTAAATTATTGTTTTGGCAATTTTATACCCTAACTATGATTTTGGTGAAAGGCCCGGAGCGGATGGTGCCAACATGATCTCTTGGTGAGGTATACTAATACTAGTTCAAATACCAATGAAGGCTAAAATTTCTAAAAATGGAAGTTACGAGTATGTATAGCATAACAACACTATCCTAATACATTAACCGAGAAAGCAAGGTGTTAGTATCAAGATGATGTTATTTCGGTATATATAAGGCAATATCAACACCCTCAAAAAGGATTAGATGATGTCAGAACTGAAACGAAGTAAGAGTATAACAAGAAGTTGTAAGTTGCATGAGTAGCGTAACCGCACAATAAAGGGACTTATATCAAGTTTTCAAGAAACTAAAACCCAATGTAAGTACCAAAATTGTGTGACTGAGAAAAAACTATCAACCTAAGGAGAGATAAAAAGATGAACTAAAATCGTAGTAGTGAAGATGATCTTGAAATCAAGATCAAAGAACTTATCAAAGATACAAAAATGTACCTGCACACTTTAGACGTTTAACAACCCAGCAAAAAACATGGATGGGCATAAACAGACAAAAAAGTGGCGAGTAATATCTTTGATAAAATGCGCGAGGTATTCTTCTTTCTCACCCCAAAAATGGGCATTGAGAACGCAAGGGTATAGATAAAAAAGGATGAAAATAAAATAAGCACCACTTGGGAAGCTTTTTTCCTCATCCGAAGATGAGAATAAAACTTAGCTAAGTGGGACGTAGTTTAGTTTCGTGATGAATGACACTTAGTTCTAACTTACGTGATTTTTTTGCCTTGTTCAAGAAAATAAGGTTCAGACCCCAAGTGATTTGTCACTTCGTGATGGCTTGAAGCAACAATGGAGTAGAAAAGTGGGCTCTAAGATAGAATGGCTTCCCTAATAAGATCTCTCAACTAGGTGTCACAAGTTGTCTAGGAGTATCTTGATTTTACTTTATTTGTAAAAGTGTCATTCAATTTATTTGCATGCAAGCTTATTTTATTATTGTTATTAGTAACAATAACACTAACTTTGTTACTTTGTTAGGGGATTAATCAATTAGTAACAATACAAATAATTGCTGTAAAAGGGGATGGGGATTAATAATTAAAGAATCATTATTATTTAATTAATGAATTATAATTATAGTATAAACTATATAATTGTATAGAGTATAAAACACATTATGAAACTAATCACTTCTGAATCTAAAAACTTTTAGATTTTAGAAGTGATTAGTTATTGACCTTTTTCAAAATGTAAATTATTAAAATAATTTAATTATTTTATTTTTGTCTTCATTTTTGTTTAAATTTTTATTTAAATTTTACTAGATGAGATACCCCTTCTAATACAATGAGCAACTAGTGCGTTCAGTTGTACCATCACTAGGATCGCGATACGAACAATCTTTGACTCTAACTCACAATGCAAACTAGTCAAGTGGGTAAGTGGAGTGCTTCCTATTTCATCCACGAGGTTACTCAATGGTGGATTACTTTAGGGTTCCTAGAACCACCCCCATTGTTTTAGCTTAAGGCATTTATGCCAAAGGGGTTATGTTTCAGTTGATCGGATAGGGACGTACCCTTTTCCGAAAACCTACAATACAATGTGAAGTGAAATGGTGTGTTTTTATCTTGCTTAACTTAATGTGGTTTTAAGTAGCACACCGTTTGGAAACCTATATGAAAACATGTGTATTAGAAGGTTTGTTTTTTATTTTTACGCCTTTTCTTTGACAAGCGTTAGGTCATGTATGAGATAAGTTTAGTAATTTTTCATTTTAATACCGATGAAAATGAAGGGAATTTACATGTTACTTTTGATTCATAATATTACCGAAAGGTGCGAAGGAAGGGCATCTCGCAATGTAAAATTCCACTAAAACAAGTTATATGGAAAGTAATTTACTTTTAGAAGCATAAAGCAAGTGTTTTTTTAATGTGACAAAAAGGTTGTACAAGTGTTTTTGATCTCCAAGATCACCTAGAAGGTGTGAGGAGAGAGCATACACACTTTACAAACATCGTTTTAGTTAGGGAACAAAAAATCTTTATGAAAGATTAAACAATTAATCAACAACTTGCAATTTCTTTGTTAGACTTTAAAAACCTCTGAAAGTTTGAAAAAGATCTTACAGCTTGGGAAAATAAAGTTCAAATTTTACACGAGACACTGCGTGCCCAAAATAATACCCGCACACCCTGACCCGATGGATACGTGCCCCAACCAATGTGGATGCATGGTAGGGTTTTATGACAGTGGGCCCCAACACCTACGAGGGCATGTCATACATGTGTGCTAGGGTTTCAACATGGATGCTCCTAGCCCAACTGATACACCTGCAAGAAAAATGAATTATAAAATATAGTGGGATGGAAAACACCAATGCATCCATAGACACGGGGACACCCAACAATCGATGGAGATGCCTACGGTTCGACGGATACACTCATGGGTAAAAATGAAAGAGTTTATATAGTAATCTAATATACGCCAATGCTTCCAGAGTGATAGGTACACTAGCTAGCCAACGGAGATGCCTATAGCTTGAAGAATATGCAGCCCATTCTAAATGAGTTGTCAACTATGTAGTATGGCCAAATGGGTGCACGAACAACTCAACACCTATGTTAGGGTTTCAATGGAGACACCCCCTTCTAAGACACCTATGTGTACCCCTGAAAAACCTACAAAATTCATAGAAATGAAATTTTTGACAAGCAAACAGATTAAAGGTTAGCTAAAGAAGCCTATTTCTAGCTCAAACCCACAAAAATACATGATCAAGGATGATTTAACTCACTTAAAAAATGAAATCATGTAAATAACAAGCTATTTATCCTAGAAAATATGAAAGTGGTTAGAAACTAAAAATAAATAGCTTGAAAAGGACTCCATTAATGGAGGATGGACTTCATGTCCCACCGGGCATGCCAAATGTGTTCAAAGAAAGGTGGCAAAATCTATGGAATGGGGTAAGAACACTCAATAAACCCCAGAGATTTTGAAAAACCAATCAATGGACCATCAGATAAGAAGTAAACAAGGATTCCTATTTTACATATATTAACCTTGAAGCAAACAAGAAAACTTAACAAATATAATTACCCTCTATTCTTGAAAACTTAAATAAGTGATCCTACTAAGGGTCTAAGTAATCTTTTTATGCTTAACAGAATGGGAGTTCACCATTAATGACTTCAAGGTCAATGGTTCTTCCCATTTACTCCATGGTGTGTGGTGTGTTGCAATGGATAAAGAAAATAGCTCAATAAAATGAAATAAAACTCCTAATCCTAGCAATAATACTATAGTTTATGTTAGAGGGAAGAAGTGTTCTTGTAAATGAGAGGGGGTAGTGGGCTATTTATAGTTTTCCATTTGGGAAAGTGGGAGATTTGGGTGCATGTGGGACAAATGAAAAATCCCAAAAGCACTTTAGCAAGTCAAAGTAAGATTTGACTAGGTTTTATAAGAGGTTGACCATAGTTAGGTCTAATTAACCAAGGTTATGCTAGTTAATCTTGTTTTAGAGAGAAATTAGGGTTTTGAAAGAGTTTTGAGAGGTCTAATCAATCTAATGAAATGGATTGATAGTCTAGGAAGCTAATAGAAGTAGTCTAGAAGAGGATAAGAAGAGGATTTAGCCAAGAAGAGGATTATATTATCCTGTTTAATTGAATTATAAGAGGAATACAACTAAAATAGTGTCATAAGAGGGGAGTTAGATAGGTCTAACTGAAGGTATGTTGTCAATTTGTGAGGAGGATAGTTAGTGCAATATTAAGAGTAATAGTGCTTGAATAAAACTACAGTGTCTACACTTAGAAACCTCTTGAATGGGTTGGTCAAGGTGAAGAAGTTAAGGAGGTTGTTAGAGTGTTGAATACTAATTTAGGTGGTGTGCATATACCTTATTCTCCAAAAGAGGATGCTTTGATATGGGCCTTCACCAAGGATGGAGAGTACTCTGTAAGGACTAGTTATGGGGTGGTGCATAATACTCCTCCCCTTAATCCTTTCTAGAAATAATTGTGGGATAATGCTCTTACTCCAAAGGTTAATTTGTTTTTGTGGCATGTGGTTCAAAACAAAATTCTTACTATTGATAATTTGTAAGCCAAAGGGATGATGATACCGAATAGATGCATTTTATGTAAAAATTCCAGTGAAACTGTCCAACATCTTTTTCAACATTGTCCTTTTTCTCAAAGAGTTTTTAATAATGTTCTGAGAGATTTTTAGGTTTATTGGGTCTCTCCGAATCTTTTGTTGACTTGTATAAGAAATGGAATAGTCCTTTCTCTTCCCTCTATCTTTCAAGGGCATGGAGGTTTTTTTTTCCTCATTTCTTATGGGGAATTTGGTTGGAAATAAATAATAGGATCTTTAAGGAAAAATAGAAAAGCTCAACCAGATTGGGAATATCATTCTTGGGGCAATGGCTAATAATCTATCTATTATTAAGTTTAAAGAGATAAAATGATTTCCTACTCATGAAACAAAGATTATTCAAAATTTGGGAATTAGTTTGTGCATCCAACAAACTTCCATTTGGAATAAAGACACTAGGAACAATGTTAAATGGGAAAAATCTTAGAAAGGATGGATGAAACTCAACTTTGATGGTGCTACAAAAGGAAGTTCTAGTTTAGCTGGAGTTGGTGGTATTATTAGGAATGAAGAGGGTTCCCTTATTTTATCCTATGTTGATCCCATTGGCAACAAAACAAATAACTATGTAGAAGCTTATGTTGTTCTTAGTGGTATTAGATGGGCTATCTCTCATAAAATAAGGAATATCTATATAGAGGGTGATTCTTTATACATTATCAATGTTATGAAGGGTATAGAAAAACACCATGTTAGTATTAATTCTATCATTGTGGATATTAAGAGCCTCTTTCCTAAGTTTGAAGATATTCATATTAGGCACGTGTTTTGGGAAGCTAATTGTTGTGCAGACACATTGGCTAATGTTGGGGTTTGAGCCAATGCCAAATCATTATGGCGTATTGAGGGCGAGTTACCAGTTAGTACAAAAATATCCTCAATGCTAAAAATTAATTTCTATGTCAAGTGTGTGAGAGGGATTTGAGAAATCCTTTTCATTATTTTAGGGTGTGTGAGGGCTCAGATCATTTATTATATTGCAAGACTTGGTTTTTGTGGATTTTTTTGGCTTCGTATGCTGATTTGAGAACAAAATTTTGGGAATGGATGGAAGTAGGGTTAGGTTTGAACCTTCTTCATGCATTGGTTTGGAGAGGGATTCTGTCATTTGGGAAATTTTCAAGAATGGGGGAATCACTCATTTCCTTCAAATATTGAGGGGTCATGACGAGATTTTGTCAAAGGAATTTTCCATAGCTTGGGATAACGGTGGTGTAGTGATAATTTGAGGAATCATTCTGCTAGTTTCAAAGGAGATCATTGGTCGTATAGGTATGGATTTCTCTATTTCTAAGGTTTTTAAAGACAAAACTAGGCTTCATGATGAGGTTTACACCTTTTTAGAGGATAATGAAAAAAATATGATACATGGACAATAAAATTTCTCATAAATCATTTCTGGTAGGTGGTCTGAGGTTTGCTTCCATTTAATGAAATACATTATGTTGGATGGAAAGTTCAAGAAGCTTCATACACAACATTTTATGTTGCTCAACCATTTTAGGAGAGGTAAAAATGAGTATCCCATTTTATCTCTACAAGTTTCTTCAAGTGTCTGATTAAGAATTTTCAAACTGGGAAAACTATGAATATCCTTCATCAAGGGATTATTTTACTTCTTATGAAGGTGGGTAACCCTGTTCCTCAAACTAGGTCTATTGGGTATAGGTTGGGGGAAGATTGGGAATATTATCTCACCTTGGCTAATAGACTGAAACTTAATAAGTTGAAAGAAAAAGAAAAGAAATATCTAGATGCTTTGCATCAACACTTAAAAATTTAGCTAGTCGGAAGATGGAGGATGTTCATACTAAGGGTTTGGTGGGTGGTAATACTTTGATAAATTTCCTTGTTAACAAAATTGATGCTCTGTAAGATATTGTGAACCAAGTTAAAGCTAAAAATAGGAACCTAATTAGGGTAGCTCAATGCACTAATGCTAAAATGGTGGTACTGAGTCATAGGATTGAGTCTTTATAAGGTATGGTTGTTTCTGATAAAGGGAAGAGGATGAAGCTTGTTATAAGTAGTTATGACAAGGAGAAATGATTTGAGTGCCACAAGGAGAGTATAGGTCCAATTTCAAGGACAAGGGAGAAATGCATATAGCAGCTCCTTAGCTTCCTTTTTGTTGACTGTTCTTAGGGTCCTTTGTTCATAGTCTATTTTTTCATGGTTATATTTGTTGTTAGTGTTTTGGTTCGTTATTTTGGGATCTTGTTGAGTCAAGTCCTTTTTACTTGACCTTTTTGATAGATGTTTTTGTATCATGTGAGATTCATTGTAATATCTTATGTACATGGCCCTTGGAGCCTTTTCCAAGTATTATCTATTACAAAAAAATTAACCAATATTATACTCTCACCTTACCCTTTGTGGGATATGAATTGATCCTATATTTGTGAAAGTGGTGGTAGTGATTTTTTTATACTTGCATGATATTTTATATCTCAATAGGTAGAACCATGTTTTGATGGTTTGAAACCTAGGGATTTATCATTCTAGGAAAAAAGAAATTAATTTTATCTAATGTATGGTGGAGGGTGTACTTCCTAATACTTAAGCTATTAGAAAACACTATGTACATATTTTATCTTCCACACACCCCATGATCTATAGAAACTTTTTGTATTTTGTCTAATAAAAATCCTTTAATTCATTTGTTTATATGGTTCACTTTGGTAAGTAGTTAGCTTGGTATGTTACTATTAACATATTTACACCTAAAATTAGTCACTACTAATTTTAATAATTATTCCCTCCTAATATTACTAACACTCGCCCCATATCAGCTAAAATTACCCTTTGTACCATCTTAACATCCCAATTAATTTTCTAGTTATATCCTACTTACCACTAATCATACCCTCTCACATTTTTAAGAATTTAATGTTCCTAGCCACCTACTCTCACCTACTAGCCTACCCTTTAATAATAATCACTCCTTAACTCTAATCGCATCTAGAAGTTACTAATCTAATACTAGAACTCTTAACAACCATTTTTATAATTCTCTAATTCTAGAGCTTTCTTCTTCCATAACCTTCCATGAATTTAAAATTCATGAAATCCCTCTCCTTTCTAGAATATTCCATCCTCTCAACCAATATCCAACATTGATCTACATCATTCATATCTCCATCCTAGCCATCTATTTTCCTATAAATAAAGCTACCATCCTCCATGTAAATAAATTAGAATTATTATAATGAAATCTTTACACTTTAGATATCAAACAACTTAATCACACCAAAGTGTTACCAAATTCAAGATCCAAGTACGAAAGCAATCACAAAATCAACCAACTTGGATCAAAAATAAAATTTGGGGAAAATCCATTACAACAACGAGAAAATCCACTTATAATAAAGGGAGGTAAAAATTGTCTTAATCTTATTATCTTGAGTTCTTTGATCCTTTGGCCTTATTTGAGGTGTTAGGAGTAGTTTGAGGTAGAGAGCTTTGGTTGATTTTCATGGTTTTCAATCATATTATCTAAACTAAAACAAAACACATTTTGGCATGCCCATTGGGAAACCCACATATGTTTTTGGTTCTTCATGATTTTAGGATCTAACATAATACATGTAGAGAAATTTTTTAAATACGGTGCAAAATTTTGAAAAATTATTTTTCCTTACTAAAATTTTGTACTATCCGGTAATGACATTTTTACACAACGTAACATCATTTTTCAGTAATGATAAAATATTTTTCATGAGAATCATGTTGTTTTTATATGTGTGTGTAGGTTAAAGGTTAACATAATGTTTTGAGATACTTTGTGACATTTTCAATCACACCACACCATTTTTGTGAGAACACATCATTTTCACATAAACCACGCCATTTTTACTATAAATCATGTCATTTTTTTAGAGGGAAAGTATACATTATAGTTTTGTTTATTTTATTCTAATATTTTTGGCTTTAAATCACCTCTTTTATATTTAATATCATTTTATCGAGCTTGTTAATATCATTATAACTTTTTAATATTTTTAAAATCAAATTTTGGGCTAAAAACTAACTTTTTTTTTTATTTGATCGCATCATTTTCATGGTTAATAATGTCATTTTAACTAACCATATGCTTCTATAGAACATATCATTTTCAAGTATATCACCTCATTTTTTTGGTGATCACGTCATTTTTGCACTATGTAATATCATTTTTCTGTTAATGTCATTTTTTGTTTTGTAGATTTCTGCATTTTTCGAAGGCCCAAATGGACTTCAAAACTATTGTGTTCTTGAAAATTAACATCTTCTAATAATTAATACCAAAACCATCATTTTTATCATATATTTCTTGATTTTTTGTTTAGCTTTTAATCATATTTTTATATATTTATGTGTGTGTGTACCTAAAGCTAGGTTGTGCATTTTCTACCCTCGTGTCATTTGGAAATCTTGGGGATTGAAGATAATATATGCTTCCCATATTTATTTTATTTATAGGGGAAATTTTACATGGATTTCATCCCCATGTACTTATTAGAGTCATTAGGTGTCTTATTATGTCTATTTCATCACAATGCACTAAGATACACTTTGTGATCTGGACAACTATGGTTATTATATAAACATTAAACTATTTTATTTGCAACATGAAGTAAGTGGATTTCATGTCCTAATACCAAATCCTTATACAAAATCCTTACAACACATATTTGGGTCCCACATATAAAATAATATACAGGGGATACACCTAATGAGCATTGTATACCCTAACATTAAGACCTATCCTCCGAAAATGATTATTATTTTGTGTAACATAAAATTATTGAAGTTACTAACTCCATAACACTTAAAGTGATTTTTTGAAGACCAATCTATAACCACTCTACATGAGGCATATATGCGGGATATTAGTCATGTTGCACACCATCTCTACTAGCACAAGGTTTATGGCTTATATGATCTGGTTTGTGTGTTTTATAGACAATGTGTCTGAAAAATTCACACCAAAATTAAATCTAAAACATTCACTAAATCATCCCTAAACATTATCCATATACTAAAAATACCAATTAATCAAATTAATCACTTTAATCCCGAAGCTTCAATCTAAACAAACCCTCCCAAAACTACAACAAAATCAAACATCCTCTACTTTTTTTTCTTGTCAAAACACATTTTAAACAACCCAAGCTTTCTAAAATTATCACTCACACAACCTTCCCATCCGTAATATTTTTCATCGTAATATCTACCCAACCAACCCAAAATATCCAATCAATCTTTCTTCAAATTATAAATAAAAATATAGGTTATAACCCAATATCAATGATTAAAATCTTATCAAACATCCAACTATCAAATTTATTTAATTCTAATCCTATCAAATAGGTTCTCTTATACCCTAAGATAAACATCATCCTAAACCAAACCAATATCAAAGATTATGATTTGAACTAGATAAAATAAAATATACTTTGACAAATCTCCATCCCAAACCACGAAACTTATGTACCATCTATTATCTAACTCATCTAACACACATCTTATCAAAATTATAAATCAAATCCTAAGAAATATAAATCTACAATATATTAAAAAAGTCACTGAAACTAGGTATTGAGTTCTATTAGGAAGAAACACACACAATAAAGATTCCCTTAAAAATACTTATAATAATGTGTGATTTCACAAATATGATGAAGAAATTCATAATGAATTTTTCTTCACAAAATGGGTAAGATCCCAAAATATCAATACCTTTATGATAATAGATATGACCTTTTTAACATCTCATTAGTGTTGGGGCTAATACCTCTAAATTATGACCTTGATAATTTAAGAAATATCATAATCTAGAAATAAGATGAACACAAACAACCTACCACAAGTAAAACTCCATTTGAGTGAGAATATCCCATCATTGAATTTGTAAATATCAATCATCCAAAAGCTGGAAAAAGGAAAACAAACATAGAAATACAAGAAGAGTGAGATTGTAACCAATATTTACACAATCAATTATAGCTAATATCCTAAAAAAATGGCAACAATTTCTCCCAAATATACTTTGATACCAATTAGTAGCCCTATTAAAGGAAATCATTCAAGAATCATAAATGCCATACCAACATAAACCAACAAAATCATGAAGATAAATTCATCTTATCATCCACCCCAATACCATGCTCATCATTCTCCTAAGAATAAAAAAGTGATGAAAGAGGCTCTTCAAGGGTTACAAATAGGCATACAAGACTACAAGTATAGGTGTAAGGACTTGTTCCCTTATCCACTTGATATGAAACTCATCTAGGTTTTATTCCCACCATTCTTTTGACCTCCTAAATTTGAGAAGCATAGGATAAAAGCAAACCCAAAAGAGATTGTGAAGGATTTTTATATGATTTATGAGAGGGGGTGAAATTCTTCTTATTTATTGAGATTATTCCCATGAATCTTGGAAAGAAACACCCTTGATTAGGTCATGCATGTGCCTAAAGTATCTATTACCATCTTTGCTAAAATTTTAGAGAAATTTGTTTAAATTTATCCTATAACATCAAGCATTAAATCACAATGAAATATTTGTGTGACGCAAATTGAAAAAATAGATAGCTATTCTTATCATTCTTATAGAGGTGGCGAGTCTTGCTAGCATATTTCCTTACAATATCCCCGAGAAATAATTAGCATCTTCATAGAAAAATAGTATCGAGAAGTATATGTTCACTTGCAAGTACATTGTTCCAATACCTTTTATGAGATTATTGAGAAAGGAATAAATAATGAAAAATGTCTTATATAAAATAGAATAATCAAGGTCTATTCCAATGATTATCAACAACCATCAACATATGAGAAGCCAAAGTTATTAAAAAGGAAAGAAAATGTATTTGGTGATGGGGTGAATGACTCCAAACATATAAGAATCATTAAAAATATATTTAAGACAAATTCAAATCTCTCTCAAGGCTCCAAATACTTTAAAAACATTGTGTTTGGTGGAAAACAAAATAAATATTTCAAAATAATGAGTTATACCGCCTTTGGTAAGAAACTGGGATCTTTTTCAAAAGCTCTTAACTATAGATATGATTGAGTTTCTTGAAACAAATCATTTTTCATGAAATTATACCTAAATCATCATGGTATCAAGGGTAATAATATTGTGAATTCAATGGGACTAAGGGCTACAATGAATAATTGTTGCATGATATTTAAGAATTATGTCCAAGATCTCATTGATAAGGGTGAAATAAAAATTCAAGTGAAGATGTCTACTTGTAAAAATAAAAAATTGGAGATCTAACATAATCTAATCCCAAATAATGATCAAAAACCAAAACCAAAGTAACAATCCTAAGGTCAAACATAAAAAAAATCATATCAGCTACAAGAGGATCCCATATGATTATAACTTGGTTATATGTCACATTCACCAATTGAACCATCATATCACCATAGTAAAAATAAAATATGAGTTCCATACTCCTCAAACTCATCTTATCATCATAATTAATCCATGTCCCCCAAGTTTAATGTCATCACTCGAGTAATAAAGTTACCATCCTAAGAGCACCACCAAATGCCACTTTTTAAAGGGTCCATTTACCTATGTCTAAGGTCTAGTTTTAAAAGGAACGATAAGCAGATCATACCAAGCCAAGAACATAGATGCTAATCAAACACCACAATCTATAAAATTAAAGTAATTCTCCATAATAACTTTACATAAAACCTTTGCAAACAAATGAGCAGAAATATCATATATTATTATGAAACTCAATGATACAATGAGAATGGTCCTTGCTTATATAGTCAAGGAATAACAATCTAAGAACCAATAAAGGTCGTAGATCAAGCAATAAATCATGGAAAGAACTAGTCATCAAAGAACTAGTTAAGTCCATATATTTATGAGAGAACTAGACATCAAGGATCTAGTCAATACCATAGATCTAGGAAAGAACTAGTCAATACCATAGATCAAGGAAATAACTATACTTAACAACTAGATAATATCTCCTAATATCTAAATAAATAAAAATAAATATCCACACACATAAGTGGGTGAGTATAAATACAATAAAGGTAAATAATGTACCGAGGTGAACATGAGCTAAGGTAAATACCTACTCTAACAAGTTTGACCCAATTAAACAATTTAAGAAAACACATTCCCAAATATCCATCTTGAATCTTTATAAAACCTCCTCCACTCACAAATAAATAGTATATAAATACCTCGAAAATTTTACCATCCCAAATGATAATGAACCCAATTAATTCCAGGCTCTCATGGGACATGCACCATCTAAAAATAGGTCACTTTTGAGAAAAATGACCTACCTCCATATGGTATGTCTCATAATTTCCCCTTGTATATTTAGGTACTCTTTACCAAGCATAAAGTCTACAGTATACTTGTGGATAATGGCTCATGTGTTAATCTCTATATCCTAGCCCTAATCAAGAGACTAGGTTATTCTAAGATAACATTGACACATAATTTCATTACAATTAGAACATATGATGATGTTGAGTGTTAATCCATAGGAACTATTATATTCCTGTCATTTTGGGTCGTAGAACACACCATACATTGATTCACATGGTTTATATTAATATCCTATGTAATATCCTTTTGGGGCAAACATGGATCCACAAAATGAAGTCATTCCATCCAAATCCATAAATGTATCAAATTACCCCATTATATCATAGAGGTCATAATCCCTAGTGATCCTCAAGCCTTCCAATACTATAAATGATTGGAAATATATTATCACAATATCACTTATCTCCTTAGAAAATTAAACCACTCTAGAAATCCATATACAACCAAATCCTCATCCTACATCCATCTTGATAATATTTTTCCCACCTCCAAAGCTTCACCAATTGAATCCCATGATATGTTCATTCTACAAGGATGTGGCGAATAAAAAATCTAATATTACTTACACATCATACATCTCCCCAAATCACCATTAATTAATGGGATACCCACCATGAGGAAGCCCGAAGATGAAACATATCATCTCGATAATGTTGTTTTAACTAATATTATTTACTTGGAAGATTAAAATATTAAAGTATCAAACGAATATTAGTGAAGTAGCCTCCTAATTTCAGATATCCAAAATATCTAAAAGAAAATAAAATGTGCAAAATCGTGAAATACAAATGAAAATGTATTAGTCCTTGAGAATAAGGAATCATGGAACCTTTGTATCTTGAAGAGAACCTTCCATTCCTTAGCCTAGGTTATAAACCACTAAGTGGCGACTCACTTAATACCATCACAGATATATCCTCGATTGTTGGGAATCCTCCTCTAAGGATGACATTAAAATTAGCTCGTCCATAGTCTATACAATGACCTTTCCGCCACTAACCTTTCCATCGATACTACTATATTTACCATCAATTTTGACCTCTTTTATCCTAACCTAATTGATTAAGCCCAAAAAGATCACATGTCATTTGATATCTTCCAAAACAATGAATTAATTTTGGAGTTTCTTAGACTCTAGGATCATAAAGTAGTAGGATATCATAAGAAAAGATTGAGATAAAATTGTATACCTACGCTTATTTTTGGGAACAAGTGGATTTCCATAGTCATTCAAAAATAATAATTATAAAAAATAGAAAATGAAAAAAACCAACCAAAAAAATCAATATAAAGAGTCCTTTAGTGAAAACCTTCTTGAGGTGCGAGTGGGAAAAAATAACAAAGATCAACAAAATAAATAAATAAAAACAAGTATGTTGGGAAAAACATCTCTAAGGTTCTAAAAATGGGGAATTTTATTTGTCTTATGAATATGGCATAAAATCATATACAATCCATAACAACATACATGAAGACTCTCTTGTTCTAGAAGAGTTAGAGAAAATTGATGATATACTCAAAGAGTTTCTAGATGACATGCATGAAATATCAACATCATTAGTGTAAGAAATAGTTGATGTCAATATTAGAACTAAAGAAAAACCTAAAATCATAAAATTTGGGGCTACTCTTATTCTATAAGAGCATGAAACCTTTACGAACTTCTCAATGAATATGAAGATATCTTCACGTGGTCATATAAAAATATGTCAAAATTATATCCATCCCTAGTGGTCCATCACCTTTTGGTACATCCCGATGTTAAACCATTCAAGTAAAAGCTAAGACAATTGCATCCAAAAATAGATCTCGTGGTCAAATAAGAACTAAAAATATTTGAAATGAAAGCTTCATCTATGTGATCGATCGCTTTGAATGGATCTCCAAAATCATCCTTATGAGTAAAATTGATGGATGCATTCATATCTCGTATTGATTTGAATGACATCAAAAAATCATGCCCCAAGGATGCTTTTACACTTATAAACATTGATATGATCACTAATTCAATAGTTGTAAATGAAATTTTATCACTCATGGATGGATTTTTAGGTTACAATCAAATCAAAATTGTACTAAAAGGCCAACACAAGACAATATTTTCTGCCTCATAGGGATATTTTTATATCAAGTAATGAAAGTTAGCCTAAAAGCTGCGGGTGTAACCTACCAAGAGAAATAATACTCATCTTCCATGATATGATGCATGATATGGTTTAATACTACATAGATTATATCTTGGGAAAATAAGAAATAAGTGTAGACCATCTTACGAAAGCTTAGTGTATGACAAGAAAAATAGAAGTTCCCAATTGGATTTTCAAAAATATAGATCCAATATAATATCAATGACACCATTCAAATATAATGGTTCTCAAGGAGAGTTAATGTCATAATTCTAGAGGATAATAATCCCAACCTAGGATAGATATAGGTTTCCAAGGCCTACAACTAAGATAAAGATAGGTATCCTGCTAGGATTTTGAAATAGAAGAGTGATAACCAAGAGGTAGATAAAAACAAGGGGAATAATATAAACAAGAAAATGTAATAGATAAAATAAAACCGAATTCTACTCTTTTATATAGTAATGAACGACCAACAACAAAAATAATCATGTAAAAACATATAAAATAAGAGACTAAAGAGAGTTAGAAATACTTATCTTTAGTGTGTCTATGATTTGCTAGTGCATAATTCTCCCCAAAGGTAATAACACTAATATATAATCACTATGGGTGGAGAATGAGAAATATCAACAAGAATATCTCTAGTCCTAACTCACTATGGTGACCCAAATGCAAAAGAGGCAAGCTCCAAGACTCTAAAGATAATGAAATAGTGAGAGAAAGAGTAATTATGTGTAAATAATATGTAAAAAAGTGATTGAAAAAGTGATTTTGTTATGGTACTACTAATAAAATGAAGGGTCATATATACCCAACACCATTACCAATGCGTGTTGGTGTCGATTCATGGAAAAATAAAACAAATGTAATTTCTTATGGGCAATGACATGGGCCTTGGGGAAAACCCTAAGGTCAAAGGATGAAAACATGAGTAATGGAGACCTTAGAATAAATGGGAATTAATTATAAAGGTATAAAGTGACCAAAAACAATGATAATAACAATAACTTAGAAAAAATAAGTAGACACGGCGAGAGAAATAGACATGATGAGTGCAATATGTGAACAAAGGTAATAAATGAGACAACTATAAGGTGACTACGACTAATAGTGATATCTATCAAATGATGTGGTCTAGCCTACATGAAAAAACCTCATCACAGCCCAATCCCAATAGGTCTTTTAAGGCACCCACTCAAGAGGAGAATGCATCAGCAACCCTTACACAGGGAATTATTATTACACATAAAAAATATGGTGTATACACATAGAATAAGTTTTAAATGAATATGGGAGTATAAAGATTAACTAAACCCTACAAAAAGTGTTTTCTAGGTCACAATAGGAAACTATTTGGGGTTCATTATTTCCTAATGAGGCATATAAGTTGATCTCACAAATTTTCAAACCATAAAAATGTTTCATTAGTATCCAAATTTTCACCACTTTGAGAGCCAAACAAAATTTACATAATGAAGTGGATGCTTAGAGGAAGTCGATCAAGATATTCATTTTGTAGTCAAGGATATATCTAACAAACTCTTTGATACTTGAATTGAAAAATATTGGGCTGCACTCACAAAGGGGATATCCTTCCCTACTACTCTAGGTTCTACCTTTAACCAGGGTGAGATAATCCATATTTTAACCTATTACTTATGAATAAGTGGATAATATTGTAGTCTCTAATCTCTTTCTTAGAAATATGAAGGATAGTCCTAAATAGAAACGGTCAATATAAGAAATATTTAACTCTTACGAGTAGTCACACTAGATAATGAAAATTTATTTCAAACATGGACCTTAGGATACTCTCAATAGTTTGGATCCTTGATTACTTCTACATATTTATGGAAAGGGAGGATAAAAATGGTAAAGTCCCTTGACAGATGTTTATAAGTAGGGAAAACATGTGTAATTCAAATGGATTTAACGGTTTTGGGTCATAATTTGTATGTATGGATGGGATATTAAATAAGGATAAAGTTTATTATACAAATCCCACAATAAAACCTTACAAATCTTTTGAAATTGTCCCAAGTAAAGAAAAACACATCACACAACTAACAATAGCCCTTTAACCAGAAGGTATGCACTCATGGAAGTCCAATAGTACAATATTTCACACAACGTTTGAAAACTTAAACACAAATGCTCATGTTAAAATCTTAACAAAACATTAACCAATCATGTTTAACTATACTCAAGATTCACTTAAGATCTTACTAAACTCTTCTCAATTAAAAATAGACAACATGAATTTAAAACTTTTTATTACACTATGGAAATAAATCTCTATTTATAGTGTAATTGTAGTTTCCAAAATTTCACTAATTAAGACTAGATCTAGTATAATTCAAAGGTATCATCAACAAAAGATTCCAACAGGAAGCAAATAGTTGATTCAAAGTATTCTACCTTAAGAACAAAGATAACATTTCTTAGGAGATAACAAACATTTAATTTCAAGAAATTCAAATTTCTCGGCAAGGGACCATACAACCTATGGTCTCAATACTTTCCAATGACTATAAATTGGCAATCATATTAGAATGAGAAGGTTTTAGAAAAAGTGAAATAACTCACTGGTCTCTCTGCTTGATTCGTGGTTTCTTAAGAAAAGTACTTTCAGTTTTCTTTGTTTTCTCTAAGGATTTAGAAAATTTAACCCCCTTCCATATGATAACATTCCTCTCGTATGTATACCACTAAATTTTTCTCGCCTTTGATTTTTCCCCCAAAAACATGAATCTCCTCCATAACTAGTTGTAATTGCACTTCCATCTTTTGCATGGACTACCAATCCATCCTCCACTTTCAAAGCAATAGGGAAGAAGGCCTTTCCTAAAGGTGGTCTAGACATTACTGAATGGGTTTCCTCTTATGAGAGGAGATAAAAATTTATTAGTTTGTTGGATGGTCCTATGGAAAACATTGATGAGCTTATGTCTTTAGGTATGTCTCGTACTTTAGTCGGGACATTGTGTTTGTTCAAATGGTGATTGGAACAGAAGAATTTGTTCCTAGAAAGAATAGGCTTGTGAAGAAACTTCCTCTTTACAGAGAGGACTTTAACTCAGTAGAAGATTAGGTATTTTCTCTTGATTTCTATCGGATGTAATATCAATAATATATGTGAAAATTTTCATGGGATGGCCCCCTATAGAACCCCTATTTTGATTTTTTCATTGATACAGAAAACTCAAACTATTACATTAATACACATGCTTGATAATAGATTTATAATTCTATCAAAGCAATATAAAATTCTACTATATTGTATCATGTTACATTCATGATTGAAATTAACAATTCAAAATAGTGTTCAATTAGCATAAACCAAGAGTATCAATAATGAAAAGATGTGAAATGTTATAAAAACAATCATAAGTTTTCTCAATGGTCAATCATGGTTAAATATTCATCTTTTTCATCTTTCTATTCATCACCTCTTCTGGTTGTCTTTCTTTATATGCATAAAACCTTTGAACAGTTGTATCAACTCTTCTTCATCAGGTCCTAAGTGATATTTGAATATCGGTGTTGTTTATTTAGTGTAACAATACATTTAGACATTCTTGGCTTGTACTCCCTCAATTTCTTAGTAAGCTAGGCAATCTTGTTCTATACAATGATGAGTATTTTAATAACATCATAAGAACAAGGTTCCTATTTGATGTACTTGTCAAAGGATTGATTCGAGGTATCAAATTCCCAATTCCCATAAATTATTTTATGTTTATCAAATACCATCTGTTCTAGTATGCTATTTTTTTTATCAATAATATTTTCTAACCATTCTTTCTTAGTTAAAAACTTTTCTTTAACTTGATTTACAATTTCTACCCTAATTTTGGCTAGATATTCCATCACATATTGAGTCCCATTTTATTCAAGTGAAACTATTCTCTCCTTCTCTATAAAATCCTCCACAAGGATTTCTTCAACATCATTGAGTATTTTGGTGAATTTTGCATACCTTTTTGTGACCTTTTCAATGACTTCCCTTCCTTTTTGAGAAAAGTCCTCTACCCATTTGTATACTACTTCAACTTTCTTACTAGCCTTTTCTATTTTATCCAAAGCATTTCGGGGGTAACAATAGTGGAAATCTCCTAATCTCCTTCTACAAGGTCTACCAATTCTTATAAGCATGAAGTCAATTTTTTTATCTACTCTTTTAGCATCTTTTAAGATATTTAATCCTCATTGACCTTTTGTAGCAAGCCTTCAACTACCACTGTAACTTCTTTCTTTAATGATTACCTGGTATGCATTCCCAATTGGATGTGTTGGATATTATAGTAACTTTTTGTAATATCATCCTTTGACTTTCCATGGTGAGGATTTTCCACTTTCAAGGTCCTAAATCAATTCTGGTCTACACGTGTCTTAGTAAGAGTCTTTTCTTTCTTGAAATATTGTTTAGGCTTTGGGAAAGAAATGTTGGTGATACTTTTTTCCCTATTTAAGAAGCCATTCTAACCATCTGGTCATAGGAGAATTCCCCTTATTTTATATTTTTGGAGTCTCATAATAAAATACCAATTTTTTTGACATTCTTTCCACCTTTACCACTTTCTTTTAACTTTCCAAAGTGTTACAACCCCTTATTTTCCTTTGTCCTGTTCTTAAATCTTTGGTGAGTGGTATCTTTTGGCTTCTTTCCAATCACTACTTTTTATTCTTGACCTTTATTTTCTGTAGAAAGCACAGATTCACTTAATTCTTTCTTTGGACCTTCAAAAGATTATGCATTGTACTTGTATCTACATTCTTTGTTGAAATAATTGTCACATTTGCAATCCCTTTTGGAATATATTTTTCCACACATGGGGATTTAATCGGATCCTTATCTTTTCAAATATCTTCATTCCATGTAGGTGGTAATTTGGCGAGATGAATCTTCTTGGATTTTTTCCTCTACCACCTTATGCTTTTTAGGCTAATCCTCAAGGTGTGATTCCTTATTATTACTTGTAATTTATTTAAGAGGAATCTCAACAGGGTTTCTTATTTATTTTGACATCTCAACTACATATTATTTCATGATACTTGTTTCTTGAGGTACCTCACCTTCCTTGAATTCCTTTGAATCATTTAGTGGTTGGGTTTAAGTACAAACAAAACCTATCACAGTGTTTTCTCAAAACTTGTTTGAATTATCTTTTCAACATTCATGATAGAGGTTGTACCTTTACCATAAGTATTTTGGGGTTGAGCCCCCACACTTGTGCTAGATGCCTGGTGAAGATCTTGAACATGAACTTATTGTTCATGCACACTCACACCCTCAGTTGTATGAGTTTGAATTTTTACATAAACCATTTCAAGTTTAGGAATTCCTGTAAGTAATTCAACTATCACATCCATTTTTGTATTGCTTTCTAGGTTGCTCAATCACTAGTTCATTTTTCACTTGTTCCTTCCCAACATCAACTAATTGAATAGACATATGAGCACCAACAGTTATTCATGGAGCATTTTCAATAGGGGATGAAATTGTAGTTACACTAGGTAATATTACATTTGGAGTATAATGCATACTCTTATGAGTTTGAGGTGACATCTCCTGATGAGCTAATGAAGTAATTACCCTCTTTTGAGCTTATGTCAGAGTAGGGGGATAAATTACCTCAGGCTCTTTATGTTTTTGATTTTTTGATACATGATCAATTTCTTTCACATAAATACCAATATCTCTCACCAAAGGTTGTACTAGTTTTACTTTCTTCTTAGCTCTCTCAAAGTTCCCAAGATATGGTGCCTCTCTTTCCTTGGTACTCTATGATCTAGATTGTGGATCAACACTGCTAAGGCTCCCCTCATCATCTTTCTAGTGCTAGATGATCCTGATAACACTTTTGAAGGAATTTTTTGTGTAGTCAAACCTTTTCCCTTTTCTTGGATTGGCCTTTGCTTTAGTAAGAGGGGCATCTTGCATAGCCTTCAAAAGTATACCCTCAGCCTTTTGAATCAAAATATACTTTGAAGTTCCAATTTTACTGGTTGTTGATGTTCATTCATCAATAATATTTGTGGTAGGCTTGTTACTAGGTAATTGAGGAGCTTTTCCATTTAAGGGATCTATCTTATTTGCTCCCTCCTTTAGTGGGGGATATCTCCCTCTAAAACTTTCAAGTCTCTAAAATCCTTTAAGACCTTATTATTTTTCAGGGATAGGTCCAATCCTTTTAAATTCAACCAAGTAAATATTCTCCTTAATGTACATTAGAAATCCTCATATGAGGGTTATCTCGATTCTGTTTCTTTCCAATCTATTGAGCTGATTGTTTTTTATTCAATCTTTTGATCATGGTAATATTGTCCCACCAAATCCTTTTCATCTCCAATTCCTTTTGGGACCACAAAAATATTGAAATCAATAATATGACTTAAGGTCATTCGGAAAATTCTCTCAACCTTACTTCTTCTTCATCTATACAATTCATCCAAGAATCCTCAAAGTGAGGTTCATGTTTTCTGAACTAAAAGCCCATCGAATATCATTATAAATTCTTGGAGTGAAATTTTATATTTTAATCTCTCCATTTATTTTTCCACTAGTCTGGATTTTATTATGCTTTGGCATAAATATCTGAAATTTGGAGAGGGAATTTGATATTTGTTTTATGTCTTTTTGTAATATTTTTGTGGACAAGAGTTAATTGTCTTAACAGTTCCATTAAAACCCACTCATCATTCACATATATAGGTAGTTTACAAGGTTGTCCCTAAAATCCACTTACCATTAAATATGTAAGGAATTTTTATTGAATAAAAATACAACCATACTCAAAAATTGTTTCCTAGTAATAGAAATAATCTATATTGTTCGCATTCTTATTTGAAAAGACATGTCACAGGGGAAAAGAAAGCATCATTTATCAACCTAATATTCACTTTCCATTTATCCAACCTCAATCATGGGTACATCATACACCCTATGTTCTTCAAAACTTGATTTTAATGTGAGACCTGGAAATGTTATAGATAAGATTGGACATCATATAGAAATTGATGTCAACTGGATTACCTTTGATAATGTTTACAGATCATGTCATAAGTTAAGCATGAATGGATGCTGATATGAAGCTTGCTCAGAAAAGTTTTCCTTGTTCCTTCAAGATAACCATTAAAAAAGGGAACATCCATTCTTGAAAATTATTATCTCCTTCTAACCCTTCCATTCTGTTTAGTAACCCAATAAAGTCCTTGACTTCATCAATAAACATGGTCATAGATAATCTCTTGGGGATTATTTTGATAGATGGTTTTTAATCCTTTAACCACTTATAATTTAGCATTACAGCATATTCATCATGCCTCATATCATAATCATCTGTGGTGATTCAATTATAGCAATATCTTGTTGATCCAATCCCGATAACCCTGCATTTTCCTAAAAGCTTCGGTGTTAAGTTTATCACTATCTCGCACTTTCGTCCAATACTTATTTCTATTCGGGTCATAATTATTAGCACATAACCATACGAGCTCATGAAAGTGTATGGATAGTGAGAAGGCAACTACTAGTGTAATGTTACCGACATCAATGGCTATGATGCACCTACTTTTATTCGATTACTCGATTCCTCTAAAATCATCTAAATCAACATTTAATAATTTTGTGTCCATGACCTTATCTAAGTCACTATAAATGATGGACCCTACGTGAAATTCCAACTATAGTTTCTTCATTTTCCACACCCTAATTTCACCCTTTAATTTCTTACAAATTGTAATTCAAATAATAGAAACACAAACGCAATGTAGGACTTACCCATTTTTGTGCAAGTATTGTACAATTATCCCTGCTCCTTTTATTTCAAATTCTCTAGCTCAATATCAACACCCTTCAGTCAATTTTCCTTTTCTTCTTTGTGAATTCTCGTATCTAGGGCACCTAGACTTTCATATGAAATAACAAAAATTTGAAGTGTTTGAAAACTTCTAAAAAATGTACCTTGATTCATGCAAAAAACGCATTAATGGTGGCATCCATAAATACATCACATCCTAGCCATCCAACTTGCCTCCTTCCTTTGAATGTGAACCATCCATGTGGATTAATCTGGTGCTTCATGGGACTAGGGAGTCTTTTTACACATTTGCATTGCTTTTTGAATGAGTGTCAATTTGTAACTTTGACCCAAAATACCACTTCTTAAATTTTGAAGATAAAATGACATGTGTTCCAATATTAAGAGTAATAGAGTCACGGACCCTATTTGCATTTTTGTCTATTCTCTTGTCTAAGTGCAAAGCGCTAAGTTGGACCAAGTACCCAATCTTCAATATTTGATTGAGAAAGTGCCATGAGGTTTATTTTGATTTTAATAAACTTCTCATATGGGTGCAAGATTGCAATATTGACTCGAACATCCACCTATTGAATTTACCTATAAAACTAACACGTGTCCTCCATCGGGTTTTGGGGCATATTCACATTTTGTATTATAGGAGGCCTTTTGTGCAAAAATGCACCGATGATCCACTTCCCCACTCCAACCATATTTAGACATGTATTCCTCTTTGAGAAGTGGAACTTTCTTTACATTTTGCACTTGTAACTTGAATATTCCCTAGAAGAGATAAGTTTGCACTTTGAAATTATAAAGTGAATTATGTAATTTTAAAAAGATAACCTATCACCACGCTACCAATTATATTATGCCACATACCCTCGGTCATCGAGAACTAAGTGTAATTTTCATCGGATATTACAAAGACTACATAAAATGAATTTTTGAGGATAATCATGATCTTTTGGTGATGTTTTCAAGGGAATTTCACATAAATGACATGGGCATTGCATTCCTTGACCAAAAAAGATGATTCACATCAGATTCATGACTCAAGCATGGGATTTTTTTGTATTAGACATGATTGCATCTTTCAAGCATATATGTTTAATCATTAACAAACCACTCAAGGGAAATTTTGAAACCACACTTAGAATAAAAGGAAATATCAAATTGAGCACTAACACCAAATCTGACTCAAGGATGGGAAACCCCACGTGGGTGCTACAAGAACAAAAAAACATTTCATAGACCAAGTGCCTTAACCCATTGGGCAATGGAGTCACACAAAAACACACACAAGGTCTAATCGAGCAAACATACTTCAAAAATCATACCAAGACACCAAGAAAACTGGTCATTGTAGACCACTAAAAATGGAAAGGGAAACAAAAAATGAAAACAAAAAAAAACCAATAATAATATACACTATAAAAATTTCATACCGACCGCATGTGTTCAATCCAGAAAGTGTTTGAGGTTCCCGCTGTCATTGGTAGAAAACTCCAGCAAGTCTCCTTTCGGTCTTTTAAGAAGAAGGTGTGTTCACCGATCCTTATATCAATGGAATATGGACCCATTCACAAGACATAAAATTTTCCATTTTTTCCTTTTTCATCATGCATGTTATCCCATAACAAAACAAGATCTCCATCATTAAATTCTCTAGAGTCACCTTTTTATCAAATATTTTCTTGAGTCTATCTCTAAATTTAAGGTGTCTCTGATGGGATTCCCTTCTCTCTTCATCTAATTCCAATATCTGATTGATCCTAGATTTGTAAGGGTTTACTTCTTCATCCTCAAGTTGTTGCATGAAATGATAGGAATATAATTACATATGTAAGGGTAAGAGAGCCTAGAATCCATAAACCAACTCAAAGGGACTTTTTCTAGTAGCTCTTTTAGTAGTAATCCTATCTTCCCATAGGGAAAATTTAAGTTACTCACCCCATTTTATTTTATTGACCTCCAATGTCCTCCTAATTATTTTGAGCAATTTTTTATTACTTGACTCAACTTGACCATTCCCCTAAGGATTGTAATTAGATGCATATGTCAAACTGATTCCATATTCTTGACACATAGTTACTAATGGTTTAGCCCTAAAGCTCATAGCATTATCAAAAACTATTTTTGCAGGTACTCCAAACCTATAAATTATATAATTTATAATTAAATCCATGACTACTTAGTGGGTTTCCTTCTTAGTGGGGATAGCTTCAACCCATTTAGTGAAGTATTCAATAAAAACTAGGATCCATTTGTGTCCAGCACTAGAAGAATATGAGATTTATCTAATAAAATCCATCCCCCACTACTTGATAAGGGCTTCAATTGATACTGGTTGCAAAGTTAAAGCACCCGAGGCCTTCATCCTCCCAGAAAACATTTGACAACTCTCACACCTTCTAACTAACAAATTTGTATCTTTAAATAGTGTGGGCTATCAGTAACCTGCCCTAAAATCTTATGAGAAGCCACTCTTCTAGCAAAGTGACCTCCACAAACTCCCCGTGAAATTTTGTAACAAGCTTAGGAGCTTCTTCTTTTATGATGCACCTCAATAATATCCATCCTAGATTCTTCCAAGCCAATCCATAGTCAGTCATAACATATTTTTGAGAGGTAAATTTCAATGTCCTTCTTTGAATCTTATCCAAATTCCCTAGACATTCTAAATTCTTGAGGTAAAATATTACATCCTTATACCATGTGGAATTAATCATCATGTCTTGGATATCCACATTTCCTTCTTCAACTTCATTGATCTCCATCACTTGCAAGTTACTTTCGCCATCAACTTTGCAAGGCCCAAACCCCTAACCAATTTGGTAGTTTGTATGTCCATGTCATACTCTTATAATTTTTTCACCCATTGACACCTTTTACTGGATATTTCCATCTCAAACAAGATGTCTTTTACCATTGTATGGGGGACATAAGCTATGATCTTTGAACTCAATATATATGGCCTAAAAACTTTAGTTTCTCATACAAGTGCAAAATCTTACTTTTCCATGATGGTGTATTTTAATTCAGCTCCTTGTAAAGATTTTCTGAAAAAGGAAATAGGTCTCTCATTCCCTTCATCATCCTTTTGCAATAATATAGAAGCAATTGTGTTATATCGAGGTAAAGTAAAAATTTTGGAACACTTTTTTATAATTTGGGCTAGCTAAAATAGGGGCATTCTTCAATGCTTCCTTGATCCCATTAAAATCTTGAACAACCTCATCTTCCCACTTGATAACTTGGTCTTTCTTCAACATGCTAGTAAAAGGGATGGTTATCTTAGAAAAGTTTGAAATAAACCTCCTGATGAAATTGATATGAAAAAATAAATATTAGATTCCCTATTTTGACATGGGTATGGAAATTTTTCTAGTAGCTTCTACTCTTTTAGGATCTATCATGATCCCTTCTTTAGATACTGTATGCCCAAGCAACTTTTCCTTTTGAACACCAAAGTGGAATTTCTTGGGATTTAATGAGATCCCATATTCTATACATCTAATCAAAAAAATTCTACATGGCTCAAGTGATCACTTCTCTTCTTGGAAAAAAAAAGTTACATCATCTTGATATAAAACAATAGAGTAATTAATGTAACTGAAAAATCAACATACATGGCTCTTTGGAAATTATCCCCAACATTCATCAAAACAAATGGCATCCTCACATATATATATGTTTCCCAAGGGTGGTGAAAGAAGTTTTAAGCATTTCGATTGTTTTACCACCACCTGATTATATCCTAAGAATCCATCCAATGTAGAGAGCAATTCAGATCTAGTGACCAATTGTAATATGTTATCCATATGAAGGGATTTCATTAGGTATTGTGCCTAATATCTTTTGCAAGATGAATGATTTGAAGCAACATGTTTCAATTCTGGAAAATAAACCATTAGGTACTATGTCTTTGTATCCCTCTGAGGCACCACCAATCTTCATGAAGAAGTGCAGGGGTGAGTCTAGTTCCAAACTTTCTTCTTTATCTACTCCATAACCGGTTGTAATTTCACTTTCAACTTTTTCATGGACTACCAATCTATCCTCCACTTTTAAAGCAACAGAAAGAAGGCCTTTCCTAAAGGTGTCATAGAAATTACGGAATGGGTTTACTCCTATGAGAGGAGATCAAAATTTATTAGTTTATTGGATGGTCCTATGGCAAGAATTGATGAGCTTATGTCTTTAGGTATGTCTTGTACTTTAGTAGGGGACATTGTGTTTGTTCAAATGGTGATTGTAATAGAAAAATTTGTTCCTAAAAAGAATAGGGTTGTGAAGAAAATTCCTCTTTGCAGAGAGAGGACTTTAACTCAAAGAAAGATTATGTATTTTCTATTGATTTCTATCAGATGTAATATCAATAATATATGTGAACTTTTTCATGGGTTGGGGCCCCTATATAACCCCTATTTTTTTTTTTCATCAAGACAAAAACTTGAACTATTACATTAATGCACATCTTTCACAATAGATTTAGAATTCTATCAAAGCAATATAAAAGTATCTTGTATTGTATCAAGTTACATTCATGATTGAAATTAAAAATTTAAAATAGTGTTCAATTAGCATAAAACAAGAGTATTAATAATGAAAAGATGAGAAATTTTAGAAAAAAAAGCCTAAGATTGCTCACTAGTCAATCATGGTCACATCTTAATATTTTTCATCTTTCTCTTCATCATCCTATTTTGGTTTTCTTTCTCTATATGCATCAAAACTTTGAAATAGTTGGATCAAATCTTCTTCATTAGGTCCCCAGGTGATATTTGAATATCGGTGATGCTTATTTAGTGTATTTATACATTTGGACATTCTTGGCTTGTACTCGCTCAATTTCTTAGTCATCTCGAAATATTGTTCTCTACAACTATGAGTCTTTTGATAACATCATAAGAACAAGGTTCCTCTTTGATGTGCTTGTCAAAAATTGATTCTGGTATCAACTTCCCAATTCCCATAAATTATTTTATGCTTATCAAATAACATTTTTTTCCAAAATGATATCTATGTTATCAATAATCTTTCCTAACCATTCCTTCTCGCTTACCAACTTTTTGTAACTTGATTTATAGTTTCCACCCTGATTTCTTCCATCATATATTGAGTCCCCTTTTCTTCAGGTGGCACTATTCTCTCCTTTTCTAGCAAATCCTTATCAATTTTGTTTATTGTTTCAAGTTTGGGAATAAACCCCTCCCAAGAATACAATTCATTTTCACACTACTCAAGGATTTCTTTAACATCATTAAGTGTTTTGGTGAAATTTGCATATCTTTTTGTTACCTTTTCAATGACCTCCCTTACTTTTTGAGACAAGTCCTTTACCCATTTGTATATTACTTCAACTTTCTTACTAGCATTTTCTATTTTATCTAGCATTTTAGGGGTAACAAGAGGGGAAAATCTTGATCTCCTTCTTCATAGCCCCTACCAATTTTGTAAGAATGAAGTCATTTTTTTTATCTTCTCTTTCAAATGCTTTTTATATATTTTATCCTCATCAACCTTTTGTAGCAATCCTTCAAATTCCACTTTGTAACTTCTTACTTTAATGATTCCCTGGTATGCCTTCCCAATTAGATGTGTTGGATATCATAGTCACTTTCTGTAATATCATCCTTTTACTTACCTTGGTAAGGAGGTTGGGCTTCTAAGGTCCTAAATGCTTCTTGATCCACATGTTTTTAGTAAGCATCTTTTCTTTCTTTAAATATTGTTTACGATTTTGGAAAGTAATGTTGAAGATATTTAAAACTTCCTTTTGGGGAGCTTCCTTCTCTCCCTATTGAATAATCCCTCCTAACCATCTAGTCATAGGGGTATTCCCCTTATTTTCTTGTTGTGGAGTCTTAGAATACAATACCATTTTTTTACCTTCATTCTACCTTTACCACTTTATTTTCACTTTCAAGTGTTATAACCCTTGATTTTTCTTTGTCATGTTCTTGAATATATGGATAAGTGGTATCTTTAGGCTTATTTCCACCCACTACTTTTTCTTCTTGACCTTTATTATCTGTAGAAACCACTGGTTCACTTAATTCTTCCTTTGGAACTTCAATAGGAGTAGCTAATGTACTTATATATACATTCTTTGTTGAAAAAGTTTTCACATTTGCAATCCTTTTTGGAATATATTTTTCCACAAATGGGGCTTGAACTGGCTCCTTATCTTTTGAAATATCTTCATTCCCTGTAGGTGGCTATTTGGTGGATGAATCTTCTTAGATTTGTTCCTCTACCACCTTATCCTTTGTAGGTGAGCCTCATTGTGTGATTCTTAAATCTTACTAGTACTTTATGTAAGAGGAATCTCGATAGGGTTTCTTATTTCTTTAACACCTCAGATACATCTTATTTCATGATACTTGTTTCTTGAGATACCTCACCTTCCTTGACTTCCTTTGAATCCTTTGGTGGTTGGGTTTCAATATAAACAACACCTATCATAGGTGTTTCATTCAAACTTGTTTGAACTATCTTTTCAATATTCATGACAGATGTTGTACCTTTACTCTGAGTATTTTGGGGTTGAGCCCCCACACTTGCACTTGATGTTTGATGAAGATATTAAACATGCACTTCTTTTTCAGGAACACTTACACCCTCAGTTGTATGAGTTTCAATGTTTACATCAACCATTTCAAGTTTAGGAATTTATTTAAGTAATTCAACTATCTCATTAGCTATTTTTGATTGCTTTCTAGGCTGCTCAATCACTGGTTTGTTTTGCACTTGTTCCTTCCCAAACTCAATTGATTGACTAGACATATGAGCACTACTAGTTATTCCTAAAGAATTTTCAATAGGGGATGAAACTGCAGTTACAATGGGTAATATTACATTTGGAGTAGAATGCATACTCTCATGAGTCTGGGATGGAAGTTCTGATGAGCTAATGAATTAATTACCCTCTTTTGAGCTTTTGTTAGAGTATGGGGATCAATTACCTCAGGCTCTCTATGTTTGTTATTTTTGATACATGACCACTTTCTTTCACTTGAAATACCAATATCTTTCATCAAAGGTTGCACTAGTTTTACTTTCTTCTTACCTCTCTCAAAAATGCCTAAGATTTGGTGCCTCTCTTTCCTTGGTACTCTGTGATCTGGATTGTAGATCAATACATGTTAAGGCTCCCCTCATCATCTTTCCATCGCTAGATGATCTTGATAAAACTTCTAAAGGATTTTTTTGTATAGTCAAGCCTTTTCCCTTTGCTTGGATTGGAACTTATTTAGTGATAGGGGCATCTTGTATAGCCTTCAAAATTATCCCCTTAGCCTTTTGAATCAACACAAACTTTGAAGTTCCAGTCTTACTAGTTGTTGATGTCCATTCATAAATAATATCTGATGGTAGGCTTGTTATAAGGTAACCGAGGAGATTTTAAATTTAAGGGGCATATCGTATCTACTCCCTACTATGAGTGAGGGATATCTCCCTCTAAAACTTTCAAGTTTTGAACCGGAAATCCTCATATGGGGAGGAAATCAATGTTCTCCTTAATACACCTGGAAATCCTCATATGAGGATTATCTCGATTCTATTTATTTCCAATATATTGAGATGATTATTTTTATTCAACCTTTTAATCATGGTAATATTATCCCATACCATCCTTGTCATCTGCAATTCCTTGTGGTACCACAACAATCTTGAAATCAATAATCTATCTTAAGGTCATTCTCGAAAAGTTTCTCAACCTGACTTCTTCTTCATCTATACAATTCATCCAATAATCCTCAAAGTGAGGATCATGTTGTCCTATAATAACAACCCATAAAATATCATAATTAAGTATTGGATTAAACTTTTCCATTTCAAATATCTCCATTTCTTCTTCCATTAGTCTAGATTTTATTATTCTTTGGCATGAATACCTCATCGATATGGAGAGGGAATTTGATATTTGTTACGTGTTTTTTGTAATTTTTTTATGCACAGGAGTTAATTGTCTTAACATTTCCATTAAAACCCACTTATCATTCACATATCTAGGTAGTTTACAAGGTTTTCCCTCAAATCCACTTACCATAAAATATGTAAACAATTTGTATTGTATAAAAATACAACCATACTTCAGAAATATTTCCCTAACAAAGAGAAGATAATCTATATTGTTCCTATTCTGGTTTGAAAAGACATGTCATAGGGGAAATGAAAGCATAATTTTTCAACCTGACATTCCCTTTCCATCTATCCAACCTTAATTTTGGGTACACATCATAGACTCTATGTTCTTAAAAACTTGGTTGTAATGGGAGACCTAGAAATAACTTAAAGTAGGCAATGTTATAGATAAGATATGACATCAATAAGAAATGATGTCAACTTGGATTACCTATGTTAATCCTTACATCTAATGTCGTAAGTTGAGCATGAATGGATGCTGATATAAATCTTTCCCAAAAAAAATTTCCATGTTCCTCTAGGATAACCATTATAAAAGGGCACATCCATTCTTGAAAATCAATAGCTCCTTCTGACCTTGCCATTCTTCTTAGTAACACAATAAGGTCCTCAAATTTCTCAATAAACATTACATTGGTTAAAGTCTAGGGGATTCTTTTTATGTATGGTTTTTTGTCCTTTAACCACTTAAAATTTAGAATTACGACATATTCATCATGTATCGCATCATAATCGGTATGTATTGATTCAATTATAGCAATTATCGGTTGATACAATCCTGGTAACCCTAGGATTTCCTAAATACTTCGGGTGTTAAGTTTATCACCCTATCTCCACTTACGTTTAATAATTCTTTCTTTCCAAGGTTGTAATTCTCATCACATAATGATACGATCTCAAGGGAGTATATGGATGGTGGGAAGGAAACCGTTAGGGAAATTTTACTAGCATTAATGGATACCATCCACCTATTTTTATTTTGATTACTTAGCCTCCTCAAAAATATCTAAATCAACATTTAATAATTTTGTGTCTATGACCTTATCTAAATCACTTGGAAATGCTAAAACCTACATGAAATCCCATTGTAGTTGCTTCATTTTCTACACCCTAATTTTTCCCTTTAATTTCTTGCAAATTGTAAGTTAAATAATAGAAACACGAATGTAATACAATCCTTTCTCATTTTTTACGCAAGTATTATGAAATTTTCCTTACTCCTTTTATTTATAATTCTCTAGCTCAATATCAACACCTTTCATTCAATTTTCCTTTGCTCCTTTGTAAATTCTTGTAGCTATGGTGCATGAGACCTTTGTATGTAATAGTAACAATTCAAAGTGTTTGAAAACTTCTAAAAATATGTTTTGATTCTTGTAAAAATGTATTAATGGTGGCAACCATAAATGCATCACATCCTAGCCATCCAACTTACCTCCTTCATTTGAATGTGGATCATCCACATGGATTAATTAGAAATTCGTAGGACTAGGGAATATTTTTTCACATTTGCATTACTTTTCGAATGATTGACAATTTATAAGTTTGACCTAAAACTTCACCACTTAAATTTTGAAGATAGGCCGATACGTGTCCCAATCTTAAGAGTAACGGAATCACGAGACCCTATTTGCATTTTTTTATTTTCCTTACCGAGTGCAAAACTGCTAAGTTGGCCCGAGTACCCGATCTTCAATATTTCACTGAGAAAGTGCCATGGTTTTCAATCTGAAAGGGTGGCGGATCCACGAGATTTATTTGCATTTTAACCAACTTCTCAAATAGGTGCAAGATTGCAATATTGAATTGAACATTACTGTTTAATTTTTCTAGAAGACTGACACATATCACTCATCGGGTTTTGGGGGCATATTAACATTTTGCACTATAGTATGCCTTTGGTGCAAAAATGCACCAATGATCCACTTCCCCACTCCAACCATATTTAGACACGTATTCCTTTTCAAGAGGTAGAACTTTCTTCACAATTTTCACTTGTAACTCAAATATTCCCTAGAATATTCCATCGGGTTTCGGAGCTAAGTTTGCACTTTACAATTATAATGTGAATTATGTAATTTTACAAACATAACCCATCACTGTGCCACTAATTATATTATGCCACGTACCTCGGGCATCGGAGAACTAAGTGCAATTTGCACTAGATATTACAAAGACTACACAAGATGAATTTTTGAGGATAATCATGATCTTTTGGAAATGTTTTCATGGGAATTTTACAGAAATGAAATGGTCATTACAATCCTCAACCAAAAAAGAGGATTCACATAAGATTCACAACTCAGACATGATATTTTTTTGTATTATACATGATTGCATATTTCAAGCATATATGTTTTATCATTAACAAACTAGTCAAGGGAAATTTTTGAAGGCACACTTAGAATAAAAGGGTGAGATCAAATTGAGCACTAACACCGGCTATGACTCGGGGATGGGCACCCCCTGTGGGTGCTACAAGAACCACATAAACCAAACATTTCACAAACTAGGTGCCTTAACCCATTGGATAACAAATTCACACAAAACACACATAAAAGGTCTAATTAGAGAAAACATACTTCACAAAAACATACCGAGACACCAAGGAAATTGGTCACTGTAGACCAGGAAAATGAAAAGGGAAACAAAAAAACCAAAACCAAAACCAACAAGACTATATACTATAAAATGTTCATACCTAACTACATGTGTTCAATCTAGAAAGTGTTTGAGGTGCCTACCATTGACAGGAAACTCCAACGAGTCTCCTTCCGGTATTTAAAGAAGAAGGTGTGTTAACCAATCCTTATATCAATGGAATATGGACCCATCTATAAGGCATCAAATTTTCCATGTTTTCCTTTGTCCTCATGCCTGTTGTCCCATAACAAAACAATATCTCCAACATTAAAGGATCTAGGAGTCACCTTTTTATCAAATATTTTCTTGAGTTTGTCTCTGAATTTAAGGTGTCTCTGATGGGATTCCCTTATCTCTTCATCAAATTCTAATATCTAATTGATCCTAGCTTCATAGGGGTTTACTTTTTCATCCTCAAGTTGTTGCATGAACTGATAGGAAGATAATTGCATATGTAAGGGTAAGAGATCCTGGAATCCATAAACCAACTCAAAGGGAATATTTCCAGTAGCTCTTTTAGTAGTAATCCTATTTTCCCATATGGAAAATTTAATTTTCTCACCCCATTTTCTTTTATTGACCTCCAATGTCCTCCTAATTATTTTGAGAAAAAAATTATTACTTGACTCAGCTTGACCATTCCCCTGAGGATTGTAATTGGATGCATATGTCATACTGATTCCATATTCTTGACACATAGTTACTAATGGTTTTTCTCTAAAGCTCATAGCATTATCAGAAACTATTTTTATAGGTACCCAAAACCTAAAATTATATTATTCAGAATGAAATCCATGACTACTTGGTGGGTTACTTTCTTGGTGGGGATAGCTTCAACCCATTTAGTGAAGTAGTCAATAGCAACTAGGATCCATTTATGTCCAGCACTAGAAGAATCTGATATTTCTCCAATAAAATCCATCCCCCATTGCTTGAAAGGGGCATTAGTGATACTTGGTTACAAAGGTAAAGCACCTAAGGCCTTCATCCTCACAAAATATCTTTGACAACTCTCACACCTTTTGACTAACAAAGTTGTATTTATAATTAGTGTGGGCCACCAATAATTTTCCCTCAAAATCTTATGAGTAGTCACTCTTCCAAAAAGTGACCTCCACAAACTCCCCCATGAAATATTAAAAGAATCTTGGGAGCTTATTCTTCTATGATGCACGTCAATAAGTTATATTCTGGATTCTTCCAAGCTAATCCATATTCATTCATAACATATTTTTGAGAGGCCAATTTCAATTTCCTTCCTTGATTATTATCGAAATTCCTAGACACTCTAAATTATTGAGGTAAAATATTACATCTTTATACCATGTGGAATTAATCATCCTATCTTGGATATCCACATTTACTTCTTCAACTTCACCGATCTCCATCACTGCAAGTTACCTTCTTCCATCAATTTTGCAATTCCTAAACCCCTAACCAATTTGGTAGTTTGTATGTCCATTTAATATTGTTACAATTTGTTTACCTATCAAAAATTTCTGTTGTATATTTCCATCTCATACATGATGTCTTTTACCATTGTACAAGGAAATAAGATATGATATTTTAACTCAATATATCTGGCCTAAAAACCTTAGTTTATCGAACAAGTCTAAAAATTTTCTTTTCCATGATTATGTATTTTAATTCAGCTCCTTGTAAATATTTACTGAAAAATTAAATAGATCTCTAATTCCTTCATCATCCTTCTGCAATAAATATAGAAGCAATTGTGTTCTCGAGTCAAAGGAAAAATTTTGGAACACTTTCTTATAATCGACTGCTAAAATAGGGGAATTCTTCAATACTTCCTTGATCACATTAAAATTTTGAACAACCTCATCTTCCCACTTGATAAACTAGTATTTCTTCAACACGCTAGTAATACGGATTGTTATCTCAAGCAAAGATTTAAATAACTATCCTAATGAAATTTATCTTCCTAAAGAAAGATTGGATTCCCTTTTTTGACATGGGTATGGGAAATTTTCCAAGAGCTTCAAATCTTTTAGGATCTATCATGACCCATTCCTTAGATAATATATGCCCAAACAACTTTGCCTTTTGAACACCAAAGTGAAATTTATTTGGATTTAATGAGATCCCATATTCTCTACATCTAATCAACATCTTATCCACATAGCTCAAGTGATCACTTCTCTTCCTGGAAAAAACAGTTGCATCATCTTGATATATAACAATAAAATCATTAATGTAACTCGAAAAGGCAACATACCCGGATCTTTGGAAAGTATCCCCAGTATTCATCATACCAAATGATGTCCTCACATATACATATGTTACCCAAGGGGTGGTGAAAGTATTTTTAATCCTTTTTTATTGTTTTACCACCATTGATTATATCCTGAGAATTCATCCAATGTAGAGAGCAATTCAGATCCAGTGACCAATTATAACATGGTATCCATATTAGGCAATGGATAATTATCTTTGATTAACGATTTATTCATTTTTCTTAAATCTACACAAATAATTATATCTCCATTTTTCTTTCTTACTAGCAAAATATTGGCCACGCAAGAAGAGTATCTTGTGGGTTGTATTATTCTAACATCCCTCAACTATGTTAACTCTTCTTGCATTTTGAGTGAAATAAGGGGATTAATAGGCCTCTTCTTTTTCCTAAATGGATTGGTATTAGGCTCTAAAGGTATTTCATGTTGGAATAAATCCTCCCTATAAGCCTTTAGTTCAAAATAAGACCATGATAAGCAATCTTGATATTTTTTCAACAGATTCAACATAAGATTGTTTCTCTTCTTTGTTTAGATTGCTCCTATCCACAACTTCTCGGCTTCTCCTTGGTTCCCAAATTGTATTCTTATACATCCATTTAAGCGAGATATGTCCATATGGACCACCTTATTTTCATTATCAATATTATATTCCAAAGTAACCAAACCCCTAGGAATGGTGTTAGTTTTAGACTGAATTATGTCCTTTCCAAATATAGTTTATTTTCCATCACACATTGTAACTATTTAATCCCAATCCATGAACCGATTGGTAAATTATCTTTCACTTTGCAATAACCTTTACGCTTCGGCATCATCATCAAACACTTTCTAGTTCTTCACATTATCAGTACAAATGGTCTAGAAAACACCTCGAATGTCATAATTACAAGAAGGAGAAGCGGTGCAATTATCAAACCTATAGGATAGCACTACTAATTTATGAAAGGTGTGAACAATTTGCACTGGAGAAAACACCGAAAGATTTTCTATTCGAGATCAAATATTCAACACAATACATTAATTATATAGAATAAGCTGCTCCTATACTCAAGGAGGTTGCTCTAACAACTCTCCTATAATAGCTCCCTCCACAAACAACTTAACTAATACAATACGTGAGTTGTTTCAACAACTCACCCAATATAATAATCAACCAAAATTATAAACATAAATGTGGAACACTAACTAATTATATTTCCTAACATTCCCCCTTAGTGCGAACATGGTAGAAAAACATTCACACTCTCAACTGCAGTATGCTCACCCCTATGACATGTCCAACTTTGTGACTCATGACCTTGATCCAAAAGAAATGCTCGCTCCTTCCATGGTTTTAAACAGGCTTACCACAAACCTTGACGTGACAGGAACTTCATCAACTATCCACCTCGTATGGTTTTATGGATCCTCCCACAAACCCTTTCAAGATCCATGAACTGACTTACTCTAGTGCTACTGTTCACCACTATGCTTATACATCAGGGAATTATGTAGGAAACACAACATGCATATCTCAAAACTACACAATAGAAGAAATATTGAAAAAAATTCACATTACTTCCTATAAGAATCGTAATGTTCTTAATTGTAGTCTCTGTCATTGATCGCTACCACTCGATCTCGAACAGCATAGAAAACTGCCACTGCCACTGGAAGCTTTCCTTGACTAAGTCATTTTGGGTGTAGAATGGGAATGAAACATTGGTATGTATTCCCCCCCACAATGTGAAATTCCACTCAAATAGATACTGAGAAGCAAAATGCATCGAAGAACATACTCCTGAATGGATCTTGCTAGTTAGGTCTTGCTGCACATGGTCACTAATGCTAGTGAACGTATTCTCCTAGCTGACCATCTTCCAACGAAGTATGGCAGTCAGAGGACCAAGTCAGTCAGAGGATCACTGACAGTCATCTGTGCTCCAACACAACTTTCTTTCCAACATCCATCAAATACCAAACAAAACAGGAACTCTGAAAAAGAATCACACCAAGCTGAAACTGAACACTGCAAAACTCAAAAACAAGTACTCACACTGCACACCTGTGCCACCAAATCATTCTGTGCGGCCCCGTCGTTGGTGACTGACGAGAGGTCGTTGTTCGACCTCCTTCCTCCGATGCCTCCTTCCTCCATTATTCTACTACTTACTTAGTGGATATGGAAATGAGGCTCATTTACAAACTACTAGGTGTTGGTTTCCACCGAAAATGCACCCCCCCACTTGGACGTCACGTACAAGTGATAATGCATCCAATAGTTGAAATGTGAGGCAAAAATTTTTATTTTTACAATATTTTTGACAATTTTCCTAATAATCACCTAAATGACGATAAAAAACTGACACAAATATATTTTTGACACTTTGACTCTGACTATTTTGACAGACTAATGAATCAATTTTTGACTAGACTAATAATAATTGACATGGGAAATAAAATACAAGAAATAGAGTATCGACTATTATTCTGGACAAGACTATAAACAAAACCGACTCCTATGAAATTTTTGATAACAAAACTTTAAACATGACACGACTTTATAAATTTTCACAAACTTTAATTACAACCTAGAAGTTAATGCACGACTTTTGACAAGACAGTTAACGACATTAATCACCCCTTTCTTTGATAAAAGAATACTCACTTGATAAATGACAAAACATTGGAAGAAAAAAATTTATTTACGGATACCAAATGATAAGAGACTTAAAAAAATAAACACAACATTGATTAGTACTGACCTTTTGACCCTAGACTTTTAAACCTACACGTGGACTATTGCATGGACAACACGCTTGTCTCTAGTGAGCCTCTGATTCCTCTTCGGTGGATCTATACATGCATACGGAGCATCCTGGTTGCTACAGCTGAGATGTCCAAGTTTGTGGAGAGCTCGGATTGAGATCTGTGAGCAAGACAGTAACTTTGTGTGTTCTGTGTGTACTATGAAAGTTTGGAGATCGGGCATCCTGCCTTTGGAAGAAGAGCTTACACAATGATCTTGTAGTCAACTCATAGACGTCTCAAAATTTTACAATGTGTACATGGGAGCAGCCAAAAACACAGGTTTGAGAAGAAGACCAAGCTGTGTGCTTCTGTCGAATTGAGAGGAAGGCTTGAGATGGGGATTCCGCTCATCAAGACCAGATCAAAAACTTTGAGCTACTGAACACGCCTAGCAGGAGTCTGATCTATCAATTTCTATAGGATCTGTGCTACGCTGTAGATGTAGGAAGACACACGAATCAAAACTAATAATTACTCAGCAACTTCAAAACAATTTCCAGATCGATGCCAGGAGAGAAATCAATGAATGCAGAGATACATGCTACCATATAGGGATGAATCAGGCTGAGGAATAAGTGGAACGCTTGGAAGTAACAGGACTGCAATAAGATATATATTTTGGAGTGTTTCCAAGAATGCGCCAGCAAAGGAATCAACGCTATGATAGAATGTACGTGGGCATGCAGATGTCAAACATCTGACCATTCACAAGACAATGCTCGAGCATAAAGATCTGAGCACTTGTTTTTATACGTGATGAGACAGCTGAGCGCACCCGAACAGATGCAGCATAGTAGGCATACAGACTCTCATTGTGCCCCCTTCACTCTGACTTCTGTCAGTAGATTCACCCGCTCTGATGCCAATATGAAAGGTGCGAACAATTTGCACAGAGAAAACACCAGAAAGATTTTCTATTCAGATCAAATATTCAACACAATACATTAATTATATAGAAGAAGTTGCTCCTATACTCAAGGAGGTTGCTCTAACAACTCTCCCTATAATAGCTCCCTCCACAAACAACTTAACTAATACAATACGTGAGTTGTTTCAACAACTCACCCAATATAATAATCACCCAAACTTATAAACATAAATGTGGAGCACTAACTAATTATATTTCCTAACAATTTATTAGTTGCAACATTTTGAGCATGATCATGGTAAAGGATATGAAATGGTTCAAACATCTCAATGAAGTCCCATATTACATGCTTATATTGCTTCATCCTTTGGTTCTTTGTTGCATAAATTTTTATGACTTATTTCACCACTAACTCAGAATCCCTTTTAACAATCATATCCTTTATTCCATACCTCCATGAAATCCTCAAGTTTAGGACCAGTGCTTCATATTCTAAAATATTATTGGTACATTCAAATTTCAACTTAAAGGAAAAATTAAATGTCTCTTTGTTTGAGGATATAAGCACTACACCAGCCCCATTACCCATATTGAAGCATGCTCTATCAAACATCATGGTATAAGGGGCACCAAATGGTTTAAAGCATGGATTATAATTTATGTTATGATCTTCAAAGTATGCATATCCAAAAAAATTGTCAACATCCACATCAGAAAATAACACTTCATAAGAGGCATTGATTGGTCCTCAATCAAGTGAAACATTTTCATTTCACCATATAGTTTTACCATATTTCCTTCCACTTTGGTATAGTGGCATAATACATGTCCATTTGTACACTTCCTCCAATACTTGCAACCCATTTTCTTGAACAAAAATATACCCCATTTAGAACGACAATAAAAAATGATCACAGAGTTATAGTTAGGTACTTACCAGGATAAGCTACAAACTGCACTCCTAAACCTCTTACATATCCTATCACCGACACCTTGCTTGAATCCATGGCCTAAAATTTTCTAAAGGCATGTGTAACTTTGATATCCAACTCATTCATAATTCAAGGGAAATCACATTTTATGAAGATCCCGAATCAAACATACAATTATTGAAAAGTCTATCTTTAATGATCAAAGTGGTAAAAAATTGATCCACATCAAGTTGAGATTCTACCCCGAGATAGTGCCTAAATATATGTCGAGGATTCAACCGGACTTTCCATTTCTCGGGGTACTTCTAACTCTACAATAATAGGTGGAAGATATACATTGTTAACCTCTTTACTTGTGGCCACCAACTCCTCCTTAATTCCTAAGTATTCAAATGCTTTTCTTCCGTGCTTAGGAATTCTAAGAAACTCAATAATTGGAAAATTTACCTTGAATTGAATCAAAATTTCAGCCATATCATAAGGGGTATACTTAGGTAAGAAAATAATAGGAGGTAGGGTGATTGATTTTTATAGTGGTATGAGGTTTTTTACAGCTTGAGAAAAGGTAGGGGAATCATATTTATTAGTAATGATTGGGCATTTGTTTGGTAAATCCTTCTTAGGAAAACCCTTGGGGATATTGGTGATGAGAGGAGTATTTGGTTTAGGTTGTGGCCTTGGTCCTTTTACCATCATATTTATTATATTATATTCCTTTTCTTGGGCCACTACAACATTAATTAAGAGTTTTGTATCCTCTACAGAAGGGATACTCCCATCATATTTCTTAATCATCAATGCCCTTAGCTATTAAAATTCATGGTTAGTAAACTCAAAAGCATGAGCCATATCAACTTCAAGGTTACTAGCAGAAGGGAGAGAAGATACTCGATGTATGCAATCCTAAAAACATTCCACATCCTGGCACTCAATAACTCAATAGAAGCAGCTCCTTGCTGTGGAATATCAAGGAATTCCATCATGCACACATCACTAAAAGTAGCATCAACACTAACTTATTAATTTAGATCACATGGTGAATGTGGTATAAATCACTTGTTACACCACTCAATAACATGGTCCTCCTCTATCATAAATACTCTAGCATTCAATGTATCAGGAACTAATTTTCTTTCCCTTGGTGGTTGTTTCTTGTTTCCCGATGACAGAGTCCATTTCCTCTATCATCAGCTTTATTTTCACCTCTACGATTATTTCCAAATCTATTATGACCTTGAGGTTGGTGTTGGGCTTAATAACTTTGACCTATCCCTTTCTCTACTCTAGCAAGTTTGTAAGAAATTTCCTTCACTTGCTCTGCTAGATTTTTAACCACTTCATCCATATCCACTCCCTTTCTAGTTTAAGGTTTTTCATTATTTACCATATTGATACCCTCCCTTTTAGGGGGGCTTCTTAGCTACCTTAGTATTGTTCTCTATTTGCACAACCATAGAAAAATCTTGTCTCACCGACTGGGATTCTCATCTCTTAAGTAATATGTTCTTTTCTTGTCAAAGGAATTTGAATATTTGATTACGCATGAATAATCACTTAGCCTTAAATTCATAGGCAATCTGGTCAATGTTTTTCTAAATATAGTATTAAAATCTTAGACAGGTTCATTAGATTTATTTTTATATTTTCAAATTCTCGAGAGGAGAAACCTTGGATATTTCTTGTCACCATATTGTGATCTAAATGCATTCTTCATTTCTATCCATGAATCACTAGAATTATCTGGTATGGACTTGTACCAATCATGGACATCTTCTTCTAGAGTATTTAGAAACAATTTTATATACACATCCTCATACTTAATCTCAAAATCCTCCATAATATTATAAAATATCATATGGTGTTGATCACCTCTTATGGCATTATTCCCATGGAATTTAGGCAATATATTTCTTACCTCATGTGGAACCGCATTAGGATAACTTGCCATACCCCGGAAATCTATAGGTTTATACACACTCACAACAAAGGCAGGTCTAGGTGGAGGGTTAGCCATGTTATTTTGAGGAGGTTTACCAACAAGAGGTTAAAATTATGGGGAACAAGAGGTATTTTAGGTAATGGGGTGTGCTATTCAAAGTACGAGATCCTTTAATGATTCAATTTCATAAAACACTCTATTGTTTTTAAGCAATAGAGGAAGGAAATGAGGAATATATTGAGTAAATAACTTCTAATTAAGCTCATTTTTAGTAAATTTTGACAAAGGATCAAGTCTAGATAATGTATTTGCATTATACTTTATATGTTACTAAAGGTTAATATATCTTTGTATTTGTCAAAATATTCCCAACAACGACACCAAGAGAGTGTTAGTACCAAAATCTACACCACCTTGAGATCCAAGCAACATTTACACAATGAAGTGGATGCTTAGAGGAAGTCATAATAAAGATATATTCATTTTGTATCGAGGATATATCTGACAAACTCTTTGATACTTGACTTGGAAAAGATTGGGTTGCATTCACAGAGGGGATGACCTTCCCTACTACTTTAGGTTATACTTTTAATTACGTTGAGAGAACCCATTTTGTAACTTGTTACTTATGAAGAAGTGGATAATATTGCAGCCTCTAAGCTATTTCTTGGAAATATGAAGGATAGTCTTGAATAGACATGGTCAATGTAAGCATTATTTAACTCTTACAAGTTGTCACACTAGATAATGCAGATGTCTTTCAAAATTGGAATGCTGGTTATTCTAAACAATGTGGATACTTTCTTTCTTATGCATATTTATGGTAAGGGAGGATAAAATGGAAAATTCCTGGACGTATGTTTATAAGTAGGGAAAACGTGGATAATTCAAATGGTTTTAACTATTGTAGGTCATAATTTGTATGTATGGATGGGAGATTGAAGTAGGATAAAGTTGATAATACAAATACCATAAGAAAAACTTACAAATGTTTTGAAATTTTCCCAAGGAAAAATAAACACATCACACAACTAACAACAACCCTTTAACTAGAAGGTATGCACTCATGGAAGCCCAAGAGTACAAGATTTCACATAACCTTTGAAAAATTAAACACAAAAGCTCATGTTAAACTCTCAACAAAAAAATTATAGATCCCGATCAGCTATGCTCAAGATGTACTCAAGAGATTAATAAAATATTATCAATTAAATAGAGGAAACATAAATTTAAAACTATTTATCACACTACGAAAATAAATCTCTATTTATACTGCAATTTTATTTTCCAAAATGTGACTAATTAAGACAAGATCTAGTGTAATTCAAAGGAATCATCAATATAATATTGCAGCAACAGGATGCAACTAGATAATTCAAAGTATTCTCCCTTAAGAACAAATATAACATTTCTTAGGAGATAATAAATAGTTAATTTCAAGAAATTCAAATTTATCAGCAAGGGTCCATAAAACCTATGGTCTCAATGATTTCCAATGACTATACACTCTCAATCATCTTGGCATGAGAAGGTTTTGGACAAAGTGAAATAACTCATTGGTCTCTTTGTTTGATTCAGTCTCTCAAGAAAAGTAAAGTCGGTGTTGTTTCGTTTTCTCTAAGGATTTAGAAAAATTTAACCCTGTTCCATACAAGAACATTCCTCTCATATGTATACAACTCACTTTCTCTCACCTTTTCTTCTCCCCACAAAAACATGAATATTTTTAGAAAATATTCTCCCTCTGGCACATGATCTGATCTACTTATTATTCTTTTTGAAAATATTTCTCTTTCATGTTGCTAGGTGGAGGACATACAAATGATTTACAATTTTTCATTCACTTAGAATGACAGGTATGCCATGTTACCCTTTTGGTATGTTTTTTTTTATCATTTCTCTATTAAATTTTGAGTGTCCCCAAAATTATTATTTTTATGCTAATCCATCCCTCATTTTGAGAATCTTCCTAAAAACATACACACTCATTAATATATCTTTTTGAGCTGAGTGTTTCCACATGGATCAAGTCACATTAGGCCAATCTCTAGAGTTATCTCACCATGAATTTTCTTTTTTCAACTCGCCAACCTCACACTTCCTATAAATTCACATCATTTCCATTACAAAATCACATATTTTATCGTGAGTGTGAGAGGTTTGGTGAGGTTTTGTTTGAAATATGACAGAACACCATTAGTATCTAGCTTAAAAGACATATCTTCTGAAGACTTGCACTCAATTTTTTTATCTATTAGGCCCGAATAAACCATTCGTGAGAATGCTATTGGAGATTATGAATTCTAAATACTACATTGGGCCATTGAAAACTCAATATTTTTGAGTTGCGTTGATACAAATATTGATCAATATCAGTCATGTGTTTTATTATTTCCAGATGATGTATTTTCATCTCTTCATGTTAGAGCACCAGAAAACTCCTGAAGTTTTGAAACATTTTTGGCTCAAGAGCAGGCCTACTATGCAAGGTGCATCTAATAACACATTCCCTTTCATCTATGATAAGGGATTCATTATGGAAGAGATCCCCTTATAATATTATGTGCTTGTTGAAGTTATTTTATTAGGTATTGTGCCTACACTCTTTTGCAAGATGAATGAATTGGAGCAACGTGTTTCAATTATGAAAAATAAACCATTAGGGACTATGTCTTTGCGGCCCTCTCGAGCACCACCAATCTTCATGAAGAAGTTCGGGGGTGAGTATAGATCAAAAATTCCTACTCCATCTGATCCATAACTAGTTATAATTGCAATTCCTAGTTTTACACGGACTACCAATCCATCCTCCACTTTCAAAGCAACAGGAAAGAAGGCCTTTCCTAAATGTGGTCTAGATATTACTGAATGGGTTTCATCCTTTGAGAGGATATCAAAATTGACTAGTTTTTTGGATGGTCCTATGGAAAAAATTGATGAGATTATGTCTTTGGGTATGTCTCTACTTTAGTAGGGGATATTGTGTTTGTTCAAATGGTGATTGGAATAGAAGAATTTTTTCCTAGAAAGAATAGGCTTGTGAAGAAACTTCCTCTTTGTAAAGATGACTTTAACTCAATATAATATTAGGTATTATATCTCTATTTCTATCGAATTTAATATAAACAATATATGTGAATTTTTTCATGGGTTGGGGCCGCTTATAAAACCCCTATTTTTATTTTTTTCATCAATAAAGAAAACTCAAACTATTACATTCATACACGTTCTTCATAATATGTTTACAATTCTATCAAAGCAATATTAAATTCTATTATATTGTATCAAGTTACATTCATGCTTGAAATTAACAATTCAAAATAGTGTTCAATTAACAAAAAACAAGAGTATCAATAATGAAAAGATGAGAATTGTTAGAAAAAAAGCCTAAGCTTGTTCACTGGTCAATCATGGTTACATCTTCATCTTTGTCATCTTTCTCTTCATCATCCTATTCTAGTTGTCTTTCTCTATATGCATCAAACCTTTGAAATAGTTGTATTAGCTCTGCTTCATCGGGTCTCGAGTGATATTTGAATATCATGTTATGCTTATTTAGTGTATTAATACATTTGGAAATTCTTGGCTTATACTCCCTCAATTTCTTAGTCATCTCGCCAATCTTGTTGTCTACAATGATGAGTCTTTTGTTAAAATCATAAGAACAAAATTCCTCTTTGATGTAATTTTCAAAGGATTGAGTTAGGGTATCAACTTCCCAATTCACATAAATTATACTATGCATATAAAATACCATATGTTAGAGTATGTTATCTATGTTATCAATAATATTTCCTAACCATTCCTTCTCGATTCTGAACTTTTCGTTAACTTGATTTACATTTTCCACCCTGATTCTGGACAGATCTTCCATCACATATTGAGTCCCCTTTTCTTTAGGTGGCACTATTCTCTATTTTTCCAAAAAATCCTCATCAAGTTGGTTTATTGTTTCAAGTTTGGGAAAAATCCCCTCTCAAGAATATAATTCATTTTCACACTGCTAAAGGATTTCTACAACATCATTGAGTGTTTTGGTGAATTCTACATACTTTTTTGTTATATTTTCAATGACCTCCCTACCTTTTTGAGACAATTCCTCTACCCATTTGTCTATTTCTTCAACTTTCTTACTAGACTTTTCTATTTTATCCAAAATTTTAGGGGTAATAGTAATGGCAACCTCTTGATCTCCTTTTGCAGAGTCTCCTACCAATTTTTGCAAGAATGAAGTCGAGTACTTTTATCTACTCTTTCATCTGCTTTTTAGATATTTTATCCTCATCATAGGGGTAGTAGTAATGGAAACCTCTTGATCTCCTTTTGCAGGCCCTACCAATTTTTGCAAGAATGAAGTCAGTATTTTTATCTACTCTTTCAGCTACTTTTTAGATATTTTATCCTCATCAACCTTTTGTAGCAAGCCTTCAAATTCCACTGTAACTTCTTGCTTCAATGATTCCCTAGTATGCCTTTCTAATTGGATGTCTTGGATATCATAGTCACTTTCTGTAATATCATCCTTTTACTTGCCTTGGTGAGGAGTTCCTACTTCCAGGTTGTAAATCCTATTTGGTTTACACATGTCTTAGTAAGAATCTTTGCTTTGTTTAAAGATTATTTGGGCTTTGGGAAATAATTTTTGGTAATACTTAAAACTTCCTTTTGGTGAACTTCCTTGTCTCCTTGTTGAAGAAGCCCTCCTAACCATTTAGTCATTGGGGAATCACCCTTTTTTTCTTTTTGTGGAGTCTCAGAATACAATACCAATTCTTTTGACGTTCCTTCAACCTTTACCACTTGCTTTTAACTTTCCAGTCTTACAACCCCTAATTTTCCTTTGTCATATTCATGAATTTGTGGTTGAGTGGTATCTTTTGCTTCTGGCTTCTTTCCACTTACTACTTTTTCTTCTTGACCTTTATTGTCTGTTAAAACCATAGGTTCACTTAATACTTCCTTTGGACCTTCAATAGGAGTAGTCATTGTACTTATATCTACATTCTTTGTTGAAACAACTATCACATTTGCAATCCCTTTTGTAATATATTTTTTCACACCTGGGCTTTAAATGGCTTCTTATCTTTTGAAATATCTTCATTCTCTGTAGTTGGTTGTATGGTGGATGAATCTTCTTGGAGTTGTTCCTCTACCACCTTATGTTTTGTAGCTTGAACCTCAGAGTGTGATTCATAATTCTTACTTGTACTTTCTTTAAGAGAAATCTCAATAGGGTTGTTTATTTCTTTTGACACCTCAGCTATATCTTATTTCATGATACTTGTTTCTTGATATACCTTGCCTTCCTTGACTTACATTGAATCCTTTGGTGGTTTGGTTTCAGACAATCAACACCTATCAAATTTTTTTCCTTCAAACTTGTTTAAACTATCTTTTCAACATTCATGACAAAGGTTGTACCTTTAATCTAAGTATTTTAGGGTTGAGCCCCCACAATTGCACTTGATGTTTTATTAAGATCATTACTATGCACTTCTTTTTCAAGGAAACTCACACTCTCATTTGTATGAGTTTTAATGTTTACATCAACCATTTAAAGTTTATGCATTCCTTTAAGTAATTCAACTATCTCATCAACTATTTTTTATTGCTTTCCAGGTTGCTCAATCATTGGTTTGTTTTGCACTTTTTCCTTCTCAACATCAACTAATTGAATAGACATATGAGCACTACCAGTATCTCGACATAACTTAAGGAAATTCTAGAAAACTCTCTCAACCTGACTTCTTCTTCATCTATACACTTCATCCAATAATCCTCAAAGTGAGGCTAATGTTCTCTTGTACTAAAAATCCATCGAATATCATAATTAAGTCTTGGAGTGAAGTTTTCCATTTGAAATCTCTCCATTTCTTCTTTCATCAGTCTGGATTTTATTATTCTTTGTCATGAATATATACCAATCTGGAGAGGGAATTTGATATTCACTTTTGTGTTTTTGCAATATTTTGTACATGGGAGTTAATTATCTTGACATTTCCATTAAAATCCACTTATCATTCACATATCTAGGTAGTTTACAAGGTTTCCTCAAACCTAATTACCCTAAAATATGTAAGGAATTTGTATTGTATAAAAATACAACCATACTCTAAATTTTTTCCCTAGTAGTAGTAGATAATCTATATTGTTCCCATTCTAGTTTGAAAAGAAATTTCACAAGGGCAATGAAAGCATAATTTATCAACCTGACATTCCCTTTCTATCTATCCAACCTCAATCATTATAGATAAGATAGGACACTATATAGAAATTTATTTCAACTAGATTACCTATGCTAATATTTACAACTAATGTCATAAGTTGAGCATGAATGGATGTTGACATGAAGCTTTCCAAAAAAATTCCTTTTTCCTCCAAGATAACCATTATAAAGGGGCACATCCATTCTTGAAAATCATTAGCTCCTTCCACTATGCCATTCTACTTAGTAAGACAATAAGGTCCTCAACTTCCTCAACAAACATGGCCCTGGTTAATCTCTTGGGGATTCTTTTGATAGATGGTTTTTTTTCCTTTAACCACTTAGAATTTAGCATTACAACATATTCATCATACCTCTTGAAATAATCAGTTTGTGATGATTCAATTGAAGCAATTATCGTGTATCCAATCCTGGTAACCCTAGAATTTCCCTAAAATATTTTGGTGTTAAGTTTATCACCCTGTCTCCACTTCCATCTAATACTTATTTCTTTTATGGGTCATAATTCTCAGCACATAACCATACAAGCTCATGGGAGTTTATGGATGGTCATAAGGAAGCCGCTAGGGGAATGTTATTGGCATCAATGGTTTTCATCCACTTGCTTATATTTGGATTACTCAGCCTCCTCTAAAAATCATCTAAATCAACATTTAATAATTTTGTGTCCATGGCCTTATCTAAATCACTTGAAATGTTAAAACCTACATGAAATCCTAAAAATAGTTGCTTCATTTTCTACACCCTAATTTTTCCCTTTAATTTCTTGCAAATTTTAAGTCAAATAATACAAACATGTATGCAATACAATCCTTACCCATTTTTTGTGCAAGTTTTGTGCGCTTATCCCCTACTTCTTTCATTTAGAATTATCTAGCTCAATATTGTCACCTTTCAATCGATTTTCCTTTACTCCTTGTTATGGATCGTCAAAGCATTCCATCATGCACACATCACCAAAAGTATCATCATCAATAACCTATTAATTTTCTTTATTGAGATCACATGGTGAATGTGGTGGAAAACACTTGTCACACCACTCATTAAAATGGTCCTCCTTTATCATAGATACTCTAATAGACAATGGATCACAAACCTATTTTCTTTCCCTTTGTGGTTTTTACTTGTTTCCTGACCCCAAGGGTCCCTTTCCTCTATCATCAGCTCTATTATCACCTCTAGGATGATTTACAAATCTATTCTACGATTGAGCTTGGTTTTGGTCCTGATAACTTTTACCTATCCCTTTCTCTCGCTCTAGAAAGTTTGTAATAAATTTCCTTCATTGCTCCGGCTAGAGTTTTAACCACTTCCTCCAAATACACTCCATTTATTACCTGAGGCTTTTTAGGATTGACCAACTTGACACCCTCCCTTTTAGGAGGCTTTTGAGCTCCATTACTATTTTTCTCTATTTGCACACCATAGAAAAATCTTGTCTCGATGACACAGGATTCATATCTCTTAAGTAATAGGCTTCTTTCTTGTCTCGGTGGCATGGGATTCTTATCTCTTAAGTAATAGGTTTCTTTCTTGTCAAAGGCATCTAAATATTTGATTAGTCGTGAATCATCACTTTTCTTAAATTCATAGGAAATATGTTCAAGGTTTTGTTAAATCTGGTATTAAAATCTTGGACAGTTTCATTGGGATTTTTTTTTATATTTTCAAATTTCGAGAGGAAAAACCTTGGATTAGTCTTGTCACCATGTTTTTATCTAAATGCATTCTTCATTTCTGTCCATGAATCAATATAATTTTCCATTAGGGACTTGTACCAATCATGGGCATATTCTTCTAGAGTATGTATAAACAATTTTACATACACGTCCTCATACTCAATCTCAAAATCCTTCATAATATTAACAAGAGCCTAAGGTGTTGGTCACCACTAATGGAATTATTCTGATGGAATTTAGGAAATCTATTTCTTACCTCATGTGGAACTGTATTAGGATAACCCACCATACCCCGGAAATCTATAGGTCTATACATATTCACAATAAAGGGAGGTCTAGGTGGAGGGTTAACCATGTTATTTTTAGGAGGTGTTCCAACAAGAGGGTTAAAACTACGGGGAATATGAGGTCTTTGAGGTAATGGGTTTTGATCTTTAAAGTACGATCCTTTAATGATTCATTTTCACATAACACTTTTTTATTTCTAAGAAATAGATGAGGGAAAAGAAGAATACCCTTATCACTTGAAAATGAAGGACCCTCTCAAGTTGGAGTGTAAAAATTTGTGCAAGGACTACTTGATCCATAAACATATATAGAACTATAATAATCTTCTATCAAAGGTTGATCACTCTCAATGACTGGCACTACATTTTCTTCCAACCTTTGATCTCCAAGGGATTTCTAGACTTGTTTTCTTAATGGATTCATCCTTCTTAACTATGGAAACAACCTTCTAGTTAGATATGTCTTGGAGAAATACCTTCTTCCTTCTAGCTTTGTAGATCTTAATGACGGATTATAATAATTGAAGTTGAAGGTACTAGTATTTACCATATTTTTTTGAATAACATGGACTCTCCACTAAGGTCTTGTACCTTAGATGTGTAAATCATTGTAAATAACTTTCCAACTACAGCTTCACAATCAATTTCATCAAATCTTGGAAAAAAATTATATCCTTTATGAATATTTACCCCCACCAATTCAAATTTAATGGAAAGTCTTTCTTAAACTAGGTAAATATTAAGCAAATGACTTCTTAGTAAGATCATGTTTTGCAAGGTTTGACAAAGGATCATGTCTAGATCATGTATTTGCATCAAACATATGCCATACATTACCAGAGGTTGATATATCTTTGTATTTGTTGAAATTCCTTGTAAATGGCACCGGGAGAGTGCTAGTACCCAATATTTGCCACCTTGAAAGACAAGAGGAAAATATTGGGTTGCACTCACAAAGCAATGACCTTCCCTACTACTTTAGGTTCTTCCTTTAACCAAGGTGAGAGAACCCATTTTGTAACCTATTATTATGAAGAAGTGGATAATATTGCAATTTCTAAGCTCTTTCTTGGAAATATGAAGGATAGTCCTGAATAGACATAGTCAATGCAAACATTATTTAACTCTCATGAATTGTCACACTAGATAATGTAGATGTCTTTCAAAATTGGACCTCAGGTTACTATAGAAAGTGTGGATCCTTGATTTCTTCTACATATTTATGGAAAGGAGGATAAAAATGGAAAATTCCCTTGACATATGTTTATAAGCAGGGAAAACATGGGTAATTCAAATGGATTTAATAGTTGTAGGTCATAATTTTTGTGTATGAATGGGAGATTAAAGCAGGATAAAGTTGATTATACAAATCCAAAAGAAAATCTTACAAATTTTGAAATTTCCCAAGGAAAGAAAAACACATCACACAACTAACAACAACCCTTTAACCAGAAGGTATGCACTCATGGAATCCTAAGAGTACAAGATTTCACACAACCTTTGAGAACTTAAACAAAAATATCATGTTAAACTCTCAACAAAACATTAACAGATCATGTTCAACTATGCTCAAGATACACTCAAGAGCTTACTAAAATCTTCTCAATTAAACATAGGCAACATGAATTTAAAATTGTTTATCACACTATAGAAAGAAATCTCTATTTATAGTGCAATTATAGTTTCCAAAATGCCACTAATTAAGACAAGATCTAGTGTAATTCAAAGGAACCATCAACATAAGATTGCAACAGGGAAGAAAGTAGTTGATTCAAAGTATTCTACCTTAAGAACAAAGATAACATTTCTCAAGAGATAACACATAGTTAATTTCAAGAAATTCAAATTTCTCAACAAGGGACCATAAAACCTATGGTCTCAATGCTTTCCAATGATTGTACACTCATAATCATCTTGGCATGAGAAGGTTTGGACAAATTAAAATAACTCACTGGTCTCTCTGGTTTGATTCAGGTTTCTCAAGAAAATTACAGTTCGGTTTTGCTTTTTTTCTCTAAGAATTTAGAAAATTTAACCCCCTCATATGAGAACATTCCTCTCTCATATATACCACTTCATTCTCTCTCTCCTTTGTTTTTCCCCCAAAAACATGAATCTTTTTAGAGAATATTCTTCCTTTGGCACACAATCTGATCTACTTATTATTCCTTTTGAAAATATTTTTTTCATGTTGCCAGGTGGAGGAATTACAAATGATTTACATTTTTCATTCTCTTAGAATGACTAGGATGCCATGTCACCCTTTTTTAGCATTTTTTTTAATCATTTCTCTTTAGGTAAGTTTAGGAGTTTCCCAAAATTCCCCTGATTGATTTGATGCTAATCATTCCCTCCTTTTGGGAATCTACCTCGAGACATACACACTCATTAACATATCTTTCTGAGCTGAGTGTTTCCACATGGATCAAGTCACATCAGGCCAATCACTCCCTTTTTTGAATGATTTCAGTCTCTTTCAAGTTTATTTCCTTCATGTAGGTATCAAAAATAATCTCTGGAGTCATCTCACCATGAATTTTCTTTTTTCAACTCACTAGCCTCATATTCCTATAAATTCACATTGTTTCCATTAAACTCACATCTTTTCTCCTAAGTGTAAGAGGCTTGGTGAGATTTTTTCTGCAATATGGCAGAACACCATTAACATCTATCTTAAAATATATCTTCTAAATACTTGCACTCAATTTTTGATTTATCAAGCCTAAATGAAGCATTCATGAGAATGCTATTTGGGATTATAGATCTTAAGACTACACCAAGCCATTGAAAGCTCAAGATTTCAAGTTGCATTGATATGAAGATTGATCAGGATCAATCCTATGTTTTTCCTTTTCAAATGATGTATTTTCACCTCTTTAGGTTAGAGCACCGAAAACTCCTAAAGTTTTGAAACAATTTTGGTTCAAGAGCAAGCCTACTATGTAAGGTGCATCTAACAACACATTCCCTTTCATTATGTGATGAGGATTCACTATGAAAGAGATCCCCTTAGAATATTATGTGCTTGATGAAGGGATTTTATTAGGTACCATGCCTACTCTCTTTCACATAAGATGAATGAATTGAGAACGTGTTTCAATTCTGGAAAAGAAACTATCAGGGACTATGTCTTCGTAGCCTTCTGGGGCATCACCAATCTTCATGAAGAAATGTAAGGGTGAGTCTAGTTCCAAAATTCCTACTTACCATCTAATCCAAGTACCATTATAATTGCACTTCTAGATTTTGGATAGACTACCAATCCATCTTCCACCTTCAAAGCAATAGGAAGAAGGATTTTCCTAAAGGTGGTCTAGACATTACTGAATGGGTTTCCTCTTATGAGAGGAGATCAAAATTGATTAGTTTGTTGATGGTCCTATGGAAAGCATTGATGAGCTTATGTCTTTGGGTATGTCTCATACTTTAGCAGGGACATTGTGTTTATTCAAATGGTAGATTGGAATAGAAGAATTTGTTCCTAGAAAGAATAGGCTTTTGAAGAAACTTCCTCTTTTAGAGAGGATTTTAACTCGTGGAAGATTATTAGGTATTTTCTTTTTATTTTCTTTCGATGTAATATCAAAAATGTATGTGAAATTTTTCATGGGTTGGGGCCCTATAGAACCCTTTTTTTCTTTTTTCATCAATACAAAAATTCAAACTATTACATTAATACACATGCTTCATAATAGATTTAGAATTCTATCAAAGAAATATAAAATTCTACTATATTGTATCAAGTTACATTCATGCTTGAAATTAACAATTCAAAGTAGTGTTCAATTAGCATAAAACAAGAGTATTAATAATGAAAAGATGAGAAATGTTAGAAAAACAAGCCTAAGCTTTCTCACTAGTCAATCATGGTTACATCTTCATCTTTTCATCTTTCTCTTCATCATCCTCTTCCGGTTGTCTTTCTCTATATGCATCATACCTTTGAAACAATTGTATCATCTCTTCTTCATCGGTCCCGAGTGATATTTGAATATCAGGTGATGTTATTTAGTATCAATACATTTGGACATTCTTGGCTTATACTCCCTTAATTTCTTAGTCATCTCGGAAATCTTGTTCTCTACAAAGATGAGTCTTTTGATAACATCATAAGAACAAGGTTCCTCCTTGATGTACTTGTCAAAGGATTGAATCAGGGTATCAACTTCCCAATTCCCATAAATGATTTTATGCTTATCAAATACCATCTATTCCAGTATGTTGTCTATGTTATCAATAGTCTTTCCTACCCATTCCTTCTCAATTACCAACTTTTCTTTAACTTGATTTACAGTTTCCACCCTGATTCTAGCCAGATCTTCCATCACATATTGAGTCCCCTTTTCTTTAGGTGGCACTATTCCCTCCTTTTCTAGAAAATCCTCATCAAGTTGGTTTATTGTTTCAAGTTTGGAAAATCCCTCCCAAGAATACAATTCATTTTCACACTTCTCAAGGATTTCATCAATGTCATTGAGTGTTTTGGTGAATTTTACATACCTTTTTGTTTCCTTTTCAATGACCTTCCTACCTTTTTGAGACAAGTCCTCTACCCATTTATCTATTGCTTCAACTTTCTTACTAGCCTTTTCTATTTTATCCAACATTTCAGGGGTAATAGTAGTGGAAACTTCTTGATCTCCTTCTGCAGGCCCTACTACAATTTTTCAAGCATGAAGTCAATGTTTTTATCTTCTCTTTCAGCTATTTTTAGATATTTTATCCTCATCAACCTTTTGTAGCAAGCCTTCAACTGCCACTATAACTTCTTGCTTCAATGATTCCCTAGTATGCCTTCCCAATTGGATGTGTTTGATATCATAGTCACTTATGTAATATCATCCTTTGACTTTCCTTGGTGAGGAGTTATAACTTCCAAGGTCTAAATCCATGTTGGTCTACACATGTCTTAGTAAGAATATTTTCTTTCTTTAAATATTGTTTGGGCTTTGGGAATGAAATGTTGGTGATACTTAAAACTTCCTTTTGAGTAACTTCCTTCTCTCCTTGTTGAAGGAGTCCTCCTAACCATCCAATCATAGGGATTCCCTTCTTTTCTTTTTGTGGAGTCTCATAATACAATACCAATTATTTTGATGTTTCTTCCACCTTTACCATTTTATTTTCACTTTCCAATGTTACAACCCCTTATTTCCCTTTGTCTTGTTCTTGAATTTGTGGCTGAGTGGTATCTTTTGACTTCTTTCACTCACTACTTTTTCATCTTGACCTTTATTATCTATAGAAACCATAGGTTCATTTAATGCTTCCTTTGGACCTTCAATAGGAGTAGCCACTGTACTTGTATCTACATTCTTTCTGCTGAAATAGTTGTCACATTTAATCTCCTTTTAGAATATCTTTATCCAAACTTGGGGCTTTAACTGGTTCCTTATCTTTTGAAATATCTTCACCCCCTATAAGTGGTTTTTGGTGGATGAATCTTCTTGGAGATTCTCTCTACCACCTTATGCTTTTATAGGTTGAGCCTTAGGGTGTGATTCCTAATTTTTACTTGTAATTTCTTCAAGATGAATCTCAACAGGTTTTCTTATTTCTTTTGACACCTCAGCTACATCTTATTTCATGATACTTTTCTTGAGAGACCTCACCTTCCTTGACTACCTTTGAATCCTTTGGTGGTTGGTTTTCAGTATAAACAACACCTATTATAGGTGTTTCATTCAAACTTGTTTGAACTATCTTTTCAAAATTCATGATAATTGGTTATGTGCCTTCACTTTGAGTACTTTGGGGTTGAGCCCCCACACTTTCACTTGATGCTTGATGAAGATCTTGAATATGTACTTCTTGTTTAGGGACACTTACACCCTTAGTTGTATGAGATTCAATTTTTACATCAACCATTTCAAGTTCAGAGTTTCTTTAAGTAATTCAAATCTATCTCATCAACTATTTTTGATTGCTTTCCAGGTTTCTCAATCACTAGTTCATTTTTTGCACTTGTTCCTTCCCAACATCAACTGATTGACTAGACATATGAGCACTACCAATATTCCTGGAAATAGTTTCAATAGGAGATGAAATATATAATTACATTTAATGTGATATTATATTTGGAGTAGAATGAATACTCTCATGAGTTTGGATGACATTTCTCTGATGAGATAATGAATTAACCACCCTCTTTTGATCTTCTGAGTGTAGGGGATCAATTACCTCAAGCTCTCTATGTTTATGATTTTTTTATACATGACCACTTTCTTTCACTGAAATACCAATATCTCTTACCAAAGGTTGTACTATTTTAATTTTCTTCTTAGCTCTCTCAAAGTTCTTGAGATCTGGTGCCTCTCTTTCTTGGTACTTTGTGATTTGGATTAGAGATCAACACCTACTAAGGCTCCCCTCATCATCTTTCCAGTGCTAGATGATCTTGATAACACTTCTAAGGAATTTTTGTGTAGTTCAAGCCTTTTCCCTTTTCTTGGATTGACACTGCTTTCAGTGATGGGGGCATCTTACATAGCCTTCAAAAGTATTCCCTCATCCTTTTGAATCAAAATATTTTTGAATTTCTAGTCTTACTGGTTGTTGATGTCCACTCATCAATAATCTATGTGGTAGGCTTGTTACTAGGTAACTGAGGAGCTTGTCCATTTAAGGGATCTATTTTATCTTCCCTCCTTCATGGGGGAGATCTCCCTCCAAAACTTTCAAGTCTCAAAACTCCTTTAATACCTTTTTATTTTACAGAGATAAATCCAAGCCCTTTCCAGTTCAACCAAGTCAATGTTCTCCTTAATACATTGGAAATCCTCATATGAGGGTTATTTGATTTTTTCTCTTTCTAATCTATAGAGATAATTGTTTTTTATTCAATATTTTATCATGGTAATATTGTCCCACCACATCCTTATCATCTACAATTCCTTGTGGGACTACAAAATATTGAAATCAATAATTCTGACTTAAGGTCATTCTAGAAAAGTCTCTCAACTTGACTTCTTCTTCATCTATATAATTCATCTAGTAATCCTTAAAATGAGGCTCATGTTCTCCTGTACTACTAACAACCATCGAAAATGTCATAATTAAGTCTTGGTGTGAATTTTCCATTTGAAATATCTCCATTTATTCTTCCATCAATCTGATTTTATTATGGTTTGGCATGAATATCTACCAATTGGAGAGGGAATTTGATATTTGTTTTGTGCTTTTTGCAATATTTTTGTGCACAGAGTTAATTGTCTTGACAATTCCATTAAATCCCACTTTTCATTCACATATCTAGGTAGCTTACAAGGTTTTCCCTCAAATCCACTTACCCTAAAATATGTAAAGAATTTGTATTATATAAAAATGCAACCATACTCCATAATTTCTTTCCCTAATACTAGCAAGATAATCTATATTGTTCCCATTCTAGTTTGAAAAGACATGTCACAGGGGAAATGAAAGCATCATTTATCAACCTGACATTCCCTTTCCATCTATCCAACCTCAATTGTGGGTACACATCATACACCCTATGATCTTCAAAACTTTCTTGTAATGGGAGACCTAGAAATGATTTGAAGCAATAATGTTATAGATAAGATAGGACATCATATAGAAATTGATGTCAACTGGATTACCTATGCTAATATTTACAACTATTGTCATAAGTTGAGCATGAATGGATGTTGATATGAAGCTTTCCCAAAAAATTTCCTTGTTCCTCCAGGATAACCATTATAAAAGGGCACATCCATTCTTGAAAATCATTAGCTCCTTCTAACCCTACCATTCTTCTTAGTAACACAATAAGGTCCTCAACTTCCTCAACAAACATGGCCCTAGTTAATCTCTTGGGGATTCTTTTGATAAATTTTTTTGTCCTTTTAACCATTATAATTTAGCATTACAACATATTCATCATGCCTCACATCATAATCAATTTGTGTTGATTCAATTGTAGCAATTATCGGTTGATCCAATCTTGGTAACCCTAAATTGTCCTAAAATCTTCTAGTGTTAAGTTTATCACCATGTCTCCACTTCCATCCAATACTTCTTTATTTTTAGGTCATAATTCTCAGCACATAACCATATACAATCTTAGGGGAGTGTATGGATGGTGGGAAGGAAGCCACTAGGTAATGTTACTTGGCATCAATGGCTGTCATCCACCTACTTTTATTCGGATTACTCAACCTCCTCCAAAAATCATCTAAATCAACATTTAATAATTTTGTGTCCATGACCTTATCTAAATCACTGGAAATGTTGGAACCTACGTGAAATCCCGATTGTAGTTTCTTCATTTTCTATACCCTAATTTTACCCTTTAATTTCTTACAAATTGTAAGTCAAATAATAGAAACATGAATGCAATACAAGATTTACCCATTTTTCGTGCAAGTATCATGCAATTCTCCCCTTCTCCTTTGATTTCAAATTCTCTATCTCAATATAAAACCTTTCAGTTGATTTTAATTGCTTCCTTTTCACAAAATCTCGTAGCTATGGCACTAAGACCTTTCTATACAATAGATTTGAAATGTTTGAAAAATTCTAAAAAATATTCTTTGATTCATGCAAAAATGTATTAATGAGTGGCATCCATAAATGCATCACATCCTAATTATCCAAATTTCTTCCTTCATTTGAATGTGGACCATCCACATGGATTAATCTGGCGCTTCACGGGACTAGGGATTCTTTTTGCACTTTTTCATTTTTTTCAAACTAGTGCCAATTTGTAACTTTGACCCAAATCCCCACCTCTTAACTATTGAAGAGATGATGACACATGTCCTAATCTTAAGAGTGATGGACATTATTTGCATTTTTCTCTATTTTCTCGATTAGTGCAAAAATGGTAAATTGGCTTGAGTACACTCGATCTTCAATCTTTGACTGAGAGATTGCCATGTGTTTCAATATGAAGGGTGGCGAGCCACTAGGTTTATTTGTATTTTAACCAAACTTCTCATATGGGTGTAAGATTAAAATATTGACCCAAACATCTACCTATTGACTTTGACTAGAAAACTAACAAGTGTCCTCGTTGGGTTTCGAGGTCATATTCACATTTTGCACTATAGGATGCCTTTGGTGCAAAAATGCATCGATGATCCACTTCCCCACTCCAACCATATTTAGACATGTATTCCTTTTTGGGAGGTGGAACTTTCTTCACACTTTGCACTTGTAACTCAAATATTCCCTTGAATATTTTGTTGGGTTTTAGAGCTAAGTTTGAAATTTACAATTATAATGTGAATTATGTAATTTTACAAACATAACCCATCACCATGCCACCAATTATATTATTCTATGTACCCTTGAGCACTTTGGAAAACTAAGTGCAATTTGCAAGGGATATTACAAAGACTACACAGAATGAATGTTCAAGGATAATCATGATCTTTTGGCAATTTTTCTCACAGGAATTTCACAGATATGACATGGTCATTACATTCCTCATCCGAAAAGAGGATTCACATTAGACTCACAAATTATACATGATATTTTTTTTTTTATTAGACATGATTGCATCTTTCAAGCATATACATTTTATCATTAACAGACCATTCAAGGGAAAATTTTGAAGGCACACTTAGAATAAAAGGGCGAAATCAAATTGAGCACTAATACCTTCCACACCAAAATATCAAGTAATTATGTATTATAGAAGGAAAATATAAGCCATCTATATGTTTATCTCATAACTAGCCAAAAAGTGTCAACCATTCACTAATTTTCTCAAAAAGGGACAAATTTGTATTGGAATAAATATTGTCAACATGTATTTAAAAATATCAAATAATATCTTTAACATCCACCAATGATTATTTAACCTACAACTATGAATCCATTGATATTATACATATGAGCCACTCAATGTGCATTAGGATCCCTTTTGGCATGACATGATGAACAAGAAAAGGAATATGCCATCTACTACCTCAATAGAACGTTGATTTATTATGAACTTAATTATACAAAAATCAAAATAATATGCTTGGTTGTTGTATTCTACTCCCAAAAACTATTACATGCTAAAAATTAAAAGTAAAGTCTTTGCCAAGGTCAATCTATTAAAATATGTGTTGTCAAAATAAGCTCTTAAATCTAGAATGGACAAATAGATCATATTACTCTAATAATTTGAAATTGAATACATTAATCATGAGGAAATAAAAGTAAAATTTCTCACTCAAAGAATCGATGTGAAGCTCCTATCTCAAATCATCAACCACCGACTATTGGGTTCCTAAATGAATTAATATTTACCATCAATGATTCACATAAATGGTAACTTTATTTTGATGGCTCTATCACCCATCATGGCTCAAGGATTGGTATATTTCTCATCACACCACAAGGAGACTTAATCCTACGGCTATTTGACATTATATTTCCTTGTAAAAACAACGTCGTTGAGTATTAATATCTTTTATACGGCATAAAAATCATCATTAAGTGGAATTTTTAGCATATTTTAGTCTATTTTGATTCATAATTAGTTATCAAATAGGGAAATGATGAATAAAATACAAAAGAAGAAAATTCGGTTCACTATAAGCACATGGTTGACAATTTCAAGCAATATGTTTAAAACATTCAATTTGAATAGGTTCCATGTGCTAGAAATAAATCAGAAGAAATCATGGCTACCATGAAATCTTTCCTTGAGATGCCATCTAAAACACAACAATTTTATTTCTTGTTTTAACACTTAATGATACCTACTTACGATATCCTTGAATTTGAAATGGTATGTAATATTATTGGTCCAATTCCCCATGTACTAAGATATCTAAATTTCCCTTCATAATAACATCTTACCACCATATATAACCCATTCCTATTGTAAATACTTCATCAAATAATAATACCATTTCACCATTGTAGGAATCACACTCTATTGTAGAGGATATGAGAAACCCTATTAAGGTTCTTGAAATCGAGATAAGGCCAACCTAGCTATCAAAGAGGCCCACGATGAAACCTATGGGACATATACAAGCCGATGGCCATAGCCAACAATTTTTTTCTTGCATGGTTTATTATTAACTGACTAGGGAACAAGATTCATATAAATATGTCAAGAAATGTGTATCTTAGTAAAATCATTTTCATCTCAACCATGCTCCATCATAATCTATGAAATCTATCACATCACCATGTCCTCTCTCTATATGGGATTCGATCTCATAGGAAAACTCAACCCACTTCATCTAATGGCCACAAACACATCATCATTACAAAAATATACTTCACTAAGTGGGTAGAAGTTATACCCGTCACTTATTTCATTAGTAAGAAAATATCCACATTCATCCTTGTTGTCATGTAAAATTTCTAGCATGAAAAATTAAAAAATTAACCATGATACCTATGCCCATTATTTTAAAACGTATCTCCCAATCATTGTTAATCCTTCCTCCAAACATTCTATCAACTCACGTAACCCCTATAATTATGTGTCACCATCATTCCAACTAAGATAAATTACTAACATGGTTTTCAAATGTGTTTCATGTGTAAGGGAATGAATCTAGGTTGATTTCATGATAAGACTAAGCTCGAGATGGAATAGTGTTCTCCAAAGCACTAAATTGGCTATTTTTAGCCATATTGTAGCATATGGACATCCTTCATAATCTATTAGGGTATACTTAAAACATCTAGAAGTTTTGAAAGAGAGAAATTAAGTTATCTAAGGTAGTTTAGGGAAAATATATGGAGATAATTTATGTCAGAACAAGTTAAGAAAAACTACGTCATTTTAGGCACAATGAATGAAGGCTCTAATGGAGAAAGTCAACTTTTTCAAGAGATTCTAAGAGTTATGGGAGGAATTGGAAGCTCATTTAATACTTAATGAAAATTTCTCAAAAAATTTCACATGATGGAAAAAAATTATCCTAAGTCTTCAATATTTTTTGTGATAGCTAAAGTCACTATTTCTACTTCTCCATGATAAAAGGGTGAATGATGTGAAAATTCAAATTGTAGGAAGAATTGGCTATTGATAATTGATGGTATGATCTCCAAAAGTGATTTTTTTCAAAATCATTTAATTTTTGACCCCAAAACACTCTTCCATGCTCTCGAGGCAGAATAATCTTTCATAGTGTCCTAATTTTCACTTGGAGGGTGACATCAACATTTCAAGATGGATTGGTCACACTTTTTCACCCTTTTGTCCCATTGGATTGTACCTAAGGTGAAAAGGGGACAACGGGACACACACGTGTGGCCCCTATGGATGTTATGTTTTTCGTCACTTAAGAGTTGTTAAGTGTGAGCGGTTAGGTGAGCATAATGCAAAAAATACTAGTTTCTTATGATGAATACCAATTTGTCACACTTTTTCAACCTTTTGTCCCCTTGAATTGTCCCTAATGTGCAATGGGGACAAAAAATCATGACCACGTCTCTCATCTAGCCCTTGGACACATTCAAAACCCAATTTCATTTCTTATGTACTAATTTCTAACCCTTTGATCTCACTCACATGAAACCACAAGGTGAAACTTATCCAAATATGGTGCAAGTCACACTTTGGTGTCCCATTTCCCCCCTTTTTGCTCTTTCCCTCTATTTTTCTATTGTACACCAAATTAACCCTCATTCAACTCCAATTAATCTTATTTAAGTCAATCTTTAGTAAAGGTGTGTAAGTGAGAACAAAAAGATTAATATTCTAACACTTATCCATTTTTATGTTTTAAAGATTTATTTTCCCTCCAAAATATCATTGTCCCACGCTTTTATGCTGCTAAAAATATGCCAAAGGCCTCATATGATAAAAATTGAAATTTAATCATATCTCCCAAATTCCTTATCTAATTCCCATGAGATTTTAACAAAAATCCTTTCAAATGAATCTAACCTTGCATCCAATGGTGGTATACATTATTTTTAATGTCCAAACAAAATTTCCAAAAATAAAAGATCTTTTTGAAATAGAAAAAAACTTTTGAGACCATTTTCATTCCATTCCAACATCGTGAAGACGTACATCTAAAAATAGTAAGCCTTCCTAAGCCTCACTTTATATAAATTGTAAGTGTTATAAATGGTTCATTATCTAAGTTTCCATTACCCCTTGCACATCAGGGAAACTAAAAAGTTCCAAAATAAGAAACTGGTAACTAAAATGGACCTCTCAAAATAAGGTTACTAAAAATAGTAAGTTTTAGGATATTGGTTAAGAAACAAGGATTCTGAGTCTCTCATGCTAAAGAAAGAGCACATCGATAAGTTTGAAATAGTCTAGAACATATTAGTGACTAGAAAATTTCATTATTTCACACTATGCACTTTTTAATTGAATAAAGAAGTAATTCTTCTCGTTTAGAGGAGAATGCCTTTTCCAATGAGTAACAGATGAGAAAGAAGGCGTCTAAGCATCTTGGGGTTAATTCCATTCAAAAAGGAAAAATTTATATCATAGAGGTGAATTTTAAATCCAAGAAGATAAAAGTGATGATCTCTATATGTTCTAATTCCAACTTTGTATTCAAAAAGGATCATCATGTTTCCATATTAGTGTAATTCTCACAAGAATGTTTCTAAACACTCATTCAATGCCTTGGAGTGTGTCCATATCTCATGGAAGAAAGATTTTGCAATATCAGTATTCCAAATCAACATGAGGTCAAATGAAGGAAACTTCATTCATGGAGCATTCATTCAAAATCTACCGGAAACAAGTTCCTCATCAACATAAGATTCCTTGTCTCTAAATTTTCACTTGTCTCTCTTCTTCTTTCCCTCCCTCCCTCTCTCTCTCTCTACCATTCTATTTCTTGACTGGGAATGTAATTTTCACTCTTTTTTCTTATTCACTTAAGTGAATTAATGTTTTATTGTAAAAGTCCATTTTAAAAAATAAGAAAAGGAATTAAGTTCATTCCTAGGGAATGTGGAAAGTCACAAGTGGTGGTGATATGAAAGGTCACATGGGGGGAGAGGAAGAGACATTTTTGTAAGATATACATTGGAATGGCCTCTCCATTCCAAAGGGGTGGGAAATTGTTGATTATTGTATTTTGTTTAATTTCACTACTACTGCAATCAATAAAAATTACATTTCTTCTATCTCATTTTCCATATTCCTCCATCCTCTCTAGTTTCTAACTTTCAAAGAATTCTAATCTTATATAACCAAGAAGGAACATTATATCCTTGATTATTGAATCTAAATAATTGTGTGTTTGTGATTTATTAGTCTTTTTATGGATTACATGTTTGATTTCTTCTATTGAATTTCAACCTACTCTGGTTATTGTTGGTGAGAATATTCTAGTTCCTACTCATGACATTAACCCTATCTCCCTATTTCTCCTACTCCTCTTTACCTCTCTTCAAATAAAATTCCTCTCTTGTATATTGTACAAGCAATTTGACTTAGTTTTATTGGATTATTCCTATGTGATCCCTGGCCTAACATCCACCCCATAATTTTAGTTAGTTTATATTCAATAATGGGAGCCTCCCCATACCTAAGAAGGAGGGGCTTAGCCCGTGACCATTAGTGAAAACCAATAATCATCTTGTAACAAATTATTTCATCAAGAATTTTTCAAAACCTTCTAAGGACTATCTACCCTTTGTGCACCCTTAAAAGATCTAAAAAAACTAAAAATACCAAAAACAAATCCCATTTAAATGCTCAAGATATTTTTGTAACCTTATAAAAAAACTGGAAAAAGAAGATTCGGTATAAAAATCAAGCAGGGGCATTGTTGTCTTTCATAATCTTATGTTCAAGCCACAAGAGAAAGTATATTTCATACTTGCTCCCATAAAAATACCATGACAAGATCTTGAAAATCCACTTAAAGATCCCATTGGAGAATCAATTACAGGACCATTAGATATCATCTCACTAGAAGAAGAAGAAGAAATGACTGCACCTATGCCATGGGGGGAGAACACAGGTCCACTAGCATTAGGTCATCTATTTCATGAATTACCAAAAGTATCAAGAAATTACTTTCTTAAATTCTATGGATATTGAAAGCAACATCCAAATATAAAAATACATATTTCATCATAACTTATGACATTCTAGGAGTGGGAGATGAAGATGTTATCAACGGTTATTGTTATACATTTTTTCCCTAGCAAAAATGGAAAACTAGAAAAAATTAAACTTGCGAACTTTCATGGGATCTTAATGGAGAATATGAATATTTCAAGTAATTTTCCATAATTTGGACACTTACAGTTACTTTAGAGGACTTAGAACCATTTAAAAGCATCTACCTTCTCTCTAGGATTAAGATCCAACACTTCACCAAATTTGGGTAAAAAATGAAAAAAATTGGCTTTGGGACACTTCTATTCCTTACCTAACTCCACACCAAGGAAATCCAAAAAAGTAGTAAAAATCAATAAAAATGGAGGAAGAAGAAGAAAAGGAGTAATGGAGAATTTTGATGTTTCTTTACTTTTGCTAAAAGTAACTCAAGTAAAGTAACTCCAAAATCCCATAGCAAAGGGAAAAATAAGGGAGTAATGCGTGATAATGAAGCTACTTTACTTATCAAAAGTAACTTAAGCAAAGCACCTTCAAGATCCCACAAAAAAGTATGGAACTTTGTGTAAGTTCAATGTTGCATTACTTCAAAGCAATGCACTTTCAAAGGCCCGAACTAAAGCATTCATAAAACACTACGATAAGGGAAGGGAGGAGGAAAGTAACATGGAAATGTGAATTGGTATTACTATGAAGTAATGATCGAGTAAAGATGTCAAAAATCACCACCAAAGCCCACGAAAAGAAGAAGTAAAGAAGAGAGTTTTGCGAGAGTGCGACTCTGCATTACTTGAAGTAAAGATCAAGTACAAACCCATGTTAAGTCAATCAAAACCCCATAATTAAAGGTAAAAGGAGTAATGTAGGGTTTGAAGGAGGAAAATATAAGAAGTATAGAGTCATAAACCCATAAAGTGAGGTGGGGGACAAAGTAAAGTAGGGTCGCAAACCCGTAAAAAATCCGAAATGAGAGCAATTCGAAAATGTGATGTGTGCCAACTTTGAAGTAATGCTAGATAAAAATCCAAGTAGTTCTACAAACCCATGAAGATGCAAGGAGGAGAGAGTAATTTGTGGTTGTGACATGGCATTGCTACAAAGTAATTAGGGTCATAAACCTGCATTCGCATAGCTTTCTCCCATGAACTCCAAATTGAATAAAATGTATATCAACGAAATAATATTTTCATGCTTTATATCATGAAACCTAGATAGTCATATTTTGGAGGGAATAAATGTATAAAAGATGAGGAAATCCTGATGATATCACATTTCCTTGAGCTCCAAGCAAAAATGCATCCAAGTGTGAATAATCTGATGTAAGAAATCATTTTTGAGCTTCTAGAAGGGTTGGGACCACTAAATACGAGCTCAAGAATTCTCTCTCTCTCTCTCTCTCTCTCTCTCTCTCTCTTATTTATGGTATTATAAATGTAAGTGCTAAGGAAAAATTTTAGGGGAATGTCCATGTAATGGAACTCTGTCAAAATTGTTCCAGAGTAGTATTGAGTTGTAAGCCTCTGATCTGAATTATAGAAGAAGACCGTTGCCTTATTTTACAATTGTAATGAATTGTGCATCCATTTAATCAATAAATCCATGTTTTGTGGCTATTCTCTTCCCTAGATATGTTTTATTGCATTTTCCTTTCCTTTCATTGCATATTCCAGTTTTTGTGCATTCTATGTTCTTCTTATAGGTTCATATTTGTTGTGCTCCATGGAAATGATGTTGAAAATGTAGTTAGGGACTATGTCACTTGTGTCTGACCTCTCTCTTTCCCATTCTTCATCTCATTTTCACTCATCTGGATGTTTTCCCATTCCTTTCTTGGTGTAATCACCTTTGTAGCTTAGGATTTCCATTTTCATGCAATCTCTCTCTCTCTCTCTCTGGTCCCTTGGAAGCTTAGGATAGAAGTAGATAACATAATTTCCCTTCTAGGAGTAGTTTAGCATTAGGAATAGGAAGAGGAAGTTGGCCTTCTCTGGAGGTTTTTCTTAGTTAGTATTCCCACAACTAAGAGGCAATATCGTGTTACCCAAAACATTGTTTTTTCATTCAAAGAGGCATGAAAAATTGGAGGGTGTTATTTTTGGTGATAATATTTTTTGGTACCCCGATGGGAGCATATTTAAAGGATTTATACTTCACAGGTGTGCATCCAAGTTATTTTAGAGGGTCTTCCATTACCCTCCATTGTGTGTAATCTTCATTTCATCAAGTTGATGTGCTCTTGGTGAGATATCAACCTTTATAGGCTAATGAGTTAGGGGTAACTTGGGGATGTGAATCTCACCAACTGTGAAGTAAAGAAATCCTGTAGGCCCAAGTAAAGCTAAGTCACTCTGGAAGCCTAAAAAACTAAGGAAAGTGAAGGAAAAAATATTTTAATGCGGGGTTTAAACTTGATGAAGTTGAGAAGAATTTTGGGGTCAAAAACCCACAAATAAGGATGTGGAGTGATGTGGAAATGTGACCTGACATTATTGTTAAGTAATTCTCACTCACAAATCCAAGTCAAATAGTTGTACCTCGCAAACCCATAAAGAAGGAAATTTGAAGAGTATTGTGGGGATGCGATGTAGCATTACTGCAAAGTAATGTAGTCCAGAAACTCCATAAAGAGGCATGTTTAAGCGCATCTGGTGACTCTTTTTATCTAACCAGCCCATTTTCTAAGTTTCAGCCATTTCCTTTTTCCTTTTCCATCCATTTCAATCCATTTTCTTTCCATATCTTTCCATTTTCTTCAATCATGAATTTTTGCAATCACGACTTTATTTCCTTCATGGAACTCTCATTTGCAGAAGTGTCATTCAAATCCATCTCCAATATATTATAACACATATCTAGATTAGTTCTATGGACAAAATCATATTAAGTATGCATACCCATATGAGAAAAATACAAGTCAGTTTGTCACCCACCAAACTATGGAGTGGTTCAAGGGTAGAAGTATGTAGATTTTGGAGGCCATCCTCTACCTAGATATTTTGATTTACAGAGAAATATTCAAGAAATAGAGTTGAACATGGTGAAAATGAGGATCGAGAAGGCTACGAAGGAATCCAATATTGGTTTCAAGATTCCTTATCCATGGGTTGGTCTTATACCAAGTAATTTCAATCCTCAACAAAAGTTACAAGTTATAATTGAGATAATGTCTCAAGTTGCAGAGTGGGTTAAAAGGATGGAAGCTCATGAATCTAGTGTTAGGAATCCTGTTAATGGGGAATCCCTACACTACCATCGCATAGCCCTCCCATTCCTCTTTCCCAACCTACACTATCTCATCCTAAGTTTCATATCCCTAACGTCTTACCTATTTCTCCCATTGAGAGTTTCACTTCTCCATCTTCTACTCTCCCATCCCACCTCTAATTCTCTACCCTCTTCTCTTCAAAATCTCAATCTCCTCTAAAAAAATATCCTACACCTTCCCTTCACCACATTGATTGTAAAAACTAGTTGACACTGAACCCATCCCTCCTTGTTTTTCTCAAATCCATTTTAGGAGGAATAAAATTAAAAAATCAGTCATGGAGGGAAAAAAATTGAATATCCTAGTAGAGAATAATTAGTAAAAACTTTAAAGTATTGGGGTGTTAAGTTTTGATTTGGTCAAATGCCACCGATGAATAGGCTTTCAAAAGAGGTTGAGATTGAAAAATAATTGGTGCAAGAATTTTTGTAGAGGAGAAAGAATAGGAAGAAAATGATGACCAATCATTATGTTCTAATTTTAGTGTGCATAATGGAACCATATTCATGGAGGATGTTGTTTTTTTTTCCATGAGAATAAGAAAAGGAAGAGATTATCCTAATTGTGCAAAATGTTTCAATGAAATGAAAATATGTTAAGATCTTGGTGCACTTTTGGAAGGTTGAATTGATCCAACAAGAACATCTTCAAATGTTGTAACCTATCATGAGGATCTTCATGCCATGGAGGAGAGAAAGTCAGTTTCAGAGGTCTTGAGTAAAGAGCAGGACATAAAAGAAATTTCAGATTATTCTTTCACTTCATCCCTAGAATAACTTGATCTTTTGGACGAGTTTGAACTCTCAAATTTTATGTTTGATGATGAGATGGACCATGGTGAACTAATTGAAAAATCAAAAGAATCCCATTGAACTTACCACTTTTTTTGTTCCATCACCTAGCTTCTAACATAAAAAGCCTCTTACCACGAAATAGAATATACAAGAAGAGCCTACTACCCAAAACAATCCTCATGAGTAAGAAGTGGAGGGGTTTGATCTTCCAAACTTCATAGTGGATGATGAGGAAAATAACGATAGTGATGAAAACAATGCCAAATCAGTCATTAAGGAAGAAAAGGAGGTATTTTTTGAGGCACCACAAATTCAAAATTATTTTACAAATAGCTCCATTCAAGCTATTATGCAGGGATGAATCCATTGATGAAGTTGAGTTTCAAGAGAATGGGAAAAATTCAAGGATTAGACCATTCCCAATCACATATGTGGATATTTTAGAGTGAAAGAAGGATTTGCAACTTGTCATGCTCATCTCAAAGCATGAGGATGAGCTTCAGTGTGCCAAAGGTCAGCTTCAACAATGCCTCCAACAAAATGCAGAGCAACTTAAGGAAGTACTCATTTTGTTTTTTGTTGATACTTTGAAGAATTTGGGAGTGCAAGACATGTTTGCATTTCCACCATGTGCTTTTGTTTCAAAACAGATCACATGGCAACATTTTTTGAGAAAAGGAATCCATTTCTCCCAAAGATGTTGCAGGGGTTTGTTTATCCTCTGGTTATAATAGGGTAGAGTAGGTTTGTTTTCAACGAGAAGAAGTGCTTGTAATACTTTGCATATTTCCACTTGCAACATGTATGATTTTCTATATTTTTATATAGTTTTTATTTCATTATTGCTATTACATACCATTAATGAAATTGTTGGGGAAAGTAAGGTTTTAACAATTCCAAGTGCACTCCATTATCAAAGCATGTGTTATGACAGCTCTATAAAGCTTCATCCTTTGCCAAGATTCAGTCCAGTCTTCATATTTGGTAGAAATCATATTTTAGGACAGTTTCAAGTTCAATTAAGTGCTTCAAGTAGTCTTAGGGGTTTGTGCTTCAATTCCATATCAATTTTTAGTTTATCAGGAAGAATCCATGCCCAATGGATGCTTCAAGGCCACTAATATTTCAATATAGCACATAGATTACCCCTGGAAGTCACCAAATTGTTATCCATTTTCTCTCTAGTCAAAATGGAAAACTTGAAAAAAATGGACTTGGGCAGTTTCATGGGATCTTGGTAGAGAATATGAATATTTCAAGTATTTTTTCCATGATTTTGATGCTTACAATTAATTTTGAGGACTTAGAACCATTTGGAAGCATCTCCCTTCTCTCTAGGATTTAAATCCAACACTTAGCCAAATTTGGGTAAAAATGATAAAATCCAAAAAAATGTCTTTAGGACACTTCTTTAACTCCTTTCCTAACTCCCTAGTCCAAGGAAATCTAAAAAATTAGAAAAAATGAAGGAAAAATAGAGGAAGAAGAAGAAAAGGATTAATACATAATTTTGATGCTTCTTTACTAGTAAAAGTAACTCAAGTAAAGCAACTCCAAAAGCCCACAACAAAGGGAATAAATTAGGGAGTCATGTACAAAAACAAAGTTTCTTTACTTCTCAAAAGTAACTTAAGAAAAGAACCTTCAAAATTCCTCAAAATACATGGATCTTTGCGGAAGTTTGATGGTATATGACTTCAAAGCAATGCACTTTTAGAGGCCCAAAGTAAAGTAGTTATAAAACCTCTCAAAGAAGAGAAGGGAGGAGGAAAGTAAATTAAAAATGTGACTTGGCATTACTGTGAATTAATGCTCAAGTAAAGACATAAGAAAAGCACTTTTGAAAGCTCACATAAAAGGAGAAGTAAACAAGAGAGTGTTGTGGGAGTACGAATTCACATTACTTCAAGAAAAGGTCAAGCACAAACCCGAGTTAAGTAAATCTAAAAACCCACATCAAAAGGGAAAAGGAGTAATGCAAGGTTTAAAGGTGGAAAATATGATAAGTAGTGCATGGTAGAAAATCCGCAAAGCAAGGCGGTGGACAAAGTGAATAAGGGTCTCTCAAACCCACAAAACTCTCTCTCTCTCTCTCTCTCTCTCTCTCTCTCTCTCTCTCTCTCTCTCTCTCTCTCTCTCTCTCTCTCTCTCTCTCTCTCTCTCTCTCTCTCTCTCTCTCTCTCTCTCTCTCTCTCTCTCTCTCTCTCTCTCTCTCTCTCTCTCTCTCTCTCTCTCTCTCTCTCTCTCTCTCTCTCTCTCTCTCTCTCTCTCTCTCTCTCGTCCCTTAGAAGCTTAGGATAGAAGTAGATAGCATAATTTCCCTTCTAGGAGTAGTTTAGCATTAGGAATAGGAAGAAGAATCTGGTCATCTCTGGAGGATTGTCTCGCTTAGTAATCCCAAAATTGAGAGACAATCCCATGTTACCCAAAAACATCAGTTTCTCGCTCACACGATATGAAAAAATTGGAGGTGTTGTTTTTGAAGATAATAGTTATTTGTGGAGTCATTGTAAGATGTTATGGTGGAATGGTTTTTCTACTTTCAACCTCATTCAATCATTGATTGGGATTCCATGAAAACTAGGCTTTAATTAAGATTAAATATTTTGGAATATTCCCTTGCCCTCTTTTCTCGCTTATCTCGGATGAAGAAAGAACCACAAGAACCCATGAGATAATTTGTGGAAAAAATCAAAAAGTTGATCAATAAGATTCCTATTGGTGCTCATCCTACTATAGATAATCAAAAGAGCTTCTTCATAAATGCTCAATTTCCTAAATTTTGTTTCATATTTCAGAGATCTCAAATGAACACTTTGGGTAACACTCAATAAATTTACATCGAAGAAGAATATTACCTTATTATTTTAGAGAAGATAAAGAACTATTTGAAAAATAATTAGATACATAGTTTTAAAGATGAAAGGGTTGATCGAATGGTACAAAAATTGGTCAATTTCTTGACTTCATTAAAGAAATAAATTCCTCAACATACCTTGCATCAAAAAGATATGCAAATCAAATTCGGAGCACCCCAAAGGCTTTCCTTGGAAGCTTCACTAGTTGATGAAGTATGTCGAACCTATAAAGATGAAGGAGATGAATTTGTTGAATTAGAAATTTAAAGAGAAGAAGAAGATGCATATGAAAACATTGGGTATTATGAATACTCACCTGAATAATATTTTTAAGAATCCCCTGGATAACTACTCTTGTGAATTGCTCACTTTCTCAAAAATGTAGATAAAATCCTCTTCTTCTGCTACCTAGGAAAATAACTTGAATCCTCAAATGGTAACTCTACAAAAAGAACAAAAAGGAGGATCATCATCATTTAGTTTCACTAGGTAAACCAAGAAGAAACTTGATACTACCTCAATAAAATATCCATCTACCTATTTGAGTAGGTCCCTTTAATCCCCTCTTGTCAAATTAGTTTATACTTTTACTGGTCCTAAGAATGCAAATCCTACTCTTGTGAGGGTTTTCATAATTCCCAATGTGTACATAATATTTCTACCTTTTGACATCATTGACCATGTCAAGAAATCAAAAATTCAAATTTCTGAGTTCAAGTACTTAGAAACTCATCCTAATTAATTTGATAAACTTTAATATTTTATAAAGAAATTAGTTCAACTTCATGTTCCAAAATGCCATTACCAATTAACTACCTTCCTCTCCTCATACCACTCCTTCTTAGAACCTTCTTTCTTCAACATTCTCCTTTTCATCTTGTTTTGATATTCAATGGATATAAACTGAATAATTTTATTATTGAATTTGGTGCCTCTAATAATGTCATCCCTGCAAAATTTCCTAAAGTTCTTGCTATTACTCTCATACCCACTACTAACCATTGTTATTCCATGGAAACCAAAGAAGTACCTCTTGTTGTCCAAGTCAAGGATGCTCAAGTAGAATTTACATATTTTCTTGACAAGAAGATCATGATGAAAATACTTGTATTAGACATGTCAACCTTGTATGGTATTTTATCAAGATGAAGATTTTATTTGGATTTTGGTATATATATATATATATATATATATATATATATATATATATACAAATGGATTGGTCACATGCCACCATTCCAATCAATGGTAAGATGAATAAGATCCTTCCCATCAGGAAAATGAAATACACTATTCAAAAACCAGATGACCTAAGGGGATATCTTGTTTCAAGATTTAAGTTACAACAATTTTTTTCATAGCTTCAGAGGAAGATGTTGAGCTGACCATGTTCATGGAGGAGTATCCAAGCATGACATAGCGAGTTATAAAGCATCATGATGATTTGATGGAGTCATAATTTGATAATATGTACTTCCCATTGAGCATGAATGTAGATTCTCTACTTGGTGGTGATGAAAGATTTATATATCGACTTACAACAAATCAATCCCAAGTGATGAGCAATGTGGATTATAATAGAGTGATATCAAATAACTTCTTGGTAGGTGAGTCTCATGTTTCTAATCATGTTCTCACAGTTTGACATGAAGACTTGTTTGGTGAGAATGAAACTAATCGTTAGTTTGAAAAATTATTTTTCCCACTAGGAGAAGATGAAAACCTTCTTGATGAGGAATATATGAATAATAATATGTTTGAATCTTTCAAAGTTGACTCCACTCAAGGAAATTATTTTTTCATCATGGAAATGAATTTCCAAGCTCGTAATGGCCAAGATGGATAGTATGAAGACTTTTATTTTTCATATTGGACCTTGTGTAAAATTTATTTTCAAGATGATGAAGTAATGTACACATCACATCATAGTAAGCAACAAGTTGAGAAAGATCCAATGTGTGTGAAATAATAACATTTAGATAAAATGGTAAACATAAAACATCAAGAGGCTTGTGATAGTGTTGAAACTCTTTAAAAAATTCTAAGAACCATCTCATGGAAAAAATGATCATAAAGCGGATGAAAATTAAAGGTCAAATTCCCATAAAATATCAAAAGCCTCAGGTGTGAAAACAATAATATTTGTATGGTCAAGACACATTCCTATAACAATAAAATAAAACCAGCACTTAGAATGAATTTTGAAATTAATGAGTAGATGGAAACAATATATCGAGAGAAATAAAGGTAATGAGATGTCTAAGTGGACCCTCACTTAGAAAAAAAAAAATATTTGTGTCACCATCATTCCAACGAGAGGAAATTACTAACATGATTTTCAAGTGTGTTGCATGTGCAGGGAATGAATCTAAGTTGATTTCATGATAAGACTAAGGTCCGAGATGGAATAATGTTCTCTAAATAACTAAATTGTAGCATAGGGACATCCTCCGAAAGATGGAAGGGAAGACTTAAACCATATGGAATATTTACAATAGATAAATGAAGTTATCAGGGGTATTTTAGGAAAATATGTAGAGATAGTTGACGTTATGAACAAGTTAAGAAAAGCTCAAGTTGATTTTGGGCACAATGAATGAAGGCTATAATAGAGAAATTCAACTTGTTTTGGATATTATGATAGTTTTAGGATGATTTTGAAGCTCAAAATATCATTAATGAAAAATTATTTGAATTATCCACATGATGGAAACATAATTTTTTTCTCGCCTCTTTAATATTTTCTATGATAGCTCAAGTCACTCTTGTTGCTTATTTATGCTAAAAGGATGAATGGTGAAAAATTAAAAATTTTGGAAGAATTGGATCCTTATAATGGCTGGGATGATCTCAAAGGTTGATTTTGAGTCAAAATCATATAAGCTTTGACCTAAAAACACTCTTCCATGCTCCCATGGTAGAATACGCTCTTTCGGTGTCCTAATTTGTACTTGGTGGGTGACATCAACATTTCAAAATGGCTTGGTCACAATTTTTATTCTTAGTGTGCCCTTTTATTGTCCCTAAGGTGTATATGGGACAAGGGGAACACAAAATTGTGAATCTTTATGGATGTTATGTTTTCATCACTTAAAACTTGTGACTTGAGTGGTTAGGTGAGCACAATGCAAAAATATACCACTTTCTCATGATAACGACCCCTTGGTAACACTTTTTCACCCTTTTTCCCCTTTTATTGACCCCAAGGTGAAAGGGTGACACAAAAGTGTGACCCCCTCTCTCAGCTAGCCCCCGAACACATGCAAAATATAATTTCAACTCATGTGTACTAATTTCTAGTCCTCTCCATCTCACTCACATGAAACCACAAGGTGACACTTGTCTAGATCTAGTGAAAGTTCTGATTTTTTCTCCCTTATGTCCCTGTTGTCCCCTTTTCCCCTCATTTCCCCTATTTTTAGGGTGTAACTCTACATAAACCCTCATTGAACTTTGGTTAATCCTTCTTGAGTCAAACTTGAGTTAAGGTGTGCAAGAGAAACAAAGCTTCATATTCAAACACGTATATTTTTTTATGTTTTAAAAATTATTTTTTCCTCCAAATCCTCACTCTCCTTGCTTTTATGTTCCTAAAAATATGTCAGAGGCCTCATATGTAAAAAATGGAAAGCTATTCATATATCCCAAACCCCTTATCTGATCCCCATGATATTTTAACAAAAATTATTTCTGAAAAACATATTTCAAATGAATCCAACCTTGCATCCAATGGTGGTATACATTATTTTTTATGAACAAACAAAATTTCTCAAAATAAAAACTCATTTTTAGATATACAGAGTTTTGGTGATTGAAATTCTCTAAAATTGGAGCAAAGCCTCCTTGTGAAATAACAAAACTTTTGAGACCACTTTCATTCCATTCTAACACCGAGAATACCTAATTATTAAATTATTAAGACTTCCTAACCTTTTTGTCTATAAATATGAGTGCTAATAAAAATGCATTCTTTGAGTTTCCATTACCCTCGCATATTAGGAAACTCAAAAATTCCAAATTAAGTAACTATTAAATAAAATGGACTTCTCAAAATAAGTCTTATTAAAAATATTTTGTGTCAGGATATTGGCTAAGAAATAAGGATGTTGATCCTTTCATGTTAAATAAATATCACTTTGATAACTTTGAAATAGTGAAAAACATATTAGTGACTTGATAGATTCATGATTTCACACTATTCATTTGCGGTTGAATAAATGAGAAATTCTTCTCGTTTGGAGAATAATACTTTTTCCAATGAGTAACAGATAAGAAAGAAGGTGTTTGAGCATCTTGGGATTAATTCCATTAAAAATGAAACATTTATGTCATGGAGGTGAATTTTGAAGCCAAGAAGAGAAAGGTGATGATCTCCATGTTATAACTCCAACCTTGTGTTCAAAAAGGATCATCATGTTTCCATATCAGTTTAATTATCACAAAAAAATTCTAAACACTCATTCAACACCTTGGAGTGTGCCCATATCTCATGGAATAAAGCTTTTGCAATCTTAGTATTCCAACTCAAAAGGAGGTCAAAGGCAAGAAACTCCCCATTCATGGAGCATTCACTCAAGATCCACCAAAAGTAGGTTCTTCATCAACAAAAGCTTCCCCATCTATGGATTTTTAATTCTCTCTTCTTTTCTCTCCCCTCCATATCTCTCTAAATTATATTTCTTCATTTGGAATGTACTTTTTCACTCTTTCATCTTCTTCAATTGAGTGACTTAATTTTTTATCGTAAAAGTCCCTTTTCAAAAATAAGAAAAAGACTTAACGTCATTCCTATGGAATGTGAAAAGTCACAAGTATTGGTGAGATGAAAGATCGCATGGGGGAGAGGAAGATAAATTTTTGTAATATATAAATTGGAATGGATTATTCATTCCAAAGGGGTTTCCAATTGTTGATTATTGTAATTTATTGGATTTCACTACTACAATAAGCAATAAAAGCTACATTTCTTCTATCTCTTTGTCTATGTTCCTCCATCCTCTCAACTTTATAACTTTTCAAGCATTGTAATATTGTAAAACCAAGGAAATTTGTACCCTTGATTAATGGATCTAAAAAAATTGTCTCGATTTATTAGTCTCGGTATGTCTTACATGGTTTATTTATACTATTGAATGTGGACCCACTATGGTTACTATTAGTGAGAGTTTTCTAGTTCCTACTTATGCCATTAACCCTCTTTCCCGTTTCTCATAATCCTTTTTACCTATCTTAAAATCAAATTCCTCCCTTGCATACTTTACAAAAAAATTCCACATATTTAGTGGAGTATTCCTATGTGATCCCTTTCCTAACGGCCACCCCACAATTTTAGTTAGTTTACATTCAATAATGAGAGCCTCCCCATACCCAAGAAGGAGGGGCTTATCCCCATAACCATTTTTGAAAACAAATAATTTGTATTACACCAAATTATGTCATCAACAATCCTAATTCATATCATCTATCACTTTGATATCCCTTCTAATATCACCACCGAAAATGTTAGATCCTTCAAAAAATGATGTTAAGGCACCCCTGCCAACATTTCCATATCTAGAAAGTATGGTATATACCTTATTACCCTTAGGTTAATGGCCAACACAAATTCATCAATAATATCTTCACCAAAATCCTCAACAATTTGGTTAACAATGGTGATCATGACTAACATTTACAAATACACCCTACCCCGTTGGCTTACCACACCAACATGCACATACACACTAGAGCCACTCCATACGTAATAGTATTTAGTGATGAATCCATCTTACTTATCGAGATAAAATTACCTTATCTCTACGTCTCATTATAAGGCCTAATCAATGAAGAAGAGTATCATGGTGTATGACTTTAAGAGTTATAACATCTCGATGAGAAACAACTCAATGAACTTAATCTCCTAATATTTGATCAAAATAAACTCCACATGTAGTATAATAAGAAGGTCAGGCCAAGAAATTTTTAGATTGGTTATCTTTTCTTAAAGGAAAATAAAAGAAACACTAATTTTGAGAATGGAAAAAGGGAAAGTTGAAGCTTAATTGGCTTAACACCTACTTCATAGTCACCAAATACATATTCTAGTAGTATAAATTGGCTTGCAGGATGGATATGAGCTTGATGAACCCATGAATATTATGCACATGAATAAATTTTACACTTATATGGTGTTTCTATTGTCTCCAATAAAATCCCATCAAAACATACAACAATTAAATTCAAAATATTTCAATGATGAAAGCAAATTCTCTGGCATCTTAGTAAACTATGGTGATGAAGATTGATTCATGGAATAATTCATAGTAGTAATCCATTTGCAAGTAATTATTATGAGTTACTCATGCACTTGAGTGAAATACCTATTTCCCCATATCCCCTCATCCTTCCCATACCATACCTATCTCCTCACCCCCTCTCCTATTTTGACCTTGGCCAAGTTGTACACAAAAAATGATTTAGGGACATGTATTGAACCCACATCAAATCAAGGGCAGAGAAAATATTAAACAATTAGATTGATTAAATAAATAATAACCAATTTAATGACATAATGGAATAAAAACAAATTGGTCATAATGGTGAAAATATGTAACCCTTAAACAAGCCTATCTTGATCTTGTAATAATCCCATCCCATTTCCTTTCCACCTATTTTCATCTACCACAATCCTTCATCCATATCAACCCTTATTGCATCTAATCATTGGATTACTTTTTTAGTTTCACCTATATGCATAATAATTATCCACAACCCCACACAGTATCCAAATTCAGCCATGAGCCTCCTCAAAACCAATCTATATTTTTACCTTTTAATTAATCAATCCTTGTCTCTTAAAACCAAGTCATTATGAATATCCTTATAAATCCAACTACATAATGTTATATCAAAAACATGATTTATTTCTTAAAAACATGACTCATAACATGGAAGCACTATCCATGACATATAAAATAAAAAATATCCATAATAATAATACACCATAAATACAACATCATCACATCTTATCCCTCATTCTACTCATCATCTATTAACCATATATCCTAACTAATTATATATCATCATCCATCTAACACAAAAATCATCACAACATATTTTAACAATCCAATCATCATTCATATCACATAATAATCACATTAATAACCATATAACATAATCCTAACATGTCATCACTAACATTTAACATTCATTTCATAAAATTGATTTCATAAAAATGAATAAGTATACATCATAATCTATAAAGCAGAACATACATCATATAACATCATCATCACATAATCTTATAACCATCACACAACATTTATCATCACATAATAAAAATAATATCAGCATATCTATATCTATCATATCAAGAATTACAACATATATCTAATAATAATCATCATACATCCATCACATCATCCTCATGTAAAAATTAAACATAAACATGTAATCACCATAAATAAATTAAACATCTATTTAAATCAATGTACATCACATCCATAATCATAACATATATAGATTAATAATCAAAACCATCATATAATAATAATGATCCATATACAATTGGAAAATGTGTGAGGATCATCATAAATAAAATTTACATATCATATACATCAAGATAAAAATGGTTGAGACAATGCTCAAAAAAATTAATGTACGATGTGTCTCAATATATATACAACTATAAAAATATATCATACATCATGTATCTAGAAATCATTTCTATAAAATATCATCCCCTCACACCTGATTCCATGAATCTATGGGAGAAGGAGGAGGGGTAATATAACCTATCTTGGGTGATGGAATCTTTTTGATGATATCAAAGATGACCTACTCCAATCACTAGATATTTAGAATGGAGCTTTGTGTGTTCTCTAGGAACTACTTGTGCATATAACTATTACCAAGAGGAAATATCCTTCCCCACCTACAAAATATCATGGCAAAGGGACTCAAAACCCTATGGAGATATCATGGAAATATGATATCGATTTGTAAAAATGTGATATCTATCAATAATTTATTTTATCATTCGTGTGACTTCCTAATCTATTTCCCCTGTCAAAATGGTCACATGAGATATCAACTACTAAACATATAAGGTAAGATATAAAATATTTCCTACATATGTAACCTTTTACTATTGTAGTCTTATAACCTCACCCAACTTGTTTTAATCCCTACTAAATACTAGAAATCAATGTAATACTATTTTTAGATCTTCTAGACACCAAGTTTTCGTCACTCGCCTATACCCCGTACACACTCATAATTAAATATTTAACCTATCATTCTAATATATACTAAGTCACTACACTCACCCCTATAAAATATTTTTTTCCCCCCCCCATAAATCCTATTTACTTATCTAAACGTACCCGACCTCCCTAAAACCACCTAACCACTTTCAACCCATCCTACCCCTTTTTATCCTAACCATTTAACCTCCTAACCATGCCTAACCTCTCCCCTAACCATTTACCCTCATCCCCATACCCAAACACTCATTTTATAAGTGGTTTAAACCACTTCAAAATGTGTTTCTCCAAAATTTTCAAATCACCATTAATTCTAACAAATCACTGACGATTATTAATAGGAGCTTAGACTCCTATTTCAGGGATCTTTGATATTGAATCTTTAAATTTTCCTAGCAAAAATCTGTCATTCCAGAATCTTCAAGCCCTTCAATGAGACCCTATCACTCCATAAATCCATAATTCGTCATTTTTGTAATCACACATATTCAAAACATTTATACAACATTAGGCAGCTTAACAAATCAAAATCACAAACCTAGTTAGTTTTTGTGAGAATTTTACTGATTGTTCCCACATCAAAGGTAAGCTTAATTTATTCATTCTTATTTCCTCTCTATTTACATATCGAATAAGAAAAAATAATCATTTTAGTCTCTGTTTCTAATTAGTCTAGCATCTTGTCAAAACAATCAATTTTTCCACAAGAATTACCAACGTTTCCCTCAATTACCGTGATTATCACTAATCTTTTGTGATTGCAGCCAAATATAGCCATCTTTATTAATCATTTATTTTCTTCATCTTTTATTTATCAATATGGACTTAATATGTCTATTTGCAAGATGTATTTCCTATAGATGATTGTTCCAAGCCAATCCCATCTAATCATAATCATTTATGATCTCGTTAATCATCCATTAACCATTCATGTGGGAGTAGTTTGACATCCTCCATGAGCTCACTTTGTGTGCCATCATATTTACACCGACCCTCAAAGATATCAAAGAATAGTTTGAGATCCTTGATGAGATTCGTGAAGCAACCAAAGAATATTAAAAAGATTACTTCAAAGATCTCCAAATCACCGCCACTCTAGCCTAGGCCACCTACAAAGTAGAACAATATCTTTGTACCCATCTTGAGTTCTAGCTTCCTTATCCTGTATTGTCTATATTATCATTATCTATCTTATTATCTTTGTCAAACTCACTTAATTTTATCAAAATCAACTGACATCCTTCGAGGAAGTTTGTTTTGATTCCTTGAATGGACTTCTCTCGAACATCTCATTATCATATTTATCTAATATTTTATGTCTAGTTGTCTTTTCTTACATGTATCCTCACTCGACGAAAGGAGGAATGCTTATTCATTGTCTACATTTCATCATCCCGACATTGCGATCATTTGCCGATGCACTTTATCAATAAACCCTGTTATTTTTTAGTTTTAGGTACTTTTAACACTTGATAAAATTTACCAAAAACTACCTAATACATTCCTGGCATGTCCAGTGGAACCCTTGTTCCCTTTATTTTCATTAAATTAACTTTTATTCATTTTGGTCTTTGATCTATTATCGTAAATGATTACAAAGAACTCACCAAGAATTCGAAAATCATCCATGATTTCCTTGATCATTGATTATATTTGTGGATTGTTCTTGGTTACTCAGTTAGATTGCCTTCCATCATTTTTCTTCCCTCTGTTTGTTGTTTTCATCTAACATTATAGGTTTTTTCTCTATATATTTTGTTTATGTATTCAAAAATAAACTAAAGTAAAGAGGCCACATGTACATTTTATTTTTCCAATATTTTTTTCCAAATTGCATTTTCTTATTATCCTCATTGAATTAACATTTATTTTTGGATATAAAATGAACATTCATATATTCTTGATCACATATTTTAATTAGGGGTTAACGAACTGCATTCACTTAAATCCCCTCACACAACCAAACCACGTCAAATATAACTTGAATTTAAACACTCATTCCTAGGTAGACCTACTTGGATTTCATCACCAAGAGGATAAGTCAACTCAATGTTCTAGTCAAGTATAAATAAGCTTGTGGGTGGTATATTGGGTAAGCATATGACACCCTTATCATTATGGGATTGTGAAGTGATGGGGTAGGCCCCAATACCACACCTCATACTAACACCAACACATATTTTGGCCTCATGTACCTTTAGGTATATCAAGGACTTCATCCTTTAACATCACCTGAAACCAACCATAGATGTCCATTTCCTAGTACCCCTTAAACCATTTTTCACATTTCATCTTTTTCTAAATTAATCAAGATAATAAAAAATTATCTTGAATGTTTTATCTGTGTGTTTGTAATCAACCATCTATCCTATTTTTCTATCTAGTGTTTGTTTTTTTATTTCATGGTCCTAAGCTAACAACAGTCTCATCTACAAAACTCTAACAACATGGTTGAATGTTTACAATAGTCCTTAGAAAATATCGAGTCTCACCTTGACGGCATTCCATGAATTATAAACCAAAATTGATCACCCTCAACAAATAATCAAGAGCCCCCACACTCTCCTAGTAGTCAAGATGCCACATCAGAAATCCCCAATCCATCTAGTCCTCATTTCTTCAACAATGGAGATCTAATTTTCACTGAGATTCAGGATTCAAACCTTATCACCATTAATGCTTACTTAGCCACATGGGGTATCCTTATTCAAAAATATATAGGTAAAAATGACATCCTCCCACCAATGTCACTTATAAATTTTCTCACTTATTGACCCTAGTCATGAACCGGCTATCCAATAACTCCATCCTTACTCCACTACCGGTGGATTTGAAACATCAAATCCCATATCATCATCCCTCATCATCACTTTTAATCTCAATGTAGTTTCTTCACAAGATACCACCAACCAATAATCATTGTCTTCACCATATGTTTTATCTCTCGGCACCTCCTCCTCACAAAATAACACCAACATATCTTCTTCCACCTCTAGTCCCGTAGTCTCTTCCACAATCCAAATGCCTCTTGTGAATTCGATAGCAATCCCACTTAGTGTGTCCCAACCTATTCCTTCTTAAAAACCCACATCATTCATTCAAAATATGGTTATTTCCATCCCAACGTCGACACCCCTCATTAATACCAGCTCTATCTCTAGTGTCCACCCTTCTTCACAACAAATCGTCAACCTCTCTTGCTTCACAAATCCCCTCTCAAAGCACATTCCTCAATTGTCTCAATCCCTCTTCCATACTTCCATCCCCTTTCAACATATACCCCAACAATCCCAACCTTTTATCCACACTTCTATCCCCTTTCAAAGATATACCCCAACACTCATAACCCCTTTTAAACACTTCAATGCCTATCCAATATCAATACATCCAACCCTCACAACCCCTAGTCTCATAGCCAACATACAAAATTCCCATGATTACCCCACTCCAACATAATATCCCTCTACCATATCAACCATATCAATAACTAAACCCACTGACATATAATCAACCGCGCCCTTCATCATTCAATCACCAACAACAACCATCATAAAATGACCCTTGCAAGCATTAGTGAACAAGATCTCTAGCCTTAAAGCTACCTCTATGAGTTCTAAGAACACATTATCTAATGAACAGATTTATAATTAAGCCATCCATCCTTATGTACCATATAAAGTGTATCCTCCACATTGGGAAGTTCCTAAGTCCCTCAAGTTCTATAGAAAATAAGACCCACAACAACACATTTGAGCCTTCTATCATGCTTATTACTTTATTGTACATGACCAGGACCTCATGCTAAGAACATGCACCATGTCCTTAGTTGGGCCCACATTAGATTGGTATAATAGTATTCTCGTAATACTCACTCTTCTCATTCACATAGTTTTCCCAACTTTTCTTAGAATAAGTTTTGATCAACATCTCCCATAAAGTCACCATCATTGACCTTTACACCATAAAAATTCAAGGATGAGTCTATTACAAATTTCTTCGCCCGTTGGAGGGGGTGTTATTAATCAATTATCTTCTCTGTCTAATTAAGATAAAATGTAATTTATGAGCTTAATATTAATCCTATAGAATAAATAGATGAATAATAATTAAGTACAAAAATTACACCCAAGTAAATTAAGCAATAAATAATGAAACCCTAATTGCAAGGAGAGAATAAAAAGGCTTAGCTGATTTGCAGAGTTATGGAGAATTCACAAATTTGTAAAAATGGAAATGTGAAGCACTGACCATTGCACTGGAGCTCATAAAAATATATATGTGGAGGAGAAGGCTAGGCTAGGGCACTGAAGAGGGATAGGGTGCCAGTGGGTGCCCTAGACCTATTTTTGGGTGCCTAGGTCTGCAGAAATGCTTATAAAACCAAATTTGAGGTGACACAAGGTGTTCTCCTTTAGTCACTTTTCATCAATCGAGATCACACCAAAATCACCGAGGTCACTAGAAACCTGTAATGAAATATGCACCTATAAAACCCTCAAATAGACGTCAAATCCCAAAAAGGAAATATGTAGAATGAAGGGTCAAACTATCCTCAACTATCACAATGGTGACCTTATGATTGAGTGATGCACTACATCTCAAAACCAATGTAGTTATGTGTGTGTAGAATTGTGCCCTAGGTTACTTTTGTGCATATCGCACGTGGATAACAAGCAAGTAGCTAGATGTAGAATGTAGTAAATGTGTGAATGGAATAGAATGAACTTCCCTCCTATGAAGTGTGAAACATAAAACATGTAGTTGAGTCCCTTGTGATGGAGCTAGATGGATGCAATAAATCTCTTAGATGCCTTTATGGATGTAACCTTAGGTGGTCATAAATAGTGCTTAGTGTTTGGTCCCTTATTATGATCACATAACTTTATATTTATATGATTCCCTTGCTTGAATTTCATAATCAACCCTTAAAATTTTGACTACCAAAAAAATAAGATTCTCAAATGGCTAGAAAGGACCCAAAAATGTGAGTAAAGTACAAAGAGGAAAGGGGCACCCAGAGGGGATGAGGGCACTGTGCAGTCAAGCGTCTGTCGGCGCCGTGTCTAGAATGAAAAATATAGAAAAGTAAAAAGGTAGACTGAGTAAGTAAGTAAGGGTATAAGACTGAAATTAGTAATAGAAAGGAAAAAAAAAAGTGGGCAAAGACATGGGTTAATTATTACTTTTCTTACTTAGGAATCATATGAATAGTAGTATGTAACCAAGACTAGATAATTACCCAAAGTGTGTGATTTTGTGTCTACATTTTCCCCCACTTTATGTTGGTGAGAAGAAATCTTGGTAACATAAAGTAGATAGAGATTCATACCTGATAACTATGTAGATCGATGATGTAAGTGTGTTGAGGGACTAGACAAAGCATGGAGTGATAAAAATGTGAAGCGTGGATGCTAAGGAGGAGAAAGTACAAAAAAATGATGAAAATGAACCTAGGGCAGAAATGCATGTGTAGATGTTATGATGTACCTATTGTTGATCTCGATGTCATTTTTGGTGTGTGTGATGTTGTCATTTTTTATGTTAACTATTACTTCCCATACAGATGGACCCGATACATGATGAGAAAAAGAGTTTAGAAAAGGATCTCGTAGATGATGTTGATGCACGAGTTTTTCGAGTGGCCTCATGCCAATGAAATGGACTAAGTGTAGGGATATTATACTAGTGGCATCCTCAAACCTTTAACTGATTCCCATAATATAGAACACCACTACAAATTGTGTGTATAAATGCATGTGCTAAGGACTATATGCCATGTAAAATCCCTTATGTGTGGATTTTGGTAGATGTGATGAACTACCAATCCCTATGTAATTTCCCTTGGTTCTATTCATCCAAGAAAGGTCATTATGTTAAGGACTTGAGTTTGATTCTGATCCCTATCCAAAACTGATAAATGTGTTGTACAAGTGTCGTGTTGTGCTATGTATAATGTTGTATAGAATGACTAATTCACACATATGATACCCCCTCTTGTTTAGGGTGCATGTAATGTCACTCACTAAGGAGTATAGGATCCAAAGAGAGGACCAGACCGATGTGATGAATTGGTTCCCGCATGGGAATGTGCTTGGTAGAAGAAAATTAACACACAAACAAGGTGGCTAGGAAAGAATTTTTAGTACAAGCAAAGACAAACACGCATGTATAAGACAAAATGTAAGCTAAGAAGATAATGTATAAGATAAGATGAAAGTAGAAGAAAATGTAGACCGTGAAAAGTAGGTTGCAAACATGGGACATCCTCATAATGTTGTAAGAAAATCAAGGCCATAATGTCCGTAGGAAGAAAAGTGTACACACAAAGACAAAGGGCAAAGCCCGAAAACAAGAACATACAAATAACAAACAATGTAACAAACAACCATGGAAGAAAATATCCTTGAATAACAAATGTTGCACATGAAGCACCCGTTAGTATGTTAAAAGATAAAAATGATGTAAAAGGGTGTATAATCCGATATTATAAAGTGATGAGTACAAAAAAATGAAACAATAACGCATGTAGTGTATGAAATTGGATGCCCCCGTGATTCGTTTTGGGATTGGTGACAGGTATTACGCCAAGAATCCATGCTACATTTAATAGATCTATATAATTTGTGATCACAACTAAAGAATCAAGTGAACATGTATGTGTGTATGATAAATATAATGACATATAAGATATCTATCTAGCATGTGTAATAAAGTGAGCATGTAATAAGTAAATGTAAGAAAGAGTAAATGCAACCAAGATATGTAGTATTTTGTGGATGGGATGGTATGGAATGTAGAGTGAATGATAAAAGTGTCATTCCCCACCCCCCGAGTGGATGTGAAAGGAATTTTATGTAGTGAGTTTAAATTTTTTTATGACCCCTTAGCAATTAAGAATGAACCGTAAATGAGAGTGTGTCATCGGAAATGGTTTGAGTAATGGGTTATCGTGTGTAGAATATTGAATATGATGCCAAAAAAATGTATATGATTTGTAAGATGATATTAAATGTGGCATAGGGACGATGTGTGATGATTTAGCCTAAAGCGTATATCACTAGATGGGTGATTAGGTGCCATAAAGCATGATGATTTAGCATAAAGAGTATATCACGATATAGATGAATAGGATGGTATAAAATTTGATGATTTAGTACAAAGCGTATATCATGAAATGTGTGAATAAGGTGATGGATAAAGATCTCATATGATATGATAAAAATATTGATTGATTGATTGTGAAGATCAAATTGTAGAATGATGTAAGTGTGATGAGGTGAGGTTCAATTTTTATTTGGACCCTCGGTAGTCGAGTATGAACCATGGGACTAGAGTGTGTCATAGGGTAGTGAGTGCAGTAGCGCATAGAGAAGTAAAAGTGTGTAATATGTGGAGAATGTGTCGTAATGAGAAAACATTTTTAGTGTGCAATGCATATGTGAGATTATATAAGTGTGGAAGAATGGAGCATGTGTGACATCGAAGAAACAGAGAATGTAAAAAGTATAATAATGTAACGTGTAGAATTTGTACGATGTATAGGTGTATAAAGCACAAAGTGTAGATAAAGTGGGGTAGATGCAAGATTGTATATGTAGAAAAGTGCATGATGTGAAATGTGTAGAATAATGTGTTGCAAGTGTGAAGTATGCAATGTGTGATATGTAATGTGTATTTTGGTGTATAAGTTTTATGTATATAGTATGCCATCAACAATCAAGTGTGAACTAAAGTAAAATAGTGTGTCATCAGGAAATGACGATACAAGTGTGTGTGAAGATGTATATGCTAAAATCAATGTGTGAAATGATGCATATATAAGACACATTTTGATGCTAGGGGAATCAATAAGTGTATTGGCCCCCAAGTGTGTGTTGATGAATGAGCTATCTGATAAAAGTAAAGGATGAAGGTCCTCTACCCGATGTTTGTGGTAATGAAGGCATGTGACCATGCTTTAAGAGTGGTGGTATATGAGATAGACGTTGTGCAGGTGAGTGAATTCTATATGCATGTGATTGATGAGTATATGGTGGGAACCTTGGTGTAACAAAATGTGTAGGTGATGGAGACCTATGATAAGAAAAAAATATGGTGGTGATGGACACCTATGCGTGAATAGAATGAGGTGTCAAATTTTGTCTAGATGTAGGATCTATCCTAGCGATGGACCTAGACTAATGTACTAGACTAGCAGAGTGATGAGACCACGTAGGTTATGTGTGAGAAGGTGAGCTAGGAGCATATTTTTCTTTAGGTTATAGAGGTCATGACATACTAGATGGACTAGGTGATGTATTGAAACCGTGAGAGGAGATGGTGACCATGGATTAGATGGAGGCACACCATTGATAGAAATGACTTGATTGTTATGAATGAATTTTAGATGCAAATGATTCATGGATATGATAGACTTAGACCTACAAATCTAATTGAGGCCTAATAGCATGTCACACCCGTTGACTATTTATCCCACAAGGAAGGGCACCAACATAGTAAGAGGACCGATTGTAACATGAAGCTTGAAAACACCATAGGAATTGTTCATCGATATGAAATTTTTGAAAGTGGATAGCCAATAGCAGCAAGAAGTGGAATAGAACATGCACTAATGGGCCATGATGGATCAACCTTGGTGTTATTAATAGGGATAGATCTAATAGAGGCACTAATGTGTAAGTGATTAGAAAAAAATTTTGCATGATAATCATGGTCAAAGAAAGAAATAACTAGTGGAGAAGTGTTAGTATGAGAAACTATGAAATCAAGATCCCTCAATGTAGGAGGAGGCACCATGTGATATGCATGATTAGTCGAGGATTCAACCACTTTTTTTAATCATGTTTCGGAAAAGGATTGTTAAATATTTTGAGCTTATGATTTTCATTGACATGTGCAGAATTCGTAAGTTCTAGAAAATCAATTTTATTATTGTCGATCAAATCCTGAATGAAATTATGAAGCTTGAAAAAATAATTTGTAGAATTTCCTATGCATTAATGATAGTCACAATGGAAGTTTTCATCATAATTATGAACTTTTGGAAAAGATGGGTCTAATTTGAGTGGAGGAGGAAGTATGATGAGATTACTTTCGACAAGATATGGAAGAAAAATATGTGGAAGGACATTTAACTTTGTGTATGTACATCAAGGTGGTTGTGATTGAAGCTCTTTGGTGGTGGATACCACGTTGATAGTGATTTTTGCATCGGTTGGTTTGGTTGTTGATGGTTTGAATGTTGACTTACTTTGAAAACATGTAGAAGATGACACTTGCTCTTGATATTTAATCTTGCCTATAGATAAGATCTTAGTTTCATGAAGCTTAAGAGTATGACATAGTTGATCGAATGAGGAGATGTCTCAAAGAGAACACTCTCTTGGAGAGGTGGTAATAGAATTTGAATGAATAAGTCCTAAAGTTCATAGTCTGTAATCACATTAGAAAACTTAGCTAATTTATTTTGATATTGCAATACATAATCAGCTAAGTGTTTATTAGATCCTTGTTTAAGTTTTGCAAGTTATGTGTATGACATATTAGAACCGATATTGATAGATAAGTCAGTGAGAAAAGCATCGGCCAGATGCATGAAATATGTTACCGAGTGGAAAATTAGGTCATAGAACCAAAGCATTGCATAATCCGATAAATTTCGGGGAAAGATATTTGTTAATATGGTATGGTCATCTCAGATAGTCGAGGCATGCCACATGAAAAGCTCAGAGGTTCTCTGTGGGTCACTATGGCCTTTAAAGATGGGTAATCTAGGGAGATGAAGTTAGGTGGTAATGGATAGGTGGAAATGGTGGGTGTGAAAGGAGTGTGCAGAATCAAAGTGGAGTCCAAAGATGGTGATACACGAGAGGTAGTGAGTTGGAGCTGGTGAATTTGCATATGCAGATCCTGATATAAAGAAGTTAAATCAGGATTATTTGAAGAAGAGCTAGGTTATGTATTGGGAGTGCTAGGGTGAATGATGGGAGTGGTAGTGGTAGGAATGGGAGCTGAAATATAAAGGGGTTGAGTGGAGGCCATGGGAGCCGAAGAGTGAGCAACAAGGGGTGCCAAGCATCGTGGGTGTTCTTAGTAGCAATCAAATCATGTAGAATATGTGGAAGATGAGTGGGATTACTTTGCAAAGCTTATCGAAAATCAGAGCGTGTTTAATTATTCTTGGTCAATGTTGGTATCTTCATCGTATGATTTTTCACTATCAGATGCTTCTATTTTGCTAAGAGGAACATTACAAGAGTTATCCAATTGATTTTTCAGTCATGGCCATTGATGTGGAGATATCAGCCATTGATTTAGAAATTCTACGAGAAGATTAAAGAATCTCATAATATTGAAAAGATCCAAAACAACCACTATGAGTGGTGGGAATGAGAATAAAAATCCTTAGAGAGAAGTTGGATTCAAAGATCAGGTTTACCAAGATGATTAAGTTAAAATGTAATTTATGACCCTATTCTAAATGTTATAGCAGCAAAAAATGAATAACAATTAAGTACAACAAATTACACCTAAGAAAATCAAGAATTAAATAAGGAAACCCTAATTGCAATGAGAGGGTAAAAAGGCTTAGCTGATTTGCAGAGTTCTAGAGAATTCATAGAGTTGTAAAACTATAAAATATGAAGCATTGACCATCGCATCGAGCTCAAAAATGCAAATCTGGAGGATCATGCTTTGGATTGGGGTGCCCATGGAAACCCTATACCTATTTTTGGGCACTTTGGTTTGCAAAAATGATTAGAAACCCTCCTTTGAGGTGTCTCAATGTGTTTAACTTTATTCACATTTAATCACTTTGAGGTCAAACCAAAATCACTAAGGTTGTTGAAACCTGCAGAAAAATATGCACCCGTAAAACCCTCATATATACATCAAATCCCAAAAATAAAGATGTAGAATATTGGGTCGACTTTCCTCATCTCTGTCACCATGGTGAACTTACGATTGATCATTAGACTACATCTCATACCCAATGTAGTTATGTGTATGTACAGAATTATGCCATATGTTTCTCTTGTGCATGTCACACTTGGATAGCAAGAAAGTAGCTAGATGTAGAATATAGTAAATGTGTGCATGGAATAGAATGAACTTCTCTCCTATGAAATGTGATGCAGAAAACCAGCCCTTATGTACCTTGTGATAGAGCTAGATGGATGCAATGAAGCTCTTAGATGCTTTTAAGGATGAAACCTTAGGTGGTGATAGATAGTGCTTATTGTTTGGTCCCTTATTATGATCACATAACTTTATATTTATATGATTCCCTTGCTTTAATTTCATAATTAACCCTAAAAAGGCCAAATACCAAAAATATAATATGCTCAAACAGCTAGAAAGGACCCAAAAAGTGTGAGTAAAGTATAAAGAGGATATGGGTGCCCAAAGGGGATGATAGCGCTTAGTGTTGGCATCCTATCTAGGCACTAGTATCTAGGATGAAAAATGTCAAAGAGTAAAAAGGCAGACTGAGCAAGTAAGGGTGTAAGAATGAAAGTAGCAACAGAAAGCAAATAAAGGTGGCCAAAGACATGGGTTAATTAGTACTTTTCTTACTTAGGAATCATATGAATAGTAGTATGTAACCATGACTAGATAATTACCCAAAGTGCGTGATTTTGTGTCTACACCATCCCACAAACAAAATTAATTGATCTATTTTCTCACTCATATGCTAAACATATATTGTCCACACTCCAAATTCAATCTTTCAAACATTTGAAAAGCCTTAACTATGGCTCACAAACTCAAACTTCGTGCCCTCGAGGATGGTAGGGTTAATCTCATATCAAAGAATCCTAAACTGAAATCCTCATTCAAACCATCCTCCAATCATGATGAGTCTAAAACATCGAAAAATACATCGTCATAAATAATTATTGTAAATAATGTTCGACTCCTGAATGTACATGCTTGCAACGTAATTATACATCCATTGGTTAATCTTACAACGCATTCTTTGATAAAATATTAGTTACGTGTATGTTAACCCTTCTACCCATTTTTCCTATTGACACATCTGTCTTAAATCCCTATTTTTATTGAGAAAACAATTACGTAAATACCATAGAGTTAAGGGTCATGACATTGAAAGGTGTCATTTTCTCATAACTTGTCCTTCAAGACCTTATTGACAAAGGTGACTTGCAACTAGATAACCCAAATGCACCTCTAAATCATAACCTATACATTTTCAAATAACCCTCTCCAAACCATACTTTATCCATTAGTCAATCGTATTCTAACTCCATCCACTTTCATCACATTGTCAACACAATAAAAGATCAATCACCTACATCTTTAGCATTAATTTTTGTATCATAGAAGTCCAATCAGAACCATCCACAAGTTTTTATATCATAGAAATGGAAAATGAGTCATCCACATCACCTACACCTAGTGTTTCTACTCTAGAAGCACCCATTCAATCACGTACCTCTCCTGGTATCACCTCTGGCAGGACCGCAAATCTATCCACATCCACTCGCATCTACTTCAAACCCATATGTGAGCTCTTCACAAGCCTTGGAAAAGAAACCTATAATACAATAAATGAAAATCTCCTATGATGACCATGTCACCCAACATTATGTTTGTAATCTTAAGAAACTCATTACGTAAATGCCCATCCTTCCATCCAAGAAAGTAATAATCATATCACATGATCATCCAACCTCCTCAACACATAATCTAAAATCCATGCCTTCTATCTTTGGGTTTGTCATCACCAACCCGGCACTATGATAATTCTTCACCGGGAACTCCTCATGCTATGATTATTTACTAATGCACAACCTTTAGTTTGGTGGATGTAATCTGGAAACAAAACAACAACATAACACAAAAATACCATCGACTATGATAAGACGGAATGATGACAAATCTGAAATATCAAAGTAAATTATAATATTAACATGAAATTGTTACAATCTCACCCATGAGGTACTTCAACAAGACTATGGGAGAAACTTTACAATTACAGCTCTTGATGACTTCTTCAACACACCTTTAACTGATGGCTTCCTTTGCACACTTCCTACAATATTTCTCACTACTTCTTTCTATACTAAATGAGGGGGGTGGCCTCTCTATTTATAGAACTTCCATGCTTATCCATCTTATCTCTAAGATAGGATAAGAAATCCACTCGATGAATCATATTCCATACCTTAACTCTTATCTCGTACATGTAAGCTTATCTTCTAAGATAAGATAAACCTTATCATTTTACATGGGTTCCACATTTTTAGACTTTTTACAAATAAAATACACAAAATATTTATGACCTCACTCCTTGTCCTTATTACCAATATAATATTTCTAATTCCTAATCACATAGACCCTACTTCTCTAATTACCCAAACTTTGACATTTTAACATTACCGGACCACTTACGACAAATATTTACTTTTTACAACATTCCTATTGTACTTTGACTGTTACCGTACTCCACATTATTGGCGGCACCGTACTGACGGCACCGTTATCTTCTATTAGACGCTACTACTAATTATACTTAACAACATCCTATTCCTAATACATACATTAATGAAATAGAAATTACGGAGGAAAATTTTAGTGTCAACATCTTCCCCCTTCCTAGCTTCTACTCCGTCCTCGGAGTAGACTATTCGGGTGCTTGGAAAATCTTCAACTTGTCGTGGTTGACCCATTTCGTAATGGGAGTGCCATCCAATTCCTCCAAATGCGGTACATACCATTTTCATGCACAAATTTCTATTTTGTAGGGCCCCATCCATTTTGGAAGAAATTTTCTATCTTTTTTTTGTATCTGGAATCATATACTAGAACCAAGTCATTCACATGAAATGGAGACCACCGGATCTTTTGATCAAAGTATTCCTTCTCGCTTCATTTTCTTCTTATGTCTTGTATCGTTTGTTATTTCTCTCATTTCCTCCAAAGAAATGAAGATGTACCAACCTTTCTTTTACTCAATCACTTTCATCCATCCTTTCATTTTTCATAACTCTCACAAAGGGGGAATATCAAACTCAATAGGAAGAATCGGATCAATGCCATAGGCCAACCGAAATGGGGAGTATCCTCGTTCATTGACTTTGATGTTGCCCTATATGCCCACAATGCTGCATGAATCCTTTTATCCCATTTATGTACCGCAAGGCTGCATCTTTTGCTAGAATTTGACACAACACAAAATTTGTTCGCTCCACTTGTCCATTTGTGCTTGGCTTGTATGTTGCCTTGCCTTCCGTGCTTAATAGAAAACTTATTGACTAGGGCTTCTACAACCTCATTAATGAAGTGGCTTCCTTGATCTCATTACAATTAGAAATTTTTACCCTAGCAAGTAATTTCTAAACTTCTTTACAAAGAAAAATGATAGCGAGCCTCTTTTCCGATTACAAGATAATTTACCTCAAAGACTCGCTCATTTGTCCGCTCCCAAAGTAAATTGGATGTTCATTCCCATTTTCATCCTTTTGGCTCAAAGTACTTCCTAGTGCTGCATCTCGAGGCATCGGTGTACACAATGATTGGCTTGCTCCAATTTGGATTCTTCAAAACAGGATGACACCAGTGGCTTCCTTCAATTGTCCAAAAGCTTCATGCGCCTTATTTCCCGGTTCATAAGTAACATCCTTCTTCAAGAATCAAGGTTAGTGGTCATGCAATCTTTGAGAAATTCTTGATGAACCTTCTATAGTAACCCACATGGCCTAAAAATGATCTCAACTTACTTCTATTAAGAGGAAATGGTAAATCTTTGATTTTTGAAACTTTATCGATCGCAGACCAATACCATCTCTGATACAACATGCCCTAACAAAATGCCTTTAGAACATCCAAAGACACACTTTGTAGGATTTAGTGAGGCTTGTGCTTCATCTAAACTTTGAAATGTTGTCTCCATTTGGTGCAGGTGGTCCAACTTGCTCCCATAGATGTAAAAATCATCCAGAAATACTTTGATGAAGGTCCCAATGTAGGGTTCGAACACCCTATTCATCAAACGCTGGAATGTTGCTGGAGCATTACACAACCCAAAAGGCATAACTCTATAAGCAAATGTTCCCCAAGGAGTGGTGAACGTGGTCTTCAGCTGATCTTTCTCTGCTATACGAACTTGGTTGTAGCCGCTATATCCATCAAGAAAACTATAGCACTCTGCCGCCTACTTCGGCCCAAGATCTGATCTGAAAATGGAAGAGGGCAATGATCCTTCTTTGTTGCCTTATTGAGATTCCCAGAATCAACACAAATGCGTAGCTTCCCATTCTTTTTTATTGAGATCACAAAGGAGAAACCCATTCTTAATTCTCCACAAAGAAATATGAATCCCGCATCAAGCAACTTATCTATTTCTTCTTTTATAGTCTTGGAAAAATTAGGATTCATTCTATATGGCATTTGCTTTATGGGCTTAAGACCATCTACCACTCAATACAATGTTCTACCCAACTTACTTGATGGAGTTCCTTGTAATCAAAAGTGAATAGGTGTATGTACCTTCGAAAGAGCTAGAGGTAGGATTCATTCTCACTCTCCATCACAGCATCACCAATCTTTATTTGTTGGAGACGATCATCAACTTCTTCTTCAGATAATTTTATGGGGTCATGAGTTGGTGTGACTGGTAGGATATCCATGACTGAAACATCCACCTCACTTTCTTCATCTTCAGTGTCCACTTCATTGGTACTAGAGTAATTAGAGGATGTCCAATCATCAGTTTCATCACTTGAATCCATAGGTTCTACTTTATGATGTCGAAGGATCACGTTTATCTTCACCCTCTCTCTACCATGTCCAAGTGTCATGAAACCTTCATTCCAGTAGTTTCTTGCATGAACTCTCCTTAGCCATGGTCTTCCCAACAACATTGGGTACGCAACAGCATTACATTTTTCATCACCCGAAAGTCTACCACACATACAACACCCATAACAGATATTGCCACATTTGAAACTACACCTTCGGTTTAGTTTTTCCTTATTTAATGACCTTAACATAAGTGTCAAGGGCGATCAATTTTTAAACCCAACATATTCATTACGCACTCGGTCCATTACATTAATCGCAGCACCTCCATCAACTAAGACATCATGAATTGAAATACCATTACATAATACCTCACTTGTGGAGCATAGGGATCTTCCTCTCGCCTCCAAAACAGGTACCTCAACCTCCTTCCTTCTTCGAGCATTGAGTCCACCTCGCAACTCCCGCCTCTTCTCTCGTAAGACATAGCCAAGAGTTGACCATATGTAATATTTGTGCCTTTTGGACAGATCTTCCAAGATGGAGTATGGTCCTTGCCCCCGAGAAATCGTAAAATCCCGCACACCCAACTTTCTTCTCCTATGTTTCTTAATAGTTTCTTCTTTCATCTTCTTAGGATCATTTCCATCTTGATTATCTTTTTCTTTCTTTCTTTTTGTTACAAACACATCTACTTCATTATTTCTGCTCTTATCTACTACATCAAAAGAATTCACAAGTGCTTTTCCTTTATCATTATCTCCTTTACTGTATGTAGAAGCTCTATCCGGAAAATTATACTTATAATGACCCTTTTTATAACAACTATAACATACAACTTTAGAAATATTTCTTTTTGACCTCTATCTCGCTCCCCGAGAACTAAATTCCTTTCCTAGAAGAAGATTAATAGTTAACTGACCCATCTTTTTGAGCAGATCTTCATACTCAGTAGATGTACTAGGAGAAATATTTGTGCTCACCGGGAGTGGTTGTGGATTCTGGACCAAAGGTGCTGGTGTAGGCTCTACTTTAGCAACAATTTCTTTGGGCTCCTCTTCCATGCTTTCTTCTTGCCTTCTTACAATCTCCTTTGCTTGTTCAATGGTAGTTAGGCGGTCATACTTCACTCGTTGTCTGATCTCTAGCTTCATCCCAAGAATGAAGTGCTTACAGAGGATATTATCCATGCCATTCATCAACCCATCCGCTAGTCCTTCCTTCCGGATCTGGGCATCGAGCTTCCTCCTTAGCTCTAGAACACGAGCATGATAATCCCTTATCTTCTCCTTCTCTCCTTGGGATAGCTTTGTGATCTCGATCATGAGATCTACATATTTCTTTTGTTCACCAAATTCTTCAAGAAAACTTTCAGTTAATAAATCCCATGAATTTTTCACATTATCACCTAGTGTTTCAAACCACCTAAGTGTTGAACCATCCAAAAAGGTAGGAAAAAATTCAGTCCATTGTTCCCTTCTTATAAGGCCATTACAAATACAAGATCGCTTAAACTCTTGAATGAAAGAAGAAGCATCTTCATTAGATTGAGCTGAAAAAATAGGAATCTTTCCCATTTTCAAAAGTAACCACCGTGAAATACCAACTCACAAGTACAATCAACAAGACTTATGTGTACAAATAATTGGAATCACTATACTAGAAAGTGACTTTACACCTTTCTACAGTAAAATAGAAATGACCACGGTAAACTATGGTAAAACTTGACTTATCATCATGTAAAACTCGACTTTATCAGGTAAACACTATTCACTAGTAAAAGTGAAGTTATCATGCGGTAAATACTATTCACGGTAAAAAGTGAAGTTACTTTGCAAAGAAATACTATTCACTAGAAAATTGACTTTATGCAGTAAATACTATTCCAAAGAAAAATGACTTTACATGGTAACTACTATTCATGGCAAAAATAACTTTACCATGGTAACTACTATGCACAAATAAAAACAAGGTTATCCTCCAATTGATTTTTGACTAAGTGGGAATATCTCTCTAGAAAATCCACTTAACGAGGAATGGTCCCTAAGAACGGAACCAAAATGTCATCACCAACCCTAACTATGATAATTCTTCACCGAACTCCTCGTGCTATGATTATTTACTAATGCACACCTTTAGTTTGGTGGATGTAATCTAGAAACAAAACAACAACATAACACAAAAATACCATCGACTATGATAAGACTAATGATGACAAATCTAAAATATCAAAGTAAATTATAATATTAACATGAAATTGTTACAATCTCACCCATGATGTACTTCAACAAGACTATGGGAGAAACTTTACAATTACACCTCTTGATGGCTTCTTCAACACACCTTTAACTGATGGCTTCCTTTGCACACTTCCTACAATATTTCTCACTACTTCTTTCTATACTAAATGAGGGGGGTGGCCTCTCTATTTATAGAACTTCCAGTGCTTATCCATCTTATCTCTAGATAGGATAAGAAATCCACTCTAACGAATCATATTCCATACCTTAACTCTTATCTGTACATGTAAGCTTATCTTCTAAGATAAGATAAACCTTATCATTTTACATGGGTTCCACATTTTTAGACTTTTTACAAATAAAATACACAAAATATTTATGACCTCACTCCTTGTCCTTATTACCAATATAATATTTCTAATTCCTAATCACGTAGACCCTACTTCTCTAATTACCCAAACTTTGACATTTTAACATTACTGGACCACTTATGACAAATATTTACTTTTACAACATTCCTATTGTACTTTGATCATGCACCGTACTCCACATTATTGGCGGCACCGTACTGACGGCGCCGTTATCTTCTATCAAACGCTACTACTAATTATACTTAACAACATCCTATTCCTAATACATACATTAATGAAATAGAAATTACGGAGGAAAATTTTAGTGTCGACAAAGTTACACCCCTCACAAAAAAATTAGTCACTATTACAGATTCCAATATCATTTCTCTACCTGCACCTCAATGAGTCACACAAAAATGATCCCTTCAACACCAACATAGGTATCATCAAAAGAAACACCAATTCCTCAACCTCATCCTCAAAAGGACACTATGATAAAATCCTTGGAGGGCTCATCCAACAATCCATAATAAACTTTCCTCCTCTTAAACCATCTATCTCTTAGGTTTGGAAACCCTCCTGGTACAATTTTGAAGCATTCTCTAATTATCACCAAATACTAGGACATTCTACTGAGGAATGCAAATCCAACCACACTTCCATTCAAAACCTTTCTAATAAAGGATTTATCCCCACATATCTAGAACCATCAAATCTTGATAAAATGACCCATTAAACCTTTAAAACCACAACATCCAAAATATCACCATATTCATCCAACAAAGATGAGACCTTTTATTAGAAATCCCCACTTCATCAAATTGACATAAGACGTATAACTATTAGATCTCACATGTAAGATCCTAAAAATTCATATCAAAAAAGTACAAGGTATGCATCCAAATCACCTCGTAATCACCTCATCAAACACCTTATACCAAAACTAAGGTATCCATCCTCATTGTTCAAAAGACTCAATCCTCCACTATTATATAGAACACCATCATCAAACAAATCCATCAAGCTTCGGTAAAGATGTCCCTTTACGATCTGGTACAAACTTCACCACAACATAGAAAAACCATGATCGAAACACTTCAATCCATATCGCACTCTTAGACAACCCAAAACCTTTCACGAATCTGTTCATTACCCGTAAGATGTCGCTTGCCATCTCTTTTGAAAGCTCTTAAATCCCATCCTTGCAGCCCAAAGATAGCCACTTGGGTATGATCTAGTTAGTGGTGATCCATTAGGAAAGTTGAAGCCGAATCGATTGATCAAAAGATCGATCGCCATACAAACTTCATGGATGTGAGTTCGGACCCCATGAACTTCCATTATTCATCACTACCAAAATCGATGATACTCTAATTATGAGATTTTGTATCGATGATTGTGTCATCATCAACATTATATCATCCCATGCTTTTGATCAACTCCATCTACCCAACACTATCATCACCAAATCACCTACGATCATGAGACTTTAACGATATTATCAATACTATATTGGGCATGGTTATCCTACCCATGAATTTTTGTTTCAAGACCCTCCACGCACTCTTTTATTTAGTATAAAGAGATTTCTAATATAACATGTTATTAGGATGACTATATTTGTACCATTTGTTGTATCCCATCCACCCTCCATTGTTGTCTCAAGTATGGACATGAGAGTAAAACTTTCACCGACCTAGATGACCCGAACCCCTTTAAAGTGTGTCACATGACATATTGACCCAAAAATTGTTCTTGTCCCTAAAATGAACTTAGGATCCTCTAATGAATCCTCTACCAGTTCTTTCATCACCACATCAAAATTTCTAGATGACAACTCCTTCAATGACAATATGCAACCTCTTTCACTAAGTGAGTATCACGTCCTTACACTTGATTCGCTTCCTACACCGGGATACATATGGAATACCCAAAAATAACCCATGTATGAGTCTAATGTCAGAGATGTTATCTCCTTCGTTCCACCACATACCAAAACCAATCTCATCTATAGAGGGATTGATCATTCATCACCGCATCACAACAATCAACATCACGTAAAACCATTCATACCAGATTTCACATTCCTATATTATCAATCCTTTGCAAAAAAGTACCTCCATCAAGTTGTGCCTAAAATGGCTTTGGCCTAAGACATTGTAAATAGAGTATTCATGAATTGATCCTCGATCATTCCTATAAGCCTCATGAAAATTATGGATTAGGTTTTTAGAAACTCGGCATCAAAATCCTCCAACACTACATCGGGACCTCGTAATATAACCTAAACCATCTTATACACCCTCACACAATGACTCCATAGATAAATATGACATCATTTCAATCCCATCTAAATTTTTTTATATTCAATACAATTACCTTAGGACTTATTACTTATCAAACTAACAATGGCACTAAGACCCTCCCCCTCATATTACCTAAAATGATAGAGGAATGTTCTCCTACCATTAACATCCTTCAATGCCATGACGACCAATCCATATTCTCCTATATGGGGGAAGAAGACCATTACCTTACAAATATTCTACCACCTGACACATTACCACTTCTCAATGAATCCACTATCGATCTTAACATAGGGACCCCACGGGATCCTCACATAACCAAATTCGGTCAGTCCTTATATTCAAAAGAATTAAAAGACTTTACCACATTCCTCTCTAAACATAGCTAGGCATTTCCATGGTCATATAGTGATATTTAAAGTATTTACATTTTGTCTAAAATAACCCCTAGGGCTATTTTGGTAACTCGCATATTCCTTTCTAAACTTGGGCAAAATTGCAGCTTATTTCAGGGCTAAGGAGTTCATTGTTTAAGACCATCTTATTTTCAGGATCTTCGTGCATCTCCACATGTTCCATGCTCCTTGTTCTCCACCCCTATTCATTTTTGAGAAATCTTGAAAACTTCCCCGAGTGTTGAATATTTCCCTTGTATTTCAGATTTTGGGTTCGAGAAAACAAATTATAATTTGCATGCAAATTGTTCTTCAAGCTCAGAAACCTAAAAGACAAAGGGTTTAGTGTATTTCGGGTTTTGAATAATAATTTTCATGTAAATTAAAATTTGAAACCTGATCCCTAAAACCAAACATTCCTAAATCATTTAATGTTTTGGGTTTTGATTTGCAATTTACATGTAAATTGCAAATCAAAACCCGATCCCTAAAATGCAAAGAAATCAGTGTATTTTGGGTTTCACGTTCTTGATTTAAATTTACATGTAAATTACAATTTGATCCTAGAAACCTAACCAAGTTGCAAAATGGGGGTCAACTTCTGCCAAAGACAATTTCAGGATTTAGAGGTTGCTTTACAAGTCCCAAGTTCCGTCGCTTGTATTTCGTGAGGTCAACAGGTGCAAATCAAGATAAAAATTCTTATAGCCTCCGTCATTTTGGGTTTCAAGTTTCTCTTTCATCATAACATGGTGACCCAAATGCATGTTATTTTTCGCATGTCTTCGATCTCAAAACTAGATGGTCCTTTGTGTTGGGTTTCCAAGAATTTTTTCCAAGGTCTATGCGGAACTGACAAAGGCTTGATTTAATAACTCAATCACTTGCATTTATTGAAGTATGGAACCTTAAACTTCAAATGGCCATAACTTTTCCCTGTAAATCCAAATTTCAAAAAATTGGACTTTTTAGAAAGTTCTCATCATGTCCCAAAGATTAGAAGAATAGTTATGTTGTTGAAAAAGAGGAAATATTATCCCAACATTAGAATAACAATTCTGTATCTCAACCACCAAATTTGATGAGGTATGGTGCCCATTCCTTCTCCTACAAGTAGATTATCATAAGGGAATGGTCTTGACAGGTGTCCATGATTTTTTTAGACGTTTAATATATCTTGTTGGTGGTTGAAAGAAGAAATCCAAATTTCCCTTTCTTTTCCCTCCTCTCTCTTTCCCATTTTCTATAAGTTGAAAAATTATTCCCATTTGTAAAAGTTGGATACTCTTTAAATGCAAGGACATCATTTCAAAGTGTTGCACAAGTGTTCTTGAGTTTCAAGCCTTAGATTTGGATTTTGCAATGTTTTTATCCCTTCTTCATCAATTATAATGATTTTTTCATCTTCTTAAGGAAATAAAAATGTTGTTTATGAATTTATTCTTCCCTAGCTAGTGTTTTATTACATTTCCTTTCCTCTTCATCTACTTACAGGTATGTTGTGTGTGTTTCTCCACTTTGAAGGGTTTATTTTTGTTGTGCATTATGTGAAAATGGAATTTTAATGTTTCTCTAGACTGTGGCTCTCAATTTTTCTCTCTCCTCCTTCATTTCTCTCATTTTCCCTCATTTGAGAGTGTCTTTCCCCTTTTTCTTGGTGCTATCACCTCCCCTTAGTTTAGGATTTCATTTTAATGCATTTCCCTCTTCCTTGGTCACTTGGATTATTAGAGTATGCTTACATATCTACATTTCCACTTCTAGGAGTAGTTTATCATGAGGAACAGTAGAGGAACTAGCCTTCTCTGGAGGTTTGTCTCAAGTAGCAAGTCCCACAATTTGGAGACAATCCCATGTTACCCAAAAACATTGATTTCTCATCCATAATTTTATGAAAAATCATAGGGTGTTTTTTTCAAAGATAACAATTTTGGCATGCCCGTGGGATATTTTTAGTCTTATGTGTTCTTGGTGATTTTTCAGCCTTTTGGAGGTATTTTCAATTAGAGAAGAGGCTCATAGGTGAAAACAAGGTTTGAGTTCTACCCTAGACCAAGTCGAAGTTTTTGGTTACATTTCAAGGGTCAACTTCTATCAATAGCATTTCAAGAGTTGGGGGTTGAAAAACATCAAGAAATTTCCAACTCATTTTTTTGGGTTTCTTGGGTTACTCAACAAGTATAGTTTCCCAACTGCTTGTTTTCGTTTCTTATGGTGTAAAACAAGGTTTAACTTTCACTGCCAGTTTTGGGACCTTCAAACATTTATTTTCATTCTTGATAAGTTTGGTGAGTGAATTAGTAATTTCTAAGCCTTTAGAGGCTTGATGCAACACATTTGGTGACTCCAATAATCATATCAACTATTTTTAATAGTTAAAGTGTACATTTCATGAGAATAATACGAGATAAGATAGAGGATAGCATCTAGAGAGATCTTTGATTACTTCCAATTGTCACCAAGGAGAAGAAGAAGACACAAATCAACTAATGGATCACCATCTCCACCAAACATATTCCTCTCTACTCCTCCTAGTAGGCCCTTCTTATTGTCCTCTAGAGTTTTAAGACCTATTCCATTCATGGATCTTCAAATAAATATTCCCTTTGTCATTTTCAATGGTGGTATTCCTCTAGCTCTCAATTCACAACATGATATACTAGTGTATGCACTTAAAAGTATCCCTTTCTTCACTGGTGAAAACCATACTACCCCAACAAACCATATCTAAGATGTTGTTAATGTGTGTTCAGTCCATTTTATTATTGAATATGATGTGACAATCTGGATCTTGGCCTCATCATTTAAAGGGAAAGATCTTTAATGGTAAAGGATTTTGAGATAAGCCTCAATTCACAATTGAGATGAACTTGGCACAACTATTTGTAACCATTTTGAGGATAAATCAGATCACATGTCTTTGGTGGAACAATTAACAACAAACGACTGATTTTAACATCAAAATTCAAAGGATTTGGGACAAAATTCCTCAAGTGATAAGACCTACACCCCAACATGCATTTCTCTATTATCTAAAGGATTTTCATAGTGATATTTCATCCATGATTCAATCAATGGGGGTAGAACATTACCAAATTCTATATTACTCCTAGACATCCAATGCCTATATTCTTGAAGATTAAGACACCTACTTCCCATCAAATCCCTGATGTATCCCCCATTCTAATCCCAAGAATCCAAAGTTCTGACAAGCATCTACTTCCTTAAATACCTCAACTAATTTTTTAGATGTGATGAAACAATTGCAAAATTTTGGGAATGAGTTGGTATCCATTAAGAGGTAACAAGCCCAAAATTTTAGACCTTATCAACCTCCATACCAACCTAATAAGTCCCCTTATCAACCAAATAAACCTTCCTTTCAAGTTGTTCCTCAAAATCAAAATCAGTTTCCCTCTACAAGACCATTTCAACCATATAATCCAAATGTGGCTACTTCATCTCAAGATTTGATTCCTATTAAAAATAACCTTGTGCAATATTATGAGAGGTGTTTACCTTGTCATCTTCTAGGAAACCAAGAAACATGCCATAATGACATTCTGAACCAAATCTTTGATGGTGCAAAATGCATATTTTCCTTAATATACACCTATAGAGGAAAATCAGCAGCACATAGTCACACAAGGGACACCACTAAATGATACTTCACTTGTGAACTAGAAAATGGATGAATTTTGTGAAATAAAATAGACTCCTCCATAAGGTGTGGCTCTAAATACTAGATATAATAAGAGGTTTATATTATAGGGAAAATCAACAAACAATGGTCCTTCCCAACCTTCTTTGACACTCCAAGGAGGTGGAAATTCAAACATGGCTCCAAATGTGCAAAATCATCCTAGAGGACCTTCCATATCATCTCAAATGCAAGAAATTATTATTACAAGTAAGGAACATATGAAAGATAATTTAACTTCCTTCAATATCCTTGAACATATGAATAAAAATATTGTGAGCATATCTATGTGGAATCATTAGCAATCCCAAGACAAAGATATCTTTTGCAGAAGTTATGGCCAACCTTTCTATTCTAAATGAGCTACCCAAGGAACAAACCAAGATTATTCTTACTAATTCCATGCAACAAAAGGATGACCATATAAGCGTAAACATGAAACCTCTACCATTTTATATATCCTTGATCACCAAGAATCATTTAGTTCATAATTGTATGATCAAATCTGAGAAAGAAGATCTATCATGCCCAAGGAAATCAGAGACCAGTTGGGTCTCAATTATGAACCTCTTTATAAGGGTTTGGTACAACTAGATGGAACAATAGTAGGAAATATTAGAGTTATCAAAGGTCTAAGCCTCACATTACATGCATGCCCCAATTTCTCAATTCCTTGAGATATTTTCATAATTGATTTGTCTTTATTGTTCACGCTTTATTATCTAGAGGATTCACTTCCAAAATTTGAGGATGTCTATCACTTGATTGGTCTCAAATGCTCTTCAAAACTAGGTATGGCACTAAGGATACCATCAAATTTGAACCAATTTCTACATATCATATAGAACCTTATGTTCATAGTCCCATCAATGCAAATTGTACCATCTTTTATCAAGAATATTGTCCAAGTACTTAAGAAAAAGATACTCAGATTGAGGGAATTTTTCACTTATTACTTGATGAACATGGGGAAATGAATATTATGGTTTTGACCCATATCAAAAAATTTAATAAGTTATCCTTGGTATCTATTGCCTACATGAGGAAAATTCACCTTTTCCTAGTATTTTGAAAATAAATGATCCGAAGGAAGGAATTTGGAAAATTTTCTTTGATGGATCAACAAGCGATAAGGAGAAGAAAGATGTGTAGTCCTTATGTATCCTACTAGAATTAAGTATTACTCCTCTTTCAAATTTTAATTCAGCTGTTCCAACAACATAGAAGAATATGAATCTCTCATCCATGGCTTGCAATGGGCAAGGAATAAGAACATCAAAAAATTATAGACCTTCAGGGATAGTGATTTGATGGAGAATCAAATCAAAGGATCAAATGTAGCCAAGAATGACTAGCTAAAAGCTTATAAGTGTAAGGTATGGGATATTTGGGAATATTTTGAAGCTTTAAATATCCATGACATTCCAAGAAAAAAAAATGAAGTTTCTTAAAGATTGGATGCAGTTGGAGCAAGGTTTAATGTGGTTGAGAATGTTAACGAAAAAAGTACAACCACATGTCGGGGTAGTAGTAAGGCTTGTTATACAAGACAATGATACCAATTGGAAAGTGTTTGAAAATGATCACCAGATTTCTAATTTATTCAAGAATAAGTTGAGTTTTCTTCAAGAAATAAAGATACATTGGAGAAGCAATATAGATACCAAGTTGTTCAAATTAGATCAAATAAACTACCTAAGGGCCTAATGACATTGGAATCCATTTTTAACCTTAACAACTAGTTTAGAAAATAAAATGCAAACATAACAGTTAAGGGTGAAGATTCAAAACCCATCTCAGTTGGTCAAGGAAAATTACTTCAAATTGGTAAGATAAGAACTCCAAAATAAAAACATGATTTTATAGAACTTTTCCAAGAATTCACCGATATTTTTAGATGGAGTTATGAATACCTTATAGGTTTCAATACTATTTTATTTCAACATGCCATTGATTTGGATTCAACCGCCAAACATATCGAGACAAAAACAAAGACATTTTAATCCACATATTGAGCCCTTGATGAGGAAGGAATTAAACAAGTTCATTAAGGAAAGCATCATTTTCCCACCAAACATTCATCTTGGGTTGTTAATCAAGTTCCAATGTGGAAAAATAATGGAAAAATCATATCACGTGTCGATTTCAAGGAGTTGAACACAACATCCTAAAAAGATCATTACCCACTACCCTCTATGGAACAAATATTACAAATGACAGTTGGGTCGAAACTTTTTCCCTTCTAGATGGTTACTACGGCTACAATCAGATCATGGTGAAAGAGGAAAATCGGTTCAAGACAACTTTGACCACAAAATGGGAACCTATATGTAGACACCTAAATTCTGCTTTTGCAATCTTATTGTCAAAATGCACACAAATCACTCTCACTCTTGCCAAATCCATTATAATTAGTGGTTTTTGCTAACTAACTAATGTTTCTTACCACTTTAGCTAATTAACAATGCTTTTTTATCGCATAACCCCTTTTCGCATTGAGGATGCCACTTTACGGCGAATCGTAATTCAAAATCCTCTTGAAAATAGACAATTAGTGTTCATTAGTTAATCAAGCCTATTTTTCCCTTGTTTTGGTCAATATACCCTAGTATTGACTCAAAACCCTCTTCCAACCACTCAAAATCACCCCATTCACCTCCACAACATCTCATCAAGCTTCAAAATCTTATCCTAGCCTCGTAGTTGACCCTAAGTGGTTGATTAAGGCTTCACACCTCTTAATCACTTGGTAATTCACTAATTGTGATTAGTAAGGCCTAATCATGATTAGCAATTCTAATCTAATTTGGGCCTTTTAGTCCCACATGCACCAAAATACAAGTTTCTCCCAAAAGGAAAACTATAAAAAGGGTGCACCTCATTCCTTTATATTTCACACCATGCTTTGATTTGCATCTCATATAATAAATATGATATATAGTCAAGTTCAATCCTTGCTTACATCCTTCAACGGGTTAGTAGATGGATATCCAAAATGACCAAGTATTCATTGAGAGAGGTCATATCACCTTGTTTGGAGTAAAGAACCATAACCATTCGATTTCCCTCTTAGGTCTATTTAGGCCCATGTTAGGTAATTAAAGCATATTAGTAGGCATGTTTAGTTATATTTTGTATTGTTTTCATACTAGTTAAGCATTCTTTTAAGCTTTTATCTTAATGTTACATTCCTAGAATTAGAACCTTAGCTAGATGGATGGAAATGGTGATAGCTTCCCATTTTACTCATGAAATTTTCTTTGTAAATTTTAGGGTCTCATCATTTGGCTCACTCGGTGGGACCATACCCCATTGCATTAAATTTTTAAATATTATTAATTTAGTTTTAATTTTTTTCATTTCAAGTTTATAGATTAGTTTCAAGTTTCCTTGATTAATTTCAAGCTTTCTAGTTTACTTTCAAGATTTCTAGAGTACTTTCAAGCTTTTTAGATTATTTTCTCAAGATTTTGGATTATTTCAAAGTTTTAGAGTAATTTTCAAAGTTTATAAGATTAGTTTTAAGTTGCCTAGATTAGTTTCAAGTTTCATAGATTAATTTCAAGTTTTCTAGATTAATTTCAAGTTTTCTAGTTTACTTGTCAAGATTTTTAGAGCACTTTCAAGATTTTTAGATTAGTTTCTCAAGATTTTTAGTTTAATTTCAAAATTTTAGAGTGATTTTCAAAGTTTTATAGATGAATTTCCATAGTTTAGTTTCAATTTTCCTAGATTAGTTTCAAGTTTCCTAGATTAATTTCAAGTTTTCTAGTTTAATTTCAAGTTTTTTAATGTACTTTCAAGCTTTTTATATTAGTTTCTCAAGCTTTTGAGATTAATTTCAAAGTTTTAGAGTAATTTTCAAATTTTTATAGATTAATTTATATTTTTGAAAGTTGTTTCAACTAGATTTGTGGTAGAAGTTGTGTTTTCTTGTTGTTTTCAGGATTCAAGGAGGTGAAACCCTATAAAAATTTCCCAAAATACTAAAGATTTGACGTTTTTGAAGAAATTTTTCTCAAAACTCAAATTTTGGACACTTCCAAAGTGAAGGGGCACGTATGCATTGAATCGAGAGCACATGCATTAAAAGGGAGTGCACACATTAATAAGGGATCACAAACATCAAACCAAAAGCACACCCACTTCTCTAGAGGCACACACATCATCTCGTATTTTTCAAATGTTATACATTTTTACAAAGGGGAGCACACACGTTGGTAGGGGAGCACAATCGTCGAAACAAGAGCACACCCGCTTGTCTGGAGGTTCACACATAAGCTCATATTTTTCAACTGTCAGTCATTTTTATAAAGGGGTGGACACATTGGTAGGGGAATGCAAGCATCAAAACAACAACACACTCACTTGTCTATAGGCGCACATGTCAACTCATATGTTTCAACTATCGTAATTTTTACAAGGGGGAGCACACACATCGGAAGGGGAGTGTAGGTGTTGAAACAGGCATGCACATGTTGATAGGGGCATGCAGGTGTGTCTATATAAATTTTTCGTGCAAAAACTCAAAGTTTCCATTTTTGGTTTTTAGGATTTCTATTACTTTTCAGAGGTTTTTAGATGCCATTTTTGTCAATTTCATAGATTTAAAGTAAGTTTATTTTAAAATAACTTAGGGTTTGAAGGAATTAATCTTGTTTCCATGTTTTGTATGATTTTGGATTAAGGTGTGTATGCTCTTCTCTTACACTTCATGTGATCTAGAGAATCAAAAGCACTCTTAAACCTTCTTTTGCTATCATTAGAGTAAGTAGGAAACTTTGTTAATCTTATCTTAGTTTAAATGTTTTTCACTTGCTAAATAACCAAGGCTATAATTTTTGTATGATATTCCTCGCACCTATTATGATCTTGAGAATCAAAAGCAATTTTAGTCTTTTCATTAAAAATCACTTAGATGAATTGGGAATAAACGTGTTTTCACAAAAATTGATAGTAGTTAGTTCATTTACAAGCATTTTTCATGGTTATTTTCTTATGATATTGTGAATCTATTTTGAATCTACTAACCATTTTGTGAAGGACCTAACACTTTGGTCAAATAAAGGAGGACCTAAACAATTTTTCTAACTACATGTGTGACCGTAGGTTTTCAAAAGGAGTACAAAAAAACAAAATTAATTCTAAAAGATAAAAACATACACCACAATCATCACATTGTATTTGCAGGTTTTGGTTAAGAGCTACGACTTGTCCACTCAACTAGGACATAACCCCTTTGGCATAATCCTTAAGATAAAACAATGGGGGTGGTCCTAGGAACCCTAAAGTATTTCACGCAAGAGGTAACCTTGTGAATGGAACAAGAAGTGCTCCATACTACCGACTTTTCTAGTACACCTTGGGAGATTACGTCAAAGTTATCTCGTATCATGACCCCAAAGGAAAGTATAACCAACGTGCTTCGGTGCTCATTATATTGAAGGGGTAAAGTAAATCCAAGATACTCCCAAATTAGTCTCAGTGCATTTTTTGGGTAAATTGAGCTCGCTCATAGATATCTTGTGACACCTAGAGAGAGAACCACCTAGGAAGATTGTTGGCTTGGAGCCATTGTTTTCTTCTTAGATAGTATACTTGAGAGCTCTAAAAAGTACCAAATTTTTTAGATTCAAACTCATGTTTTTCGAACAAGGGAAATAATCTCTTAAATTTTAAACCACGTGACATTTCATCATGAAATCTACTTAGTGTCATTTTTTCCTACTTTTTCACTTGTCTTAAGACAACGTGAAACTCTGCCAAAATAACACCAAGTTTATTTCAACACCACTTGTCTACACTCTTATTTTCTTGTTGCCCATTTTTGGAAAAAGGAAACAACATATATGGATACCACTAGATATCGCGCGTCCACCACTTTTATATTCTACACGCGCGACTAGGTTTCAATTTTGGAGTGCAAGTGTTGAAAGTGTGCATGGTACATACTCATGATCTAAGTAAGCCCCTTGTCTCAAAACCCATATTTGAGACTTATTATCATCATAGTTAGGTGATTTCATCCTTGTCTTATTTTGAGTTGTTACACCGCCCACATTGTAGCCATAAAATTGAGATATTTATATTTTTTTCCATTGTGAAATTAGGCCTAAATCTCTATATTGTAGATTTACGTTGTTCACATTCATAACAATTTCTTGTTATACTTAGACATAGTTTTCACATTCTAACTTTGTCTTTATTTTTGTGAGTTTTGAGGATACATTGTTAGCATCATGATAACATCATTTTGACACTAGAAATCTTGTTTTCCTGAAATCTTGGTTCACATGTCCAAATAGTGGTGTTACGCTACTCACATTGTTGTCGTCCATTTTATGAGACTTGGACTTTGTTAGTGTTTAGAAACTGGTTTTTAGTATATCTTGTTAGAAGATCACGTCAACATTCTCTTATCATTTAGTCCTTGTTTGTTGCAAACTCAACCTAACTAGTGATGTTGTGTTGTCACTATTTGGTTACAAGCCTATCTAGATGAAATCTTAGAGAATAAACTATTTGGTGTAACTAAATCTTGAGTGTTGTACGTCATTGTATTATTCTAAGGAAAAATTGTGTCATATATTACCCTACTAGGGTAGATTTTTCATTATTATTTAGGTAGTACGTTTTCTTTAATCTATCAATTTTGTGTCTATTTTATATTCACCTTATTTTATGCTGCACAAATTTGACTAGGGTCCCTTGTTAGTAAAACTCAGTGGAAATATTTTGTGTTGTACCTTCTATTCTAAGAAATACCTACTACGAGAATGAGATCACAAAAGTTGGTAGCTAATATATTTGGAGGTGACAACCCTCTTTTGAAGGATAATCTCATGGTTGACCATAGTGGTGGAGAGGAAGAGTCTCCTCGTGTAGATGTATAGTTTCATTCCACCCATTTTGACGACTACTTTTTCATAACAAACATGAAGTTCTTATTCGGGTTGTGGAACTAGGAGCCAAATTACCTTCCACATTAGACCCTTCTCTTATCATCGGCATGGTTTGGGGAGAAGAAGAAGTAGACCTCCCTCATTGCACTCTTAATGAAATTTTAAATCCAAGCCATGCCTCTACTTTTGCATGGAAGAATAATGAGAAGATACCATTTGAAAATGATGGCGACTATTGTTTTCCTCCTATTAAAATTTGTTGCAAAGACCATGAAGAGCATGTTCATCATGAAAACCTCCTCCTAATGAAGATCATCATAAAATTCCTATTAAAGAGGTTGCATTAGAACAACAGGTCCAAGCACTCGTTCATCAATTGGAAATTTTAGCTTTGCATATACAAAAGAAACAACCAAAAGTTGTGAAAAAAACTATACCAAAGGAAAAACCTAAAGCTTTGTTTTATGAATTCCCAATAAAAACTCCTCGATGGGAGGCACAAAGAGATCCTTATAGACCTACACCACTTCCCATGCAAGATCCACTTTTAATCAAGAGTGTTCAACAATGAAGAACACCCTTCCATTGTTACAAGAGGGCCAAACTAAGTAGCAATAACAAGAAGTATCATTTTGATGATTTATGTCCTTACCCAATTAACAAATCCATATCACAGGTACCTCTCCCAAGACATTTTTATTTTCCAAAATTTGATAAATATAATGGAAAAGGTGACCCTCGTGATCATATAAAGGACTTTTATATGGCATGTCAAGAGGTGGCATTTAGCGAAAATTATCTTATGTGCTTATTTCCATGAATTTTAGGGGTAATGATGCTAGATTGGTTTGTGCATATCCCTAAGGAATCCATATCGACATGGACAGAACTAGTAGAGAGCTTCATATGAAACTTCTCTTTCAATATATAAAATGATGTTACCATGTTAGATCTCTACAATACGAAGAAATGAAACAACGAAAACTTCACTACATTTTTAAAAAGATGGAGAGGGTTAGCTAGTCGTTTTCCTTGCTCCCTACCCAAAAATTAGATGATAGGAATATTTGTTCCCAACCTCCATTCAGACATTACATTCCACTTTCAAATGAATTGTGGTAACATATTCAAAGAGGTAATAGAAAAAGGGATTCAAATTGATAAGGCATTGTTAGCTAGGGGGACTCTAAAAACTTTCTCCCGCAAACAAAATGACTCTAAATCTAATGATAAAACAATTTTTTTTATTAATAGAAACAAATATTTCATTAGTGATGGGATAGTAGACTATAAATGGGTGCAAGCCATGCAAAACCACACACCTTTAAAACTTGCAAAGGGTAATCCACCTACCGAGTTTAAATGCCACACTTTTACTCCTCTATCTCGAATCCATATTGTTTATAATAAAACAATTAGAGGTCAAACATGGTTAAGTACCCTAAAATGTAACCCTACATGGATGATACACCCAAACCATCATGGTTTAGGGAGAATGAATTTTATGGGTTCCACCACATAAAGGGTCACAAAACTAATAAGTTTTTAATATTAAAACACTATATTCATGACCTAGTCGATAGTGATGATATTGAAGTAGACTCCATTGTCACTGTAAAATCTCCAAATACAATTTTTGGGATCTTAAAATATCCTTTTCCCAATCACGAAGAAAGGAAAAATTTTGATCAGGTATAATCATCTCAAAATAAAAATGCTAACAATATGTCAAACAAAGACCATTTTGATTCCTTGATAGGTTGTGTTGACCCACTCGTTGAGCAAATCAATACAATTATAATTAAGAAAAGAGAGTGTTTTATGGCAACGTGGTGGGCTCGCCTCATTATAAATTTTGAACCTACTCCCCCTCCTCCTCAAGAGAGTCGCTATGATGTGTTAGATCAATGAGAAAAACTACAGCTAAGATTTCCATCTTAAACCTTCTAAATATATCTAATGTCCATAGGGATATACTTTATAAAACCTTACAAGGATCAAGAGTATGCATTGATGTTGACCCAACACATTTCCAAGCCATGGTAACACAACTTGTTCCTTTGGAACACATAATCTTTAGTACTACAAAAGCCTTAGTTGAAGATCCTTCACATAACCTACCATTGCATATTGAGGTTATCATTAAACGTAAGAAGGTTAAGAGAGTGCTTATGGATGGTGGATCAGGTATTAACATATGTACTCTCAAAATTTTCTACCAACTAGACTACACAGAAGCTGATATAGAAACAAAGGTCATCACCATTAACGCATATGACAATGAATAATGAAAATCAGCTAGAATGATCACTTTATTATTAGAAGTGGATCCCATAACACATGATATGAAGATCCATGTCTTGGACTTGGAAATCTCTTACAATATCTTGCTTTGTCATCCATGGATTCATACCATCTAGGTCGTTTCATCAATGTATCATCAATGTTTAAATTTGCAATATGAGGGATGACACTCATCATAAAGGGGGAACCTTAACCTTTTTCTCATTTTAGAGCGTTGTCAGGATTTTTCCCTACAATCTATGATAGTCCATCTATAAAGATCATTATTCATATCCAGTCAAAGGCCCTCACTTCACAAGTGGATATAGATACCATGTCTATTAATGACAATGGTTCTTCCACCTCAGAAAATCCTTTGTCTACATGGGAGATGAAGGTCAAACCAAGTGGTTATGATAAGTATGATTTACAACAATCCCTAATGATTTGTAATGGTCCACTATCATTCCAAGCACATGGTAGGCCGTGTTTCAAAGTTCATAGATCAAGAGAGGCTTGCCCTTTCAATAATTTTACTCTCTGGAGGCTTACTAGAAGACGAAAGGTTTCTTATGGACATTGTATTCCATCTAGATGATGATGACATGGCTACATTATATAAATCACCTAAGTATCCCATTCCTAATCAGATAATGCTTGCCATGGGGTATAAAGGATGCAAACAAGGTCACTAAGAACAAGGCCCATTAGAATATCTTGCAAAGTAACTCAACGTATAGTAGGTAAATTAGGTATAGGAATCCATTTATATCATTCTCACTCTTCAGATGATGAGTATGATTCTTCTGAGAGTGAGGATAATTTTTCCAAAATGAAAGCGAGACATATTCTCGATGTAGTCTTTACGAAGACCTTGCCTCTACGAACCTATTCACCAATATGGCTATCCTTACTATAACCCCTTTTATACCCACCATATCCCTTATAACTCAACCATTAACCCTCATCTACCCATAACTCATGAATTGGGATCAATAACAACATGTACCTATTGACGTGTTTCAGAATGATGAGGCCATTGGTGAGTTCCTGGGAATCACAGAGACAACATTCCAAGAATGATCACAAGAAGAGGTTCTCCATCCAACTTATCATGTGCACATACTTAAGAGCGTAATTAGAGTTGTGTGGGCATTTAAGTAAAAACTTGAGCAAGGGAAAATTTTCAAAGAAATTCCTTGTGGAAATAAAAGGGGAAGTCCTATAGTGAAAACCTCTTTGAGGCGTTTGTGGAAAAATAGGAAGAAAACTTATGGAAAAGATAATGTATCTACTTCAAGATGAATAACTCTCTAAGCCACCTGTGATAAAGGAGGATCTCAATCTCCCTCCTGATCCTACATGCATGCGGTATGAATCAAAGTTATTAGTGGAAGATACAATAGATGTTAATATCGGCATAAAATAACCACCATGGATAGTTAAGTTATGAGCTTCCCTCTCAGGAAAAGAACAAAAAATATTCATAGAACTCTTAAGAGAGTATGCAGACATCTTCTCTTGGCCTTATCTTTACATGTAAGGACTTGATCCTACACTAGTGATTCACAATCTTGTGGTATGCCCAGATGCCAAGCCCGTCAAACAAAATCTCCAAAAGATGCATCCTCACTCACTTTACTAGTAAAGGAAGAGCTAGAAAGGTTACCTAAAGTAGGCTTTATCATGCCTATTGACTACTCAAAATGGATCTCCAATGTGTTCTCGGTTCAAAAGAATATAGTGGGTATTAGAGTGTGTACAAATTTAAGGGATATAAATAAAGCTTGTCCTAAGAATGATTTTCCTCTTCCAAACATCAACAAGATTTTCAATTCTACAACAAAGCTATGAGATGCTTTCACTCATGGATGGTATCTCATGTTACAATCAGATAAATATTGTGGAAGAATATCAACACAAGACAACTTTCACAACCCCATGGGGGACATTTTGTTACCAAGTCATGCCTTTCGGCCTTAAAAATGTAGGCACTACATATCAAAGGGTGATGACTGTAATCTTTCACGATATGATAAGTGACATCATGGAAGATTACGTAGATGATATACTGGCTAAATCTAGAACCTGCAAGGAACACCCAGAAATTTTATGACGTATCTTTCAGCATCTAAGGGATTACAAAGTCCGACTTAACCCAAAGAAGTGTGTCTTCAGTGTGTTATCTAGGAAATTACTAGGATTCATTGTGTCACGGAGAGGAATAGAACCGAACCCCTGCAACGATCACGCTTATCATAGAAATGTCTCCCCTAAGAATATCGAGATAGTTGTGTAGCCTACAAGGGAAAAATTAGGCCGTAAGAAGGTTTATTTCACAACTAGCAGATAAGTGTCATACATTTACACATCTTCTTAAGAAGGGTGTTAATTTCAATTGGGTACCGAATGTAACGTGTTTGCTTTGCTAAAAGAATACTTAACCAGCCCCCTTGTTCTCATACTACCCACGACAGAGAACCCTTATTACTTTATATCTCTGCTACACATTTTGCAATTGGAGCATTGTTGGCCCAATATGATAAAGAACAGAGAGAAAAGGTTGTATACTATTTGAGCAGACATTGGTAGCATATGAGCTAAATTATCCACAAATTGAGAAGGCTTTCCTAGCCATGGTGTTTGCTTTCCAAAATTTATGTCATTATATGCTTAACAATAAAATAAAGATAATTTCAAAGGTCAACCCTTTCAAATATTTATTGTCCAAACCAGCACTAACTCGAAAGATGGCTAATTAGATCATCTTATTAAGTGAGTTTGACATTGAATATGTTAATTATAAGTTAGTAAAAAGACAGGTGTTAGCAGATAAATTGGTAGAAGCTCTGCTAACAAGTACTGAAACCTTGAGTCTAGAACTATCAGATGCATCCATTTTATACCTCGAAGAATCTACAGTTTGGAAAATGTACTTCAATGACTCTTTTACCTTTCATGGTTCAAGTGTCGAAGTTGTGCTAATCACTCCCATGGGAGACTTAATTCTGCAGTAATTTCAGATTGGATTCCCTTACACAAACAATATAGCGAGAATGTGAAGTTCTCCTTGCAGAATGAAGTTGGCCATCAAATGGAATATCGAGACAAGTAAAATGCATTGGTGACTCAATTCTTATTATCAAACAAGTCACAAATGAATATAAGGTTAAAGATGAAAAGTTACTTCCATATAAATTAATGGTTGATTCCTTGAAAGAATTATTTGAGCGAGATAAAATTTGAGAAAATAAAGATTACTCAAAACATAGTGGCGATGACATGGCTACGGTAGGATTTATGTTGAGCATTTTTCCCGAGATAAATGATATTCCATTATTTGTTGAAAATATAAGAACAATAGTATATGACATACCAGATTCGTATTTAGTGTGTGAAGTTTTGGTCCCTTTTCACTATGGTATGCTGAAATATTTAATTATCTCCATAATGGAACCTTCCCTATGAAACTTTCCCATGCTGCAAAGTGCAACCTCATCCAACATATATCATGTTATATCCTACTTGGGGACACCCTCTTCCACCGGGCTATGAAAGGAATCATTGTGTTTTTTAAATTTTGACAAATCTATCCAAGAAATCAAGGAGGTGCATGAGGAAATTTATGGAGCTCATACTAATGGGATTATCCTAACAAATAAGATACTCGGATTATGTTACTATTGGCATCCCATGGAGCATGATTGTTATCGACATGTAAAAAAATGTGTGGATTTTCAAAAGTACGGTAATTTTATACTTACACTAACATAATCCTTGTAACCAATCACGAAACCCTTCTCGTTCTCAAAGTGGGGTCTTGATCTACTAGGGAAACTTAATCATGTCTCCTCAAATGGCCACAAATTCATTATGACGACCACTGAGTACTTTACAAAATGGGTAGAGGAAGTTCCTCTTATGTATACAGAAGGTCCCCAAATTTCAAAGTTTATAATGAATCATATCATCTACAAATATGGTATCCCTTCTTCCATTATCACTGATAATGGTAATTCATTCAAAAATAAAAATTTGAAAGCACTCTGCAAACAAATTCAAATTTCCCTTAAGTTTTCAACCCCTTATAACCCTCAAGGTAATGGGCAGGCCAAAGCTTAAAAAAAACCTTAATTTGCATTATGGAGAAGATGGTGAATACCTTAGGCCGTAACTGGCATCTACAAATTCACCCTACCCTTTGGGCATTCGAATTTCTATCCACACCCCTACAGAACTCCATATTCTTTAGTATTTGATTTAGAAATCATCTTTCCTTTATAGATAAAGATCCCTTCTTTACATATCAAGCTACGGGATTGCCTAAATGAAGAGGACTATAGAGTATCCCGACTAGAAGAGTTGGAGCTATTGGATGAGAAACACCTTCACGCCATCAATCACATAAAATTTTATCACAATTGAGTGCAGAGGAGCTACAAAAATAAGTTCATAACTCATCACTTTGAGGTAGGGGACATGGTTTTGAAAGAGAATCGAAGAACACTAATAAAGATTGATAAAAGAAAGGGAAAATTGAGCCTAGATGACTAGGACCATACATTGTGGTTGCCAAGTTTGGTTCAGGTGCATATAAGCTAGCCTATTTAGATGGCCAAGAGATTTGATAACCCATGAATGCAATGCATCTTAAGTGCTTATATGCTTAAGTATGGGGCATCTGCAAAATACTAAGAAAAGTAAAGCAAAAAAGTATAAAAACAGAAAAAGATAAAGATAAATAAGCATGTACGTCCAATAGTAAAAACCATGCAATGGTGGCACTTTTTACAAGTCCTTTGGTGAAAACCAAATTCCAATGCCAAGGAGATTTTGTTGTTCACAAGAATTCTAGGTTTAAGGAGTACGAAAACTTTGCCCTATATTAATCTTTTCCTTCGTTTGAGCCCCTTGTGAGCCTGCCATTCTTTGCCCTGATGTGGCTAATATAACCTTCTAAGTGCGGATAAGTTAACATTGAATGAACCCATCTCACATTGGGGGAAGCTTCGCAGTGTCACTTCTGGCATATACCACGTGGCATTCTACCCTTTTACATCCCATCTAATGCTAGGTACATCCATGTTTCTTTATTTCCTTTCACGTTTGCTTTGGAAAATTGTCTAGAAAATGTCAAAAACATTCGTATAACTTTTGAAAATCCCAAAAACATACAAATATATCCTTTAAAAAATCAAAACATTCAAATATGTTTCTTAGAAAACTCCAAAACAATATAAAATTCTCTTAGAAATAAAATCAAAAACAGCAAAAAAGTCCCAAAATTGTCCCACATAAACAAAGTAATGGTTCACTTACTTTTTTGTTGGTTTGTATGGTTGTGGTTGTATTACTTGGTCATATTGCATGCTTTATTCACTTCACTTTCTTACTTAAATTGAATATCACTTTAGGTCAGTAGTGTATTGCATTGAGTCTATTTTGTATTGCATGATTGTAAATAAATGTGTTTCTTTGATTAGATTTGTTTAAACTTGTGCTTGTACATTGTGTTATAATTTCATCATCATATCACACATATCCATCACATTTATACATCATATATCAAAAATATGCTAATTATATATCACACATGTATACTAAAGGCTAATCATTAAATATTGTATCACCAATGGAGCAAGAGGGGTTGCACATGATCATAAATATATCCCCCACACCAATATCAAAAATATAAACATGTTGTTCAAAGCTATCTCATAAAACATACAAGTATGATATCGGATAAACTATCTCATAATATAACAAGGTGATACAAAGCATTTAATCAAAATTGTTTAAAAGAAATTTTTAAAAAAAAAGTTATAAAATCGTTAAAAATCCAAAAAAAAATTTAAAAATTTAAAATTTTACAAAAAGTGGTAAACAACATATCACACAACTAAAGCCTATGTCAATTATATCATCCTCGAACGTTGAAATATGTCTTGAAAAAGCATCTTTCTACGGTTCTTGCTTGTTCAGGTCTCAAATGACTTATGGATCATCGTGATCTACCTCCATTAGCAAAATCTTAGCTTCATACTACGTCATTCCCCCATGCATAGTGAGTTGTCAAGGACCTGTCTCGTAGTACACAAAATATTTTCCATGGGACTACTCGTGTCCTTTGGTTTTCCTTTGCATGTGTTATTACTTGGGGCATCATTTTTAACCCTTGTCGTTACAACACAAACATTCAAGAATTATAGCTTGATAACAAAAACATTGGTGCAACTATCTTAAACGTTGTTTGTTTGAGTACGTGTGATTGTACTAGTTTCTCTGTTAGGTTAGTTGGTTTAATTTCTCGTATTGCATTGCATTTTGTATGTTGCATGGAGCTAAATATCATTTTACTTTCTCGTATTGCATTGCATAATGTATGTTGCATGGAGTTACATATTTTTAGCAGTAAACAATTGTTAGTAATTTAGCTTTTCATGTTATCTTACACTTTAAAAAAAAAAATAAAGGTCGATGATGTAGACCTAGGGGCAAAATGATATAAACTGGTTCATTATGGAAAGGTTGGATGCAAAGGTTGGACTTGTCCTATATTTCTCCATTAATCATTTCTTCTCCATTATCATTTATTACCACTACTAATTTTTCTTCCAAATCACCCGGGGCAATAAACAACCATGTTTATCCCTATCCTTATTCATTCTCAATACCTAAGGGTTTCACACCCGTTCTGACTCATTTTCTTCTATCCATTTCAAATCATATTTTTAATTCGATTGACTTCTTCTATCACCCCATCAACACTCAAGTGGGAATCCTTAATCTTATTAATTTTTCTTCAAAATTTACCTATTTTATGCTTTTCCACTATGTTTGAAGTGAAGTCACTAACTTCACCTCAAACGGGGCAAATGTAGACACCTAAATTCTACTTTTTCAATCTTATTGCCAAAATGCACAAAAATCACTCTCATTCTTACCAAATCCATTATAATTAGTGGTTTTTGCTAATTAACTAACATTTTTTACCACTTTAGCCAATTAACAACACTTTTTTGATTGTGTAACCCCTTTCACATTCAAGATGCCACTTTACGGTGAATCATAAGTCAAAATCCTCTTCAAAACAAACAATTAGCGTTTATTAGCTAATTAAGCCTATTTTGCCCTTGTTTTGGTCAATATACCCTAGTATTGACTCAAACCCCTCTTCCAACCACTCAAAATCACCCCATTCACCTCCACAACATCTCAACAAGCTTCAAAATATTATCCTAGCCTCCTAGTTGACCCTAAGTGGTTGATTAAGGCTTAACACCTCTTAATCACTTGGTAATTCACTAATTTTGATTAGAAAGGCCTAATCGTGATTATAAATTCTAATCTAATTTGGGGATTTTAGTCCCACATGTACCAAAATACAATTTTCTCCCCAAAGGAAAACTATAAAAAGGGTGCACCTCATTCCTTTATATTTTACACTATGATTTAATTTTCATCTCATATATTAAATATGATATATTGCCAAGTTTCATCCTTGCTTAAAGACTTCAATGGGGTTAGTCAATGGATATCCAAAATGACCAAGTAGTCATTGAGAGATGCCATTTCATCTTGTTTGGAGTAGAACCATAAAAATTTTATTTCCTCTTAGGTGTATTTAGGCCCATGTTAGGTAATTCAAGAATATTAGTAGGAATGTTTAGTTAGATTTTGTATTGTTTTCATACTAGTTAAGCATTATTTTAAGCTTCTATCTTAATGTTACATTCCTAGAATTAGAAACTTGGCTAGATGGATGACAATGGTGATAGCTTCCTTATTTAGTCATGCAATTTACTTTGTAAATTTTAGGGTGTCATCACTATGCATACAAAAATTCGATTTGGTTCATCTAATGCAAGAGAAAATTTTCGGAGAGACATGGACATGGAATTCAAGGGACTAATCAAAAACATTGTTCTCATCTGTTTGGATGATATCACAATATTTTGAAAAAATGCATATGATCATCTTTTCCATCTAAGACAAGTGTTTGAAAGGTGTCGACAGTTCGATCTCTCTCTCAATCCTAAGAAGTGCATATTTATAAAGCACACAAAGGTAAACTCCTTTTCCATATTGTCTCTAAGGAAGGATTGAAAATTGACCCAGAAATATTTAATGGCATCCTTGCATTTTCATTTCCAAACTTCACAAGAAAACACTTCAAAGATTCTTAGGAAGAATCAACTTTGTAAGAAGGTTCATATCAAATTTTGCCAACCTTGTCAAACCATTAACACTGATGTTGAAGAAGAGCATGGACTTGAAATGGATTGATGAGGGAAAAGGTAGCTTTGAATCCATAAATAAAGTAATATCATAGGCTCAAAACCTCATTAACCCTTATTTCACAAAATATTTTAACTTGTATTATTTTGGTGGCACTAAAAAAATATCCACCATACCGGGTACATGGATGAATCAAAAAGGTCCGAACAACCTATTACATTTTTAGCCATTATCTAGAGGATTATGAGGTGAGATATTCATTTATTGAGAAAAATGCATTGGTTTTCATAAGAATCTTGAAGAAGTTCAGAATTTGGTATCCAACAACAAGATCCATCTACTAGTTTCACGTCTGGTGTGAAAGACTTCCTCTTGAAAAAGTACCTAAATGTAAAAATAACTAGTTTGATAACCAAGGTAATGGAGTATGACATGGACATCAAGGTAAATAATCTAGTAAGAGGCGAAGGGTTATGTGAGAAAATGGATTTCAAACCAAAAATAAAGACTAAATTATTTTAGTGCTCCAAAGATGACCAAGAATAATCATTTGATTCCTTATTTACTCATTATTAGACTCATAATGTAGTCAAATTTCTCCAAACAGACAATTACCCCAAGGTTTAAGTAAAGATAAAAGGAGGTATTTCATACTTCATTCCATTCTCTTTGTTTTTATTGATGGAATTCTATCCAGGAAATATGTGAATGGTGTTCTCTTGAGATGTATCAAAATTGATCAGATAGAGAAAATGTTGCATGAGTTTCATGATGGAGGAGCGGGAGGTCACTTTGTTCCAAGAACAACATATCTCAAGATCATGAAATATGGTTACTATTGGTCCAACCTCTTGTGAAATTTATGAATGGATTAAGAGATGCAAAATATGTGTATTCTTTACAGGTAAAGAAAACTTATCATCTCTTCCACTCCACCCCATCTCTTTAAATGAATCATCCATGCACCGGGGATTGGATTTTATGGGAGTAATCAATCCACATTAAATCTTGGTACATAAGTGGATCCTAACATCCATTAAATATTTCACCAAATAGACAAAGGCATTTGTATTGAAGGAAGCAAACAAGGCCATAATCTTGGACTTCTAGAAAGGTATTGTGCCTAGATTCGGTGTTCCCTCGACTATCATTTCTAACAACACTCTAGCTTTCCTTGGCACAAAAATACCTGAATTGGTTGTAAAAAATGGAATATTCTTGATCACCTCTTCAAAATATTACCCCTAAGGTAATGGGTAGGTTTATTCCACAAAAAGGAATCTTTTGAGGATCATAAGGAGTACCTTGGATGAGAATCAAAGGACTTGGCATACAAATTTAAAATCAGCCTTGTGGCCTGATATGATCACTCCCAAAAGATCAAATTGTAGATATCCGTACAAAATGGTTTACGGTAAAGAAGAAAGGATTCCAATATCTCTCAAATTACTAGCATTGGAGTTCATCAAGATGTTACAAATTATATGCACCGAGAGAGGGGGTGAATCAAAGGCTCTTTAAAAACTTTTGAAGCAATTAACACTTATTCAATCAGCCATAATTAATTATCTTAACCATGATAAGCATGAATACTTAACCATGAGAGAGGGAGAGGAAAAAACACACATGAACACATGAGAAGACAAGGTTCAAGGTAGAAAATCTGATAAGGAGAAAACCCACTGCAATCGAGAGAACTAGCTTAGACAAATTATCCTATAAGGACATAATGATTTCACCATGTGGTGAGAACCCACTAACCTTAAAGCACCCACTCCACTATAAAGCCAAACACCCACTTGTTAGGATGTACCCACTCCCAAATTGTTGAGCAACAACTCGACCTTTTGTCATAAGAATTTTTTATCGCCTTCACTAACTTGTTGTTTTCATCAACATATTGTGATCCTTGTTTCAGCTCTACTTTCTCTCTTCTTTCTATTCTTCTCTTCTCGTGTATTCAAAAAATCATGCACTTACTATTACAATTATACCACCAAGTATGTTGTTTTATATATGGATCTTGCATAAGAAAAATATTCACTAATGACCCATCCCCTAGTCATGTTGTAAGTTTCTTTAGTCATTTTCATTGAGTGTCTTGTATACCATCCGTTATTTACATACTTCTATTCATCTCTCAAGTAGTCTCAATTGTCATTAATTACTTAGTTGTCATCTCTAGTATTTGACTAGGATGCCCATGGGCACCTCAGTCCTTATTATTTAGGCTCCTTGGTTCCAAATGCACTTGAGTCTCATTTAGAGTTTTGAGGTTGGTCTTTATGGTTTTCCTCCCATTCCCCTAGGTACTAGTCAGCATGTCGGGTCATTAGTGTTGAAATTTGAGAAAGATATCCCTACATAAACACAACATACTACCTTATGGGAAGACTATTTCTACTAAGGCCGTGGACTCATTTGGGAACTATTTACATCTCACACACTACATAGGAAAGGGAATTCTATTTAATTCCATCCACCATTTTTCATTCTATTTAACTATTACTCGTTATCTCTACATCATTAGCACCAAGACACCTTGGGCACATCATCGCACAAACAATCACATAGAACTACATCAGGTTCTAATATGTAATGTAACGTTTAGTTGTAAAACCACCATTGTGGTTGCTAAGACAAATCCGACCCCTTCATATGCATCTTTATTTTTTGGGGATTTGATGCTTTGTATGGGGTTTTGCAGGTGAATTTTCATTACATGTTTATAGCGTCATCAATGAAGCTATTGCGACATCCATGTCATAAAAAGTGAGTTATTGTGAAGACCTAAAGACCAACTCGGACTTGGGTTTCGATTTTTTGTAAACAAAGGTACCCATACTACATACCAAGGTGCCCACAGATCCCTAATCCTCCTCCAGTGCCCTAGTCTAGTTAAATCCACCATTTCTATAATTTTCTAAAGTTTGTTGTGACACTGCTCCACACATGTTCATCATCCTTCCCAACTCCAGATCACAATGAGGTAAGTTCTATTCAAGTTATTACTTTTTCCTCCTATTTCATTTAATTTAAAATATCAAATAAATTATTTATAAATCATATTTCATTAGTTATTACATTGTTGTACTATTTTGATTAACTTCTAAAAATCCATATTTTAGTTAATCATTTTGGTGAGCCTATACTTTAGAATATTTTTCCCTAAGATCCTATTCACACTTTAATGGATAAGAATAGTTCATCTCCTTATTCACCCATCATGTCTCATTTTATTGTTAATCCAATCTATGATGAGGTTTTTGTCACGCCGAGCTCATGACTCTCTAGAGTAATCTACTATGTCACCTACTATTCAACAACTCTTAGATGGTCAACAATATATGCCTACTCATTTTGAATATTCTCCCATTGGAATTAGTATTGTTGAGGATCCAATAGCCTTCACTTATTGTACACCATGCTATATGGCTACTAGTGATCCTCCTTCTGATCTTTCTAAGGAAATTCTAGATGATTCTCTTATCGATTACTTACTTGGTATTGACAATCACTCACATGTGCATACTGATTCTTCCCCTAGTCAGACCACTGCTATATTTCCATCTCATGATTCTCCTACTTCTGATATTTCTTCTCATCATTCATCACATACTAGTTCTCATACACCTTCATATTATGTTGATGATCCTATCGATAGTACACTTAATGACATTCTCATATCTGAGTCTTTAGGAGATGTTGATGACATAATTGATAGCCATGATTCTCCTAATTTTCATTCTGTTGAGTGTGAATCTCCATCACCACTTTCTCTTGAGGTTACATCTAGCATAGTGCATGATTCATCTCTATCTAAGGGGTTCTTCTTCTCCTACCGTTTCATCTCCTCTTATCACATCATCTACACCTATTAGTGCATCTTCTCCTATAGGTGTGTCTCCAGCGGTCACTTCACCTCCTAGGGATGTTTCTGATGCTACTCCTACCTCTGTTATGGGTATTCCATCTATATCATCTATTATATCTTCTTTGGCACCCACTCCTAGTGCACCTTAGAATCATGACCTCCACTATATTCTCTTGATATTCCAATGATCACTCACAATGGCAAGTTACAACCACTTAATATGTTATTTTCATCTTCTATTATTCCTTCACAATATATTATATCTCTCATGCATGTCATAGGTCAATTACAATCTCAGGTTCAATATCTCACTTTACAAAGTAGGGCTTACTATGCTTTTATTGACAACAACTCCTTACATGGTAACCCCATTCCAAAGAAGATTCATAATTCTGCATTTCCTAAGGACTTTATCATGCCTACATTCACATGTTTCAATGGTACTGGTGACCCTCATGCACATATCCAACATTACTGCATGGCTATGGACCCCTATTCTAATGATAGGTTATTGCTTAAGGCATTTTGATACAATCTTATTGATGAGGCTTTACAATGGTACACTCATCTTCCATTTGGGTCCATTAGTACTTACTATGACATGGAGGACACTTTCCTCCATCATTTTATCATCAATAATGGCCCTAGAATTACTTATGACCACATACCTACTTTACATCAAGGCTCATCAAAATATATCAAGGATTATATATTACAATTCAATGCTTGTATGCATCAACTAGTATTCCAACCTATAGATCTAGAGAAGAAATTCATTTTTTGTCATGATTTGATTCATGTGCTTAAGAAAAGATTGCAGTATGATACATGCAATTCATTCATTATTTTTGTTATAAAGTCATAGACCTATAAAAACATCTTATTTTGACACATATCATTGATCCTCCACGCATATATTTTACTATTTATCATTTATTTATCCACTATTAACACCGGTTGAGCATCCTACATAGTCTTCATATCAATCTAGCAAACAAGCTCAACCCACTCCTTCACAGAAGCATCATTCTCATCCTCCTATGTGATAGGATACTTCTCCTTCCACTCCATCTATGTCATATGCACCATTACACTTCTCTCACCATGTTATACCTCATGATGTGTTGTGTGCTTTACTTGAAAAGCATCTAATTTTTTTTCCATCCAACCAACATCATCCACAACATAGACTACGTGTCAATGTGACCAACCTTATTATAATTATCATTACATGAATAGACAGGGACAGTGATTTTTTTCCCTTCACGATAGATTACAACAATTAGAGGATAAGGGAATCATTTCCTTTGGCTCTCACTCATGTGAGCGGTCCATCTCTCCTCTACCTCATCAGAAAGTTTCTACTATAGTTGAGTCATCTCCTCCATTTGATGCTTACGTCATGGTGCATCCACCACCATATTTTTCACTCATGTGTGCTCTCCACCACATCCACTTCATCCATCTTATCCACCACATCATGTTACTACTTCACATTGGCTTCCACGTCCCTCTGCATTTGTACATCCCACTACTTCTCCATATGACATTTAGTTCAGGTCATATTCTCACACTTCTTCCATGCCACATGCTTCCACCGCTTCATGCCACCTCGGTCTCTGGTAGGTGATTATTATAACCTCACCCCGATGACACACATGTGTTCTTACAGTTCTTACATTATTGTTGAGGGTTTTTTAAGAAACTTTCATCATGCACTTCATCGATTCATCTAGCGCACTCAATCATTTCCTCGATGATGCACTCTTTCTTTACGCGGTTCATTCTTGACTACTAAGGGGTATTAACTAAATGAACCTAATCATCCATACACTAGGGGCATTGCTAATCTTATCCCCCTCATATTCATCACACTAACATATTGTGATCACATTACATTATCATGTCAACACACATTCATCACAACATGCTAGTTTGGAAATCATACATTATCTATTTTTACATACATTCTACTATCATCATTACACTAACTATGCATTACAAATTCTATTCAACTAATATACATATCACTCAAATCATCCATCAAATTACATATATTATCTATTGTCATTCACATTACACATTTTTCTAGCAATACCAACATCATGGTGCAAATATACATCAACTAACATGAACAATATCCAACACATTACATACATTACGAAAATAATCATTGAATCATACATCATCAATCACATTACGACATCAATATGCAACACAATAAACACATCAAATACCAATAAAATCTATGTATATATATGGAATACAACCATCATTAAAAAAACATCTCATCACTGGGGCAACTCCCTACATCATATACAACAATACAACTCAAATATCATGATCACTATCACTCTAGGGTATTGTGAGAGCCCTTGATCTTGATGCCTCACCACTAACTCTATCTCATGGGTCGTGACCTTGATACCTCTCAACCTACCTCTGCAGTAGTGTGACCTTGGTAGACATATCTGCAAACCGCACTTGTAACTCGACGTAACGTGTAAACACATCTTGTGCCAAGGGACCACCACCCACCACTTCTTTGACTCATCGAGTCTCCTCATGTGCCTCATCCCTCTTTCCTAGCAACACAAAGGCACGTACTTTCTACTATGGCTATAGGCTTAAACAAATAGGCATGCTCATCCACAATGGTGTCAACACGCTCTAAGCATCCCTCCGCCCGTAAGTACATCGTGGGAAAATTCCTCGTCAATGTGCAGATGGATGTTTCCACTATCAAAGACCAATATTCATCCCCTACAAAACAAATAAAACAACATGTCAGATAAATATTGCTATTACATAAGCAAACAAAAAAACACATAACATAACTATACATAGATATTAATGCTCCGCTATAGCCGCTGCCACATTTTCGGGGGAATGTGCTTCCCCTCTCCTCCTCCTCCCTATGGTAATCATATTACGTATGTAAACAATGGAAATAATAATACCCATCAACGTGTCACTCACCATGCATAGTACTCCTCCATACACTCCGTGTCATCTAAATCTATCATCTCTATTTTCGCGTCTACCTCATCTAGTCCGGGTGGTACTAGCTACTCTCCTGTGGGCCCTAGTCTTTCTATGACCCTCCTAGGTGCTCGATATCTCTCAACCATATATATATCTCATGGGGCACGTCTTGAACCATGCCAAGCTATCATGATACTATCTCCACCTAGAATAGCTTGGCCACTCCTAGAAATTGGGTCCTCTAACCAAATAGTCCTATGTATACACCATAACTCTACATCATCCTCTGGTCATCCTCCATAATCACGGTATGGCCTCCATATAACTTCCTGGGCCCATCCTATCTATATGGGGCCTATAAATATCTGATTTCCATCTTCTTCGACGTAAATCAATATAGGTATCTATATAGGAGGGCCAACACACATCATTCCCACACATATCTAGTACTCTCCACCTCTATCAGATGGCATATGTTGTGCATATTATACAATATGCTCACACATCCCCATCTTCTCGTAATAGATGAAGTAATAACAACGGCTATGAACTTCTACAAACACGGAACCCCATACCTTAAGATAGTGTCCAAACTATTATGAGCTTCAAGGTAGGTATTATGTCTCTCCATATCCTTCAATAGCATAACATGTACTCTCTTCCCAACAACCAAGAACCACAATATAGGATATACATACTCCAAAGTAACTTTGATCTCACCCGTAGGAAACCAAAATGTACATGTATCCGCACACCATATCTCACATAGTGTAGTCAACATAGGAATATTGTGGGGCACATTCCCATACGTTCTATGTGCCATAAGATAGCACAGTCAATAACATCCCAATCATCATCTGATAGGACCAACCCAAGAAAATTACTCATATGACAACCACCGCAAAATTCCCTTGAGTGAATATCCCTCTACACAACATAAACTAACAACAAAACCAACGTTAGAACACTATAAAAATCCAAACACATTCACTAACCACATAACTATGCACTAGAAATATGAATTTCACCATTGTAGACCATATACACACTTTCTGGACTAGGGCACCCAAATGCAGGACTAGGGCACCCAAGAGCAGGACACTAGCACCTGTGTCCGAACGTTCTGTCCCAGGGCACTAGTGCCCTCTCCGCTCTTGTCCAGGTCTCAAATGCCAAGAAAATTAAAAATATCAAATTTTCAAAAATCAATAGAAATTGATACCACACCATACATTTTTCAAAAAACAACACACTCACCAACTTTGTTGTCGTATGTAATGTTATGGCGGTCGCTACTTTCTCAAATCAACTAAGACATGTTTCTCTCACTTACAACATCTTCCTACACTTAGAGATCAATCTCACTTGCGTAAAAGATAAATGACGTGACTAATCACTTTGTCACCTTACTATTTATAGTTACCTTTTATCACCTACTTTACTATGGTCATTATTTTGTGCTTATTCTCGCAACTAATGCATGCTACATGATTTTTGTCATATCTCGAGCTTTTTTTACTCGATTTACACCCCATTTGCAGAGTTCTTTTCTAAATTCCACCTAATATCATATAATACACATGACACATGCATCAGTATCTCCCCTTGATGTGTTTTTCACTCAATATATACACATTTTGGCATTTTCTATCACATCCTATCTATTTCAGCTTACTTTCGGCTCATCGTTCATTCTTATAATTACTTCCCCTTTCTCCAAAAAGGGGGCATACAATCGGGGTCATCTTACTATTCCCCTTATATCACCATGTGATAAATCAACACTACCAATTCGATAATTTCAAACATTTACTAATACATTATGCAACATTTCACCATAGATTTCCCCTAATGACCTACCCTTGGGGAAACAAACATGCATTCCCTCTATGTAAAATTTCATCACTTCCTCATAATTACCTAACTTGGGTCAACAAACATTAAAATATTTCCATGCAATCATTCACCAATCTCTATCGATTCCCCCTAATGACCTAACCCAGGGGAAAATAGTGTAAAATATCTCTACGAGTAATCAATCAATCAACGCGTTCAAATATATAACAATCAAAATCATATCATTTAATCAATACAATATAAAAAAATTGGCCTCCTAGATGACCTAACTTGGGAGTTACATGTGTTACTTTCCCAGATGACCTAACTTGGGAAGTTATTCTACATTTTGTGTTTGCTTCCAGATGACCTAAATTGGAAGCCATCATACATTTTGTGTTTTCTCCTAGATGATCTAGACTTGGAAGCCATCACATTGTGGTGACACCCATGGAGTGGGGGAAAGAGTTCCTTTCCTATACCACTGTCATATGAGTCTATTGTTTGATCAAAATTATTTGAATCCAAAACCACAAGCAGGCTTGAAAAAAGGATACAGCTTGAATCATTTTTTGATCCAAGGGAAACTCTATTTTTTTATAGATTCATTTTCTCTTTCTTCCGTGATATTCGAGAAAGATAAAAATATATGTTGTCACCAAATCAAGGCACCCCCGAATGTCCTAAAAGTGAACATGACATTCGGTGTGATTAGGACACATGGGATCACCTCTCAAGTGGGACTTGGGCTTGAGGTGAACCTCCGAATAAGGTCAGCTTCCTCTTCCTAAACTAAGCACTACACTACTCCTAATGCAATAAAAATGGCTGACTAGACCTATGCTAACATTTCAAGGGATCAGGGAGATATATTTGCAAGGAAATAAAACCTATACTAGAAGTGGTGATGCACCAAGAAAGGGTGTTGCTAGACAAAATTTTGGCTTTCTAATGAAGAGAGATGATCATGAGAAAGAATGACATGCATTACAAACCCACTTTTACATACAGTAATTCACTCCTTGATAAGCACAATGACCTCCAAAACTTGCAAAAGAAACCTTGGTTACACAATTTACCTGAAAACATGAGAGAGGTAAATAGAAGCAAAAAAATCATTAAAGGACATGTATCTGATCACAAAACATAATTCTCATTACTTCCAGCACTTGCACAGTGCATCATTACATCGGGGAAGATTCATAGGCTTCCATTTACAATTTGAGAAGAAAGGCTTGAGATCCTACAAATTCACAACATCTCAGCTTGTGAAGAGAGGGGAAGCTTAGAAATAAAAATGTCTAACTTGTCCAACTTGTATGACATGTTGGAACCCCTTGGAATGAGCTTCCAACTTACATTTATAGAAAAATTTTGAGTTGTTAAGAGAAAGAAGGAGAAACCCTAGAATCTAGGCCAAAATGTAGGAAACAATTAATCATTGTTGTTGGCCATGTTTGCTCATTTATTGCACCTCCACCTTTCAAGGCACCATCCAAGGAATGAAGAAAACTGAAATTCTGGAATCAAAACTTTTGAAAATCTATATTCTCATGGCTCCATGGCGTAGCTCTCTTTCTCCCAGTTCCAACAACTACAATTTTGTAAAAAAAGACATTCTCGGGAGAAATTTATAGTCTTCTGAGTAAACTTTCCTGTTCAAGAATTCTAGGACACTGTGCTCCATTAGCTCTCTAAAAATGTCTTCGTAATGCTCGAATAAATTCAAATATTTATTTTCTCCATTTGATAAAAATTAATTTTTTAACCCCTTAGAGTCCATGGCGGGACCCCTGGTTTCATTCTTTTCATTAGGGAATGTTTGTACTATGGTTTATAACATAGCTTAGTGATTGGCTCGCCGAGTGGCTGGTGAGCTACTCCATTTTCCTTCGCAATGAACTCTACACATTTAACCGAGTGAGCCATCCATTTTACATGGCGAGCTATGCTTATTTCTAAACTAACTCGCTTCAAGTGTGGTCGAGCTATCATGGCTCAGTTTACAAATTCCCCAACATCCTTATTTACATTTTTATTGGCTTACCACTTTGCCTTGGTCTACCGACTGCCGATATCCCCACCGAGCTCCTCGAGAGCACCTCATACACATCACCTCGGACTTCCCCAAAATCTACATTGAATGACTCGGTGGGTGCCTTCATATTGACCGAGCTACGTGGAATGTGCACCGAGTTACTCAGTTTGGGCTCCTCCCTTGATTTGCTCGGTGGTCAATTAACTCTTCATGCAACCCCATATTGACTTAGTCCACTCATGCATGGATTCCATGTGTGACTTGAATGGGCTAACGGTTCCTTCACCCTACGTCTCACCGAGTTAAATGGAAAGCATCCCAACATGTCATCGCTTCTAACTCTGAGCTCCAACCGTCTCCACAACCTCCAACTCCCGAAAACCTAAAACTCTAAATTTGGAGTTTTGGAGTTTTGGGCTTCAGAACTATTCAACTCGCTCAACATTTTTGATCCCAAAAAAATCTGAAATCCCAAAACAGTTAACCCTGAAAAATGACTTTGAAATATATGCCAAAGAAAAATGTAATTGGGCCTAGCTCGTTCTCTGCAATATTCCAAACTCTGACATCAGATCTCGAACTGCACTTGCTTCATTCAATGTCAAATTCTTCAACCTATGTAAATATTTTTACCTCTCCGTTATGACTCAGTTCACCAAATTCTGCACTGAGCCATCTACCCAAACATTCCTCTTGAGGTCTCGTTTGCATCAATGATCAGTTCCATAGCTCAGCCACTGAGCTCGAGATCTCATCTATGTATGCATAGATGACTCGATTGTGTGCATGGATCCTACAATGGGTTCAAACCAAACATCTCAATTGGCTCATTTTCCATGCTTTGCGCAATAATCTCATCATTCAGTGATCTTCTCGAGCTCAAACTTGAACCATTCGAAATGATACATCTACCTTGAGCTCCTGCAAATATCCACCTTCTAATTTCATTCAACCATGTGCTCATGCCAATGTGTCGAGTTGTGCATTACTTGTATCAGCTCGACAACACCACTTCTCATGAACTCCACATTTATGTCATGTGATGATCCCGTGTAGGTTCTTATGTTTAGAGCTACAAAGGTGAGACGAAGCTTCCTCAGAGCAGGCTCAAACACTCAATTTTCATCATGCCCCTCCATTATCTAGCTTGACTTACCGACTTTTCTTCTTCCCTCGGCCTAGCTCATTGAGCCAAGCCATTTTTGTGTTAAAACTAGGCTTTACGAGCTCCTTTGCTACGTCCCCAATCCTCTAGCATATCTGACCTGTGCGCCAAGCTTTCATCTATTTCTGAGCACTATCTTCCATGAGAAATTACTCTGCAACCTAAGCCACGTCTACTATGATGAGTCAAGCTGTAACATGACTCGCGAGATCCTTACCTGTATCTCGGTCCAATCATTCACTGATATCCTTCTTCTAATGCTCGTTGCCTCTACAAATTTTATTTCATTTTCTACCTGAGCTTGGCCTGATTCGGGTTAGGATTCGCCTCATGAACACCACTGCTACGGGCTTTCTTAAAACTCCAAAATGAACTTCCTCTTCGTATACGAACACCCAAATTACGAATTTATTATTCTTACATCCCATTTGCACCTTACGCTAGTTCAGAATCCTATTCATCAAAATTCACAGTGGCTCGCTCATTATTTCCGTGCTCAACTCTGTCAAATACCGTTCAATAAAGTGCCTTGGAAATTTCGAGCTGCCCTCAGCTCACCACTATCACTGTAAACATCTCTGCAAACTCGACTATATCCTTTTCGTGGACCTAGTATTTCCAACTTAAACTTCATTTTCACGCCCAAGCCATAACAACTCAATCACGGCTTGCTCAAATATATGGATTACTCTACTCAATCGACCTTCCTGGTCTTCCATGTATTTACTGTGGCTCACCTCATGATCATGTTTCCTTTGTGCAATCGTTGGCGCAACTTGAGTCATTAGATGATTAATTGGTATGCTTCATGCGTGAGTTTGGCTCATATGCATACCATTCCTATTTCCGGTTGAGACAACATCGATGACCGAGTTCCATCCTGCACAAGTCAAACCACACAATCTCACACTTAATTTGGTTTCCATGGTAAGTTTCTTCGACGACTCATCTTCAATATGACCTTTTTTCGTTACAATCACTACCTAAGGGTCTATCAACCAGCTCGATCAGACCAACCATGGTGATTTATTCTTCAGAATTACCGACATGAGCTACTAAAATGCTCACCCAGTGCGCTTGATTCATTCCTCATTTTATTGTGTTGAGTGAGCCATTTTCAATAGCTCCTAACAAGCTCTCTGACACGTTGACCAAACCTAAATGGCCGAGTTGACCTTACCCTACAACTCGTTGAGCTCAAAACCTTGCGACCTTATACACACCTTGGAACTCAATTCATCTGGTCAATCATTCAAGTGAATCATTCCAAATCATTCATAGTGATCAATTCCATATTAAGATCAACCCCATGTATAACTTGACCCCGCCAACATTGTTATTTTCACTAATTCTTGCAAATTCCTAAAAACAGATCGACCGAACTTACCTTGAGCACTATGTGATGAGCATAATAAACTAAACGGAGCTTGATCCCTTGCACTAAGAACACCGAGTTGAGTTGTATTCATGTCTTCATAATCACACTTATCATCTATGAGCTTCGATCGAGCCGTTATCCCCAACTCGACCAAGGTGGACACCTTTCTTTGGGCTCCCAATTCACTAACTCGGCCCCTCTTAAATGCCTCACACATCGAGCTCAAGCTCATATTGAGACATAGTTAATGAAGCTCCTAAAAACTTGTGCAAGCCACGAGTTAATCCATACTTCATTATGTTGAGTGAAGCACCGAGTTGAAGCTTCACCTAGCTCGATGGGACTCGACTCCATCATAACATGGTACAAATTACAAAATGTCCCTTTTGACACAATTTTTAAAATTTTGCAATAACCCTTTGAATCTTTTTAAGGATTTTTTCAATTCGAGGGCATTATGTAGATGGAGTAGAACACACTAATTGTAACAATTTTGGTTGTGTTGGGTAAATGTGAGTCCTACAGAGCCTAGTGTACACTCTCTGAGCTCCTCAAAATCTAGAAGACGGAAAACATCTTCTAAGAATAACACATCTTCCTAGAACATTAAAAATACTCCCTAAACACCAAAATATGCCTACCACCTAAAAATTTTCTGTGAGATTCTTTTCCGGTCCTAAGGTCCAAAGGCCTTTATTGTTCAATTTTGTCGCGAGGGCCGAAATTGGATAACATTTTAGGTGACCTCTCGGGGTTTATTTCATGCTAATCCTAGTTCCAGTAGCCTTGTCTATCCATTGGGCATGGAGTCACTGTAAGTTATCCCAAAACTGATCCTGAATTGTGAATTTCACCTTCCAAGTTAACTGAATATTACTACATCCTACATCCCAAACTTGGAATGACTACAGAAATGAATGATAATAAATGAACCTAACCTGGAACATAATGTTGCAAGTACAAAACACACTGAATCAGGTAATGGCCTAGCTTAAAACACGTTACGAAGTTTTGAATGAAACATCTGCTAAATTGGAACATTATGGAACTCTATGGAGTATTGATTCTTTTCCCTTTTTCAAAATTTCACCTTCGACACGCTATGCAAGAGAAATGATAAAACACAACACACAAATCTGAAAACCATACATGCTTCAAATGAAACATGTAGAGTGTGCAATGCACTTATTCTATTGAAAGCAAACCTATTACTACCCTACACTAACCAAAAGCACAGTGAGCTAAACAAACCCTACAACTGGTTGTGCAAAATAACTTCCTGTCCTTACAATGGGCAGCCATGAAGATGATGTGATAATAGACATGGCTGAAATTGAGAGTGAAAAACTGAAACGAGCCCAATTCTCCACTTGGTCCACTAAGGTATCAACTAGAAAGAGAAAGAATTCCTCTTTTAGTTTCTATGCATTTGTTTTGTAGAGGCATTGTAGCTGATCCTCATAATTGTGAAACTCATCCTCACATTCGGAATGAATGTGACTGGTTCTGGCTTCAATGAAGCCAAGTACCTGATAGGACATGGTCTAACCCGTTGAATATTCTTGCTTGTCTGAACTTCAGTTTTAACAAGAAAGTCTTGCTGAAGACATCCTCAAAAAGATTGTTATTCGCGACCCGATTTCCCCCTTGTTGCCTATTTATAAATAACTGATCTTTTACCTAGATGGATGGTATTGCAGTGATATTTCCCTCATTTTACATGGGATTTGAAATTTCAAACCTCCCTATTTTCAGCTTTTGAAGATTTTTAGGGGAAGAAAAATTTCAAGAATACTTTCCTCCATCACAAAGTTGTTAACCAAAACAGGTTCCGTAACTGAAAACAGAAACCTCTCCATGGGATAATCGTCATCCTATGTTTCTAGATCAGTCCTATCTTATCGTATGTGTTCCTCCTTTATGTGTGATGGAATAATCACTTCCTCTAATTCTGATGTAAAAGGAGAGTTATGAGTAAGAAGTTGTTCTTGAGCATGTCCCTCCACTTCTCTCGACACTTTACTTTGGAAAAGAAGTGACAAAATAGCAAATTTTTCAAGTTCCATAGGCTCTTTTCCATCAAAACATTCTTCCAAATCTGATAGATAATTTTCTTCTTCATTCTCTAACTGTATCAAAGGCTCCTCCTCAATCTGAGTATCCTTCGAACTAGAACCTCCTTCACCTTGATATTCTTCATTCTCAAACATGAAATCAGAAAGATCAAATTCCTCTAAAAAATCAGATTTTTGAGAAGGTAGAGAGGAAAAGGATTAGAAAGCTTTTGCATGGTCTCATCCGCATTCTCAATCTTTGAATCCTCCTTCATCTCATGAAACCTTTTGTGGCTGATTGTAACATCTAATGATGAATTTGGAAAGATGTTACCACCTTCCAGAAGTGATGCAAGTTCTTGACATGCATGGAAATTAGGATCATTGCACTCATTAGAATCAGCTAGTACACTTGAGAATATTTCTTCTTTAACTTGCACATGCTCTTCTATTACTGATTTTTCCACCTTTGGTGATTCAAACTCCTCTAATGGAATTGAGCCAATATGAATACTACATTCTGAACAAGTAGACTGCTGGTCCTCCTCGTTCAACTCTAGATTTGTTTCTAGCACAAAACTAGTTTGTTCTACTTGTTCTTGAGCCTCAACTTCTGTAGAAGGTTTAGTCAGGAATGAAGTTTGCTTGATGTTAAGTTTTGTAGCCCATTTCTTCATATTATCTGCATGCTCTCTTTTTCTATTCTCTTCAACCATATACTCCTCCCTTTTTCTCATTTCTTGACGATGTTCCTCCCAAAATGGATTTGGGACTACAAGAGGAGGGGTGGGTTGGGATTTAACTGATTCCCTCACTGTTTGAGGAAGAGATTCATTCTCTTGTCTTGATGGCCCTTGTAGAAAAGAGGGAACTTTAGAAGGACGAGGCATGGAAGATTCATGATGGAATGGAGGAATAGATGATGAAGTAGTGAATTCCACCTCAGGGGTAGCAACTAGAAGGTTAGGACCATGGGGCTCAAATTGCAACTGCATGGATGGAAACATGGGAAGAGGGTTGTAAGGTGGTAATGCAAGGACCTCCCATTGACATGATTGACTAACATTACATTCATGAACGTCTCTTTTCTTGATCCATTCTCCAACTTGAGTCATCATCTTGATTATGAAGTGAAGCTTTTATTGAGGATTAAGCTCACATGGTATAGGGCCAGTCCATGGGTATGGAATGTTGAAGCCAATATAGGCTGCCTTTGTCATTTCATTGATTCTTATTTGCATCATGTTATACTCCAACTCTCGAACCTTCTTCTGTAAGTGATCTTCTTTAGGTGTACAATAGATCCTAGAATATTCATGTCAATGTTCTTCAATAGCCCCCGTCTGGTGGTGACCAAAATGATCTGCATCTTGCTCATGGGGACATGCATGCTCAAACTAGTATTCATCATGAAACTGGTCTGGAGGTAAATTAAAATATATTGAAGATGGAAAGTGTTGTTGTTGGTACAAGTGGGAACTCAATTGTGAAAAAAAAGTCATGATTGCACAGATTCATGAATGGGAGAAAAATGGAAATATGTTAAAGGAAACTAGATGGAAATGGGTGAAAAATGAAAGTCTGCAATACAAAGAGTAGGGTACTTTGACCAATGGAGTCGCTGGTTGTGCTTGGTAATACTTATTAAGGCTTAAATTTCACTAAGAGAAAAACAACTTAATGAAATGAAATGAACACAATACACACACCAGTTGAAAAGTGTGGCTAAGATATTACAATGGGATAACTATGAAATGTAGAATTTTCACCTATTGTCCCACCGAGCATGCCAAAAAATGTTGTCACCAAATCACTACACCCCTGAATGGCCTGAAAGTGAACACGACATTCGGTGTGATTGGGACACATGGGATCACCTCTCAAGTTGTGGGACTTGGGCTCAAGGTGAACCTCCGAAGAAGGTTGGCTTCCTCTTCCTAAACTAAGCACTACACTAATCCTAATGCAATAAAAATGGATATCATTGCATTAAATTAATGTGATGGATATCACTATGTTACAAATTTTAAAATTTCATAAAAAAATTAGTGACGTGAAAATTTACGACAAAATTAATACGTGGAGCTCGGCAAGCCAACCTCGGATGGTTGTTTTAGTGTGGTTCTCACTGAATGACATGGATCATTCAGTGAATAACTCCTCACAACAATTATCTTATGTTGTCCCTTGAACTCCACTTATTATGGATGTCATGATCAATATGGAATTAAGTTGTGTTATGATGCAGAAATTTTCCATCTAGCTAGTCTTGTTCCTCTATACCAACTTATGTTGGCTACGGGGAATAAATTGACCACGTGATTATGAAATATGTTACCTGATCTCTTTCTCTCTCATAGGTAACCTAAGCTAGCACAATTGTGCTCATCTCACTTTGGATGGACAATTTTTGTATTGTTATATGTCTTTAATTAATTTAACTTGAACAAATGATTCAAATTTTGATAACGGAACCAAGTGACATGGTGATGGGACATGTTTCAAAGACTTTGTGCAGTCTAGAAACAGAGCATGTAATGCATGAATCATAAAATTTGGCCGAAGTAGTGTATGGTAGTACACTTTCAGGTTCACCTAGTTCTAACTAAGAGGGTGATGTCAGGTGGGATTCGATTGCCTGAACCCTAGGTAGGCACTTTGAAAAACACTTGAAAATAAATTCTAAGAAGGGAACTAAAAATTATACTTTGTGTACTTGACTCGAAAAAGAGCACCTTATGGGGGATCGAGTAGGATCTAGTTGACCCATGCATATGCACATGTTTAATTGATTTGTTATCTAAATATTTACAATTATTTGATGTTGGATTTAAATGTTAGTTTGTACATTTAAATCATTGAAGGCATATGTTTAATTTGGGAAACAAAAAAATTCCCATAGTTATGGTGTTGGAAAGTGGTTGTTACATTTTGGTATCGAGCTGAAGGTTATAGCTCTTGGACCTATTAATTCCTTATGCTAACTAAAAAATAATTTCTTGTCTAATATAATAACATGGTTAGAACAAGAGGAAACGTAGCAAATAACCAACCTGTAGGTGGTGATGCAACCACAACGCAAAAGTTGGATGAGATTATCATTGTTGTTCAAGATACACGAAACTCATTTGTTGTTTTAAAACAAAAAGTTATGGTAAATAACAACGGTAATGATAGTGATGGTAGTGAACCATCTCATGAGCAGCCAAATGCTGATAACAACAATGTTGTCGATCCTAATGTTGGGAATAACAATAATGTAACAAACCCAAATGCTAGAAATCGACCTCAAAATAAGAGGGCATGTTTGGCAGCTGAACTATCAAATGATATCAAGAGGATCAACCCACCCAAGTATGATGGAACTACCTTTGAAGATGGATTCAAGAACTGGCTCAATGAAATGGAGAAGTATTTCATCATTCGAAACTTCTCGAAAGAAACAAAAGCTACTTGGGGAGCTTATCAACTCTCCAAGGAAGCATCCTCTTGGTGGGACAATCGTAAGGTAGAACTGAGTATTGATGAGTCAAATCTGACTTGGGATCAATTTAAGATATATTTTAGGTAGCATTGGTTGCCACAACTATATTATGATCAAAAGATGTCTGAGTTTCAGACATTAACTCAAGGAAGATAATGACGGAATATTGGGAGAAGTTCACCAAACTTCTGAAGTATGTTCCCCAATATCAAACTGATGAGAAATTTTGTATCCGAAAGTTCATCATGGGATTGAATCCTTCCATAGGGGGTGAATTTGATGTTCATGGACCATTAACTATGGAGGCTATCTTTGAAAAGGAAATTAGACTGGAACATAAAAATAGGTAATTTATGTACACAAGGATTGAAATAGTAATAACTTTGTGAATTCACCTTCATCCTTAACACTAAAAAAGGTGGGATGGAAAAAATTTGGTAATAAGAACCGAACTAGAAATGGTAATAAAATCACAACATTAAAAAATGTTGCAAACAATAAGAAGAATGGATAGAATAATACAACGAGTGTAGAAAGTAAAACTAAAAAGAAAGGAACTATTGGGGGCTGTTATATTTGTGGACTAGACCTTTATGTAAACAACTATCCAAAGGAAAAATGATAAAAAAACAACAGCACCACATCCATGCAACAATAACTAATAAGCAAACTGAAAATCAAGCTACACCTATAGAAGTTACAAGTAAGTTATATGGATTATTTGTGTACCCATTTTATTTGATACTAGTGCTACTGAATATTTTGTTTTAACAAAATTTTCTTCTAAACTTAAAAGAAAAGATAGATTTATGAAAAACACATGGTCTATTCAGTATGTAAACAATGTTGTCCACATTGTTAAGCAATGCCTATTTGGCACAACTCTTGAATTACACAGCTTTACTTATGGATTTGACCTATATTTAGCCCTTTAGGCTCATATGACATAGTCATAGGCATAAACTGGTTAGCTTAGCATAAGGAAACTATAGACTACCTAGAAAAGAGAATTAAATGCCTTGATGACCTGTAGAAAATAACATAAATTCAAGGAGTAAAAAGGGGTTTTTCAGTTAGAAAAATCTCATCCATGTAGCTAAAGAAGGATAAAAATAAAGGTTGCATGTTATATGCAGGTAAAAATTCTAGAATCAAGTGAAGAAGGTAATATTATGGTAGAAGATCACCCATTGTTACGTGAGTACAATGATGTCTTTCTAGGAAGAACTAACTAGTCTTCTACCTAAAAAATAATTTGACTTCACTATTGATATCAAACAAAGAACCAATCCAATATCTAAGAATCCTTACAGAATGACTACCACTGAACTTGTTGAACTTAAAACAATTGCATGAACTTTTATCAAAAGGATTGATAAGACCGAGTTTGTCACCTTGGGAGCACCGGTTATTTTTGTTAAGAAGAAATATGGAACACTCAAATTATGTATTGACTATAGAATGCTCAATAAATCAAAAATCAAGAATAGTTACCCTCTTCCAAGGATTGAAGATCTATTTGACCAGATGTGTGGTGCATCGATTTACTCTAAGATTGATCTTGCAGTCCTGGTACCATAAAATGAGAATAGAAGAAGAATACATACATAAAAATGCCTTTAGGAAAAGATATGGGAATTTTGAGTTCATTGTACTACCATTCGGTCTAATTAATGCTCTAGTAGATTTTATGAATTTAATGAACAATATCTTTCAAGAATACTTGGAAAATTTTGTGCTTGTATTCTTGGATGATATTCTCATTTATTCTAAAAGTGTTGAAGAGCATAATGAACATCTAAGGATTGTACTTGAAGTATTAAGAAAGAGGAAATTTTTTGGTAAGTTTTCAAAATGTTCATTTTATGAGAATGAGGTACAATACCTAGGTCATGTAATAAACAAAGATGGAATTTTTGTAGATCCATCAAAGATTGCAGCTATAATTGATTGGTTAGCTCCTAAAAATGTGCATGAAGTTAGAAGCTTCATGGGAATATTTGGATACAATAAGAAATTTGTAAAATACTTCTCAAAAGTTACTTACCTAATCATTTCACTGCATAAAATGGATAAGAAATTTATTAGGAATGATAAATGTGAGAGTGCTTTTAAATTTTTGAAATAGAAACTAACTATAGCACCTATTTTATTAATCTTGGATCCCAATGGGGACTTCACGGTAGTAACAGATGCCTTTGTGATGGGTTAGGGGTATTCTATTACAAAATGATCATGTCAAGTGCATATGAAAGTAGAAAAATCAAAGTACATGAGCTGAACTATGCTCCCCATGACTTGGAGCTTGTTTCCATTGTACATACTTTGCAAATATGGAGACATTATCTTTTATGGAATCCCTTTGAGCTAAAAATAGATCATCTCGGGTTGAAATACATCTTCACACAACCAAACTTGAATGCTAGACAACGAAGATGGTTAGAATTTTTGTCTCAATATGATTTTGATATCAGCTATATAAAAGGTAAAGAAAATTGAGTGGCAAATGCGCTAAGTCATAGGAAGCACATTTCCACCCTTGTAACCTTGAGAACCCAATTCAAAGATGAGGTAAAGAAAGTAATGTTAACATATTCCTATTATTAGTAAGTCAAAATAGTGCTTACTGCAGATTCCAATGATAAGAGATACAAAGGATTCATATTCGATGACAAAGGAATCCTAAGGTATGAAAATTAGGTTTATGTACCCTTAGAAAATGAACTAAGGAAGAAAGTGATAACTAAATTTCATAATGCTCCTTATTCTAGACATCCAAGAGTGAAAAAATGCTTTCTGATGTGAAACAAAAATATTTTTATAAAGGGATGAAAAAGGACATAGTAGATTATGTGTCTCATTGCTTGGAATGTTAGTGTGTAAAGGTCGAACATATACACCAAGTTAGATGCTTGTACCCTCACAACATTCCGTAGTATAAATGAAAGTAATAAACATGGATTTTTTTAGGGGTTGTCAATGTCTAAAAATAAACAGGGTCTCATTTTGGTTATAGTTAAAAATTTGACAAAAATAGCTCACTTTATCCTTGGGAATCTGAAAGATGATTCACATATTCTTGCAAAATTATTCTTGTATGAAATATTTAGACTACATGGTGTACCTGAGCTAATAATTTCATATCGAAACCCAAGAATGAATTCATGTTTTTGGAAACTTTAAATGCAACCTTAGTAACAAAACTGAATTTCAGTTCTGCATACCATCCAAAACAGATGGAAAGACTGAAAGGGTAAATCAAATTATGGAAGACATTCTTAGGATGCACTACTTGGATCAATAGTACAAGTGGAGGAATATCTTCCTTTGGTCAAATTTTCATATAACAATATTTACCACTCTTATCTCGAAAATGGAACCTTTCGAGGCATTGTATGGAAGAAAGTGTAGAACACCTATTAGTTGGGATAACATAGAAGATAGAGAGGTAATAGGACCTGAAATTCTAACTAAAATGGAACAACACATTAAAGTAATCTGTGAACGATCAAAATAAATTGCGGATACGAAATAGACTAATATGAAAAGAGTTGATAAGAAATTTGAACTTGGAGATAAAGTATTTTTAAGGGTCAAACCTAAGAAAAGTTCAATTTATTTTGGAAAATCATCCAAGTTAGTCACCTCACTTCGTAGGACCTTTCAAAATCATTGAAGTGATTAGCCATGTGGCATATCGATTAGCATTGCCTCCCACATTGGCTAGGATGCATGATGTTTTTTTACTATTTCCTTGCTTAAAAAGTATGTTTCAGATTTTTTGCATGTGCTAAATTGGAATTTCTTACAGTTCAAGACCCGTGTCATCACAAACCCATAAGGGTGATGGAAACTTGAAAGATGCACTTGCAAAACAGAGATATAAGTCAATGAAATTTCCAATGGGACCAATTTTCTCAAGAAAGTACAACTTGGGAGAATCTTGAAGAAATACAAATTTATTTTCCGCACCTATTTTAGAAATAAAAGATACATTTTTAAATGATTTTATGATACATTATGTTTTCTATGACTGAAAATTTATTTTTAATTTTTTTTTACGAGAAAAAAACTTGGAAAAATTGTTGTTACAACCAACATAACGTTGTTTTAAATTTCTAAAAACTTGAATTTTTGCAATTTTCCAGCTTTACTATTTATATTATTTGATTATTGAATAAGTATTTTATTATTTGAATTGTTTAAAAATATGTTATGATGAAGTAAATAATCGGGATGATGATGCTTTTAAGGGGAAAGGTATGTAACATCCTCATTGGTTTGTTTACCTTGTTGTGATAAGAGTGGTGGATTTATGACATACTTCTACAATAGGCCTATATTCTTGTTCAATTACTATTCATGATCTTAATATTTTTGCATTATTGTAGTGTTCTTGAAATAATGGGATTAGTACACTAACATTGAATATGTTTGTGTATCATTGAAATGTTGATTCTATTCCATATTTTTCTATTACATTGTTGGACTAATCCTAGCAAGTTCATGTATTCTAACTCATACTTTTCTAGTGTCACAATATGTTGCTATATCAGATTGATCTGATGACTATGAATAGGTATGTGAATGAGTTAAATGGGCTAAGGTAAATAAGACCATATTGTTTTATCTTACACTTATTGCCTAAACTATGAGACTGAGGTATGTGGACTGTGATTATATTATTACTGCTACTTACCTTGGGTCTGGATGATAACATTTAGATAGGAAAATTATACTACATGTGTATTGGCAATATGATCTTGTCTATTAAAATGCAGGAGCTAAACAATAATGGTTAGATTGTAATCTATATTGAAGGGTATAATATTTGACCACCCTTAATGCAAACTTTATAAAGTATTGGGCACTATTATGTAAGGCCTAAACCGATGCAAAGCTAAGGTTTATGTTTTGGTCTAAGCTTATGTTGATTACCTTTAATGCTAGACTATATTAAACTTGGGCATAATTATCAAAGAGCCTAAGCTAAGGATAATGGTTATTAGAAATTATTGTGTTTAAAAATTTAGGTGCATTCAAACCCATGAGGGAAAGGCCCAAGTTGATGGGGTGAGTTGGCATCCACCCCTTCGTGGCTTGTACCAGCTTTAATATTTGTGGGGGTCATTTATTATTCACCACTTCCATATGGGAGATAAATTAGTTGGAGGTTCAGTTATCTAAGTGACTAACTTCACTTAGTGATCTATTTGTAAGGTAATATGCATGTCTAAAATTGAAATTAGAAAAAGGATAGGCATGATTTATAGAAGGAGTTATACACATCCTCCGCATGTATTAATTTAATTGAAACTCTCCCCATGACCTTGGGGAAAACACAAGGTGGTTTTGGGAAAAAAAAATGGTTGAGTTTTTTTTTTATTGTTGTTTTTCATTTTGAGGTTTTTCTTGAGCTCTGCATGCTCAAAGATCTCACTATTTTGGGGTTCTCGTTTGTTCGATCTTGTATGCATTTTACAAATGTGAGTAGAGATAATTATGGGATGCATTAATTTCTGGTTTCAATAAATAATGATGGAGAAGTTTGGAGGTCTTTAATTTTTGTGGAATTGATTCTGATTTTGGGCTTGCAGAGAAAAATTGGAAAAAAAGGAGAATAAGTTGGATTTATATTACGGGCATGATTTTTTCTATTTATCCCCGATGGTTTATTCTATTTATTATTTTCATGAATAAAATCTCTACAAAATTTCTTTTGGTTGTTTGTGTTGAAATGGGTTTTTAAGAGATATTTCTATTCTATGTAATGTCGTTTGTTTCAATAATGGGATATGGGTTCAATTATATATTCTCTTGAAGGTTACAAAGAGCCAATGTAACTATTAGAATAATGATTTTCTCGGATATATATTCATGCATAAAACTCTCTCATTAAATCTACGGCTAGTATTTTATTGAATACCTAGTAACCTTGGGTGTCTATTGCTAATAATATTACGAATCATTAGATTTAAACGTGGATATTTCTATAGGTTAATGTTTCGTGAAGACCATTTTAGGTAATTTTTCGTTTGGCCTACTAAAGGTCGACTCACAATTATAGATGTGGTTTGTTCTTTTTTAGACCCATTTGGGTTCTCTTAAACAATTTTTGGTTGAGCAAGATTATGTTTTAGTTCTCGATAATACACCCTATTTCTCAAAGAGAAGGCTCTAGTTGAATCATTGTTTCATCCAAGGGAAACTCTATTTTTATAGATTCATTTTCTCTTTCTTCCATGATAGTCAAGCAAGCTAAAAATAGCCTAGTTAAAACTATTTCGTGGGCGAATCAATGGTTAACGAGAAATGGTTTTGAATCTTTGATAAACATTTACATTCTTCTCGTAATGTAAATGATTGTTTATTGGTTTGGTTCCATATCTCTACAATTGAAACACTTCACCATGAATATTACCCATTAAGGTATATGGATGGTTTATTGAATGCATACATAGATTGGGGTTATCATTTTGCATTATACAGACTTTATTTTTATAATAGTGGTTGTAGGTGTTTATAGCTTGAAAATCAATTAAGGTATTGTGATATTACCTTAATATTGTCAAACTATGTAAGCTAGGTTTTAATGAGATCTATTCTATCTCTCGTGAATGTGAAGCCTTACCTGGAAGTGTCTTGATCCATTTACCATTAAAATATCAGAAACTCTTGGTGAGTTAATCTTGACTTATTTGAGACGTGTTTTCTTAGTAGGTTTTCGATGGCATTTGTATGGTCACTGAGTGTTCATTTTTATGGGTCTTCGTTGGTTGACTTGTAGATGTTCGAAAAGCTTAAGGTAAATAGAAATTATCTTAAGGTCACCAAATAAACACTATTACCCCGCTTACATTATTATTTGTTCTAGGTCAATTGATTTAAGTAATCTATGTTGTATATAAGGAAAGTACGAGGCTAAAAGCACTCGAATACATTGCATATACATATTTTCCTAATTTTACCTTGACATTATATCAATTTAGAGGAGAAAATAATTATATGTTGATGGTTGGTATTTGTTGAGTTCAGGGAAAATAAGGATTCCCTTAGTAAAAATAACAACCAGTTTAAAGGTAAAGTATCGGTTATTAAAATAAATATAAATGCATGTATGAAGGGTATATAGTGAATAATTATTGTTAGAATTACTATGGACTTATTCTAATAAAGGATGACTTGTTTAAAAATGAGGATGATATTGTTTTGTTTTATTATTATTATTTTGTCACTATGAATTTTTCATTAAGGCATTAGAATAGAATGATGTGATTAGATATTGTGAATGCAATTTAAATTATCTTAAGTAAATGTTGATTGATCTTGTGGGTTATTATGTTGTTTATATGATTTAATTATTGCAGCATTTCATTTATACAAATATTAAATGGCATAAATTGTTAAGTGGGAAAGAAAACTTATCTTTCCATTTCATTCGAACTGACCTTTTCTAACATTTTGCAAATTGCAAGATTTAAGTCTACTTGGGATGATTTGTTAAGGCTAGGTTGATTTTATTTAGCATGATTAAATGATGTAATCTTATTTTATTGTTGTAAAGCAAATGGGTTTTTTATTATTAAAGTGTTGAAGGCATTTAAGCCTCGAAGGTTTAGAATAAATTTCTGAAAAGGATAATAAAGTCTAGAAATAGAGCATGCATACATGACTCACAAAATTTGGCCGAAATAGTGTATGGTAGTATATTATCAGGTTCACCTAGTTCTAACTAAGTGTGTGATGTCGATGGGATTCAATTTCCTAAACCCTAGGTAGAAACTTTAAACAAACACTTGAAAATCAATGAAAAGAAAGGCGAGTAACAAGTATAAGTTATGAACTCAATCGAAAGAGAAACTTATGGGGGATCGAACAGGATCTAGTTGACCCATGCATATGCACATGTTTAATTGATTTGTTAGCTAAATATTTGTAATTATTTGATCTGGATTTAAAATTTAGTTTGTAAATTTAAATCATTGAAGGAATATGTTTAATTTGGGGAAAACAAAATCCCATAGTAATGGTGTTAAAAAGGGGTTTTTACATATACCACCAAGTATGTTGTTTTATATATGGATCTTGCATAAGAAAAGTATTCACTAATGACCCATCCCTTAGTCCTGTCATAAGTTTAGTCAGTCATTTTCATTAAGTGTCTTGCATAGTCATTGGTTATTTGCATAGTTCTCATCATCTCTCACAGAGTCTCAATTTTCATTAATTATTTATTTTTCATCTCTATTCTTTGACTAGAGCACTGGCAGGATTAGGGCACCCATGGGTGCTCTGGTCCTTATTTTTAGGCACCCTAGTCCTAGATGCACTTGGGTCTCATTTAGAATTTCGAGGTCGGTCTTTATGGTTTTCCCTCCCATTCCCTTAGGTACTATTTGGCATGTCGGGTCATTAGTGTCAAAATTTGAGCAAGAGATCCCTATATAAACACAACATACTTACTACCTTATGGGTGGACTATTTCTACTAAGGGCTAGCTATCTACTAAGGCAAGGGACTCGCATTTGGGCACTATTTACATCACACACACTACATAGGAAATGGAAGTCTATTCTATTCCATCCACCATTTTTCAATCTATCTAGTTATTTCCCACTATCTCCATGTCATTGGCACTATGGCACCCTAGGCACATCATTATACACACAATCACATAGAACTACATCAGGTTTGAGATGTAGTGTAGCGCTTAGTTATAAAACCACCATTGTGGCCGCTAAGGACAGTCTGACCCCTTCATGTGCATCTTTCTTTTGTAAGGGTTTGATGCTTTGTATGGGGTTTTATAGGTGAATCTTCATTACATAGGTTTATGGTGTCATCAATGAAGCTAGTGCAACATCCATGCGACAAAAAAAGTAAGTTATTGAGAATGCCCAAAGTGACTAACTCAAACTCGTGTTACAGTTGTTTTGTAGACCAGTGCCCATACTACAGCATCGTGGGTGCCCACATGCTCCCTAATCCTCCTTCAGTGCCCCATTCTAGTCAGATCCACCACTTCGCATTTTTATGAGGTGTGTTGCATGACACTTTGTTCCTCCCGTTTACCATCCTCGCCTAGCTCCATATCACTGCGAGGTAAGTTCTATTCAGGTTAGTACTTTTTCCCTCCTATTTTAATTATTTTATTTCATTTAAAATATCAAATAAATTATTTATCAATCATATTTCATTATCTATTACATTGTTTTAATATTTAGATTAACTTCTAAAAATCCATATTTTAGTTAATCATCTCCTATTTTGCCATAGTTTCATTACATTTACACTCTTCTCACTTTCTCAAAACTAGTACCCATCTCTCATCGCTATCAACAATAACTAACATGCTCAAAAATGAGTCTATATAAATAAGAATGACTTCTTCACATGACCTTTGAACTTTCAAAGACAATGACTCTTCAAATAACTCTCTCTTTTATATGTACAAGTGAATGAAAAGGTTTTTACAAAAACTACGACACATTTTGTCTTGTTGCATCTCACATGCAGTAGTTAGACCCTCATGATCTGCAGGTTATTTCAATATACTATGAGGTCAATTTATGGAAATAGAATACTTCTAAACTCCCTTACATTCTGCCATAGTCTGACAATATTCCTTTTATGCCTCTGCTCACCATTTTGTAACTAAAAACTATATTTTTCTTCTAGTAAATGAGAAACCTTTTGTCTTTTAGCACTCCAACCTATGTCATATGTAAATAACATAGATGAACATTATAAAAATTCCTCTACACATTCTTCATAACCTCAGAATACCCCTACTTTTCCATTTTTCTTATAATTTTTATTTGAGTCCTTGAAGTATACTAAGTCTAAGAACTAGTTGATACAATATTTGAGTCTTGAAGAAGAAATTAGTTGTGTGCTCATATTCAGATTACATGTCATCCATGATTCCAAAGACAAATTCCAAGGAAGGTGAGAATGATCTACAACTCCATAGAAAGTTTCACTCCATAGTTATAAGATCAGTTGTGCATGATACTCAAGATAGACAATGTGAGGGTTTCATTTTTCAAAACCATAGTTAGTTGTGTTAGAAATTCAAGAATTTCAACATCATATTTGTTCCAATGCACATGAAGAGTATCTCCTACAAAGGTTCCTTCAACAACCTCAAGCCTTCTTCTACATTTGTTGATGGAAGAACATTATAGTTTAAACCCAAGAATATAATCCTTTTTTACTGTCACAAGAAGCTAGATATAGTCTTCAAAATGAGATGGGATATAAGGTTAACCTTCTATACAAATATTTTAAACTAATTTTATTTGATGAACATTAACTTAGCCAACCTACCATACCAATTTCAATCATCGACACTAAGAACTCGATCATGAAGTTTTAGCATTTTTAGGAATGTGTGCATTGTCTCAAAAGGTACCAATACGAAGTCTTAGTTTTAAGTATTAATCTTAACCTATATTAACTTGCATGATCAACCATATAAGATAAAATTCAATATGGATATTTTCAAAACTTTCACCACCATTAATGTAGAGTTTGTAAGGAGAAAAAAACAAGCAACAAATCAGAATTTCAGTCCACTTTGCTAGACCTACAAGACAATTAAAGAGCAAAGGGAAACTAGGCCTTCACATCACCTTAATAAAACAAATTTAAGCATAAAAAGTTGTATATGACCTGTTTATGAGTTTTACATACATCTCTAACCTTAAACATTATACCTATGCACTTAAACATCCTTCAAAACAGGGTTGTAAACACCCAAACTTGCGAGACAGAGGAAACTCCTTACAAGACTGTCATGTTTGGATAACTAAAACATCACCATATTGATCTATAAGGATTATTCTACAACCCCGAGAGGTTTCCAAAACTTTCAAAACTTAAATTATGACCAAAAACTTATTTCTTTCCTATCGCTCTAGGAGGGAGGTTTGGAGAGAGAACAACCCTGTTGGTAAATTGAATAGAGTTTTTTTTCGCTCCTTTTGACCTCTTGTTTTTTTAAGTTTTTTATTTGAGTGCTATTCAAGATTTCATTCTATGATTTATTTGAAGGGGGGTTTTCAATTTTTCTTGAATGCTAAGAAGTTGAGGTGCCTGGTTTTCATTTTCCCAAAACCTAGTTTTAGTAAAACTTTCTTAACTTGCATAAAATACCTCCTTAGGTCCTGAAATGTTGACCACACCTTCACAACGCACCTTGACATAAATTAAAATGACCAATTTATCATAGTGTGATCTAGAAATCTCTGCCCCATCTCATTTGTGCAACATTAGTTCTCTAGTGCTAGAGAGTGTACTATGCAAACTTGTACAAGTGCTCCAATCACCTCCTTTGGCACTTGTGAATCCTTGTACACCTCATATACCATTATATTATGCTCATGCCATGCTTTTTTTTCATCTCGCATACCTTGTCTCATCATCCTCACTTGCCTCTCGGGATTGTCTTCACTAAAAGGCTCAAGAATGGCCATCTTCATGCTCTATAACCCCGATTCTTGACATGATACACCTCATATGCATGTTATGCTAGCTCATACTACTCCAACAATGATTTACCTACTTTTTTAATCCAAATATCATGTTTCTATTCCAATCGCTTAGTATGGGATCGGGATTAAGTCTAGAACTACTCGAATCTTCAAGAATTTGACAAAGTTAACTTGTTAAAGACTTGTTAACACCTCACACACATCTCATTGACCATCTTGTGGAACCTTCATACAACCTTGGGAGAATACATTCACACAACTTGTTTTCTTGACCATGCACCTAGACCATGCCTGAACACCTAAATACATGACTTGACATCTCATGAAGACACCTAGACCACTTGGGAAGACACCTAAACACCTTGGAAATCATATGAAATCACTAACCACTTGACATCAATGACAACACATGACTATGACATCCAACAATCTCCCCTTTGTCATTGATGGAAACTACCACTAACAAGACCTACACCTACAAGACTTCTTTCTCATGTTTCTTGGTTCACTCTCCCCTTTGACATCTATGACAAAGGTACTTGAATATTTTACATGAAGAAAAATGACAACCAAAGACAACAATGAGTGTATGTGGACTTACTTTTCACAGCTCCCCTATGATTGTACTCTTTCTTCTTGACTCCAAACAACAACAAATTGGTTTCATGAACATATCTTATGCATTAAAATGGATCCCCTTGTCCTAATATTCTCCTTTCTTTGCATTAATTTTGGCCATACATCATACTCTAGTCTTGTGCCACTAAATATTTATGTCAAACATTGAATGCTTTGTCTCCTTTCTATGTTGTCTCACTAATTTGAACTCTAAGCTCATGTACCCGGTTTTAACATGTTATCTAGACTGTACCTTGAACTCCCTGGACTTAGGAAACCTTCATTGAGTTATATTTTCATGTTTTACTATCTTTCCTTTAATAAGCCCTTACTTTCTTACTTTATCCATATTTGTCTCAAAGTGATGTATAGGTCCATAAAACTTATATTTAGTGAATTTTAGTTGAACTTTGACACTCTTTAGGAGTATAACTATCCCATAAAGAATCCTTTCAATGATTCCCCTAGGTATAAACCATCTCTATCTTCTTAATAACATAACATTTGAGCTCTGAACTATGATCGTCACATCAAGAAATTAGTTTCAAAATATGTTTGGGTCCCAAACTGGTTGAACAGTGTTCTTAGTGATATTTATTCACAATTCACAATTATTAGCTTGCAAACACCTTGTTCCTACACTACTACCTCCTTCATGACATGTGCTTGATTTTGGAGAGTTTAAATTTTTTTGATCACCAATTGCTCATCACTTATGTTAATTCATCATGAAAATACCAGTTAGTATTCAATAAGCAGGCTACAAATGTGCATACACATATCTACCCACAAGATATCACTTTTTTGTTATACTTCTACACTATTCAATCACCATATGTGCATTCAATGAGAATATTATTGCTATGTAAATTGTTCATACCTCAGAATTCGTATCAGATCCGGTTAATCCTCTGATTGACTAGTTTGTATCTCATCATGGAAGAATGGTATTTTTGCAAGGGAAGATGTATTGCACTTCTCCCTCGTTGATGGATATATTTTTCTTGTGAAGAATTTAGACTAAATGGTTTATAAAATTAGCGTACTAATATTTTGTTAATGGGACTTCTCTCAAATTTTCCATGATCTGACCCTTATCGGTTATAGAATCTCTGCCTATAGTATTTCTATTTGGTGCAAATCTATACTGCAATTTGGAGAGAAGACGTGTTGAGTTATATAGACGGCCACAAGATTTCTTGTTGAGCTCGACTCACCTCTATCAGACACAACCCGATTCTCATTCTGATCCAAAGCTTGCTTGTGAATTCTCCATTGGAAAGTGTGCGATACATGTTGCAGACATGTGAATAGCTCGGTCTGCACATTGCACGATATTTTTTAAGCATCTGAGAGGAGTGGCTCGGTCTTCTGTCAATTATTGAATCGAGCAATTTTGCTCGAGTTTAGTGAGTTATCACTGGTTCACGGGTCCACGCGTCGAGCTGCGGATGCAACCTATTATCTACACATCAATCTATAGTCGAACCCCACAGTTATAAGTTTTCATTCAAAGGCGAGAACATTTATGTGGAGATCTATGTTATCTATCTATTTACGATAGGGATTTGTGAAAATACCAGCTGAGATTGCATTAACACCTATCTCTCGACCTCGCATTACACCACATCCTTAAACGTGCTCCAATCTATTCAACAAATGTGTTGCATGTATTATCTGCTTGTGTTAGAGATACGAATCCCCTATCATTTGTGTCACGGTTTCATACAAGCCGCCTGAGTCAATGAACCTCCACGTAGCATGTAGATCTGACAGTTAGAAACTTATTCCCAGGTTACAACTATCTACCATTCACGGCTGCAATTCTCGTATATCTGTTGCTCAGCAAGACAGTGACACCTGTGCATTATTGGACACGTCCCAAAAGCTGGGAATCTATTCTATGTAGCTGCAACAAATCACTCTCTTCCTCCTCTAAACACGATACATACATTGATGTTGTTTATGAAATATATTTGTTACATTGACGGCGAAGTGAATATTCTAAAAATTGTGCATGTCGTTTCCAAGTGGCTTCAAGTCTGAGTTATTTGTTAGTCAATTTTTTGTTTAAAGTATCAAGAGTCGATTATGTTTTACACAGTTTTGTTTTTTTAGCAGCGGTCAAAATATTATTGTTGTTTGTTGTGAATTTAATAAAGAGTTAATAAGTCTTGGTATTGTCATAGTATTCATCATTAAAAATATCGCCATCAAAAGTCACTTGGTCAATGTCATAGTTGTCATTGGAAATATAGGTAAAATTTTGAGTCTAAGTCTTTGTTTCATTTTTTATTTCATTGAGTCTTTTTCGTTGCCATATTGTCGAAGTACTCCTAGAGTTGATTTCAAAATGTGTTTTTTTCATCAAAGGAGTCGAATAATTAGTAAAGTCATTTTGTGTCGTCAATTTGGTAAATGCATCATTATATTGTCAGGTTAATCAAATAGGTGATTTTGGGATATTTGTTTGTTGTCATTTTTTATCGTCATCAAAAGTTGTGTCATTGTAAAAATTATGAAAAATAAAATAAAATTACCCCATGGACGCATTTTCGATGTTACCCGATGTCTACAAAATAAATTATTTCACATTGTGGGGGGGAGAAAAAAATAAACCCAATGTGGAATTTATTAAGCGTCCAAGTCAAATTCATCCGACTCGTAGCATGTTGATGGACGACGGAGGCATCGGAGGTTGGAGGTTGATCGGTTACCTCTCATCGGGCCGCAACAAAGGCCACTTCACTGATTTTGTGGCACGTGTGTGAAGTGTGTTTGTTTTCAGTTGTGCTTTTAATATTTCCAAAGATGGTGTGATAAATAAGAACAAAGGTACATTCATGTTCACATGTGTATGTGGTTATTTCTACATAATTCTCTTGATGTAATAACATAGTGAAGAACAAATAGCATAGAGAAATGTAGCATCATGAGTCTTGAAGAGGTTGAACAATCAGATGTGTTCCTGTTCATACCTAGGTTTGTGGTTAGCCTCTCGAAAACATCAAGGTTGTTCAAACGCGTTCGCTTGAGTTCCCACACTAGGTCATATGTGTTCCTTATAGTGATTGGTTGATAAACGATGATTCCTGAGCATGTTCTTATCCTCATCGGTCAAATGTGTTCCCGAAAATTTCATGGTTGATAAGAAGTTGATTTATTCCTTCTTCTACCTCGGTTCAAGTGTTGTACCAAGATCATGAGCAAGCACGGGCGGCAAGTCGCAAAAGGTGTGTGATTGTAATTTACTACCATGTAAACATTAAGGGGGGAATGTTAGGAAAATTAATGTTTACATCAGATAGGTAAGTTATTTAAATATATTATTGTTATGTCATCTCGTGAGTTGAGTGAATTACTCCAAACCCACATACAAAGATAATATAACAAACTTATTATATATATAAAATAAGTTTGTTATATTATCTTTGTATGTGGGTTTGGAGTAATTCACTCAACTCACGAGATTGTTAGATGCTTGTTGAGGAGTTGTTGTACTCAACTTCCTAGAATATAAGATCACTATGTCATACATACATACATACATACATACATACATACATACATACATACATACATGTATGTATGTATGTATGTATGTATGTATGTATGTATGTATGTATGTATGTACATACATACATACATACATACATACATACATACATATGTATGTATGTATGTATGTATGTATATATATATATAAGTGTGTGTAGCAAGAGATTAATAATGAAAGAATATTATTGTTGTGTAAATTGTTCACACCTCGATTTGGTAACTCGTTGAGAATTATTCCTTCATACTAATTTTCATTACTCGATTCATTCTACATTATTTCTAATTTAAGTCTTCTCCCTTTTGGCTAGGGTTTTCAAGATTTTTCTATGGTTTCAAGTTAACATTTAGGTTTTTGATCTTTTCACCTTGTTCATCCCCGAGACGCCTTAACATTCCTTATTATACCTCTTTTAGACAAATTTCACCTCTTCTACACCTCCTAGACTCCATTTTGTATATTTTCATGGTTAGGCCTTCTAGATCTCCTTTGACTTGGGTAACAATTTTTATGCTTGTCTTGAGGACACGGTCTCAATAGCTTCTCACTAATTTATACTTATCCTTTGTGCAAAGATTCATCTTTACCTTTTTCTTACCCCCGATCAAATCACCTTTTGATCTTAATAATACTATCAATGCTTCATTCTTCTTCATACACAACAATCATACTTGTCACTACATACTTGTAGGTTCCTTTGTATTTTTAATCATATGTTATGAACAACACAAAAGGATTTATTACTTCATTCAATAATATTTTTTGATTATGTCCTTCTATCATTTGAACAAGACACTTGCTCCAAGGTAATCAATCCTTGCATTCATAATCCTCAAATGGTCATACACACATCTTATTCTTATTTTAGGATTTTTCTATTCTTTACTCACTAGCTACTCAGAAATTGAGTGTCTTCGGATCATAGTGAACATCTTCCATCTTAGATTATTTATGCCTTTCTTCAATTATTGGTCTAAAGTGGCTAGTAAGATTCAATTTCTTTACTTGAATTTTCTTACTTCAAATGGAATGGCTTTGACAATGAACAAGATGAACACGAGACAAAATCTCATACCTTTTTGAGATAAAATAGCATTGACTTCACACTTGTGTGATGTTTGTTGTACTTGATAATTCCTATCGATCTGTAGTCATGACTGGTAATAGAGCTAACATATCTTATTTATTGTGCAACTAATCTCCTTTCATAAAGGAAAATTGATTTTGCTTTCTCATACAAACTTCAAGATTATTCATTGATGACTTGCAGTGATATGGAACCTTAGGACCTGATGTGTGACATCTTGGATATGCATCATAGTGCAAATTTTACTTTGAATACTTGGGGAGGAATATGAATTATTATGCACACTTGATCGGGACTTGTTGTGAGCAGACCTTAAAAGCTTTGGATAGAATTTGACAAGCTTCATTAGTTCTTTAAAGACAAGGAGAGAGAAAGAGAGAGACGCTTGACACCATTGACTTATCATGAGATGCATTGCATAATTTTTGAGGTCTTCTAATTCCTTTATACATAAGGATGATGATTTAGACATAATTCAATCTTTATAACCTTGACAAAGATAAAACAAACTTTGAGGCTTATTACTCACATTCTCTTTACATGAATAGTCAAGAAGGAAATTTAAGAGATTCAAAGGCACTAGCACTTCAACATGGGTCTAAATAAACATTCCTTAAATTTTTCATACCTTAGCAACATAATGAGGACTTATAATAGCATATTATTATGGCAACTTACTTGCTAGAATATACTTTGGATTACTTGCTTAGCATGGTTATGGAGAATACCTTGATTTGATTTTTGGAAGATTGATGAGTAGTAGACCTTGCTTATTTTAGCTGATATATGCCTTCTATAATCCTAGAGAAGGCACACTGCCTTGATGTATCACCTAAAAATAGGATATAGTCATCATAGCAACATGATGACTCAATTATTTCCCTTCTTGTCCTTAGGCTCTTTCCATTTTTCTTGAGTGCATTCCTTGGTGTGGTGACCTCATCATCTAAGCCCTCACTTTCTGACTAAATTCCTAACAAACATTCATGTTGCATCTCATATACCTTCTCCATTACATCTTAGGGTATAAGTTATGCATCACCTGCACTAGAATCCTTCTTCTTGGATTTATCATTACCTCCCGATGCCTTGTTTTAGCTTATCTCCTCATTTACTAGTTGTATTTCTTTCTTGGCTATTTCAAGTAGGAGTGAGCTTGACATAATCATTTCTCTTGTAGATGAACTTTATCTTATCATATAATCTTAAAAATTTATCATCTTTGTTACACTTAAATCATACAATATTATTCTTGTCTCTAGGTGTACTCTTTATCTAATCTTGATTCATGGGTTCTTCGAGATAGAATCTGGATATTTGGCCCTTTTCATTGCAGTTATAACAAACTCGATTCTTCTCATACTCAATTCTACAATATCTCTATGGGTGTTCTTTGTCAACTCTCTTTATACAATCCCTAACTCTATGTCCAAATACACGGCATGAAAAATAAACTCCATGGAACTTACCCGGGAATATCCTTGCTTGATGTGTTTTTTGTGTTCTTTTATATGCTTCTTGGTTTTAAAATGTCCTTGACATGATGTATGACTTAACTCACCCTTTAATTAAGTTTTTCTTATTTTTCTAATTCCTCCCTTAAAGTATTTAATTCTACATTTAGTTTATCACATTCTTCGAGACTTGACTTTGATAGCTTCCTCACATGGCTCATGCCTAGATTCATGCTCTAATTCATAGTGAGCTACTTCACTTTTAAAAACTAGACATGATTTTTCATTTAGTTGTTTTTGTTTTTTGGAAAGTCATCAAGATCGCTTTAACTTTCCTCAATTATTTGATATGCCATCAATTAATTTTTACTTTTTCTATCTCATCCTTTAAGATATTTAATTCATATTCATGTTTGAGGCAAGAGAATTTTTTATCTCTTAGATATTTTAACACATTCTCTACAACTGATGTCACCTCTTTGAGTTATTGGATATGATTATCTTCCATGAGGTTTATTTCAATATTTAACCCATTTATCAAGGCTTGATAAATCTAATACTTCTTCTTCAAAGTATTGTTTCATCTTGACCAATCATGTTTGTGCCTCAAGGGCCTTCTAAAGTTGTTAAATGTGTACCAAGAGAACTAACTATGATACCAATTGTTAGAAATTCTACGAACTGGGAAGGGGTGAAGTAGTGCTCTTTAATTTTTTTAAAGAAATTAACAGCTTATTCAATCAACCAGAAAAGACTTAACTATCTTAACCATGATAAGAATGAATACTCAACCATGAGAGAAACAAATAAACACACATGAACACATGAACACATGAGAAGACAAGGTTTAAGGTGGGAAACCCAATAAGGGAGAAAACCCACTGAAATCATAGAACTATCTTGGAAAAATTATCCTATAAAGTTACAATGATTTCACCATGTGGTGAGAACCCACTCACCTTGAAGCACCCACTCCAATACAAAGCCAAGCACCCACTTGACTGATTTGACAAGCACCTACTTGTTAGGAAGCACCCACTCCCAAATTGTTGAGCAATAACTCAAACATTTTGTCATAATAATTTTTTATCACCTTCACCACCTTGTTGCTTTCATCAACATATTGTGATCCCTATTTCAACTCTACTTTCTCTCTCCTTTCTTCTCTTCTCTTCTCCTAATTTTTCATAGTTTCATTACATTTACACTCTTCTCACTTTCTCAAAACTAGCACTTAGCTCTCATCCCTATCAACAACAATTACATGCTAAAAAATGAGCTTATATAAACAAGAATGACTTCTTAACATGACCTTTGACCTTTCAAATACAATGATTCTTCAAATAAATCTCTCTTTTATATGTATAAGTGAATGAAAAGGTTTTAAAAATAATTGTCACACACTTTTTTTTGTGTTGCATCCGACATGCAACAGCTTACACCCTCATGATCTACGGGTTATTTAAATATTATCTGAGATAAAATTATGGAAATATAAGACTCCTAAACTCCCTTACATTATTCCATAGTCTAACAATATTCCTTTTATGCCTCTGCTCACTACAAACCAGATTTGTCTTCTAGTAAATGAGCAACCTTTTTTATTTTAGTACTCCAACCTCTATCTGATGTAACTAACATAGATGAACGTTATGAAAAGGCCTCTAAACATTCTTCATAAACCTTGCAATACCCCTTCTTTGCCATTTTTCTTCTAAGTTTCATTTGAGTTCATGAAAGTATACTAAGTCTAAGCACTAGTTGATACAGTCTTTGAGTCTTGAAGAAGCAAGTAGTTGTGTGCTCATCTTCAGATTCCATGTCATCTATGATTCTAAAGACACATTCTAAGGAAGGTGATAATGGTCTGCAACTCCATAGAAAGTTTCACTCCATAGTTATAAGATCATTTTTGTATGATACTCAAGATAGACAATGTGAGGGTTTTATTGTTCAAAACCCTAGTTAGTTATGTTAGGACTTCAAGAACTTCAACATCATCTTTGTGAGAATGCACATAAAGAGTATCTCCTACAAAGGTTCATTCAATAACCTTGGGTCTTCTTTTTCATTTTTGATGGAAGAACATCATAGTTTATACCCAAGAATATAGTTCTTTTTAGTGTCATAAGAAGCTAGATACGCCTCTTCAAAATGAGATGGGCTACAAGGTTAACCTTATAACCAAATCTTGTAAAATATTATTTTGATATGCTCATTATATTAGCTAACTTACCATACCAATTTTAGTCTCAACACAAAGAACTTGATCATGAAGTTTTAGCATTTTTAGGAAAGTGTGCACTATCTCACAAGGTACCAATAAGCGGTCTTAGTTTTGAATCTTAATCTTAACCTATCTTCAGTCTCATGATAAACCATAGAAGATAAAATTCAAGATGAATATTTTCACCACTTTCACCACCATGAATGTAGAGTTTGTAAGGAGAAAAACACAAGCAACAACTCAGAATTTCAATCCACTTTGTTAGGCCTACAAGACAATTGAAGAGTAGTGGAAACTAGGCCTTCACACCACCTTACTAAAATAAATTTAAGAATTAATAAGTTTTCTAAGACCTGTATATGAGTTTTACATCCATCTCTCAACTCAAATATTAGACCTATGCACTAAAACATCCTTCAAAATACAATTGTAAACACCAAAACTTGCAAAACAGAGGAAACTTCGCACAATATTGTCATGCTTGGATAACTAAAATACCACCATCTTGACCTATAATGAGTCTTATATAACCTTGAGAGGTTTCCACAACTTTCATAATTGAAATTATGACCAAAAACATCATTTCATTCCTATCGCTCTATGAGGGAGATTTGGAGAGAGAATAACCTTTTAGTAAATTGATTAGAACTTTTTTGTTTTTTCTCCTTTTGACCTCAAACATTTTGCAAAATTTATGTATGTGAGTGATCTTTAAAAATTAATTCTATGGTTTATTTGGATTCTTGTAAATGTTTTTGAGTGTTAAGTTAATGTGCTTAGTTTGTATTTTTCAAAAACCTGATTTTGGTAAATCTTCCATAACTTGCACAAAACACCTCCTTAGGTCCTAAAATTTTGACCACACCTTCACAACTCACCCTTACATTAATTAAAATAAAAAATTTATCATATTTTTCTCTCAAATCTCTACCCCATATAATTTTTTCAGTATTAATTCTCTATTCCTAAAGAGTGTACTATAAAACCTATATAAGTGCTCAAATCACCTCCTTAGTCACTTGTGAAACCTTGTAAACCTCATATACCATCATACTATGATAATTTCATTTTTGTTCGCATCCTCGTACCTTAGATCATCATCCTCACTTGTCTACTAGGCTTTTCTTCACCGAAAGGCTCTAGAATGACCATCTTTATGTTTCATAACCCCGATTATTGACCTAATACACCTCATATGCATATTATTCCAGATCATACCTCAAACAATGCTTTACCTATTTTTTATTGATCCAATTCTCATGTTTCGATGCCAATTTCTTGGTTTGGGACTAGGATTAAGTCTAGAACTACCTGGCTCTTCAAAAAATTTACCAAGTTGACTTGTTACAGAATTGTTAACATCTCACACACATTTCATTGACCATGTTTGACCTTGTGGAACCTTCATAAAACCTTGGTAGAATACATTCACGGAACTTTATTTCTTGACCATGCACCTAGACCATGCTTGAATACATGACTTAACATCTCATGAAGACACCTACACCACTTGGGAAGATGCCTAAACACCTTAGATATCATATGACATCGCTGACCACTTAACATCAATGACAATGCATGATTATGACATCCAACACAAGAAACTATAATTTTTTGAGTTTGAAGCCATGAAATTCATGTATGCAGAGCTCATGGAGCTAGAAGAAATTAGAAATCAAGCATTACAGATAATCCTAAGAGATTAAGCTCGGTTTCTAAGAATTATTTTGACAAGAAAACAACACCAGGAGTTTCCATGAAGGAGATCTAGTACTAAAGTGGGATGCAAACTGAGATAAAATAGGAAGGCAATCAAATTTTTATATAATTTGGAATGACCCTATATGATTTTAAGTTGTAAGTAAAACAATGTTTTCCAATTATCGAGATTAGATGGAGAAGAGTTACAGATCTCATTTAATGGGATCTATCTCAAGCATTGTTATTGAAGAAAAACCCCTCCCTTATACATAGTAATTTAGTTCCAATTCATCCAAGTTCTTTTAATCACATTTTTTTATTAATACTGTAGTTCAAATTTCCCTAATTTCTTTGCATAGTAGTGTTTTGTTGCTCCCGGATGGCATGGTTTCATTGCGCAGTTGTTTCATGGAGGAATCCAAAGAAGATATGTTATGAATGTATACATGGAAGTAAAAAGGGGTGAGTTACAAGAGGATATATGTGGTGGAAAATAAATTCAAGATAGTTTTCCACTCTAAAAAAAAATTAATTAGAAAAAAATATCATAATGAGGATGATCAAGTTCAAGTAGTTTCTTATGCAAGATTGGGGTAAGAAACTCAAATTTTAGATCATTTTTCAAGATTTTGGGTTGTCTCCATGCCTAATGGATGCTTCAATGCCATTTCTCTCTATATATAAGGTAGATAACCATGTTGAGTCACCAAACTATTGTCTAAAATAACCCCTTGGGCTATTTTGGAAACTCGTATATTTATTTTTGAACTCGAGAAAATTTACAGTTATTTCAAGGCTAAAGAGTTTAGTTTTCAATACCACCATATTTTTAGGATATTCATGCATCTCCATATCTTTCATGCTCTTTATTATCTAGCCCGAATAATTTTTGAGAAATCTTGAAAAAATCATAAGTGTCGAATATTTCCCTTGTCTTTCGGATTTCGGGTTCGGAAACAATTTACAATTTGCATGTAAATTGTTCTTCAAGCCATGAAACCCAAAATACAAATGATTTAGTGTATTTTTGGTTTTGGGTTTCAATTTTAATTTTCATGTAAATTTCAACATGAAACCCGATCCTGAAATACAAAGAAATCGACAGCATTTCGTGTTTTGGGTTCTCAATTGCAATTTAAATGTAAATTGTAATTTGATCCCCAAAACTCAATCAAGTTGTAAAAAGGGGGTCAACCTTTGCCAAATAAAATTTTGGCGATATAGGTTTCTTTAAAATTTATGAGTTCTACCCTTTGTATTTTGTATTTCAACAGGTGCAAATCAAGGTTAAACTTCCGATCTCCTTCATTTCAAGTTTCAGGTTTCTCTTGCATCAGAACATGGTGACCCAAACACATGTTATTTGTTGCATGTATTCTACTTCTAAAACATTATAGTCCTTTATTTTGGGTTTTTGATGGTGTTTTACAAGGTCGGGGACCCAATAGAGGTTTGATTTAATAACTCAACCACTCATATTTATTGAAGTATGGCACCTGAACTTCAAATGGCCATAACTTTCACCGTAACTCCAAATTTCACAAAATTAGAATTTTTGGAAAGGTATCATCATGTACTACACCATGGAAATTGGAAATATTAAATTTGATGAGGTTAGGTGGGTGAAAAAAATAAAATCAGTCCCAGCATTAGAAGAATAGTTCCAAGTAGCTCAACCACCAAATTTGATGAGGTATGGTGCCTTATCCTTCTCCCCGCAAGTAGAGTATCATATGGGAATCATCTTGGTAGGGTGTCCATCATTATTTTTAGACATTAAATGCATCTTTTTGGTGGTTAAAGGAAGAAATCCAAATTTCCCTCTCTTTCCCTCCCTCTCTTTTCCATTTTCTATAAATTGTAAAATTATGCCCATTTGTAAAGGTTGATACTCTTAGAATGCAAGGGCATCATTTCAAAGTGTTGCACAAGTGTTCTTGATTTGTAAGCCTCATATTTGGATTTTTCAATGTGTTTATGCCTTCTTCCTCCATTGTAATGATCTGTGCATCTTCTTAAGGCAATAAAATTCTTGTTTTGTGGCTATTATCTTTCCCTAGCTTCAATGTTTTATTGCATTTCCTTTCCTCTTCATCTACTTTCAGGTATGTTGTGTGTGTTTCTCCACTTTGTATGGTTTATTTTTTTGTGCATTATGTAAAAATGGAAGTTTGAATGATGCGTTGGATTGTGGCTCTCAATTCTTCAATATCCTCCTTTGTTTTCTCCCATTTTCCCTCATTCGATAGTGTCTTTCCTTTTATTGTTCACGTTATCACCTCCCCTTAGTTTAGGATGTCACTTTAATGTATTTACCTCTTCCCTTGGTCCCTCATATTGTTAGAGTAGGATTATATATCCACATTTCCACTTCTAGGAGTAGTTTAGCATTAGGAATAGGTAGAGGAACCAACCTTCTCTGGAGGTTTGTCTCAAGTAGCAAGTCCCATAACTTGGAGACAATCTCATGTTACCCAAAAACATTTATTTCTCATCCATCCATTCATGAAAAAATAGAGGGCGTTGTTTTTGTTGATAACAATAATGACCGCCAAAAATCCTCCTTAAAACTCATTAATTAGTCTAGAGCTTCATCTTCAATTGTACATCTTAACAAGACCCCTTCTGGATTCTTCCAAGCTAAACAAAAAAATTTCAAGATGTATTTTTGGGACACCAACTTTAATGTCCTTATTTGATTCTTTTCCATGCCAAATGAAAATTCAAATTCTTAAAATAATACACAATTTCGTTGTACCATATAGAAGAACATACCTTCTCGTGGGGATCACCTACATCAACAACATTGTTCACTTCAACAACTTACATAGTTTCTTATTCTATTAAACTTTCTAAACTAAGGACTCTTAATAATTCGGTGGTTTAAATGTCCATGTTCTATTCTTGGAGTTTTTAACCCACCTACACATTTTGCTTAAAATTTCCATTTTTGTCAAAATGTTTTTGACCATGGTGTGTGTGGCACATAGGAAAAAATCCTTGAGCTCAAGATGTAAGGTATGAAAAATTTAATTACTTTTACCAAGGAAAAATCCTATTTTTCCATGATTGTGTACTTCAATTCATATCCTTGTAATTCCTTTCCGAAGAATGCAATTGGTTTTTCATGGCCTTTATCATCCTTTTGCAATAAAAATTAGGCAATGGTAAGCTCATATGAAAAGGATAAAATATGAAACTCCTTATAATCTAAACTAGCCAATATAAGGGTGGTCTTTAATGCATCTTTTACTCTTTCGAATGCTTGCACTAACTTATCTCCCCATTTAATAATATGGTCTTTCTTTAACATACTTATATTAGGTAGAGTGGTCTCGGTGAAATAAGATATAAACCATATCACAAAGTTAATTTATCCAAAGAAATATTGTATACCTTTCTTGGATTGGGAATGGGTACTTTATCAATTACCTCTACCCTTTCATGGTTAATTATAACTCCTTGAGACATAATTTTCCCCAACATATTTTCCTTTTTCACTCCAAAATTACATTTTTAGGATTCAATGAGATACCAAATTCTCTACACCTGATCAATATTTTTTCAATGTGTTCTAATTTATTTCCTCTTTTCTTGGAAAATATTGTTACATCATCTTGATTAGCCATAATAAACTCATTAATGAATTTATTAAATACAACATCTATTGCTCTTTGGAAAGTAGCTCTAACATTCATTAGAATAAATGGAATTCTGACATAAACATAATTCCCCCGTGGAGTAGTGAAAGGACTCTCATCATTTTTTGTTTCTTTAACCACCACTTTAATGTGACCAGAGAAACCATCCAATGTTGAAATCATTTTTGGCCGTGTCACCATTTACAAAAGGTTATTTATGTTTGGAAAAGGGTAGTTGTATTTCAATGAAGCCTTGTTAAAATTTATAAAGTCAACACACAATTTGATATCACTATTCTTTTTCTCACCGGAACCAGATCGAAACCCATGAATAATATCTTGTAAACTAAATGATTTCTCCATCCTTGATTTTATTAAGCTCTTACTACATTTTAGTAAGAGGATGGGATTGATTGGACTTTTATTTTTCTTGAAAGGATTGGTATGAGGTTACAAAGGTATCACATGTTGAAATAAATACTCCTTATAAGATTTCAACTTAGAATAAGACCAAGCCAAATAGTCTTGATATTTCCTTAATAGTTTGGTATAGGACTATTTTTCATTTTCATCCAAGTTGTTTCCTTACCAAACTTTTCTTAGATCTTGACAAGTTCCTAAGTTGCATTCAGTTACATCTCTTAGAGTGCGAGTTGATTTTTATAGCTTTTTTAGACCCATTAAAATCATATCCAAGATGACCAACCCTCTTGAGATTGTGTTTGTTTTTAATTGAATCACCTCCTTCCCAATTAAGCTCTCCTTCCCGGTGGTGTAGATTAACTTACAAAAATTAATATGGTGTTCATTAATCTGCAATCATTTAATTATCATACCTAGGGACATACACTTTCAATATTTCTAGTATTATATGCATAGTTACAAATGTTTGAGTGTAAAGGTAAATTTATGTCACTACAATTAGGAAATAACAATACTATAAACTATGCCCACATGACGACATTGGCTATGTTCACCTCTTGGCAGAATATCAAATCCAACATCGACAAAGCCACCAAGAAGTAATTGTGGGTGCTTTTGCTGCACTTCTTTGTAATTATTGTTGTTTTTTTTGTCTTTTTCTACTTTCCTGCAGTGTTCGTTCTGATTTTGTTTTGTTGGGGTAGCTACTCTTGGGCTACTTTGGGTTTCTTTGTCCCATTTGGATCTTGATCCTTTTTGTTCTGGTTCTCATTCCTATTCTGGCTTCTAGGCCCTCTTTTGTTCTCAAGGGTATAGTCCCTTTCAAAAAACTATTTGCCAAAAATTAAAAAAACAATACTATAAACGAACTAGATTATAACGAAAGTACATGCTATGGATCTGAAAAATCATGTAAAAATAGAATATAGTTTAAGGAAGGAACTGCTATAATTATAACTATGCAATGAATTAAAATAACAAACAAAAGGAGAGGGTTAGCAAACCGCAAGTGGGCTCGCCTTGGGTGCTAATCCCTCCTAAGGCCTGTGTCTACAAAAATTAACAGAACTCATATTCTTATTTCATCATCATGAAGATTACAAATGGAAGAACACAAAAAAATCTCTATCTATGGATTGATCTACCTCTGTATAACTATCTTACTCTCCCCTTTTTTTAAATAATTAATCTTTTCTTTTTATATCATTTGTTATAGCAAAGGCGTGGAGAGATAGATTCATCTAAGAGTTATAGTTGGATTTAGTAAAAGATCCTAACCAATCAATCCAAAATTTTCATGCAACACAACATTTTAGGAGTTGTTCTAATACAATCACATAAAGTAACCAACTAATCGATTGAACAACCCATTATTAAATTATAAGTTCAATCAACTAGTTCTTTGTTTTAGTTGCAATGCATAATCGTGTGATGGCGTTGAGTCTTCTTCTTGTTCACATAATTGTTTCTAAATCAACATGTGTAAGATCAAGAAAACTCTCCACATTGTTCACACTCCCGGAATGATGGCTTTACATATGTGTGTTACCTTCTATGGTGTAGGTGCTTACCGTGAATGGGTCCCTTTGGCTACATGTCAATTGCTCAGATGACCTTTACATTGTGAATGAATTCCTTTGGCTGCATGTTAGTGGATACACATAACAACTATTTGGAAATCAAGGTTGATATTTATTCAAAGAACTATTTAACATCACATTACATCCAAAAGAATAAATTCATACCATAATCCACAAAATAAAGTAAACTTAGTAATAATCATATTAACTAATATATGTGCCATAAGTTCAAGATATAGTGGAAATGTTTAGCAGTATAACCAGGAAATACAAGTTCAGGGGTACACATGGATTAAAAAAATACACGATATGAGGTGTTTAAATAGGAAATAAAATGACTCATCACACCCCCAGACTTAAGTTCTTGAATGTCCTCATTCAATATTCTTTGGGTTCCTCAATCGGCTTAGGATCTACCTGAATGATGCTACATAGGCGCCTGAAGTCAGTGGGTATAGATGTTCCTTCTGGCTCACTGAAGAAGTACCCTACATTCTTTCTATATCTTTCCATTATCTTGTCCTGTGTGTCCTCATTCAGTTCCCTATTTCTAGACCAATGTGGTATAGGATAGTGGAAAATTGGTGGATAATAACCAATAGGAAACCAAGTTTTTCCACATCCCTTAGAGACTTCAATATATGCATTTATCTTCTTCAAAGTGGGGATGATATTATGGTAAGAATGCATTTCCTTCCTCTAAATATCTTGTGACATTTCCTCCCATCTTTCCTCAGATAGTCTGTCTTTACTATTTCCATGCCATTGAATTTAATGTAGTTTTTGGATTCATCATGATTTTTTTGTCTCATCATAAAACCCGCTGTTTAATTTTCTAAAATTTTATATACTTTCCATATTCTTCAATCATGGCTTTAGTATTTCTTGCCTCTACCCTTATCATCAATGATTGCACTTTACATAAGTTTCTATAGTCAACCATTTTATTCTCTCTATATAGCTCATTGTTAAAATAGGAACATAGTGCCCTAATTTGTACATCCCCAATATAGAGTATATGGATCCAATCTCTATCATACTCCAAAGAATAATTATACATATATAGCTCACATAGAAGCAATTGGATCTCATGGGGCATTTTCATATATATCCTGAAGAAAGGTCTAGCTCCACTAATATCAAATGGGATATCATTGTTGATACATGTATACTTCAACTGTAACATTTGTTCTTTCAAGAAGATAGCATAAATGTTAGACGGTGGTCTACATTTAAATATTTCATTTGTCACTTAAATTGTATCTTCTTTCTTTTTCTTTAGTCTTGTAATTTTATTATCATTAGCCTTGAGTTGTTTATCATTTTCATTAATATCATATTGGTGTTGGAAGAGTAATTCTTCCTTCTCCCTTTCTCATCTTCCTTGTAGCCTAGCAACGTATTCTTCAAATTTTTGCACCCAGTAATCTAACAAATTTTTTTGAGGTCATATGCTTCTACAAATTGGTTTTGGGGTTCCATGAAAACTTAACTAATAATAACCTATTGTTGCAAGGTTTCGGTGGTAATGTTGGGAGAACTTCATGAACTATATCTTGAATAACTGTAGGATTTTCCAATTGTATGGTCTCAATAGACTCATATTGGGGTTCTATATCAAGTTCATTAACAATATTTCCTATTGTTTCCTCAACATGTGGTGGCAAATCATCCACAATATCTATGTCAATAATGTGTGGTTCAAGCACTACATGATCTAGTGATTCCTCTCTGTGCTCTTCATTAATTGTAGAAAAAATTTGTGTACCGTAAACTTTATCTTCCAATGGTTCCCCTTCATGTTATTTATGGGTCCCCCAATAGAACAACCTCTACCCGATCCCTAATTGGTTCAACAGGGCTCTCATGAACAAGTTGTTCATCATATTCCTCCTCCTTTGTTTCTTCCATTTCCTTAGTGGTGTCTTCCATATCCTTCTTTTCACATGTAATTTCAGGACCACCCTTCTCAATATCAATTTGTGTAGGTTCTTCGGTCTTTTCAACCTCCTCTACATCACTATCCAATGATATAATAGCATTTCTCATAGGATTTGAGGTTTTATGCTTTTACCGAGAATCCTATGGGATCTCCTAGATGGTTCAGTGGATTTTTGTGACTTTTGTTTACCCTTATAGGAAGAGGACTCATGTGTAGATATATTTAGCAAAGTTTTAGCAAAAAGAATCCTGTCAGGAGAGATGGGCTTAGGGCCTTTCTCTAGAAATGGAGTTTTTCATGAACATGTGTTTCTACATGTATGGAAGTTTCTGTAGGAATAGGTTTTTCTATATGTATGGAAGTTTATATAAGAATAAGGGTTTCTGTAGGAATAGAGGTAGAAGTTATGGTTTCAGGTGGAGGTGTAGAAGAACTAGTTGTGTTTCTCCTCTTTTTCTTCCTTTTTCCCAACAAATCATCATTATTTTTTCCCTAGCAAACTCTCCCCATTTTATTACAGGTTTCTCCCTCTCTAATGTATGTTTGACAATCAAGGTAATAAGACAATGATGAGATAATGCACCTCCCCTCTGAGACTCCTTACTCATTTTATTTAAGCTTTCATGTAAGAAATTAGGGACATTAACATGTCTTCCATTCTTTAAATGATTAAGCAATTTAAAATGCACAGTATTCAATCTTGAGTACCTACCCTCATAGGTGAAGTATTTTATAATGTAGTTTGCAACATCAGCCCAAAAGGGTTTTAGGGAAGTGTGTAATGTACCTTGTCTGTCACTTACAAAATTATCATCATCATCACCAAATTTTGTTCAAGCCTCATCTGGATTTTCCTATGCAAGAAATAACTCCTCTTTTGTCGAAAGTGTTGTTACTACAGCTATTAGAATTTCATCATCCACCTTTACTATCAAACCTTTAATAGTATCCTTTCCATCCTTGAATGTGGCAGCAAACTCTATCACCATGGACTCATTGAATCCCTAAAACTTATTAATATATTCCATCCATCCATTATCATGGAAATACTGCAATATTTGTGGTTGACTGCAAAGATGTCAGTGGTTTGTAGGCTCATTTAGAATTAGGTCTCCTCCCATTTCAAATTTTGAAAACTTATTGAGATCTAAGAGGAAACATCTTGTAGTTTACGATGATTATGCAAAAATTCAAATAAGTTTAAGGTTGTTGAGTACTTAATGATCTCAATTTTTAACCAACTCACATGCAGTGTGAAAATTCATGCATTAATTTCATTTGAGGGGTGCAAACATGTGAGGTGAGGTTGTGTGATGAAGTGGGATGATGTGGGTGAAAACTCATATAATGAAAGGTGGTGGCATATTATGGCTTATAAAGTCACTTATGACATGGCACAAATATTAATCACATATAATTATTCTATCACTACTTTATTAAAGTGAATTAAGTGCACTTATCTTGAGATGTACGTTGGATGATGGTGACGTGATTCATCATATTTTTTTCCTTTGGCTACATGCAGAGTCATCATGAAGCTACGAGGTTGAGGTGTCAGGTGTTGTATAGAGTGTTGCAAGCATAGGTAGAGGCATGCTAAAGGATCCTTAGTAAAATTAGTTAATTCCTAGAAAGAGAAGGCTGAATTTTTCTCTCTGGTGCTAGTCATCTCCATAAGTACTCATAGGTATTGTTTGTTCCTTATTTTCTTCATGCAATCACAAGTTCTAAAAATGGGAAAACAAAATGAGGATTTTTGCATGTTGTTTGCAAGTGGGAATTTAGTATTTACACCATCTCCTTTTGTCAGAGACCATGCACTTCTTGTAATAAATACACATAATCCTACAAAATAGAAATACTAAGAAAACAACACATGTTAGTTGAGTGGAGTTGATCACCATGAGGGTTGACTTTATTCACCCTTAGAGTATTCAACAAGATGAATATACCAGGGCCACTGAATTTCTCATTCCTTAACAACTTCAAAAGGTGAACTAGAAGGTTCAACTTCTGACCTTAACTCTGATGTTCTCATCTCCATCCTCCTTTGACCTCCTCTGGACTCAAGTTGTATGAAGGTGCTCTTATCAATTGTATTTTTGTACAATCAAACCTATGACCATTCACCAAAAGTTTGAATCTCATAGGATCTATGGTAGTTAGTTTCAAATCTCCATTGGGAAAGATCTTCTCAATCTCATATGGGTCTAGCCACATTATCTGGATTTTTCCCATGTGGTCCTTGTACTTGGAGTCAAATAAGAGAGCCCAATCACCTTATTGAAGTTGGTTTGTTTTGATGAATTTTTATGTCATTTGATCCTTTGATTTTGTACCACCTTTGTATTATGCACAACCTATCTCCTCATTTCATATAGCTCGTTGAGTTGGAGAATCCTCTACCTTTGAGTTTCAGATAAATCTATGCCTAGTTCTAATGCAACCCTTAGTGTCTTATTCTCAAATTCAATAGGAAGAACAACAATATTACCATATAAAATCTCAAATGGTGTAAATCATATTGTTGTCTTCTATTTTGTATTGAATGCCCAAACTACCTCTAGAAGTTTGTTTTCCCAATCTCTACAATGGAATGTAATTTTTAAGAAGGATTTTATTTCCTATTTGTTACCTCAATGTAACCATTAGATTGGGGGATAAGGTGTAGACTTCTTGTGTCTTATTTCATATTCCTTAGCTAGATTAGAAATAACTTCAGCAATGAAGTGTGTGCCTTCATCTATAACAATTTCTCTTGGTACTCCATACCTCGTGAACATGTGATCATATAATAATTTAGAAACTTTATCACGTGTCCGATTTGGTAGTTCTTTCACTTCCTTCCATTTAGTGAGGTAGTCTCAGTAAACACCAAAATGTACTCTTTCTACTGAGATTTAAGATCTATTGGACCAATGAAGTCCAAACCCCATTTGTCAAATGGTTGCAATACTAACTGAGGCTGCAGTGGCATTTCATCTAGACTTGGTAGGCTTACCCATTCTTTGGAATTTATCACACCTTCTTATATATAATGTTGCATCCTTATGTAGTGTAGGCTAGTAATACCATGTTGTCAATACTACTTTCTGTTGTTGTTTTTGCAGCGAAATATCCTCAACATGGTTCACTATGGCAAGATTTTAGGACATCATATATTTCTTCATAATCTATGCATATCCTCATAAAATTATCCTACCCCATGTGAAATAGAAAACCAGTTGTCCAAAAACATTCACACTTTTCTCAACAATGTATTTCTTTTTAGAATATAAATAGTGCGGAGGTGTTTTACCTGAGACCAAATAATTAGTTATATTAGCATACTAGGGTGTCCTAGTGAAATGGAAAATAGGTTCTCATCTAGAAAAGAGTCATCCACTACTTGTTCTTCATTATTATTCTCCATTCTTGAAATAAATTCAGCTACAACATTGTCCTTACTAGGCTTATCCACGATGGTGACATCAAACTCTTGCAAGAGTAACAACCATCTAATTATTTTGTTGCTTACAATTGGTTTGTTGATAAAATATTTAATTGTTTCATGATCAATATGAATGAATATTGGATAACTCGTGATGTAGTGCCTGAACTTATTGATAGCATAAATTACTACTAAGAATTATTTCTCTATGACTGTATAGTTGAGTTTAGCATATTGCAGGGTTCTTCCGACATAATAGATTGCATAGTTTAGAATTCCATCTTTCTGATCCTAGAACAGCTCCAATGGCATGATATGAGGAATTAGTATGAATGTGAAATGGAAAACTCCAATCTAGTCCTCTTAACATAGGTGTTGAAGTCAACATTTGCTTCAAATTTTGGAATGCAACCTCACATTTCTTAGTCCACTCAAAGGCGTGATCTTTTCCTAGCGGGAAAATAATGGTGTTAGTGACTTATCAAGTCGTATATAAATATTCTATAATACCCATCATGTCCTAAGAATCTCCTTACATATTTTTGCTTCTTTGGTGTTGGAATATTTATAATCACGATATTTTTGTTGGACTACTCCGAATTCCAACAATTGATAGATAATTCAAGTCAACATTATTCCTTCAAACATCATCATGTAGCATTTTTTCATTTCTTAAGGATAGGTTATGCTCCTTGCATCTCTTGAGAACTTTTTCTAGATTCTTCATTGCTTCATAAAAATTTATTCCATATACTGTAAAATCATCCATATAGACTTCCATGTAATCACTTGGTTAGATATGAAAAAATGCTCAAAACTACTCTCTGAAATGTAGCAGGTGCATTACACAAACCAAAAGGAAGAAAAAAATATCCAAAGATTCCCCATGGGCATGCAAATGTGCTATTTTCTTGATCCTCTAGTGCAATCTTAATTTATTTGTATCCAATATAGCCATCTAGAAAAGAAAAATATTTCTTTCCAGTAAGAGTGTCAAGTACTTGATCAATGAAAGGAATTAGAAAATGATCCTTCTTTTTTTGTGCGTTCAGCTCTCTATGGTCCACGTTGATTCTCCATTTTCCATTCTTCTTAGGTACAATGACAAGGGGTGACACCCATTGACTATCTAAAATTTGATATGTGTATCTATCATCCAATATCTTTTTAATTCCTCTTTCATTATATCCCTCATTGCTAGATTCATTCTTCTTTATGGCTATCGTATTGGCTTACAGCTACCTTTTATGTATATCTTATGTGTATAGAACTTATGGTGTATCCCATGCATATCTTCATATTCCCATTCAAATTTCATCTTATTTTTCTCTAAAGTAGAAATTAACAGATGCTCTTAGTGCATGCTCAACATTTTTTTCACATTAAGTGGCTTTCCTAGAGAAATTTGCACTTGTTTAGAGAGATCAGTCATGGAGCATACACTTTGTTGTTTCTGAGAATTTAATATACAATCATGTGGAAGAAGTTGGTGGAGGATGTAATTCTTACTTGGAATGTTCATAGTGATTTGATGCGGTATGATTTGATTTTCAAGACAACTTATACACCATAATTTTCCATCTACTTCTTCATTCTTCCCATAATTATTTTGTAGGACATTAGAAAGAACAAAATCTTCTTCTTACCTTTCAATTTTTCATGACTTCTCTAGCATCATGAGTTATTGAATCGAGATTTGATAACTCAAAAAAAAATTCTTCTTCATTAAACAATTGTGCGGGGGGTAAAGTATGATTTTTTTGTGTGACTTCCATTGAGATAATCATATTACCGATCTACATCTTATGAATGCATCAACAAATTTGCCAATTATGGTCTTCCAGGATAATAGGATATCCTCTCAAGCTTTATTTTGGCTGAAGAACAATAAGATCTACATGGTACTCCCAAGATTCTACCACCACTACTATGTCCTTTAAGACTCCTTTAGGCTAAACTGTTAATCTTTTTGCAAGCTACAAGACTGTGGTTGTTGGTCTTATTCCTTCTAACTTCAAGTCATCCATAGTTTGTTTTTTCATTACATTTATTATTGGCCCCAAATCAATCAGTGTGTTCTTCATCATTGTGCCATTAATTGTGACATTTACCAAAGGACTACCTGGATCTATGTATTTGGGAAGAATTGAGTTCCCAAGCATAATATTAGCTAGTTATCTAATGACCTACACAATAGTTGGATCTTTCCTTTTTCTGCCTAGTTTCTTTATGCATAGATCTTTAACCAATTTTTTATATATGGGCACATCCTTAATAGCTTGAATTAATGGAATTTTGACACAAATGTCTTTTAGCTGATTGAAAAATTGAAATCAAAATTTGACTTGGGACCAGTCTTATTTTCTTGTAACCTTTTAGGAAATGGTGGCTCATTACACTGCATTTTACCCTTGCTATAATTTTACTCGTGTTTTGGGTCAACGTACAATGTCTTTTGTTTCTACAAATCTATCTCGCAGCATTTTATTTCTTTATTACGGGTCATTCTACAACATTTTTTATTCCTCAAAGAATCTCAAATAATGGTGGTTCTAGCTGGTGGAGGAAGTGTTCTTTCTGAGAGAAAATGGATATTGTTGATATCAATAGAATAGGTAGGGTATTGAGTTGGTTCAAGGGAGTAGGATGGTTGTAAATAACCTCAAATTTGACACCCAAATTAGTAGAATTTTTTTATAACAACATTTAGACATTCCTCTACATTTATAAATTAGATTACTAGCTACAACTAGTTAATGCAACAAGTCAAATTAATTTAGTAATGAGCAGACATTCCTCTACATAATTAAATCAGGTAACTAGCTAAAACTAGTTTATGCAACATGTCTTAGTAATTTAATCCATCCTATAACATAGTGATAAACCTTGTGCAGTTGTAAGGGTTAAATATCCTGATCTCCATGATCACCCTTAACATTCATTTGAATGTTCATAATTAGCCTCACTAGTTTTACCACACTGTAGTTGTGAGATCTTGTGATTGATCCTCTAGTTTCTACCTAGAGTCCACTTAGTAAACTCCATCTTGTATCCTACACTTCAGGATTTGAGGAATCATGGTGATTAGACAATGTACCCAACAAGCACATTACTTTGGCCAAATTTTCTTAGTTATATTATGTATGCTTAGTATAGATGAGTGCACATAACATCTAAACTTGTCTTCCCATCACCTCACCATCATCTCATCACAATTATTTGGATTCATTAAACTTAAGTAGGTGAACCTATTAAGAATCACTTATTTCCTAACAAGTTCAACTACACAAGTTTGAGGAACCCCCAATGCCCACTATTGGTTACCTATGGGAGGCCAATCTATTGCTTAATATGTCACCATATTAAGTAGCTGATGGGCTACTTGTATGTACCCTACATCGTGTATTGATGAAGTAGTTCCATCAAGTTTTATAATCCTCATGTTTAATTCACTACTTAACGAGTATTAGTTTACACTTTCAATTACCTTGATTGAAGGGTAAGGTCAAAAGTGATTATCACCTCATTGTCCCATTCATACATTCTAAATATTTTGATAGAAGGAGGGTGTTAAAACCTTAGTCAAGGTTCCAATAGGTCTTAATAGTCTTTTATCCCTACCATAGTTTGAATTAATTCTAAATCCCTTATTCAAAGTTACATCCATATTATTTAGGATTGTACTCTTATCTTAATTTAGGCTAGAGATGATCTCAACTTATAAGACAATGTTTTTTCTTTACAAAGGAAGTTAAGATCTTTTAAATGACCTTTAATTCTTTATAGGTATCAAATCAATTACCAAGACGAGTTAATTTCCTCTTTCCCCAAAGTTTACTTCATTTCTAATATTACTAGACTCACTCTTATTTTATACTTATTCTTGTCCAAGGTGGATTAGTTTACTATCTATTATGGACTAGTTGCATAATATCATCTAGATCATTCCAGATTGTCACCAAGGAAGATTTTTAAACCATTAAAGTTGATACTAATAATGAACTTAGTTCCCTAAGTCTTTGAATAGATTAAAATCATTTCTTTACATATGGCATATACACCCTTTACTTTGTTGAACCAATCTGCCCTTAAATTTAGATTGTATTCCCTTTTAAAATTGATTCTTATGATTACACTAGTCTTTTTAACCTTAGGTTAGATTGCTATCAAATATTTACCTATTGATCAACTATAGATTGGATCAGCCATACCCAAAATCTGATTTAAATCTTTTTACAAAGGACTATGACCATGCATGTTTACCCATTCAATTAGATTTAAAACTCATTTATTAATCCTTATTTATTTCCCTTAACCTACTCTATCATGAAGTAGATAGTCATATAACTTCGGTCTAAATTTTAAACTTAGCCCATACATAATCTAATCATAATATTATTAAGTATGAGGAACACTAACTTCATCCATTGAACTGTAAATTTTTACGCATAAGATAATTAAATATATGATTCCCTAACTTTACCAAATACATCATTTGATGCCTAAACCCATAATACGAAAAAGTATTTATACTTATACAATTCAGCCATCATATTTATACACAAAATTCTCATCCATAAAAGGACTTTTACAAAGTACAACTTTCCCAAGGCAATTTTATTAATCATAAGTACAAGTATAATAGGATCCAAGATCTGTAATATAAAACATCCATTCTAATGATGATCTTCCCAAGCTGGAGAAAGAATGTCCACTCATCATTACTAAACCAACGACATGGTTTTGTTTTGGGGGTGTCAGTTCATAGAAATGGAAAGAAGTTAATCTACTTGTTAAACTAAGTTTTTGATAGATAAAGTAGATTAGTCATCATAACCTAGCTCATCTACCTTGCAATGGTAATGCTTCCACAATAGTTAGGGATCTAAAATCTTCAAGTAATACCATAGTTGGAGATGGAAGAAGAGTTGTGGATATATGTGAAGCATTCCCAAAGGACCACTCCACATATATTCCTCATGCTTCTTCAATTGCAAGTCATGCGATTGACAGAGGATTCGGATCCCAAATCAATAGGCGCGATCCATTATCATTACACACAAGAATCAATCCAATAAATGAATATAAGAGAACTAACAATCCAAGAAAAATACATCTTTCTTGCATCATTCATTATCGCAGAATAATTCACATGCCATAAGAGTCATCCACATAATTTTAAACCATAAAAAATACTAAGTATAGAATTCTGAAAAAAATTGCCAAAGTTTCCTTGTATTTTCCACTTTTAAAATTTTCCAGAATGTTGGTTTAACTATATATAATCAAATTAAAAAATAAATGCTTCAAATGAAAAGGTATGGATCAAGTGATCCAACCCTCCGAGTCATGAGGATCTCAAGAAAATAAAAATGAAATGAACTAATGACAAGAAATAACCTTACCCACAAATTTTAACCTCAAAAAGAATTTTACCTTTATATATATATTATTTTATACCTATATATATATATATATATATATATATATATATATATATATATATATATATATATATATATATATATATAACATTATCAAATGCCCCACGAGAGGGTTTCAAGCATCAAAAGCTTAAACAAGAACTACATTATCCATTTCTTCCTTTTCATGCCAAGGTTAGTTCACTAGTCCATTCTTACTACACAGGAAAGCAAGCATTTCAACCAAATTTCCTTTCCAAGCAATAAGACCAACAACATAGTATTCTTTGTAACACAAATCAGCATAAGTCAAAATCATTTATTTGAAAAGAACACATTTCAGGTCTATTTTGAGTTTCATAGTCTAGAGGTTCTATCTTTACTATCAAACAAACTATTGAGCCCACAAATGAAGATACAAGGATCTATCCTCAAGTTAGATTTTGCAGATATGGGTTAAAAACAATCAATGCTAACATTCACCGATTTTTATTTCTATCAAATTGATATATACTATTAAGAAAGAATAAAATACCATGCAAATTTCTTACCTGCATCACTGATATATGTTTCTATTCAAAATGAACTTAGGTACAACCATGCATTTTTGAGATATGAACTTAAATAAGAAAACCCCCAAATATTTTCTAGGTTACATTCCAACCCAACAACCATACTACTTTCAAGCATGTATACAAATTTGAAAAACCACAAACTTCATCAATTAAATTTCTCAAACCCTATACCGTACATTTTCACAAATATTCCTAAAAATCAGGGAGAAAAATTGATTCATTTGAGTAATAGGAAAGGAATATCAGGGAAAATCCAGAATACCCTTTTTTTTTTTATATAATCAACCAGATTAACTCAGCTGGAAAATAAACCTAAGGAATGCCATACTATTTTTCTGAAAGAATACCATTTCAATCATAGATTCAAAGAGAATTTTCCAAAACCCATGACTAGCCAATGATTTCATGCAAAAAAATACCAGTTAAAACCCTCAAAATCAATTTGCACATCTAATAAATCAAACCCATATCAGCAAAATAATTTTTGCTGCAAGTGCTCATGCTAAAGAACTAGATTCAAAGTATTTTTCCCATATCTCATTCAACAAACGAAGCTAGAAAAAAAAATAAGACAATCTTTTTAAAAGTCAAAAACCAGAGAAGCAAGGAAAAACCCCTTGCCTAAAAATGTCTTGGATCTACGCTTTTTCTTCCAATTACTTTCTATCAAACCCTAGACTGAAATAAATTTCTCCAAAGTGCCAAAATTCCAAAAATTCCATCATTGTATTCCCCGTATTAAATAGAGGGTTCTCCAAAAATTGACTTCACCCACATGCAAAAAAGTTTTCCAAAGTTTCTCCTTGAGTGGAGCTAACTAGAGTGAATGAAATGCTAACTAAACCACTTCACTTCATTTCCCCATTTCTCTCCATGTATCACAACAAACCCTATCACCTAACCTCTTCCTTCTGCTAAGTGGATGGTTTGGAGAAGCCTTAAGCCAATGTGGGAGGGGATCCAAAATCAAAATAGAATATGCAAACAAATAATTCAATCTCCCCATATACGTGAATGTCCACCTTTATGGATTTAATAATTATTGAACTTTATCATTGCCACATTATGGCATTCCTTACCTTTTTAAATTGACTCCAAAACAAAAATAATACCCTTTGAATTTTCATGCCATCATGGTGTTCAATCACCACATTATTATTTTTGAAGTCAAATAATATTCAATTCAAACATTGCTTATAAATTGATGGGTGTGGAAATATGCCCCCAACCCTTTAATAATAATAATAATATTAAAATAAATCCACAACATTAATGTTACATAGCCATTCAACCAGGCTTATAATCCTTAAGGATTTTACCATTTTATGCCAACTCAAAGACGATTTACGCAACTATAAAATAGTTACCACAGTGACACAATTCCTTCCATGCCTCAATAACGAAAGCAATGTGCAAGTCAACTTAGGAGTGACATTTCCCTTAGTCCATATGGGTGCCAACATAACATGACATTGAGTGGTGACCAAATTGATTAAGGATAGTGTTGTCCTAACCAACTTAACGCCACTACAAAATCAGTTTCAGATAACAAAACACTATAATAAAATCAAACTGCATTTAATAATAATAAAATGTGTTATTTAATTATTCAAATGAACATGCTTTTTCTCATTATTCTTATTTATCTGAATAATTAAATGTTGAATAAAAAGGATAAATTATTAGGATGTTACATTGGATGAGTGGCTCTATTGTTTGAGTTAGGCATTAGCTAAGTTGGTAGTTGTGTAGCTTTTGGTTGAGAGCCTACTTAGGGGTTTGGTATCAGATCTTTCTAGTACATATATAGGAGGTTGTTAATAGGATTGTTGATAATTTGGAGGTTGGTTATTCCACTATTGTGCTCTTATCCAATGTTATTTCCATGATTGAGGAGGTTATTTCCATTATTGTTACGGTTGGCCTTAGAATCGAGGTTTCCACTATTGTTGATATTGGTTAGGATATGGGGCCTAACCTTGAGGGTTAGCCCAAGGTGGGGTTGTATTTATGAATTATTAGACCAATTTTGAAATGAATGCATAGGATCTTGTGTCATACCTCCTTGCCTTGATGGCCATGGTTTTCTTTGCGCAACATATAAAACTTTCCCATCCTCTATCTCCAAAATCTTTAAATCGGGTGAAGCCTCCCTTTCTTGAGCAATGTTAGCCAATTATCTGCATCTAAATTTGGATTTCTTCCTTCCACATGCATGGCAGTACTCTATGAGTGTTGCTTTTGCATCTTCATTTTTTTTGCATGTCGAGCATCTAATTGATTAGCCATGTCATTGACAATCTCTGACTTGGATATGTCCCCAATTATTTTGGTATTTGATCCACCTCTTGATCTTACACTTCTTACCATCTTCATATTATCTCTCGAGTAATTTTTGCAGGCGTCACAAATGTCTACAAAAGTGGCTTTTGAAATGTCTCCTACTCTTATCAGATCCAGAGCATCCATGTCCTCCTCACTAAGTCCCTTAAAAAAGAGTGATTTGAGAGAGTTAGGTGGTAGTTCGGTGTTCCTTGACTTCTGGACGTAGAATAGTAACCTTTCCAAATAGTCTTCCAACGGTTCATTCTCTTTTTGTTCCATTTTGTATATCTCATCACCTCTTCTATTGTTTGGTCTGAAAATTTCTTGGTACTTATCGAGTAATTTCTCCTTCATTTTTGTCCACGTGGTTACAACATTTCTTCCCAATCCCATGAACCATCTCAAGGTTGCATCCTTAAGTGTAGCAAGAAATAGCTTCAATCTATGTGCATCAATAGTATAATCATAACTCCTACACAGAACATCAAACTCAAATAGAAAGGTGTATGGGTCTTCTAACATGGATCCATGAAAGTTGGGAAAAGATGAGGGATAAATAATCTTCATATCAGCAGTTTTATTTTTTTCATTTATGGGGAACTCAAAGGTGGTTACCCCATTTTGAAAATTTTGATTTACTTCTTCTGCCATCTCTGGATGTTCAAGAGAAACTATAGATCCTTCACTTGGAGGATTGTCTTCGAATACTAAACTGAGTACAAAGGTTTCTTCTTCAGAATCTTCAGAGGTATATGAATGATTTTTTGCTACCTGTGGATTAGGCAATAATCTACCATATGCATTCCTTGGGAAGTGCATACATCAAATACTCAACTCTATCAACAAAAATTAGTTGGGGGGTTTGGAAGTGAATTTTCTAAAACCTAAATTGCTCTAAGAAATAAAAACCTCTTCAAAAACCTTATAACATGGCAATATCTCTTGCAACGGCACCAAAAATTGTGGTGCAAATTAACTTACAATAATTAATATGTTGTTCATTAATCTACACTCATTTAATTATCAAACCTAGGGACGTAAAATTTCAATATTACCAATGTTGTATGCATAGTTACGATGTTTGAGGAGTGTAAAGGTAAATTACTATCACTACAATTAGAAACAACAATACTGGAAATGAACTATATTATAACTGAAAGTGAATACTATGGCTATGGAAAATCATGTAAAAATAGAAAACAAATAAAGGAAGGAACGGATCAAATTCTAACCATGTAATGAATTAAAACAAGAAACAAAAGGAGAGGGTTAGAAAACCACAAGTGGACCTGCCTTGGGTGTTAATCCCTCCTAAGGTCTGTATCTACAAAAATTAACAGAACTCGATTCTTATATCATCATCATGAATATTACAAATAGAAGAACACAACAAACTCTCTATCTAAGGATATATCTACCTCTGTATTACTATCTTACTCTCCCCCTTTTTACAGCACTAATCTTTTCTTTTTATATCCTTCGTTACAACAGAGAGGCATGGAGAGATAGATTCATCTATAATTTATAGTTGGCTTCAATAAAATATCCTAACCAAGTAATCTATAATTTGTATGCAACGTAACTATTTAGGATATGTTCTAATACAATCACATAACTTAACTAATTGATCAATTGAACATCCAATTATTAAATTATAAGTTCAATCAACTAGTTTTTGTTTGAGTTGCAATGCATAATCGGTGATGGCATTGGGTCTTCTTCTTATTCACATAACTGCTTCTCAATAAACACGTGTAATCTCAAGAAAAGTGTCCACATTATTCACGCTCCTCAAAATCATGGCTTTACATATGTGTGTGACCTCATGTGGCTACAGGAACTTTCCTACAGACGTATCCCTTTGGCTACATGTCAGTTACTGTGGAAGAACTTTACACTGTGAATGAGTTTCTTTGGTTGTATTTTAGTGGATACACATAACAAATCTTTGGAAATAAAGGATGACTTTCATTCAAAGCACTATTTAACATCACATTGCATCAAGAAGAATAAATGCATACCCATAATCCACAAAATAAAGTAAACTTATTAATAATCATATTAACTAACATATGTGCCATAAGTTCAAGATACGAGAGGAAATGTTCCACAATATAACTGGGAAATACAAGTTCAAGGGTACACATGGATTAAAAAAACTATAGGAGATGAGGTGTTTAAAAATGAAATAAAACGACTTATCAATTCCTATAGCACACATATACCATATGATCAAGATAAATCAATTGGTTAGCAAACTCATCTTTGGAGCTTAGGAATTTTATGATGTGAGAATCATCATCAAATACTTTCCAATTTCAAATGTTGTCAAGTATGAAATACCTAACAAAATCTCAACCTCAAACTTGCATTAGGGCGATACATGCTCATTATCATATTGAGAAGCTAGTAATTACAACCTATTAGTTGTTACATTTTGATCTCTTTCATGATATTCAATGTTGAAGGAGTCAAACATCTCAATTAAATCCCATGCTCCATTTAAATATTGTTTCAAACTCTGATTTTTGGTTGCATATATTTTTCTAACTTGTTTAAAAATGAATTCAAAGTCACCCTTTATAATCAATTATTTTACCCCATGTCTCCAATTAATCCTCAAACTCAAAGCATAACTTGAAAAAAAAATTAAAGGATCCTTACTTTGGGTTAAAAAACACTATACCTACTCCATTGCCAAAAATAGAACATGCTCCATTAAAGTACATAGTCTAAGGAGCATTGGGATATTCAAATTCTACATTACCCAGAAAGTTCCCCAAATCCACATATGTATATATTACTTCATATGATGCATTTATATGGTCCTTTATCAATTGCTTCAAATTGTCTTCTTTATGTAGATTCACTAACTTTCCTTCCAAAGGAATGGTAGCATAAGAAAGGTCCATATGCATAATTTCTTTACCACACCATTCCCCATTTGGCTTGAAATCAACAATAAAATTCATTTTCAATTATTTATCGGGTGATATACCAATTGTATAACAAATTCTTCGACACATCCAACAACATACACTTTTCTTGAATCCATGGAATAACATCTTCCATATGAAGTTGCTATCTTTATACCAAGTTCATTTATGACTACAAATGACATGATATTGTAAGATGAACCCAATTCAAACATAAAATTATATACAATCCAACCATTTACAATCAATGTAGTCTTAAAAGGACCCACATCTAATTGGATCTCAACTAAGGATGTACCTAAATATACCTCAAGGGAAGGGTCAATATCCTTTTGAGGTTATTCAATCTCACTTTTAGTAATAAAGAGAGGGGTATACTTATTTTCAATAACACCCTCATTGAATCCCAAATACTCAAATTCCATGTTTCTATGCTCAGAATCCTAATTAGTTCTACCAAAGGAAAAATTATTTTTAGTTGGCTTAGGATTTGGGCCATATCAACAAACATTATACTTGGGTAGGGATGTACTAGAAGGGAGAGTGATCACTTTCTTATATGGCTTATATTTTTTTTCAAAATAGAAACAGAAGAGGAACACTTAGATTTGGATCAACAACATGAGATTCGCATGGTAGATTCCTCTTTAGGGTTCCTTTAGGAACGTTAGTCAAAATTGGCATCTTGGCTTTTGAGTCTTGGGAAGGAATATTTACCAGCCTACTTCTTAGATTGTATTCTATATGCTCATAAATAGTTGCATTGATTAAAAATTCCTTATCCTCCTTGGAAGGGACTTCTCCATCATACTTTTTGACCATCAAAGCTCTTAGTTACTCAAAATCGTTATTGGGCAACTCAAATGACTGAGACATATCAATCTAAGCATCAACCTCAAGAGGAAGATAGCATACCTTGTTTACACTTTTCCAAAAATCATCAATAGTTCTAGCACATAGAAAATCAGTAGAGGTTGCACCTTTTTCAAAATTTACTTGATGATCAAACACACATGCATCATCAAATTTTGATCTAGACAACATCCTCCTCCAAGGATGATTTTTCACAAGGAGCATAAGGCATTAAATATTTATCACACCAAGAAATGATGTTTTACTCTTCAATTCTTGCAACTTTTACCCCCAATGGATCAAGGATTGTCCTATTGTCTCTTAATGCATGTTGTTTATCATTTTGAAACATAGGTATCTTTCCTCCGCATCATCTGCTCTATAATTTCTTATAAATATATTTTCATTTTCATTTTAAACTTGACGGCCCGAAGACAACCCTTTCTTAGCTCTTTCCATCTTGTAAGATATTTCTTTAACTACCCCTACCAAGGTATTAACCACTTCTTCTAAATCAGGAAGACTTGTTTTTTTGTTATTTTTCAGGATTGACAAGTTTTACCCCTTCCCTTTTAGGTTTTTTTCTAGTATCCTTGATGTTGTTTTCAATTTGAATGGCCATGTTTAATTTTTACCTCAAACTGATGGGGTTTGTATCTCTTTAGTAATAGGCTACCTTTATTTCAAATCCATCGAATACTTGATAAAACAAGACTCATCACTGGGTCTCAAATTAGTTAGTAATCTCATCAAATTCTTGTTAAACTTTGTGTTGAAATATTGTACACATTCATTGGGATTTTTCTTTATGTTTTCAAATTCAAATAGGAGGAACCTAGGGTCAGTCCTATCACCATGCTCGAGTCTAAAGGAATTAACCATTTAATACTAAGAATCAATTATATCATGAGGCGAAAGAATTAAATCATTCTCTTACATTCTCTTCTAAATTATGCACAAATAATTTCAAGAAAACATATTCATATTCCACTTCATAATCATCCATAATGTTTTGTAACATATTAATATGTTGATCACCACTAATAGCATTATTTCCTTAAAATTTAGGAAACATATTCCTGATTTCATTGGGCACCTCATTTGGATATCTAGGAATGTTCCCAAAATTGATAGGTCTAAAGGCGTTAACTCTGAAAGGGGAACATGGAGGAGGATGATCCATGTTGTTATCAGTTGGATTTTTAAAAGGGTGGTGAACTTGGTTTTAAACAATTGGTCTATGAGCTAAGGGAGGGGTCAGTATTGTGAAGATTTATCAAAGAAGTTCCCTCAAAGCCAAAGGTTCTATTCTCACTTGTAATAAAATGGGTGGGCTCGGGAAGCTTTTAGTATATTTACACACGTAACCTTGTCAAAACTAAGAATGAAGTTATTTTTAGGGATATTTGGTTCATAAATATAATAAGAACTGGAATAATCCTCAATCAAAGGGGAATCACCAAAATCAGAAGATTGAATGTCCTTACCTTTTGAACCTTGACCTCCTACTAGCTTCCAAATGTGCTTCCTTTTTTGCAACACATTCAACTCAGGAAGAATTTTCTTAGCAATATCTTATCTGAATGATGATCTTAATTTCTAGTTTTGAAAATAAATAGTAACCAATAAAATATAGTAAATAATATAACATTGGTCAAACCCAAAACTCAAAATGGAGTCGCCACTAGATATTGCACTCTAGACATGATATATCAACTTAAAAATGCACTAAATACTACTCCAAAAACATCAAATACATGATGACTTGATAAACCATTCATAAACTTGTGTGAATTAAACATGTATCATGCAAATTGGAGACTAGGAAAGCATTGAGTAGATAAACCTTTGTTAAATCCTAGGAACTAATAAACCTTTCTTTAAGTCCCCAATAGAGTTACCAAGAAATGATGATTTTGATGAGAAAATAGAGCATGTAAGAAAAATTTAACTCATAAAATTTGAAGCATTTTTATTAAAACCTTATCAAATCATGCTCAAAAACTCAAGAATGGTCTAATAATTGAACTGGGACAACTAGTTCCTCATAAACAGTGATACTTGCATGTTCTTTCCCAATATATCACCCCCAAAAAAACACTAAAATGTAGGTTTGCATGAAGAGGAAGCAAGGGAGGAAGATATACCTGATGATTGCTCATTTGTATCTAGGGATGGTTCTATCTTCTCCTCATTACCAAGCCTTGGAGGGATGATAGTGAGGAACTTTACTGAGGGTGTGGTTGTTCACCTACTACTTTATGGCTTTTCTTGAACCAAGGTGAGAGGACCTGAGGGGTGGCTTGAAAGAAAGAGGGAGATATTATATTTCAAACCCTCAAACTTGTTGGAACCTCAATCTAAGATCAAATGAAACACATAATGTGATGCTAATTCAAAATAATGGTCACACAAACATTGCAAACACTTGATACATTAGACACAAGCCACTAAAGACATATTTAATGTGATCACAAGCATAATTTTGAAGGAATTTTTAATAAATTTATATGAAATGAGACTTGATATGTTGAGCTTAAAGATCAAAGAAAATACACTTCAAATATGCAAGGTAGATGTGATTTGCTAGCAGATATCATGTTGGATGTGTAGAAGGAAGATGAAATCTACAGGGGTGGGGAAAAGAGTAGTATAAAATGAAGGTGAGGATGAATGAAAATGAAGAGGAGGAATGGGAGACTAATAGAACGAAGGAGTTGTATTAACCATCTCATATTGATAATTCATGCCATATTCAAACCCCAAACTGAAGAACATTGGCATTCCAAAGGCTATTTACCTTCATACACACCCAAGAAAAGAAAACAATGTAGAATAATCCCTAAATATTTAGCACAAACACCTAAGAAAAAGTTCCTTACACTCAACATATCAAAGCCCTAAAATCAAAGGAAACCCTAAGATAACAAATATTCATTCAAATTCATTACGGAAAGGAATTTACAATTGAAGAAAATAATTCTAATAACACTACAAAACACCATTCACTCAATACCCAATAAAAAAATATATTGTAGAATGTTCACCTATATTTATTTGATATAATAAGACACATAATCATGAAGGAAGGTTAATATTTATTTTTTTTAGACCTTTTACAAAAAAAAAATCAATCATGTACATGGTAGAATGATCATGTGGATCCATATGTAAAGAAGACAAGGGAAACTTGTGAGAATAAATATCAAAGCATGTTAATGGTTGTACAGATGTAACCACCTTAGCATAAAACCACAAAATGAAACCACCAACCGATTCTTTATAAAAACAACCCTAGGAAAGAAATCCCACGTCTTCTACCCAAAAAATTTCCAAAAATCCCACCAAGTGAAGAGAGTTCTTCTCTTTTTATACCATAATGTCTCAAACATGAAATAATATTCTATGGATGTCAATCTAAAGGCTGCAATAATTCTCATTAGTGATATGTGTGCTCATGGACCAAATCAATGGAGAACCTTGTGATAAGTAAGATGAATGAATCTATAATTACCAAGTGTTTGATTGTTTATTCTATGGTCATCCATTCTTCATTTGATGGTGACTAGAGAGTCACATTCTTCTTTAAAAATTATCCATGGGTGAAAGAGGATCATAACAGAGAATCTCCAACCATTTTGATTCCTAAAAGTGATGCGTAACAACAAAAGCTTATGATATCAAATATCATGAACTACTTCACCATTTCCCACAAATTTGATCTCTTTGGAAAGCCTTCTCCAAGAAATTCCCAATAAATTTGATGTGAGGTGAAATGGATGTCTGAAATTCAAATTTATGGCTAAAAGTATAAACCCAAACATTTTGTGCAAAATTTCCTCACTTTTCAGATTCTAGGATAATCTTCCTTTGCATCACATATTTTTGAGTATTCACCTCATTTCACACTTTGGTTTGACTATTTAATTATATCATGGATTTTACTTGTTCTGCATAGTCTTCTTTAACCCAATGGAGTACTAAGTGATCTGTAAACTCTTCAACTTTGGAATTTATTCACAAATCAAAAATTAATCATTGTTGTTTACTTTCTATTAGAAAATAATAGAGATAGCTAGTGAATGAATTAATATTGTGCTTAGAATCAACAATTGTAGTAAAGGAAAAAATATGCGCTCATAACACCAACAATTTTATCCTGGATAGCCTCCAATGGAGGTAAAACCAATTGGGAAGGGAAATTTCTCTTTCTTCCCACTTCTATTATCCAATTCAAATCAATAAGTATAGAATTTACAATAAGTAAGAAAGAGAAGTAGATAATATCTCAACACTTCCTTTCATTTACTTTCTTGCTCTATCTCAACACTCCTTTCTTCTACAAAATTACAATTTCCAGCACAAAGATTTCTTGCTCACTTGCTCCCATGCTTCGATGATCTTTTACACTTCTAAAATCATGTATTTATAGCCTTTCTCATGTCCTCCCATGTACTAGAGAATGGGAAATGTCATGAAGGAGAAGAGAAATGAACATCCTTTCAAATTTAGAGGTTGTTCGTTTCAAATTTTGTTTTCTATCCGTAATGGCCAAGACCGCCCCTATGTAGACCAGCAGTTCTGGGACCACTGCCCTAGTTGGGTAGTGGTTCTATAACCATCACCTGCGTAGAGCGGCGGTTCATTACTTAAAAGATAGAACCTCTGTTTTATTGTTTTCTTCTCTGTTCTGATTGTTTCTGATGAAGTAGAGTTATTTCGAGATCCCTATGGATCACACCTCCCCTTCTAGGAGGATTTTGGTCCCACAAAATCTTAGTGAGGGAGTAGATGAGGGAAAAATTCCCTCACTTTCTCCTTCGAGTACCACCGAGGCCTACCTTGGTGTCTTTCCTTTCAGTCCAATCTGCCAAGACTCCTATGGACCTCTTCTAGTCTCTCTGACTTTCTGTTGTAGCACTACATCCTCCTCCAATTCTCCTCATGAGTCCAAGATGCAATCCTCAATGGAAGGTGGAAACTGTAGTTCTTCATCTTCATCCAGCATGGATGGCTCATATAGGTGTAATTTCTTGCAGTTTACTACAGAGTACATCCTCATGAATGATGGAAAATCAAGTCGAAAATCATTTTCCCCAACCTGCTCCAATATGGTGAAGGGTCCATAGAGTAGTGGCTTGAGCTTCTGTGATTGACCTTGTAGTCTCTCCTTGCTCAAGTAAAGCCAAACTTTGTCTCCAACATGAAGCTTATGTTCCCTCCTATGTTGATCGTGCCTAGGTTTGTACTTTGCTTGAGATTTCTCTAGTTGTTCTTTGACCTTGAGATGGATTTTTGGATCCTCATCCTATCGTGCAACCGCTATGTCTAGCAGAGATTCGTAGGTAGATATCCAAGGCATGCTTTAAATGGTGACTTCATAGTGGATGTGTGTACTTTCCAGTTATAGGAATGTTGAATGTAGGCTAATGACTCATCCCAAGTCCTTGGGTACTTCTTTGTTATAACCTCTGATCAACTGTACCAAAGTCATGTTTACCACCTCTATTTGTCCATCTATCTGTGGATGGAAAGTTGTGCTCCTCTATAACCTAGTATCCATCTTGTCCCACAAAGTAGTCCAAAACTTCCCCAAGAACCTGGAATCTCTGTCAGAGACAATAGACTTTGTAAACCAAAATGCACCCATACATTAGCAAAGAAAATATCTGCTTTGCCTCATGTGCTTTTACTATCTTTTTACATGCCATAAGAATACACATTTTACTGAATCTATCAACAACAACATAGAGATAGTCATGGCCATGTTTAGACATAGGTAACCCTCCTACAAAATCCATAGAAATTTCCTCCCACAGACAAGTAGGTACTGGTAGAGGCGTATACAAACCTTCCTTCCTAGTTTTAGGCTTTCTAGTACAACAAAGTTTACATCCACGAATAAATTTTGATACTTCTTCTTGCATGTTGGGCCAATATACATACCTTTGCAAGTGGGCTAGGGTCTTACCAACACCGAAATGTCCCACTACTTTTGAGGTATGTGCTTCCCTCATCAATAGAAGTCTTTCTTCTTTAGGAACATAAAGTTTCCCCATCGGTAGAGCAGCCCGTCCTTGAGATAACAGTCTTCAATCCCCATCTTTTCAGCCCCTTGGGACTGCAACTTCTGAAATGTTACCCCAAATTCTTTGTCTTGGGCATATGCTTCTCCGTAAGCTTCCTTCATGAAGGGCTCAATTTGAGAGATAGTGGCCAAACAGAAAACTTTTCCTATGTGGGTGGCCTAGACAACATGTCTGCCACCAAATTTTTACTACCCTTCTTGTATTTAATCACCAGATGGAACTACTGAAGAAACCCCATCCATTTGTAGTGCCTTGCCTACTGTAATTTAGACTGTGCTTGCAAATACTGGAGAGGTTTGTGGTCAGTGTGCACAATAGTTTCTTTACCCAACAAATAATGTTTCCATTTTTAATTGCCTGAACTAGTGCATACATTTATTTATCATATACTGAATATCCTTTAAATATTGAAGTGAAGGTTTCAGAATGATAACATACGGTTTACCTCCTTGAAGCAACACTGCACCCATAGCGTAATCAATGGCATATGTTTCTACTTCAAAAGGCTACTGCAAACTAGGAAGAGCAAGTACTAGAGCATGACTAATCTTGTATTTCAATAACTCAAAGGATTTTTCTTGTTCCTTACCCCAGTCAAAACCATTACTCTTTGCAGCCACTGTGTGTAGAGGTGTTGCAATCGCCGAGAAACTCATAATGAATTTCCGCATGTACTGTATTGCTCCCACAAAAATTTTGGTCTCTGTGGCTCCTATTGGTGTTGGCCAATTTGTGATGGCTTCCACCTTCTTTGGATCCACTTGTAGCTCTCCTCCTCCAACCACATGCCCAAGATAGACAAGTGACTGTTTGGAAAATTCACATTTCTTCATGTTACAAAGCAATTGTTTCTCCCTGAGAACTTAGAAGACTTGCTTTGTAAATGCGTAAGATGTTCTTCCCATGTGGCACTAAAAATCAAGATATCATTTAGATACACAATGACACATGAATCTATGAAACCCCACAATACATCATTCATCAATCTCATAAATGTAGCGGGTGCATTGCATAATCCCAAAGGAAGTACTAACCATTCATACAAACCCTATTTTTTAAGGTAGTCTTCCATATATCCTCCTCCTTCATCCTAAATTAGTGATAACCAGACTTGAGATCCAACTTCGTGAAAAATTTTACATGCTGAAGTTGGTCCAAGAGATCATCTATGCGGGAAGTGGATATTTGTTCTTTATGGTGATCTTGTTCAAAGCATGGTAGTCGATGCACATTCTCCAAGAACCATCCTTCTTTGGCACCATCACAATAGGAAAACCACATGGTGAGGTGCTCGGACATATTACCCCTTGGTCTATTAGTTCCTGGAGTTGTTTCTTTACTTCAATACTCTCAAGTAAGGATTTCCTATACAACCTGATGTTCGGTAGAGGTGACTCTAGCAACAGTTGAATCTCATGCTCTACTTCCCATTTTGGTGGTAATCCACTAGGAGCCTGAAATACTTCCTGAAAAGACTGAATGATACTATCCAAATCTTGTTTTCCCTGGTTAGAAATTTCTGAAACTTCTACCCCATCTTGTTTATCCTTTAGTAAAAGTAAACAAAACTGATTATGATTTGCTTGAATAAGTCATTTTGCTTGGTTAGCACTTACCATAGTAACTCATGTCTTACGCTAGTGTGCCCGAATGTTGTAGCTAATCCCATCCTTGACCCATCTGTATTGGTTTTCCCTTCTCATAAAGATAGCATCCCTAACATACAAGTAAGGACTCCCGAATACAACATCAAAAGCATCAAGTGGAATAACGTCAGCTTCAAACACATCTATATATTGGGAATTTATCCCAAACTTGACCTTACATCTTCTTGTTACCTAAATTTCAACACCCTTTTTCACCCAACCCAAAGGATAAGGGTGTGGATGCTTGTAAGTCTCGAGACCAAGCTTCTTTACAACTGCCTCAAAAATCAAATTAGATTGAGAACCGATATTAACCAAAGCATTTACCTTGGTCCTCTTGATCTATATTTTGATCTAGAATAGTCTACTCATCTCCTCTTCATTGTCCATGTTGGTGGCCGTGCATCCAAGCCTTTCATCTACATCAAAGTCATCTTCGATTTCCACCTCCCCTTCTGTCTTTACAACTGTCATGGAATTCTTGGAGTCCTTGGTTTGGTTCTTCGATGTAACTCCATATGTAACTTCCAACATGTAGTGTCAGTATGACCATTAATATCACAATTCTTGCAAAAATTCTTGGGATCTTTACAAGTATTTAAAGTAGTGGCAGCTTGTTTACCTTTCCCTTTCCACTTACTCTTGTTACTTGTTTTCCCATAATCCTTTTTCTACTAATTTTTTGACTACTTTACCCTCATCTCTGCTTCTCCTTGCTTTTTCTCATCATCTATGTAGTATGCTTGTACACATGCTTCATTGAGATCCTTGGGATTTGTGGAGATGAATTTTCTTCGAAGGTGAGTGTGAAGTCCTCCCAAGTACTTGGTCAGAATATCCTCATCCTCCAAATCCATGTTTAGCAACATGGCTTGCCTCCAAAACTCTGTAGTATAGTCCTACACACTTTGATCACTGCCTTGTCTAAAATACTTCATTTAATCATTTGGTCAGTTTTATGGCCAGTAGGATAAAAGTTAGCTTTAAGTAATTCCTTAAATTCTTGCCAAGACTTCATAATAGGACGCTTCTTCTTTTCACAAGTAGCTAGGTGAGTTTCCCACCAAACTAGAGCATGTCCCTCCATCTTGAGACGTGCAAAGGTGATCCTTTATGCCTCAGTAACATTATGGACGCTAAATTAGACCTCTAACTGTTTTAACCATTTATCAAGAAATTATGCATCTACTTGTCCTTCAAATCTTTTCATCTCAATTTTCATCTTAACTTTGAAAGGAGTATGTTCAAATTTTACCTTTTATCATTTGTTAGAAGTCTCTTCTTCATGCTCTTTCCCATAATCTTCCTCATGGTGGCTCTTGCCTACACTAGATTTTTGGCTAAGCCTCGAACCACCAAGTCCATGGAGTTTTACTTGATGGAAGTTATCTTTTGCAAATCTGCAAGTTCCTCTTGCCTTCTAAACATCCTATCCATCATGGTCTCCAACATCTCAATTCTACGGACCAAGTTCTCTTCCTCCATTTCTCCCTGAATTCTTTGTTTCCACTTCTTTGTAGAAATCTTTAGATCGCAAGGTAAAGCTTCTTCACCTTTAGATCTTGTCACTGTCATACAAATTCAAGAATGAAATACCACAGTCCTGGATACTTGTTAGCTCTGATACCAAAATGATCTGTAAACTCTTCAACTTTGGAATTATTCACAAATCACAAATTAATCGTTGTTGTTTACTTTCTATTAGAAAATAACAGAGATAGCTAGTGAATGAATTACTATTGTGCTTAGAATCAACAATTATAGTAAAGGAAAAAAATGTGCTCATAACACCAACAATATTATCCTAGAAAACCTCCAATGGAGATAAAACTAGTCGGGAAGGGAAATTGCTCTTTCTTCCCACTTCTATTTGCCAATTCAAATAAATAAGTATAGAATTTACAATAAGTAAGAAAGAGAAGTAGATAATATCTCAACACTTCATTTTAGTTACTTTCTTGCTCTATCTCAACAATCCTTTCTTCTACAAAATTACAATTTCTAGCACAAAGATTTCTTTCTCACTTGCTCCCATGCTTCGATGATCTTTTACACTTCTAAAATCATGTATTTATATCCTTTCTCATGTCCTCCCGTGTACTGGAGAATGGGAAAGTTCATGAAGGAGAAGAGAAACGAACATCCTTTCAAATTCAGAGGTTGTTTGTTTTGAATTTTGTTTTGTCCATAATGGCCAGGACCACCACCCTGTGCAAGTGCGGACCAATAGTTCGGGACCGCCGCCTACGTAGGGCTACAATCATGTTACTTAAAAGACAAAACCTTCGTTTTATTATGTTTCTTCTATTTGTTGATTGTTTATGATGAAGTAGAGTTATTGTGGATCCCTATGGATCACTAAGTATCTGATTTCTGTGGAACACCAAATTCCATTGTCCCATGGGTTCGCCAATTTATCATACTTAGTTGTTTGATGCATTTCCACACCTATTATTCTCACATCATCATGTTGCAAATACTCATGCCTTCCATCAATGCCAAAAATTCAAATTCCTTTGTTATGTGGAATATTTTCCCTATGAACATACTTATTTATTTCACTGCCCCTTGTAACTCTATGGAATACCAAATATTGAGACACCCATGAAACATTGAGTTCCCCACTCCATGACATCCCCACTTGGTTGGGTTCTAAATTTTGTCTTTCAACTCAAAGGCTTCTCATGGAAATTTCTCTTAGCATTATGGATTTTTATGAGTATAATACACCCCTTTATTTCACACAAATGAAAAATTCCATGGAATCGTCAAATCCAAAAAATTTGAAGTTTCCTCATTCCTTCGTTTCACAACTTTCCTTTACAATTTTTTCAAAACATTACAATTTGATTCATCTTTGTGTAACACTAAGCCCTTTAGATGGTTTCTATTATTCAAATTTTCTAACAAAAACACTAAAATTCAAACATATCCTTAAACAAGTAAACTTGCAACTCCATAATTGAATTTGACTTATGTGGTTTCTTTTCTTTTCTTCAAACCCACCAAAGAATTAATTTTCTTAAGTGGAAATTACTACTTCTTGAAATTTGCAAAACATTGTAACTTGTGGAATAGAGGGAATAAATGGGTAAAATGGAAAGATCACTTTAATATTTTAAAGGGTTGTGAAAATATGGTTCCAAGAGATAAGGGGATCAAAATGGGCAACAATAGGTTTTCATGACCAAAACTTTTAATTTTTCATACTAGAAATTTAACATGACAACAACTAGCTCTAACTTAGGGATGAAGACCATAAGGGATAATGAATGACCTTATAAATATCATGGGTAAGAAAACCAACGTCTTATCCTTTGGGCAATAGAGTCACCATTTGAACAACAAGTACAAGCAATAGACACAACCAAGGAAAAATAAAACAAACACACAATAGAAAATGGAAACAAGCCTATCTCACCTATTTACATATGAGAGACATCTCACTTTCACTGCATTACTTATTCTCTTTTGAATGTCACCCATGAATGGATAACACCAAATGAATTTTCTCTACAAATCCATTGATTGGTTCAATGAAATAGGATCCTTTTCTCAACTATTTGAGAAAACCAGCTATTACAGGAGGTCTCCATGTACTTGAGAAAGAGAAATTTTTGTTTTTCTTCTTAAAAAATTTATGTATGAATCCTCAAAAAGTGGGAATCAACATGATTATCTCATTGTCTTTTTTTTTCTCTAAATTATGCTTTTTCCTTCCAATCCATTCCTAGATTTACCCACACTTCATGTTTCTCATTTTTCACTTCAACACTGCTACAAGGTGAATTAATAATCTTACCAAGTTTTCCATGTTCACAACTAGGCTATGTTCTCTCATGGGAATTTTTATTTTTTCATACTCTATATGACCATTGTCTCTATAGGTGGGTTCTTGGTAAAGCATTTGAGACTTTTGACACCATAAGAGGCTTCTTGGTGTTTCACATTTACCAATTATTCCAAATGGTTCTCTTTCACACTCACTGGAATCATTCTTGATATTTTTCTCACTATGGTGTGACTTGCACAGTGCTTCATCCTCTTGAAAGGAGAATGAACACAAGGTTGGTGCTGAAATATGGAGATCATCACTCTCCTCATTGTGACCATCTTGAGCTATAGTACTCATCTTCATGATGGAGATATCTTCATCTTGAGTGTAATTATCCTTGAGAGACTTTAAAAAAATCCATTTATACATTATTCATTTATAATTTCCTCTTCTATAAATGGAAAAGATAAAGATTCATATTCACAATCATTTCCATTGGGTAAGTCTTCATACTAAATCTTGAGAAAATGATTGGGAACATAGGGATCAAATTTTCTGACTCATTGAATATCACCTTTTCTTTATGATCTAAATTACTTATCATCTCAGGGAAGTTTTGTGGAAAGTCAAAATATCCATTATCCTTATCATCACCAAGTAGAGAACATGTATCCATATTCAATGGGAAGTGCACACTATCAAATTATGGGTCCATCAAATCATCATGTTATTTCTCAAATATCTTAATCAAATTTGGGTACTCCTCCATCATTATTAGTAGCTTGACATCTTCTTTTGAAGCTATGCAAAAATTTCATATCATGAGACTTGTTATAAAATGTATGTTATTGGATCATCCTCTCTCTGAATGGTGTATCTCATTTTTCTTATGGGAAGGAGCTTCTTCATTTTCCCCTTGACTGGTATGGTGGCATATGACCAATCCATATGTATCTCTCCACCAACATCTCAATAGAAAATATGGCTCAATAACATCCCATATGAAGTTGGGATGTTTGTTACAAGTATGTTCATCTTGAACTTCTTGTCAGGGAAGTCTACTAATATCACTTGAACATCTTCAGCTTGACCAATGAGAGGTATTTCTTTAGTCTCCATGGAGTAGCATTGTTTAGTAGTAGGACTAATTGTTATACCAAGAGGTTTTTCTACTTTGGTGGGCATGATATTATCATAAGCATTGAATTCAATGATGTAATTACTCAACTTGTACCCATTGATTAATAAGGAGAGGTAGAAAGGTTAATTTTTTTGAGAAGTGGAAGATGTGGGAGAAAGAATATTATGAAAAGGATTGACGTGAGGAGTAGGAAGTGGTTATGTTTCAATGAAATTTCTGGAATCATACCCTAAACTAATTCCTTTGATAAACTGGATAAGTTTATCAAACTACTTGGGATGAGTTCTTAGATACTCAACTTCAAAAATTTGGATTTTGGCCTTCTTGACATGATCGATGATGTCAAAGAATGAAGAGGTGGACTCTTTAGGGAAATTTCATCTTTGATAGGTGTAGGATCTACATTCTTAGAAGTGGAAGTAGAGATCGATTTAACTGGAGAAGGAGATTTAACTTTTGTTGAGGTTTTCTCAAGGTTCTTCTTAGTTGATTCTATGGAATTGGGTTGTAATGATCCTCTCTTTGTTTTTTAGAGTCACCATTTTAGGATTAGAATTTTTCACTTGGGCAGTAGAGGAAGAGGCCTCTTTTTGTTCTTGTGAGTGAGTGAACACTACGCAATACTAACTACTAAAATAATTCATGGAATCCTCTTCCTCTTCATCATATATGCACCATTCACAGTATCTAATGCTAGAATCTTCAATTTCTTCAACCTCTAAGGAATCTTATTCTTCTTATTAATCTTCACAAGTTACATTAACAAGTGGATCTTCTAATGTAAGCCTATGTGGTGTTCTAATAATCTGATTTTGATTTTGAAAATTCTTCCTAGGCACCTCCTTACATAGAGTACTTTTAGAAAGTTATTTTTTAGATAAATCGGCTCATTAGCCAACTTTTGTAAAAGTTGATCAGTAGTCTCAAAACTAGAAATTTGACCTTTCTCATGGTTTGATCCTTTATTTATCTTATCAAACATGATAAGATCATCCTCTACCTCCACTGCAAGGTCTTGAGCTTCATCCAAGGTAGTTGGTTGGGCTCTTCTCAAGATGAATCCAACTTCGATAACTGAGCATTTATGAATAACCTCTTTTGATTGTCTACAGTAGGATGAGCAGCAATAGGAATATTGTTAATCAAATTGTTGAATTTGGCCATAAATTCTCTCATCGGCTCATGCGATTCTTTCTTCATTTGATCCAATTGAGAAAGAAGGGCATGAACATCTTCCATTGACTTGAACCATGTTTCAAATATAATTTTCATATCTTCCCAATTGGTGATTGAGTGAGATGGAAAATAGTAAAACCATTCTACAATAGCATCTTGTAATGACTCCATGAATAGCCAAAAAACAACATCTTCATGTTCCACTCTAAGAATACCATAGGATATGATAAAGGTTGTAATATGATCATTTGGATGTTTCTTTCCATTTCCATAGAATTTGGGAAAATTATTTCTCAATCCTTTAGGCAGCTCATGGAGTGGAGGATTTAGTTCCAATGGTCATGTGTTTTTTCCCCATGGTACAGGTGCAACCATCTCTTCTTCTTCAACTCTTTCTTCAATTTCTTCTCTTTGAGAAATAAGATCAAATGTTGGTGTAACTCAACTTGCAACAAGGTCTTAAAATGGATCTTCTCAAGCTTTTCGTGTAATTTGTATGGGAACAAGCATGAATTTAGCTTGTTCTTGTGGCTCAAATAGAGGATTATGAAATACTATAATGTCACTTGTTCGGTTTCCTGTTTTGTATATTATATCTTCCAGTTTATAAATAATTTTCAAGGAATGAATTTCAAGTTTTGAATTTTTATTTTTTTATTTTCTATGGTTTTGGATATTTGATTTTTAGGATAGTTATAGGGTGCATGAAAGTAAAATCTTCCGCGTGGTGGGAGCCAAAAATTGTTGGAAAAATAATTTTCATAAAGGAAAATTAGTGGTTTTCACCAATGGCCATAGGACTAGGTCCCTCCTCTTGGGAATGGGAGGCACCCTTTTATTTCACGTAATAAATAATAAAATCTCTATGTGGTTGTTATGTCGGTGATCACACAGAATACTCCACTAAACATTTGGCAAATTGATTGTATGGGATATAAGGGAGGAATTTGTTTGGAGAGAGGTAAAGGGGAGATATGAGAATATGGAGAGGGTTAAGGTTGTGAATAGGCACTTGTATATTTTCACAAACATTAACTAGAGGTATTTCCAGATTCAATAGGAATAAAAACAATTGTGTAAGCAATAACAAGATTAACAAATCAAAGACACAAAGTTCTATTGATTTATTCCTCAAAGACACAAGGTTCTTTCTTGGTTGTTTAAGATTACAAAGTTTGCATAGTTGGAAAGTAGGAAGTAGAAGAACATAGAAAAGGAAATAGAATAAAGAATATTCTTTCTTGTAGTGGTATGAGAACAAAAGCTATCAACCCCTTTGGAATGGAGAACCCATCCCAACATATAACTTACAAAATGTCTCTTATTCTCCCCCAAGTGAATTTTCATATTCCTACCACTTATGACCTTTCATATTCTAATAGGAATAAATATAAGGTCTTTTTATTATTTATGAAAAGGAAATTTTACAATTCAAAATATAAAGGTCACTTAAGTGAATAAGACAAAGAATCTAAAACTACATTCTCAAGGAAGAATTAGAATATATATATAGAGAGAGAGAGGGAAGAAGAGAGAGAAGAAGAGAGTTATCAGTATGAGGAAGAAGAATATTTTTATGATGAATATATTTATCTTGGTGAACTCGTGGAAATTTTCTAGGGATGAACTCATTGCCTTTGACCTCTTTATTGAGCTAAGCAAGCAACTGTGAGTGTAACCTTCTTCCTCACCCATCCATCGATCATTGGCTCAAAAACTAAGTATTTGATCTTCATGATGAAAAGATCTAGTGAAATGGATGGGAGATGGATGGATATGAACAATTTGACCAAAATCCCAACACTTACTATTTTTAGCAGGTCCCACCCAGATGTCTATTTTTGGCAAGTTTCTCAAATTGTCACTTTTGAGTGTTTTTGTCTTGAAAGGAGTGATGCTAAAATGGAAAGTAGCTCATTTCTGAAACTTACTATTTTTTAGAATGTGAGAAACTGATACAATTTTTTATTTATAGAAGGTAGTCCCTTGGATGTTGGAATGGGATGAAAATGGTCTCAAATTTTTAAGTTTTTCTCCACAATGCTCTACTCTAATTTTTAGACAATTCTCTCATCTGGATCAACAAGGAAGTGTAAACTTCATCAAAGAGGGAAGAATAATAAGAGAAAAATCATTCCGCTATATCTCCAATGATATTACACTTCATCATGTAATAAATGTTTCAAATAGAACTTAATTTTTTGAGGATCATCTACTCCAAATTTCAGGAAATTTAGTTTGTTGTATCACCAGGAAAATGCACGAGACATTTTCATCTGTTTCCGATCAAAACTAAAGTTCTTGGCTTGAAAATTCTTCCTCAAATATAAAATAAATCATTTCATGATAGCCCCCAAGTGACAGGTCATCTAAAAGGTGTTTTCAAATGGATCATTTTGGCAAATTTTCAAGGGTTTTTTACTACAGGATCACCGACAACAAGAAAAAGACCATTTTGGAAACATCAAGTATGGAGTTGGTTTTAATGGCTTCCATGGAGGAAAAATATGAAGTTTCAATGGATTTACATGTTACACTTCATCTATTTTAATGTTGAGTGGGTAAAATTTAAGTGGAAAATTTTCATAAACTTGCAAATATTAAGGGTTTTGGAAATTGGAAATGGTAAATTTTCAGCGCTTAGACCGCCTCCCAGGTTAAATCAATAATTTTGGCTGACATGTCATTTGTATGGGTTATTTTGCTGCTATTTACACTTAAAAATGAAATTATGCATGTATTTCACTAATGCTTCAAATCAAACTCCACTCATATTCATCGAGGTGTGCATGTATACTTTTCTTAATGCTAAATCAAATGAAGCAAGAACTACCACCTAAAATAGTTCTACAATTTAGCTAAAACAAAGCATAAACACCATCAAGATAGAGAACTAAGCAAGATCTAAACTAACATTATAACTTTGAAAACATGAGATCAAAACTATGCATGCTATTTTAACATCTCTACTCTCCTAGATTACCAACAAGAATGAATGGACCTATTTAGCTCCAATGGCAATCAAAAATTGCTTTGTTTGATCCTTAAAGAATGCAAGAATAGGAAGCTTTAGCTCTTAACAATGGTGACCTCTCAAGAAAACAAAAGGCAAGCTCTTAGTCTCTTTGCTATATGCTTTGCATTTGCTCTCTTAGGAGTTTAGGTGTAAGTAAAAAGGTAGGTGGAGGGCTCTTTATATAGCCCAAAGGATAAAGGATTCAACACATTCTCATGAATGTGGGATAAAGGTAAAACATGATTAGGAATGGATAAGGTTGCTTTATTAAAGGTAACCTTACTTTAGAAGGGTTTAATTTATGCTTAGCAAGTCATGGGAGTTGGGGGTGTTTTAATTAATCAAAGGTGATTAACTAATAGGTAGATGTAAGCTTATAGAAGATAATTAGAGGAATATTAGTACGATTTAGGCTATTATAAGGGGATTAAATCAATTAAATATTGATTTATTGGTTAAATGGAAGGGAAAGCTAATTAATTAATAATAATTAATTAGTCTAGGTAGAAGGGGTGATTTATTAACGAAGGTCGTTAATTAGGTATTTTTGGATAGGAAACTTAATTAATTAGCTTAGTGTAATTAATTAATGATGATATGAGGGAAAATGAGTGCTTTTGATGATATGTCGTTGATTTGTGAGAAAGGGGATAATTAGCGCAATTTAAGTATTTAAATTGCTTGGGCATAATTATAGGTGTCTACATTTGCCCCTCTTTGGGGTGGCGTAAGTGATGCCACTTCAAAGATAGTAGATAGAAGAGATTTTGAAGGGATAGAAGAAAAATTAGTAGGAGGGAGAGATGCCCCCTCGAGTGTCGATGGGGTGATGGAAGAAGCCGATCGACGATCAAAAAGGTGAGATATAGGCAGAAAGAAGGGGACGAGGCAGGATGCCTCGATGAGAGGGAGAATTAGGGGTGAAAGGGAAGTGGTGTAGAAGAAATATGGATGAGGGGGGAGAAGAGCTTAGCCTCTAGCCACGTATTTGTTTGAAACAATTTGGATGTCATCATATTGCCATAGGAACTACATCATCGGTCCTTATGAAAAATATAAGCATACGACAAAGGTAGAATGACATGAAAAGCCATAATACGAACAATTTTCCATTGCTGAAAATACCAACTCCATGCAACATACAAAAATGCAATGCAATACGAGAAGGAAACAAGCTCATCTAACAGGGAAAACAAGTACGAACGCACATATCCAACCCAACAATGGTCAAGACAGTTGTACAAATGTTTTGTTATCAGTGCTGGAGAGATCCACAAGTTCATGATTGATGACAAGGGTTAAAAAATGATGCCCCAAGAAAGGATACATGCAAGGGGAAATGAAAATGGACACGGGGTCCATGAAAAGCGTTTGTGCACAACGAAATAACACCAGGCAACCAAAAGTGCCCCAGAGTACAGATAAGCAAGCAAGCAGCTAGCTTTTGTGAATGGTTGTGAATCCGGTGATCCATGAGTGAGTCATATTAATCGGGAAGATGTGAGACAAACCAACAGGATATGGAGAAAATACCATGCGCAAGACACAAGTTTCAGCCGTAAGAAGCAAGTTACCATTTTGTAGGGTGTTTTACTTTTTAGGAATTTTTTGAAAAATTTTGCCTTGTTTTTGGATTTTTTTGATATAGTAAATGTTTGTATTGTTTTGGATTTTTAAACCATGATAAACAATAGAAGAAAGGAGAAGAAGAAAAAGAAGGGCCTAGGGGCAACAGAAAGTGCCCTAGGTGGAAGAAAAGAGAAACAAACGACAAATAATGTCCTTGTTTAGTGGAAAAATTAAGAAAAAATAATTATTTGAAAAATAATTATTTACGAGGGTGTGAAGAAGAATAAAAATTGCCAGGGAGCAATAAAATTGTCCAGGGAGAAGAAAGGGGTATTGGACAAAAAATTCCCCAATACGGTGAAAAATAAGAGAAAAATAATTATTTAATTAAAAATAATTATTCCACAGTGAACAGAGGAGAAAACGGTGAGCTAAACGGGTGTCCCGGCCATCCGATCGGTGAAAAATAGGTTAATATACCCCAGGGGGGTAAAAACATCGCAATCAGTTCATTTTAACCACTCAGTTTAGAAAACTTACCATGAGGCTCTGACACTCAGGAGAGATGGTGATCACACGTGATCGTTTGAGGCGTGTTATAGATTGTAGATGATAGATCTGTAGACAATATCAAATGTTGTTTTCAAGTGTTATTTTGATGTATATGGATGGGATGATATGATGATATTGGTGTAGGGGGATAGATTTTTGATTATGCGCAACCCCTCTTGCCCCCATTGATGATATGATATGTGATGATTAGCTTAGCATACATGCATGATGTAAAACTTAGCATTTTTGTTTATATATGATGTATAGATGATGCTAGATGTGATGATAGTGATGGTAATGTGATGTGAATGATAACAAAATAGAGCACATGCAAGAAACACAGCCAAATGCTACAAAGAACACCAGGAATTAATGCAATACACCATGAATCACCATGCCTTATTAACAAGTAACAAAACACAACCAAATGCATTAAGAAAGAAATAAAGAATTAACACACTAGCATGTCGAAACCCACTACAATATGCACAAGAAAGAATGAATCTATTCTAAGCAAGAAAAGATAAACTATGAAAAGTACACCCAAGTAACAAACAACTCAAAAGCAAGCACGCAAAACACTATACAAGCAACAAGCAAAGCAAGAAAACAAGACAATGCAAGTAAATATTTTTGTAAGATATGTTTTCATAAACCGATTTTCTATTGTTTAGGTTTTTGTGAAACAATTTTATATTGTTTTTGTGTTTTCAAAACAATTTTCTATTGTTTTTGTGTTTTCTCAAAACAATGTTCTATTGTTTTTGTGTTTTCTCGAAACAATGTTCTATTGTTTTTGTGTTTTCTCAAACAATTTTCTATTGTTTTTGTTTTTTTCTCAAAACAATTTTATATTGTTTTTGTGTTTTTAACAATTTTCCAAAGCTATGTGCAGGTAACCAAGAAAGCATGGATGCCCCCAATTAGGTGGGGAATATACAAGGGTAGAATCCATGCGCTTATGAACAAGAAGGTGAAGTCATTGAGTTTCCCCCAGTGTAAGATGGGAAATAACAAAAGACCACGTCCCTTATGGATTTAATAGAAGAAGGAAAAGCCGGATCAAGGCTGGATAAGATGGTGTGCACAAGGAAACTTGAAGGCAGAACCAGGTCTAGGCCAAAGACAACTACCCTTCTAATACAAAGAATGCTTGTGAACAATGAATCCTCCCGAGGCACCGAAACCGGTTTTCACCCAAGGACTTGTCCAAAGTGCCACAATTGTGTGGTTTTCACTAGTGGACGACCTGTTTTCTCTTTTTCTTTTTCTAGATTTTTTTTTTTTTGTTTTTGTATTTTTTTTTTTTGTGCCATGTTCAAGCATAGAACTTCTTAAGATGCATGGCATTCATTGGCTCTCGAGCTCATCACCATTGGGGTGAGCCAATTTGTATGCCCTGTGCCAAAGGTCGTACTTGGAAACTATGACATAGGGTCCTAACCAGTGTGGTTCGAACTTCCCTTTCTTTTCTCGCTCTGCTCTAGTGTTGAATTGGTTCTCCTTCATAACTAAATCACCCACCTCAAACTAGCGAGGGATGATTCTCTTGTTGTAGTTGTGGGAGATTCTGTGTTGATATACCTTCAGGTGATTAAGAGCACGAATGCGCCTCTCATCCAGGAGCTCTAACTCAGCCAATCTTGCCACTCGATAATCTTCATCCTTATCCAAATAGTCTAAAGAGAAATTCAGTAGGGATGGGAGTTTGATCTCTAAAGGGATGATAGATTCTATCCCAAACACTAGGGAATATGGCATCACACCCGTAGGAGTGCGAATTGATGTTCGGTAGGCCCAGAGGGCTGGGTGGATTTGTAGGTGCCAGTTTCGACCGGTTTTGCTAACCATCTTCTCCATTATCCTTACCAAAGTCTTGTTTGTTGCCTCAACTTGTCCATTACCCTAAGGGTAATATGGCATGGACCATTTCAATCTGATTTGGAACTATTGGCAAAGACCTTTCACATTTTTTGTTCTTAAATGACTTCCCATTATCTGTGACAATGGCTACAGGGATACCATATCGGCAAATAATGTGATTCATGATGAATTTAGAAATCTGTGCTCCTATGACATAGGTTAAAGGGATAACCTCCACCCATTTTGTAAAGTATTCTATAGCTGTGATGATATGTGTATGACCATCAGATGAGGTAGGAGTAAGCTTCCCTATTAGATCAAGTCCCCACTTGGAGAATGGCCACGGGGTAGTGATTGGTTGTAATGGTTATGATGGAGCATGGATGAAATTTCCATACTTTTGGCAAAGCACACATTTTCTAACATAATTACAACAATCAGTTTCCATGGTGGGCCAATAGTAACCTACTCTTAACAATTTCTTAGCCAAGACCATTCCATTTGTATGTGCTCCGCATACTCCTTCGTGTACTTCTTTAATTTCCTGGATTGACTCCACACATCCACAAAACGTAATGATTCCCATCGTAGCCATGACAATAAAGTGTACCTCCTAAAAGGGTGTAACGGGCTATCTAGCGAATCAGGCTTGCTTTTTTTTCAGAATGGGAGATATTGGGAGGGAAAGTACTGTCCTTAAGATAGGTGAAAATGGGTTCGTACCACGGGGAATAGGGACCAACAACCTCACAAGCCAGCAAGATTCCGATATGTCATACGCGGGCTGGTGTAGATTTTCTATGAAAAATGGCATATCATTGTTCCCTGGTGGAATACGAAGCATAGATCCCACCATTGCCATGGCATCTGCCGATCTGTTCTACGCTCTTGGGATCTGCTCAAAGGTAATGCGCACAAAATACTCCTTCAGAGTTTCCACCAACTTCTTGTAAGGTATGAGCTTTTCATCCTTAACTTTATACTCATCATTAACCTATTTGATGATTAGCTGCAAATCACCTACAACCTTAACATGTTGAATATTCCACTTGATGGCTAGCTTCATCCCTGTAATGAGTGCTTCATATTCCGCAATGTTGTTTGTGCAAGGGAAGGCTAGGGAAAGCTTGTGGTATAGGATCACCCAAAGGAGTAATAAGGACCACTCCTACACCTGAACCATGAAACATAAAAGATCCATCAAAATGTATCTGCCATATAATAGATTCTTCAATGTAGAGCAAAGATGCATCTGGCAGATCTAGACTCAAAGGTTCTGTGCTTTGCAAAGGTGCTTCCACTAGTTGGTCAGTAAGTACTTGTCCTTTAACTGATTTTTGATGGACAAATTCTATATCAAACTCACTGAGTAGAATGATCCAATTAGCCATTCTACCTATGAGGGTGGGTTTGGACAACAAATACTTGAGTGGGTCGACCTTGGATATGAGCTTGGTCTTAGTATTTAGCAGGTAATGGTGAAGTTTCTGAAAGGTAAAAACAATGGCCAAGCAAGCCTTTTCAATCTGAGGATAATTAAGTTCATAGGCGATGAGGGTGTGACTCAGATAGTACACTACTTTCTCTTTATGGCTAAGGTCATATTGGGTGAGCAGTGCACCAATAGCATATTACGTAGCGGAAATATAGAGCAAAAGTGGTTCTCCCGGAGTGGGAGGCATGAGGACAGGTGGATTAGCCAGTAACTGTTTAAGCAAAGCAAAGGCTTGTTGTTGCTCGAGTCCCCATGAAAAGTGACATCCTTCTTAAGCAAATGAGTGAATGAGTGACATTTATCTGCAAGCTAGGAGATAAAGCGGTGAATGGCTTGAATTTTCCCTTGCAAGCTACGTAGTTGCTTGATATTCTCAGGTGGAGGCATTTCTGTGATGGCAGACACTTTAGCAGGGTCTACCTCAATACCTCATCTTGACACGATGAAGCCTAATAGTTTCCCAGATAGCACACCAAAGACACACTTCTTTGGATTCAGCCTGACTTTGTATTCACGCAGCGTTCAAAGATACACCGCAAAATGATAGGATGATCCTCTCTTGTTTTGGACTTTCCCAGGATGTCGTCTACGTAGTCTTCCATGATGTCATGAATCATATCATGAAATATTACTATCATGGCCCACTGATAAGTTGCTCCCACATTCTTAAGGCCAAATGGCATCACCTGATAGCAGAAGGTGCCCCAAGGAGTTGTGAAAGTTGTTTTGTGTTGGTCCTCCTCAGCGATTTTAATCTGATTATAACCCGAAAAGCCATCCATGAGCGATAGCATTTCATATCCTGTTGTTGAGTCAACAATCATATCAATGTTGGGTAATGGAAAGTCATCTTTAGGGAAAGCCTTATTGATGTCTCTAAAATCCATGTACAGATTCGGATACCGACAGGTTTCTTCTAGACAGAACAATGTTTGATATCCATTCAGAATAGTCAATTGGTCGGATGAATCCTGTTGCAAGCAACCTTTCCAACTCTTCCTTGACCAACAAGGCCACTCTTGGATGCATCTTTCAGAGTTTCTATTTGATAGGCTTGGCGTCTGCGTGCACGACCAGGTTGTGCATGACCAAAGTCGGATCTAGGCCGGGCATGTCTTGGTAAGACCATGCAAACACATCAATGAACTCTCGCAACAACATAGTGAACGTCTTTTGTTCTCTAGCTGAGAGTGATGCCCCTAATTTTACTATCTTGGGATCTTCTTCAGTACCAATGTTGACATCAATGGTTTCTTCGACTAACAATTTTGATAAATCCTCCATACGCGTAGGATCGAGAGGTAGGTTGAGATCTTCATCCAAGGATGTCTCTACGAGATTTTCATCCTTGGCATGGTCACTTTGTTTATCCTTTGATTTTCTTATTTGTTTGTCAACTAGTGCCTCAAAGAGATTTTCACAGTGTGACTTGGACTTTGATTTTTACCGAGGCTTTTCTTTAGAACTCTTTCCTTTGCTTTTCTTTAAATTTTGTTGACCACAAAGTTCAAATTTCCTCACCAAGTAGGCACAGGTGTCTAAGTCGATAAAGAAACCCTTCTTGTGATCTCCAATGGGAATTGTATCCCTTATGCCCATGAACTCTGCAATAGCCTCATCGTTCTCAAATAAATCTAGTGGCACGTGACGTTGTTGGTCCCATTCAACAAGGGAAGGGTACACAAGGTCAAGGGTCGGTTCGGTGAGGGTTATGGTTAGGACAACATTGTTCATGAAAAGGTTCGTGGAGGCCAGATCCTCATATAGGCTACAATGGGAATCCATATCATTATCTAGGTACTCGGAGCTATCCTCATGCTCAAAACAAGTCACATCTTGATCATTGGGGTGTGCTCCATAAGGGTGAATCCCAATGCCATATCTTTCTATTTTGAAATGTGGAAGAGGGACTAGTTCTCTTTGTCCTTGTTCATTCCTCCCACATCCTAGGCCTTTGTAGCCCATGGAGTACATCATTCTGCTAGATTTTTCATATTCTAGGGTTTGATAACAAGATGGCTGAGTGTCCTCAGGGACCCAAGTAGTAGGTGGATCAAGTAATTTTTCCTCAGCTAACAAGCCTCCAGGTAGGAACGACCCAATAGTGTGTTCCTCTCTAGGTCTCCTGAAGTGGTAGTTGGGTCGACCTCTAGTCTTGGGGACGATAAGGAGAGGTCAGAAACCAAGAGTGCTTGTTGTACATTATACTCCCCATAGCCATATTCCAGAATTTTCATCTCCCATGAATCAAATGGAGATGTGGAAGTGGATGCCCCATGAGCGCAAGACCTAAGAGAATCTGAATCCAGCCAGGATTCCATAGCCTCAGACTGAAAAGGAATGGCCATATCCATGGAGGGACATGTGTATGTACCATTTCATGCAAAGCTATTGAGAGCTCTATAATGAGCAAAGGGCTCTGAGTCTCCTGGTATTGTTACCGTATGTCCCTCATGCTTCAACTTGATGCATTGATGAAATGTTGATGGCATGGCCTACATGGCATGGATCCATGGTCGGCCTAGAAGCATATTATATGGAAGTTCCAAGTCTAGGACGTGAAACTTTCTCGATGGCAAGTGGGGCCCACCTCCATGGGTAGTGTAATGGTGCTTGCTAACTCTCTTTCCATGTTTTCATATGCGGTGATAGTGATGATATGGGACTCAAGATCTACCTCCGTATGTCCCAATTGTTTGACTAATTTAAGCGTGCAGATGTTCAATCCAGATCCATTATCCACAAGCACCCGTTTGATTTTCCTGTGGGTGATAACTACCTCAATGTATAAGGGAAGATTATGTTTAGGATTCTCGGTAGGGACCTCCCTATGGTTAAAAGTGAGATGCTCACTTGGTGCAATATTTTCCACCATGGCTTGAAGGTACGTAGGATCGACTTCTAAAGGCACTCCCTGACCCCTGAAGAGTTTGATACAAAATTTCCTTATGCACATTGGATATCTTGAGAAGATCTAAGATCGAGATCTTAGCAGGTGTCCTCTCAAGTTGTTCTAAAAGGTTATATTTACCAGTTTGTGGGGTCAACAGAGAGGGTTCCAAAATCATGAGGTGGGCACACCTTGTTACCGCAGCGCAAGTCCTTTCCCTTGATCCGATGGTATTGACATGGTCAGCAGGGGAGTGAATACATCCGATAAGTGAATCGTAATGATTGTTATCTCTTTTGGTATACAAGTAATTCACGTGGCTTTATAGGTTTGGGATGAGTCTCCCCGATCCGGCTTTGTCTTTTCCGACTTATCATGCTTAGGGAATGGTTCCTTATAAATCCCCATTTTCTCATTAGGTGTTTGCATTTTGCCAGGGTTATCCACCTCTATCTCCCCATTATCAATGAGGTCCTAAATATAGTGGCGAAGCCACAGACATTTTTCTGTCTTATGACCTTTAACACGATGCATTTCATAGTATTCATGCTCCTTATACCATGAAGGTTTAGGAGCATTGTCATCAAATGGTTGTGTTGTAGGATAGGTCATCATGTGGGCCACATCCAACTATTTTAGTATGATGGACAACGGTTCATTAAGGGAGGTGAATGTTCGTCACTTTGGTGGTGGTTGAATTGGGCCCTTGGTCAGTTTAAAAGGTTGATTGGTTTGGACCATTTGAACATGTTTAGAATCAATGATTCCATCTCCCACCACGTTTTTGTTTTTGTTAAAGATCTTCGGCTTTTCAGCGGGTTTGACACTTTGGTTGTCTTTAGATTGGGTTTTGAGGGTGCCTTTGGCAATGAGAGCCTTTTCTATTTGAATCCCTTTCTCGATAACCTCCTCAAAGGTGCAGACACAATGCATTTGGAGGTGGAAAGCTATATCTAGGTTGAGATTAGGGACGAAAATACTGACCAGCTGCTTCTCAGGGAAAGCGCAAGGGAAGCGACTAGCTATCCCTCTCCATCATTGGAGGAAGCTAGTGAAGGTCTCATTTGGGTGTTGTTTTGCGCCGCACAAGTCTTCCATGGTGATGTCACTCTCTATGTTATACAAGAAATGACGCATGAATCTTTCTACCAATTCTGGCTAGGTGAAAATTGATCCTCGTGGTAAGCGCGTAAACCATTCCAATGCTTGACCTCCGAGACTCTTAGGAAAAAGTCTGATGAGGTAATTATCACTATAAGACACCTCTTGACATGCCATGTAGAAATATTTAACATGATCCCTTGGGTCTCCCTTTCCTTTGTATTTGTCAAACTTTGGCATATCAAATTTCTTTGGAAAGGGTTGAAGGGTCATTGTCTTGTCAAAAGGATAGGGGCATAGTTCTTCGTATTGGTATTTCCTAATACTCCCTATATTGCTTTCTTGTATGCTCATGAAGCATTGCTTTCATAGATTGTACTTCTTGTGCAAGCAATTGTTCTCTAGTGGGAGAAGCGGGGACATGTACACGATGATACCCCGTGTCTTCTTCTCCTTGGTTTTCTCGATGGAGTTCATGGATCCTAAACTTAGGCCTTGACTTTTGAACATTCTTGTTTGTGTCTTTCTATACCTGGAAAGTAAGCAAAGCTAGTTGTCAACGTCTTAGGTTACTGAGTTGTTGTTGGATTGTGACTTGGTTTGTGTCTTCTTCTTCTAAAGGTTCTTCCTCTTCGTATTGTGGAGGTTCTTCCCCTGTCTCATGTTCTATCTTGTTTCTTCATGGCACTTTGATGAGGGGTATTCTATGCCCTACCACTTTATCATTTTCTACGTAAGAAGTGGAAGCATGCCCACCTATTAAAATATCTTCCATATTGATAAGGGGCGTTCTTCCTTAGTAGTGTCATTTGTAGGTAATATTGGTTCATTCTCGGTGGGCAATTTGGCCCCTAATTCCATGACCCGTGCTAAAAACTCTATCTTTGTTTCTAAGGAGAAACTCATCTAGTAGAGTGGGGTCAAAATCAAAGTCGAGTGTGGTGATTCTAATTCATTTCCACTATGATCGACCATCTCTTTGGTTTCCTTTTCTATAGAAAAAAATGGCCCTAAGTCGTGTCCAATGAAGGGGTTTGACCCTTTTCTGTTAGAGGTCTCCCAAGCATGCACTTGTTGTTCCTCATATGTTTGTTTCTTCAACCCTAGACATGTTTTGGGAGCCATGTTTTTGTGATAGTTTCACTAGGGTGAGTTGTAGATATGTGCAAAGCTTAGTGACTACCCCTAAGTGAAATGCAAAATGAAATTGCTAAGAGTATGAATATGTCAACAATGTGAGAATACCAATATGATAGAGTGATAAATCACCCGTGATACAAGCATTTGGTATTAAAACTTGATCAAAGGAAGTACTTCCTAGACTACGTTTCAAAAAGTAGTTTATGTCGCAAGATGATCAACAAGATGTTTTCACTTATGCCAAGTTCAAGGAAATGAACAAAACGTAAGTAAATACAAGAAGTCAATGCGATCTCCCAATCAAGATATATGATGAGTGAGCTCAAACTCGATTAAGACCTATATCTCAAAAAGTGCCAATTACAATTCACGAATGACACAACAATATCACCAAGATATGTTAACCCACTTTGCTAGAAAGTGAAGTATTGATATCGAGGTGTTATTGATATAACACGCACAAATGGTAACACCTAACACTCTTTGAAATCAAGGTAATAATAGAACCGAACTAAAAATCTCAAAGTATAGCTAGGAATAGTTAAAAATGTGTGCAACGTAACCATACAATATAGGTATTTATGTCGAGTTTACAAGAAACAAGATGTAAATATCGAAATTGTAATGATACGAGACAAACAAGCTAACTCCTCTATGGAAGTCCATGGTGATGAACCATGCCTAACTACAATGACAATCTTGACGTGGGTATCAAGATCACAATGGCTACCAAATGACGTGAAAATACCTCCGCTCACTTTAGACATTTAACTAACCCACCGCAAACATGGATGGGCGTAAACGGACATAAAAGTGAGAGAAATAGTCGAATGGCAACACAAAGGTAATCACACCTCTTTTGATCAACAAAGTTTCAAAATAATATGAAGGAAATAAATCAAGAAAAATGACGAAAAATGCTAGCCTCACTTCGGCAGAGTTTCGCCTCGCCCTAAGGCAAGTAAAAACTAGGCGAAAGTAATACGTCACACGTTTCTCAAAAAGAAGGTTCACAACTCAACACTATTTTAAAATGGTCAAAGTGGGCTCCTGGCCAAAGTATATTCTCCTAGGTGGTTCTCTTTCCCTAGGTGTTACAAAGTTTCCATGAGCGAGCGTGATTTACCCAAAAAGTCACACTGACTAGTTTGGGAGTATCTCGCTTTACTTTACCCCCTTCAAGAATAGTAGGCAACTAGTGCATCTACGTGTACTATCACTAGGGTCGCCACAATGGACAACCTGTAATGCTATCTCACAAAGGAATCACTAGTCAAGTAGGTAGTGCGAGCACTTCCCATTTCGTCCACAAGGTTCCCTCTTGTGTGGACTACTTTGGGGTTCCTAGAACCACCCCCATTGTTGTAGCTTAAGGTGTTATGCCAAAGGGGTTATGTTCCAATTGAATGGAGAGGGACGTGTACCCTTTTCCAAAACCTGAATATGTTGTTCTTTTTATCTTGTTTAATTAGGTGTGGTTTGCTTAAACACCTTTTGGCAACCTCGTATAATAACTTTATTAGTAGTTTTTGATTTCGTTTTGATTCCTCCTTTCTTTGACAAGCGTTTTTGGTCCTACACTCAAGCGTTAGTAGTTTCCAAGAAAATCACATTATTTAAAAAGAGGATTAAGAGTTGATTTTGATTCTCAAGATCATCCAAGATGCAAGAGAAGAGCATACACAACAAATAATCCAACTATAAAGTAAAGAAAATCTTTTCAATCAATGAACCATACAAAATTCTTGATAAATGTTCATTTCCCTAAACCAAAAGTGAAAGATGAAGTTTTCAATTTACCAAATGTTATAAAATAAAGACTAAAGTTGTTTTTTATTCTCAAGATCACCCTAAGGTGTAAGAGAAGAGCATACACAAACTTTATCCCAACTATATAGAAATTAAAAACTTCAAATCAAAGGACTATTGAAAAATGCTTTGTAAAAGGTTCATTCCCTTAAACCAAAAGTGAAAGATGAAGTTTCCAATTTACCAAATGTTATAAAATGAAGACTAAAGTTACTTTTGATTCTCAAGATCACCCTAAGGTGCAAGAGAAGAGAATACACAAACTTTATCCCAACTATATAGAAATGGAAAACTTCAAATCAAAGGACCATTGAAAATGCTTTGTAAAAGGTTCATTCCCTTAAGCAAAATGAATAATTAAATTTCTAAGTTTAATCCCAATGTTAAAAAGATATAGATCAAAGTTTTTTTTGATTCTCAAGATCACCAAAATGTTCAAGAGAAGATCATACACACGCTTTGGTCTAAATCGAGGAAGCATGGAAATACAACATTCATCAAAACATTAGGCATATTAGAAAATGACCAGTTTTAAACTAATAGAAAACTTACAACTTTTATAAGTATAAATCCCAAATTTATGTTTTTATTGCATATTTAACTTCAATACCTTTCCAACGCAAAAAAAAATGGAGTCATTTCAATTTTGGGAGCAAACGTTATGGCCTTCGGAAGATGGGTTACGCATATGCTCTTATGCTCACGGGTATGCACTTGACATGCACTCAAAAAATGTCAAAAAAACATCTCTTAATCTGCAAAATGGGCAAATTTTTCCAACCAAGATTTAATTTTGACAACAACCCATCACATCAATATATTAATAGAAGACTCAACACTATCAAACATTAACATACATGCTCAAGAATTTAAAATTTTCAAGAAATTGACAAAACTAGCATGTAGAATGATGAAAAAGTAAGCTCTAAAAATGAAAACATGATGAAATCTTGAAATTTTCTCACCAAGATTAAATTTTGATAGAAACCCACCACATTAATATGTAAATAGAAGACTCAGCACTATCAAACACTAACCTACATGCTCAAGAATTTAAAATTTTCAAGAAATTGACAAAACTAGCATGTAGAATGTTGAAAAAGTAAGCTCTAAAAATGAAAACATGGAGAAATCTTGAAATTTTCCCATCAATTCCAATTTTTACAGCACTTCACCTCCTTTATACCTAAAGAAGACTCAACACATGCAAACTCAACAAAACAAGTTAAGAAAAACAAGTTAGATCAACATGTGTAAAAGAGGGTTAGTAACCAAAAATGAAACTTAACTACAAAAACTTGAAATTAAGTGCAAAGGACAATGGAGTAAGTCCCACTAGGTGTGCCAAATGTGTGCATGTATACTTTTCTTAATGTTAAATCAAATGAAGTAAGAACTACTACCTAAAATAGTTCTACAATTTAGCTAAAACAAATCATAAACACCATCAAGATAGAGAACTAAGCAAGATCTAAACTAACATTATAACTTTGAAAACATGAGATCAAAACTACGCATTCTATTTTAACATCTCTACTCTCCTAGATTACCAATAAGAATGAATGGACCTATTTAGTTCCAATGGCAATCAAAAATTGCTTTGTTTGATCCTTAAAGAATGCAAGAATAGGAAGCTTTAGCTCTTAACAATGGTGACCTCTCAAGAAAACAAAAGGCAAGCTCTTAGTCTCTTTGCTATATGCTTTGCATTTGCTCTCTTAGGAGTTTAGGTGTAAGTAAAAATGTAGGTGGAGGGCTCTTTATATAGCCCAAAGGATAAAGGATTCAACACATTCTCATGAATGTGGGATAAAGGTAAAACATGATTAGGAATGGATAAGGTTGCTTTATTAAAGGTAACCTTACTTTAGAAGGGTTTAATTTATGCTTAGCAAGTCATGGGAGTTGGGGGTGTTTTAATTAATCAAATTTGATTAACTAATAGGTAGATGTAATCTTATAGAAGATAATTAGAGGAATATTAGTACGATTTAGGCTATTATAAGGGGATTAAATCAATTAAATATTGATTTATTAGTTAAATGAAGGGAAATCTATTTAATTAATAATAATTAATTAGTCTAGGTAGAAGGGTGATTTATTAACGTAAGGTCATTAATTAGGGTAATTTTTGGATAGGCAACTTAATTAATTAGCTTAGTGTAATTAATTAATGATGATATGAGGAAAATGAATGCTTTTGACGATATGTCGTCGATTTGCGAAAGGGGATAATTAGCACATTTAAGTATTTAAATTACTTAGGCGTAATTATAGGTGTCTACAAATCATCCAACCTCTATTGTCTAACCTTTTTCATCTAACATATTCCATCAAACCTCTACCATCCAAATCCCATCCGTCCAACTACAATCCATCCCATCCCTATTCATCCAACCCTAGTTCATCCTACCCATATTCATCCAACCCCTAGCCCATCCTACCCCTATTCATCCAACCCCTAGCCCGTACTACCCCCAATCATGTGGCTCTTTATCACCCAACCCTCTACCATGAAGGTATGTTGCATCCAACCCTCTAAACATATGTTAATAGTCAATATCCATGGATTCTAGAAAACATGGTAAGAAGGTTACTTCAGTTCAAAAAAGAGTAACACAACATTATTTGGCTATTTTGGCCAGTCACAAAAATGAAATTGGTGTTGGGATCCCGATTTGTAGAAAATATAGGTATGTACTATCTACTAATTTATATAATTTTAATAATATATTTTCCATACTATATTTTTATTGTACTCAGTTTATTAAATTGACTCTTTACTCTTTGTACTCTTGTTTATTTAGTTGTATTAATCATATAAATAATTAATACTATATTTCGTAACACTTATTTATGCAAACATTTCTCAAACACCTTTATAAATTAATGTATTTCGATATGATCCTATTAATAAAAAAAAATTGTTCCCTAGATGACATCAAACTAGGAGAAGACACATTAAATTCTCATCCAACACAAACCTCGAGAGAGGCTTCTACTCGATCTCTATTTCCATTAAAAGGAGAGATGACGATCGGGATATTCCCGATGAGAACAGCATTACATAAGACCTAGAGGCACAAGTTGAAGAAAGTAATAAAAAAATTGTGAGAAGAAAGAGGACTAACTGGAAAATAGGAAGGAATTTCAAGTTCAACTAGGTAGTCAAATATCCTTTTATTGAACGTGTGGAGCCAAAAAATGGTAATGATATTAAAACTCAATGTCGATGTAAAATATGTAGTTAGAAATAAGGGAAAGATCATACAATGCAACTCAAATTAGACACCATTGAAAAACACTATGGGAAAATATATATTTCACAAAATCAAAAGGATGGGCACATAGTAAGGACTCATAAATGGAAAAATTCAAAAGACTTCTTGCATGTAAAGTATGCAAAAGACTACGAAAAGGACAAAAAAATTGAAAAATCTAAATAAAAAAGGTGGCACAATTACAGAAAAATTAGGCTAAGCTATGCAAACTGAAATGCTTTCCAAAATTATTTAATTTTCTATGGTATTCCATATATTGAAAAAGGGAAGACCCATTTCAAATTTCTCAGATAATAAACTTTGTATCAGGTTATTGGATTACAGAACGTTCCACAATCAAATTGGTTAGATAACAGTGACTGGGAAATTACAAAATGTCTTACTCTGGTGGAAAATGAGGATTTGAAAGAGGCTATTAAAAATGAAAAGTTTATTTTTCTTTCAATTGATGAGGTCACAGTGGTGGACAATACTTCATGGGTTTGTATTCATGTATATACTTTTGCAAATGAAGTAATAAATCCTCATCTCTTAGCTATTCATAAAATGGGTTAAAATTGCAATTTTGAAAACCTTTATAAATTGGTGGTGTCAAGTTTCAAGGTTATAGAAACTCGGATGATTTTCCACGAAGTTAGTTTCTTTTGGAATTTACAGTTCAGTAGTCATGTAGGGGGATAGAAATGGTCTCTATGACAGACAACAAACAACAATTGCACCATATATTATTGCAATTCATTGCATGGCTTGCAGAATGAATCTAACGTATAAAATTGTGAGCACATTTAAAAGTGTTACTAGAGTGGAGGAGTTCATCCATGAATTGTATACATGTTATTCAAGTAGTCCAAAAATATTTTTAGAATTTCAAAAATTTGTAATTGGATTGAGAGATGGGAAAATCTTCTTAAAGATGTAGATATCAGATGGATTTCCATGTATGATCCTTCTTATATAATATTTGAATAATATCCTTCATTGATAGGTTTTATATATAAATATCATAAAGAAGTAGAAAAATATAAATATTTGTTGTATTGTCTAATGAGATATTGAAACCTTACTTACATTATGTGTTTTTTTTTCCAATGTTGAATGAGCTCAATGTTTTGACGAAGCATGCACAAAAGCATTCCATCTACATTACTGACTTCATACGACGAGAAAACATGTATGCATGACTCTAGATGATTTATATTTGTCATATGGAAGTCTTCGAGGACCTATTTTTAAAGATAGAATACATTAACCAACCTTAAGAATCTAAGTTGTTACTTAAAATTTAATATAAATGATCATCTATGTATAACAATTCATGGGAAAGAGATACCACTTCACACTTTTCAGAGAAGAGAAAATTTGGTTAGGTCGAGTTGGAAGAATTACTTGAGTGACATGGAATTTATATGAAACATTATTATGTGACACACGAAATAAATTTAAAAATATTTATCTATGGATATCCGAGAATGATTTAAAAAGATAAATTACTTGAAGTAATGGGATTTTTCAATCCACTATTTTGGAATACATATGGTGGTGTTAAAAATATCCATCAAGTAATTTAATTATAAGATACATAAATAGTCTAATGGAACATTTTTGTAAGCATGCGAGATAAAAGGTGTTATAGTTGAAGGTTTTTTTAAAAATAAGTTACTAAGTTATCATAATAGCATTTTTCATTACTATGTTAGAGAAATTTCATTTTCTAGATGAGCCAACAAAAAATGGTTCCATTAGAAGGCTTTGGAAGAATATTTATTCAAGAAGTATTTTGCGAGACAATTTTAGTGAGTATTTTTACTATATGAACTATGTCAAACTATGATCTTGGGATTTGTTGAAGATGAGAGAGTATTCAATGCATTATCCTTCGTAAAATCAAAAGTTTGTAACAAATTGGATAGAAATTTAGAAAGTTGTATGAGATTGTATGTATCTAGTTATTCTATGGAAACTTTTCCTTATGAGAGAGAACTTGCATTATGGAATTCACTCGTAGAAAGAAGAGGAGTAGGTAACATTGTCACTAATGCGGGGATCCGAACATGCTTCCAATTCAATAGAATTTGAGGAAACTTATAAATAATGAGTTGCTCCAGTTGTTGTTTCAATTTCCAAAGTCCTAATTTCTTGTCTACATTCTTGACACTATTGACAAAATGATTTGATATATTTATATATTTCATATCAATTAAGTATCAATGTATTACTAGACGATATTTTGTTTTACTTGTAAAAAACATTTTTATATTTTGTTTTATTATTTTAATAAGGATAGTGATTTATTTGGATCCATCTCTATGTGATTAATAATTTATATCTACATGAAACAACATTTTTTTGTACTCAAACAAACACACGCCAAACATCTAAAACCATGTTTTACATCTCCAAATAGTAACATAAAAAACATTCACAAGAAAACATAAATATGAATACAAGAGTGCATATTAAATTGTTCAAAACATTCAAAAAATGTGTCACAAAGGTAAATAGAGTTCCAATTCATAATTAGATTTATATACATACTAACAAGAGGTGGATTACTTTATGAAGACATACATGTTTTTTATAAAGCATTTTCGTCAATACAATTACAAAAGTATGGGTTATAAATTTCTTCTCAAAGCTTCTAGGAAAAAAAATCATATAAGAACACATTGAAAATGAATCCTCTTATCTCCTTATGATTATGAATCATAGTTTTCCTTATGTCTTCCACACAGAATAAAAAATTTAAAGAATTGGCTGGTCACTATCTTTTAATTCCTACGCTAGTGTTGGAATTGTGACAACACACCTTTCACATGTTGAAAGTAATTTTTTTTCAATTTTTTGTTACGGGGGCAACTTTAACTTCTTCTTGTAATGGAGGAAAATTTTTCTCACTTTGTATATTGCTTTCTACTAAAACTCCTGATACCTATAAATGTTGTGTAGCACTATTGATATTTTTAATAATATTCTACTCCTCCCTCGCAACATCTCTTGATGACAATATTAATGGATCAACATCTGTATTTTATTTCAATAATATTTCTAGATCCATCTTATGTTCCTTGATTATCTTTCTCAATGTATTATTTTGTTTATTTAATAATAAAAGTTTTTCTTTCAACTGTATAAATGCATTCAATATTTTGTGGGCATTCTTCAAATGTGCATCAAATACAGCTACTTCTTTCTTTAAATTTTCATATTTTACCTACAAAAACAGAAATGTATTTGATAAGTTATAAATAATTTATTACAATACTCATAATTTCACAAAAAAAAAAAAATCATGTGTGAAAAATGACTTACCACAACTATTTCTTTTTTCGTATTTTCAATTAAAATATTATTTTTCTCTCTAGCCTATTTGTTGTAGTATACCTAGGCTTCAACATTAATATTATCTAACCTATTTATCATTATATCTAAAACTTCATCATCATAATCATTATTATAAAAATTGTGCCAGAATGAGCTTTATTTAGAAAATGCCAAGCCTTGATGGTTGGTTCTCTACAAGATGAACAATGTATGCCTTTGAGCATGATTACGGTAATGGGTAATATTTCTTTGATAAAAATTTGGCCATGTACTCTCAAGTGCACACTAATTCCACATCTAGGATAACCACTTCCTTAATTATGGCCCCCATACTATCCGATCCCAGATTTTTGATGAGAAAAATCTATTTTTTATCACGCACGAGTAGAATTTGACTTGGTGGAGGAGGGGAATCTTTGATTTCATGTATATTTAGTTTTTTTTTGGTTGATTAGGTGGAGTACTTTGTATCATATCATGGGTATCAAAATAATTACATGTCTCGGCATCACCACTATCAAACCCCAAAAATCATCGTCGAGCTCGATCTAGTTCAAAATCTGGGTACCAGTTGCACTCAAGATACCACCTAATGAAAAACCTAAAAATTATAAGTGTGCAAGGGGTGAACTGTTCCTATGGAGTCATTAGGAAATGTAATATTCTTCCCTACAAATTTTCTTTTTTTTGTACCCCTGGTGGCACTGAGATCGGAGGCTTGCTTTGCAATCTATTGTGGTCATTTGTTAACTGCAAGAAGAAAATTATTACAAAATTAAACATTATACCCTTGTAAATACTATATAAAATATTTGCAAGTAAACAAAATAAATTAAACATTATAAATTACCTGGCATGGTCAGAGATGTGACCATACGAATTTGTGACTAGACTGAGTTTGATCTACACCATCAAACTCGGAAGTTTCGAAAATAAAAATGTACAAATATTAAAACACCGCAACACTTACATAATATATATCTTGTTATTGATTCCTGTTAATAGCTTATTTATAAATAAAATATAAATACTTGTAGAATATTGTGGAGGGAAAGGTGGTGGTGGAGGTATCGACCCCTAGGTATTTTATGTCAAGGAAATCAAACCGGGTTCATTCCATTTCCCATATCAAAATCATCGAGGCCTTTGGAGGGGTTTTACCACAAGAAATAACCTACTTATGAGATATTGTAGCTACAATTCTTCTCTAATGAATATAAAGTGTTTTTATTATTACATTCAAAAATAATTAATTTTTATAATGTTAAAATTAATTGTTACCTATTTTCTTCAACTAAAAGACCTATCAATAGCAATTTGTCATTTATTGCAGTCATTATTTGTTTGTTCTGCAATTGGTGGAAATCTTCTTGATAGAAAGCAAGAAGATAATTGGTATAAGAAAATAGAGTCTTCAATTTATCAGATGAATTGATATTGACAAGGGCATTGTTGACATTTGTTTTCATTCGATTGACAAATACATGCACTAATCGTATTATTTCCCTACTAGTGTCCGTAATAAATATTGAACTACCCAAAGTGGAATTTCATCGGATCTACCCTACAACACAATCCTAGATTGAAAGAGTGATATCATTACAAGAAATAAATTATGTGTAACACCTTGTATAATAAGGCCTCTTTTGGAACGATTAACTACAACTGCAACAACATACAAGAAAAGTTAGATGTTGGGTAGTCAACTGATATTAAGAAAGAAAATAATTGAAAAATAAAATTGAACTTACCATCAACCTACACATTGTAATGAGATTCTAAATATTTTTGTCTGCATCAGTTAAGAAATCCTTTGTAGTCACGACCATCTAGTTTTGAAATAGTAGGCCGTTAATCAATGAATGTCTGTGGACTCCACGCCGAAATAAAATGTACAATCCATTAGGGGGACAGAAAAATTCTATCTTCCTGGTTGTAAGAATTGATTAGGTAATCACAGACGGAAGTATATGTTTTGAATTAAGGCATATTGACAAGCCCCATGAATTTTTTTATACATTCATTATTTAGGTGTATCTTTCAATTTCATCAGTGTCATAATTTGAGGGCACATGATATTTTTGTATTGTAATTTGGAGGCAGGAGTAACTGTGGAACTAGTCATTGTTGAAATCTTTAGTGTAAAGTTACACGAGATGGAGGGATAAGACTGAAGCTACATGTTAATTATGGGTAGCAACATTGGTATGGTTCACTAGAAGTGTTTGGATGGTTCTATATAAAATTGGAGTCAAAACGTTGTAGATTTGTAAAATTTTATGGCAAAAGTACAAAAATGAACCTCATAAGGCTATATATAGGGCTCGGGTTCATGGCGAGAACATGTGACAGAAAAATGATAGGAGAATATTTTTTAGGAAACATGTGTCTAGAGATGGGTGATTAGTTGATGACCACTATGATCAAGTAAAGGGATGGTTTAGGACACACAAAGACCATCCATTGATAAAGAGACGATTTTTTGTTTCTAGGAGGGATGATTGTCTATTTCAAGAGAGACCACCATATATTTCTAGGAGAGATGGTATTCTATTACCAAAGAGATGGTAATTTAAGACACGTGTATGTTAATAGATGCACATCTATATATGCTCAAATTGGACTAGATTCGACGATTTTTTCTTCTCTATTGGACAAGCTTCTAAGTTGTAGATATGCTCATATGATAGAGAAGAGACAACCGTTGAATACATTCCATCTAATAGATAAGATATGATCACCCAACCTAGTCTATCTTATGCCACATGATGCCATATGGACGGTCATCTAACTCAATCCATCTAATGGTAGATGGATGGATGTCCAACTTAGCGAAAACATATAAAATTGTGGTCTTTCACATATCCTTTTTCACGAATCATTTTTTGGATATTTACCATTTTTTTGTAAATTCCATTTTGGAGATCAGCCACCCATTCTATAATACTTTTTTTGGATGGGGGTCTTAAAATGAACCATGATGTTGAGGTTCTCTTTTGGAGGAAAAACAAGTTTCGAAATTATTTGAATCCCTCTCTCCTTTAGCACTTTAACTCACATTTAACCACACATGCTTAACTTGGGTCATTCAAAGATTATAAGTTGAGTTGCACCCATAAAAATAGGAGAAATTTTAGGTGAGGCGATAATGGGGACACTAATTTTCACTTTACACCATATTGTGATGAGTGTCACCATGTGAGAGCATGTGAGGGAGATGGAGGGGTTAAAAATAAGATTTCACGAGCTTATGGGATGTCCTACATGTGACTAGGGGTCTGAATAGGAGGTGAGGCACTTTTTTGTGCTTTTGTCCCCTTTATTGTTGGTACAATGAGATAATTGATAGAAATCCTTGAAAAGTGTGTCATGGGTCTACTTATCATAAGGAGGGGACAAGTGAGTGTGAAAGTGAATTATTAACCTACGTAGTGTCCAAGTTGAGTTTTTAAGTGATAAAACTCAATCCATTACAAGGGGGAACACTTTTGTGTCCCCTCTATCCCCTTGCACTAAGGGACAAGGGATATAATTATTGAAAAATTGCACCAAGGGGTCATGATTTTGACTTATGAAACTAACCTAGGAGCCAAGTTGCAATGTTTTAAGCAATAAATTAACTCATTAATAGGGGTAAAAATTGTGTATTTATTATCCCCTTGTACCAAGGATAAGTGACAAGATATAAAGAGGTTGAAATGTGTGGTCAAGCTTATAAACTATCATTATTTCATCCTATCAATGCGAGAATAGAACACGAAGAGTGCTTTTTTGGCCCCGGAGTAGATCTTGGAGTTCAAAGGCCAAACCTTATATTATTTTGACTTAAAAACACCTAATATGTTAATTAAAACCATTTCCAAGAGATAACTCTCCTTGAAATTATATTTTCAATCCCATTCACTCTTTTAGCACAAAGGAGTAAAGAATAAAGTGACTTAGATTATCATGGAGAGTGGTGAAGACTTGGACCAAAACTGATGTATCCACCATGTAGTGGACTCCAAGATATTTCCATTTATTATTTTTTTGACTTCTAACTCTTCTCAGAACTCCCATAATCTCTAGAACAAGTTCACTTTCTCCATTGAAGCTCACATTCCCTATATCCACAATGACTTGGTTTCTCTTGAATGGATCCCGACACCACATGCTTTCACATAATTATTTGAAAATTCCATGGATTTCTTCAATTCTAATTTTCACAACCTTTAGATGGGTTTATATTTTTCCATTATCCTCTGGAGGGTATTCCTTTGTTGCAAAATGACTAAAACTCACTTTTTTATGCCTCTAGGAATAACTATTCCACCTTAGAGTTGAATAACTTCATGAATCCATTTAGATATACTTCCCTGCACATGAAACACACTTAAAACCCATTTTAGAACATTCTTATTATCCCGAATAAGGATTCCATAGTTAATATGTTGGTTGGAGGAAGGGTTTACAATCACTGGGAAAAAGGTTTTCAAGTGGGGTTGGGTTGTCATGACCAAAATTTTAAATTTTGCATTATATACATTTAGCATGATAAAACATCAGAAGTATCATATCGATCCTCCTCCTCTCCAAGTATACCTTATCCCTCACCAACACCTCATTTTCCATCCCCTTCCATTCCCTAACCAATGAAGTGCATAACTTTGTATGGGGCACTTTGGTCCCCACCATGCTTTTCTTCTACTGGTTACTTCTCATGTGGTTGTGGTTTCCCTAGTGGTGGTTGCTACAATGGTATTATTCCTCTCCCTCCTTCACATTTCCTATGATTAGAAACTACTCCACCTACATCTGTAACAATAGGGACTCCTAGTGTCAAGGATTCCACTCTAATCTACCCATTTGAGCATATTATTGCTCATGTGATCCATGATACATGATTGGTATATCGAGGAGTGTAATAGTAAGTGGCTACCTAAAATGTTGTGGTAGCTTGTTGACTAAATGGAACTCAACATATCCCATTCTATCTTTGACATGTCCTATGATGGAAGTGGCCATCGGTGAAGTGGCCTCTCTAGGACAAGAATGTCTAATCACCAAGTATGGTTCTATAATAAATCCCATGTCTGTCAAAGTTGTAACCTCTATAGGAATATCTATGAAAGGGGCCATGTTCCCCTAAGGACATTCTCTGACCTCTCTAGACATGCCCACTGGAACTATCCTTACATATGGTCTTAACTACTCATATACCCAACTCATAACTAGTGTTGAGTAGTTCAAGACCTTCTTGCCAACCTTTTCACTCTGTATAAATCCTTATATGTGTGGGATAGCATATCATGGGCCCAACTATACCTATGGACATTTTTCTCAATATGCCTAACGATGGGATCCCAATAGTAGAGAAGAGTGTATGTACCCTTTTCCCTAACTACTCTCGGAGAACAAAATGTCAATGAAAACGTTGAAAAACTTTGGAATGAGAGCATTTTGAACCATCCCAAGTCTAACCACCTGCTTGGCACCACCGTCGGGCACTTGGGCAGCACCAAAATATTTATCCCACTCTAAGGTCTAATTATCCCCTATATTATCTGATATTTTATCCTCTCTCCCTATGATCAAGAGACTTGTAATCTTATAAACATCCTCCCTAAAGTGATATTCCACTCTTCTACCACTAGTAGAAACTGGAAGGTGTTCTCGGTCCACATTTTAGTAAGTAATAAAATCACATAGTATATTTCCTATAGGATCAGCCAATGGGGTCTCAACTAACTTTAGGAGCCCTAAGATAGATAACAAAATAGTCTCTTGTGAAGTCGTATATCCTATCGTTTCCCTCTACAACCGATCGATCTCTCTAGCTCTACTCGTATGACATATATACCTTGTAAAACACCCAAAACAATAGATATTGGAATTTATAATCCAAAAAAAGTAGAAAATTTTACTTCCATAACAAAAAAACTTTATAACTATCTATTATACAACCGCCGCTTCTGCATGCGGTGGTTGTGGATTCACCACCGGTGGTTTTGACCCTATCGTGGCAATTACGTGTTCAACACTATTGAACACATAACTATTGATGGTGGTTACGACCATTCCACAACAGTTATGTGTTTGGTACTATCAAAAACACAATAGTTAGTGGTGGTTATGTTCCTCATCATGGTGGTTACGTAACCGCGATCCGCACAAACCAACGGTTTCATCCCATGAGTAGTGGTTCTATTCCACCACAACCAAAAATTTACAAATTAACTAAAACTACCCCAAACCCCAAAGGTGAAAATCATTTCTTACACATTCCTAACCTACCCCTCCTACTTGACATTTCTACACTATTTCATGACAAATGATGCCCTCAACGTAAATTTTGTCAAAGTTTTGATAAATAAACTCACAAAAACTCAAAAAAATTGATTATTCATAGCACTCAAACTAAATTCATATAAAACCCAATTACAATAGGAAGCACTCCATATATATAGGAGCATTTTCTCATGTTATTTAGGATATCTAAAACTATTCCTAGAACTACTCCAGTCCCAATTTAAGTGGGTTATTATAACACCATTAACAAATTACCCACATGTGTGAATACATCCAACTATCCAAATAATCCATACAAATAATATATGCTCATTAAGGTGAGCATTAACCAAGATTTTTCTAATGTTCCCCCTTAATGCGAAGATGGGAAAACTATAGTCGCACTTCTTATGCAAAGATGCTACCTCTCGTCTACTCATGATCTGGATGGTTTTTTAGGACATCCAACAACCTCAAAGATGGTTTTGAAATTGGTTTACTAACCAAAAAGGATGGTTTTACAAGTGGTTTACCAACAACCAAACATGATGATTTTACAAGTGGTTTACCGACAACCAAACAGATGGTTTTACAAGTGGCTAACCGACAACCAAAGTAAAGGATGGTTTTCCAATGGTTTACCAACAACCATAACAAAGGATGGTTTTCCAATGGCATACCAATAACTACAAAAAGGATGGTTTTATAAGACAGCCAACAACCTAAATATCATGATGTTACGGACCCTTGTGATATTTATCTATCCACTACAAATTCACATCGGGGGATTACATAGAAAATTATGCTCACTTTTATGAATCAACAGAATAATTTTTATTCTTATTATAAACACACCACAAAAAACCATCTAAAATCATATAAATAAAAAAATTTGCCACCAAATCTATTGTGTGGCCCCGTTGTTAGTGTAATGAGAGAACATTGATTGTCCTCTAGCCTCTTGTTCCTCCCTCCTCCGGTGATGTGTTTTTACTTAAAAATTGTTATCATAACACTCAATTATTTCAACATTGTTTATTATCACCCCCAAAATGTGAAATTATTTATTTTCAAGAAGTCGGGATGCCCGACAATGCATCCATGATGTTTTTTTATTTTCGACTATTTTATAATGACTCATTAGATGACTTATATATTTTTGAATTTTTTTACATTGAAAACAAAAACAATATAATCAATTTTGACACTTGATGGATGTACTTTAATGATTATTTAGTCATTAAACACAACTTGAAATTTTTATTTAATTTTTGATTCTTTATAAAACAACTTATAAGAAATATGATAGTGGTAATTTAACTATGAAGACTTTAAATGAATATTGTGGCTTTTACAATAACATAACACGATTTTTTAAAAAATGAATAAATAAAAATAAGTCATGTTCCTATTGAAAATTTCTACCCCATAGGCAAAATTTCCTAATAGGATCCTCGGTGGAAGATTGGCATCGGAGGAGTGCAAAGTGTCGGTTTGTAGATGGAATGAAGGCTCAGCTCGGTTGACATAGAAAAGGAACTCGGTCAGGCCAAATGCATGGTGAGCAGAATGAGCTCAAATAGAAAAATGATGTGGGAGGAAAGAAATGGAATAATAGCTCATCGGTCGAGCCTGCATATCGGGATCCCATGAGTTTGTGGAAGTTGAGCCACAAGGTCAGTGTGAAGATCAAAAATGAGCCAAGTTTAATGAAGTCAATAAAATTGGATTCAACTCACGGTCATGACGGACTCGGTGAAGACAGAACACGGGCCTAAAATCAAGCTAAGTAAAAATGGAAACTCCAATGTCTAAATTTTTCAGACTTTGGAGGTTTTATATTTTGGAGTTTCGACGGCCAAGTAGGGAAAAAACAAGAAAAAGGCCCGAAACCCCGATGTCTGAAAAGGCTTGGGGTTTTCGGGTCAACGACACTGGCAGAGATGAAACACAAGTCTAAATTTTAGACTTCATGGTTTCTGGAGGTTCGTAGGTTTGGGGTCTTCACTAAGAAAAATGCAAAAATACAAGCCAAAGCCCAAAATTCTGAAGTCCGAAAGGGTTCGGTGTTTGAGGTCAAGGCGGTGGGAAATTTCAGACTTTCATAGGTCCTGATTTTGGGGGTTTGTTTTGGGCTTGAGACAAAGTGAGAATTTTGAAAGGAGTAAGGTCTGAAACTCGAAGTCTGAATTTCATACTTCGGGGTTTCAGAGTTTCAAAAATTTAAAGCCTCAAAACATGAAAATTACAACTCAAATTCTAAAACCCAAAGTCTAACTTTTGGACTTTGGGGTTTTGGATTTTCAAAGGTTTCACACACTCAAGTAGATGAACAAGTGGCATAAACCTCCAAAGTCAAAATTTCTTAAAGTCTGAATTTCGACTTGTAGTTTCGCAGTTTTGTTGACTCAAGTGAATGAATAGTAGCCCAATCTCTAAAATGGAAAGGTCTAAAGTTCTGAATTCTAGAAGGCTGAAATTTCATATTTTATAGGTTGTGAGGCAATTTCGGACTCAGAAAGAGAAGTTCAACAACTTGCACGAATGACATCCCCACCTTCGATGACCATAACTTCTTACTAGGAGCTCAGATTTGCACAAAATAGGACATTTTCAAAATCTCTCGTTGTCCTCCACACAAATAGAAATGGTTATCTTAATTTAAGTGAGACTAAGTTATTCAAAATGAGAAATACAATCTTCCATTGAATGAAATAGTTGAAGGTAATATCTCAATCAACAAGAAAGGAAAAACAGACATATCTTCCAATGTACTTAACCAATTCTTGAAAAATTACAGTCATTATAAAAGTGATTTTTGGATCCATAGTTTAGGATCATCAAATTTTGGATTTTAGGGTTTCTATACCTTTGAAATGGTAGAAATGAAATGGTAGGTGAGGCCATTAATGAATTTTGGTGAGGAGTAGGAGTCATCATGAGTCTACAAGGCCTAGACTAGACAGGAGGTGTAATCACAATCAATTTCTTCAAGCACAAGGAAACCATTAATGAAAAGGGAGATTTTAAGAATTAAAATGTACTCATTGCAGGATTAAACAATGATTTTTATAGGATTTTGGGCAAATTAAGATGTAATTTTTCTCACCTCTTTTGTAAATTCTCTTCTATAAATTGTAATAAGGGGCATTGTTCTAAGGTTGAGTAATTTTTCTTTGCACCCTCCCTTCTTCCTTGTCTATAAGTTAATTTCTAGAGTTCAAACCTCCCATTCAATTTTTAATGCAATTTTTTGCCTCTTGGATATTATAATGTATTGTATCAAATATGTGGAGTAATATTATAAGTTTTTGGATGATCTTAACCCTCTCTTGTGTTCATTCCATTCCCCTAATCTCTCATTGCAATCTTGGTTATTGATGCATGGTTATTGTTTAATGGTTAGTGTATTATTATTAGTAGATTGATTTGTGGTGTATTTTCACCCTTCTTAATTTGATTTTGGTTTCCATCTCCATGTAAATTAGGTATTCATCATTCCTTTTGGTGCATCACCTCTGTAGTTTAGGTTTAATTTCTTGCAGTCTTCTTAACCCTATCTCCTTGGCAAGTTAGAGTAGATTTTAGATTAGATCCTCTATAATTTGGATGTGTGTATCAGAATAGAGGAATAGGAACCGGCCTTCATCCGGAGATATTTCCCAATTGCAAAGTCCCACACTTTGGGAAAATCTCCACATTATACAATCACACTGATAGTTTCAATCTATCAAGTTGCAAACAATCATGGGTGTTGTGATTACGCATCAAAAGTTTTGGTATGCCTAGTGGGATAAAAGTCATTCCATAATCTTTAAAGGCATTTTCAAGAAATTCAAACTTACAAAGTTGTAGATTTCCAATTTCAGACCTTTCACCTCTCTCGACTGAACTTCAAAATCATTTTTCAAGGGCTTAACTTGGTCAAAACAAGTCCAAATTTCACCAGTTGATAGATTAGAGGATAATCTTCAAAAGATTATTTTTAGTTTTTGAAATTTTCATTTTCAAATTTCGAGTTTTTGAATTTTAGGTTTCAAGATTTCAGGATTCCGGACATCTCAAGATTTCAGAATTTTAGGTTTCACAATTTTGGAGTTCTCCAAACTTCATATTTTGGGGTTTCGGACATTCGGCGAGTCTTACATTTTCGATTTTCAAGACCGACATTCCAAAACACATTTCAACCTCCAAAATAACAAATATAAATTTTGTTCAAAGTTTTAATTTTAATTTTATCGATTTTGGTGTGTAACTTAGAAAAATCTAGCATTTTAGAGCTCATTCCCCAACACATCTAGTAATTTCAAAGGGATATAATTTAGTGATGTAGTAGTATTGGTTTTTCAAGTATATGATAAGATTTCAAACTAGTTCGATACTAGAGAATAGGGACTATTTATCTACTTACAATTATCACTAGGTAGAGGAAGGAGAGGAAGAAGACTGCAAAGATTACCATCTCCAATAGGACCTTGTCTACACCTCCACCCGGTATACCTTTTCTCCAATCAACCAAGGTTCTTAGGACAATCATAATAGCACATCTACAACAACAACCACCACTAAATCCCTTTGTCAACTTCACGGTAGTAGTCCACTTTTCCTAAATGCTCAAAATCAGGTCCCAGCTTTCAAAGGAGAAAATCATACTACTCCTATTGACCACATCTAGGACATCGCCAATATTTATGCAATTCACAAAATCAATGAAATGGATGTTGCAGTCAAGTTGTTGTCTTCATCTTTCAAGGGTAAGGACTTACAATGGTTTATGATCCTAACAACAAGGTCTATTCAAAATTAGAAGCAGTTATGTTTAGATATTTTCAACCAATTCGGAGAGAGGGCAGACAATCTGTCTTTAGTAGAACAATTGACAACAATCAAAAGGGCTCCTAATGAGAAAATGATAGATTTGAATTTCCATTTCCAATAAACATGGGATACGATTCTGATATTTTTCGGACCAACAGGGGAAGGATCATTCCTTAACTTCTTCAAGGCTATAAATTCGACATCCCTATGATATCCAATTGATGGGAGGAACAATGTTGTCGGGGGACTATGACATAGCTATCGAGCGAAACATTGTTTGATTCAAGCTGGTAAGCTAGAACCAAGGCCACCAATGCTTCTCTATCAAGACATGGGAACTCCTATAACTAGTCAAACACCTAAGTTGTATCCCATTCCACCCCCTAGAAATCAAAGCAACATTGAGGCTTCGACTTCTTCAAGTACCTCAAAAGAGTTACAAGAGGTTATGAAGAAACTCCAAAACCTAGGAAATGAGCTAGTGACTATCAAGAGACAAAGAAGCTCGAGTTCTAGACTGTATCGCCTTAAACTCAAGATCGCTAGGCCCCCATATCAAAAAATAGACCACCAACTCAAAGCTACTTAATCAAAATCTGAACCAAGGACAACCTCAAGATACCAAGCCATTCTGACCATATGATCTAAATGTAGCCTCAACATCAAGGGCCTTGGTTCCAACCAAAAACAACATGTCACATGAGTATGATAGGTGTTATCCTGTAATCTAGCTCTCAATCAATTAATGTGTTTTAATGGTGCAGACCATCGGTGTGTCCCAAGAACCAAGTGAGGAGGGAATTCAGTAGCAAGGAACCCATCAAGAGGCACCTCTAATGGAAACCACGTTGGTCAATTGGAAAACAGAAGAATTTTATGGAGTTAATCAACCTCCTTTCCAAGGTGTAGCTGCCAATACATGGTCAAAGAAGAGGAACATTGAGGATGGACGATTGTTTAACCCTAGAGTTTCTCAACCCACTCTTACACTACAATGTGCTAATAAGCAAAATATAGCTCCAAATGTATCAAATCAACCTAAGGCATTTATTGCAGTATCACATGTGCCTAGTCATGCTTCCGAAAAGGTTATGCCTACTAAAGGATAGTAAAATGATTGGTCTACATCCTTTCAACATCATAAATAATATGAAGAAAACACATGTGAACATTTCCATGTGGGAATCACTGGAAATCCTAGGACAATAAGATTTATTGCAAGCTACAATTACCAATTGGTCTACCTTGAATAGATCAAACCAAAGACAAGAGAAAGTTCTCACTAATGCAGTGCAACAAGATGGGGGTCAACCAAGTAACGAATTTAAGCCTCTACCATTCTATGTGTCATTGATTATTGAGAACCATGTGGTACATAACTTCATGATCAATTCAGGGAGAGTAACTCGGTGATGTCGAAGAAAATAGCAAATCAATTGGGTCTAAAGTATGAGCCAATGCTAAGAGGAGTTGTGTAACTAGACGAGACAACATTTGGGACAATTGGGGTCATCAAAGGGTTAATCCTAACACTGCATGCATGTCCCAATGTCACTTCCTTGCAAGATGTTTCTCGTAATTTATTTACCACCACTCTTTGTGTTTTGTTTATCAAGAGACTTCACTACCAAAATTGGTGGATACCTATCTGCAGATTGGGCACACATGCTTTTCAGAATAAGATATGGAGCTAAGGCAACAATCAGGTTAGAACCAATTACAAAATTTCATATTGAGCCCCATATGTCAAGCCCTCTCAATGAAAATTTCTCAACCTTTGATCAGGAAAAGTGTTCAAATGATCTGGGAACATGTACCAAAGTCGAGGGTATTCCATATTTAACTTTGGATGAATGGGAAAATAAAATACATGCATTTGACTTATACAAGGAAATGGAAGAATATGAATTGGGTGTATAGTGTGTACACAAAGAAAATTCACCCATTCCTAATGTCACCAAGCCAGAAAATCAAGATGACAATGAAGTTTGGAAACTATTTTTCGATGGCTCAAGAAGCAAACAAGGTGCTGGAGGGGGTGCAATGTTGGTTTCAACACAGAACATCAAGTATTATTCAGATTTCATATTTTATTTTGCATGATCAAACAACACAGATGAATATGAAGCTTTGATACATGGACTTCATTGGGAAAGGAAAAGAGGCATAAAGAGTTGTATGTGTTTGTGGATAGCGATCTAATCAACAATCAAGTCAAGGGACAACATGCTGAAAATAATGACCTGCTCAAGAGATACAAAAGTAGGGTGTGGGACCTAATTGAAGACTTTGAAGCATTCAACATTGATTCTATACTCGGAAGGCGAATGACATCGCTGATAGGCTTGCAAAAGTTGGAGAAACTTTGGATGTGGTTGACAATATCAAAAGAGACAAAACATAACCATGTATCCATGTGATTGTAAGGGTAGAAGTTCTAGATAACAACATAAGCTAGTAGGTGTTTGAGAATGATCAATAGATCATCAATTTATTGCAAGAAGAGGTTGAATTCTCAGCTAGGAATCAAGATAAATTGGAGCAGCAGTATGGGGATTAGGTAGTACAACTATGGAAAAACAAGCTTCCAAAAGGTTTTCTGAAATTGGAGTCCATATTCAATCCTAATTATCAATTCTGAAAGGAAAAGGCCAACATACAGGTCAAAGGGGAAGATTCAAAACCTATTTCGATAGGGGAAGGAAAAACACTTCAAATTGGCAAAGTGGCCATTAAGTAGGAGAAATCAGATTTCATAAAACTTTTCTAAGAGTTCCCAGATGTCTTCGCTTGGAGCTATGAGGATTTGAGAGGATTTAATCCTAAGTTGGAACAACATACAATAAAATTGAACCCAGATGCTAAGCCCATTAGGTAGAAGCAAAGACCAGTCAACCCACACATTGAGCCTCTTATGAAGAAAGAGCTAAACAAGCTGATAGAGGAAAGCATTATATTTCCAATCAAGCACTCAAGTTGGGTTGCAAAATTTGTTCTAATCAGGAAGAAGAATGGGGAAATCAGGTTGTGCATGGACTTTTAGGACTGAATAGAGAATCTCTCAAAGACCACTATCCACTCCCTTCAATGGAACAAATCTTACATGTAGTAGCTGGTTTGGAAAGATTCTCTCTCCTAGATGGCTACTGGGTACAATAAGATAATGGTGAAAGAAGATGAACAATTCAAAATGTCTTTCACCACTAAGTGGGACACCTATGCCCATAGGAAGATTCCATTTGGATTTTTAAATGTCAAAGCCACTTTCTAAAGGGAAATGGACATGGAATTCAAGGGGTTGTTAAACAACATTGTACTTGTCTATCTTTACAACATCATTGTGTTCTCCAAAATCACAAAAAATCACCTCTTTCATCTGAGATAGATCTTTTAGAGGTGTAAGAGATTTGGGGTATCATTGAATCCCAAAAAATGTATATTCCTGGGTCATGAAGACAAGATCCTAGACCATATTATGTCAAAGGAAGGATTGATGATTGACCCGAGAAAAATTGAAGCAATTCGAGCATTGCCCTTACTAATTCATAAGAAATATCTTCAAAGATTTCTAGGGAGAATCAAATTTTTCCATAGGTTTATACTTGAACTTTTCCACTCTTGTCAAACTAATAATGTTTATTTTGAAGAATAGCATGGCATTTAAGTAGATAGAAGAAGCTAAAGAAATTTTCAAGGCTATAAAAGAGGCTATATCTCAAGCCCCAACTCTCATTAATTCGGACCTCGCCACATATTTCATGTTCTATGCCTTTGGTGGTGGGGACATGATTTCTACAATCCTAATACAATAGAGCAAAGAGGGGTCTGAACATCCAGTTGCCTTCTTTATCTAAGGTTTGGAGGAATATGAAACTAGGTACTCCTTCATTGAGAAGCACGTCCTCATGGTAATCAGGAGTTTAAAGAAGTTCAAACACCTAGTCTCAAACAACAAGATCCAACTACTAGTTTCCCATGTGGGAGTCAAGGAATTCCTTTTGAACAAGGATTTAAATGAGAAATATGTAGGATGGATCACTCATGTCATGGAATATGACATTGAAATTAAATTCACTAAGTTGGTCTGTGGAAAGGGATTATGTGAACAGCTAGCCTCGAGTCAACAAGTTGAAGAAAGTAATGAAAATGAATTTGTTTTAGTGTTATAAGATGATCAAGAGCAAGAAAATGATAATTTTATTATTCCTTCTTAGACTCAAGACATGATACACTTCCTACAAACAGACCTATGCCCTCCAGAAATTAGCAAAGCAAAGAGGAGATACTTCAGATTACAAGCCATTCCATATGTTCTTGTTGATGGCATCTTGTTCAAGAAGGACATCAATGGAGTTCTATTGAGGTGCATTGGAACAGGTCAAATTGAGAAGGTGTTGCAGGAGTTTCACAATGGAGAGGCCAGAGGACATTTTTCCCCACATGTAATAGCTCTCAAAATAATGAAGGTGGGGTACTATCAGCCCACAGTGTTTAGTGACTATTACACTTGGATCAAGAAGTGTAAAAATGTGTGTTCTTCATAGGAAAGGAAAAGTTAGCAGCACTTCCATTACATCCAATTTCAGTTTACCAACCGTTCATGCAATGGGGATAGGACTTCATTGAAGTCATCAATCCAAATTCAAGCCAAGGTCATAATTGGATACTCATGGTAACAAACTATTTCACCAAGTGGGCCTAGGAGATAGCACTCAAGGAAATAAATGAATCTAGCATACTGGACTTCTATGAAGGGATAGTGACTAGGTTCGGTGTACCAACCACTATCATATCAGACAATGCATTGGTGTTCTTAGGTTCAAAGATCATAGAATGGGTTGTTAGGAATGAAATCTATTTGAGCACCTCTTCTAACTATTACCCCACGGTAATGGACAAGCAGAGTCTACAAATAAGAATTTTCTAAGAATCGTCAGAAGGTCTCTAGATGAAAACCAAAGAACATAGCATACCAAGCTAAAATCAGCCTTGTGGGCTGATAGGATCACACCAAAGAGGTCAATAGTTAGCTCTCCCTACAAGTTGTTCTACGAGAAAGGAAGCAATGTTACCTATATCATTGGAGCTACCGCATTAGAGTTCATGAGGCAATTGGAGTTGTCGAAATTTGAACCAATGGAGGCTAGGTATGCAGAGCTGATGGAATTGGAAGAAATCAGAAAACATGTAGTGTAGATGATGGAGAAAGATCAGGCCTTAGTCAAAAGATGGTTTGATAAGAAAGCAAGATCAAGGACCTTCCAAGAGGGGGACCTAGTTCTAAAGTGGGATGCAGATCGGGAAAAACCAGAAAGGCATTCCAAATTTGATTCCATTTGGAGTGGTCCCTACATGGTCACATGATGTAAGAATAGCAATGCCTTCCAGCTATCTATTTTGGATGGAGAAGAACTTTAGGTTCCAGTAAATGGGATCCATCTCAAACATTGCTACTGAAAAGGAAAAGTCTCACCCTTGTAAATATTAGCCTATAATTTTAATTCCTCTAAGTGCATATGCACATTGTCTTGTTCTATTTTAGGTTTCAATTTCCCTAAGTACTTCGGTACATATTTTTTTGCTCCCAAGTTGTATCATTGTGCATTAAGTGTGCCTCCCGATGAATGTTGCAATAGAAAATAAGTTCATACTTAAGGGAAATAGTTGCTAATTTAAAAGGAAAATAAATGCGAGAATAACTAAAATCGGGTATCGAGAATAGTCCAGTTTAGGGATAGGTGAAAACTCCAAGTCAAGACAATTTTCTACTCTCACAAAATATCATCTTCAATATTTTCTTATGAAAATTGAGAGTGCAAGAAGTGGAGAAGGTTTAGGACCAATTCGCAAGTTTAGAATAACTTCATGCCTAATGGATATGCCTTGGCTACTAGTTCTAAACATCTAGCGGAAGATGTCCATGTGAGTCACCAAATTGTTGAAAATTTCTTCCCCATGGGTGAAATTTCCTAACACAGATCCTCAGTGGAAGCTTGGCATCAGAGGAGTGCAGAGCACCGGTTTGTAGATGGAATGAAGGCTCAACTCGGTCGGCATAGAAAAGGAACTTGGCTGAGCTAAATGCGTGGTGAGCAGAGCGAGATCAGATAGAAAATGATGTGGGAGGTAAGAAATGGAAGAATGGATCATCAACCAAGCCTGCATATCGAGATTGCATGAGTTTTTGGAAGTCAAGCCACAAGGTCGGAATGAAGATCATAGAATGAGCCAAGTTGAATGAAGTCGAAAAATTTGATTCAACTCGACCATGGAGGACTCAAAAAGATAGAACCTAGGCCCAAAATTGAGCTAAGAAAAATAGAAACTTCAAATTATGAAGTTATTGGAATTTAGAGGTTTTAGATTTCATATTTTTGGCGGCCAAGTAGGGAAAAAACAAGAAAAATGCCCGAAACCCCGAAGGTCCAAAAAGGCTCAAAGTTTTCATGGTCAAATCCCCTTTCGGGTCAACAATAACGCCGGTGGAGTCCAAACCCAAAGTTTGAAATTTTTGGTGTTTTGGGGTCAAATTTTAGTTTAGGGTCAATGCGGCGGGAAATTTCAGAATTTCAGAGGTCCTAGTTTTGGGGGTTTGTTTCAGGCTTGAGATAGTGAGAATTCTGAAAGGAGTAAGGTCTGAAACCTGAAGTCTTAATTTCATACTTCTGTGGTTTCAAAGTTTCGGAACTTTGAAGCCTTAGAAAATAAAAATTACAACTCAAAGTCCAAAACCTGGAGTTTGAATTTTGGACTTCAGGGTTTTAGAGTTTTATAGGTTTCACGTGCTCAAGTGGATGAACAGTAGCATCAACCTCTGATGTCAAAATGTCCAAAAGTCCGAATTTTAGACTCTGGAGTTTCGGAGGTTTCGTTGACTCAAGCGGATGAACAGTAGCCCAATCTCTGAAATGGAAAGGTCCAAAGTTCCAAATTTTGAAAGTCTGAATTTTCAGATTTTGGAGGTTGTAAGGTAATTTCAAACTCCAAGAAGAGAAGGTCAACAAATCGTAATTTTTACAAAATGACATCCCCACCTTCAGATGGCCATAACTTCCCTTTGGGAGCTCGTATTTGCACAAAATAGGTATTTTTGGAAAGATTTCAGTGTCCTCCACACAACTAGAAATTTTTATCTTAATTTAAGTGAGAATAATTTCTTCAAAATGATCAATACAGTCTGTCATTGAATGAAGCAGTTGAAGGTAAAATCTTAGTCAACAAGCAAGAAAAAATAGGGATATCTTCTAATGTACTTAACCATTTCTTACAAAATTACAATCATTGGAAAGGTGATTTCAAGATCCACAGTTTAGTATTATCAAATTTTGGATTTTGGGGTTTTTGAACCTCTTAAATGGAAGAAATTAAATGGTATATGATGTCATTAATGAATATTGGTGATGAGTAGGAGTCATTGTGATTCTACAAGGCCTAGACTAGACATGAGGTGCAATCACAGTCAATTTCTTCAATAATACGGAAACCATTAAGGAAAATGGAGATTTTGAGAATCAAAATGTACTCATTACAAGATTAAACAATGATTTTTGGAGGATTTTGGGCAAATTCGAGTTCAGTTTTATCTCCTTTGTAAATCCTCTTCTATAAATTGTTATAAGAGGCATTGTTCTAAGATTGGATAATTTTTCTTTGCACCCTCCCTTCTTCCTTGTTTGTAAGTGAATTTATGGAGTTTAAACCTCCCATTCAAGCTATAATGCAATTTTGTGCCTCTTGGCCATTGTAATGTACTTGTATCAAATCTTTGGAGCAATAATATAAGTCTGTGGATGATCTCAACCCTCTCTTGTGTTCATTGCATTCCCCGATCTCTCATTGCAATCTTGGTTATTTGTGCATGGTTATTGTATTACATGTTTAATGGTTTTTGTTTAATGGTTAGTGGATTCTCATTAGTAGATTGATCTGTGGTGTATTTTCACCCTTCTTAATCTAATTGTGGTTTCCATCTCCATGTAAAGCAGGTATTCAACATTCCTTTTGGTGCATCACCTCTATAGTTTAGGTTTAATTTCTTGCAGTCTTCTTAACCATGTCTCTTTGGAATGTTAGAGTAGATTTTATATTATATCCTCTATAATTTGGATGTATGTATCATAATAGAGGAATAGGAACTAGCCTTCATCCGAGAGATTTTCTCGATTGCAAACTCCCACGGTTTGGGGAAAGATCCATGTTATGCAATCACACCGACGCTTCAATCTATCGAGTTTCAAACAATCAAGGGTGCTATGATTACACATCAAAAGTTCCTAAAAATACTAAAATACCACCCATAAATTAAAATAAATAATAAAACAAAGTTTTATGACACTCGAAAAAAGAGTTGACACATATAATTTAAAAAGCACTAAATATTACTTTATAACTTGATTTGAACAACTCACAACAAATACTAATACTATATATCAATATGGAAAAGACTTGAATACGGGTCATGACTTGAAGAACAGTGTATGAAGAATAATATAGCTCATGTTAATTTTTCTTGTTTTTCACTTCTCAAATTTTATTGATCCATCATGTAATGTGAGTGATGCATGGGCGTGACATGGTGAACCTTCCACTACATATCACAATTATCTTGGACAGATGTATATGCTTGACCAATTCTCAAACCATAGGTGATATTATCCAAAATCTTAGTGTGATAATAATAAAAATGCAAAGATGTTATTACACTACCAAGATTCAAACCAGATGCATATCCAAAGATGCCTCAAAATAAATAAATGTTAGGCCATGTTTTTATTTTGTGTGCCAACGTGAGATATGAACAACCCATAATGTTCTTTTGCATTCCATATTTCTCCTCAAACATGATTTGAGTTTTATGTAATTTCTAAAGGGTTTAGTGAATACATCTTCCTACAAAACCATTAAATTTCAAAGTAACCTATATCATAAACACATAATTGTGATCAATTCTTTTTACAGTTTTACTATATTTTTCAAAATATTTTTGATAGATATAATGCCCAAATAATGACCCAACACTATAATAAAATCTACTTCATATTTGAGGTACCTCTCATTGGTTTTCATAAGAAATCCTTCTTTAATACCAAATGTGAATTTGGTCAAAGTTTTGATAAAGAAACTTATAGAAAACTCAATATATTTGATTGTTCACAACACTCAAACTAAATTCATACGGGGCCCAATCACAATAGGAAGCACTCCTTATATATAGGATTATTATTTCCTATTATTTAGTAGGTCTATAAGAAATCCTACAATTACTCCAATCCCTATTTAAGTGGGTTGTTATAACACAATTAACAACTTGCCCATATATGTGAATACATCCAAATATCCAAATAATCCATACAAATAATATATGATCATTAATGTGAGCACTAACCAAGATATTCCTAACACTCAAACATTAGATCGGGAAAACAAACATTTCCCCCAAAAATACTTAAATGTGCGAACTCGCCTATCCTCCGGCCTTCTCATGGCCATTGGTATTACTACTATCATATCGTTTTCTCTATCTTATTTTCTATCTCAATTCATTGAATGCTAATCATAGCTCTAGAGCTCAAAAATTTATATTCTCCCTTATGCAAATGATATCAAAAATTGGAAAATATTTATATAAGGGTTTATTTCAATCAAAATTTGAAAAAATTGCTATTTTTTAGTTATTTCATGTGATATAAGTTATTATGGATCCTGTGAAGATCATAAAGTTACTCTAATATTCATTTCTTGTTACATTTGATTATTTTACGGTTTTTTTCATATGGTTTTGTAGGTTGTAGGTGCACAGGAAGAAAAGGTAGTATTTCTAACCCCACTTAAAAGACAAGTCCTCTCATTTGATTTTGATTATGTATCTATTTCTACCTTGCTTTGCAATATTACACTTGATTATGTTTTATTTTGTCTTGCGAAGAGGACATAGAGCACACATGGATTCATTGTGTTATAAGGTAAGATAGGTAGGTAAGGTAAGTTTTTAGTGATTATTTGATTTCGGTGCTTTATTCTCGAGCATCACACCTAGCCAATTCATGACACTCTTATTCACCTAAGGGAAATTTATATGCACCTCGTTTTCACAATCCCAAAGTAAAAATACTCTATGATGATGAAGAGGATATCCAAAACTTTACGATATTTATCAAAATGCTCAAAACCACCTCCTATCCCCCTTTTAATCCTTCAAACTCCTTTGAATATTGTTTTGGCCCTTGTGAGCCCCTCATAAATCCTTTTTTCTTCTTTTATTCTCCTCCTATCCCCTTTTTCCCACCTAGGATGATACGACCATGGTGGATATGCAACTGCCTTCGTGATTTTGTCCCCTATTGTGGTGGTACCGTCAACCACCTTGGTGGTTCTATCCCATGTCGTGATGGTTGCATAACTATCTATGGACGTTTTGTTCTTCCTACCGAAAATTGCATAACTACTTCCCGTAAGAACCGATGGTTTCATATACTATGAAACTCCAGGTTCAAACTCAAAGTTCCCGTTCATGATTTTTATCCTTCTATTCATCATATACGCATTTAACCTCATTTTTAATACCCGTTTCTACAATATTACCCCCTAGCACATGATTTCATCATCTAGGGTCTTTAGTTGAGGTGATATCACTTAGAGGTTTGCAATTAAGAAAAATTAAGGGATCATTTGTTTTCCCCTCTCCATATTTTTGAATCTATATTTTCCGAGAGAAAATTACTACTCTTGTATTATTTATCTAGAGAGAAACCAAGCCCAAAGGAGACTACTTCAGTACCAAGAATCCCGAGTATTGTGTATTATTGTTGCTACTTAAAAGATAACTCAAGGGCCTCTAGACCATCCTTTTTCTCTTATTGAACTAACCACGAGATAAACTATGTGTTCCTCTTCCAAAGTACATCAAGCCTCTTCTTCTCCCTGGTGAATACACCACAACACTTGCCCTTTCATGATAGACTAGTCTATTGAGGTTATAAACACAAAGTTTAGATCATCTCTATTATGATTGTAGAAAGAGGTTGGATATTAATAAAAATTTTATTTTCATCATTATCTGAGATTTAGCTTTATTTTTTTAATTTTAATTTGAAAAAAAACCATAAAAAAAGTCAACAAAAAAGTGTAAGATTAGATTTGTTTGATTGGATTCATGCATTTTAGTTTAGTAGAGTAGAACCTCATTACATTAGGCTTCTCCCATATTTGGGATTAGATCCTAGCTTTAAATTATAAATATAATTTGTTAAATTTGATATCTAAGATAATTTAAGTTTGGAATTGGTACTTTAAAGATTGAAAACCCCAAAACCATAGTTTAAGTCATTAAATTGTTTTCAAATTCACTCATAGATTAAATTAAAATCAATTTTAGATAGATTAAATTTACCTTAATTTGTAGATCTTATCTTACAAGGTGTTCATCTTCAAAAATTAGTAACTAGCTTAGGATATTGCACTTAAACAACATAAACATCCAAAAGTAATTGTTGTTATCATTTCTTAGTTTTTGATAGTTCAAGGTAGTGAAACAAAGTTTAATTTACTGTTTTATATTCACTTTCATTTTTCATTATCATTACATTTTATAAACCCACAAAATACCAAAAACATAGCAATTCATATTTTTGTCAATTAGAGTAATGAAAGAGACAGAATTAACCATTAATATTTCATTGTATGTACTTTGAAAATTAGTATTTACACTATCATTTCCAATAGTCATTTTGATTATTGTTATCATGTTTAAACTGTGTTCAAACAACTCATAAATAAAAATAAATAAAACCAAGATGAGAAACAATTTTTAGACTGAGTTAAACACATCAAAACATATATCTTTTAGACCCAAACAAGCCTCAAAAGAAATAACAAAAATATTGAAACAAGAATAACACATAGAAAAATTATTTCAGATGTAGGAAAACAACACAAAAAGATAATGAAACTTGTTGATATGTAGTACAATAAGCTATACTTTTGATAAACCCACACCAAAATACACCTCCACGGATCCAATCATATCCTAAGACCTTCATACCATAGCTTTCAAGATAGGATCTCACCATTCTTTACTCTAGATCATAAAAATAACTACACAATAGTTGTTTATCCTCTAACCTTAAATGAATCTAAATATCTAAATGATTCTCGGTAGATTTGGAAACTTCCCTTGCATTCATGCCCCTTTTTACGCAGGACCTAGAAATGTACTCAAGTGTTTGATTTGGTGTTTTCATTTTCCCCCACATTATTTTGTTGAGTGAATACTCAATAACATAAAGTATATAAGATATGTGTGCCAAATAACCATGTATAATGTGATTATGACATGATGCCGAGGAGACAAGTGAAAGCGTGAAGTGATAAAAATGAAGCATGGAAGCTAAGAAAGAGGAAGTGACCTTAGGGGTGAAGCGTATTGTGTTGTACCATGTTTTACCTATTTTTGTGCTTGATGTAAGGATATTTATTTTTGTGCATTAAAAATGGACCTGCAAAAGAAGAGCAAAAAAATTAGTCAAATAAGTGTATATGAAAAAATTGCATAAGTATGTAAAAGTGTGTAAAAATGTGTAAAAAGGAAAGTGTGCACCTGATCTATGAAGATTGAAAAGGGTATAAAATTTACTCAAATGTAATTTAAGAGCGTGTTTTTGGGAAATCTCACGTCAAGTATGAGTTTTTTTTGTGATCTCGTGCCACAACAGAAGAGTGTTAGGGAGAGAGGTCTAGTGTTACTCTCCTTCAATAACAACTTCCTGAATAAGCACCACTTCAAATGGTACATCCCGTGTTTAGTTTTGTATTGTTCTAAATATATTGATTGTCCTAATTGAAGGAGATTGTAGGATATTACATGCATTATGTATTATGAAACTAGTACCTGATCCTGTGAAACTACTCTATGAACTGATGTAGACCGTACTTGATCCGAGAAAGTAATTGTATCTTCCTCGGGACAGAGGTGCATAAGAGATGTCAAGAGTTCCCAGGCACCTTGTCTCACGTAGATGGGTTTTGGTGTATGTGCTAAAATGAGGACCCAAGTTAGAATCTAGTCCATTTTTGTAACTATAGTTTGTTATGTTCTTGTGATGAATTATATTGTACTTTAGATCTCGAGTTATTGTATGGGGTGACTAATTGACCCAAAGAATTCCCCTCTAGTTTGGGGTACATCCGACATCGCTAGGAGAATGTAGCCTAAGAAGAGGACCTGATGTTGATATAAAATTATATCTCTATACGGGAAGGGGATGTGCATGGATGAAATAAAGGTACATGAAGACAAAGTGGTTAGATACATGTGCTATTAGAAAATAAAGGAAGCATGTAATAGAAAATTAGTTTTACAAGAAAATGTGCATACAAAAGAGAGACCGTGAAAATTGGGTTTCATACATGGGACATTTCTCACAATATCACAAGACAATCAGGGCCAAAGTAACCAAAAACATACAATGTGCACGCAAGATAGAGGGCATGGCCCGTAAATAATAACATACAATGGAAAATAGTAACAAGAAAAGTATTAGACAACCATGGTGGCAAATAGTTCCTGCAAGAAAAATGTTGCACATGAAACACCCATTAGCATGTTAGAAAGATAAAGAGTATGTCAAAGCATGTATAGATCAATGTGAAAATAATGTGCTAGTAAGAATAAGAAGTAGTAAGTAATGAAATAATAGCACTTGTGATGTGTAAGAGTATAAATGTAGATGCCCTAAGAGCCTTGGTGGGACTAGTAAGAGGTACAGTGCCAAGAATCATTTTTACATGTAAATATCTATAGAAAGTATGCATCCACAACTAAAGAACAAGTGAATGTGTATGTGTATATATAAAATATAATGACATACTGGATATTCATCTAACATAGTAAGAAAAGTGTAACATGTGATTCTAAGCAAGTAAGAATAAGTGCAACCAAGATATGCAACATGCTATGAGTGTGAATTAAATGGAATTCAAAGTGAATGTGATTAACAAGGCCCAGTTCGGGGAACAGGGGCCTCTCATTTAAGCGAGTTGGCGCCCCCCTTCGACCTCCCCTATAGATCTATCTGGCCATGTGTAGGGCTTGCGGTTTTGAGGTTAAAAAGCTCCAATCAATAATAAATCCTTCTTCTCACAGGAGCAGCATGCCCCAGGTGGATGTGATGAATATGAGATGAGGTTAATTTATAAAATACCCCTCAAAATCAATAATGAACCATAGAACAAGATTTTTTTGTCGGAAATGGTTTGATAATGTGAACTAGATAGATAGATCAATGAAGCATAAATCATAGATTGAATAATAGGATAGTATGACGTGTGAGAATGGAGTGCTAGAAATATGTATCATGAAATGTGTAGTGTGTGAGGTTCATAGATGTAGTATGCCCTCAATAGTCAAGTGTGAACCTTAGCACAAAAGTGTGTCATAGGGTAGTGATGATACAAGTTGTGTAAGATTGCTTATAAATAGAAAGTATGGAGCATGTAGCATAAGAGTAGAAATGTTAGACACCTAATGATGCAAAGAGGGGTGAAGTAAGCATAATGCCCCTAATTATATGATGATGAGTAACATATCCAAAAAAAAAGTGAAGGGAAAGGGTCCTCCACCCAATGTTTGAGGAGATAAAGGTGTGTGACCATGCTCTAAGATCAGTGGTGTATGAGAGTGAAAATGTATCGGTGAATGTGACATATGTGTTGAAAGAGGTGTTGAACACCTATGCAAAGTAGACCTAGTAGGTGATGAACACATATGTGAAGTAGCTCTAGGAGGTGATGAGCACATATACAAAGTATACCTAGCAGGTGATGAGTACCTATGTGAAGTAGACATACGAGGTGATGAGCACCTATGCAAAGAGGCTTCCCGAGTAGGGGACTTAGGCTGACAAGATGGACTAGTGGATCGATGAAAATGAGTAGGTTGTGTGTGAATGAGATAACTAAGTGATGAATGTTCCTTATATTTGAGAGGCCCAGGGGACCTAGATGTTGCAACTAGTGAAAGGACATCCTCAAGAAGAGGATGAAGTAACGTAATGGATGATAGAATAACTTTGAGAGTGACAACTTGCTTATTGTGAAAAAATTTGAGACATAAGTGGATCATATAAAATATATCCTTAGTGGCATGGAGCCAAGGAATGCCTAAGAGCATGTCATAGCCTTTTACTAAAGGTTTCATAATGAATGGCATAAGCATGGTGAGATTCCCAACTATAAATTGATGTTTAATGAAGCCATAAGATTATGGAATTAGATATGAAATTTACGATAGTGGATAGTTGATAGCAATAAGGAGTGCAATAGAGCACACACCAATAGGATCCAATGGATCGATCATGGTGTTATTGACAATATAAGATCTGATAAAAGCATTGATGTGTAGTATATTAGAAGAAAATGTATCATGATAATCATGATCGAGAATGTAATGAGTGATGGAGATGCATCGATGAGAAACTAGAAAATAAATAGCCCCCAATGAAGGAGGAGGAACAACACAATATGTATGATTAGCTAAAGAATCAGCAACTTGCTTTTCATTCTTGGGAAATAGATCATTGAATATTTTGAGATTTTTTTGTCATTGACCGGCTTAGATCTTTGAAGGATCATAGAGATTGATTGTGTCATTTTCAATGAGATCTTGAATGAGATATCAGAGTTTGAAGCATCGATCAATGGAATTCCCAACACATTGATAGTAGTCACATCTATAATTTTTGTTATAATTGTGGTCTTTAGAACAAGATGGATCAATATTTAGCACTGGTGGAATTGTAATAAGATTAATCTCAACAAGTTGTGGCAATAGAAGGTGCAAAGCACAAGGTAATTTTGTAAATGTACATTTTGGAGGTTGCGAATTGAAGCTTTTCAGGAGCAAAAAAAATGTTAATATTATTTTTTTCTTCAGTGGGCTTAGGAGATGGTTTTAAAGTAGATTTGTTTTGAAACTGATTAGAAGATGATGAATCTTGATCATGGTACTTTATTTTTTTCCATAGATATAAGTTTTCCTTCACGTAATTTAAGAGTATGACACAGATGATCAAATGAAAGAGATGTTTCAAAGATAACACTCTCTTGTAGAGGGGGTAAGAGACTTTGGACAAATAGATATTTAAGTTATGAGTCAGTGAGCACATTGGTCATCCTAGTTGGTTTCTTCTTATAGCATAAGACATAGTCCGCTAGATGCTCATTAGATCCTTGTTTGATTTTTTTAAGTTGAGCATAGGATATCTTAGAACTAATATTGATTGAAAAGTGTTCAATAAAATCATCAGCTAAATGCATAAATGATGTTACCAAATGAACAGTAGATCATAGAACCAACACATAGCATATTCTTGGAGACTCCATGGAAATAAATTAGCTAATAATGTATGATCATCTGCATAATCTAGAAATGCCACATGAAAATCTCATAGATGCTCTTGAGGGTCACCATGGTCATTGAAGGTAGGTAGCTTAGGAGTGACGAAGTTTGGAGGAAGTGCATAAGTGGAAATGGTGGGTGCAAAAGGAAGACTAGGTCATCACTCCTAGCATTGAGTCATCACTTCACTTAACTAACTAAGACTCTTTCAAAACCTAATACTTATTATTAACCACTTCTTCCATCAATTCCCCACATGTTTAAACATGAACCAAGACTCCTAGCCCACAATCAAATCTTGACCCACTGCCAAAAAGGGAAGAAACAAACTATTTTAAGAAAATTGACTATTTCTCCCTAACCAACGCCGGTTATTCCTCGGCGGCAACGCCGGTCAAGGAACCACCATCGTTCCTTTAAATAAGGATTTCCAACTCTTTCCCTAGGTTCTTATTTTGGTTGGATTTTGGATTTCATTCACATTCTTGCATTTGATTGAGCATCTAACAATCAAACACAACACCAGAGCATCTAAGTTCTTCACCAAAGAACCAACCTCTTGCTCCATAGCCTCAGATCATTCACAGGGAAGCACATAGGCTTCATTTCCACGGCACACTGGATCCAGACCCATTTCTCCTACGAATTCCCACCAACCACCACATCTACCAATCTCCATAGTCTTCATAGATAAGTATCTTAACCAGTTTTTAGTTCTTAACTTTGGTTTAGATCTCTTATTTATCTTCTATTGTACTGCTTCTTTCTCACCCGAATACCATCGTCACCCATCTACCCGATACCCTACCAACCTGTACCTCTTTCCTTTCCAATCACCTCTCTCACCCTTTTGAGTCTTCACCCAAATCCTAACACCCAGCCTAAGCCTTTTCAACACTCTATGTAATCACAAAGAGCCGAACCAACCCCTTTTCACCTTTGGCACCCAATTTCCCCTACCATGATCGGTTAGCCAACCGATATCAGCTAAAACTAATGACCGGCATCGGTTCCCCAACCAACATCATTAGTCTCTGTGTCTGCATTCTCCCTCAGACCAACAAGCTAATTTACCTACCCAAAACCTCTCAAAACCTCCCAAAACCTCACCTAGACCTCCATAACACCCTCTCATTACACCTACAGACCTTAACAACCCACCACCTACTTTAAATTTAATCTTGTATTCATTATTTAGATTAGATTTAATTTATTGTTTTGTGAGATACCTAAATTATACAACTACAATAGGACTCTCTATTTCATGTTCTTATCAACATTTAATTTGTTTTAAACATGGATTGATAACCTTCTAGGAAGTACCCCACTTCCTAGATCTAGCTCTCACTAGGAATCCACCAACCGATATTTTAATTCTATCTTGTGGTCTTGTGTTCTTTTTCAAGTAGTCCTTCCTAGAAAAAAGGAGTGCTCTCGATCGGCCTGGTCTTCAATGGTGTGCAACCTCTTCACGACCTCCAGGTATTCCTCACGTACCCAACCTTCTACCTTAAACATTTTTTCTTATACGTATACTTTCTTATTGGTGAAACATTTTGGCATGCCTAGTGGGACCCTCATTATTTGTGGGTTCTTTTATTCATATAGGATTGCATTTTTGTTTGTTTCCTTTCTAAATATTCACTAAATCTCTTTTGGTAATATTCTCTTTCTTCTATTTTCTAAAGGAAACACTTCATTTAGTGAAAATTAAAATAAACCCTTCTTTATTTCCTCTTTCTTGCATTAGTGAAAGACATACTCTCTTCCTATTCATTATTTCTCTCATCCAACTTCATTTTTTGATTTGGGCTTAAAATATTGCATTGCATCCTTGTATTCTTGCATTTAGCTCACATAGTCTAAATAGCAATCCAATATAATGGAGGTCATGACCAGTTGATGATTGGGTAATTAAGCATAGTTCACTATTGCACACACTTCTTTTCCAAATCACTCAAACAAATAAAAACTTCTTAAACATTCCCCAAATCCCAGAAGAAGCTATCAAGGATTTAAAAATCCGTTGATAGTGGGCCCCAATCGGTGTTCTTGGCTGGATTGTCATATCAGAGCTCAAACCTCACATACTGAAAGGTATATCAAGGACTCCCCCACCAAAACAATCCTTGAAACCATCCATAGTTGGATTTTAGGTACCTTACATCCATTCCTTCTATATATTCACAATCAGTCTTAAGGCTTAAGCCATTACAACACTAAAATCTGATTCCTAGGATAACGTGTTTGTTAGTTTTTTCTTGTGGATTTTTGAATTTCTTTCTTGTCTTCTTTATTTGAGGTGTGAGTTCATACTTCATCAATTTTATTTATTTTTCACACTCATTCATCACAACCAGTTAATTTTGGTTCTCTTGAGTGTGTTAGATTAGATTTTCTATACACAACCTCTTTCTTGGACTTCTTTTGACCAAATCTAACTCAAAAATTTCAAATTTCTTCATTTTCATAATAATTGGCATCGATTACCTTCCTACCAACATCGGTTTAACAACCGATATCGGTCCTTTTTCATCTAATCGGCACCATTTCACTCCGAACCAATCGATTGATCGGTATATCGGTCTCTCATTTTTGAATTTCTATCAAAAAACAACCTATTTTCACCTACCAAATTCTTTCAAAAAAAATTTATGAGTTTTTGTCACTTTCAAGAACCCAAAGTACCTATTTTCCACCTTTCATATGGTTTGACTCACCAATAGGTGTGAGCTCTTACTTTTCATGATTTGTATACCATTACCTACTACCCCTCACCACCTTCTATTTTCTTCACCAATGGATCCTAATGCACTTGCGATCATACCCGAGGGTGATGAGGAATTCACTAGATTCCTTGATCATAACACCAAGGCCTTACAACATTACCTTGCTAATTCTTCCACCCATGACTCATCAAGTCAACCTCTTTATGGAATGCCCACTTCCATGCCCCCATTTCTACCACCTCTACCATATCGAAAAAACACTAATGTAGCTACCCAAACTACTCTAGCATCGACCAACCCTATCTCACAACCACCTACTTCACAAGTGACCTCTACACCTTCGACATATTTCATCCCCCGACATCTTGCCATCCCTTCGACATCTTCCATACCCTTATCCATGGCCCTCTTATAGGGTCCCTTCATCATCATACCTTATGTACCTATGTCTACACAACCACCAATTTCATCAACTCTTCCACCCCCTTTCAGAGTTTGGTGGTTTCCATTCCCCAAACTCTTCCACCCATCACTATGAGGATCTTTCCACAAGATCCTCCCACCTACACCTTACCTCAAGACACATCCTATCACCTCCACTTCATATTCAGGTATTTTCCCTCCTCTTCTACCACTTCTACATACCTACATCTCAATTCATACTCAGCACCACCACATACTAGTATTCCTTTTACACCCACTCATCTTATCAAGCCCCTTATACCTCAGGGGGCATCCCTCAATCAAATCCCACTATATATCTCATCAAAATGATGATGGAAAAAATGCAGATGCTCGAGGCCTCTTTTCCGATCTCATAATGTCTTAACCTATGATGAGATTTGTAATGAACCCATTCACCCCTCCATACCTATTCATCCTATCCCACATAATGGGAGTTTCCCAAATTCAACCATTTTAATAGTAAGGAGGACCCCAACAACACTTGCATTCATTTAAACATGCTTGTTATTTGATAGGCCACGATGATGCCTTACTCCTTCAACATTTCCCATGTCCCTGTCAGGACCCACCTTAGACTGGTATAGTTGCTTTTCCCAGGCACTCGGTCTTTTCCTTCAACCAATTGGCCTAAAACCTTCCTTGATCACTTTTCAATCAATATCTCTAAGAAGGTCTCTATGACATACTTATATTATATTCACCAATATGACGATGAGTCTATCATTGATTTCATCACACATTGGGGGGCCTAATCAATCAACTCTCCTTCTCTCTCCACAGTCTGAACTTATAGAGTTGTTTACTAGGGCATGTGCTAGACACATTTCCCCAACTCTTCAAGTTCAAACATTTCATACATTTGATGAGGATTTCACTATGGCTAGGAAGCTTGAAATCCATGCCCTTGAAGAAGAGAAACTTAAACTGTAAACAAGAATGTTGCCTTCAAATCCAATGACTCTTCTTCCAAACCACCTAACAACTATTCCAAGTCCAAAGGATCTTACCAACATGGTGGTTCTAAAAGGCTTGCCCTTCTCATCCATCTAATCAACCCAAACCTCCTACCAATCTCTCTTGTTCAAAATTTTCAATACAAATATGAACAGAGGAGTTACACTCCCATCGAGAGAGCCCTATTCTTCTTGTATTGGACAAGTTGTTGAAGGCTAGAGCCATCACTCTTCCTCCTATCAAACCACAAACTGGTTTTGACCTTCTCACCCCACACCAACTTGGTATAAAGAGAATGATTTTTGTAATTACCACCGCACGTGAGAGGCCATAGTGATGGAAATTGTAAAACTTTCAAAAACATTGTCCAAGGAATGTTAGATAATGGTGATCTCATCCTCAACAACCCTAATGCACCTACTAATGCAAACTTGGATGTTTTTAAAAACTATTTCCTAACCATGCCCCCTCATCAAATCATGTTGGTGAGACATCTAAAGAAGAAACCAATGTCCATGTGGTTCATGTAATCTTCACTATCAAAGCATCTTGATCCTCTATCGAGCATCCTCCTCTAGCATCTATTGAGGAAATTCTCATGTGGAATCCCCTACTCACAGAGGATCCCACCTTACCAGTTCCTTTACCCATAGAGGAACCCACCTCACTTATTCCTTTAGCCATAAAGGAACCCTCATTATCATTCTCCTTACCCCTTCTCCTACAAAAGAGCCTACACCACTCACCTTATCCTTCCTCTCTCAACCCAGAGGAGTCAACCTTACCTACATCACCCACCTTTCCTTCTCCTCAACCCATAGAGGAGCTAACCTTGTCTACTTCACCCACTTTTCCTCCTCCTCTACCCATAGAGGATTCAATCTTATCTACCCACTCTATTTGTGATACCTCACCAAAAGACCTCACAAATCCCATTACTCTTCTTACCTCACTCTTACCTACCAATCTAAGGCAAACCTTCCCTGTCTCACAAACCTCAGAGCTCATCATGGGATTAGCACTAGTGTCATCCTCTTCATCTAAACCAAAACCATTCTCTCATTTGGTTGATCACATGGAGTATGTCATTACTCTACCCTCTGGGGTGCCTTAGACTCCCAATTTTCCACCCAAATGTAAATGTTATCCCCAGATACCTCGACCATTTACCCCAAGGTATTCAAAGTGACTAAGACTATTACACCTAAGCCCATGATTCTAGCCCCTTCTTCATCAACACCCCTTTCACTCAAGGCCTTTTCTACACCAAAACCTAATACCACCTTAGGGATCTTACCAGTGCCAAGTCTAGCACATCCCATATGTGAAGCTAGATTTGTCAACTTCATCCCCACCCATCACAAAATCTATTCCAGCACCTAAAAGGAAGACCCAACCTTTTAGGGCTCACACCCCGTATCTCCCATGCCTTCTCACTCACCTTCACCTCTTTTCCATCAATTTTAGGCCCACATCCTTCAACCTTGGTTAACTTTCCTTCACCAAGGAAAATCTAAAGTGTGACAACCTAGACCCTCACCTTCACCTCCCATTCTTCCCACACCTTCTTCACTACCTTTACCCTCACTCTTTCCAACACCCCCACTTTCACCTTGGCTTACTCTGATATCTACACCTTCTAAGTCTCCTTCATCCTCCACGTGTTGTTCCTCCACCTTTACCCAAGAAGGTGCAACCTAAACCCCAACCTTCACTACCTACCAAAAAGGTAGTTACACTAACATGACCACTCACCTCACCCTCCTCACGAAGGTCACCTACACCTTTTCCCAAGATGACCCTGACTTCTCATTGTGATCCTTTGGCAGGATCTTATTCTAACATCCTCACTCGGTTGTTAGAGACATCAACCATATCTCTTCCACCCATCAAGCCTTACGACCCTCTCAAACCTAAACCAAAACCTAAACTAGTAGGGTTTGATGACACAAATATTTTTGCTTATCATCACTCACTAGGGCATGATGTCGAGAGTTGTAAGGCTCTTAAAAACATTCTCCTTCAGCTTTGTGATTCTGATGGTCTCTTTGAACAAGATGATCTGTTAGAGGAGGATTCCATTCTTTCTTCACTATCACCACACAACCTTCTTTTCCTCCTCCAATATTTGAAATTAACATGGTGTGTGTAGCCACTCAGTCACACCACGATGAAAAAAAAAGGAAAGGAAAATACTGGTAACCCTTCTAGTTTTCCTTCACCTACCATTTCACCTACCTCTCCCCAAGATAACCATCCTTGGGATGACACCCCCTACTTCTTCTAGGGTTACCCATCACTCAATGATCAAACAACTTCACCAATCCCCATTGAATATGTCCTTATTCACTTAATCCAGACCTCTGATTCTCATCATCGTCAGGCCCTCATTGAGGTCCTTGTAATCCATCAGGTACCACCAATGAAACTTCACCTATCACCACCCTCATTTCTCCTCATCAGATTGCTTCCATCAATTTCTCCAAATCAGATATTTCCCCTTCACAACCTGATGATCCAAATCCCACTCTTTTCATCTCCGCTTACATCAATGATATTCATGTTAAACACATCATGATTGATGGGGGTGCTAACATCAACATCATCTCCTCTCATGCCTATGAAAAAATGGGCATACCCACTAATTACATGTCTAGCAAACCCCATTATGCTTCATCTTTCAATGATGCCATGACCACTACCCTTGGCACCATTTTCCTCCACATCCATGGGGTCCCCAAACCATTCCTAAACTCTTCTACATTCTCAAGGAGAGTTCCAATATAACATGTTGTTAGGTCATCCTTGGATTCACACATGGCTTGTGTACCTTCCACCCTTCACCGTTGCCTCAAATTTGAATATGAAGGGGAAACTTACACCATTCGGGAGATCCTCCCCTTCAAAACCTATAATATGCTTTACCATCCAAATGATGTCTTAATCCCAATTAAGGAAGCTACCACATCAACCACATCTACCACATCTACTTCTTCTCCTTCACCTTCCTCATCTAGCCCACCTACCGAAACTCCTATTCCACCTTCTACTGATGCCCCATCTTCTCAGGATTCAGATAGCTCATCAATACCTGACTACCCAAGTACCAACCACATAGACCCCTTGGTAGGCATTTTTCAATGCCTTTCACTTGGAGAATACCACCTCCTTAGCATTGACATGCATTCCTTACTCCTCAAGAGTATGGAAAACTACACCAACACCCATGTTACAACCATCATATATAGAGAGGTCATACCATACAATCCTCCCCACCTTCACACCAACCTAACCTATGGGGGGCTCAACATGGCCTCTTATTCTATTGAACCTCCCTTCCAAACCAAACCCTTTTCATCTAATTTCTCCTACCTCACCAAACATAGCTTCACACTCACTTTTCTTCATCATTGCACTTGAAAGGCTTCATTTTGGTCATTATGAACAAGGTCATCACACTATCATACCATGCACCACTAAGAAACACAAAGACCATTGTGGTCTTGGTTTTCCTTCACAACCTCCTCCTAAGAAGGCCCACATCACCCTCATTGAAGATGAAAATCCTTCCCCACCTTCTTCACCTATCGCACCACCTTCTCCCACCGAGTCTATGGATCCCAATCCATTCCACCTAATAATTTTTTTTCATGAACACCATCTCCTTAGGGACCTTTGACCTATCAACGTGATGGTGAGGTTCCCTCTTTCCTTCCTCTTTATCCTAACATGTTGGATGATGATACACCTTCTATAAATGTTGTTCAATGTCAGATGATGATTCTATTCTGACCTATTTAGGTGCGGAGGATTCTTATATTCAAAGGTCATTACCCTCTGACACATGTAAACCATGTTGAATGAATCTACCATAGAAATCAACATTCACACTCAGATGACCCCACAAATTCTAAAGATAGGCCAATCTTTAGACTCCAAACAAGAATCTTTCACTTCTTTTCTTCGTGATCATAAAAAGCATTTTCTTGGTCCTATAGTGATATGCCATGTATTGACCCTAATATCATGCTTCATAATATCATAACTATCCCTGATGCCAAACCAATGAAACAAAAGTTGTGTAAAATGCATCCTCACATTGCTCTTCTTGTGAAAGAAGAACTTCAACACTTCTCTTTGTTTCCTTCATCCTACCTATTGACTATCCACAATGGATCTCTAACATTGTTCCTATCATGAAAGTGACTGGGGACTTTGTATATCTACACTAAATTTCATGACCTTAACCTTTCCTATCCTAAAGATGACTTTCCTCTACCAAGATTGACCAACTTAGTTGATCTTACAACTGCCAACCATGAGATGTTATCTCTTATGGATGGGTTTTTGGTTATAATCAGATATTAGTCACTCTAGAAGATCAACACAAAACCACCTTCATAACCCCTTGGGGACCTTCTACTATCACATGTCATGCCCTTTAGCTTGAAAAATGTTGGTGCTACTTATCAATGCATGCTTATGACTTACATCTTCCATGACATCATGCATGACATTTTGGAAGACTATGTCGATGACCTTCTTGGTAAGTCCAAGCATCACACCAAACACCTAGCCATTCTCAAAATTATCTTTGACCACCTTATCCAATATTTTGTTCACCTTCAACCAAAGAAGTGTTTTTACAGTTCTCTCGGTAAGCTCCTTGGTTTCATCATCTCTTTATGGGGTATCAAAGTTGATCCCACTAAGATCAAGGAAATTCTTGACATGCCTCCACCTACTAACCTTCAATAGCTTCAGTAGCTTACAAGGAAAATTACAATCCATCCGATGCTTCATCTCTCAACTTTCAGACCATGCCAACCATTTCATCACCTCCTTAAAAAGGATGTTTCTTTCCATTGGAATGATGAGTGTCATAAATCCTTTGAAGTATTGAAGAACTACCTTCTTCAGCCACCTGTGCTCATTCCTCCTAAAGATGATCAACCTTTTACCTTTACATTTCTACTACTAACCATTCCTTGGGTGCCATGCTTGCTCATCATGATGAGAAACATAGGGAACAAGTGGTTTATTACATAATATACTCTTCTAGACTACGAAAACTAGATACACTCATGCTAAAAATATTTTCTTAGCCCTAGTCTTCATGGCCACCAAACTTTTCCACTACCTTCTTAATCACAAAACATTTTTCATTACCAACACCGACCCTCTTCATTACATGTATGCCAAACCTTACCAACATCAATGCACCATGGTTGGCTCATGCTTCTTATAGACCTGGAGTTGGAATTCATTCATCAAAAATATGTAAAGGAAAACCATCACGGATCAACTTGCAGATGCTCCTCTTCCTAGAAATCAATCCTCAAATTTTGATTTTCCCATGAATCTATCACCACCCTCTCCCTTGATGATATTGTTTATCAAATGACATTATTCTTTGATGATCCAAATGTCACCATGGGGGAGGTGTGGGGGTCATCCTCATTCCTCTTGATGGTGAGCCCATGCCACTATCCTTTAAACTAGACTTCGACTACACCAATAACATAGCCAAGTACGAAGCACTTGTGTTAGGTCTTCAAACTACCATTTCCCTAGGTGTTAAATCCATTAACATCTTTGGTGACTCTCAACTGGTTGTGAACCAAATCAATGGTTCATACTAGTGTTGTAAATGATGAGCTTAAAATTATAGACATCATGTCCACCTACTTTTGACCACATTTGATCACTACCTCATTCAAGCCACTCCACGATCCACTAACAAATTTGTAGATACCATGGCTTGTCTTTCCTTCTCAAATACCTACCTCACCTTCGACTCAAAAATATTTGTCACAATACAATGATTGCAGTCACCTTCTTATATTATTCTGGTGTTAATTTTTGGGTAACATCGATATTAACCCACATGACATTTGGTATAAGTAGTTCACTTGACTACCTTTCCTTTCAATCCTTCCTCTCAGATCTCACTCACAATGGATGATGAGCCTTCCTAAAAAGTGTCTCTCATTACATCATCATGGGGGTCTTCTCTACAAATGTGGCTTTGATGATGTATCTCTCGGTGCCTCACCAGTTCTAAATCCCATACACCATCAAAGAAATTCATGATGGGATTTTGGGGACATTTTAGTGGCCTCATTGTCACAAAATGTATCCTTCGACTCGGATATACTATCCAACCCTTAACCAAGACTTTTGACTATGTCAAATGTTGTGTGAAGTTTCAACAACATGCTAACCTTCATCATACTCCTAGTCATGCCTTACAAGTCACTAGATACTTTTGGCCCTTTTCTCAATGGGGTTTGGATCTCATTGGAGAGATTAACCCTCATTCCTCACAATGTCATCATTGGATCATCACAATGACTGAATATTACACTAAATGGGTGGAATCCATCCCTCTCATTTCTACCAAAGCCAAAAAAATAACTAAATTTATCAACCACCATATCATTTTTCACTTTGGTGTTCCTCATCACCTTATCATTGAAAATGGAAAACAATTCAAAAACAAAACCTACACAAAATGTGTGACAACTTTGGTATTCAACTCAGTTTTTCTTCACCATATTACCCACAAGAAAATGGTCAAGCCAAATCTTCTAACAAAACCCTCAACAAAATTCTTATGAAAGTGGTTGATGACACTAGTAAGGATTGGCACATGCACATTCCTTTCACCTATGGGCTTATCACACCAGCATCCACACCTCTACCAATGCCACACCTTTCTCTTTGTCTACGGTATAAAGTTTGTCCATCCTACCTCTCAAAGTCCAAATTCCATCTCTTCATATATCACTTAAAGATATGCTCTCTAATGATGATTTTCACCAAGAACATTTGGCACAACTTGAGCTACTAGATGAATGCCATCTAAATGCTCTAGACCATCTCCAAATCTACCAAAAGTGCATCAAGTGTGCCTATGAAAAAATGTGTTCAAGAATGAACATTCAAGATCGGTGATCTTGTCCTGAAGGAAAATCAACATGTAACCAAAATGGAGAAAAGTAAATGAGGCAAGTTTTCTCCTAATTGGCTTGGACCTTATATTGTCACCCATACCTATGGATCAAGAACTTATCATTTATCTTCTCTTGAGGGTAAACCCAAACCTGAGCCCCTTAATGCCTTGCATCTTCAACCATTCTATTGTTGAATAAAGTACTACATCACTTTATGTCTCTTATATGCTCATCCCTTGAGCAAACCTCTCCTTCCACCTACCTCTTTTAAGGACCAATGACTTAAACAAATTGTGTGATTATCTCATCACCATTCAACCTTATCTTGAATATGAGTACCACGGCTCTACTCATGGCATGATTCTCATGGATACTTTTTGTCCTTTTCAGGATGGAATCCCATGGTTCGTTCATCACTTAAACCCTCTTTCATAGCTAACCTTTATCATGTTATGGTTTTTCCTTCATAAAAGAGGCCTATACTCCTTTATAGTCTTGTCCATGACTACAAGTCCAAAATAATGCAAAAAAATTTTAGGATACCAAAAATTATACTCCTTGAGTCAAACTTCTCACAAATAGATGATTCCCTCAAATGAACATCTATGTCTCTCTCTCTGTCTATATAAGTAGACTACTCCCTCAAAGGACAACTATAAAAATCCAGCCACATGTTATACTTAGTCTATCCAAAAAAAGAAGACTAATCTATATTTTCAAAAAAAAAAATTATCTTGGAGCTTCCCACATCGATCAACTTCATGAAGACCTCAAGGAGACACTACTATTATTCATCCCAATATATAGACTTCCCACATCGATCAGTCTATACATGCAAAAAAAAAAAAAAAGAAAAATTCAAGAAAATACAAACTTTTGGTCATGGACTTTCCTATTCTGGTTTTGGGTATCTTGCAGAAGGGGCATGTTGTCCCACAACAAGGTTACACTAAACAAACCACTCCACCCTACCCTCTTTTATTTATCCTATCTACTCAAGGGACATGGTACTCATGCAACACTTTTGTGATCATGCAACTTCTTTCAACCATAGACCTATCAATCATGCAATGTATCTAGGGTTTATGTTCATAAGCCTATTTGTATGGCCATTATGGTTCTTTCCAACTATGGAGCATTTCACTTCTTTTTGGTTCACCTTTTCCTACTTTTTTCTTCACTAAGAAACGATACCATCAAATTAAATATCTTGGTCCAATTCATCATTTCACCCACACCCATACTAATCATCATTTCCAAAACATTATACATACTTATCAAAATCAAATCAAAACCAAAAACAACACCATACCCATACCAATCACACAAATTTAACCAATTACCCTTTCTATTTTTCGGCTCAACATTTGACCTTGCCTATTTTTCTACCTTTCCTTACCAAGACCATTTTCCTTACCCAACCTACCTATCAAAAATCTTCTACCTTGCCTTACTAGGACCATTTTCCTTACCCAACCTACCTATCAGAAATCTTCTACCTTGTCTTACTAGGACCATTTTCCTTACCTACCTATCAAACATTCTACCTTGTCTTACTAGGACCCTTTTTCCTTACCCAACCTACCTATCTATCTTATTCTTCCCTATCCTATGGGAGAACTACATTGGCCTAAGGCCCCTTTTGCAAGGGCTATGTAGGTAACACTTCAAGACATGGGGTCTTTGAAGGTTAGCTCAACCACCATTTTCTACCATCTTTCACCGTTTTTCCACTATTTGTACAATAACTTTAAATTAAAACAATCTTTCTCATGTTTCCATAATATCAATAACTTGGAAATTAAATTGAACCAAAACATATGTTAAACAAACCCATGCCTATACATCTAGTTTCCATAATATCAATAACTTGGAAATTAAACCAAACCATGCCTATCATCTAGTTTCCATAACATCAATAACTTGGAAATTAAACCAAACCATGCCTACATCTAGTTTCCATAATATCAATAACTTGGAAATTAAACCAAACCATGACATCATCCATCAAATCACACTACCGCATAAACAAACGCTTTCACATCATAACCGGCATCTATCACCCTATAAATAACCCAACCAAATTCATTTGACCTCATTTTTGTTGCAGGGATGCCCTTTTCTCTTAAACCTTGCCACAAAACCCTAAAACATCACAAACTCACCTACCATCCTCACCACCTCATCAACTCCCTACCACTTTAGGGGCCCTTTTCCTAATACCTTAGGGAACATTTTCCTCACCTATAATACCATCCATCGAACCAACCCTTCTATTTGACAATCAAACTCACTTACTCGCTCTACCATGTGATAATGTTACCTATGTTGTTTTTCCTACCAACCTTACCTTGCCTTATTTCATAATGTTTATCTCGACTAGACCAAACCTTTTGGTGTTTTGGAACACACCTATACCCATTCCTGCACCTTGACCCATTGTGTTTCTAGGAGCACTTCCTATACCTTGGATACTTGACCACATCACCCTTGTTTGGATAAACTATCGACCTTTGACAATGTAGAGTTTGTGTGCTCTTCAACCTATTACCTTGTTGCATTTTGAGCACGTGTGTGTTTGACTGCTTTCCACCTTATCACACCTATTACCTACCCTACACCTACACCTACACCTTACCCCATTTTTCATCACCTACCACCTTATCAAACCCATCACCAATTCAACCTTCCACTTAATCAGTTCTGGTTTGAGGGGATCACCTCCACCCTTACTTAGGGCAACCTACTTCTTTTTTTTTCATCATCGCTTATTAATACAAGATACACATGACAAAAAGGGGAAAATGTAGACACCTAAAATTGGGTCATAAACCCTCTAAGCCCCTTTTAACTAACATACCCCCTTACCATGACCCCTTTCACACATTTTAATTAATTAATTAATCTAATTATCAATAATAGGTTAATTACCACCTCACCCCTCCACCTCACCTCTCCACCTCACCTTGGACCCATTCCAGGGCATTTAACTAACTGAGACTAGGTCATCACTCCTAGCATTGATTCATCACTTCACTTAACTAACTAAGACTCTTTCTAAAACCTAATACTTATTATTAACCACTTCTTCCATCAATTCCTTATGTGTTTAAATGTGAACCAATACTCCTAGCTCACAATAAAATATTGACCCATGCCAAAAAGGAAGAAACATGATATTTTAAGAAAATTGGACTATTTCTCCCTAACCGATGCCGTTATTCTTATTCCTGGTTCGATCAAAAGGAACCATCATCAGTTCCTTTAAATAAGGATTTCCAACTCTTTCCCCGGGTTCTTATTTTGGTTGGATTTTGTATTTCATTCACATTCTTGCATTTGATTGAACATCTCATGATGAAGCACAGCATTGGAGCATCTAAGTTCTTCACCAGTAATCAACCTCTTACTCCATAGCCTTGGATCATTCATAAGGAAGCACACAGGCTTGTTTCCATGCCACTAGATCTAGACTCATTTCTCCTACAAATGCCCACTAACCACCACATCTACCAATCTATCTTATAAGTATCTAGGATATTAGTTCTTAACTTTGGTTTTAGATCACTTATTTGTCTTCTATTGTAATATTTCTTTCTCACCCAAATACCATCAGTCACCCATCTACCCATACCCTACCAACTTGAACCTCTCTTCCTTCCCAATCACCTCTTTTACCCTTGTTGATTCTTCACCCAAATCCTAACACCTAGCCTAATCCTTTTCAACACTCTATACAATCATAGAGAGCCACATAATAACCCCTTTTCACCTTTGGCACCCAATTTCCCCTACCATGATTGGTTAGCCAACCGATACCAGCTAAAATCAATGACTGACATCGATTCCCCAACCGACATTGGTCTCTATGTCTAGTATTCTCCCTCAGACCAGCGAGCTAATTTACCTACCCAAAACCTCTCAAAACTTCACCCTTCACCCAGGACCTTCCTAATACCCTTTTTCACACCTACTAGACCTTAACAACCAACCACCCTCTTTAGATTTAGTCTTGTATTCATTATTTAGACTAGATTTGGATTATTGTGCTTGTGTGAGATACCTAAATTATACAACTATAGTAGGACTCTTTATTTCATGTTCTTATCAGCATTGAACTTGTTTTTAAACATGGATTGATAGCCTTCTAGGAAGTACCCTACTTCCTCGGATCTAGCTCCTACTAGGAAATCCACCAACCGATACTTTTAATTATATCTTGTGGTCTTGTGTTCTTTTCAAGTAGTCTTTCCCAGACAAAAAGGAGTGCTCTCGATCGGCTTGGTCTTTAATGGTGTGCAACCTCTTCATGACCTCTAGGTATTCCTCACATACTCAACCTTATACCTTAACCATTTTTCTTATACATACACTTCTTATTGGTGAAACAATGGGTAACATGCATAAGAAGAAAATCCTAGAAAGAAGGTGGAATTAGAGAAATGGGTTCACCAAATGATTTTTAAAAAATAGATTTTTTGTGTTAAACCCTAATATTGTAGAGTAAAAAGGGTAAACTATAATAAGAAGCTGTTAGATAGAAGATTACATGATAAAATAAGCTAATAAATATGAAACCCTAGGTGTAATAGATAATAAATAACTTAGTTGATTTATGCACGATGTCGGACCGTGTAGACTGGACAAACTAATGAACAAGGATGGTAGACATTCAAAATCGTGCTTAGTAAAATCTAGAAATGCTAGATAGGTGTGACCAAGGTTCCTAGACTTGTTCAGGGGCACCTAGGGCATTAGAGTCTACTTCAGGAACTTGTGTCTACACAGGGAGCTCCGAACTTGGTTTATCTAGTGTCGTAAGATGGTCGCAGATAGTTGTTGTTGGTCACTTATATATCACACTATGATCACAAAATTCACCTATAACCTAAAAAGAGATGATAACCTACAAAACCCTCAAAGTACATTAAATCCCAAAAATACAAGATGTAATATGGGGCTTCAGAATGACCCCAGGTGACCCAATCGAGTGAACATACAACCTAGCACTACACTACATCTCGAATCCATATGGATCTAGTAAGTGTGTGTAACATTCATTCCCTAGGATGCCCTTGTGCAAGTTGCACTTGATACTGGGTGATAGCTAGATGTACCAATGTAAATATATGTGTGGATGGAAAAATGAACTTCCCCTTCCTATGAAGTGTATACAAAAAATATAGTCCCTTGTCCCTTGTATGAGTGTTATATGGATGTCTTTGATGCTCTTAAATTCATTTTGATGTAACCTTAGGTGATGATAATAGATTTTTAGAGTTTGTTCCTTTATTTTGGTCACATAACTTTGTATTTATATGATTCCCTTGGTTGAATTTTGTACTTGACAAATAGAAGGCCAACCCATAAGAAAATAATATGCCCAAAAAGAAAAGTAAGATAGAAAGAGGTTGGAGGAACCCATAAGGACGAGGGAATTTGGACACTGGTGTCTAGAGTCATAAAAGATAATAAAGTGAAATTTTTACTGGGCTTTAGGGTGTGTAATACCAAACAGAAAGTAAGAAAGACAAAAAAGAGGCCAAAGATAGCATTCAATTACTAGTTTTCTTGCTTAGGAATCATATGGATGTAGGTATGCTTTTAGGATCTACAAATGTACCCAAGTGTGTGATTTTGTGTCTACATTTCCATATAAAAACATATGATAGTAAATTTTTATACAAGTACCAATCATGGAAAGAACATGGTTTCTTATCTTATTATTATTTGTAAAACAAAGCTACATTTTGCAGCATGCATGAATTTGAGGATTACATATGGATCATATTGTAATAATGGGTATTAGGGGTTTTTCAATTTTGGGAGGATATCTTATGTGATGAAAAAACTAAAAACATTAAGTTCACCTATGCATAATCATTTCAAGATATTTTTAATCTCTAACACGCATTTTTGCCTTTTTGGAAATAGGGTTTTACTTGTACCTTCTCCATAATATTAACAACCTTATCACATGAATTAGATCCTTGGATAAAATTTTAAAGTAATTGTGCTTGTTCAATCAAAAAATCTACAACTAAATTGGGTCAAGGCATATACTAACGCTTGAAAAATTAATGCGCTAAAAATTCTTAATAATACATGTATTCAAATAATGATTATCTATAGATTTTCCTTGTAATTGTGAACACTCGAATTTGACAATTCACACTTTAATGAAACTTGATTTTCCTATGCACTCTTGCTATGATAAATACCATATCTACACTCCGACTTACCACTTTCAAAGGTTTATTTTTTATCTTTTTATCCATCCACACTAACATGTCAACAAAATTTGAGAATACAATGTATAAAATCCATAGACAAAGATCAGTTGACAAGCTCAAAACTTCATTTTAAATTTTTCTATCTCCAATGAGGGTCATATAGTTTTGTCAATAATTTGTACCAGGTCTTAGACAACACATACATTCTTGTACCGATATGTCCTCCAACTTTAATTTCAAATTGATATATTTTATTGGGTCTTATACTTCATTTGGGTCAGCCTTTCTTAGATAAATCACCTATGGAACCCTATATAAACAAGTAAACATTACCTCATTTACTAACTTGAAAATTATATGGCAATGCATAGATAAACTCACTTCCTATACCTATAAAAGGCACTTACATCTCCCTAAATCTCACAATAGCACATCCATATTCATTAGGGAAGCACCCATCAGGTCTAAAGCTTCTTACTAGGTCAATAAAACATTCTATCTCATTTGCAAGCACTCAAGCATCCCGCCTACAAGTATTTTAGCAAGAGCTAAATCTAAAGAAAGCATTGTAAAATAAGTTTCCAAATTTTCTTGACCAATCTAGATATCAGATTCTAAGTGGAGAATGAAATATGGTTTGAGGCCTCTTCATAGTAGTGCCAATTTTAGCAATGTACGAGGTTTCCCATAACCCAACTAATGTTTGTGTTATAACACCCTTCATTCATGGATATGGTTTGAGATGATGATCAATATTATTAGAGAGATTTATTACATGATCAACAACTAAGATTTGATAGTAAAAAATAAATCCATGTAAGAAACCACAACAAATATAAGAAAATTAGGTCCAAGACCATATAGAAGGGGGCTAGACCATATGGTACGATCTTGGTAGAATTGTACAATTCGACACATGGTGGTTTATAGTTATAGTATCAATTATGAAGAACTTATAGGTTTGGATATCCCTATTCTAGCATTACACAATCCCCAAAACTTCCTAGAATTCCCCTGTATCAAGATAAGTACACTGCGTTCCTTTGTGTTTTCAAGTTCATAGCTTGTATTGTAAGATTTATAAATTTATTTGGATTAGAAAACCATAGATACGACTTAATCTAAAAAGGATGTAAAAAAAAATTTGAACCCACTTTTGATCGAAACCTTCACCTAATCTAGGATCTTCTTAGTTCCTTGTGCATTATGTGTGTTGATCTTATCTTCTCCTACTACTTTTTATAATTGCATCTCCTCATGTTAAACCCATATCTTTCCTTAAATATGATGAGTGTCATCCTAAGTGAAATTTTATTGTCATTACCTTGTTTTAATTTAATCCTAACCCTTCTATTGTTTATCTTCAATCTATCATCCCAACAACTAATCCCAATCTCATTGATCCTCCTATTTCCCCCTCACCCCAACCTATCATTAGTATGGTTCTCGTTCTTCCATCTATTATTGGTATTTATGTGCTCTATAATGTTGTTTTCACTCTTTACACTAACCATGTCTAAGGAAAAGGCTCTAATTCTCAACCTAATCACCATAATCAAGTTCTTCCCGATGATTATGCCCAACAATTTAGCCAAGATTGTAAGAGAACCATTCTAACATAGATCTTTTACTATATAGCACTCAATATTAGTTTAATCGAGTTTCAATATCACATACATAAATGTCTATTGTTCATTCATTGGTGGTGGATACATCCTGGGGCTCCTCATAAATAATTATCCAATGTTTTTATGTCATTACATTATCCATTTTTACTCCTTGGTACAAAAGGACAACTTGAGAAAAATGGACTTGGGGGCACTTTAGTGCAAATTTTTCTAAGTACTTTTGTTTAAAAGTATTTTTCCATTTTTCTCCCAATTGACCCCCTCAAAATCTGATTTTCATGATTTTAACATGAAGAGGAGGTCAAGATATTTCTAGAAATTCCAAGATATCGAAAAATGGAGCATTTGGTCAAAAGTTATGGCCCATTACTGCTTTCTTTTATAAAGTGGTGAATTGGAACTACTTTATTTATTTTAAGTAAAAGCAGTAAAGTAAAGTGAAATCACCACTTAACAAAGGAAATGGAAAATAGAGTAAAGTGGTGAATTGGAACTGCTTTACTTATTTTAAGTAAAATTAGTAAAGTAAAGTGAAATCACCACTTAACAAAGGAAATGGAAAATAGAGTAAAGTGGTGAATCGAACTACTTTACTTATTTAGAGAAAATCAGTAAAGTAGTATGAAATCGCCACAATAAAAAAGAATGGAAAAATGGAAGTAAAGAACTTTCAAATCAACACAAAGAGAATAAAATGAGAAGTAAAGAAATGTAGTAAAGTGAAACTATTTTACTTCCCCAAACATATAAAACAGTAAAGCGAGTTGAGATCGACGCAATACAAAGGCATGGAAAAAGGGCGTGAACACACTTTCAAATCAACGCAAAGAGAATAAAATGAGAAGTAAAGCAATGCAGAAAAGATAAAAATAATTTACTTCTCTAAAAAATAAGAAAAGTAAAGTAGTTGGAAATGAGCGATGACAAGGGTAGCGGTGGGGGTCGGATCACCGCATGATGAATGGGATAAATTACGAACTTCAAACGGCCATAAATTTCTGCTCGGAGCTCTGTTTCACGCATTCTTGGACTTTTGGAAATTTCTCGATTCCTATACACATAAAAATTTTCAAATTTAAAATTTGGTGAAGATAATGTGGAGAAAAATTGCATTACTTCTTCTCCACTTCAATACATAGTTACAATCAACCACTACCATTAATAAGGTATGGAGGCCAATTTCTTATCCCACAAGCAAGAGTACAAGATGGAATGGGATTTTTGGTCACCCATGTTTCCTCTACATTAGTAATTACATTTTTGGAAAATGCGAGCATGTATTTGGGTTTCTCAGCTTCTCTCTCTTCTCTCCCAAATTTTATAAATTGTAAGGGGGCACATTTTGTAAAGGTTGGACATTTTTGGTGCTTCCCTCCCTTATTATTCTCTGTAGGAATGTTGTGGAGACTTTAGATCCCATGTTTGGGCTTTGTAATGTATAATCCTACCTCTTTCTACTCTAATGGTGTATTGTTTATACTTTGGAGCAATAAGATTAGTGTGTTTTGACTATCTCTTTGTCCTTTTGTTCGTTTTGTTGTCTTTTCTTTCCTTTCTCTATGCTTGCAGGTGACTGTGCATATTTTGTTCTCATTGCATACTTAAATGTGTTTGTGCTAACTTGAAAATGGTGTGTTGTGTGTATTATCTTGGTTTGTGATGCATGTCCATCCTCTCCATGTTCACCTTCCTCTATTTTTAGGTATCAAGTTTGTCCAACATCTTCTTTTCTTGGTGTATCACCACTCTTAGTGTAGGTTTAATTTCATTTCATGCAACCTTTCTTACCTTGTCCCCTTATATATAGTATTTTAGCCTTATTTAATTTGTTTCCTGCAGAGAAGTTGGGTTATTTCTAGATTATGAAGGAGAATATGGCTCTCTCCCGGAGGTCTACCTAGAGCCACAAGTCCCACAGCTTGTATGGTGGTACCCATGTTACCCAAACGCACCAGATGCCCCATTCTCATAGCTAGTAATTGGAGGGGTACATAATTTTTGTGATATCAATTTTGACATGCCCGATGGGACTACAATTGAAGTCAAATATTTAGTCTGGGGTGTGGTTGAAGAATCTCCATTTTGGCTAAGTTTATGTGTTCTTAGTGGAAATTTTGGTTTTGGAAGCTCGCGGTGAAGAAATTATAGCAAAAGAAGTTGAAGTAGTGAGGTCCTATATCACTATAAAGAAAGGAAAAGTAAGTTGTGTGATTCTAAGTTATTGCATTACTATATATTGAAAGTCTTACTTCAAGTTGTGTGAGGGAGTAATTCAAGTTACTCAAAGTGAAAGACTTAAGTAATTGCACTGCTGAGTTGCATTACTTTAAGTCAAGTCAAAAGTGGAAAATACTTACTTCAAGTAAAGTCATTACTTCAAAAGGAAACACTTTACTTTACTTCAAATAGAAATACTTAAGTAGTTGCACCCCTAAGTTGCACTACTTCAAGTAAAGTCATTACTTCAAAAGGGAAGACTTAAGTAATTACACCCCCAAACTCCACTACTTCCAGTTGTGCAATTACTTCAAGTTTTGTCACTCCAAGGTGTTATTACTTAAGTAAGTAATTTATCTAAGTTAAAAGACTTAAGTAATGCATATTGAGAACACCGCAAAGCAAGGAGAATAAGTGAAGTGAAGTAAAGTAGGTTCAAATCACCGCAGAAAGTGAAGTAAATTCATCTCAAATCACTGCAAAAAAGTGAAGTAAGTGCATCTCAAATCAACGTGGCAAAGGGAAGTAAAGAAAGTTCAAATCACCGATGAACAAAGAAGAAGTAAGTTGTATTACTTTAAGCTTATCCAATACTTCAAGCAAGCTGATTATTTCAAGTATAAGAGTTACTTCAAGCTATAATAATTGAAATCTTAAACAATCAAGGATCCAAAACCAAACACATCTGGTAAACTCCATTAATCCAAACAACCCATTCTCTAAGTTGTAGACCTTCTTTCCATCCATTTCCATCCATTTTATTTCTATATCTTCCACTTTCTTCCATTCCAAAGTAAGTTGTGTAGTCATGACTTCATTCCCTACATGGAATTCATACTTGCAGCAGTAGACATATCAATTCAATCTACCTCCAAGCTTGCAAGATTCATTCTCAGGTTACTATCAACTAGCTCTAGGCCTATATTGTGATGAAAATCAGCATTATGCATACTCATAGGGACAAGAAGCAAATCAGTTTGGTTATCTCAAAAGTATGCGATTGTTTAAGAGAAGCAATATGTGGATCATGTTAGTTATCCTACACCTGGAGATAATTATTTGTAAAGCAAGGTTCAGGAGTTGGAGCTCATCATGGTACTGATTAGGACTAAGGAAACAAAGAGGGCAACCTAGATTGGTTTCAACATTCCATATCCATGGATTGGTTCCCTACCAAGTAAGTTTACTCCCCAACAGAGGCTCCAATTCATAAATTAAAACATTGACCCAAGTTGGGAATGGATCAAATTGAGGAGGAATATGATTCCAATGTTGTTCAATTCCATCAATAGGAATCCATTGCATTAAAATCACACCCTCTTCCTATGCCTCAATCCATGCAATCTCAACTTGAACCCCATTTTCCTAACTTTCTAGTTTTTTCCCCTAGTGTGGAACTCCCTTCTCTATCTTCTAATATCCCATCCCATCTTGAATTTTCTACCCTTTTCCTTACAATAAACCATCCCCTCCACATAAATAAGAATTTTTTTCCTCTCACATCACCACAAGGAATATAGAAATCAGTTGTGACCTAACCCACCCCCCCTCCTCTTGCATTCATAGATCCATATCGGGAAGAAACTCAAAAAATCACCAAGAGGGAGAATGGAATGAGGATGAAATATCTTTCATATCAGTCATCCAAGCATAAGATCAGCTTTCTATAGATGAGAAAGAAGAAGAAGATCAACTCACAAACAGTCACCTTTTCCATGAAGGCTTGCAAGAAAAATTCTTTATTGGAGTTGGAATTCGAGAAGCGGTGGCAAATCTAGTGGATCGACCTTTCCCAATTAGTTACTTGGCTTCATTGGAACCAAAGAAGGATCCAAATTCAGTCGTGCTTACTTCCAAGCATGAGGATGAGTCTCAAATCACTAAAGGTCAACACCAAATCCTCCAAGAACAAAACAATGAGCAGCTTTAGGAGGTGTCTTCTTTATTTGATGTTGATACTTTGTTTTGTTGGGTGAAGAATCAGCCTATGGTCAATTTTTTCTCATGAACATAGCCATGCTCATTGCAAAATCAGTTGCATGGTCCAAAATTGTGAGAAAGGGTAGCTAATTTTCCTTACCGAAAGTCGTGGTTTGTTTGGTTTTCTCATTTCTCTAGTTAGTGTAGAGTATGAGTAGGTTTTATTTTAGCAAAAGAAGTGATTATACACAATCTACATGTCTTACTTGAGGAATGTACGATTTGTCTCTTTGTATATAGCTTTTATTCATTATTTCTCCAAGTAGTATAGTACATCATGTCCTCATAAGTATTTATAGAAACCAGATCATAATTTCTTGAAGAAGTTGCAATCATCAAAATATTCAAATACAAAGAAACTAAAATCAGTTAAAGGGTAGTTTTTCGGTGTTTTCATTATACTTGTCCCTTCAAAAACAATATAAACTAGCTTCTAGTGCCCTCACAAAAAGTGTAAAATCAACAGTTGGCAGCCTTCCCAAAGCTAGTTCAAAGAAACTTCTTTCATCAATGTCCCAAGAATGAGCAGCGGTGGTAGTTTCATCGCGGTGCTTGAATAGCTCATAATGTAGTTTTCAAGTATAGATCAGTTTCAAGTTGCTTCATATGAATCCATGCCCAATGAATACTTTAAGGTAGATGGTATACTCTATCTATTAGGAATATGTCCCCGTTAGTCTCAAAATTTTAATCCATTTTTATCCCCTGGTAAAAATGGGAAACTTGAGAAAAATGGACTTGGGGGCACTTTACTGTAATTTTTCCAAGTCCCTATGCTTGGAATTGTTTTTTCCATTTTTCTCCCACTTAACCCCCTAAAAATATGATTTTCATGATTCCAACATGAAGAGGAGGTTGAGAGCTTTCCAGAAAGTCCAAGATCTCAAAAAACGAAGCATCTAGTCAAAAGTTATGGCCCATTATTGCTTTCCTTTGTAAAGTGGTGAATTAGAACTACTTTACTTATTTTAAGTAAAAGCAGTAAAGTAAAGTGAAATCAAAACTCAACAAAGGAAATGGAAAATAGATTAAAGTGATGAATTGGAACTGATTTACTTATTTTAAGTAAAATTAGTAAAGTAAAGTGAAATCGCCACTTAACAAAGGAAATGGAAAATAGAGTAAAGTGGTGAATCTGAACTACTTTACTTATTTTGAGAAAATCGAGAAAGTAGTATGAAATCACCGCAATAAAAGGAATGGAAATAGAGAAGTACAGAACTTTCAAATCAATACAAAGAGAATAAAATGAGAAGTAAAGCAATGTGGCAAAGTGAAACTACTTTACTTCCCCAAACATATAAAGCAATAAAGCGGGTTGAGATCGCCGCTATATCAACGGAATGGAAAAAGGTAGTAAAGAACTTTCAAATCAATACAAAGAGAATAAAATGAGAGGTAAATAAATGTGAAAAAGTTAAACTACTTGACTTCTCTAAAAATAAGAAAATTAAAGCAGTTGGAAATGAGCGATGACAAGGGCGTGAGTTGAGGGTCGGATCACTGCAATGAATGGGAGAATTTACGAGAACTTCAAATGGCCATAACTTTCCACTCGAGCCTATCGTTTCATGCATTATTAGACTTTTCGAAAGGTATCAGATTCCTCTACACATTTTCATCCTAAAATTTCAAATTATGTGAATAGAAAGTGGCTAAAATCACATTAATTCTTCTAATTTATTGCACAATTACATCCAATCACCGTCATTAATGAGGTATGAAAGCTGATTTCTTCTCCCACAAAGCAAGGGTACAAGATGGAATGGGATTTTCAAGTCACCTATGCTTCCTCTACATCATTTATTACATTTTTGGAAAATGGGAGCATGTATTTGGGTTTCTCAGCTTCTCTCTCTACTCTCCTAAATACTATAAATTGTAAGGGGGCACATTTTGCAAAGGTTGGACATTTTTGGTGTTGCCCTCCCTTCTTCTTCTCTACAAGAATGTTGTGGAGACTTTATCTCCCATGTTTGGGATTTATAATGTAGAATCTTACCTTTCTCTATTATAATGTTGTATTGTGCATACTTTGGAGCAATAATATTAGTGTGTTATGACTATCTCTTTGTCTTTTTGTTGCTTTTGTTTCCTTTTCTTACCTTTCTCTATGCTTGCAAGTGACTGTGCATATTTTGTTCTCATTACATGCTTAAATGTGTTTGTGCTAACTAAAAATGGTGTGTTGTGTGTATTATCTTGGTCTATGATGCATTTTCATCCTCTCCATGCTCACCTTCCTTTGTTTCCAAATATCAAGTTTTTCCAACATCTCCTTTTTTTGGTGTATCACCTCTCTCAATGTAGGTGTAGTTTCATTTCATGATACTTTTCTTACTTTATCCCCTTAGAAGCATTAGTTTTGCCTTAGTTAATTTGTTTCCCTGCAGTAGGAGTAGTTTTAGTTCTAAATAAGGAAGGAGAAATTATCTCTCTCTGGAGTTGCACCTCAAGCTGCAAGTCCCATAGCTTGTACAGTGGTACCCATGTTACCCAAATGCACCAGATGCCCCGTTCTCATAGCTGGAAATATGGGGGTGCATCATTTTTATAACAATTCCTACAACTATAGTGGTCACCACACAACCCACATCTACTCCTCATGGTTCTCATGTATCATCTTCTAACATGTACGCCCTTGAATCCCTTGTTCATACTTTACAAGCACAAATCTTACAATTACAACAAGGTGCATCTATTTCTTCTCACACCATGGATTCTACGCAGTTGCTTCACAATTTACTCACACCTTAAGTGGTTTCTTATCATTTTCCTATTAGTTTTGTTACTCCTAATCTTATTATCTATGATGGAAAAGGGGATCACACTAATCATCTTCACTCACTTCATGTGTCATGTTTTGATTATTCTTCTAATCATGTATTACTCATGAACATTTTCCATCACAACCTTAAATACTTCATAGTATAATGGTTTTATGCTCTCCTACTCACTCTATATGCTCATTTAATGCTTTGGAAAGTCTATTTTGGCACAATTTTATATCAAAGTTGGGGATAAAATATCTTATGCACATATGGATAAACTATGATAAGGGTCCAATGAACCTATCAACAATTATGTGTTGCACTACAAGACTGCACTTAGCAAATGAACAATGTTTTAACTAATTGTGAGTTGTAAGACTTATTTACACATCTTTTTCTTTCTACTTTAAAAGACTCAATAATTTTTTACAAGTTTTGATCCTTTGATCATCTATGCCATAATTTTAAAGAACACAAAGCTAAGTTGTTACATATGAACAAAATCAAATGCATTATTAATACTACCCCGCATCTAATGCCAAGTTTTCCAGCAACCCAACATTAAAAATCAATACTAATGATGTTAAGGTTTCTTCTAAAGATACCATCAATGTTATTTCTCAACCTATTAAGTTGCAACTTTAGCCCACAAGACACTAATTTACTCATTTACCAAGACCTCCTCACATTGTATTGAAACAATCGCTTAAATGTTATCGCATATCTCTCCCTCCGCCATCCAAGGTTGATATGAGTAAGCCTCAAATTAAGTGTTTCATTATCAATGCCTATTATGATTATCACAGGTATGTCATGTTATCCAAGATCTTATTGATTCTCAAGATATTGAATGGGATGAACCCGTTGAGTATTCAAAATCAATCAATAACAATGTTAAGATAAAAGTCTTCAATAATCCCCTTCCTAAGAATGAAATTAACAAATCTAATTATGAAGTTCACAAAACTTATCATGTAATACCTCCACCACCCTATTGATATCACTTATTGGATGCAATTATTGGTAATGTTACTCACATACCATATTCTAGACCACTTATTACCTTTGATGACTACGATATATATGACACACTTTTTTAGACATGTTTTCCATCCATATCTCTAATAATCAAGTACCTATATATATTGTTTTGGTTAAACCACATAATAATGATAATGTCTTCTCCCTCAAGTTACTCCAATCTCTTGGCATTTCCATTCAAAAATTACACTTGATATTAATCCTCGATACCAACACATCACTTTACCTATCATTGTTGGTGTTATCACTACATCTATTTCATTATGGGTTACTTTTAATCTTAGTTTTTGTGCCTTGTGGTTAGGTCTCCATTAGTTATGTTCTCTTAGGGATATTTCGATAATTCATCAATGTGTTAAGTCCATTCATAATCAATAGATTATCACTTTTATAGGTGTTCCCCTTAAGGATCCTCCTCATGTCTTACCTATTCCTAATACATCTACGAGATAGGTCTTCGGTTTTACATGTTGCCTCTCATAGTTTTAGTGATCTAGGCTCATTCATAGGCCCATACTCATTCATCATACACCTGGTAACCCTCATACACCTATGTATCATAATAGGCCTCTAATTACACACACTACATGTCACATCTCTAAGTACTCTCATAGGCTCTTGGTCTCATGCCAAACTTCTCACCATCCTCACCGCCCTAGGTTCTGCGTGATCTAGAGGATTTTTCATTATGAAAATCTTCCCTAAACTACCCTAAACCTATACCATGATGAATGGATTCTTGATACCTTTCTAATGCTATATTGAACTTCATAATCGTAGAGTTTGTATGCAAATTCGATTGCGGTCAAAGTTAAGGTTGTAAACAGGTCAACCTTGGTCAACATGTCAACAAGTGGACCAATGGCAAGGTGACATGTGGCAATTGTCGAAAAGGAAATATTTATGGTATTGTAATGTTTCAAAATAATTTCCATGGTATATAGCTTGTGATAAGCTTTCTGACACATTTTGAACGGACCAAATCTGAGTTCATATGCAAAAGTTATGCATTTGAAGTTGATTTTGAACTTCTTGTAATTATTTTAAATCTTCAAATTTTCGAATTATTTATGCTAACTAGTGATATTATGTAGGTGGAACATCTGGACAATATTCCAACTACAAGATACCCTTAGTTAACATATTTTATTAATTCATAAATTAATCCTAAGATATCTGTTTGATTAATCCTAATTAAGCACCTTAAATTTCTCAATTTTTGACCAAATCTTCTCTCCCAAGTTTTGGCACATTTTTCAAGGCAAGCCATTTTTCCAGCCAAGAAAATCTCCATGAGAGAAGGAGGAGGGTGGTTAGCATTATGTGGACTTGGTATGCACATTAAATGGAGGATTTGAAGGCTTTGATAAGGTCTAAAATTGGTAATATCCCATTATACGTGGGATTATTCCTCCATTTTTTATGCTAAAATCCACTCATATGGATAAGAGAAAATCATGGGCTTTGGGAGGATTATTGGGAGATTTAAATGGGATTAAATTTACTAAATATACACTTAAGTGTGTGTATATATATATGGGTATTTGTGAGGTTAAAAAAGAAGAAGAAGAAGAATACACACAAGTGTATTATTATTTGACTGTCTTCGGCAGTTTTGATTCAAGGCCATATTTGAGGGTCTTGGAGGCCGAATGGAGACTTGATGTCTTCTAGACTTTTGTCAGGAATTCAGAGCATATTCCAGTGATGTGATTCTTTTCCTATTTTGAGTTCGTTTGACCTATTTTTGGAAGCAAAATGTGAGGGTTTTTATGGAGAACTCAAGGGAAGGAGCAGAGAGATGATGAACTGGTGCTACAAACTTGTGGAGATGCTTCTCTGAATGGTTTCAAAGGTTCTTAAAGTTCATTTTCAGTAATATTTGTAGGTTCATCTATTTTATGTTGTATTTACATAATTTAATTATTATTACAACATAGTTAGAGAGATATATTGATCAGTTTATCCTGTATGTACATCTGTAATCTTCTGTTGTATGAAGCTAAGTAGCTATGGAAGTAAAATTACAATTTACAGGAATGATCCAAGGCCTCTACATATTTGAATTATTACTCTAATGGGTTTCTATGCAGTTTACAGTTGATTTGCATACCCATATCAGGGTTTTTAATACCCACAAGGTGGAGAAAGTTGCAGGTACTTGGAGTTTTTGGGAACAGAAACTTGATCTTGAGATCAATGAATTCCACACTCAGTGAAGTACTATTTCAGTTTCTTTTAAATATCCATACTAATGTAAATTGTAAAAGAAATTTTTACATTGGTTTTTAATGGAAATGGTTCATTATTCCGAACTCGGAGATGTAGTCCCAAATGGGATGAACTCCGTTATCAACTTCTGTGTCTTTCATTTTTAGTTTGTTCATTGTTCAGTTAAATGTAGTTGCAAATGGATTTGAATGCATCAAGTAAACAAACTTGTGAAGATTCTCAAAATGACACATGAAAGAGTTAAGCAAGAATGAATTCATCAGAGGTTTCTAAGTGAGAATTTTTTTACATTCCTAGAACAATAAAAGAATCCAATTTTCTATTCAATACTAAAGGAAAGTTGAGAATCCGCTTCCAATTCTATGTTTTTAAAGGAATTGATAACTTCAATATCCATTGCGTAAAATTGTTTAACACGGTTTATGGATCAACTGCGTCGGTCTTCTAGTATACATACTATATGCATAGGTTCTCTATTGCATCATAGTACCCTACACACCTATTCTTATAGCCCATTACATTGGAAAAATTATTCCATTTCTAATTCTAAACTCACTTTATCTCCTTCGTCTCCTGTAGCACATATCACCACTATAAGACCACTTGTTGGGAATGATGCCAATTTTGAAATTGAAACTCTAGTAAATTTAGATAATTTCTATTTTTAGAAAAACTCTAAAAATTGTATTTTAGGATTTTTAGGACTTATTTATTTAATTCATATATTTTTACTCAAGTAGGACCAAATAATTTATTTTTAGTGATTTCCTAAAAATAGTTGAAAAAAGCTAAAAATGGGTTGTCAAATGTCAATTTCCAAATAAGTATAAATTCTAGTGTAGTTGTCCCTAAAGAGGTGGGAAAAATTAATTTAAGATAAGTGTAAATATGATAATTTTTGACCATCCATATATTTTAGGGACCTTGGGAGAATTTTCTTAAAGAGGGCTATAATTAGCCTTGAAAACATGCTTGCTTTGCATAATTCTATTCTGGAAAAGATTCTTACATGTTGAATTTGTCCATGGATTGCATGATCCTATTTTTAAGTTAACGGAAATTCCAAAAATAGTTTATAATTGTGTTTCTATTATTATTGTTTCTATTTTGAGTTTAACTTGTTTTGCAAGTTGAGTTGTAATTCTTATATTTAGTTATTTTGTGTTAATAAAATCATGGCCAAAGGGCAGCAAATGGAGGATACTTCATCGTAAAACCAACAGGTCAACTAATTGTTGCTTATGCAGGCCCCATGGGCAAGCAATCCAATCACTTTGTTAAGGCCCTTGCTGCTCTCTCTAGGGAATCGAATGGCTAGGATTCTCAATGTAAACAATCTCATTATGGAGGGGGATTCTTTGAATATCATTAGCAACCTCTATGGAACCCAAACACCCAATAGGACCATTAGTGATTTCATTAAGGAAGCTAATAAGCTATGTAATGGTCTTAATATTATTATTCAACATGTGTACAGGGAGGGTAATAGTGTCACGATGCACTTGCTAATGTAGGTGTTCACATGAATAACTATAGTGAGTGGCATGATGACAAGGACCTCCCCTACACAGCTCATTCTATCATCATTAATGAAGCTACCACCCAACCCATCATTACAACTTAAGCAGTGGCCTACACATGTGTGGAAATTACCTCCTTGGTACTTACAACAGATCAGATTTATTCATTTTTATTTAATCCTCCCCTCAAATATTGAGGGCATCTGTATTAAGGAACATGGTTGGAGTAAGGAGACGATTTTTATCTGGGTAGAATTCCACTATCTAGGCTGTCAAATTGTTGTCAAAATCTTAATTTTTGTTTCCACCAAAGGTGCAATAGCTCTACCACCAATTCCATCCACGATGGGAGGGCCACTATGCAGAGTAGAACCAATTTTCAACCCCCAATGGAAACATAATGTTGAACTTTGGGAAGCCCTCAATATTGGAGGTTTCATAGACTTCATACAAGGATCGGGGCCATGATCAACATATCTCTTTGTAATTTGTAGCTAATTGGAAAGACATAAATATCAATTTCAAGGGCAGAGACTTCAACATTTTAGAACACTTCATTTCCTTCATCACGGTTTGAGTATGGAGGGCAACAAGTTCTTTCACAATAATTTTGACAAGGATGTAGAGGAAAGGCTTTTCTTGGACAATGGGGAAGAAATCCAAATAAAAATGTTGGCATCATCTTCTCTTCCATTCCACAACCTTTTGATGAAGTTTCCCACATGGTGGTTTGTTACATAATGCTAGAAGGAAGGTTCTCCACCCTTCCCTTGCACCATTTGGTTCTGCTTAATCACTTCAGGAGAGAAGTAAAGGTCAGTTTTCCTTATTAAATTTTGCATTCTTTGAAAAAAAAATTAGAGGTTTAAGGGCATATGTGAGTGCTACCACTCCATCAAGGAGTCATCTTCCTTATTCATCAATTCATCCTAAATGTAATTGTAAATGACCCCACCCTCCTTTAGCTCCTCCTCCTCCCCAACAACCCTGTATTAGAACTAAGAATCCCAGCTTTCATGACCTTGTTTTTGAACCTCCACCTGCTAAGCGGATTCTCAGAAGTAATAAGAAATATAAGGAGATAATTGGAGATAATTGGAGTGGAAATCCTTATGGTGATCAGCCATGATACTCCTAGTGCTCAAGTCACTCCTATACTTGAAAAGTTTAAACAACAAGCTGATGCTTTGAAATCTATTAAAGATAATGTTAATTTTCCCCTAAATACTGGTAGCAAAATCACCACATACCCTACCTCCATTACCATCCTGCAAAAGGAAGTGGTGTCCCCAAATATTTCACTTAGAAATCTTGGGATACCCCTTTTAAATTTTTACATATTTTCTCTAGTATTCTCTAGAAGGTTGCAAAAGGTTGATTAGAAGTAGTTGGAGAAATACCCATTTGCCTAAAATGCCTGAAAATCCCTAAAACTATTTACTTCATGTTTTTCCTTTTTCTAAAGAAGAAATCTACCCACATTGTGGTAGCATTGCTTCCTGAAACTATTTACTTCATGTTGAAGGTGTTTTTTATTATTTTCTCCTCTCAACTACTCCCACCAAAAACTAATTTTCATGATTCCATTGTGTAGAGGAGGTCAAGAGCTTTCCAAAAAGTTCAAGATCTCAAAAAATGGAGCATCTGGTCAAAAGTTATGGCCCATTACTGCTTTCCTTTGTTAAGTGGTGAATTGAAACTGCTTTACTTATTTTAAGTAAAAACAGTAAAGTAATGTGAAATCATCGCATAACAAAGGAATGGAAAAGTAGTGTTAAGTGGTGAATTAAAACTACTTTACTTATTTTAAGTAAAAGCAGTAAAGTAATGTGAAATCACCGCATAACAAAGGAATGGAAAAGCAGTGTTAAGTGGTGAATTGGAACTACTTTACTTATTTTAAGTAAAAGTAGTAAAATAATGTGGAAAAACCACTTAACAAAGAAAATAAAAAGTAAATTAATGTGGTAAATTTAAACTACTTCTCTAAAAATGAGAAAAGTAAAGTAAATGGAGAAGTACACAGAGAAGGAGAAGTAAATGGGGGTTGGATTCCCGCAGGTAAGGAGAAATTACATATTTTCAAATGGCAATAACTTTTCACTCGGAGATACGTTTCATGCGTTCTTGGGATTTTCAAAAATTTCTCATAGCCCTCTAGATACCAACAACATCATATTTCAAATTTGGAAGTGTAAGGGGGTTAAAAATTATATTAATTCTATTACACGCCTAGGTACAATAACATCTAACCACCAGAATTTAATGCAGTATGGGTAGACTTCTTCTTCTTCTTCTCTTTTTACTCCTCAAGTATATTCATTGTAAGAATTAAGTAATTTGGTGGTTAATCACTGTTACTTCAAGTTGTTTGATAAATTCAATTACTTGGTGGTAGTTAAGAGGTAGTTATTCTAGTTTTAAAAGATGGAACATTCCAAATTTCTATGTGGCATGTAACGAAGAATTTAAGGAGAAAAGTGCTCAACTCCTAACTATTTTGCAGTTATTCATTTATTGAAGTACTTTACTTATGATGACTATAAATAGAGGAAGAGACCTACGAGGTTGGGGATCTTAGAACTTTTGGAAAATCTGTTGTTTTACATTGTACATGGTTATTTCAAACTTTGTGTTGAAATAATTAGATGTGCATATTGTAAACGGTTAAAAATTGAATAAGAAGAAAGGAGGATTTTGGTTAAACTTTGTGTCTTCTGAAGTCTTCTGTGCAAACTGTGGAAGATAATGGTAAAATTTGTGTTATCTTTAAATTTCATATGAGTACGCTTCTGTTCTTTTCCTAAAGTTGTAAGAATTATTTAATATTTGTTTATTTTGTGTGGCCGTAACTTTCTTTGATAACTACTTGTTACCACACACATTCCCTTCGCATATCTGCTTCCAGTTTCCACTTTCCATTTCTACCTCTTCTAGTTACCGTACAACTACTTACTTGCTTTGCCAAGTTATTTAGTTATGGTTCATGAGATATTCAATTAAAGTAATACCTTAATTTAGTTTAAATAGGCCATAGAATAAATGAATAAATCACATGGGAGCTTCATTGTTAAATGAAGGGGATTCATCCCATGAATTCCTAGGTTTGTGTATCTAACCGTGCATAAAATCTAGCCAACAAGAATTAAACTCACTCTCTAGTCAAATCAAAGTACTTGAGGATAAATATAATAATAAACTTGTCATTCACATAGTAGTTCTTGACCTCCTCCAAGTTCATATTAACCAGATTTGTGATGTTAGTGGGATTCCTACATCAACTTGGAAGAATGGGAGGATCACTAAGAAGTTCTTCAAAGAGACCAATCTAGACCCTAATGTCGGGCAGCCATGAATATATATAAGGCACTTAAAGTCACACTTAAGGTGTATAGAAAATCTGTGAATTAGTGCCTTTTGTGCCTCTATGTTCTCAATGCAGCTGTTGTTCTATTGTTTCCAAGTTTGTTGTTTTGTTGTTGTTAGTCTGTTGTCGGGCTTCTTGTAGGTAGTTGGCCCCTGCCTTAGTACTCTTATATTTTTATCTAGATTTTTGGCTTTTGGTTGGGGTGTGGCCCCCATGTTTCAAAAACCACAATGTACTTTCATGTTTATCTTGGTTGTTGAGCCTTTTTTATTGTCTTTGTAGGGTATGGTCCCTTCAAAACCATTTACCTATAATAAAAAAATCATGGCCAAATGGAAGGTGCCAAAGTGCTCCATTATAACAATTTGTGTAAGTGTTTTTTAACTATTTTATATTACAAGAATTCATATTTAATAACCAAAAACATATAAATCTTATTTTGAATTTTATAAGTGTATACAAAGGTCGAGTTTGATCATCAAGTACATAAGTAATTTCACTTATTTAATAACTAGTTTTATTGTGCCTTGTTTGGATGATATAGAGATTATTTTTGGGTTATTTCAAAGGTTGATCAAAACTTCAATTTGTTGGTTATTTTATTATTTTGTATCCATTTATGTCCCTTTCATTTGGTATCATAGATTAGTTCTATAAGCAATGACTTCCATCAATTTTGCTTCTATGAATATCCCTATTTTCAAAGGAGACAACTTTGAGTATTAGAGGGATCAATTGAAGAGAATTATTGTTTGGAATGGAGTTTGGAACAATATTATCAATGAGTATCAACCACTTATTGATGGAATTATTCTTTCTCAAGATCATAAGAGAGTGAAAAATGATGAAGAGAAGGAATATGTTCAAGCTTTATTTTATCTTCAAAGTGCTATAAATCCTAACATCTACCCAAGAATTGTTATTTGTAAAAATTCTCATGAATCATGGGATTTATGGAGACTTATATCAAGGCTCTATTAAGGTAAGAGAAGAAAAAATCTAAACCCTCAAAATGAATTTTGAAAATTTAAGAATGTCGAAAGTGAAGGTGTAGGATATTTTTGCATAAGGGTAAATGATATGGTTCATAGAATGAGAGTTTATGGAGAAACCATTGAAGATAAAATGATTGTTAGAAATATTTTGAGATCTTTAACACCAATATGGTTGTATATTATGATCACTCTTGAAGAGTGTAAGGACATGAACACTATAAGTGTTGATGAATTAGTAGGTTCTCTTTTGTCCCATGAGAATACAATGAGAATATATTCAAGAAATCCAAAGCATGTACGTGAAACCAAGTGCAAGATTTTTTAAATCCAAGGGAAAAATACACCGAAAACAATCAAAAAATCAAATAAATATAATTCAAAGGGGAAAGAACGAGAAAATTTCTTGGGAAAGAGTGAGAAATTCTTTATTTGTCATTATTGTAAAAAACACTTGGAAACTTTATAAAAGAATGCAAGAAATTAGTAGCAAAGAATCAATTTAATCAATAAGGTGAGAAGAAGGTGTTCCAAGCTGAATAAAGTGAGATGAAAGATGACTCGAATTATTGTCTTAGATGCAATTTGGGAAAAAGGATGTCAATAATATGTGGTTTCTTGATTTAGGTTGCTCAAATCATATGACAAGTCAAAAAGAGGGTTTTAGCATGTTAGATGACACCTTCAAAATTCAAGTGCATTTAGGGGATGGAAAAACAATTCAAATTGAAGGTAAGGGCAACATGAAAATCACCTCAAGTAGAGGTAAGATTTAAATTAATTATGTGTATTTTCTCAAAGTTTGAATCCTAATTAGATCAGTGTTGGACAACTAGTTGAAAGGGGTTTTAAATTACTTTTTGAAGATGGTGTTTTTTTCAATTTTTGATAAGAAATCTAGAAACAGATTGATTAGAAAAATCCTACATGGAAAATAATAGTATGTTTCCAATAATTATTAATTTTATTAATGGATTTACTTATCTCTCTACCATTGATTATGTTAACGTGTTGTGGCATTCAAGCTATGGTCATATTAGTTTCAAAAGTTTACATATTCTTGACACAAAGGATATGGTAAGAGGTGTTCCCAAGTGTAGATACAAAACAATGCAATTGGGTACATTTCTAAGTACTAAATACATACTAGCATTCATATGCTTCCTAAGCAAGAAAAATAGTAATTAACGACCGTCTTGGGCCTTTTTCCTTTGCTTTTTGTTTTCTACTTTGTCTTTTACACCCCATATCCTATTCAAGTATTTTACTTATTTATCATTTATGGCTTGAGACACTAGTGCCCAACCAGACACCGGTGCCTAGGCACCCTCGTTCTCTCTAGGAACCCCTAACCTCTTTCCACCTTACTCTTGTTGGGCATCTTTTATCTTTTGGGCATCTTATTTTCTTATGGGTCGGCCTTCCAATTTTCAATTACGAAAATCAACCAAAGGATTCATATAAATACATAGTTACGTGTTATGCTATCATCACCTAATATTACATCAAAAGGAACCTAAATCACATCAAATCATCCATCTAGCATCCATTCAAGGGACAAGGGAATACATTTTTGCATACACATAGTAAAGGGAAGTTTCTTTATTCCATTAACACATCTATTTAAATGGCTACATCTATCTACATCCCACTATCAAGTGCAATTGCATAAGGGCCTCCTAGGGAATGATTCTTACACACACACACACACACACACACACACACACACACACACACACACACACACACACACACACACACACACACCCGAACTACATGGAGTCTGAGATGTAGTACAATGCTCGGTTGTAAGTTCACTCTTGGGGTGACCGATGGAGTAAGAATGACTCCCATATTGCATCTTTATTTTTGGTTTTGACGTGGTATTATGGGTTTTACAGGTTGATATATATTTTGTAGGTTAAAGGTACCCTCATCGATCAAATAGCGACACGTAGGTGATCAATGCGAAAATTTGTGACACTTGTGTGACACTAAAAAAATTATATTCTGACCATTTACATAGTCATGGGCACCTAATGGCGATCTCTAGCACCCATGTCCATGTTGAACCTTGGTCATTGATGTTATCATTGATGGAAAAGGTGTGAATGGTGAATTGAATCTCTATAAGAGGTATGAAGGTTGATTGGTAGTGCCTTCTTAGTGATAGTTGGAGCTCATGAGTTGTGAATGGTAATGTCCGATATGAATGCAAAATTTTTCCAAGGTATCCAAGTGGTTCCATAAAGTGTCAAGTCATGTTAAATCATGAATTCATGGTGTCAAGTGACATTCGGTGGTTTATTAACCTTTCGGGATGGTTTCATAGTGGTCTAGAGTGTTACAAGCTTGAGCGGTGAGATTAAGATACATCGAAGGTTTAAAACATTTATTCTAACTTGTGCAAGAGATTTTTGAGGTTATAAAGGTATAGGTCATTGAGAAATCAAGAATATCTTTCCAACAAGTCTAATTTTATGTAATTTGAAGCTCTATGGAGGAAGTTATGGCCATTCAAAGTTTTGTAGGTCGTGTCGAATGACAACAAGTAGACATAGTCAAAATCGGGGACACGTGGCTAAAGATAGATAATACACGTAGCAAAGATCAAAGGAAACAATAATGAACATGTGTCAGATTTCTAGAAATATCTTAAGCGGATGCACTGGAAGACATAAGGTTCACATAATTAACTAAATGCATAACTTTTCGAGTTCATTTAAGGTTGAACATTCAAGAGGACATGTGTCAAAATATCAATGGTGAAGGGAGATACTATGTGTCGAGTGCAGGTAATATGAAGGAACTTGGGTTATGTCCAAAGAAATGCAAAGAAAAAGCTAAGATACATGGAGCCTCTTGATTGGTTCAAGGTTCGCAATATGACAAGTCTGAAACCACAAAGTTACTTGGAACCATCCGATTGGTTCAAGGTTCGTAATCTAACAAGTCCAAAACAACAAAGGTACTTAGAGCTATCTGATTGGTTCAACGTTCACATTCTGAAAAGTATTATATCACGAAGATACGTGGAGCTTCCTATTGTAGAATGTGTCACATTGGCCATACATTGCAATATTTGTGAAAGAATGTGGAGTGTCCCTTTTAGATTATGTGTCACAAAGGTGGTTAGTGGAGGTTCAAAAGACCGACATCAAAGAGGTTTGTGGAGTTGTTTTATTGGTTTGAACTTTGTAATAAGAGATTCCTAACAAGTGTGACGGCATGGATTCTTCCTATTGGTTTGAGCTTCGCAATCTAACAAGCCTGACACCATAAAGCCACATGGGGTTGTCTTATTCGACCAAGTGTCGCAATCTAACAAGTTTGACACCACAAAGGAAAGTGGAGCTAGTTTATTGGTTCAATCTTCACATTCTAACAAGGTGACACCAAAAAGGTGCATGGATCTATTTTATTGGTTCAAGCTTTGGAGTCTAAAAATACGACACTAAAGAGGTACATGGAGCTATTTGATTGGTTTGTACTTCACACACGAGAAAATAATGATGCCAAAAAGGTGCGTGGAGCTTTATTACTTTGGATATAATTTCACAAATGATACACTCTTGAGATAAAAGATACATCAAGAAGGTAGACATAGGTAGACCAAACAAGGCATTACTTGGATATGAGTCAAGGCGGCCAAAGGTGGACACATGGAAGAATTTTTCCATAGTTTTGAGAGATGGCTCTGGATAGACATGAACACCCCAAAATGAGCTAAGGTTGATAGACTATCAGGTCCGTAGCTTATCACAAGGTGACACATGGATAAAGTGACATGGCTAACTGTAGGAATGTTGGTAATCTTCAAAGACAAATCAAATGGTGACACATGTATGGCGAATGAAACCAAAGGACTAAGAATGGTTGAAGTGCGAGCATGGTGGTGACTGTAATGTAATTTTGGTATGACAAAATCCTCGAATCTTAATAATTCGCATATGAAATTGTCTAAAGTTTTAAGTGTAACCTTATCTAAGGGTCATGGATGTTTTGCAAAGAAATGAGGTTGTTTCATCTCGAAACAAAGGAAATATTTGTGACAGAATTTTTTTCTCATTCAGCAAGTCCTTAAAGAACAATCAAGAAATAATTCAAAGTGAAGGATCTCTATGATGAAACTCAAAAGACATGAAACATGAAGCATCCCTATTCAAATTTAAGGAGCTCAAGAAGAAGATCAAGAGTCAAGGAAGAATTTTAGAAAATTTTAGATGGTGTAATTGAAGATATCAAATACAAGAAGATAAATTTATGAGGTAGTTTTGAAAATTCCTTCTGTATGCACTTGTACATAGGAAGAATGAGTCATGTGAAGATTCATTGAACATGAATAATCAAGAGTCATGTTTAGGAGTTGTGTTTTTTTATTTAAGCTCAATTTTTATCATGTAAATGTTTTTATTGGGCTCGGTGTTTTTGTCATTCGATAGAGAGTTGTGTCTTTGAAAGATGATGTTTGAGTGCTCATTGAAGGCTTTGGAGAATGTTGTATTCGAATACATGGTGGTTGTTGAAAAGAGTACGAGTTGAGTGCTCATTTTGAGTAAGTGAGAAGGGTGTGAATGTATTGAATCCATGGAAAATTAAGAAAGGAGAGGAGAAGACAAGTGAGATGAAGAAGTGGTCATAATCAGTTATGGAAGACAACACAGTAAAGTGATCAAAATTTTATTAAAATTCTAAGTTGTAACTTAGCATATAGGGGGTTGAAGCCTCCTTGTAAGTAGTAGCTTATATAAGATCATTTGTAGTTGGTTAAATTATAAGGGTTGAAGCCTCCTTATAAGTTGAAGCTTACTAAAGGTCAGTTGTTGTTGTACCAAATTTGGGAGTTGAAGCTTCCAGAAGTTGAATCTTGTCAAATATTAAATAATGACTCCATTACATTTTGGAGTTATAGCTCCAGGTTGAGTTAAAGCTCAACCATGAAATCATTGTAACTTTATAGGAAAATTTTCCAAGCTAGTTCTCTTGTTTTAGTGGGTTTTTTTCCCAATATGGGTTTCCCACATTAAATATTGTCTCCTCATGTGTTCATGTGTGTTTAATTCTCTCTCTATCTCTCATGGTTGAATGGTTATACTTCATCACAGTTCAGATATTTTAATTATAACAAATTGAAGAAGTGTAAGTTGATTGTAAAATTTTTAATTAGAACCGATTCACCCCCCTCTCAGTGCCTATATTTCTAACAGCTTCTATCGATCCTAGTACTCTTGAATCAAGTCTAACATCTTAGAGGTGATCTTGAAGGCACAAATCGTGGGTTCTTTACCAAAATCAATTTTGAAAAAGAATTGTGATATTTCTCAAGCCCTTATAAAAGAATTAAATACTGAAATCAAGCTCATGGAAGATAATCATGGCCAAAAAATGAATGAATTGACTTCATATGTTTAAAATGTGTCGAATGCATTGAAAGACAAAGAACAAGCCTATGCCAAATATGAATAATAATTAAATACTCTAAGTAATGAGCTATAATAGGCCACAAACAAAATAATTATGTATTAGAAAAGTAAGGAAAGAACAAGCAATCCCGAGAACCTACTAAGAAAACAAAAACATCCTAATGACATATCGGGACTGATTTTAAAAAGGAAGTAACTCGGTGTGAATTAGAGCATGAACTTAGTCATGAGCCATGTCAAACAACTATCCAAACCAAGAGTGAAGAATGTGAGAGACTAAGTACAAAATTAAAGATTCTAAAATATGAAACAGAACAAACAAGGAAAAGGGAATTGAGGACTGAGTCAAGTCATATATCTTGTCAAGGATGTTCTGAGACCAAGAAGGAAAACAAAGAACACAAGAAGACTAGTAGGAAACCAAATTCAAGGAGACTCTCATGTAAGTTTTATGGAATTTTATTTTCATGCAACGTGTTTGGGCATAAAACTAGATATTGTAGAAGAAAATTAGATGAACATCCATGGAGAGATTTTAGGACTAAATATGAGAAAAATATAGTATGTTTCAATTGTCAAGAGAAGGGTCATATTGTTCCATTTTGTTTTTGTGAGCCATTCAGGTCAAAATTATAAATGTGAAGGTCCTAGAGGCAAGAACTATGTTGTGTGTTTCAATTGTCATAGGTAAGGGAATTATGCTAGACATTATTATGAGTCACCTAGATACAACAAAAAGCCTCATACAACTAAAAGGAAAGGAAAAAGGTGTTTAAGATGAAGTCGAGTGCTAATGATAAAGTCAATTCAGCCATGGTTGGAAGAAACACTAGAAATAAGGAACTCAACTAAATTTACGAGTCAAGGAAACCAATTCTAATCCTAAAGAGACAGGGATGACAAGAAGTTATCAATGAAAGTCAAGGGAAAGTGAAAATTATCCAATGAAGAGCCAAACTTAACTAAGGTGTTAGAATGCATAGAAAAAGCTAAGAAGGAGATAGTTGGATCAGTCAAGTCCATAAAGATCAATCAGTCATTAAATCTTATAAGAGGTATGTTTTCCCTAGTTGAGAACAATTTCATGCATAAGGAGGAACATATGTGCTTTACGAGATAAACACAGGATACCATCATACAAAGACAACCTTTCAAGGGAAGCACAAAGCAAATGTGCAAAAAGAAAGGAAGGTGGAGTCCTCTGAGGATTTAATGATATTTTAGTGTTCTCAGAAGTATGAAATGTCTTCTCTAGGATTTTAGAAGGTATACACTAGTTGATAGAATCATGGTCTACTATTTATTTGTCTACTAATCAAGTGTTCTTAAAAATTAAGTTGAGTGAGTTGGTCAAAGTTGCTCCTAAATGAAGGTTGACACCAGTAGTTGTTGATTGAATTCTTTATCATGTTGTCAAGGTATGTAAGGTTCAAGGAATGTGTGTTTTGAATTTATAATTCCCATTCAAGTTGTTCAGTGTTCTTATTGAGTGTTCATGCCAAGAATGTGTAGTCAAGAAGTCTCAAAATATGATTTTTCTTTTCCATGTTGTCAAGATTGGCTTCAAGCAAGAAAAGTCTCCTGAAGAGTACAAAATTGAAAGAGAGTATCTTGGGTCAAATGATCAAGTTGACTATTTTGTTATAATCTAAATCAGGTTATTTCAAAGCTCTAATGTGAATTACTACTGAGATAATAATGTGTGGTTGTAAATGACATAGGATCTAGTGTGTCTTTGTTCTAGTAAAATGCAATTTTTTAGGGAGAAAAAAACTAAGTCTGTCAAGAATTGTTAAATGATGTCAAGTGTCAAAGTTTTTTGTCAAAGTTTTTTGTCAAAGTTCATTTAACGAAAAGAATGTTAAGAGTGTCCATGGTGTGAGTGTATGTCCAAGAATTGTTATATGTCTGTCTCACAGTCCATCAATATGAGAAAATATGATGCTATAATCAAGGAGTGTGAAGTTAAAGTGATGTGCATGAGTATTCTGAGTTGGTATCTGCATCATGAGAAGGATCAAGTATGACAACTAAGTGTTTCAATCAAGGTTTTTTTATGTCAGTCATTGGTTCTTGTGTTATTATTGAAAAATTACAGTAACCTCCAAGGGGGAGTGGCTCATAGAGAAAGAGTCGATCGAGTGATGAAGGAGTAAAATGTTTAAAAAGCAAAAAAATTACAATTAGTTGTTCGTAGAGGTTTAGTTAAATATAAAGCTAAGGTTAGAGTGTTTCAAAATGATGAAATTACAATGAGAATCTATTTTTGATGATTAACAAGGTGTTTAAGATGTGTTGTAGGATTGTAAGGTAGAGTAAGGAGTGTTGGCTTAGAAAATTGGCTTATGGAGGATGTAAGTCTTGAAGGAAGATTAGGATAGCATGGACAAGGGTTGAATACCTTAAAATAATGTTGATTCATTCCTATGGTTTGAGTGCAAGGTAAGTGATTGATGTCATGTAACTTCCGTAAAAAATGATGATAGTATCTCGGGGGAGTAGTATAATATTTTTGAGCGGGGTGAAGTGAGATGTCTAAACATGATGAGATAGGTGAATTTCCTTCAAAGGAATATTTCATGTGTCTAGGGGGATCTTGGATTATTCAAGTAGAGATCATTTAATACCGGTATCCTAGGGGGAGATATTGGACAAGGAGATCTAGTTGGTAGTCCAAGGAAAAGGTGTGAAGAAATTTATTCAGTTGATTGTATCCTATCACCAAAAGAGGAGCATCATCCAAGGGGAGTTCCTTAAAGTAAGCTTGTGCTTTGTAAATGCTTATTTGTATGATTTTTCATGTTGTTGAATATGTGTCCCTTTGTCATGGATTTCAAAGGGGGAGAGTGTGCTATTCGAAACTAAGTATGAAAGTGATTTCCATCAAAGTTTCTAAGTTTGTTTCCATCAATGACAAAGGGGGAGATTTTTTAACCCTAGTCATTGGTGTTGTCATTGATGTTAAGTGGCATTGATGGAAAAAGTGTGAATGGTGAAGTGAAGCTCTGTAAGAGGCATGAAGGTTGATTGGTAGTGTCTTCTCAGTGATAGTTGGAGCTCATGAGGTGTGAATGGTAATGCTTGGTATGAATGTAAAATGTGTCCAAGGTATCTAGGTGGTTCCATGAAGTGTCAAGTCATGTTAAATCATGAAGTCATGGTGTCAAGTGATGTTCAGTGGTTTATTGAGCTTTGGGATGGTTTCACAGTGGTCTAGAGTGTTATAGGCTCGAGTAGTGAGAGTAATGTACATTGAAGGTTTAAAATTCTTATTCCATCTTATCTAAGAGATTTTGGAGATTTTAAAGGTATGGGTCATTGAGAAATCAAGAATACCTTTCCAACGAGTCCAAGTTTGTGCAATTTGGAGCTCTCTGGAGGAAGTTATGGCCATTCAAAGTTTTGCAGGTCATGACGAACAACAACAAGAAAACATGGTGGAAATAAGGGACACGTGACCGAAGATAGATAAGACATGTGGTGAATATCAAAGGAAACAATAATGAACACATGTTGGCTTTACAAAAAGATCTTAGGAAGATATTCCTAATGGATGCAAGGTTTGTGGAAATAACTAAATGTCATTAATTTTTGGGTCCATGAAAGGTTGAAAAGTCAAAAGGACAAGCGACGAAATCTCAACGGTGAAGGTAGATGCTACGTGTCAGAATTTTGGGTAAGATGAAGGCACTTGGGGTTTTCCCAGAAAATGAAAAGAAAAAGATAAGATACGTGGAGCCTCTTGATTGGTTCAAGGTTTGTAATCTAAAATTCCAAAGCCAAAAGGTATTTGGAGCTATCCGATTGGTTCAAGGTTTGCAATCTAACAAGTTTGAAACCACAAAAGGTACTTGGAGCTATCCGATTGGTTCAAATTTTGCATTCTGAGAAGTCTTATATCCCAAAGGTACATGGAGCTTCCCTATTGGAGCATGTGTTGCATTTTTCATACATTGCAATATTTTTGAAGGACCATGGAGCATCCTTATTGCATTATGTGTCACAATGGCCAGTGGAGGTTCAAAAAATAATGACATCAAAGTGGTACACGGAGTTTTTGATTGGTTTGAACTTCACAATAATATAATCCTGACAAGTTCAAAAATGTGGAGTCTTCCTATTGGTTTAAGCTTCGCAATCTAACAATCCTAACACCACAAAGCCACATGGGGCTATCTGATTGGGTCAAGTGTCGCAATCTAACAAGTCTGACACCATAAAGGCAAGTGGAGATAGTTTATTGGTTCAATCTTTACATTCTGACAAGGTCGTCACCACAAAAGGTGGGTGGAGCTATTTTATTGTTTCAAGATTTGCAGTCAGAAAATACTGACACCAAAGAGGTGCATGGACTGTCTCGATTGGTTTATACTTTACACGATGAAAATAATGACAAGTAATAAGGTGCATGGATATTTATTATTAGATATAATTTCGCAAATGATACGCTCCCGATATAGAAGATACGTCGGAAGAAGGTAGACACAAGTGGACCAAGCATAGGGTGCCACTTGGCAATGATATGATGGATGAAGGTGGACACATGGTAGAATTTCTCCATAGTTTTGAGAGATGGCTCCAAACGGACGTGAACACCCCGGAATGAGCCAAGGTTGATATATTTTTGGGTCCACAACTTATCACAAGGTGACACTTGGAGAAGGTGACATGGCTAACTATGCAAGTGTTGGCAATATTTGAAGACAAATCGATGGTGACATGTGTATGGCGAATGAAACCAAAGGACTAAGAATGTTTGAAGTGCGAGCATAGTGGTGATTGTGCAAGTTTGGTATGACAAAAATATTTGAATCTCAAGATTGCACCAAGGTTCATTTTAAGAGGCCTCTGGGAAATTAGAGGTGGAATATCCCTGAAAAATATCCCTGGAACCACTTTCACGACATAGGTGAATTTCCCAGGTTTTTTAGTAAAAGTTTTTCCTGACATAATCTTTCATGTTACACGATAACAAATTTCTTGTCACATGAAAGAAAAATTGATTTTGTGTGACCTTACCTTTTGCTATCACGCGTCTCTTGATTTCCATTTCATGTGTCTCGCAGCATTTGTTGTCATGTGTCTATTAAGTTTGTTATCACGCATTCTTATTTTTGTTGTCATGCGTATTTCAATTTCCATGTTCTATATCTCTAAATCCTTGATTTCCCTTTTCCTTTCCTCTTCTTCCTGGGTCACACATACCAATACCAAAACCATAATCTTGACCTTATAAATACCCCCTTCGGCCCTCATTTCTCACACTTCTCACAACTTATTTTTGCATGCTCAGTGCCGACGGTTCTCCTTTTCAACTTAGTGCTCGAGATCAGCTTTCTTTTTCCACTCATTGGTCACAGAGTTACTTTTTCAACTTGGGGCTTGCAAGTTTCCTATTTAACTCGGTTCTCGCAAGTCACACAAAGCTACAACCTAGGCCATATAATTTTCCTATTCAACTCTCAAAGGCTCAAAATTCACAACCTACAATTTTCCTATGTAATTCTCAATGCTCACAAGTTAACTTTCCAAATTTTTAAAAAAATCCATGTCTCAATTCATCTATTTTAGGTCTTAATTCAACTGATTCAAGTCTCGATTCTCATGTGTAGTCTTCATAACTATGTCATGGTAGATCAAACTATCCAGCAACTGCCCTATCTAAGATCCAATATAAGAACTTAATGTGCCCATAGATTAATGTAGTCTTGTAATTGAATGAAATATACAAGGAATGGGTACATGATTGTGAGTTCGAAGGACTAGTTAACATGTCATAGTTTGAGATAGATGTCTTTGTTCTGAACTACCTCCTTTTGTCATTCAATCTAGTAGAAAAACATTTCATTATGACTTTTCCGATGAACGCACATTTATATTCAATTTTTATCCTACGATATTCATCGATTGACAAGCCTTCCTTTCAAAAATTGCAGCATTATTACAACCAAATCCACTTTGACAGAAGATGATAATATTTTCCTCAAATCCTATTATAATTTCCAAGTTGATGGTACATGTTTTAATTTTTCTGAATTTTAGTTTTATTTAACATTTTAATTTTGATATAAATTGTGCTTGATTTTTATTTAATGACTTTTTGTGCAGTAAATCTCAACAAATCAAGATGAGGAGTCGATGTGCAAGGATCTCGCACATAGTTTTCTTTGAGCCATGATAACATTTTAACAAACAATAATTGTTTTTAGGGGAGGAAGGAAGATATTGCCCATTGGGCTATTGCACACATTGTCACAAAGGTGATCCAAAAGGAAAGATTTGATTGGTGTACATACTTATCGAATAGGATAAAATTTGATATAGTCAATGCTCAAGTTTTTGAAAAACCAACTTTTTGTTCCACAAACTATATCATTTTTCTTTATTTCAAGGCATTTCATAATTTACAAGGTGAACCCACTCCTACTTGCATGAACAACCGATGAATAAATTGTCCATTTTAATTGAAGAACAACAGTCTGACACGGATGCTCACTCATCCCCTCAGCCTCAAGTGTTTCAATTAGTAAAACAACTTAGACGTAATACCCATAACATTCATTATTGGTTTTTTTACATTTTATTATTTACCATTTAACATTTTGTAGGGACTTTGGATTATCATATTTCACATTTACAACTACAATCATCAGCCACACAATCATTTTAGTCACATGTATCTATTCAATCTCTAAAATTGAAACCTCTTGCACCACCACTCCAATCACCCACACAATATTTTTAGACGTGGCGTTACGGTTCCCATTTAGAAAGGTATAAAACTGTTAATTTTTCATAATTTTTAACAATTTGTATACAAGCCAGTAATTTTTGTTATTAACAGTGTGTTCATCACCATCTATTCAAATGATGCCACATCCTCCACCAGTACACACCTTTCGACTCGATTTCTAACCAAAGGAAGAAATACCACCGTAAATGCATGATACTTCTCTTGGCCCCAGGGAGACTAAAAATTGCTTTTGAATTTTCCAATCTCTATTTCGTTGGTGTGCCTAGTATAATAATAGGCTAATAAATTTTAAATAAAATTTGTTTGGATGAAGATTATTTGGGCATTGATAATAATGACCCAAAAAAAATTGATACAAGTGATATGATTCGAGAACGCATGTATGTTTCCATTTCGATGTATTTATTTTAGCATTATTCTAAATCAATTTATTTTCAATTTTTAATTTGTAAATTACTTCTAGTTTTAATAATTAAATTAATTTTAACACATAAATAGGATCGGGGCACACAGTGACAACAATAGGTGACATATATACATGAAGCCTCAAATTTTGATCCTTCAACCCCCCATCCTCTCCAGAAAGTGACCAACATATTAGTTTTTCTTTGGATAACTTGATTGTTAATGACTGTGAAGTCCATGTCAAAGAGGTTGTTATGCCTAGTATAAGTCAGCTCAAACAATGGGATCTAAGGGCTAGAGTATAAATTAAGGAGATAAATAATCATATCTAGAGTTATAGTTTATATATTACAGTTCAAAATCATCCAACTAAGATTGATATCTTACTGAACCAAACACAAGGCAAGACTATAACATATAGTAATAGTTATCAAGACAATGTTTTAGATAAAATTTTGAGTTGATTAGAGAATATTAATGTTGAAGCCCAGAATATTACAAAAATGGTCAAAGGATAAAGATCTGGTGGAAATTTCCAATGCTGAAAGAGATAAAGCTCTTGTAAGTATTATGAATTACAAGTTACAACATTCAATTTTAAATCATATTTTTTATTACTTTCAATTTTTAATAATATGTTTTAATTGAGCTCAAATTTTTTTTTGCATTGAAATATGAAAATTTTAAAATTGAAGCAAAGATGCTCTAAGTTCACTTGGAAACAACTCGAAAATTTTATCCGCGATAATAAGCAAACTATTGTTTTGCTTCAAGCGCATTATCAAAAAGAGAATGACATGGATGCATATATTTTCTTAGAGACGAGGGTAGTTGGAGATCCTTCTTTGCTATCCCTTATAGATTCTTCAAAGGAATATGAAGCAATTGTTAATAGCTTAAATATTATTGTGGAGGATCTTGTAAATTCTGGAATTCTTGAAGTAGGGAATAAAGCAAAGAATTGGGAAAAATGACACAAAAGTTGTAAAATAAACGGAAAAGGAAATTGGGAGTGGGGAAGTTTTTTGAGCATATACTACATGTGTAATTGTATTTGTTGAAAAATGTTTACAAAACTTTAAACTTGAAAAATATTGAAGTTTGAAACTTGAAAGTTGAATCTTTGTTTAAATTGAAGAATATTGTCATTGTCTACTTCTATTGTCTATAAGAATTTCATATAGTTTTTCAACAAGATATGCTTGCACGTTGCAATGGTTTTCATGGAATCTCATTTTTTACACGTATTATCTTGCAATATGGAATTTATATTTATATATATATATATAGATTGTGAATTGTAATGATATCAAAATATGTATGGAATGCATTTGCTTTAATGTTGAATGTTTAATTATTTACAATGCAAAATATGTAAGAAGGATAAGTAAAAATGTGTTTGATTCATTACACTTTATTTATTATTGTATTACATCTAATTACGATATTTGAAAAATAGTGTTCCAAAAATGCATGTCACAAACACAACATCAAAGTAGTTTGAAAATACCAAAATACCAAATAAATAAAACATGATTATTATAAATAATAAATGTAAGTTGATACCTATAACATTTTAAATGATAACTAGAGCTGAAAAAATCCATTTTCAATAGCCTCCTCATAGTCAATATTTGCATCTACAGAGTTAGAGGACACACCAAATCCAGTCTCATCATTGAGATCATTTGTATTTGTAGTTGTATTATTAACACCTCTTCTTTCAACAAGGGAATTCCAATGTGCAATTTCTCTATCAAAAGGAAATGTGTCCAGGGAGTAGCGTGAAACATACAACCTCATACAACTTTCTAGATTTTTATCCAACTTGTTTCGTAGTTTTGATTTTACAAAAGATAAAGCACTGAAAACCCTTTCATCCTCCATAGATCCCAAAATCATTGTTTGGCACAACTTGTATAATAAAAATATTCACCGGTGCCTTCCCGTAACACACTTTGCTTTGTTATATTTTTCTCGAGCCTTGTAATTGCACCATTCTCTTGAGGTTCATTTAAACAATGATATTGGTCAACCATTTTCATTGCAAAATGAGTTGATTGAGATTTTATTAAGTCCTTATTCAGAATACCTTTGATTTCAACACCATTGACCTCTAGATGTCTTTATGAAATGATCCATTATAGTATCCATGGATTTATGAAATAGCTTATTGACAAAATATGCACGATCACCTGTAGTATTCCAAAAATTGGATTCATCACTCCCATAGCTTCAAGAATGTTATCTTTACTTTGAAATACTCTCTGATTTTGGAAGCTAAGGATTGTGTATTTTTTAATATTTATTCGTGTATCATATGTAATAGTATCAAACAGAACACGAGTCACATGAACTTCTTATCTTTCTAATCCTAGAATATCTTATCATTTTTGTAAACTAGTGTAGTGGTATCTCCCTCCCATTAACATTGATACAGAGGTGATCATGGATATTAAATCTCAAATAATTATTAGGATTCTTAACATCCAATAAAAATTTCCAACTATCAAAAATAGGTGTATCAAAACTTTGTTCTAACAAGTACAAGATATCAAGAGATTGACATACCCACTTTCTCAGTCATATAAAATCAACAATATAGATGGATCTCTCTTGTGCATGCTTCATCAATATATTGATCTCCTTCAACATTGGTAGAATGCCAACCAATGTAACTAATGTTTCCAAATCCATTAATCATAACAAAAAATCCTTAGATTTGTCAACTTCATTGTGATATTTTTGCATGAAACCAATCAACGATGGATACTCTAATTATGCATGCAGGCTCATACAAAGAAATCCACCTTGTATCAACATCCTTTAGAAGATTTTTACCATCTGTAATTCCAATTGTAAATTTTTCAAACTCAAGAAATTTCTTTGGACTATTTGACATATAGGAATGCAGTTCTCTGATAAGGTCTTCTACTCTTGCAACATTTTCAAAGTTTCTAACTATTTTATATACTAGATTCATTATGTGATCTATGCAATGAATTGCAAGCATATAAGGGGCTACTGTTGTTTGCAATCAAACACACAACCCAATTTGATGACCCTCATAACTGATACACCATCTACACCAAAACATACCAACTTCATAGCAATTTTATATTCATTCATGCCAGCAATATCTTTCAAATTGGAAACAACTATTTTATATAGGTTTTTCGCATTTCAATTTTCAACCATTTTCTCAGATATACCAATGATTCGGTTGCCTTATATGATTTTCAAAATTATAAACATAGATGCATACCCATGAGGTGTTGTCAATGTTGTTACTTCATCAATTGATATAGATATAAACTTTGCATTTTTACACTCTCTTTCAAATATTCCTTTTCAATCATTGCAAGACATTTAGCCATTTCCCATGCACTGTTGTCTAACCAATGAGATTGAGGAACGTTGTGCATTCCATTATATTGAAACAAAATTTTGAAATCAATGAAATTAGAAATAGGTCTTCCCTTCTTAAGGATGTGGAATATGGTAGAGAACTGTATGCTTTTAGCATACAAATTTGATTGAATCACCTTACCAATTTTATATGTCATTGTTCCACCCTTTTCCATGAGATGTATGTTTATTTTCTTCTCAACTTCATAATCTATTGCATATTTAAGATGCATACATTATTTTTCAATTTCCATCTATATTTTTTATTACATGGTCATCCTCCTATTATACAGTCACATATTGTTTTCCATAATGTTTTCTAATTGTGCCTAACTTGAGTTGCATTTTTTCTACTTTCCCAATTTCCAGATACATATTGTACATGTACATTTAGTTGGGATATCTTCAAATTAGCTAGCTCTACAGGTTCGATAAAAAGAAAATTTTGCAACCTACTCGAACTTATATTTCCTACCAAGTGTCCACATATTCTTGTTTGCTTTCAAAGTTTTACTTTTGTGACCATAATTTTTAGGAATATCTCGATCATCTTGTTTCCTCTTTTGTGAACTAGAATTTTCATTTGATTTTTGTGTTACAATTTGTTGAGTATTTGAGATATCTTGATCCTCTCCTAGTTGCATCTCAACATGAATATCTTCAAGCTCTGGCATGTTGTCATCATAGGTATCATTTGGTTGATATTGTGTTGAAGCCATGTCCACTTCAATAATACCTTCCACACACTTTCTGTATTTTGATTGATTCCAGTAGTAGTTGTATGGGTGCTAGTGGTAGTTGTATTGGTAGCTACAAAGTTTCCAAAATACTTGAACAATGTTGAATTTTGAGATATTTTGGTTATGTTTTTTCTCTTTTGAGCACTAGGCACCTCCATTGAGTACTTGATTTGGGAACTGGTCACCTGTCTACACCCTTGTTGGATGTTTAGACTATTTTCATGTGTCTTCACCCTTGTTATGTGCCTGTACCCTTATTATGCATCTACAAACCTTATTTGTCATGTGTTTGTAAACCTTACTTGTTGCGCATTAGAAAACTTTACTTGTCATGCGTCTACAAAACCTTACTTTTCACTCGTGTTCACTCCTTTTCATGCGTATAAACCTTTTTTGCCTCGTATGTAATCTGATTTTCACTTCTTATCATGCATGATATTGTAATTTGTAAGTTCACATGGTACTTGATTATACTTCGGACGATACCTTACTAGTAAGTTACTAGTATACTACCCGACGAATTACCTATGTTTATATAGGAGTAGTTTTCAATAGCAGTGAAGTCGACTCCTAAAAAAATTATACTAGAAAATTTAGGTGAATAGTACACTGTCCTACTCCAAAAAATTACCTTTTCAAATTTTCTAAATACAGAATATTCATCAAATCGCGAATATTCGCTACTAAAATTATCCATGTTTAGGATTTATGGTATTTATAACTTTTAGCATATGGATTTGCATGCATGTAAATGACATGCAACAGTGTGGGAACAAAGTCCCTCCTCAATGAAGGTGAGACAGCCTTTATTGAAAACCAAATTTTTATTTACACCGTACATTAAAAATCATATGTGGGGGTGTTTTGGAACATCAATGGAAAGAAAATTGAATGAGGGGGATGGAATGAAATAAAGGAAGGAACATGAAAATGTCGTAAAAGCAGAGCCTAATATTGCATGGACAATAACAATAACTAACTAACACAAATAAAATGGATTTTGCATCGCTTAAATGAGAATAAGTAAATGGAACACACATGAGCAAGTAAATAGCAGAGCTTGATCACTGTGAACAAGAATAACATCTTAATTAGATTGAAAATAAGATCAAAGACAATATTTTCATGCAAGATTTAAACATCTAACATATAATGAACATAAGAACATCAAATGTTACAAGAGACAATGAATGAGACACAAAGTTCGTATTTCATTAACTCCAAAATGTCTTCACAAAAGAACACAAAGTTTCTTCCTAAAAAAATATTGCACACAAAAGTATTTTCTTCTCCTCTCTCAAATTCCCCTTTACAAATGAGCACTTGACTTCCTTTTATAACCCAAAAGTTGGTTACAAAGTAGTTAGGGTTTACATGAACATTAAATAGGGCACTTTAGTGACTTTGACTTTTTCAACCAACTTTATTAAAAGCTACCAAAAATAAAAACCACTTAAGTTATCCACAGTTTTCCAAAAGTAAAATTAATAACAACATCCTTTTTTTAAATTCCACTTTTAAAACATATGACCATAACCAGTGCCTTATCCATTGAAATGGGGTCCGCCTATCTCAAACGTATGAGAAATGGACTCTCCCACTTCGTTAGATACCAAGAAAACTATCTCCTTGAACCATCGGTGAAATTAGGATCTGCCGCTTTCACCAATTAATTTGGTCAAGAATAGCCTCAAAAAATACCGGAATTCCAAAATCCTACTTGGCATATCATTCAAATTTACCATCTTTTATTGGGAATTCTAAAACAAGTTCTTGAATTTGATGCAACGCTCCATTAAAGTGAAGAGAAATTGATGGCGGGGAGTATACATGTTCCTAAAAAATTGTGAAAATTCCTTTCACATGTTCCGATGAACACCTTTGATTTTTCTCATTTACAAGGTCGCAAGGGATCTCAGCTATGAATTCTTGAATCAAGGCAAGTGAAGTGAAAGCTTCATTGCATACGCTCTCATAATGGATCATATAATCCTTGAGAAACGTCTTCCTTGATTTGACATGCGACACCAAAGAAAATGTGTCCCTCAATGTTCAAATTCGATAATTCCTTCAATGGCTAAAACTAAGGATTTTTACTCGTCACTAGGCAATATCTCGTCCAAATTTGATATGTTAAAAAAAAAATTTAATGAAAGAAAGAATTGGATCAAGATATGCACTAACATCTTCATGGAGCTTAAACGTTGTTTTGATCGTCTCTTGGCCTAAAACGAGAATCTCTGAAAGCTAATTTTTAGTGACATGGCCCAATGTGTTTATTTATTTTGATAAATTGAGAGTTTCTTCATTAGGGGCAGCCACTGCATTAGGTACTAGGAAAGTGGATGATATGGGATTTATCAGATGTTGAACATATTCCACCAATTAATTATTTCTAGCCTTGAGCTGAGAGTTTTGAGACTTATATTTCTCAAGTTTCTTCAACACAATGTCAATTAAATCTCAGGCCATCTCCATGTCACTTTATAATGTGAAATTCCCTATTCCAAGTCTGGAAACTTCATAATCAACAGATTTCATGGCATTACACTCCTTGTCAACCTATGGGATGGCAAGATCCACAAATCTATTTTCGTCATGGTCCACCATTATTCAAGAGAGAAATTTAGGATTCTTGGGAATTATGTCATTCATAAGTTTGAAAAGGGCATAAAAATCAATGTCAATTGCCTTAACAACCTTCTTCCTTTTCTTGATTTCACAATCAACCCAAAAAGGAGTATCATTCACTACTTCCACATACAGAATCTTGGAGCCTAAAGCAACATTCTCATTGTTCCCAACATCATGGGATTCTATAAGAATCCTTTCCACAACCTCAATCTCAAGAGAAATAATATCGATATCCACTCCTTGATCATCCGGGATATTTTGGGAAATCTCTTTGTTAATCGTAGGTTCTCAAGCATTCGATATATGGTCTACCCGAGTGAAATCTTGTGCGGGCATGGCTAAGGATTGTTTATAATGAGATTCTGAGAACTGTCAGTAATGTGAGTAGAAGAATCTCTACTTGAAGTGGAAAATCCTGATACACGCTCTCTTCCTTCGTAGGGGATAGGACCCTTAGATTCTTAACATTATGACACATTCTTCGGTGAAGTGGATTTTGGAAACCACTCCTTTCTTGATTGTTGCATATGACTGGATGGAATGGAGGTTGATTAAGAAGGGGATATGGTTGATCAAGACCTCCTCGAGTTGGAAATTTTTGTGATCCTGAAGTATGATCTTGAGTTGATTGTAATTTGGAAAGTTTTCTTTCATACCAAGATATGCTTCTTTCAAGAATCGGTTGATTCTTGCTATCAAGATAAAATTCATCTCTTTTAGTCCAATCAATTCGTGGCAATGGGGTAAAAGAAACTGCATCATATGAAGGATCAATAACATCTTCATCATCATTTACAAATGAATCGGAGGGTTTCGTGAAAGGCCTTGATCTCGAGAAAGGGTTAGATGGGAAACCTCTCGTCTCCTTACTTCATGTTCGTCTAAAAATGTAACCTAGAAATTTTCAATGGTAGGGTTATGTTGATACTTTTCTCCAAGAATATTCTACATATATCCATTGATATCAAACTAATATCTCTTCGCGTATGGATGAATAGTGATGAGGGAAACTCTTTTTCAATGAGTTGTGCGGTGAAGAGATTTGGAACTTTGTATTCCCAATTTGAATCAGAGATGAATTCTGAGTGATGCTTGTCACCGAGAAGATAGTGAGCTTGGAATAGTTGTCGTGCAAGCTCCATCAATGCCCCATTTTTCACCGACGTACTTAGGAAGTTTCCATCGAGTACCCACAAAGCCACTTACGCGAATGTAGAAAAAGGATCAAAATTGAATAAACCAAGTTCCCCATGGAGAAATGACATCCATGGCTTCTTTAGAAAAATTTCCTCTGTATTCGATTCAGTTTTTGAATCACGCGGAAGATGAATGCATCATTGACTCTTCGAAATGGTGAGAGCTATTTTTGAAAATTAGTTATGGATAGTAATGGAAGACATTATTTCATGGACCCATGACTCCTCTTGTTTCAAGTCCTAAAAATAGCTTTCTTCTATCCACCGCATAAGTCAAATATGATGTCTATAAAAATTGTTCTCCAAAATAAGCTCATCGTTATTTTTTGGTTAATTGCACCCATTTTCCCTCCTTTAGTGCTTCAATCTAATTTTTCAGATATTATAAGCACTTAAGGTTTCCTAAAAACATTTCCATCAGATAGGAAATTTCTTCCCCTTTCCAAAAATATAAAGAAGTCCTTCTAACTCCTCATATTTCACAAGTTACGGGCCAGCGGGAGTTTTTAACGATTTTTGCCAATGTAGGGTGGCAGGAGATTTTGAGACTTTTCACCCAAATGGAAAATGCGGGCCGGCGGGCCCAAAGAGGGAAATTTTCTTGAATGCCAAAAGCGATCGGTGACTCTCTGGGGAGTTTTGGAACTTTTGCACTTTTACAAATAGGGCGCAAAGTGAATTTCAGGCCCGCAAGCCCGCGGGGATATTAAAGCCAAACGAAGAAAAATGCCTAAATTCCACAAAGGGACACGTGTCCACATTGAAAAGTCAAAGCAGGAAGGTAGGTCATCGGAGGTAATTTAAAAAAATTTCCCCGAAGGCGTAAAGTGAAAAAAATATCTCGCACATCACCGACGCCCCAGAGGAGCCCCATGTCAAGCCTCACCGCATGTGGCCGCCAGGCCTTGGAGTAACTTTTCACCTGAATGGAAAATGGGGATGGCAGGCCAAGAGGGAATTTTCCTAAATGAATTGTAGAGCTACGGGTAATTTTTGCATTTTGTATTTTTAGTGCCAAAAGGCACAAAGTGAGTTTCGGGCCCGTGGACCCGTTCTGCTAACTAGTTTTTGCCATTTTTGTACACGACTTCGACTCAAACATTCAAATGGACATACCTTTCAAACCAGTGCCCTAAATTCAATACATTTAGCACCGTTGGAAATATCTCAACCTCCTCTTTGCCATGGAAGAATAAAATATTATTTATAGTAGGTGTTGTTGGGTGAAAATGGGAAAACGTCTTTCAAGCCATCAATATGAGATCTGATTGTTTCAATAACCCATATTTGATTTGATTCGATATTCTTCCTTCTCCAACACACCAAAGTAGACATGGAGAGGTAGATTTGAAATATTACAGGTGGATTTGTAGGGCATTAATGGTGGGTGGTTGAATTCTCAAAACAAGATCTATTTTCCTCCTTTCTCTTTGTTTTTTCATCGTTCTAAACTTCTATATATTGTAACACTTCCCATTTGAGAAGAAGAAACATTCTAGGAGTAGGAAACCCTATCAAAATTTGTTTCTCACTCCATTTGAGTTACAAAAATATTCTCCTATGCTTGGCAAGTATATTTGTGCCTCTAAGAAAGAATGTAATGGTCTGTAAACTCATGTAGAGCAATTGAAAAAAAAAATTTGGTGTTTCTTCAACCCTTCGCATTTTTTTGTTGTTTCCCCGTGCGTCTCCCTTTCAAATTTTTCCTTGTGCATGTATTTCACATTTGCATGTGCAAGGTGTTGTGTTTCATGGAGTTTTGATCATGGATTTCGATCTGGGTTTTTGTCACTTCTGTATTACCTTCCCATCTCCTTTTTCCTTTGTTTCATCCTCCCTCAATAGAGTATCTCACCCCTTTCCTTCTCTGGTGTATCACCACTTTAGTTTAGGCTTTCTTTCACTCTCTCTTTCTCTGGTTCCTTGGAATGGTTAGTTTAGGATAGTTTCACTTTTCTTTCATTAGAGTAGCTTGTGGCAGGTAGTTTAGGAACAAGAACCAACTTTCTCTGGAGGATCATCTCAAGTTTGCAAGTCCCACAACTTGAGAGATGATCCAATGTTATGCAATCACATTGAATTCCCATTTTAACCATTTCACAATCAGGCCATTCATCTTTCCAAGGGGTGTTGTGATTCTTAAACCACTAACACTAATAGTTTTGGCATGCCCGGTGGGACAGTTTGAAGCACCTTACCACTTCATTTCATCAAGTTGATGTGTTCTTGGTGAGATTCAGCCTTTGGAGGCACATGCAAAGCACATCTAGTGACTCCATCTAGTCAACAACCCAATCTCTAAAGTTGTAGACCTTTTTCCATCCATTTTCATTCATTTTCTTCCACATCTTTCATTTTCTTCCATTCCATGAGGTTATGCAATCATGACTTCATTTCCATCTTGGAATTCACACTTGCATAGAGTAGTGTTATTCGATCCATCTCCAAGTTACTTCAATACACCTCCAAAAAGGTTTCACAATGAAAATCAGCACTATGGATATCCAGGTGACCCAGATTCAAATCAGTTTGGTCATTTGCCAAACTATACAACTATTATAGAGTATGGATATACAAATTTTGGAGGTAGTTCCACACTTGAAGAAGTTAATCTGCTGAGAAGATTCAAAAAATGGAGGCTTGCATGGTTCAGTCAAGGGCTATAATACAAATGGGAAGTTATGAATTGGTTGTAGAGCACCTTATCCATGGAAGGCCCTATGCCAAGACATTTTAGCCCTTAGGAGAAGCTTGACTTCATGGTTGAAATGCTGCCCCAACTTGCACAATGGGCTGAGGAGATTGAGGCTTATGAGTTGGATACAAGACAACCTTGTCAATGGGTAAGTCAGTCACCAGCTCCTTGTCTTTCATTTTCTCTTTCACAAACTTTACCATTTCAGCATGGTCAAGAGTCAAGCCCATTGTCTGCTTCCCCAAGTGTTTATTTCCTTCTCCATCTCCTAGTCTTCCATCTCATCTTAATTCTTCTACCCTTTTCCCTTCCAAGTAATCATTCCCTCCAAAGAAACAAGAAGTTCCACTTCCCTCTCCACCACAAACAACAACAAAATAGGTTGAATCTCAACCTACCCCTCCTCTTACATCCCCAAATCCATGTTGGGGAGATGAAAATCAGACAACCAGCCAAGGACAACAAGAAGAGGAACCCAACAGGGAAGAAATGATAGAAAAATTAAAGATTTGGGCTCTCGATTTGGGATTACAAATGGTTAAGCCAACAAAGGGGGTCAAGGTTGAAGAGTCAATGGTGGCTAAGGCTGAGTTTATAGTAGAAGAAGAAACAAGAACAAGAAGGAGATGATCAACAATCATTTTTCCCTGAATGCAGTGCCCATGATGGCACTTTATTTGAAGAAAATGTTGATCCAACCCAAGCTGCACAACCATCCATCAAGGAAGAGGAACAATCAGCTCCAAGTCCTATTGAAAAGGAGAAACTAGAAGAGATCAAATCAAAGTTAAAGCCACTTGATGAAGAAAGCATTGTTGAAGACTTTTTGCTTTCATTTGAAGGGCCTGATTTGATTGATGAATCCATAATGGAGGATAACCATACAGTTCAAGAGGCTTTAAGTAAATAACAAGCCATAGAAGAACCTTCACTTCTTCCTCCCACTTCATCCCCTTCAAACCCTAATGATGAAGAAGAGTTTGAGCTTTCAAACTTCATGTTTGAAGATGAGGGGAACCATGGTGAGCAAGTTTTAAAATCAGAGGACACCATGGAGGAGGTTAAGAACATGCAAGGACAAACAAGGAGGTGGATTATCTTCTGAGTTGGAGGATTATTTTGATGGAGAGGAGCCCATGGAGATCACATCATTTTCTCCTCCATCATCCACCTTCCAAGTACATGAGCCTGTTGCCATGAAGGAGAGAATTTAAGGACAACAGCCTACATTTCACAATAGCCCTCTAGAACCAAGGTTGGAAGATATGAATCTTCCATGTTCTTCATAAGAGGAGGAAAAAAAGAGCAAGAGGATGTCATCATCTCTTCCACACCATCCATCCAAGAAGATCTGCCAGAAGACTCCATTCTTGGAGTTAAATATCATAGCAGTGGGAAAATTCAAAGGATCAGACCTTGCCCAATCAGGTACTTGGCTTCATTGGAGCCAAGGGAGAAGCCAAAACCAATCATGCTTACTTTTGAGCATGAGGATGAGTTTCAAAGTACCAAGGATCAGCTGCAATACCTCTTCAATCAAAATACAGAGCAACTAAAAGAGGTATTTTCCTATTTCCAGTTGACACCTTGATGATTTGGGTGGAGGACTAGCTTATAGTTAGTTTTTCACTCATGCAAGTAGCCATATTCAGTGTCAAATCATTTGCATGGCTGCCCCTTTTGAGAAAGGGAAGCTACTTCTCCTGTCAGTTGTAGGATTTGTTTGAGCTCTCTTTCTCTCTCGTTAAATAGAGTAGGTAGGTTTTCTTTTAGCATAAGAAGTGCTTGTGCACACTCATATCCCACTTGGGGTGTGTATGATTTCCAATTTTGTACATAGTGTGTTGTGGTGTTTTTGTTTCTCTTGCATAGTACATTGAAAATGGCATTTGGAGAGATCAGCCCCAATTTCAGTGGTTTCCAAGTGGCTCAGGGATCAATTTTCAAATTTTAGATCAGATTTGTGTTTACCAGAAGACTCCATGCCCAATGGATGCTTCAAGGCCACTGATCTTTTCATCTAGCAGGCAGATGTCCCCTATGAGTCACCAAATTGTTATCCAAAATAAGCTCATGCTTATTTTTGGTTAACTACACCCATTTTCCCTCCTTTAGTGCTTCAATCCAATTTTTCAGATATTCTAAGCACTTAAGGTTTCCTAAAAACATTTCCATCAGATAGGAAATTTCTTCCCCTTTCAAAAATATAAAGAAGTCCTTCTAACTCCTCATATTTTGCAAGTTACGGGCCGGCGAGAGTTTTTAAGGATTTTTGCCAATGCAGGGCGATGGGAGATTTTGAGATTTTTCACCCAAATCGAAAATGTGAGCCGGCCCAAATATTTTCCAAAATGTGGGCCAAAGCAGGCTACTAGGAGGTTTGAAATTTTTACACTTTAAAATAGGGTGCAAAGTGAATTTTGGGCCCAAGCCCGCGGGGATCTTAAAGCCAAATGAAGAAAAATGCCTAAGGCCCACAAAGGGACACGTGGCCATGTTGAAAAGTCAAAGCGGGAAGGCGGGTCATTTTTTGGAAACTTTTTTTTCAAAAGGCGTAAAGTGAAAAAATGAGCCGCACCTCCGCCGATGCCTAGAGGAGCCACGTGTCAAGCCTCAATTACATGCGGGCCTACGGGCCTTGGAGTTTTGACTTTTCACCTTTTGGAAAATGCAATTTGGCGGGCCCGAAGAGGGAAAATTTCAAAAGTGAATTATGAGGTTGTGTTGCAATTTTTGCATTTTGCATTTTTGGTGCCAAAAGGCACAAAATGAGTTATGGGCCCACTGGACTGTTTTACAAAACTAGTTTTCACCATTTTTGTACATACCGACTCAAAATTTCAAATGGACATATCTTTCAACCCAAAGGTCCTAAAATTCAACAAATTTGGCACCTTTGGAAATATCTCGACCTCCTCTATAACATGGAAGCATAAAATATCATTTTTAGTAGGTGTTGGTGGGTGAAAAATGGGAAAACGTATTTCAAGCCATCAATATGGGATCTGATTGTTTTAATAACCTAGATTTGATTTGATTCGCTATTCTTCCTTCTCCAACATGCCAAAGTAGACATGGAGAGGAAAATTTGATAGATTATAGGTGGATTTGTAGGGCATTAATGGTGGGTGGTTGAATTCTCAAAACAGGGTCCATTTTCCTCCTTTCTCTCTATTTTTCATCGTTCTAAACTTCTATATATTGTAACACTTCTCATTTGAGAAGGAGAGAGACATTCTAAGGTAGTAGAAACTCTGTCAAAATTTGTTCCCAACTCCATTTGAGTTAAAAAACCTTCTCCTATGCTTGGCAAGCGGATTTGTGCCTCTGAGCAAAAATGTAATGGTCTGTGCACCCATTTAGAGCAATAAAAACATGTTTTTGTGGTGTTTCTTCAACCCTTTGCATTGTTTTGTTGTTTCCCCATGCCTCTCCCTTTCAAATTTTTTCCCTGTGCATGTATTTCACATTTGCAGGTGTAAGGTGTTGTGTTTCATGGAGTTTTGATCATGGATTTGGATCTGGGTTTGTGTCACTTTTGTCTAACCTTCCCATCTTCCTTTTTCCTCTGTTTCATCCTCCCTCAATAGAGTATCTCACCCCTTTCCTTCTCTAGTGTATCACCACTTTAGTGTAGGCTTTCTTTCACTCTCTCTTTCTCTCTGGTTCCTTGGAATGGTTAGGTTAGGATAGTTTAGCTTTTCCTGCATTAGAGTAGCTTGTGGCAGGTAGTTTAGGAACAAGAACCAACTTTCTCTGGAGGATCATCTCAAGTTTGCAAGTCCCACAGCTTGAGAGATGATCCAATGTTATGCAAATCACACCGAATGCCCCATTTTAACCATTTCATAATTAGATTTTCCATTCAAGGGTGTCTCATTATCATTCTTACACTAACACTAATTTTTGGCATGCCCAATGGGATAGGTTTGAAGCACCTTACCACTTCATTTCATCAAGTTGATGTGTTCTTGGTGAGATTCAGCCTTTGGAGGCACATGCAAAGCACATCTGGCAACTCCATCTAGTCAATAACCCAATCTCTAAAGTTGTAGACCTTTTTCCATCCATTTTCTTCCACATCTTTCATTTTTTTCTTCCATTCCATGAGGTTGTGCAATCATGACTTCATTTCCATCTTGGAATTCACACTTGCAGCAGCAATGTTATTTAGATCCATCTCTAAGTTACTTCAATACACCTCCAAAAAGGTTTCACAATGAAAATCAACACTATGGATATCCAGGTGACCCAGATTCAAATCAGTTTGGTCATTTTCCAAACTATACAACTATTACAGAGCATGGATATATAGATTTTGGAGGTAGTTCCACACCTAAAGAAGTTAATCTGCTAGAGAAGATTCAAAAAATGGAGGAGGCACATGGTTTAGTCAAGGGCTACAATACAAATGAAGGCATTTAGGATTGGTTGCAAGGGCACCTTGTCCATGGGAAGGCCCTATGCCAAGACATTTCATCCCTCAGGAGAAGCTTGACTTCATGGTTGAAATGTTTCCCCAACTTGCACAATGGGCTGAGGAGATTGAGGCTTATGAGTTGGATACAAGACAACCTTGTCAATGGGTAAGTCAGTCACCACTCTCTTGTCTTTCATTTTCTCTTTCACAAAATTTACCATTTCAACATGGTCAAGAGTCAATCCCATTGTCTACTTCCCCAAGTGTTGATTTCCCTTCTCCATCTCCTAGTCTTCCATCTCATCTTAATTCTTCTACCCTTTTCCCTTCCAAGTAGTCATTCCCTCCAAAGAAACAAGAAGTTCCACTTCCCTCTCCACCACAAACAACAAAAAAAACTGGTTGAATCCCAACCTACCCCTCCTCTTGCATCCCCAAATCCATGTTGGGAGATGAAAATCAAACAACCAGCCAAGGGAAGAAAGAAGAGGAACCCAACAGAGAAGAAATGATAGAAAATTTGAAGAGTTGGGCTCTCAGATTTGGGATTACAAAGATCCCCTTGATGGTTAAGCCAACAGAGGAGGTCAAGGTTGAAGAGCTAGTGGTGGCTAAGGCTGAGTTTGCAGCAGAAGAAGAACAAGAACAAGAAGGAGATGATCAACAATCATTTTTCCTTGAATGCAGTGCCCATGATGGCACTTTATTTGAAGAGAATGTTGATCCAACCCAAGCTGCAAAATCCATCAAGGAAGAGGAACAATCAGCTCCAAGTCCTATTGAAAGGAGCAACTAGAAGAGATCAAATCAGAGTTAAAGCCACTTGATGAAGAAAGCATTGTTGAAGACTTTTTGCTTTCATTTGAAGGGCCTGATTTGATTGATGAATCCATAATGGAGGAGAACCATACAGTTCAAGAGGCTTCAAGTACAGAGCAGGCCACAAAAGAACCTTTAGTTCTTCCTCCCACTTCATCCCCTTCAAACCCTAATGTTGAAGAAGAGTTTGAGCTTTCAAACTTCATGTTTGAAGATGAGGGGAACCATGGTGAGCAAGTTTCAAATCAGGAGGACACCATGGAGGAGGTTAAGCACATGCAGTAGGACAACAAGGAGGTAGATTATCTATCTGACTTGGAGGATTGATTTGATGGAGAGGAGCCCATGGAGATCACATCATTTTCTCCTCCATCATCCACCTTCCAAGTACATGAGCTTGTTGCCATGAAGGAGAGCATTCAAGGACAATAACCTACATTTCACAACAGCCCTCTGGAACCAAGGTTGGAAGATAGGAATCTTCCATGTTCTTCATAAGAGGAGGAAAAGAAAGAGCAAGAGGATGTCATCATCTCTTCCACACCATCCATCCAAGAAGATCTGCCAGAAGACTCCATTCTTGGAGTTAAATATCATAACAATGGGGAAAATTCAAAGGATCAGACCTTGCCCAATCAAGTACTTGGCTTCATTGGAGCCAAGGGAGAAGCCAAAACCAGTCATGCTTACTTTTGAGCATGAGGATGAGTTTCAAAGTACCAAGGATCAGCTGCAATGCCTCTTCAATCCAAATACGTAGAGCAACTAAAAGAGGTATTTGTCTTGTTTCCAGTTGACACCTTGATGATTTGGGTGGAGGACCAGCTTATAGTTAGTTTTTCACTCATGCAAGCAGCCATATTCAGTGTCAAATCATTTACATGGCTGCCCTTTTTGAGAAAGGGAAGCTACTTCTCCCTACCAGTTACAGGATTTGTTTGAGCTCTCTTTCTCTCTGGTTAAAATAGAGTAGGTAGGTTTTCTTTCAACTTGAAAGAAGTGCTTGTGCACACTCTACATATCCCACTTGGGGTGTGTATGATTTCTAATTTTTTACATAGTGTGTTGTGGTGTTTTGTTTCTCTTGCATAGTGCATTAAAAATGGCATTTGGAGAGATCAACCCCAATTTCAGTGGGTTTCCAAGTGGCTCAGGGATCATATTTTCAAAGTTCAGATCAGATTTGTGTTTACCAGGAAGACTCCATGCCCAATGGATGCTTCAAGGCCACTAATCTTTTCATCTAGCAGAAGATGTCCCCTATGAGTCACCAAATTGTTATCCAAAATAAGCTCATGCTTATTTTTGGTTAACTAACACCATTTTCCCTCCTTTAGTGTTTCAATCTAATTTTTTAGATATTCTAAGCACTTAAGGTTCCCTAAAAACATTTCCATCAGATAGAAAATTTCTTCCCCTTTCCAAAAATATAAAGAAGTCCTTCTAACTCCTCATATTTTGTAAGTTACGGGCCGACTGGGCCTTTTTAAGGTATTTTTGCCAATGCGGAGCGGCAGGAGATTTTGAAACTTTTTACCCAAATGGAAAATGCAAGTTGGCATGCCCAAAGAGGGAAATTTTCCCAAATGCCAAAAGGTGGCAAGAAATTGGGGACTTTGTGGAAAATGTAAAGTTACGGGTTTTTAATTTTTCCACTTTTTTGCAAATAAGGCACAAAGTGAATTTCGGGCCCGCGGGCCCGCGGGATCTTAAAGCCAAATGAAGAAAAAATGCCTAAGGCCCGAAAAGGGACATGTGGCCATGTTGAAAAGTCAAAGCGGAAGGCGGGTCATCAGAGGTAATTTGAAATTTTTGCCTCAAGAAGGCGTAAAGTGAAAAAATGAGCCACACCTCCACTAATGCCTAGAGAGCCCACGTGTCAAGCCTCAATTGCATGCGGGCGGCGGGCCATCGGGAAATTTGACTTTTTCCAAATTTCAAAAATAGCAATAATGCGGGCCAATGGGCCCAAAGATGAAATTTTCCAAAGTGAATTATGGGGTTGTGGGGCAATTTTTGCATTTTGTATTTTTGGTGTCAAAAAGGCACAAAATGAGTTTTGGGCCCGTGGACCTGTTCTGCTAATTGGTTTTCACCATTTTTGTATAGACCTAACTCAAACATTCAAATGGACATATCTTTCGACCCAATGCCCGAAATTCAACAAATTTGGCACCGTTGGAAAGATCTCGACCTCCTCTATGCCATGGAAGCATAAAATATCATTTTTAGTAGGTGTTGGTGGGTGAAAATTGGAAAACATCTTTCAAGCCATCAATACGGGATCTGATTGTTTCAACAACCCAGATTTGATTTGATTCGCTATTCTTCCTTCTCCAACATGCCAAAGTAGACATGGAGAGGCATATTTGATATATTATAGGTGGATTTGTAGGGCATTAATGGTGGGTGGTTGAATTCTCAAAACAGGGTCCATTTTCCTCCTTTCTCTCTATTTTTTCATCGTTCTAAACTTCTATATATTGTAACACTTCTCATTTGAGAAGAGGAGAGACATTTTGGGCATAGGGAAACTCTATCAAAATTTGTTTCCCAACTCCATTTGAGTTAAAAACCTTCTCCTATGCTTAGAAGTTGGATTTGTGCCTCTGAGAAAAATTTAATGGTCTGTGCACCATTTAGAGCAATAAAATGTGTTTTTGTGGTGTTTCTTCAACCCTTTGCATTGTTTTGTTGTTCCCCATGCCTCTCCCTTTCAAATTTTTTCCTTGTGCATGTATTTCACATTTGCAGGTGTAGGGTGTTGTGTTTCATGGAGTTTTGATCATGGATTTGGATCTAGGTTTGTGTCACTTCTTCTATTACCTTCCCATCTTCCTTTTTCTCTTTTTCATCCTCCCTCAATAGAGTATCTCACCCCTTTCCTTCTCTGGTGTATCACCGCTTTAGTGTAGGCTTTCTTTCACTCTCTCTTTCTCTCTGGTTCCTTGGAATGGTTAGATTAGGATAGTTTAGCTTTTCATTAGAGTAGCTTGTGGCAGGTAGTTTAGGAACAAGAACCAAGCTTTCTCTGGAGGATCATCTTAGGTTTGCAAGTCCCACAGCTTGAGAGATGATCCAATGTTATGCAATCACACCGAATGCTCCATTTTAACCATTTCATTATTGCACTATCAATAGCCATTCGGGGAGGTGCTCTTTCCAATGTCTCATTATCACTAACATTTTTTTTTTGCATGCCCGGTGGGACAGGTTTGAAGCACCTTACCACTTCATTTCATCAAATTGATGTGTTTTTGGTGAGATTCACTCTTTAGAGGCACATGCAAAGCACATCTGGTGACTCCATCTATTCAACAACCCAATCTCTAAAGTTACAGACCTTTTTCCATCCATTTTCATTCATTTTCTTCCACATCTTTCATTTTCTTCCATTCCATGAGGTTTTGCAATCATGACTTCATTTCCATCTTGGAATTCACACTTGCAGCAGCAGTGCTATTCAGATCCATCTCCAAGTTACTTCAATACACCTCTAGAAAGGTTTCACAATGAAAATAGCACTATGGATATCCAAGTGACCTGAGTTCAAATCAGTTTGGTCATTTTCCAAACTATACAGCTATTACAAAGAATGTATATACAGAATTTGGATGTAGTTCCACACCTGAAGAAGTTAATCTGCTAGAGAAGATTCAAAAAAATGGAGGCCGGCATGGTTCAATCAAGGGCTATAATACAAATGAAGGCATTCGGGGATTGGTTATAGGGCACCTTGTCCATGGGAAGGCCCTATTCCAAGACATTTAAGCCCTTGGGAGAAGCTTGACTTCATGGTTGAAATGCTACCCCAACTTACACAATGGGCTGAGGAGATTGAGGCTTATGAGTTGGATACAATAAAACCTTGTCAATGGGTAAGTCACCACCACCTCCTTGTCTTTTCTTTTCTCTTCTCAAAAATTTACCATTTCAGCATGGTCAAGAGTCAAGCCCATTGTTTTCTTCCCCAGTGTTGATTTCCCTTCTCCATCTCCTAGTCTTCCATCTCATCTTAATTCTTCTACCCTTTTCCCTTCCAAGCAGTCATTCCCTCCAAAGAAACAAGAAGTTCCACTTCCCTCTCCACCACAAACAACAAAAAATTGTTTGAATCTCAACCTACATTTCCTCTCTTGCATCCCCAAATCCATGTTGGGGAGATGAAAATCAGACAACCAGCCAAGGACAGCAAGAAGGGGAACCCAACAAAGAAGAAATGATAGAAAATTTGAAGAGTTGGGCTCTCAAATTTGGGATTACAAAGATCCCCTCGATGGTTAAGCCACGGAGGGGTCAAGGTTGAAGAGCCATTGGTGGCTAAGGAGGGTTGCAACAAAAGAAGAACAAGAAGAAGAGAAGGAGATGATCAGTATCATTTTTCCTCAATGCAGTGCGTCCATATGGCACTTTTTTGAAGAGAATTTTGATCCAACCCAAGCTGCACAACTATCCATCAAGGAAGAGGAACAATCAGCTCCAAGTCCCATTGAAGAGGAGCAACTAGAAGAGATCAAATCATAGAGTTAAAGCCACTTGATGAAGAAAGCATTGTTGAAGATTTTTTCTTTCATTTCAAGGGCTTGATTTGATTGATGAATCCATAATGGAGGAGAACCATATAGTTCAAGAGGCTTCAAGTATAGATCAAGCCACAAAGAACCTTCAGTTCTTCCTCCCACTTCATCCCCTTCAAACCCTAATGTTGAAGAAGAGTTTGAACTTTCAAACTTCATGTTTGAAGATGAGGGGAACCATGGTGAGCAAGTTTCAAATCAGGAGGACACCATGGAGGAGGTTAAGCACATGCAACAAGACAACAAGGAGGTAGATTATCTATCTAACTTGGAGGATTACTTTGATGGAGAGGAGCCCATGGAGATCACATCATTTTCTCCTCCATCATCCACCTTCCAAGTACATGATCCTTGCTACCATGAAGGAGAGCATTCAAGGACAAAGATTCCTGCATTTCACAACAACCCTCTGGAACCAAGGTTGGAAGATAGGAATCTTCCATGTTCTTCACAAGAGGAGGAAAAGAAAGAGAAAGAGGATGTCATCATCTCTTCCACACCATCCATCCAAGAAGATCTTCCAGAAGACTCCATTCTTGGAGTTAAATATCAAAATAGTGGGAAAATTTAAAGGATCAGACCTTGCCCAATCAGGTACTTGGCTTCATTGAGCCAAGGGAGAAGCCAAAACTAGTCATGCTTACTTTTGAGCATGAGGATGAGTTTCAAAGTACCAAGGATCAGCTGTAATACCTCTTCAATCCAAATACGAGAACAAAAAAAGAGGTATTTGTCTTGTTTCTAGTTGACACCTTGATGATTTGGGTGGAGGACCAGCTTATAGTTAGTTTTTCACTCATACAAGCATCCATATTCAATGTCAAATCATTTACATGGCTGCCCCTTTTGAGAAAGGGAAGCTATTTCTCCCTGCCAGTTGCAAGATTTGTTTGAGCTCTCTTTCTCTCTCATTAAGATAGAGTAGGTAGGTTTTCTTTCAGTAGAATAAGTGCTTGTGCACACTCTACATATCCCACTTGGGGTGTATGATTTCCAATTTTGTACATAGTGTGTTGTGGTGTTTTTGCTCTTGCATAGTACATTAAAAATGGCATTTGGAGAGATCATCCCCCATTTTAGTGGTTTCCAAGTGGCTCAGGGATCATATTTTCAAAGTTTAGATCATATTTGTGTTTATCAGGAAGACTCCATGCCCAATGGATGCTTTAAGGCCACTGATCTTTTCATCTAGCAGAAGATGTCCCCTATGAGTCACCAAATTGTTATCCAAAATAAGCTCATGCTTATTTTTGGTTAACTACACCCATTTTCCCTCCTTTAATGTTTCAATATAATTTTTTAGATATTCTAAACACTTAAGGTTCCCTAAAAACATTTCCATCAGATAGGAAATTTCTTCCCCTTTCCAAAAATATAAAGAAGTCCTTCTAACTCCTCATATTTTGTTACAAGTTGGGCGGAAGGAGTTTTTGCCAAGAGTTTTTAAGGATTTTTTTTCCAAAAATGCGGGGGGGCAACAGAAGATTTTGAGACTTTTCACCCAAATGGAAAATGCGGGCCGGTGGGTTTGCGGGGAGTTTTGAATTTTTGTGTTTTTACAAATAGGGTGCAAAGTGAATTTCGGGCCAACGGGATCTTAAAGCCAAACGAAGAAAAATGCCTAAGGCCTACAAAAGGGACATGTCCACATTGAAAAGTCAAAGTGGGAAGGTGGGTCGTTGGAATAAATTTGAAATTTTTTTTATTTTAAAGAAGGTGTAAAGTGAAAAAAATTAGCCACACCTCCACCGACACCTAGAGGAGCCACGTGTCAAGCCTCTCGTGCATGTGGGGTGGCGGGCCTTGGTGACTTTTTATCCAAATGGAAAATGCGGGCAATTTCACAGACCAAAGAGAAATTTGCCAAAGTGAATTGCGGGGGCCTTGGGGTAAGGTAATTTTACATTTTTTATTTTTGGTGCCAAAAGGCACAAAGTGATTTTCAAGCCTCGAAACCCTTCATGATTACTGGTTTTTCACCATTTTTGTATGAACCCGACTCAAACATTCAAATGGACATATCTTTCGACCTAGTACCCGAAATTCAAAAAAATTTGGCACCGTTGGAAATATCTTGACCTCCTCTATGCCATGGAAGCATAAAATATCATTTTTAGTAGGTTTTGGTGGGTGAAAATGGGAAAACATCTTTCAAGTCATCAATATGAGATCTGATTGTTTCAATAACCTAGATTTGATTTGATTCGCTATTCTTCCTTCTCCAACACAGAGAGGCATATTTGACAGATTATAGGTAGATTTTCAAGGCATTAATGGTGGGTGGTTGAATTCTCAAAACAGGCTCCATTTTCCTCCTTTCTCTCAATTTTTTCATCGTTCTAAACTTCTATATATTGTAACACTTCTCATTTGAGAAGAAGAGACATTCTGGGAGTAGGGAAACTCTATGTTTGGCAAGCAAATTTGTGCCTCTGAGAAAGAATGTAATGGTTTGTGCACTCATGTAGAGCAATAGAATGTGTTTTTGTGGTGTTTCTTCAACCCTTTGCATTGTTTTGTTGTTTCCCCATGCCTCTCCCTTTCAAATTTGTTCCATGTGCATGTATTTCACATTTGCAGGTGTAGGGTGTTGTGTTTCATGGATTTTGATCATGGATTTGGATGTGGGTTTGTGTCACTTCTGTCTGACCTTCCCATCTCCCTTTTTCCTCTGTTTCATCCTCCCTCAACAGATTATCTCACCCCTTTCCTTCTCTGGTGTATCATTGCTTTTGTGTAGGCTTTCTTTCACTCTCTATGGTTCCTTGGAATGGTTAGGTTAGGATAGCTTAGCTTTTCCTGCATTAGATTAGCTCGTGGCGGGTAGTATAGGAATAATAACCAAATTTCTCTTGAGGATCATCTCGTGTTTGCAAGTCCCATAGCTTGAGAGATGATCCAATGTCATGCAATCACAATGAATTCCCTATTTTAAAAATTTCACCATCTAGCCATTCAAGGGTGTTGTGATTTTGCACTAACATAAACATACAGTCATCTTCACTTCAATCAATTGTTTTGAAGGGTATCACTTTGATGGTGGTGGCCCAATCCACAAACTCTCTCTTGGCAAGGATGATACAGATAAACTGATACATCCATTGGTGGAAAATCCTAGCAGAAGTTAAACCGAAGACTCTACTCAAGAGAGTAATCATGTCCCTAATTTATTTGATGAACTCAACGTGGTACAACTCTTTTGGAAGTCGGTCAACTCGAGGCCTCTTGGTCACTAACCAGTTATTATTAATCATCTTGATCCATCTGAAGGACTCTTCATCCCAAAATTTGGGTGCTGACTTTTGAGTGATATCTGCATTCTCATGGAATTCTGGTATGTTGATCAACTCCTCAATGTGCTCTGGTGTGATTAAGAGGAAAGGCTCATGATTATCTTTAAAAATTCCTCATTTCTTAGGATCATAATGCTCCACACAAGTGATAACCAGCTCCGGACATTACACCGAGATAGGAAATGTTGTTGCTTAGGGTAGACCACTATCATAAAGCCTATCCGAGAATATGGTTTTGCCTTTAGCTTTCACACGATCACAGAATTGTTGCACATTGATGTGACCCACATTTGTATTAGTCATATTGTCATCTCCAACTTGATGGAACTCGGAGGGATGATTCCTTAGAATTCTCACTTGAACGTGAACTTATTTGATTTATCTGTTTCACTTTTTTCTTTACGTTTTGAATGTGATGAAACAGATAAGGATGTGGGCCAAGGTGGAATACTTGTTGCGGTGGTTAGTTTGAAGGTTGTGCGCGTGTTCGACTTCTCGATCCATTGTTGATCGTGGAGCTTCCTTTTTGCTAGGAAGAACTACTTGGAATAAAAAATAAGACCACAAAAAGAGAGTTAAACAATATATGGTAGAGGACTTCCTACCATGTGCTAGATCTGGGAAGTACGATACTTCCTAGATGGTTGTCAATCCACTATTTATTATATCTTAATGTGAGAAATAATGTAAGTAAACAAAGTCCTATTGTATTTGATATGATTTAGGTATCTCATTCAAATACAATAAGCAAATCTAATATAACAAAGTTAGGTTATAATCAAATCTATAGGTGGGGTAGTTTGTGTCAGGTTCGGTACTTATTAGGGTCAAATTCTATGTCACTTAGGTTGCTTGGGTGAATATTATTAGGTTCTATTATTAGTAGGATGGCCAAACATAGAGACCAGTATCGGTCAGATGTAACCGATGACGGTTTAGAGGGAACCGACGATGGTCATGGGTAAATGGCGTCAGTACGGTCGGGATAATAAGAACTCAATAAGATTTGATTATGGAAATTGGTCTGGGGTTAGAAAAAGATGAAAAGGGGAATGGTGAGGTCTATGGGGATCTTAGAAACACTCAGATATGTATAAATGTCATGTATAGATGATCTAATGGTATGGTGGTGAAGGGTTGAATTTGCAGGAAAGTGAATGGTGTAGGAATGGAGATGCTAATAGAAAAATGATAACATAGATGAAAAAACCTTTAAAATAGAAAAAGGATGGAATGAAACAGGTGATAAACACACTTACCAATGTTATAGGTCCAATTGTTGGGTGGTGGTGATGATTGATCGGTGAGATGGAGCTTGGTGCCGTGGTGGTGCTTCCTGAATGCTACTTTGTGAGAGTGATATCTCTACATCTATCTTAATACTTGGTTATGGCTGATTGAATGTGTGAAAGAGCTCTAGTTCTTTCTTGCATATAGATCTCCTTTTTTCTCCCAAATTTGAGAATGTGGCCAACCTCTCAAACAAGGTTACCAAAATGGTTATATGGTAACCGACAACGATTTCTGTTGACCGGCATCGGTTTCGGGATGACCGGCATCGGTTAAGGTGAGATTCCCTAGGTTTACTAAAAATGACAGATCTTGTAATCATTTGGGCCAAGTTTGTCCATTTATCATGGATCAAAATGGACATTATCTTTTAATGAGCGGGAATGTGGTTAGAGGAATAATAGGCATTGATTTTTAGGGTTGAACTAAGTCTTAGTTAGTTATGGTGAGTAGATAGATACTAAAAATAGGTTTATAATGAGGTGTCTAGGTGAGGTGGTGGGGTGAGGTGTCTAGGTGAGGTGGAAATTGGTTTAATTAAGATAATTAAATAATGAATAAAGTGAGGATGAGTATTAATTTAATTAAAGTGATTAAATTAATATTAATGTGTGATGTAAGGGTCATGGTTAGGTAAAAGTGTTTAAGTTAGTTATTCGAAAGGGGACCAAGGGGAGTGTGACCCAATTTTGGTGTCTACATTTTTCCCCTTTTTTGCATAGCTTGTATTGGTAAGTGACGTAGAAAAAACCAAGAAGTGATTGCCCCATGTGTGGGTGAAGGTGATCCCCCTTAAACCGAGGCATTGATGAGGTGTAAGATGGAATCGAGAGTGGTTTGATAAAGGTGTAGGTGGGGAAGATAGGTGGGGGAAGGTTTGAGTATTGAGGGAAAGGGTGATGGTCAACTCGGGTAATGGGTAGTAGGTCATGGTCAAAATCGGGTCATGGGTAATGACAATCAAACGCACGCACACGTATAGATTGCAACATGGTACCAAGTTGAAGAGCTTGTAAACTCTACATCATCCAAGGTCAATAGGTTTATCCAAACAAGGGTGAAGTGATTCAAGTATCCAAGGTATAGGATATGGTTTGGAAACACAACATAGGTTAGGTGCATGAACGTTTAGGTATGCTCCAATACACCAAAGGTTTGGTTGGGATAAACGGCACGACAATAGGCAAGGTATGGTTGTTAGGCTAAAACAACATAGGTAATAGCATCGCAAGGTATAGCGAGTACATAAGGTCAATGTTCATACCAAGTTGGTCGTTCGGGCATATAGGTCATGGCATGGGTAAGGCTAAGGTATAGGTAAAATAACAACTCCAAAGATGCAGCAAAGGGAGTGTAGGGGTAGGTTGGGTTTGTAGGTATGTTTCAATGGGTGGCCGAAATGATAAAAGGTGCATTGGCACTAATGGTTGCAAGCAAAAGGAAGCTTAGAAAGGAAAAATAGTTATAAGGGTTGATGATGTCGGTTATAGGATGACTAATGTCGATTGGCTAGGGCATAAATAGGATTGGTGTCGGTTAGATCGGGTTGGGTTTATAAAACAAAAATTCTATATTTTACAAAATCATTGTTGTGTTGTGACTTTGGAGAAAATGACAGAGCCATTTGAATTTTTGGTACTTTTTCTAAGAGAAAAGGACAGGGCATTGTACCTAGCTAAGGTGGAGAGTTGATTTGGTCAGCGTCGGAGTAGGTAATCAAGACAAATTGATAGGCAGTCCACAAGATAGGTGGGATTGATTTTATTGGGTGGAGGTGAGGAGGGCATTTGGTGATGGTAGAGGCAAGAGAGGGGTCGGGTGGACCACCAGTGTAGTGGCTTGACGTGCCCCCATGGAGATGGCATCGTGACGAGGTAAGATTTGATCCCATTCTACGTTGGTTAGGTAGATTGATTTGTAGAAATTGGGTTAGGGTAAAATGGGTTTTTGGGGAAAATTAAATTGAAATTTGGAAGAAAATGGGTGAAATAGGAAGGGTAGGAAGGTTGATGTAGGTTAAGGGGGGGTGGTGGGTGGAGGGGAGATTTGGGTAGGAATGGGTGGGTAGTTAGGGAGGAATGGTGAATTTTTAGAGAAAATGGGTAGGGTTTTGCGGATTTTATCGGCGCGACAATGACCGACGTCGGTCAAGGGTTGGCTGACATCGGTGGGAGTGAGCTGGCATTGGTCACGAATGAGGTGATCGATGCCAATTTTGGGAAATCGGTGTTGGTTAATAGGAACCGATGATGGTTTAGTATGAGGGAAAAATAGGCCAAGAGATGAGATAGGGTGGGTGGGGGAGATAAGCATGGGTAAGAGGTATAAATAGGAAAGAGTCGAGGGGTGGGAAATTGAGGTGGGAGGAAAGGTAGTTGTCAGGGTTGGGGTGGGGAGATAGGTCACAAGTAGGGGGATCTGGGGAATAGGTTTGGGCTCAAGGGTGAAGCGGAATATGGTTGAGGTTTAATAATGTTAAGGTTTTTAGATGCGGGCGAGAGACCGATTACGGATGTGTAATAGGGTACCACCCCTTTTATTAGTGGTACGGAGAGAGCACGGCGGCTAAGGAGTGGTGTCATGTGGTAGAGGTTGGCTTGATTAGGGTTAGAGGTTACCGACACGTAGTCCAAGAACTAATTTTGACGGTCACCCTCATTGACATATGGGATTTGGTGACCAACACATTTCGTTTGTCGACAGGTGAGATGGCTATCACCTTGGAGGATGTTTATAGGATCCTGTGATTTCCGATAGTAGGGATGCAGGTGTATTCCATTTCCTCACGAGCATCCGAGGATTTGATGTTGATAGTGTTCGATGAGTGGCTGGTAGAGTCGAGTTTCCATAACGCCAAAAGATGAGTTATGGAGATATGTATTGGGCCCATCCAGAGGAGATGAGGTTAGGGGTGCTTTGATGATGGATGAAGTATTTTGCTTTGAGCTACCAAATGCGGAGGGTGGGAGATTACCATGGGCATTCATGGGGGTTCTTCATGACATGATGGAGGATAGGACCTGGTTTGCATGGGCACCAGCATTCTTGGTGTAGCTATACAGAGAGTTATGGGCCTATGGGTAGTTACAAAGTGGTTCACCTATCTTTGCCGCATGTTCCTACTACACTGATGGGTATATGAGCACATCGTGCATGTGCATCAGTGGGCATGCCCAAAATTAATGCATTTGAGGTGGGCATGGTTTGGGTGGGCTACAGGTGATGGGTACATGCTATTAGAGAGTGCCAAGCTTCCAGGGCTATACATGATGTAGCATATTACATGTGTGCACTAGAGGGGTTATCTAATGTGGACATCATTTGGAGGTCGTATGTGGGCTTCCCATCATATAGAGCAGATGGCCAGGAGCTACAAGAGCTATAGTTGCTTCGATGGATAGAGGGGTGTCGTAGGAGAGCACGAGATGATACATGTTGACAAGGTCAGATGACAGTTTGGGTTGTCGCAAGATGTACCTCCACCATTTCCATAGTACATGAGGGATGACGTGGAGAGGCCTATGCCTCTACCACAACCGACGTGCCTATAGGGTAGGAGGAGCAGGTGGTAGACCAACGGATTGATGATGTCGGGGTTACAAATAGGTACATACAATGGTGGGCGCACGGCACAGGCAAGACCACCGAGGCTAGGGCAGCCCAACTTAGCCATTAATACAGTTCAAAGGGACGCCCTACAAGGGTAGGTGACTACCCTAGTGACATAGTTAGGGATAGTATAGGGGCAGGGCAAGGTGGTCGAGGCATAGGTGGCCACACTATAGGCACAAGTACTAGCCTTCTTGGCTCGGGTAGAATAGGGATAAGTGCTTGCACAGGGTGGGGATGGAGATGGGGTATAGGTGGCCACCCTACAAGTGCATGTAACAGTTTTCAAGGTCATTGGCTACTCCACAAGTGTAAATTATGGCCCTTCGAGCCTAGGCACGTGCATAGCACCTACACAAAGCTTAGGCTTAAGGGGTCCCATTTTACAGGAAAGGGTAGGACAGGGTCCCACGGTATAGGTACAGGTCCAGGGCTGATGGAACCACCACAGACAGTACTCAAAGCTAGGTTCAGGGATGCCCTAGGTGAGGTGAGATATTATCAAGATCATTTGATGGTCATACGGATAGATGTTCGTACATATGCATAGTATAGAGCACAACAGGCCTCAAGTGAGAGGACCAGGTCTTGCACTCATAATGTGGAGAGTACTAGGGGCTAGCGAGCCCTGAGATAGGGTTAGGGAGGCCACCGGTGTACGAAGGTCATCTCCATGTGAGCACCAACAAAGGTTAGGCCAAGGCTCATAGAGGGCGGTGAGATGCTAGCGGGATGCCACATGGGAGCAGAGGAGGAGGAGACAGGTAAGACAAGCATGGAGTATATCCGATGGGGGATGCCTGATAGTTACGCATACTTATATTTTTTGTGAATTTTTAGTATATATCGACTGCATGTTGAAGAGAGTGAGGTTGTATACGAGAGTTTTGATATTTTTGATCATATACGGCACTGCGTGCCGGAGATTTTGAGACATTTGTATATGAGATATTTTGAGTTTTTGTATATTCTCTTCGCCTATGTCTTTGAATAATTTGAGACATTTGTATATGTATGGATGATGGTTATATTTATGATATGATGTTGTATTGGTGGTTGTGATGATGTACTTGTGTTGGTAGAATTTGATTGTTATTTGTAGATGGATGGAAACTAGGTGTATTAGGCATGGTGGAGATAGGTTGGTGTAGGCATGATTGAGTCAGGTCGTAGGCATGGTTGAGTCAGGTCATAGGCATGATGGAGTCAGGTTATAGGCATGATGGAGTCAGGTCATAAGCATGATGGAGTCAGGTTATAGGCATGGTGGAGTCAGGTCATAGGCATGATGGAGATAAATGATGATGTATATGCATGTTATGGTTTAAGTTTCCCAATATTTGCTATAGTGGAAATGTGAAAATGATAAATGAACGATGTGATGATGTGGTGAAAATGTTCATCAATTGTTGCTTGTTTGGTTTAATTTCCAATTGTTGATATAAAATGGAAACGAACTAAGGTAGGATGTGAATAGATAAATAAAGGGGAAAATAGGTTAGGGTGAAGAGTGGTCGAGATAACCTTCAAGGGCCCCATGCCCTCGAAGTGTTTCCTACATAGCCCCGGAAAAAAGGGGCCTCAGGCTGATATAGTTATCCCATAAGCTAGGGAAGAATATGAGGAATGGGTTGGTAGATCTTAGGCATGGTTGAGTTTATTTCATTAGCATAGTTGAGTTGTTTAAAATTTAGGCATCGATGATATGGTCATGTATAGGATAATCAATAATTAATGAGGAAGGAAAATGGTAAGAGGTGGCAAAAGAGTCGCTTAATTGATAAGAACCCTCATGAGTCTACCATACCCTCGATGGGCTTATGAATGTAAGACCCTAAAGGCCTTGCATAATGGACTATTCTAAGGGTGAAGAAAGTCACATGATCACGAATTGTCATGGTTGCGGCAAGTCCCGTGAGTAGAGAGGAAATTAGGATGAAAAGGAAATGACGTGAGAGTGGGTGGTTTAGCATAACGTAGTGTACAATAGCATGTTTTCCTTAACAAGAAACCCAGGATCAAAAATAGGAAAGTCTATGACAAAAATTTATCATTTTTTGCTTTTAATAGATTGATCGATGTGGGAAGTCTATATGGGATGAGTATATTATATCCTTGAGGTCTTTGCGAAGCTGATCAATGCGGGAAGCTTCTAGATATTTTTATTGTATGTGTTTTTCAATGACTTTATATATTTTTCCTTTGAGGAGTAGACTATTTATAATAACTAGATAGAGAGAAGAGATGTCCCTTTTTTAGGGAGTCATATTTTGATGGAAGTTTGACTCAATGATTTGAATCCCATTTTTTTGGACGTTTAAGTCATGGACAAGACTATATCAAAAGATTAGGTTCTTGTTTAGAAGACAAGACCATAGCACAGAGAGGTTAATTATGAAAGAGGTGGTTTTGAGTGGTGAATGACTATGGGATTCCTTCTTTAAGAAGACAAAAAGTATCCATGAGAATCATGTTATGAGTAGAGTCCTGGTACTCATATTGAAGAGGATGTTGAAAGGTGACGGGTAATCACATGATTCTTGTTTAGTCATGGATCCTCAAAATAGGTAATATGGAAGGTGAAAGACACTCAAGGGATGAGCAATCAACTAACAGAAAGTGGTATATGACTTCATGTTAACAATAAAATGGTTGAAGATGTAAGGCATTAAGAGCCTCCGGTTTGGGTTTTCCTTCAAGTGAAGAAAAACAATAAGCACTTGATCCATAGGCATGGGTAACGATATAGGGTCCAAGCCAATTAGGAGCAAATTTTCCTTGTTTACTTTTCTCTTCTTTGGTTACATGTTGATTTTCCTTCAGGATGAGGTCACCGACCTGAAAGGTTTGTTTGTGGACACGTTTTTCATAGGCATGTTTGATACATTTTTGGTAGATTTGGAGATGGTTAAGAGCATTAATACGGTGTTCATCTAATAATTCAAGTTGCACCAAATGGTCCAGAGAAATTCATCGTCATTGAGCATGTCTTATAGTGAGATGCGGAGAGATGGAATCTAGACTTCGAGAGGTAAGACAACCTTAGTACCGTAGACCAGAGAAAAAGGTGTGGCAGCAGTCGAAGTGTGAATACTAATGCGATAAGCCCACAAGGTGAAAGGAATTTGTGAATGCCAATCCTTGTCAATATCATCAACTACTTTCATAAGAATTTTGTTCAAGGTTTTATTGGTCGATTCTACTTGGCCATATGTTTACGGGTAATAAGGTGATGAGAAACTGAGTTGGATGCCAAAAGCATCGCATAGCTTACGTAGGGTTTTGTTTTTAAATTGTTTTCTATTATCCGTGATGAGTCGGTGAGGAACACCAAAGTGACAAATGATGTGATGGTTGATGAATTCACATATTTTCTCTGCATTTGTAGAAATGAAGGGGATGGCCTCTACCAAATTAGTATAAATTCATGTAGCGCTTATAATCCATTGGTAGTGTTGTGAAGAATGGGAATTGATCTCACCGATAAGATCCAAGCCCCTTTGAGAGAAACACCAAATGTCTTGTGTGACCTACAAGACATGACTAGGTGTGTGATGAAGATTAGCATGTTGCTGGAATTTCACACAACATTTTACATAGTCACAAAAATCATGGTTTAAGGTTGGCCAATAATATCCAAGGCGAAGAATGCATTTTGCAATAGCTAGACCACTAAAGTGTCCTCCTCAAATTCCATTGTGGACTTCCTTGATGGTATAAGGAATTTCAAAACTTGTAAGGCATCGCAAGAGAATACCATCAAAGCCACATTTATAAAGGAGACCACCCATGATGACATAACGAGACACACTTTTCAAAAAGGCACATTTCCCATTACGAGTGAGATCATTGGGTAGAATGGAAAGGGAAAGATAGTCTACAAACTACTTATACCAAAGGTCACTTGGGTCAGTGTCAACGGTTCCAATGGAGTAGACATCATAAGGTAAATAAGAGGGTTATTATAGCCTTTGTATTGTGACAAATATTTTAGAGTCAGCGGGTGAATTGGGTATCGAGAATCCAAGCATGCCATGGTATCCATGAACTTATTGGTAGAACATGGGGTGGTTTGAAGTTCATAATGATTAAAGGCGGTCAAAAGTATATCTACATGATGTTTAAACTTTTGAAGTATCTCATTACTGAAACTTGTATATACCATTGACTTGGTTTACGAACAACTGGAATCACCAAAGATATTGATTGACTTGATATCTAAGGCATAATCAGCCTAGAGACCCAATACAAGTGCTTCATATTCAGCAATATCATTGGTACAATCAAAATCTAATTTAAAAGAAAAATGTATAGGTTCGCCATCAAGAGGGATGAGGATAACACCAGCCCCACCTCCACATTGACACTTGGAGCCATCGAAGAAGAGTGTCATTTGGTAAGCGGGTTCGTCTAAGGAGAGGGTAGCTATGTATTCATCTGGGAAATCAAAGTTAGAGGGGTGATTCCTAGAAAGAGGTGTGTCTGTTAGTTAGACAGCGATAGCTTGGCTCTTAATGGACTTTTGATGAATAAATTTGAGGTCGAGGTTGGTAAGAAGCATAAACCAATGTGCGGTATGTTGATGTTGATAGGGTTTGGTGTACATGTAGTGTAGGGGGTCAGTATTGGTAACAATGAAGGTTTTGTGGTTGAGTAGGTGTTGGTATCCAAATTTATTCCCCTGTGAGGGATAAGTAGCATCACAAAACTAGAAGGATGCATAGAGACAGACCAATCATGATATGAGTCATTTTGTAGCCGGGGAGGGGATTCAGTTAACTCTTTGTCACTCAAGCATTGGAAAAATGGATAGCACCTCACTAAGGGTTATATCTACCCTAACTACTTTAAGTTGTTCCTTAAACCTCAGGTGAGAGGGCCCGTTCTGTAACCCATGTTGGTGAAGGATATCAAGATATCCTTCTCTGCACAATGTTAATGAGAACCTTGAGAAAATATGATTAATACAACACAATCTAACTCTCACAAGTTGTCACACTAGAGAGTGGAGATGTTTCCTGGACAAGGTTTGGGTTACTAAAGACAATAATTGAATCTGATTGTCTCTGCATATTTTGGTAGTGGAAATTGTTAAACCTTTGTGGATACACAAGTACAAACAGGGGTAGTTCATGTAGGATTTATCATTTGAGAAATTTTTGGTGGGAATTTAAGCAAGATAAAGTTGATTATACCAAATATTTGAGAACCTTTACAAATATTGGAACACTCACAGATAAAATGCTTCAAAATAGCCAAAATATTCCTTCAACCAGAAGGTGTGTATCAATGGAGGCCCAGAGATGCACAGGTTTCATACACTCTTTAAGAATTCAACATAAAGGCTCATGCTAAAGACTCAATTAAACATTGAAAGTCCCTTATTCGTCATGCCTAAGATACACTCATAGACTTACAAACAATCTTTGTCAACCTAGTGAAAGTAGAGTGATTTTAAATTGTTTATTTCATTACAAGATGAAATCTCTTCTCACAATGAAATTGCAAATGCCGAATACTACCATAGGGATAAGATCTTGTGTGATTCAAAGGGATTTCAACATAAGATTGCAACAAGAACAAGAAAAACTATTTGAAAACATTCTAAAATAAAAGCAAACACAATTATGCTCATGATCAACATAGATTCATTTCAAGGTTCATTAGATTCATCAGCAGGAGAGTTTCTTGAAAAACCTCAGAGCTTGTCAATGGTTGTACACTTATAACCATCTTGACGTGATTAAATCTAAAACACAGGAAAATAAATAGGTTTCTCGACGGTCTCTCAAGAAAATGGTTTTTCTCAAACTTTCTTAGAAAAATTAACCCCGACCTTTGCAAGAGTATTCTCATTGCATTTATACAATTTCACTCGCTCACTCATCCCAAATTTTCCCCCAAAATTCTAAATCTTCAAGATAATATTCCTCTTTACAACATACCATTTAATCATGTTTATTCCCTTGAAAATATCTTACTTTTTGTTGCTAGGTTGATAAATCATGAACTGATCACATTTCTCAGTTCCTCAACTATGATTGGATGCCATGTCATAACTTTTGTGATCTTTTAATCATTCTTTTATTTTGTCATGTAAGAAATCCCCTTTTTAATAATTCTCAGGTGGCTCCATATGGCTTGATCTGACAAGCAATCATTTTCACCTTCGAGAATACACCTTGAGGAATAGATACTTGCATTTGTGCCTCTCAGAAATGAGCATCCTCGCATGGATTATACCACATATCCGTGTTGTAATTCTAAGTCAGCCAAGTGTAAAGTGGAGCCAACGGAAGCCTCCACATGTCTCATTAGCACAACTGCAAAGGTGAAATCCAAAGGTAGGTTCCCAAACGACCGCGATCCCTCCACATGTTCAGAACCTAATAGTTGCATTGGTCTCTAAAAATTCTGAACATGGGAAGGTCCATCGGAAGCTTCCATGTGTCTGTTTGGCATAACTTCAAAGATGAAGTCTAGAGGCGGGACCTCAAACGAGCGTAGGTTCTCCACATTCCCTTAGCCATTGAAAAAGTCTCAGTATAAATAGGAGCTAGCGAAGCCTCCATGTGTCTCTTTGGCGCACTTTTGATATGGTTCCCAAAAGCGAGACCCCAAACAAGTGCGGGCTCTCCACATGTCTTGTCCCAAAAAAGTTGTTGAAATTTTTAAGAAGCGTGAAGGTGCCACGTGCCTAGGGTCCGAGAAAGTTGCATTGGATGCTTGAAAAGTCTAAGTATGGGAAGATCCAATGGAAACCTCCACGTGTCTCTCTCGGCACTCTTTCAAAAGTAAAATTCAGGGGTAGGTCCCCAAACAGCGCAGAGCCCTCCACGTGGACAAGATTTGAGTTGAAGTGGGCTAAGGGGTGCTTTTCACATTTTGTATCACTTAAAGAAATTGTGCATTTTTGGACAATTTGGCCCACCCATCTGCTTTTGATATAGGCTTTACACATGGATTTCATGGGCGTCGACGGGGCTGTGGCTTACTTTATGACTTTCATTCTTTTTCAAAACAAAGCCGAGAATCTCAAAATGCCCCAACGACCCGCCTCCCTGCTTTTAACTTTCGATGTGGGCATTAGCGGGGCCACGCTTCACTTTTATACTTTATTCCTTTTTCATAATAAAGCTAAAAGTTCCAAACACCTCCAGCGACCCACCTTCCCACTTTGACTTTTCAATGCTTGACTCAAACATGTGACATTATTTGGTCCCCAGTGGAATCGTAGCTCATTTTATAACTTTTCTCCTTTTCACAAAAAATCCAAAATTTCCAAAATACCTCCTGGTGACCCACCTCTCTACCTTTGACTTTTCAAACCACCACATGTCCTTTTGTGGGCCTTAGGCATTCCTTTTATATTTTCATTCCTTTCACCATAATGCCTCAAAACACAAAAAGTGCACTTTCCCACAACCGCTTGATTTATGACAGGTGTACATCTTCAAGGTCAAAGTAAAAATTTTGCTTCACCGCTTCACATTGTTGAATAGCCAATTAGAAACTATCGGGGCCATGGGACCAATTTGGCATTTTTTACAATTATGAAAAAAGTGATAAGTTCACCAAATGACCCATCGTGCCGCATCCAATTAAAGATGACCATGTATCCATGGATGTTGGGATAGGATTTACAAAGGAGACACAATCGTGGAAGATGCCCAACAACAAAAATTTTCCACGCAGAGAGAAGACTGTAAATAAAACCAAGACTCAATGTGATCCACAACCCAAGGAAAGGACTGACAACAACATCCTAGTGAAGGCAAATAATTTCACACATCCATACAGGGAGACAGAAAATACTTCTAACCATGCGGGATGAGAAATTTTGAACAAACAGGGTGAGATTAAATTGAGCACCAACATCGGCTCTGACTCGGGATGGGCACTCCCAATGAGTGCCACAAGAACAATATAACAAACCATGTGCCAAAAATCCATTGGGCAACAGAGTCAAGAACAATCTTGTAAAGTAGAAAAATAATAACCAATCCTCCTAAGATTGAACCGAGAAACCAACAAGAACTAGTCACTAGGGACTAGGAGAAACCAAAATAGAAAAACATGAAAAATAGAACAAAAACAAAAGACTATACATTGTACAATGATGTGTGCCTTGATTCTAAGAAATTAGTCAAGGAAATGTTTCAAGTGCCTGCCATTCTGAGTATGACCAATCCAAGAAGTCTTGATACTTTTTTAACAACTGGACATATGCTTGTTTTTCTTCTCTATCCAAGTTGTTACCTAGCCATATTTTCTGAGGTTTATCTTTTGTGCCTTTACCAGATCTAGAACAAACCCCATCAAACATCAAAGTCCAAGGAGAACCAATCTACTCGGGATACTTGCACTCATCAATTTTATGCTCCTTAAAATCAGCATAGCCCACAAAGTTCTGACATTGACATTTGTGTATAATACTTCATAAGAAGCATTATTAGGGTCCTCAATGATATGCAACATTTTCTTCTCACCATATAACTTCACAAGGCTGCCCTCAATTGGTATGGTTGCATAAGACATGTCCATTTGCACACTTCCACCCACACTAGCTTCCCATTTTCTAGATAATAACATCCCCCATTTAGCAGGACAATCCACAATAACTACATTCAAGGTTAAGTACTTTCCTAGATAAGCTATCAGTTGCACTACTAATCCTTTGACATATCTAATTATTGGCACTTCTCTTGAATCCATGGCAGTACATTTCCCAAAAGTTGTTATTACCTTGATATTTAACTCATTCATTACCTCAAGAGACATTACATTACATGAGGCTCCTGAATCAAACATGCAATTATGTACCAGCCTATATTTAATAATCAAAGTGGTAAAAATGGATCAACATCCAACTGAGATTCAACCAGAGAAGTTCCCAAATATACCTCAAATGATTCACCCAATTCCTCCAATGCTTGTGGTATTTCTAATTCTGCAATAATAGGAGGAATCTCTACATTATTAACACTTTTGCCTGAGTAATCTTTTCTTCCTTAAATCCCAAATATTCAAATGCCCTTTTCCTATGCTCAGGGATCCTAAGTAATTCAACAATGGGAACAGTGACCTTGATCTGACTCAAGATTTGGGCTATGTCACAAGGAACATATTTGGGTAGGGTAGTATTAGGAGGGAGATTCACCACTTCATCTGATAATATGTGAGTCTTCACAGTCTGGGCATGGGAAGAAATACAGGTTTTATTTGGGGTAATTAGGCCTTTTCCAAGTGTATCTTTCTTAGGGGTTTCCCTCGGGATATTGGTAAGAACTGGAACTTTTGGCTTGGTTTGTGGCCCTCCCCTTTGACAACCTTACTTCTGGTGTTATATTATTTCTCCTAAGCAACTACTGCATTCATCAACAGTTTCCTATCCTCTTCAGAAGGGATCCCTCCATCATACTTTTTAATCATCAAGGCCCTTAAGTATTCAAAATCATGATTAGGCAGATCAAATGCTTGCACCATATCAATTTCAAAAGTATTAATAGGAGGAAGAGGTAATACCCTGATGAACACAATCCCAAAAGTTTTCAATAGTTCTGGCACTTATCAATTCAGTTGAGGTTGCCCCCTGTCGTGAGTTTGTAGGGTATTCCATCATGCACACATCATCATACATCTCATCAGCATCTACTTCCTCAACTTCTTGATCTACATCACATGGGGAGTGTGGTAATAAACACCTATAACACCATGGTGTTGTTGCCACAAAAATAGGTCCTTGTGTTTAAATACTCCTCGGAAATGGCACCACTTGGGTATTGTTGCCGCAGAAATAATTCCCGGAAACGGCACCACTTCGAGGGTTGTTTATTTCATTATGTTGATAAATATTATTTGTAATTCTATGAGTGTATCTTAGGCATGATGAATCAGGGGACTTTCAATGTTTAATTGAATCTTTAGCACAAGCCAAATTGTCACACTAGAGAGTGGAGATGTTTCACAAGGTTCGGGTTACTAAAGACAATAATTGAATCCTGATTGTCTCGCATATTTTGGTAGTGGAAATTGTTAAACCTTTGTGGATACACAAGTACAAACAAGGGTAGTTCATGTAGGATTTATCATTTGAGAAATTTTTGGTGGGAAGTTAAGCAAGATAAAGTTGATTATACCAGATCTTTGAGAGCCTTTACAAATATTAGAACACTCATAGACAAAATGCTTCAAAATAGCCAAAATATTCCTTCAACCAGAAGGTGTGTATCAATGGAGGCCCAGAGATGCACGGTTTCATACACTCTTCAAGAATTCAACATAAAGGCTCGTGCTAAAAAATCAATTATGTTAGATTAGGTATTTACCTTAGCTCATGTTCACCTAGGTACATTATTGTATTTATCCTCACCCACTTATGTGTGTGGATATTTCTTTTATTTATTTAGATATTAGGATATATTATCTAGTTGTTAGGTATAGTTATTTCCTTGATCTATGCTATTGACTAGTTCTTTCCTAGATCTATGGTATTGACTAGATTCTTGATGTCTAGCTCTCTCATAAATCTATGGACTTGACTAGTTCTTTGATGACTTGTTCTTTCCATGATTTATGGCTTGATCTACAACCTTGACTGGTTCTTAGATTGTTATTCCTTACCTATATAAGCAAGGCCCATTCTCATTATATTTCATTGAGTTCCATAATAATATATGATATTGCTGCTCATTTGTTTGCAAAGGTTTATGTAAAGTTATTCTAGTGAATTACTTTCATCTTATTGATCGTGGTGTTTGATTAGCATCTGTGTTCTTGGCTTGGTATGATCTATTTATCGTTCCTTTCATGGTATCGAGTTGCATGGCTTACCGTCACACCAAAAGCTCAAACTGATGGTGGAGAGGGATCTCATCGTGTTAATTAGTTGCTACGACAATACCCTCCTACACGATAGAGCCGGTATACACCCAATCGGGCCCAATAGCATTAGGAGGTAATGACACACTTTTATTTTACAAATAATTTTTTTATATATTCATATATTTCAAAATTTTCTACCCATTGAAATTCTTAGCCCCTGGTCATATGAGGGCTTAAAGCTTGTGATTCCTACTAGTAGGTGCTTAACTCCAGCCCCTTTCATTTTATTTGTGTGGTGAAGGCAAGAGCATTTTATTTTGTTTTAGTGGCAACTAAAATAAATAGCAGAGCATAATATTGAAAAGCTTGTAACTTTTGATCGGTAACTCGGTTTTGAGTACCGTTTTTTGCAAAAGTTCTTGTTTTCCATGCTCTTTCCATTGGAAATATTTATTTTTAGAATTGCACTATAATTATAAAGTTTCATATTGTAACACGCACTCATTATAGTGCCAAAATCTGGGGGTTCTTGCATTTTTTTGGTGATTTTTTAAGGATGACATCTACTTATGCATTAGATCATGTTGAGCCATTAACAACACATAATTACCACACATATAAACCAAGAATGGAAACAATAACTAAGCGGAAAGGATTATGGGCTTTAACTTCTAAAGAACAACTAGTTTTCACTAGAGAATATGAGACATTTCAGTACCAGTGCAAATTTGATGAGTGTATGGGTTTGATAGGAACTTATGTAAGTGACAATATTTTGTTTCATTTGGAAAAGTGTGACTCTCCTTTCAAAATATGGGAGAAATTGGAGGATTTATTTAGTAAGGTGGATCATATGAGAGCCATGCAACTTGACATTGAGATCACCTCTCTTAATCCTGAAGATTTTCCAACAATTATAGACTATCTTACCAAGTTAAATCATTTGTTGACACAATTGAAGGGGAGTGGAAGAGATAAGAAATATGAAGAGTGTGTTTACTTGATTCTATCCAAGTTGAGAGGACCATTCCAAATTTTTGCTTCTACCTTTTTCTCTAGCATGGATGCCTTAGGTGACACATTCAAAATGCCTAACTTAGAAACATTTTGTGAAAGACTTACTAGGGAAGAATCCAAATTGTCTCACCTTGAGTCTTCCACCTCTCAAAAGGCATTAGTTGCATCTAATCCTAAGGGCAAGGTAAAACCAAACAAAAACCAAATCCACACCTTCTCCATCTAAAAATGCTCCTAAACCCAAAGAAAACAACTCAAAACCCAAGGAGTCTTCTAAATCCAAGAATAAGTCTAGCCGTTCATGCTCTTTTTGTGGGGGTAGTAATCATGAAGAACATAGGTGTTATAAGCGAATGCAAGCCTTAGAGGATGCAGTCAAGAAACACAAATTTATATCTCCACTCCACCTCCTTCTAATCAACATGGAAAAGTACTTAATGTTGTTGAAAGACCTCATCACCACTTGCATGCAATTGGGTTATAGATTCAGTGCTTCTCATCACATGACTTCTTCCAAGGATTCTTTTATTTCTCTAGGTTTGAGTTCTACTTCCAAAATTGAGGTTGAATATTCTTCCTTTCTTTCTGTTGAGGGAAAAGGTGATATATAGCTTGATGGTGGAAATATCCAAGATGCACTCTATGTTCCTAACATCACTACAAATTTGTTTTCTGTATATCAAATTTGTCATTCCGGTCAAGGAAAAATAGTGACTTTTAAAACACATAGATCAGAAGTACGAACTTTGTTGGAGCCTCATTCACTGGTTTCTCAGGGTATTGTTGATCATAGTTCTAGACTATATCACTTTGAGGGTTTTGATGACACTTCTTCTATAGGGACAAGATTGGTTTCTCATGCAAATTCAGAGAGTAAGCTTTGGCATGAAAGATTTGGACATCTCAATTACAGATATTTGAAGGAGTTAAGCACTCATGGTATGGTAGATGGTCTTCCTAGAGTTTATTTTCTTGAGGGATTTTTTCATGGTTGTGCATTAGGGAAACAACACCAAGATCCTTTTCCTAAGAATTTATCTAAGAGATATTCTTCACCACTTGAGCTTATGCATAGTGACTTGATGGTTTTTCCTACCCCATCTTTCAATGGAGCTAAGTATGCACTTGCATTTATTGATAATTTCTCGAGGTGTACTTGGGTTTATTTTCTCAAGTACAAAAGTGATGTTTTTCACACTTAAAATTCTTTAAAGATTTGGCTGAAAAACAATCTTCTAGTAGCATAAAGAACCTTCGATGCGATAATGGGGAGAGTACTTCAGTAATGAGTTTTCTGACTTTTTGGAAACTCAAGGCATTATTCACCGATATTTTGTTCCTCATACTCCACAACATAATAGCTTAGTAAAAAGGAAGAATAGAACTTTGAAGGAAATAGCTAACCGTATGATGCATTCTACGAGATATACCTCCTATCTATTGGGCGGCGATTAATTGTGCTAACTATATTCAGAATCACACACCACACAGAGAACTTGAGCATTTAACTCTAGAGGAAGCTTGGTCCAACACTAAGCCAAATGTCTCTTTTTTTCGAGTCTTTAGGAGCCATGCTTGAGCCTTTTTGCCAAAGAAGAAAAGGAAAGAATTGGATAAGAAGAGTAAACCCTTGATCTTTGTAGGGTATTGTGAGGACATGAGAGCTTATCATCTTTTAGATCCCGATACAAATGATGTTGTTTTTCAAACACATGTTCGGTTTGTGAGCGTTTCATTCCTCATGATTCTTCATCTTCTTCCATTCCTTCTTCTTCATCTCATCTTGAGGATCCTTTCTTTGAGGATATTGATGAGGAGGTTATAGATGTTGTTAAGGATCCTATTCCCATTTATGTTTTCACTATGCCTAAGTGGGCTCATACTACGCTTTCTAAGGCACCCTTTCATAGAGGATCTTCCACCCACTAGGCATCATCACACACATTCTACATTCTCGAATTTTTTTCGGGTAGTTTTTGAGGATCCATAGTATTTTTCAAAGGCTCGCGGGATACGGGAGTGGGATGATGTGATGACAGTTAAGTATTCTTCTTTGATAAAGAATCATACTTGTGATTTGGTATCTCTTCCTAAAGGAAGAAAGATGGTTAAGTGTAAGTGGGTATACCAAACCAAATATGCAGTTGATGGGTCCATTGACAAGTATAAGGCTCGCTTGTTGCGAAAGGGTTTTTCACAAGTTGAAGGTATTGATTACTCGAGACTTTTGCACTGTTGCCAAGATAGATTTTGTGTGCCTTGTACTTGTTATTGTTGCATCACGGGGTGGCCCGTATACCAAATGGACGTGAAGTGTACCTTCTTACATGGAGATCTATAAGAGGAAATATATATGGAGCAAATGACTTGGATTTGTTGAGGATTCTTTTCTTGTTTTTCGGCTCCGAAGGTCTCTATACGGTCTTAAACAAGCCCCTCGGGCTTGGTATGAGAAGATGGATTCTTTTCGTCCATATCTGGATTTGTTCATTGCCACTCGATCATACAGTGTATCTCCAACATGTTGGTGAGGATATTGTGATACTTGTCTTGTATGTTGATGATCTGACTTACTGGCAGCTCTCTTCTTCCCACATTCAGAGTATTCATAGGGCTCTTTCTACACAATTTGATATGACAGATCTTGGGTTATTGCATTATTTCCTTGGTTTGCAGATTTCTTAGATAGATTCAGGGATTCATTTGAGTTAGCAAAAGTACACCCATGATATTCTTAGGCACTTTGATATGGCTAATTGCAAGCCAATTCCATCTCCTTTTCAGTCTGGAGTTACTCTTACATCCGCATGTACCCACCACTTTGTGATCCTACATTGTATAGGTAGTTGGTTGGGAGTCTCAACTACTTGACCCATACTCAACCCGATATTTCATTTGCGGTAGGGCGTGTATCTCGGTTTGCACATTCTCCTCATAGTAGTCACTTTGCTGTGCCGCTAAAAGGATTTTGCGCTATTTGCATGGCACTTCCCACTTTGGCCTACACTACACTAGGGGCTCTACTCAGATGGTTGGGTATACAGATTCAGATTGGGCAGGTTCTATTGATGACAAGCATTCCACTTCTGGCTATATTTTCTGTCTTGGTTCTTCTCTAGTTGCTTGGGCATGTAAAAAGCAACATGCTATTGCACTTTCATCTTCAGAGGTAGAGTACATGGCAGCAGTTACAGCGAGTCAATAGATTCTTTGGATTTTCTAGTTATTGACAGAGTTCATATTCCCACAAGATTCACCGAATGTACTTTGGTGTGACAACCAAAGTGCAATTCACATTTCTCACAACCCAGTTGAGCACTAATGGACCAAGCATATTGAGATACACATCCACTTCATTCGTCAACACATTCAAGATGGAGTTCTTTGCTTGGAGTACATTCCGACTCAAAGACAGTTGCAAACATCTTTATGAAGCCTTTTACATCACCTCGCTACCTTGAGTTACGTGGAATGCTTGGGGTTTCAGAAGTTGTTCTTGGGGGGTGTTCGTGAGAACATCTTCCTTCTTATTCTTCTTCTTTCTCTTTCCTTCTAGCAAGATTCTTTCCTTCTTTTGGTTCGATATTTCTTCATGGATATATTGTACATGAGTACCTCATCAAGCCTAGTTACCAGGGACTCATACTGTGGACATGCCACTTCTATTTTGGCCCCTAGCTTCACTTGAGGGGGGGTGTTAGAGTAGGTATTTACCTTAGCTCATGTTCACCTAGGTACATTATTGTATTTATCCTCACCCACTTATGTGTGTGGATATTTCTTTTTATTTATTTAGATATTATGAGATATTATCTAGTTGTTAGGTATAGTTCTTTCCTTGATCTATGGTATTGACTAGTTCTTTCCTAGATCTATGGTATTGACTAGATCCTTGATGTCTAGTTCTCTCATAAATCTATGGACTTGACTAGTTCTTTGATGACTAGTTCTTTCCATGATTTATGGCTTGATCTACGACCTTGATTGGTTATTAGATTGTTATTCCTTGCCTATATAAGCAAGGCCCATTCTCATTGTATTTCATTGAGTTCCATAATAATATATGATATTGTTGCTCATTTGTTTGCAAAGGTTTATGTAAAGTTATTCTGGTGAATTACTTTCATCTTATTGATCATGGTGTTTGATTAGCATGTGTGTTCTTGTCTTGCTACGATCTGGTCATCATTCCTTTCAAATTCAACGTTGAAAGTCCTTGATTCTTCACGCCTAAGATATACGCATAGACTTACAAACAATATTTGTCAACATAATGAAAGTAAAGTGATTTTAAATTGTTTATTTTCATCACAAGATGAAATCTCTTCTCACAATGAAATTGCAAATTCCACAATACTAACACATGGATGATATCTTGTGTGATTCAAAGGGATTTCAACATAAGATTGCAATAGGAACAAGAAAAACTATTTGAAAACATTTTGAAATGAGACAAACACAATAATGCTCATGATCAACACAAATTCATTTCAAGGTTCATTAGATTCATCGATGGGGAGAGTGTCTTGAACAATCTCAGAGCTTGTAAATGGTTGTACACTTGTAACCATCTTGACGCGATTAAATCTAAAACACAGAAAATAAATAGGTTTCTCAAATGGTCTCTCGGAAAATGGTTTTTCTCAAACTTTCTCAAAAAAATTAACCCCCCCATGCAAGAGTATTCTCATTACATTTATACAATTTCACTCGCTCACTCATCCCAAATTTTCCCCCAAAATTCTAAATCTTCAAGAGAATATTCCTCTTTACAACATACCATTTAATCATGTTTATTCCCTTGAAAATATCTTACTTTCTATTGCTAGGTGGATAAATCATGAACTGATCACATTTCTCAGTTCCTCAACTATGATTGGGATGTCATGCCATAACTTTTGACACCTTTTTAATCATTCTTTTATTTTTTCGTGTAAGAAATTCCCTTTTTAATAATTCTCGGTGGCTCCTTATGGCTTGATCTGATAAGCAATCCTTTTCACCTTCGAGAATACACCTTGAGGAATAGATACTTGCATTTGTGCCTCTCAAAAATGAGCATCCTCGTATGGATTATACCACATATCCGTGTTGTGAGTCCGATTCGACCAAGTGTAAAGAGGAGCCAACGGAAGCCTCCACGTGTCTCCTTGGTGCAATGCAAAGGTGAAGTCCAGAGGTAGGTTCTCAAATGAGAATGATCCCTCCACGTGTTCGGATGTTGAGAGAGTTGCACCGGTCGCTGAAAATTCCGAACATGGGAAGGTCCAGCAAAAGCTTCCACGTGTGTTTTAGGCGCAACTTCAAAGATGAAGTCTAGAGGCGGGACCTCAAATGAGTGCAGAATCTCCACGTGCCCTTGGCCATTAAAAAGTCTCGGTATAAAGAGGAGTTAGCGGAAGCCTCCACATGTCTCTTCGGCACACTTTTGATATGGTGCTAAAAATCCTAGACCCTAAAAAAGCATGGGATCTCCACGTGTCTTGGCCTTAAAAGTTCTTGAAAATTTTTAAGAAGCAAAGTGGAAGGTGCCATGTGCCTAGGGTCCGAGAAAGTTACATCAAACGCTTGAAAAGTCTAAGTATGGGAAGATCCAGTAGAAACCTCCACATGTCTCTTTGACACTCTTTCAAAAGTAAAATTCAGGGGCAGGTCCCCAAATAGGCGCAAGCCCTCCACGTGGACAAGATTTGAGTTGAAGTGGGCCAGGGGTGCTTTTCACATTTTATATCACTTAAAGAAATTGTGCATTTTTGGACAATTTGGCCCGCCCATCCACTTTTGATATAGGCTTTACACATGGATTTCCTGGGCATCGACGGGGCTATGGATTACTTTATGAATTTCATTCTTTTTCAAAACAAAGCCGAGAATCTCAAAATTCCTGGCGACCCGCCTCCCCGCTTTTAACTTTCGATGTGGGCATTAGTGGGGCCACGCTTCACTTTTATACTTTATTCCTTTTTCATAATAAAGCTAAAAGTTCCAAACACCTCCGGCGACCTGCCTTCCCACTTTGACTTTTCAATGTTGACTCAAACATGTGACATTATTTGGTCCCTAACGGAATCGCGGCTCATTTTATAACTTTGCTCCTTTTCACAAAAATCCAAAATTTTCAAATCACCTCCAGTGACCCACCTCTCTACCTTTGACTTTTCAAACCACCACGTGTCCTTTTCAGGCCTTAGGCATTCCTTTTATATCTTCATTCCTTTTGTCATAATGCCTCAAAACATAAAAAGGGCTTGCTTTCCCACAACCATTTGATTTATGACAAGTGTACATCTTCAGAGTAAAAGTAAGAATTTTGCTTCGTTGCTTCACATTGTTAAATAGTGAATTAGAAACTATCGGGCCACGGCACCAATTTGACATTTTTACAATTGTGAAAAAAGTGACAAGTTCACCAAATAGACCCGCGTTTCACATCTAATTAAAGATGACCACGTATCCACGGATGTTGGGATAGGATTTATAGAGGAGACACAATCGTGGAAGACACCCAATAACAAAATTTTTCCCCACGGAGAGAAGACTGTAAATAAAACCAAGACTCAATGTGATCCATGACCCAAGGAAAGTACTAACAACGGCATCCTGGTGAAGGAAAATAATTTCACACATCCATACAGGGAGACAGAAAATACTTCTAACCAGGAAGGCTGAGAAATTTTGAGCAAACAGAGTGAGATTAAATTGAGCACCAACAATAGGTAATGGCGAGAGTTTGGTGGTGACAAAAACTAAGGCTAAGTAGAGTTTTTCGGCATGGGTGTATCTATTTTCATAGTCCAGAAGGGTATGGCTTATGTAATAAACCGCTTGCTCTTTGTGTTTCTCGTCGCGATGAGTGAGCATGGCACCTAAAGAATGGTCAGTGGCAGAAATATATAGGTAAAAGGGTTGGTCATCCTTAGGAGGAATGAGCACTAGTGGTTGAAGAAGGTATTGTTTTAAGGCTTCAAAGGCTTTATGGCATTCATCATCCCATTTGAATGAAATGTCCTTCTTAAGAAGATGATGAAATGGTTGACAATGGTTGGAAAGCTACGAGATAAAATGATGAATGGATTGCAACTTACCTTGTAGGCTTTAAAGTTGATGGAGATTAGTAGGCGGAGGCATTTCTATAATAGCATTTACTTTAGCAAGATCAACTTCTATGCCACACAAATAAATGATGAAACCAATGATTTTTCCTGAAAGTACCGCAAAGACACTCTTCTTTGGTTGAAGATGAACACAAAACTTGATGAGGCGGTCATGTTAGGTTATAAGAGATAAAATATGCGGAATAATCCCTCATAGAATCGCAACAGTAGAGAAACTAATATGTAGAAAATATTACAGATCTCAAATAAAAGTGCAAAATAAAATAACACAACACAAAGAGACAATATTTAACGTGGTTCACCCAATTTGGGCTACGTCCACCAAGAATCACTTGCTCAGATTTTATTACAAGCCACCACTCTCTTAATACAATACCCAGATTTGTTTGGAGCTATGCTCAACAAACTCTACAAAATTCACACCCAAATTCAAAGCACATCTGCAATGTTTTTCATACTTCTATCATATGCATAAAACCATATAAATAGACAATTGCTTAAGCAATTTTACAAAACTATGGGTATCAAAACCATGGGAAAAACCGTCCCATAAACCTATGGGTCAAAATCCTGCCCATATGAGAAAATCATGTTTCTGATATATCGGGCACGTTTTAAGGCCCAAAAAAATTCGGGGTTGCGCCCGAACCCAGTGTGAGGATACATGAAAAGTGTATAGTATTCAACGCTTTCACACATGAAAATAGGCTCCACAACCTAACAATATCCCACTTTGAGACTAGTTTTCCTCTGAGAAAGCTTCTCAACCCTTCACTAGTTTTCGTGAAGACCAACGAAAGTTGAACACAACTTCAGTTTTTCCTTGTGACCACCTTGCTCATCATGTCTATAGGATTCTGACTGGTATGGATCTTCTCTAGATTCAAATTCTCTTCCTCCAAAGTTGTCCTGATGAAATGGTACCTTAACTGTATATGCTTTGTCCTAGAGTGGAAAGCAGAGTTCTTAGCTAGGTGTATAGCACTCTGACTATCACTATGTAGCTTTCCTTCCTCCTGCTTATGCCCCAACTCCTCAAGAAATTGTTGTAACCAAATCATTTCTTTTCTTGCCTCTATGGCAGCAACATACTTAACCTCTGTGGTTGACAAAGCCACCAAATTCTATAGTCATGAAATCCAGCTCACTGTTTTCCCACCTACAGTGTAAACATAAGCTATCGTGCTCCTTCATTGTTGTCTACATCTCCAACCATATCTCGAATCTACATAACCACACAAAGTGGTGTCGATCTTCAGTAGCACAAAATCGTCCCCATGGTCCCTCTCGAAATACCAAAGGATCCACTTTATTGCCTGTCAGTGATCTCTACCTGGATCACTCATAAATCTACTCACCACTCCCACTGCATGGGAAATATCAGGCCTGGTACACACCATGGCATACATCAAACTACCAATTGTCTATGAGTAAGGTACCTTGGAAATTTTCTTTCTCTCCTACTCTGTCTTGGGACACTGCTCCTTTGATAACTTGAAATAGCCTACCAAAGGAGTCCCAACCGGTTTAGCATCCTGCATATTAAACCTCTCCAAGAATTTCTTAATGTACTCTTCCTGAGATACATTCAGCTTCCGTTCATTCCTATCTTAAGATATCCTCATACCAAGGATTTTTTTGGCTGCCCCCAAATCTTTCATAGCAAAGGATTCACTTAGTTTCTTCTTGAGTACTTTTATTTCCTGCATGTTTTTACCTGCAACCAACATGTCATCCACATACAGACATAGGATAATATAACTACCATCCTCAAATTTCTTTGTATACACGCAATGGTCAAAATGACATCTAATATAACCTTGCTCCATCATGAAGCTATCAAATTTCTTATACCATTGACGTGGAGCTTGTTTCAAGCCATACAAGCTCTTCTTCAGTTTGCACACCATCTCCTCTTTACCTTTGACTTCATAGCCCTCTGGTTATTGCATATATAGTTCCTCCTCCAAATCACCATGGAGAAATGCAGTCTTTACATCAAGTTTTTTTAAGTGCAAGTCTTTTCAGCAACAACTATTCCTAGAATGTTCTAATAGAATTCATTTTTACTACGGAGAAAAATCTCATCAAAAGCTATACCTTTTTTTCTTTGTAAACCCTCGACCACCAACCGGCCTCATATCTTTTCTTGCCTCCTTCCTCTTTGACTCTAAACACCCACTTGTTCTATAATGCTCTTTTTCCTTCTAGGCTAGCTTCACTAAATCCCATGTCTCGGTTCTCCATGAGAGCCTTATGCTCCTCATCCAGATTCCATGGATTTCTCCCACTTCTTCCTAGAATCTATCTACATTACTTCATCAAAACTCTCTGGCTCTCCACTATCGGTGAGTAATAAATAATAAAGAGAAGGAGAAAAACGTTCGTGTTCTCTTCTTACCCTAGAAGACCTCCTCAATATAGGAGTTTGGGGTTCTGTTGAGGAGGTTCTGAATCGATTCATGTGTCACTTTTCCATCCAAAAGATCCTTTACCGCTACATATTCTTTCTTAGATTCTTCCTGTTTTCCCCGCAATCGCTGCTTATACATGACTTTCTCATTAAAGACCACATCCCTAGATCAAATGATTTTCTTTTCCTTAGTACTCTAACATTTATATCCAAAGTCATCACCACCATAACCAATGAAAGTGCATTTTTTTGACTTAGCCTCTAGCTTGGTCCTATCATCCTTGTCTATATGAACAAACACCTCGCATCCAAAGACTCTAAGAAATGAATAATCAACTTTCTTACCATACCAAGCCTCCTCAAGTATGCCTCCATCCAAGGCACTTGAGGGTCCTCTGTTTATCAAGTACATAGTTGTGCTCACCACTTCTGCCCAAAAAGAAAGAGGTAGTCCTGCATGTAACCTCATGCTTCTAAAGACGTTCCATTATTGTTCTATTCATCCTTTCGATACCCCATTCTACTTGTGGAGTTCTGGAACCATCTTTTTCCCGTGGATTCCATTCTTAGAGTAGTAATCATCAAATTCATTCTTGTAATACTCCCCTCTATTAACCGACTTCGAGACATTTTAGCTTAAGACTGTTTCATTCTCTACCAAGGCTTTCCATTTAACAAAATTTTCAAATACATCATATTTGTTTCTAATACAATAAACCCAAACTTTCCTTGTTATATCATCAATAAAAGTAACATAATAACTTGAACCCCGAAGAGATGATACAGCCGGCCCCACACATCATAATGTACCAACTCTAACTTACTCTCTTTCTTTGTAGGTCCAACCTTGAAAAACCTTACTCGCTTTTTTTTCCAATATATGCAGTCCTCACACAACTCCAAACTTGTTTCTGTATATCTAGGCAAATCCTTCTTTATAATCTCCATGCCCTTATGGCTCAAATGACCGAGCCTATAGTGCCACAATGTTGTATCTACTTCTGAAGCCATAAGATTACAAACATTAGTGCTATAAGTGGTTAAATACAAGGTTCCGACCTTCTTACCTCTTGCCACCACAAGAGCACCCTTGGTAACCTTTGAAGATTCCTCTGTAAATATCACAGTATAACCATCACTTCCCAACTGCCTTGCCGATATCAAATTTTGTCTTAATGTAGGCACATATCGACATCCTTCAATAGCCAAGTATTCCCATTCTACATCTTAACACAAAAGAACCTTTTCCAACTATGCTCCAAGGCTCATCATCACCAAGAAAAACATTCCCAAAATCTCCTTGAACATAATCAACAAAATAATGACTATGTGGAGAAGCATGGAAAGAAGCCCCGAATCTAAAACGCAAGACTCAATAATATTGTGCAAGGAAAGAATCAAAGCATCCCGACATACATTACCCATTGCCACATTTACCTCCTTGTTTTCTTCATGTTGTTTCTTCTTATCCCGAAGCTCCCAACAGTCCTTCTTTGCATGCCCGAATTTCCACAAGCACAAAGATACTATCTTGCTTTTGGATTTTGACCTTGCCGATCCTTTGATTTTCCACGGTTCCTCTATTCTTCTGTCTCCCTCTAGTTTCAATCACAAAGCATTCCTCAAGTAAAAGATTCACGAGCTTTTTCTTTGCATTTCCTCACTTAGAATCACCCTACAACATCCTCAAACTTCAACTTTGAGTTAGCAGGAACTGAGTTGCTTACCACCATTACAATGCTATTCCAACTCTCAGGTAAAGAGCACAAAATAATAAAGCCCTAACTTCTTCATCAAATTCTATTGTAACCAAAGCTAGCATATTTACAACCATATTAAAATCATTTAGATGATCTGACTACTGAACCATTCTCAAACATCTTCATATTAAACAAATTTTTCATTAAAAATATCTTATTAGAGGTAGAGGGTTTTCATAAAACCTCCCTAATACATCCATCAGTTCTTTTGTAGTCTTTTCTTTTGAAACATTAAATAATACCGAAGATGCAAGACATAACCGGATTGTCCCAAGTGCCTTCCTATCTAGCAAATCACATTCCGCATCTATCATGCTCGAGGGTTTGTTCACCTTCTCAGACAGCGGAGTATAAAGATCCTTCTGATAAAGTTAATCTTCCATCTGCATCTTCCAAAGACTGAAATTCTACCCATTGAATTTATCAACCCTAGATCTTCCATCATCTGTCATAGCTCCCACTCAAGATAAAACTTTCCCTGTGATTCAACACTTCAGCAAACCAAACTAGGCTCGATAACAATTGTTAGGTTATAAGGGATAAAATATGTGGAATAATCCCTCACGTAATCATAAAAGTAGAAACTAATATGCAAAAAATATTACGAGATCTCAAATAAAAGTGCGAATAAAATAACACAACACAAAGAGACAATGTATTTAACGTGGTTCACCCAATTTCGCTACGTCCACCAAGAATCACTTGCTCATATTTTATTACAAGCCGCCACTCTCTCAATACAATACACAGATCTATTTGGAGCTATGCTCAACAAACTCTACAGAATTCACACCTAAATTCAAAGCACATCTGCAATGTTTTTCATACTTATATCATATGCATAAAACCATATAAATAGACAACTACTTAAGTAGTTTTACAAAATTGTGGGTATCAAAACCATGGACAAAAACTGTCCCATAAACCTATGGGTCAAAATCCCCTTATATGAGAAAATCATGTTTCCCGAATATATCGGGCATATTTTAAGGCCCAAAAAAAATTAAGGGGTTGCACTCCCCAAACCCTGCTACTGGGGTTTCCGCCTGCCCGACCCCAACCCCAACAAGGATACATGAAAAATGTATGGTACTCTTAGTTTACAGCCTTGAACACTTTCACACATGAAAACATGCTCCACAACCTAACAGTCAAAGATGACCTTAAGGACGGTCAAGTGTTCATTTCTCGATGTTTGTATTTGGTAAGAATATCATCTACATAATCTTCTAATATGTGATGCATGATGTCATGGAAGATGTAAGTCATGGCTTATTGGTATGTAGCGCCAATGTTTTTAAGGCTAGAAGGCATGACTTGATAGTAGAAGGTCCCCCAAGGGGTGATGAAGGCAATCTTGTGTTTATCTTCTAGAGTAAGTAATATTTGATTGTAACCCAAGAAACCATCCATGAGTGATAGCATTTCATGGCCAATGGTGAGATCAACTAGTTGGTCAATGCCTGGTAGGGGAAATCATCTTTGGGACAAGTTAGGTTGAGGTCACGGAAGTCTATGCAAATGTGGAGTCCCCCTATCACCTTTGTGATAGGAATGATGTTATAAATCCATTGGGGATATTCAATGGGTAGGATGAAGGAAATTGAGAGAAGGCACTTGAAGCTCTTCTTTGACCAAAAGAGAAATGCGAGGATGCATTTTCCATAGCTTTTGTTTGATGGGTTTGGCATCAGGAATGGTTATGATATTGTGGACCATGATTTTGGGTCAAAACCACGCATATCAAAGATAAGACTAGGCAAAAGCGATGTTATGGTCCCAAGTAAAGATGCAAAAAGCTTCTGCTCAAGAAGGTAGCATCTAAAGATTGGCCTATCTTTAGAAAATTCAGTCGTCTTGAGTGTTAATGTTGATTTCAATGGTCAATTTGTTCAACATGGTTTGTGTCTTAGAAGGTAAAGATCGGTGAAATATAAGATTCTTCCATACCAAGGTAGGCAAGGATGGAATCATCGTCCCGACATTAAATGACATTAATAGAAGGTGTATCGTCATCGACCATGTCAGGATACAGGAATGGGAGAGAAGAGGAAGCCTCTCCATCGTGTTAATAGGTTAGAGGTCCCAGGGAAAAAAAATTATGAAAAAAAAATTAGGAGGAATAGATTCAAGATCTATGGACTCTGTGGGTGAAGATGGTGACATGGGTGAATGAGGTGGAGAAGGTTTTCTTCCTTAATGAGGTCGACGCGAGCCTTCTTGGGAGGTGGTGCGTCAAATCCAATGCCACTATGGTCATTGTGTTTATGGGTGGTACAGAGATGATAGTATGGCGGGCATTTTCATAAAAATCAAAGCCAAAGCCTTTCCATGTGCAACGGTGAAGGAAAGTGTGAGTGAAGCGGCGGTTAGTAAGGGAGTGTAAGTTAGATGAAAATGATCATGTTTGGGATGGAGGTTTGAGTGAATATGTGGCAATATCAAGTCCCCCATACGTTAGATTAGTGTGAAGGTGGGGAAGACCATAAGGAAAAACCTCACCTATGCTGTAGTCATAACTAGGGTGTTGACATAGGTTCCCATACTCTTGCAAGGTGAGGAATGTGTCAATATTGTATAGGCATACTCTCCCAAAAACACCTTCTAAGGGATCAATAGTTGATATGTGGGTAGCGAGGATAGACAACTTGCTAGATGATTGGGAAGTAGGTGAGTTAGTCAGTAGAGGCTACGGTGGCGTAGGAATAACGGGGTTAGAAGTGGGAGAGGCGGTGGCACTTGGTGGATGGGCTTGTGGGTGAAGGTAAAGTGGGGTTAGTGATGATGCCTTGACTAGTACATGTACATAATTGGGTTGGTACAACATGTTACAGGTCTTGAATGGTGACAGTCGATGGGGATGGTGTAATTATGTCCTTCATGCTCGAATTTCACACAATGGTGTAAAGTTGAAGGGACACAACCCATTACGTGAATCCGTGGTCTGCCGAGAAGCAAGAGGTTATATTGTAACTCCTCCTCTAAGATGTAGAATAGTTATGAGACAATGCGAGGTCCTACATGAACATGAAGGATAATAATGCCAGGGTAGAGGTGATGTCGTCATTAAAGGAGTGTAGCATAATTGGGTTATTATGCATACATATAGAAGGAATATGCATTTGATTGTATGCGAGGGAGGAGATGATGTTAATGCTAACACCACCATTGATCATGACGCATCATACGTGTATGTTATCGATATAGATAGAAATGAATAGGGCAGGATCAAGTTCATCTCGATCAAGAGGTACAATCTCCTCTTCGAGAGGCGGACAGTGACAACATGAGGAGGAGTCGTGGGGGTAGAAGGAGGAGCTGATTTTTTTAGCGAGGCCACATGGTGAGGGGTAATAATCGAGGCCACTGGTTTGGGGTCATTGGGTAAAACTTCAATGGATTGTAAAACCTCGATAAGGGCTTGTCTGTGGGATTCGAAGTCTGGATGAGATTATATAACAAAATCTTTAAAGGAGATTGATGTAATTGTTTTATCATTATGCAATGGGTGACCCCATCGGATATAGGGTATGTAGGTCCGCGGATGGTGATTTTGGGAGTGGGTGCAGATGATATATTGGGTATAGGGTTGGTTGATGGGCTAGTTTATTTTTCTTTGCCTTTGTCTTTTTGAGCATGGGTAACAACGTGAACCATGTTAATCTGAGGGGAGGTGGATGGAGAGGGTGTTTCATGAAAGGTATAATGGCATGAGGGGAAAAATCCTAGTGGTTGTGTAGAGACACCAAAATTGTGTCTTACGACCCCTTGTGACCCGCATCTCATTTCGCAACCTAACCTCATTACCTAAACCTTACACAAGTATTTATTAATTGCCTTGTAATTGATAAATCTACACCACCTTACCTACCACCTCACTTTGCCACTTCATCATGACCTAGCCCTAACCCTAAAACTAACCTAATTAGGACCCATGACTTGGTCTAGACTCACATCCATAACTAATGCCTCCTTACTCGCACCCAAAGCCGACATTCTAGCCACCTGACCAAGCCCGCAACTGATCTCTCGGGAGAAAAGCAGGGAAGGTGGGCTATTTTACTAAAAATAGCCTACTTTTTCCTAACCGATGCTTCGGTTCTACTCGACCACCGCTTGCTACGCAACCGCCATCCGCCATCGGTTCCTCTGTAAATGGGCTTCCCAAACCAAAACAACGGATCGGAATTTCATTTTTGGAGATCAATCGAAGGATTTTTAATCAAAGGAGAGTCCAAAGCGATCGGCAGAGTCCAGAACTATTTTTGACCAAACAGAGACGAGTAAAGAAACCAGAAGAGTTGGCGTGAAAGGAGATCAACTTGCACCTTCATCAAAAAAAAAAAAAAACCAGTAAGTTATATCTTGCATGTCCTCCATTATAACATTTCTTGTGCTTTTGGAATTGTAATCTTCCCAAATCCGTTCCTGAACCCATTATCTAACGTACCATTGCCTCTAACCATCATTCCTTAGCTTCTAACCATCCCATTTCTCAATACTATCCAAAAACCAGCCATTACAAATACCACAACCAGCCCAGAAAATCCTAGAACCAACCGGTATCGGTTATCAGTGACCGCCATCGGTTATAGATAACCGGCATCGGTTCCTTTGATCAAAACCAAGAAAAACAGCCTTTTCCCTACCCAGTTCCACGAAACAATTTAATTGGTACTCTACAGTATTTTGTGTTAATTCATATTAGCAGGGGAACTGACCACCTTCGAAAGGAAGTTTCATACTTCCTGGGCCCAAGGCAGTTCCCTCATTTATTATCTAATCAAAATCTTGTGGTCTTGTGTTCTTATTTGCAGTAGTCCTTCCAAGACAAAAGGAGTTCTTCGCAGTCAGCCTGATCTTTCTCTACGGTACGCGCACATCATCTCGACATTCTACAGGTATTCCTCCTAACCCTAACCTTATCTGTTTCTATAAGGAACGAAGCATTTCCGAGTTCAACATTTTGGCACGCCCGGTGGGACCCATTTTGGGTTTTTCTTTATTTCTTGCTTGCTTTTATTATAGGGAGCATACTTGCTGTTTTCTTCTTCTAAGAGATATTCACAGGGTATTTTATTATTCTGGTAAAAGAACTTGCTTTGTTTTTGCATCTTGCATTAGTAAAAGTCATCTCTTTTGCTTCATCGAATATCACTTTCGATTTGGGTTTTAAAACACATGCATTACATTCCTGCCTGTTGTTTTTCAATTCTAGTGAACATAGATTAAGTAACAGGTCGTACACGTGGGGGTGATATCCACGGTATTGACAGGAAATTAACCTTAGTTTCACTGCACAACATATACTGAATCACTTCACAATTAACACAACATCTCAAACATCCCCCCTTTTCCGCGGTATTCCTCCGCCCGATTGAGGTAACCTTATAAGCCAAAACAAACTTGATATTTCCCCTAAGTCTTGTTGTTTAGGATTCTGACATCATTCTACGTCTAAAGGCATAAGCCCACAATAATTAAAATTAACCCTAAGGTTAATCTCTGCATTTGCGTGTGCCTCTTGCTTGTTTTCAAATCCTGTTTTCTCTGTCATACTTTGTCTTCTGTGATCAATAAGTTGTTAAATTACTCAACGTTGCTAAAAATCAAATTAGCAACCCCTTTGTATCTTCTTATTCTAGATTTTTGACACCGGCATCGGTTAAGGGACCGACGTCGTTTTCCCTGTGACCGACACCGGTTACAAAACCGATATCGGTTACTGTCTCTCTCAGCCCCTGACGAACCAGCAACTTGCCAAATTCACCATTCTAAGGTTGTTTTTGTCCTTGATAGATTGAAACTTTCCTGTGTGTTCTGGTCTATGGTTGTCATCACTCGGAAGCAAGCCGCCATGGTTTCACACGCTTGCTCTGTTTCTTTGCCCTCGATCACCCCTTCACATTCTATAGAAACCCTACGGACACCAAGTGAGATCCCCCAAATTCCTGTAGGAGACAAGGACTTTGCCAAATTTCTGGATGCTAATCCCAGCGCTGTACAATACTATTTGTCTCATACCCCTGACCGTACGCCTGATGGTCAGCTCCTTATGGGCATGCCTATTAGTATAGCTGCTCATTTAGCTCCTACTCCTCCTGATAACAATACCTTACTTCCTGCATCGCTAGCCCCGTCTCCCAATCCGACAGCGGCAGAGGTTCATACGACCCCGATTAGCTTTCCTTTTGTTAATCTTGGACCCCACGTATCGCCACCACCAACTGCCCCTATCTCGTCTCTCTTTCAGACCACTCCATTCATGACTTACTCTCTGCCACCTATTCAAACGAGCTTTCCTTCTCAAGCTCCGCCTACCTTTTCATTCCCATACACGTATCCAGTAACCTCAACACCTTATATGGGACATCCCTATTCTGTGGCACCATCACCTCATCCAACCACAGATTTCATCAAGCAAATGATGGACAAAATGCAAAACCTGGAGGCTTCCGTTTCAGGAAGTCGTAGCGCCTTGACATACGAGCAAGTTTGTCGGGAGCCCATTCACCCTTCTGTCCCCCTTCATTCATATCCTTCTCAATGGGAGTTGCCAAAGCTTACTCGTTTTAACAGTAAAGAGGATCCTCAACAACACTTGCGATCATTTAGACATGCTTGTTATTTGATTGCCCATGATGATGCCTTGTTACTCCGCACCTTTCCCATGTCCTTATCAGACTGCGCTTGAGTGGTACAAAGGTGCTTTAACCCAAAGACTCAATCTTTTCTTTTAACCAACTAGCCCAATCTTTCTTGGATCATTTCTCCATTAACATTGCCAAGAAAGTATCTATCACTGACCTCTATGCCATCCGACAATTCGAAGACGAATCTATCGCAGATTTCGTTGGACGATGGCGGGGCCTTATCAACCAACTTACGTATGCCTTGCCTCAAACCGAACTTATCAAACTCTTTACGCGGGCATGCACTAAGCACATCTCCCCTACCCTCCAAATTCAAACTTTCCGTACATTCGACGAGGCCTTTACTATGGCTCGAAAATTAGAAATTCGAGCCTTAGAGGAAGAGAAATTGCGGTTGCGCAACAAGAACTCCACTTTCCGAACTCCTGATTCTACCAATAAACCAAATACCACCACTCCTCACGCGTCAACCTCTTCTAAATCAAAAGGAGCTGTCCACGCGGTGATGGTCAAATCCCAACCACCGTCCAATACTCCACCAAAAACCACCTATAAATACAAAGCTGAGCCCACCAATTACACTCCCTTGGGAGAAACTTATGGCATCATCCTAGAGAAATTGCTCAAAGCTGGGGCTATCACCTTGCCCCCTGTTAAACCTCACTCTGGGTTTGACTCCACCCGCGCAATACCTTCCTGGTACAAAGAAAATGACTTTTGTAACTTTCACCGCGTAAAAGGACATAGTCATGAAAACTGCAAGATGTTGAAAAACATAGTGCAGGAAATGGTTGATGCAGGGGATATAACACTCGATAATCCTAACGCCCCTGCTAACCGAAATCTGAAAATTTTCAACAAGCCATTCCCGAATCACTCGTCCAGCAGCAACGTAAACCAAGATATCTTAGCTGAGGAGAGTGTTCATGAGATCCATGCAGTATTCGATACCCAGCCAAAAGCCTCTATCGAGAAAATTTTGAATCAAGCCTCTTCACTAACACAGGAGCCCGAACCTCCTTTACCACCATCAAGCCAAAGCGAAATCATTCCTTTACCCATAGAAGAGTTAGCTGCCCAGGCTTCCCTTCCCATTAATGAGTCTTCTTACACCACATCCCTACAAGACTGCGAGCGGATGTTGTCTAATCTATCCATTTCCCAGACGTCTCCTTCTACCACTCTTGCCGCACAAGAGGAGGGTACGCCACTCCTTTTGACATCCTTAGATGAGAAATCTCTCGCACCGACATCATTAAATTCTTTAGTCATGACAGACCCCCTCCAACATGCCCTTCTGCCTATTAGTCCCTCATCACCTAAATCTTTTCAACAACCCGTCGACCTCTTAGCATCTACTGATACAGTGCCTCATCCGCCTCCTGTGTCACACCCGCAATGGATTGGAATTACAACTCACTTTTCCTCTGTACCAAAATTACAAATTACACCTGGAGACTGTCATTCCACAGAAGATAGACAGGCCCTATGGGAACGTTTGAGTACTCCTGTTTCTACTCAAATGCAAATGACTGATCCCGATGTCTCCACCATCTACCCGAAGTGCTTACAGAAGCTTAAAATGCCCCTGTTCTCGCCTTCACCCCCCTCACCTCTACCAAATTCCCCGTCCACTTCTATCAACTTAACCAGATCTTCCCCTACGCTTGGGACCTCACCAATGCCCAGTCTGACACACCCGCCTAAGCGACTCGATTTATCCCAAAATAAACCCGCCCCGCCACCTAGGAGACAAACGCAATCCGGGCCTCTATCAAAACCCTCATCTTCACACCCACCTTCCATATTGGGACCTCATCCCTCCACCTTACATCAATATATCATACCTCCTTTGTTTTCTGCAAAACGACCTACGCCTTTTACACCTATACAGAGATCAAAGGGTATCACAACATCGTTACCCCGCATATCCGGTCCACCTATCAACCCTAAACCAATCCCATCATCAAGGGATTTATTTTCTGTCACTCCCCTTTCTCCGTGGTTGTTTCCCGCTACCATGCCATCTGTAGCCTCATCATCTAACCAGCTGAACGTAACTTGTCCAAAGAAACCTCGCGCATGATGGCCCAATGCGCCGCAGATATGTGTGGCCTCATCCGACTCAATAGTGGAGGCATCCTATCACGCATCGTCAACTGCTGACGTGCCTGCAAAATCAACCCACATTCTTAGACCCACTCGTTCTAATAACATCTACTTTACCATCTACCCCCTTTTTTTGTAACACCCAAAATCTAACCCCACCCCAACACGCTACCTTACCCACCCGAAACCCAACCTAAAAACCCTAAACCCCATCCTAAACCCAACCCATACCCCGGCTCTCTACCTACCCAGCCCAACTCAACCCAACCCAACACAACCCACCCCACCAAGTCACCCTATCCACCTTCAAACCCTATCAACCCAACCCCACACAACCCACCCCACCAAGCCACCCTACCCACTTTCAAACCCTATCAACCCAACACCCTAAACCCCACCCATACCCCGACTCTCTACCTACCCAACCCAACACAACCCACCCCACCAAGTCACCCTACCCACTTTCAAACCCTATCAACCCAACACCCTAAACCCCACCCATACCCCGACTCTCTACCTACCCAACCCAACACAACCCACCCCACCAAGTCACCCTATCCACCTTCAAACCAACACCATACACCCTAAAAACCACTCCCAACCCAACCCAACACCCCAACACCATACACCCCAAAACCCAACCCAAAACCCACCCACAACCCAAAACAAACAAACCATCCCCTACCCAACCCAACACAACCCACCCCACCAAGCCACCCTACCCACTTTCAAACCCTATCAACCCAACACCCTAAACCCCACCCATACCCCGACTCTCTACCTACCCAACCCAACACAACCCACCCCACCAAGTCACCCTATCCACCTTCAAACCAACACCATACACCCTAAAACCACTCCCAACCCAACCCAACACCCCAACACCATACACCCCAAAACCCAACCCAAAACCCACCCACAACCCAAAACAAACAAACCATCCCCAACCCAACCCCACACCCACCCCCAACCCAACCCAACCCCTACATAAACCCACAACCGGCGCCGGTCGATACATCACCGACGCCGGTCACCAACAATGTACCCTTTCCTAAACTTTAGCGACCGATGCCGGTCGCTTAGTGACCGACATCGGTCACTGTTCTCTCCCGGAGCCGAACCCCCGCGCGGCCCCCAAACTCATTTTTTTACCTATTTCTACCCATTCACCCACCCAAAAACCCTAAAATTTTACACACCTAAATTACCTTAGCCTATCTAACCTATCTACCCTCTCCCTTTCTCAAATTACCTCCATTTACCCATTATTTCCTACAAAATACAAATTCCTACCCAAATCCCAAAAACACCATAAATCAACCAAATCACCAAATTAAAGAGTTTAGAACCTACCGGTACGACGACACGTCGTCGTGGTGGGATGGGTGGTGGCGGTCCAGCTGGTCCAGCCCCTCCCGCTCCTCCTGCCTGTGCCATGGCTCCAATCCTGATCTGCTGGGTCCCCGGTCAATCACCTGCTGCCTCCTCAACTATTCGGGCCCACTATCAACTCTCTCCGCCAATCAAATAGCTCCACCTCACTCAATACCCCTCCAAATCAACTCTCCACGTCAGACAAGTCAATTTTGGATTACAAATAACAAAAGTGACAATGACAGGCCGTATGTTTCTTTTTATAGGTATTTCGACCTACACCGATGTCGGTTTCCTTTCTGCCCTAGGAAACCGGTATCGGTCCCTTAACCGATATCGGTCATGATGAATCGACGTCGGTCTGATACCCCTTTTACCCCATTCTTTGCCGTTCCTTATTCCTTGCCTCTTTTTCACCAATATCGCCTCTGTCCGGCCCAACCCAAGGCCTCGCCCTACCAATTGGCCCGACCTAAGGCCTCAACCTACCATTTGGCCCGACCCAAGGCCTCGCCCCACTTATTTGGCCCGACCCAAGGCCTCGCCCCACTTATTTGGCCCGACCCAAGGCCTCAACCTACCTATTTGGCCCGACCCAAGGCCTCGCCCCACTTATTTGGCCCGACCCAAGGCCTCGCCCTACCTATTTGGCCCGACCCAAGGCCTCAACCTACCTAATTGGCCCGACCCAAGGCCTCGCCCTACCAATTGGCCCGACCCAAGGCCTCAACCTACTTATTTGGCCCGACCCAAGGCCTCGCCTCTACCACCGCCCGACCCAAGGCCTCAACCTACCTATTGGCCCGACCCAAGGCCTCGCCCTACCAATTGGCCCGACCCAAGGCCTCAACCTACCTATTTGGCCCGACCCAAGGCCTCGCCCTACCAATTGGCCCGACCCAAGGCCTCAACCTACCTAATTGGCCCGACCCAAGGCCTCGCCCTACCAATTGGCCCGACCCAAGGCCTCAACCTACCTATTTGGCCCGACCCAAGGCCTCGCCCTACCAATTGGCCCGACCCAAGGCCTCAACCTACCTATTTGGCCCGACCCAAGGCCTCGCCCCACTTATTTGGCCCGACCCAAGGCCTCGCCCTACCAATTGGCCCGACCCAAGGCCTCAACCTACCTAATTGGCCCGACCCAAGGCCTCGCCCTACCAATTGGCCCGACCCAAGGCCTCAACCCACTTATTTGGGCTGACCCATGGCCACCACCCAACAACTTGGCCCGACCCAAGGCCGCATCACTTCCATACTATACCCACAATCACCGTTTTATTTTATCCATCCATCCTGTACCTTGTGTTTCATCGAGCTCACTTGTTCGTGTTTTAGCATGATTAGGGTCCTTGACTTGATCTGTCGACCAACTTTGCCTAGACCTAGACCGTGACGTTTATCTCAACCAAACCAACCATTTTAGTACTGCCAACATGCCTAAACGTTCTCGTACCTTTACCTGTTATATACCCTGGAGCTACTTCCTATGCCTTGGATACCAGGATTATATCACCCTTGTTTGGATAAACTATCGACCTTTGCCTATACATTGCTGGTTTGCTAGTCAAATCATGTACCCTAGTCGTACTATTGCATTTCAACATGCGTCTGCTTCCTTGGACCTACCGCACCACCTTACCATCCTCTCTACAACATTTACCTTTTATCAACCCTATCCCTGATTTCCCGTTCGCTCAATCTGTGCTAGATTTGAGGGGGATTACCTATATCCTTAACATGAGAAACCACTTCATATTATTGTCCGCGCAGCTTTACAGAACAAGCTACACGACAATAAGGGGCTAATGTAGACACCAAAATTGTGTCTTACGACCCCTTGTGACCCGCATCTCATTTCGCAACCTAACCTCATTACCTAAACCTTACACAAGTATTTATTAATTGCCTTGTAATTGATAAATCTACACCACCTTACCTACCACCTCACTTTGCCACTTCATCATGACCTAGCCCTAACCCTAAAACTAACCTAATTAGGACCCATGACTTGGTCTAGACTCACATCCATAACTAATGCCTCCTTACTCGCACCCAAAGCCGACATTCTAGCCACCTGACCAAGCCCGCAACTGATCTCTCGGGAGAAAAGCAGGGAAGGTGGGCTATTTTACTAAAAATAGCCTACTTTTTCCTAACCGATGCTTGTTCTACTCGGACCGCCGTCGGTTACGCAACCGCCATCGGTTCCCTGTAAATGGGCTTCCCAAACCAAAACAACGGATCGGAATTTCATTTTTGGAGATCAGTCGAAGGATTTTTAATCAAAGGAGAGTCCAAAGCGATCGGCAGAGTCCAGAACTATTTTTGACCAAACAGAGACGAGTAAAGAAACCAGAAGAGTTGGCAGCAAAGGAGATCAACTTGCACCTTCATCAAAAAAAAAAACCCAGTAAGTTATATCTTGCATGTCCTCCATTATAACATTTCTTGTGCTCTTGGAATTGTAATCTTCCCAAATCCGTTCCTGAACCCATTATCTAACGTACCATTGCCTCTAACCATCATTCCTTAGCTTCTAACCATCCCATTTCTCAATACTATCCAAAAACCAGCCATTACAAATACCACAACCAGCCCAGAAAATCCTAGAACCAACCGGTATCGGTTATCAGTGACCGCCATCGGTTATAGATAACCGGCATCGGTTCCTTTGATCAAAACCAAGAAAAACAGCCTTTTCCCTACCCAGTTCCACGAAACAATTTAATTGGTACTCTACAGTATTTTGTGTTAATTCATATTAGCAGGGGAACTGACCACCTTCGAAAGGAAGTTTCATACTTCCTGGGCCCAAGGCAGTTCCCTCATTTATTATCTAATCAAAATCTTGTGGTCTTGTGTTCTTATTTGCAGGTAGTCCTTCCAAGACAAAAAGGAGTTCTTCGCAGTCAGCCTGATCTTTCTCTACGGTACGCGCACATCATCTCGACATTCTACAGGGTATTCCTCCTAACCTAACCTTATCTGCATTTATAAGGAACGAAGCATTTCCGAGTGAAACAGGTTGATAAGATCCTCGTGAAATGAGTAGGGTGCATTGACATTTGGGTGGTGGTTTGGCCAACTCTCTAATACGAACCATGTTGATTTTGAATTTTGGAGGTGGGAAAAATGGTTGTGGGGTGGAGATATTGATCGTTGAATGAGTAAAGGGTGATGATGTATGGTGACATGGATGAGTGAGCATGATCCTCATCAAAAAGGTCGTCATCGTCAAAAAAATTTCACGAGGACAAATTTGAAGAACAACGGTCTTGAGCCTTACAATTTTAAACATCATGTCCTGGCACACGATGATAGGCTCAAATATTGGTTTCAAAAATCTTTTTGGTTTGGGTTCGAGAGGATCGTAAGGTCAAAGTGGTGGTAAGGTGATGACGAAAGTCTCTAAGAGATTGGTTAAAATGTTGGCGTAGGACCCTGCTCATGGATTGTAATGGGAGGTGAGTGTGGGTCAAGGAAAATTTTAGTGGCGAATATTCGTAATATGGCAAATATTCCATTTTTGAAAATTTTGAAAAGGCAAATTTTTTGGCACGGGTTAGTGACCTGTTTGCCTAAAAATTACACTTTAATTTTTTTTAGGGGTCGGCTTCGCTTACCCTTGGAAAATATCCCCTATATAAACCTAGATTATTTGCCAGGTAGAACACTTCTACTTCACATTTTTCAACAATATGATATATCCCGTATTATAGACGCGCGACAAGGGGGTAAGTTATTGACGCGCGACAAGGAGGGTTTGCAGACAAGGAGATACTATAGATATTGACGCATAGTAGACGCATGACAAAGATTTTGTTGACGAGCGACATGGATTTTTTTTTGATGAGCAAGAAGAGGGCAGAGGTTGTAGACGCGCGACAGGATATTTACTGTCGCACGTCAAAAAAATGTAGTGACGCGCGTCAACAAGCCTTAGTGACACTCGTCAACAGACCTTAGTGATGCGCATCAATAGACCTTAGTGACACACGTCAACAGCACCTTAGTGATGCGCATCACTAAGGTCCGCTGACGCACGCGTCACTAAGATCTCGCTGACGCTGCTGTCCACCGCATTTTTTGATGCGCGACAAGGAGGTACAACAGATATTGATGCATAGCAGACGCACGACAAAGAGTTTGTTGATGCGCAACACGGAGATTTTTTGATGAGAAAGCAGAGGTCGGAGGCTGCAGACGCACGACAGGAGATTTTGTCGCCGCGCGTCAAAAAAAATGCAAAGACGCGTGTCAAAGACCTTAGTAGCGACGCGCATCACTAAGGTCTTTTCTTTGCGCGTCATCGCATTTTTTTTGACGCGATGACAAAAAAATCTCTCGTCGCGTGTCTGCAGCCTTCACACAGGTCTTGATAATCGGTGAAATTTTTCATACAACCCCAAAAATTTGCCTTCCCGTGAAACCGGTTCTCGAGGATATTCGCGGTATTCTCCATCTCCGATTTCCGGGAGGTCTCTTAAAATGAACCCCGGTGTGGGTGTGGGTTTGGGTATAGGTGTGGCTGATTGTGAAGGAAGAGGCTTTACAGGAGGGGGAATGGGTTGGTCTACTAGTTTGGTATGTGAAGTGGTCTTAGGTCTTGTTGGCATCTGTTTGGGGGTAGAAGAGCTAGCGATGGAATTTTTGTTGGTTTGACAACCTTAGTGGAGGGTAGCAGATTCTTAGCTTTGAGTTATACCTTCTTGGGTAAAGGTGAGACTGGAGTATGGGATGAAGAAGGAAAAATAAAGTGTGGAAGAGGACGGGTTATCCACAGGGGCAACCAAGTTATGGTGGTGGTGGTTGGTAGAGGTGGGGTAGGTGGTATTGGTTGGATTTGTATAGGCAAGGTTGAGGTTATAGTAATTGGTGGAGGTATAGGTGGAAAGAAGTGCACGGGTGAGGGTGAGGAGCTGGTTTTTGTTGAATGAGGTGTAACAAAGGCTCGTGATGCAAAGAGGGGAACGCTTAGCTTTTGGTATCGCTTTGGGTGTAAGATTTTTGGTCAAGGTTGACGGGTGAGGTCCTGGATGGATGGAAGGGGGATGGTGACAAGGGTGTCATAAAGTAGACCGGTGTACGTGGCCTAGAAGGTTGGGTTTTATTTTTAGGTAGGAGGGTAATTCTACTACGAACTTTGGAAGATGCGGCTAAGTCCAATCTAACAGGTGGGTGAGTAAGGCTTGATGTCGGCATAACACCCAAAGTAGTGATGGGTCTAGATACGGGTGGGGAGATAAGTGTGGGTATTTTTTTAGGTTCAGGAATATTTGTAGTGATGGGTAGAAGTTTGGATGGAAGTAGGGATGATGAGGAGGAAGTTGTTTCAATTGGCATGGCTAGTGTAGTTTTGGTTACTGAAAATACCTTTGGGTAGATCGTGGAAGTATCTTCGGGAAAAATTTGCATTTGGGTCGAAACGGGGAGCCGAAGACGTCCCCAGAGCATGCAATGATCAACGTAATCCAAAACAATAGACCAACCATGAAAATAAGATTACTGAAGAAGATGATGGAGTGGGTTGGGTAGCAATCCCTATAAAATGTCTGTGAGACAGGGAATTGGCTGGCCTCAGATTCTATAGGTAAAAGAGATGAGATCATGTCAATAGGGTTCTAAAATGCTAGGGGAGAACTATCCCCGAAAGGTAGTGACATGTCTGAAGCATCTCCCATAAGTAGGAGAGATAATAGGTTGGGTGAGATAGACTTCTCTCTCAGTGGAGGAGAAGGTGATGATGATTCTCTTTTAGATGGGAGAATAACAAGTGTTGACGATTCGTAAGGTTGGGAAGCATACGATAGCATGACATCGGTAGAAAGTGTGGATTTCTCTGTGAGAGCAAGGGTAGAAGAGGGAACTCCTCCTGTGGGTGGAGAAGAATAGGTATGCTCCTCTATGGGTGGAAGATCTCATGCCAAGATTTCCTCAATAGATGAAGTAGGTCGGTTTTGGGAAACAGTTGGCATAATATCAACAATCACGTGCGTGAACCTCATGGATGGTGTTATCACTGGATGAAAGCTCTCTATTTTGATTAGACGAGGGTTTATGATTAGGGAATGGATTTTTGAATATGTGTAAATTCTGATTTGCTAGCACATTTGGGTTGTCTACGACAAGGTCTCCATTATCTATCATCTCTTGCACAATGTTTTTAAAATTTATGCAATTACCATCACTATGTCCTTTAACACGATGGTAATTATAGTAGTTGTTCTCTTTATACCATGCGAACATAGGATGATAGGGGTAAAAACCTGTATGAGGTTTTATGGGAGGAAGTGTAATGGATCCAGCTTTAAGAAGTTTTTCCAAGACCAAAGAATAGGTTTCTCCGATCTAAGTGTACTTCCGCTGCTCCAAACAGAGTGAAAACTCCGAACATGAGAAATATTGGAAGAAGGTTGAGTTTGATTAGAAGGATGAGGTGGACCTACCTTGAGGACTACCATGTTGGCCAATCCTTTGGGATTTGAATAGTTATTTTGGGGTTTTGAAGATGAAGAAGAATCATTGGATTTGAATGGGGTGTTCTTGTTTCGTAATTGGATCTTCTTTTCTTCAATGGCACAAATTTCCAGTTTTCGGGCCATGGTGAATGCTTCATCAAAGGTTTGGAAGGTTTGGACTTGTAGAGTTGGTGAGATGTGTCTGGCACAAGCTCTAGTGAACAACTCGATAAGTTCAATCTGAGGTAGTTGGAATGTCAATTAGTTGATGAGACTCCGCCAGTGGGCAACGAAATTTGTGATAGATTCATCTTCGCATCTTTGCCGGAGTTGAATAGATATTGGTCATGGTGACTTTCTTGGTAACATTGATTGAAAAATGATCTAGGAAAGCTTGGGCTACTTGATTAAAGGAATAGATAGAATGTCGAGGTAGTCCATTGTACCAATCTAATGTTGGTCCTGTCAGGGACATTGGGAAATTTTGTAGGAGTAAAGCGTCATCGTGGGTGATTAGGTAACACCCATGTTTGAATGACCACAAGTGTTTCTCTAGGTCTTCTTTACTATTAAAGTGATTGAATTTAGGCATTTCCAAATGCACTGGGTAAGGACGAATGGGAATTTATGGAGGGATAGGCTCATTACAGATTTCATCATATGTTAAAGAATTACGGGAGCCAGAAACAGATGCTTCTAAGGTCTGCATTTTCTCCATCATCATTTTAATGAGGTCATTAGTAGGTTGGGATGAATGGGGTCCCCTGTAGAAAAAGGGGGTTGATGTTGAATGTATGAGGCGGGTGGTATGTTGGTGTATGGTAGTGCTGAGTATGAGAACTACGCGGAGGAATAGATGTGGGTGGCGCATGCCAATATAAGCAATAAATGAGGTCGGGGTTCTTGGTAGTATGTGTAAGCGGGTGGGGTGGTCATAAAAACTCTAATGGTGATCAAGGTTAAGGATTGTGGGATAGAGAGGAAGATGTTATGGAAAGGGGTGTAAGTTACCGACACCAGAGGTGGTTACAATGCAATGGGTATATGTGAAATGGCGAGTGCAGATGAATCTATACTCATAGAACTATCGAAGGGACAACTAATGTCTTGGGTGCGATTGATGACGTAGACACTGCAGCTTATATAGACTATGGGATTTAGCTGAGACACCACATGTGATAAAGTGGATGACGGTAGCACCGAACTGGTGGTGCTAGCTGATGCAGAAGTAGGGGCTAAAGTAGGAGGGATAGATACATTCATGTCGTATATTAACTATCCCGAGGAATCCTGGGTGGAAGAATGAGAAAGGTAGTACTGGAGGATAGTGGGATTCTGGTCGAGGAGTCTCGCAAACTCCTCATCACCGGTAGTAATGACGATAAGCTGATTCGGATCCATAGGTGATAGAATGGACAACAGTGATGGACTAGGTGGGAGTGGATGACGGCTAGCGTGAAACACGAGGGCATTAGTTTGGCTGCAAGTCAACACCATGTGAATCAACATAAATCAAGTGAAATGTACTCTGTAAATGACATAGGGGACAACAGAGATGGGACCAAATAGATTTCTAGAGGAGAATTGGGTAAATATTCGATAAAAATCAAAACAGGGACCGACGCCTTAGGTTGCAAGAACCGATGCGCGGTTAAGGTGTGACCGATGTGGTCACAAGATGATTGATGATAATTCTTGTGAAGAATAACGCTTTCAGCAAATAAAGCGAAAATGGATGATTATTAGACAGGAGACGGTATTGGAGGACTATGATCAGAATACTTGAGAGTATGGTGACACAAAGAAACTCTCGAGATAGAAAATAAGGTGAGATGAATGTTCTTTGGGTAAATTGATCCAACGAAACAAAGAACCGATGCCGGTTTGGTACACCGATGCTACCAAATGTAAACCGATACTAAGTTATTGTGAAATCAAAAATGAAGAAAATGAGAAGTTGTGAATTTGTATTGTATGAAGAATCAACCTAGAAGCCTGGGTATGATAAGATGATACCCCGACACACTCAAAGAAATTTAGAATATTCTAACTATGATGGCAGAGTGTGAAAGGAAAAAGAAAATGAAGAAAATGTATCCTCTCACCTCAAAATGCAATTCAAGCATAAAGCTATGAAAACACGCATCCCTAAAAGTGAATTTTATATTTTTGTATCTTATGTTATTTATGACTGACACGTGAATTCAAAACAAAGTTTTTGATTGGGAAGACGTCCTATAAAAAAGGAAATCTAGAGGGTGAGGTTTCGTGTCATGTTATGGTGGGGGCATCCTTCCTCTGATGGGGTACTGGACAGAGATAACCAACTGGGGATTACCTGTCAATCCTCTAATCATGTGATCGTTGACAAGCATTCCCAGGTAAGATGTCATTTAAGAAGGTGTGTATATTCAAATTTTTGTGCAGTTTGGCAAGAGAAAGAGAGAGAAGCAAGTGCTTTCTACGGTTCAATTGTGTCAACCATCAGCTGGGCATGACTTCTAGCATATAGGTTGCCCTTGTTTTTAATGTGAGTTATGATGCACGAAATCAGAATGTAATGCAAGTGTTTTAATACCCAAATCGAAATATGATATTCGATGTAGAAAATGATGAACAGGAAGAGGGATGATTTTTCACTAATGCAATGCAAGAAAGAAGAAGTGGTTCATTTTAAGCCCCAAATGACAAATTTCGTTTAGAAAATTAGAAGAAAGAAATATTACTAAGGAGAAGATTAAATGTGTAATTTTCAAAAATAAAGAAACACACGAAAATGTTTTCCCTATATGAAGAAAATGCAATGAACCCAAGAGAGGGTCCCATTGGGCGTGCTAAAATGTTTCACCATTTTCTTTCGCTTTGAATGTGACGAAATGCAGATAAGGGTGTGTGGGCCAAGGAGGAATACCTATTGTGGTGGTTAGTTTGAAGGTTGTGTGCGCAGTTCAATTCTCAATCCAATGCTTGGTGTGGGAGCTTCCTTTTGGTAGGAGGAACTACCTGGAATAGAAAACAAGACCACAAAAAGAGAGTTAAACAATATATGGCAATGGACTACCTAGCATTTGCTAGATCTGGAGAAGTACGATACTTCCTAGATGGTTTTCAATCCACTGTTTAATACAACTTAATGCGATAAATAATGTAAGTAAATAAAATCCTACTGTAGACGATATGATTTAGGTATCTCATTCAAATACAATAAGCAAACCTAATATAACAGGCTAGGTTATAATCGGATCTGGAGGTGGGGTAGTTGGTTAGGGTTATGGTATTGATAAGGGTCGATTCTAGGTCACTTAGGTTTCTTGGGTGAAGATTCTTAGGTTTTGTTATTAGTAGGATGGCCAAACACGAGACCAAGATTGGTCGATGTAACCGATGACGGTTTAGAGGGAACCGACGACGGTCATGGGTAGTTGGCGTCGATACAATCGGGATAATAAGAAATCAATAAGATCTGATTATGGAAATTGGTCTGGGGTTAGACAGAGATGAAAAGGGGAATGGTGAGGTATGTGGGGATCTTAGGAACACTCAGAGATGTATAAAGGTCATGTATAGATGATCTAATGGTATGGTGGTGAAGGGTTGAATTTGTAGGAAAGTGAATGGTGGAGGAATGGAGATACTAATAGAAAAATGATAACAAAGATGACAAAAACCTTTAAAATAGAACAAGGATGGAATGACACAGGTGATAAATGCACTTACTGATGTTGCAGGTCCAATGGTTGGGTGGTGGTGATGATTGATCGGTGGGATGGAGCTTGGTGCCACGGTGGTGCTTCCCGGAATGCTACCGTGAGAGTGATATCTTTGGATCTGTCTTGATGCTAGCTATGGTTGCTTGAATGTGCGAAAGAACTTTGGTTCTTGCTTGCATGGAGATCTCCTTTTTACTCCCAAATTTAAGAATGTGTTCAACCTCTCAAACAAGGTTACCAAAATGGTTATATAGTAGGTAACCGATTTACAGTTGTGCAGTCGCGTCGTTTCGGGATGACCAAAGATTGTTAAGGCGGATTCCCTAGGTTTACTAAAATGATAGATCTTAATCATTTCGGTCAGGTCTATCCATTTATCGTAGATCAAAATAGATGTTATCTTTTAATGAGTGGGAATGTGGCTAGAGGAATAATAAACATTGATTTTTAGGGGTGAACTAAGTCTTAGTTATGGTGAGTAGCTAGATACTAAAAATAGGTTTATAATGAGGTGTCTAGGTGAGGTGGTGGGGTGAGGTGGAAATTGGTTTAATTAAGATAATTAAATAATGAATAAAGTGAGGATGAGTATTAATTTAATTAAAGTGATTAAATTAATATTAATGTGTGATGTAAGGGTCATGGTTAGGTAAAAGTGTTTAAGTTAGTTGTTCAAAAGGGGACCAAGGGGAGTGTGACCCAATTTTGTGTCTACATTCTCTACTAGCTTCCTCGATCTTCCTACGATTTATTAGATTTTTCGTCCATTATGAATTTTACGTAAAAATGACTCGAGCACACAAAACAATGCAAAAAAGGCCAAGTCTCGGTTTTGAAACCCTCACAATGCAAGAAAAAATATGACTCGATTTAATATTATTAATAATAATAATAATAATAATAATAATAATAATAATACCCAGTCCCAGTTATAATTTTCGATTATGGTGACAATAATTTATTTATTTATTTTTTTAAAATAAACAAAATCACCCGATTTTAATATTAAAAAAATTATTTAATTTTTCTGGAGTAAATTCTCCTTGGTATGCGTGAATTGTAACTTCTTATTTGCGTGAAAATCTCCTAATTTTAATGAATGCATATTTTGAGATTTACTTCTTCTTTGCGATCTTCTGATCGATGCGTGGGTATACTTGCTTAATCCTTCTGCAAATGCGTGGAGAAATCAAGTGCATGCATTGAAACTGGTTTCATTCACCTTCTTTCTTTCTTGTTTGTTGTTTGACTTGATGCATGTGTGAAGACTTCTGGACTGGTTTCTCCTTTAAACTGCCTTTTCAATATTTTATTCCTGGGTGAATGTGTGATGATCCTTGGGGAATGTGTGGAGATCCTTGAGGAATGCGTGGAGATGCTTTGTTTACTGTTTGACTTTTATTTTCCAACATGGCTTCTTTGTTATTTAGCTTTTCTTTGATGCATAAAACAATGTGTGGTCTTCCTTTACCTCTGCGTGGTGTTTCTTGGATTGGTGCGTGGTTAAAATTGTCTTCTTCACACCCCTGCTACGTGGAAACTTCTATGGAATGCTCTGGACTTCTTTACCCTATGTGGTTACTCTTTAAGACATTTAACTTATTACTTCCATCCCCTTCTCGCATGCATGCATGGAAAGAGTTCTTATTCTATTGTTTTATTTTTTATTTCTTAACTGCATGGCACACAAGTGGAATGCTCTTGCATGAACTGTGTTTTTCTTTACCTCAGGCGTGGAGACTTCTTTCTACCTCATGCGTTGGAAAACACCTTTGCTGCTCAAAATTTGTTCCAAGCAAACCAATGCGTAGATTCTTGATCTTCTTACTGGTATCCTTTATACTTCATTTGTTGTTTCCCCTCTCCCTGCGTGAAGGATACTTTGGCTTTGTCTTAGCGTGAGAATTCTCCTTTCACTAAAAATTCAATTACTCTCATGGGGAAATGGTTATGGGAATTAAAGAAGCTTCCCTGTAACCATTTCCCCTTCCCGTTGAAATAACCGACTCCTCTTCCTTTGGGTAGTGGCATTAATTGCCAGGGGAAAGTGGGAAATAAACAACCATTTTCCAGTGGAAATGGCAAGGCGGGCTGACAATCCCCATTTTATTTCCCCATGTGGGAAATCGGGAGATTTTTGCCCATTTGCCAATCCATTGAATTGGCAATTAGTGGAAGAAATCCCACAAGCAGGGAATTAAAATAAATTTGCCAAGAAAGGGGAAATCCGGGTATGGGAAGCCAATTTGGCATCCCCAACAATGGGAAGTGGAAGCTTACTTTCCCTCGACAATCAAAATAAAAAAATTGATTGAATTTTTATAATTATTATATTAATATTTATTTAATTAAAAACCCCAAATTTTAATAAAATTAATTTTATCAAACAAAGGGTAATAAATTAATTAATATTAAAAGTAGTTTATGACCTGGAGGAGGAGTTCTCGCCAAAATGGACGAAACGAAGACTAGAACAATCATAAAAATGAGACAATCGCGATGAGGGCGATAAATCGTGTAAAGTAATACTTTTGAAAATTTTCAAAATTTCCATGTTTATTAATTTTTCTAGTGATAACAATAACTTATAGATGTCTACATACGATCCAAAATTTAAACTAATTGATGGTGAAAACTTGAAGTACAACCTATATACCATCAAATTTTGGGGATAATTGAATCCATTTGCACAATTAGTTGGCTTTTATTTGTTCCTCCTACTCCCTATGAAAAGGAAAATGCACATTTATTATTGTTACATTAACTCACTCACTCATTCATGAGTTCTCGCATATTTTGACGTAATTATGGATTTTAAAATTTAAGGGAATTATGTATATGATGAGGTTTGCTAAATACTTGTGGGTTTTAAATTTTTAGGTGATCATGGATTTGGGGTTTTCTAGATAGCTTTAGGTTTTAAATTTTGAATTTTGGGTTTGTTAAATATTTTTAGATTTGTATATTTTTAAAGTTCTTAAGAAAATTATGGCATTAACTAACATTGTTTTATCTCTTCAATGCCCCCTTCTAAAAATTCCAAATATTAAATTGTAATGTCCCCTTTCCCTCGCCACAGGCCTGAGGGCCAGTACGGGTCCTAACCCTAGTCATGCCCAAGGGGTTACAGACGCTGTGAGCTATTGGGTATGAATATCTAGTCCAGTTGTTATAATTTTCCATTGACAGGGTTATAAAGTGCTTTCGAAGGGACTAGATGTTATGTTTTATCGTTGGAAGGGGCCACTTAACTCCTAATGTTCTAATTTTGCGTTGGGGTCACCTTTTTGGACCATGGCGACTTGAAAGGAAAAAGTAACTTTAAGTTACTTTATTATTTTGGTCTTCCCTAGGGGAAAATGCGACTTGGGCTTTTTAGGGTTCCTTGGCATGGGAAAAGTTATAAAAGGAGAAGAGGGGTGAAAGGAAGATCATTCATGCATACACTTATATTTCTTTTCATGTGCAACTGTTGTTTGCAAATATCTAGCTTGTGGAGTAAGATCCCACGGGAACCCTAGCTTCGGTGGTGAAAGATCCATCCCTAGCTAGTAGGGCACTCTTCGGTGGTGAGAGATCCACCCTAGTTTGTCATTTTGGAGCTGAAATCAGGGTTGTTCTTCAGAGGTATTTTCAGAGGGTTTCAGTGAAGGGTTTTGGAAGATTTTGGGCACTTTTGGAGGAGAGATTTCTGGGTTTTTCAGGGCAGATCTACGGCAACCTCTTCGGCAAGGTCTAGCGTCAGTTTGAGGGCATTTGCAAGGGTTTCCAACCATCTCCTAGGTGGGGCGACTTGTTTTGAAGATTGCAGGTCTGTTTTGGAGGGTTTCCACTTCCTCAAATTCTGATTTGAAGGTTGGGATATCATCTTCTATATTTATAGATAATATTTCTAGGTTTCATAATTTTTGCATCTATATTCCAAGAGATATTAATTTTAGAAGTTTTCAAATTTTTAGGGCACATTGTAATTTTCTCGGCAGCTTTTCATTATTCAAAAATCCCAAAAATAGTTCTATAATATCTGTTATTGTATTAGCAAACTCCTTTTAAAATTTCAAGAGATTTGAGCAAGTATTTTTGGAGTTATTCATTATTTTCTATTCGCTGCCCTAGATTTAATTTTCTACAAAAATCAGATTTCTGTTTGGCTGCAATTTGTCTGTATTTTGCATATTTTAAAGTGGTATCCTATAAGGGATATTTCAGTGGTATCAGAGCGGTTGTTTCTCCAGCCTGTTGGGGTTGAAAGATGGGAGACAAAGACAGAGACAGTGAAGAGATGGGAGTAGATCTGATGAAATAATTGTTCACCAATATGGTGAAGCAACAAGAGACTACCAATCTCTATTTGAGCCAGCTCACTGAGAGGTTAGCACAGGCGGGATTGAGGATCATACGAATAAAGGAGAAGCTAGCAATATGGGACAACGTGGTAATAGAGGTGAGAGTGGACATTCAGGACAAGGGTTCCCTCATGCTTCTACCAGGCCCATGGGACTCCACGAGCCTTCTTTTTTGAAGGATTCAGAGTTTCGCATACACGGACGTACCACAAACATTATGGATGAGGAATCTTATTGGGAGAAGTACTGACATTGAGTGAGGGTTTCGGGACAACATGCCATTTCAGGAGTATTGTAAAATGAAGATTGGTAGCAGGCCCAGGAGATTACTAGACACAGGTACCTGAGTTTCATAGAGATTGGGACAAATCTATATTCCACACTTTGATGGCTCTAAGAAGTGTACCACACAGTCTTGGATTTAGAAGTTGAAGACTTACTTTGACTTGAATCCCATGCACGAAGAGGATGGAATTAAGTTTTCTATCCTACACCTCGAGGGAGATGCTCATGACTGGTGGCATCATGGATTGATCACATAGGGGTACATGCATATCACTACTTATGCAGATTTTACATAGAGGTTGATGAGCAGAGTTCGACAGGAGGGACCTAGATAGGCACTTTAGAGAGTTGACTCACTTGAGGCGAGCATGTGTTCTCTAGATCGCATACATTGTAGATTTTTAGAGATTATCGCTTATGGTATTTGATGTTTCAGAGGTGAGGTTGACTTCACTCTTCATGGCAGGGTTGACTGACGCTTTAGTAGGATTTGTGAAGGCATTTGAGCCTTCCTCCTTACATGAGGCTATTAGGAGAGCACGTGATTTGGAGTTGTCTACTCCAAAATTGACGTTTCCCCCTCGAATTCAGCCTAAGGTATTTCCTTCGAGAGCGGATGGTTCACAGCCAAAGGGCCCCCACTCTAGGCAAGATACAACAAGGAGACCATTTGTATCGAGAGAGGATAGAGAGGAGTTGAGGTGAAAGAAACTATGTTTCGATTGCCGCACACCATGGGTTCCAGGACATGATTGTAGAGGAAAAGGGAAGGCCCAATTCATAGAGGTCTTCGAGGAGAGTGAGAGCGAGGAGGAGCGGGATGCTCAAGAGTTGGAGGATGAAGATGGAGAGACATTGGATAGTGCAGGGGTTGAACAGAGGAGGAGACTTTTCCCCATGAGACTATTGCTACCTTGTCGAGTACCCCGAGGTACAAGGCATTCAGGGTTAGGGGAGTATTACAGGGTCAGAGAGTAGTAGTACTCATTGATAGTGGGGCAACCCACAACTTCATTGATGCATCTTTGGTAGAGAAGCGGGGATTACAGGCAGAAGACTTTGAGGGCTTCAATGTAGTGGTAGCCAATGGTGAGTCCATGAGATGCATGCAGTGAGTTCCGCAGTTGAGTATCACCATGGGTAACCATACAGTTACCGATGACTTCTATGTGGTTGGTATTGGAGAGACCAACCTTGTGCTCGGTGTATAGTGGCTCCATTCTCTTGGAGAATTTTAGACTAACTTTCAGACAATGGAACTCAAGTTCAAGTCCGAGGGGAAGAATGTAACCTTGAGGGGTTTATCTTCAGATGCACCCAGGGTTGTTTCAGCAAAGAGGATCAAGAGGATTCACAGGCACAATGGGGTTGATTGGGCAGTACAGTGCTTGGTTTCTACTAAGAAATCAGAGGAAGGACAACCAGAGTATCATGTTGATATACAGGGGCTATGGGATAAGCACAGTGCAGTTTTTAGTGACATACCACCAGATGTACCTCCACATAGGGGATTTGAGCATGTGATTGAGCTTGAGGACATTAGACCAAGAGTTACTACTCCTTAGCGTCACCCCCAAATGGTTTAAGGATGAGATTGAGAGGACTATTAATGAGCTTATTGACATGAGACACATTAGGTCGAGTTCCAATCCTTTTGCTTCTTCAGTGGTATTGGTGAAGAAGAAGGATGGGACCATGTGGATGTGCATCGACTATTGGGCATTGAACAAGAAGACAATCAAGAAAAAATATCCAGTGCCACGTATTGATGAGCTACTAGATGAGCTACGAGGGCAATCTATTTTTCTAAAATAGATTTGCGATCTGGATATCACTAGATCAAGGTTAGGGAGCAGGATGTGCATAAGACCGCTTTTAGATGCCATTATGGACATTTTGAGTTTCTAGTGATGCCATTTAGACTGTCTAATGCACCAGCTACATTCCAGTCTTGCATGAACCACGTGTTCAACCACCATTTGCAAAAGTTTGTATTGGTTTTCTTTGATGATATATTGATCTACAACAGACTTGGGAGATATTGGGAATATTAGAAGCTAATTTTCTATATACAAAAGCTTCTAAATGTGATTTTAGCATGACAAAGTTGTTGTATTTGGGATATGTGATTGGTGGAGGGGGAGTAAAGGTGGACAGAGAGAAAATACAGGTAATTTTGGATTGGCCGCCACCCAGGACATTGACACATTTGAGGGGATTCTTGGGACTGTGCACATATTACAGGAGGTTCGTGAAGAAATTCTCACGGTTGACAGCCCCATTGATAGATTTGACAAAGAAGGGAGCTTTCGCTTGGTCAGAAGCAGCACAATGATTTTTGATCATCTCAAGGAGGTGATGAGTTCATGTCTTGTCCTCGCATTACCAAATTTTTCTCGGCCATTTGTTCTAGAGTGTGATGCATCAGGTGAGGGGGTTGGATCGGTGCTTATGCAGGATAGGCATCCCATTGCTTATGAGAGTTAGAAATTGAGCCCAGTGGAGAGAGGGTATTCAATTTACGACAAGGAGATGTTGGCCATCATGCATGCCTTGGCCAAATTTAGACAGTACCTTGTGGGTAGCAGATTCATGGTATGTACAAATCACAATAGTTTGAGGTTCTTTTTGGGGCAGAAGGATCTCAACGACAGCTAGCAGAGATGGGTGAACAAGTTACAAACGTATGACTTTGACATAGAATACACTAGAGGTAAGAATAATGTTGTTGCTGATGCTTTATCTAGGAGGCCTTACCTTACTACTATCCGAGTTCTATGTCCGAGATTTCATCAGATTGGGAGGCTCACATAATTGTTGAGTACTCAAAGAATTAGTTTGCATGTGAGATCATGGATGGTATTATCAAGGATGACTGATACAGGGTGGTAGATGATCTCATTTTTACAAGGATAAGATTTTCCTTGTACCGGGTCTAAGATGAAGGATAAGATCCTTCGTGCAAGATATGATACGCCATTAGCTGGACATCCCGGATATTTCAAAACATACAGGTACATCAGAGAGAGATTCACTTGGAAGGGGATGAAGGACGATGTCCTTAATCACGTCAGAGAGTGTATGGTTTGCTAGCAAACCAAATCGGAGCATTCTTTTCCTGCAGGGTTACTCCAGCCTCTTCCCATCCCTGAGCAGAAGTGGGAGAGCATATCGATGGATTTCATCACAGGACTCCCTATGGTGCATGGGCACAATTGCATTTATGTGGTAGTTGATCGATTGACCAAGTATGCGCATTTCTTTTCTCTACCTAAGAAGCATGAGGTAGCTGACGTGGCTCAGGTATTTTATACAGGGATTTTTAGGCTTCATGGTTTGCCTAAAAATATTATCAGTGACAGGGATAAGATCTTCATGAGCACCTTTTGGTAGGAGATATTCAGACTTGCCGATACTAAGTTGACTCCCAGCACGAGCTACCACCCTCAGACTGACGAGAAAATGGAGATTGTTAACAAATGGATAGAGGGCTATTTACAGAGTTATGTGACTGAACATCAGCAGGCATGGATCAGATGGTTGCATATGGGTGAGTATTGCTACAATACCACATATCAAATGAGCATCGACATGACTCCTTTTAGAGCTTTGTATGGATACAATGCCATGTCATTTGTTGATTTGGTAATATCAGATAGTCGGGCTCCCAAAGCTCGGGATTGGTTACAGGAGAACCATAATATCCTATGAGCTCTTAAGGAGAACCTCCAAAAGGTGCAAAATCAATAGAAGGTTTATGTAGATCGGCACAAGATAGAGAGGTCCTTCGAGGTAGGAAATTTGGTGTTCCTACATCCAGCCCCTATAGGCAATCGTCACTCAAGCAGAAGGGGGTAGAAAAGCTGAAACCATGGTTTTATGGTCCATACAGGGTAGTCCGGCGAGTGGGTGCAGTTGCATATGAGTTGGATCTTCCAGAGCACAGTAAGATACATAATGTCTTCCATGTGTCATGCCTTAAGAAGGCACTAGTACATCATATTGTACCTTATACATAGTTGCCACCATTGACAAGGAGGGGAAGCTGGTTTTAGAACCAGACTCTATTATTGAGGTCAGATAGAGGAAGCTCAAGAGTAGAGATATTACAGAATACTTGGTACGATGGAAGGGTTTGCCTCTTGAGGATGCTACTTGGGAAGGAGAGTAGATTCTACAGCATCCTAGTTTGCATTTGCTTGGGGAAAAACAAATTTTGGGAAGGGAGGACTGTAATGTCCCCTTTCCCTCGCCACAAGCCTGAGGGCCAGTACGGGTCCTAACCCTAGTCATGCCCAAGGGGTTACAGACGCTGTGAGCTATTGGGTATGAATATCTAGTCTAGTTGTTATAATTTTCCATTGACAGGGTTATAAAGTGCTTTCAAAGGGACTAGATGTTATGTTTTATCGTTGGAAGGGGCCACTTAACTCCTAATGTTCTAATTTTGCGTTGGGGTCACCTTTTTGGACCATGGCGACTTGAAAAGGAAAAAGTAACTTTAAGTTACTTTATTATTTTGGTCTTCCTAAGGGAAAATGCGACTTGGGTTTTTTAGGGTTCCTTGGCATGGGAAAAGTTATAAAAGGAGAAGAGGGGTGAAAGGAAGATCATTCATGCATACACTTATATTTCTTTTCATGTGCAACTGTTGTTTGTAAATATCTAGCTTGTGGAGTAAGATCCCACGGGAACCCTAGCTTCGGTGGTGAAAGATCCATCCCTAGCTAGTAGGGCACTCTTCGGTGGTGAGAGATCCACCCTAGTTTGTCATTTTGGAGCTGAAATCAGGGTTGTTCTTAAGAGGTATTTTCAGAGGGTTTCAATGAAGGGTTTTGGAAGATTTTGGGCACTTTTAGAGGAGAGATTTCTAGGGTTTTTAGGGCAGATCTACGACAACCTCTTCGGAAAGGTCTAGCGTCAGTTTGAGGGCATTTGCAAGGGTTTCCAACCATCTCCTAGGTGGGCCGACTTGTTTTGAAGATTGCAGGTCTGTTTTGGAGGGTTTCCACTTCCTCAAATTTTGATTTGAAGGTTGGGATATCATCTTCTATATTTATAGATAATATTTCTAGGTTTCATAATTTTTGCATCTATATTCCAAGAGATATTAATTTTAGAAGTTTTCAATGCTTAGGGCACGCCGTAATTTTCTCGTAGCTTTCTCATTATTCGAAAAATCCCAAAAATAGTTCTATAATATCTCATTATTGTATTAGTAAACTCCTTTTAAAATTTCAAGAGATTTGAGCAAGTATTTTTGGAGTTATTCATTATTTTCTGCTCACTGCCCTAGGTTTAATTTTCTGCAAAATCAGATTTACTGTTTGGTCCGAATTTGTCTCGTATTTTGCATATTTTAAAGGGGTATCCTATAAGGGATATTTCATAAATCGTGGAATTCAAAACACAAGCCCGATAGAAGATATTTGCAAATAGATATGAAAGTAAGATGGCATTCACATCTCTTTTCTCGTTTCCCAATTTTATTAGTTTGCCTCTATCAACATGACCATCACACCTCCTAGTGCAATTGCTAGTATATAACTCTAATAACCCTTCAAGTTAAAGAGAGAGAACAATGGACATGGCTAAGTTAGATATTCATATTAAACTATCTTGAGCCTTTCATATTTGGTCACTATGATGAGGCTTATATGCTACTTAAAAAACATAAAACACGAAGGCTTACATGTGGCCTAATGCTACAAAAGGCAAAGAGTCGTGCATAGATGATATAACACGCGGATGAAACAAAACCACAAATGGATGAACAAATGAGATATCAACCTAGATAAATGCCCAAATCTTAACAAAGACAAAAATTTATGTAAATGAAAAGTGTAGAATGAGGATGTGGAGGAAGAAAACAAGTGGGAAGCCTCAACACCGACATATGAACAACGTGAAAAGCCTATATAGGGATTGAAATTAAATGGATGGAAAAGATCATCATTGCTTAGCTAAGGACTAGCTCTTATAGGCTCGGATGCGAGACATGATGATAGACAACGCCTAAAGAACCGTGGGAAGAGAGGACTTGTGTTCTATACAATACATGGGTAGTTGAAACAAAGGAACATTTTATCCTTGAATGCCCAAGGTACATGGACATCGAGACAAGCATGAGGAGATTTTAAGAGTCGATCCCATAATAGAGCTATTCGAGGAAAACAAAATAAAAGGGTTAGGGAGATGTTAACTCAATTCAACAAGAGGTGGAACAACTTTCTTAAAGACATCACTAAGGTTGTGGTTCCATGTAGGGGAAAGCAACTTTTTGAGTATGTGCGAGAGAGAAAAATATAATATTTTAACATTAATAGGGTCCCATGAATTTTTGTTTTCCTCCGCAAAGACAAAATATGAGACTTTAGCAAGAATATGAAGCACATTGCCATGATTCTTGAACAAATTATTAGAAAGAAAAATTGAGGGAGAGGTGAAACAAAGACATCAAGTGTTAGAAAAATTGCCTTAATTTTTTAAATGGATGTTTTTTTTGGGTGCCCCATTGCTTTATAAGGTTGGAAACCCTTTTCCTAAATTATAACTCCTCATAAATTTTAGGAGCTTAATTAGATTTCAAGAACAACACTAATATTTTTTATATGAGACAACATTTCCCAAATAAACAAGAGCCATAAGCCCCAATATGAGACCACATTGTAAATCCACAAACCTTTTAAGGAAATGGAGTTTTGGTCCCATAAACATACGGTCTCGTAAGTAGATGTGGTTAATTCCATATTGCATATGAAACAAGTTGCCGTCGCGTATGACCTTTGCTTGATCTGATTTAGAAAACATCTCACAATTTATAGCAATTAATGGCAACACCGGATTGAGAGAACTCGGTAGAGTGCTCCCAACATTTTTGAGGAGGCCTATTCTAGGAGGAATAGAGGATAATTGTTTTAGTTGTAATGGCTATACCACTTATACGAAGAAGTTTCAATTTAAAGAAGGCTATCAAATCATTTGCAGCTATTCATACAGAGTCCTCAATTCACAAGCAAAATGCCCTTGCATCACATCTGTGCAGCGAAAACGATTATTTGGTGGCATCCCAGTTTTCGAATAACAATGATGGTGTGGACGGAGTAAAGATGGAGCTTATGGATACAGACCTTTTATGGGCTCCATCTGCATTTTCCCACCTCTCCAAAACCCCATCTGATTCTCCCACTACCACTACCAATCATAAAGGACTTCAATTGCACATATTGAATGAAGACCATGATATTGACCAACTACAGGTTTTTCTCTACACTTTTTCTTTTTATTTATTCTTTCGTTTGTCAAATTATGAAAGTTGTTGAATTTAGAAGCTAGTCAGTATCACTTATTTCCTGTTATGCTGTTCCTTAATCTCAATTACCAACAACTGAAACCATTGCTATCATCACCTCCCATATTTTTTTTTGTATAAACTGTCCACTTGCAGTTGGTGGCCAATGGAACTGAACCTGCACCTTTTACCAAATGAGGCCCACTCTTTTCCAAATTGATTTTTCTTTCTAACTTTTGATTTTAAGCTGATGAGGCTCAGGGCTTAAAAGCTAATCTACACTTATTATGACACCAGACTTCTAACCTTGGCTGCAGAGAAATTCTCCTGCAGGGTGTACGCACCTGTCGTCCAAGGCCAAACAATACATGTAACCTAATCTCACGAGGAACCCCGTATCCCTGCAAATGGTAAAATTCCAATAGTCTCACATGTGCATATTCTGCAAGAGGATTTGCTAAATCTGTCACCCATCATAGGCTTTCCTTTTCATTGAATGCAGAGTTTGAATTGCCTATTACAGTACCAAGTCATCAAGCATAAAATTTTGAGTACGTTACTTTGGCAATAAATGATGTGTGTGAGCTATCTTGCAACTGATCCAATTCTAGTGCCGTTTCACCTCCAACTTCTACCAACTACCTAACAAACCTATACATATGGTAACTGGTAAACATGATTGGTTATTAGCTAGGATCCAATAGGATCATTAAGTCACGTCTTGAAACTAAAAAGGATTACTAGGTTGATGGGTATCTTGGTTAACTCGTAGCAGCAGAAGCCAATGGTTTGAGACTATTGTATGATACTCATCGCTCGTCACCAATCTTCCAGTGTTTCGTTATAAAATATGTTTCTAATTTTTCAGCTACTAAATGAATTTTCATAAATAACTCTGCTGTATGGTCAGAATAAGACGTACAGCCCTTCTGCCATGGAAGTAGAAGTGCATTAATATCCAATCACATACTTAGACGGGGTTTCTGTTGCATCCTTCCATTGAGTAAAATCTCTCTGACAAACAATATCAGCAAGTAAAAGTGGCAGAAAATAATCTGAGAATATGTACTAGTCTAAGATAAACTCACAGGATTGAACCAAACCTGCATCTTTCCAAACATTTTGTGTGTAAAGACAAATACAATTTAGCCCTAATCCAAAGGATCGAGGATTCAGTTGATCTTTCTTATGGACTAACTGCATTGTCTTAGTAGGTTGACTAGGGAGAGACGTGAAACAGATAGTTGTTTGTTGAGGTGGCTGCAGTAGCTGCCGAGGTGTATTGACTGGGATTTCTTCAATTTCTTTCTGTGTTAATAGTATCTAGAATAGGTTTGAGGTATATATCGTTTTATGCCTTTCCGCATTATATATTTCATTGCTTCTCTGTGTCTGTTGTTGATTTAGCATTGAAAGAAGGCTATGTGGTCTGTATTTATTCCCACAAGTTGTTGCAATAACAGAAGTGGACTGGGTGGCTTCTCTTCTTAGATGTCTGTGCAAGTTGTTCCTTTCCTCTGGGAAATGCTGAATTAGCAGTGGTGTTGAGTGTTAACTGTTTTTATGGAATATTGTGGCTTCTTACCAAATGTGGTATTCATGGATATTGTGGCGCTTGTACGGAATGTTGTCATATAATACTACTCCAATGTGTGGCCCAACATTGAAGACTCAACTTCTACGGGAGAGGCTTATTCACACATATTTCAATGGAAATTATTGCATTGGAGCCCGGTGTTCCATCCTTTGTTATCTCATAAGCACAAATGTATTCTCAGTTTAGTGCCTATGGCTCTGATGAATGTGTCATTCCAGAGCTGTAATAGTAGAGCAAAAATCTTAACCCAGAATGGAGCCACTGTAGATAGCTCTTCCGTGGGATTGAACCCATTTTTCCAGTATTTTCTGAAGACTTGTGCTTTATTCATGAGTCAGGGGCCTTCTTGGAATATTATTTCTTTCATTTGCAAGAATATTGTGAAATAACATTTTTGGCCACCTTTTTATTTGCAGACAATGTGTGTGCACGTGCATGTGTATGATTGTGTAAGTATAAAATGAATTGTTAGCACAATGATGCGTCCTACTCAGTTCTTATGAGATTACATGTATGAAGATCTCTAGAAAACCCTGAGGGTGAGGAGTGTACTATGGTCATTACCATACCTATTGTGAATAATTGTGATTTGAAATCTGTCATTAGTTCCTCACAGGGATTTGACTTACTAATTTTTGACTCCAACAAAGTTGCCGTATCCATCCAACCAAATCTGAATAATAAGATGGCCCATCAAAACGATCAGGAGATCAGGATCACCAATGAACCTTCTTATATTGTGATCACTTCTCTATGGGTTCACAAATGGATCTTCTTGTACTTAGGATTCAAAGTATCATTTATTCATGGGCACAAAATGGTCCCTCTTATGCCGCAGACAAGAGCATCTTTCTGTGGGAGCAAAACTGCCCCTTACATTACAGAGGCAACAGTACTATTCGCAGGAATATAAATGGCCTTCCATATACCGTGAAGGGGAGTGGACAATAGTCACCAGGAAACAAAACCGAGTACGGGTAACATTTTAGTAATGGTTAATCTATCCATGGGCACAAATGGTCCCTCTTATACTGCAGGCAATAGCATTCATCTGGGAGAAAAAGCTGCCCCTTACATAACAGATGCAGCGAAACTATCGACATGAACATAAAAGATCCTCCTTATACTGCAAAGGGGAGGGGACACTAGTTACTGGGAAACAAAACCGGATATAAGTATCAATACAGTAATGGTAAACATCAATTTTCCAAGAATCCTAGGAAACGAAACAACATGACATGAAAAAGTCGGTTCAATTATACATATACATATGCATATATATACATATACATATGTGTGTATACATACATACATACATACATACATACATATATATGTACATACACATACACGTATATGTACATATATATAACTATACATATAACTATACATATATACACATTAAATACACACACACACACATATACATAAGTGTATGTGTATAAACAAAAACTACACATAATATATATATATATATATATATATATATATATATTTTTGCATAAAAGGATCAAACACATAACAAGAATGTTTTTTCCTGATGATGAATCACAGATAGTGATTCGAAATGAGTCGAACTGAAAATTCTACATAGTTTAACCCAAAAACAATATTCCTCCAAGAATGTTATTCATATAAATATTTTAAGACTTTCAAAATTAAAGCATAGTTTACATTATCACGATACAAATTAAAATCGGAAATCGCTTCACAATCTAGAGAGTTGTCGACTAGAACAAATCATGACAATCATATGGCTGACCTCTGAGAGCACCTAATCATCCTCATGATCACTAAATCTATGTTTACAAACAACAATGCTTGTCGCATTAGCTCTTCTCTTCAGCTCTTGTGTTGAAGTCACTTGCCTGCCATCATAAATTTATGAAAGATTGACAATAGTAGATGCAGCAGAATCTAAGTTAGGCTTCTTTGGTGAATATATCAAATCCTGCTTGACCCTTTTCTATAGTCCACATGCTTCTGCCTTCTACATTGCTAACCTGTTGCATATAGCTTTGTGGATAATGGAGTACGTATTCTAGTTCCACGTAGGTGAAGAGGAACTAGCCACCTATATAGAAAACGTTTCTCGGAAATTTCAATTGATTTAAATGTAAATTTGAAAAAGAAATTTAGAAGGCATAAAATTAAAGTTTAGGATACAAATTTGATTTTATTTTTAGTCTTTAGAATTACAAAATGTTTTTGTGACAATATTTTAATGGCAATAGGATGTAGGTGCTCAGCATCTTGGCTAGGAGGACCACCACCTAAGAAAACTCATGCCATACTTGTGACTCAAGGGCATGGGGTCAGGGTTCCTATCACAGAAAGCCTAGCCACACTTGCTTCAGAGTACACAACGGACTTATACTGAAATAGCAACTGATTTCGTATTGGTAAGAGGCCTTACTACATCAACATTCACAAATGCTCTACTATGGAGCTTACAAACTCTTCCTTTGAGCTTCCTAAACTTGGTGTATCCCAATGGACCTACCCTTGATTGGTTTTTACCTTGGCTCATCTCACTTTCCACTCAACTCCCCTCTACTCGTGTCAACTCTCACTCCCACTCTTCTTAAGGCACCCCCTTTCTTCTTTGGTTCACCTAGAATCTATCAACCTTTGTTGAACTCTCTCATCGCCTTGTTCAGTCATAATTTGTGTCCAATGTGTCCGATTAGGTTGATAATTAGAGAAGTCATCATTCAAACTAGTAACCATATTGGAGAGTCTATACACCTCATTTTTTACGCTTGCTAACAGTTTCTCTTGTGCAGGGGTGCTGATGCATTTTCCTCCTGAGTCGGTGCCTCGAGGGGCCTGCCGAGATTGGGGTGTGATCGGACTTGGTCATGTGGGCTAGACCACAACATTCGAGAAATGTTGCTACTATGCCATAATTACCTTATGTTTGCCTTGTTTCTTCCTTTGTTCACACCATAGTTTTCCTATTCGAGTACTTACCATATTTCTCAAGGATATTCGCAAAACTCAACCGAGTTTAGCCAAAAACTCACCATACACGATAGGGATGCAAAAAACAAGAAAAAACATGGATTTTACGCTTAAAAAAAGTTGGTTTTTGTCTTATAAATGCATAACACACCTTCACTTGTAATCACATGGCTATTGAGCATGCTTTGCATGAGTTGAAGAGATTTTATAGCGAATTTGAAGAGAAAATTATAACTTGCACAGTATTCAATTTATAGGTTGATGCCACACATTCCATCCTAAAAACCATACCCGCACTTTTCCCCGCCTCCCAAAGAACAAATAGCCACCCGGTAAGTGGGGAGGGGGAACCCCTCCACCCATAGTTCCCCCTCCCCCTAACAAGGCTATGGGGTCGAGGGGGTGTGTAACCCCCTACCTCTCAACAACAACGAGAGGCTAGTAGTGAGAGTGAGAGAGGGAGGTGAGAGGCAAGAGGGGAAACCCCTCCCCCATAGCCCCCTTCCCCCAACTAACGAGTGAGAGATGGGTGGCCTTCAAGGATATGCCGTCTAAGACTAATGCATCAACAGATATGTCATCTCGAGCCCAATCGACAAATGCGCCATCCAAGATTAATAGTTGTAAGCCTAATAAATATAAGCCTTATTATCGGCCATCTAAGCCTAATACTACAGATACGACATCTAAACCTAATACAATAGATACATAATCTAAGCCTAATATATCTTTTTGTAAGCCTAAGCCATATTATAGGCCATATGAAGCTTGTTGGCGAAATAATTTGTCGTGTTGCAAATTATTGAGTTTTCACCAACTGCAGATGGGGCTAAGTCCCTCCTTGTGTATGGAGAGGCTCCCATTATTGAATGTAAACTAACCTAAAGTTATGGGGAACACTCCACTGAACTTGTGGCAAAGTGCTTGTACAAGGTACAAGGGAGGAATTTGTAGTTGAGAGGTAAAGGGGAGTTTGAGAAATAAGGAGAGAGAGGGTTATTGTTGTGAGTAGGCACTAGCAGAGTTCACATACAATAACCAAAGTAGGTCCACATTCAATTAGAAGAACACAACAATGCAAACAACGATAAGACCAACAAATCATAGACACAAAATTCCATTGACTCATTTATCAAAGGCGCAGACACCTTTCTTGGTTTTACAAGATTATCATGTATGCAAAGTTGGAAAGAGAGAGTAGAGGAACATAAGACAAGAAATAGAAGAATTGCAACTTTTATTGCTTGATGTAGAAGTGGTAATCTCAACAACATACATTCAATCAACAATTGCTAACCCTTTGAATGGAGAAGCCATTCTAATTTATAGAATTACAAACTGTCTTTCATCTACCCCCCACATGACCTTTCACCTATCCTCATCACTTGTGACCTTTCATATTCCTAGAAGTGAGTCTTTTTCTTATTATTGGAAAAAGGACTCTTACAATGTTTAACTAAGGGTCACTTAAGTGAATAGATGAAATAGCAAAAAGTACATTCTTAATGAGAAATTAGAACATGGAGAGAGAAGGAAGAAAGAGAGAGAGGAAGGGTTGACTGATCTGATGAAGAGAAGCTTTGTCTGATAGAGAATTTGTTGATCATGATCCTCGAGGGAGAGTTTTTGGAATGGGTTCTTATCCTTTGAATTCTCTACTAACACTTGAGCTGCCAATGGGTGCCACCTTATCTGCTCTCTGAATGCAAACGCAGCTCAACACTTTGATCCATGTCCAGGGAACATCATTGATATTCTTGCACTTGACTGAGCCATCTTTTGTGATCTCTTGCAATGTCGAAATAGAGTTTTTATGCTTTGGCAAGGGATTCTAAGGTATCTTCATTGAAAGAAAGAGGATCACCTACCTCTTTCTTAACCAACTCCTGGAAAGAATTAATGAGTTCTTCTGATGATGAATTCTCGGTGAGTGGAGGGAACCCAAGTCTTTGAACATAGTTGCAGACCTCATTCAAAATATCAAAAGCATTTTTTCCACTAGAGTCAAGTTTGAGAGATGACATCTTCTATCATACCATATCTAACATCCATGATGCGGATCCCAAACTGGGACAAATTGTCAACAATTGATACGAACACATTTTTACTCACAAGGGTGTGAGAGTCGAGGAACTCATCTTGAACACAAGTGGGAACACCTCATCCAAGTGGATTTTCTCTTTTTCAATCCCCCTTTTTTCTTCACTTCCGAAAAGTGGTAAGAATATACTTGAGCAGAGAGAGAACCTCTAGGAGCAATGTCTTTCCTTCTCGATGATCTTCTCAATCCATCTCTCGTTAGCCTTCCCTTGCATCATATGCCTTTGTGCCTTCTTGATCACCTTAGGTCAAAGCTACTAATTGGAGGAATGTCTTCCACAGGAGTGGAGGTATTGAATTGGGCTCCAAGAAAGGTTGAATGTAGGCACTGAGAGCTTTCACATGCTCCTCCAATTGCTCAATTGTTCGTTTGTACTCTTCATTTCAAGAAAGAAGGTGGGTAGAGGATTCCTTGAACAAATGAGAATCACCCTCATGTGTTGCTGGTCCAATGAGATGTGGGTCAATTCATAGTTCGATGGAGTCATTTCCTCAACGGGATTTACATTCTTAGGTTGGGCAATTTCTACATACTAGTCACCGGAAATTCCACTAAGAGATGGGAAGCCACTTGTGCTTTCGTCCTACGCTGGATCTCAAGATTTTTGTGATAGCTCCAAGGTCGGGCATTATAGCTTGTTGTGTTGTTCTTGGTTCATTTTCGAGCAATTCTTGAATCCATGGGAATGGCTCTTTAGGAGTGGACATGATGTTGGTCATGAGAGCAATTTCGGAGCTTGATGTAGGATCACATCTTGTTCATTATGGGAAAGTTTCACCACTGGGAAGACATACTTGGATTCTCTTAAGAGAAGGAGGTTATGATGGATCACTCTTGCTTAACTCAAGAGGCTCTATGGATCTATAATGAACCTTACCTTCTTATGAACCCTCCTGGAATATGGAACCACTATGTGCCCTCTTTTTCATTATCTTCCTTTTTAAGGTTCATGTTCAATGGATCTTGGTTACACTTGCAATGTTTCATCCTTTGAGGATTGACCACACTACCAAGTGTTTGATTGAGTGTTTAAGAATATTGTTATGCAAATGTCATCAAATGAAGCCTGGATGGTTTCTCGTTCTTACATACAAGGTGCCCCACATGAAGATCACTTATTTACCTTTCTTGACTCCAAATCACTTCCTAGATGAAATCAGATTTGGGAAAGCTTACGTACCTTATTTTCATATGTTTCCCATGGAAAAGGATGAGCTATTGATTCTTCACACATGATGGCTTGAATATTCGATGGCTTGACTAGCTCACTTTGACTTGCTTCTCGGAGAGATGATGATGGATTCAAGACATGATGTTTCTCAACTTGCTTGAAGAGTTTCTCATTTCACTTATGATCATGATGACATCCTTTGATGAATTTTGATTCCAATGGGGCTTCGACTCTTTTCAAATTCTTTTCGACCTTGCACAATGTCCCTAACTTTCACCTTATGCCTCGATATGCTCTTTGTCATGCTCCTTGACACAAATGTGATCAAAATGATGCTTTAGGATCCTTGTGGAGAGTTAATTTTCTTGTTTGAGCTATGCAAACAACTTTACAACCATGCGATGGATGGAAAAAAAGCAACGAGATGAGTGAAAATGGAGCCAACAACTTTTTTTTGCATAAAAACTAAAACTTTCTATTTTGGGCCTTGGCGTGTGGTATTAGGAGCTACTATTTTGGGAATTTTTGTCAATTTTTTTGCACAAATTTTGTCTCTGAAGCTCCTAACACACTTAGATTACCTCCATTGATGATGTTTTACTATTTTTAAAAGTTTCTATTTTTAGCAAGTTGTTTTTTCGAAACTGCTATTTTGGGAAAGTTGCCCGTTTTACCTTGTTTGTTGTTTGCACTCGTTTTACATGTTCTTGAGTGATGGGACCTTGTTGTTTTAGGAGGATTACTATTTTTAGTAAATCATTGTACAAAGAACTTGCTATTTTTAGTAATTGTACTTACCAGTGTCTGTTTGCAACGAAAACACTCTCATCGGATTCGGCTCTGCACCGGATCCTATGCTCCAATTTTCATAGTGATCCTTCCACTGAAACTCTTGCAAATCAAAAAAACTTTCAGGGGGGGTTTCAGATTTGCAGCTGTAGAAAACTAGGGCATCCTCTGGTATGCAGCAATAGTGATAAAAAGGCACGTCTGGGAGTAGAGAAATCTGTTAAAATCTTAGTACAATCAAATTTCTGGTTGAAGAGTTATGAGAAAAGCTTGTTTTTGAAGCCATGGCTATTCTAGAAGATATTGGGCAACATGTTTGTTATAATTTGGGGTTTTTGAAGGTTTGCAACATCAACAATGATGGATAGGTCGACTTGTGCAAAGAAATTAACTCAAAAATGAGTTTGTTTTATTTTCATGTCTCCCTAGTAACTATAGTTTAACCTTGGTTGAATGAAAGCTGAGTTAAAAGCCAAATGAGGTTTGCACTGGGCGCCTATTTTTTCCCTTTGTTCCCTTGGAAAAAGGACAAGAGGGACACAAATGGCGCTTTGGGAGAGATTGTGACAAGTGTCACAATCTGGTGCAATGTGGAGGGAGATAAGAAAGCTAGGCAAGCACCGGGGGGTTGAAAATAGGTCATATGGAAAACCACAAAGGGGGCTTGCACATGGGTGCCATTTTTGTCCCCTCTGTCCTCTTGGTGAAAAGGGACAAGAGGGACAAAAAGGGGTGCTTTGAGCAAGATGCTGGCAAGTGGCAAGATCTAGTGCAGTGTGAGGAAGATGAGTTTAGCTAGTTAAGCACCTTGCATGGAGCTGAAGAGGGTCACATGGGGGACCAAAGAGGGGATTGCATGGGGAACTCATTTTTGTCCCCTCTCCCTTGGGAAATGGACAAGAGGGAAAAAAGGACAAAATCATGACATGTGGCAGTAAAAATTTTGGCTAAGTATGGGATCAACACACTCTACACTAGTGAAGACTTGAAAACCATGTTCCCGGAGCTTGGAAAGGTATTTTGAGGTGAAATTTTATATGATTATGACTCCAAGAGACCTTCTAAGATCAATGACTCCAAAAAAAAATGGCCTGTTTTTTATCAGGACAATGAGGTGCGCTTGCAAAGTTGAACTGCCTTGAGAAATCCTTAGGTCTTGTATAAAATCTGATTCTTCCATCATGAAGAGGATTCTCTAAGCTTTCCATTTCCTACTTGTTTGCATTCTAACTCCTTATGGAGCTCCCGGAATCATCTCGGAGAAGTTTAGGTTCATATTTTGACCATTCATTCCTTACACCTAAAAACCCGCTTTTGCATAGTCGTCCCTAAACCACCAAATCTTCCCTAAATTTCTCTAAACCACTTCCAACACATTCAATGCTCTCCAATACCACCTCCGGATGATTATGAGCTTTTTAGAACCTTCCCGAAGATGCACATGCCTTGAAATGGCAAAAATTGGCCTTCCCGAGCCTCGCCTCGAGAACTAGTCTTCTTCTACAGCTACTGCTTTGAATGGAACCATGGACTTCATCACATCATTTTTCAATCTTGCACATGTTTATTCAATGCATTAGGAGAACTTGCAAGGTCAATATGATCATACACAGGAGACAAACTGACCAGAGAGAGGGATTTGGAAGGCTTTGAAGCAAATTTTCCCATTTGGCTTGGTTGTCATGTTTCAAATTTTGAATTTTGGGCTAACAAAATGCATGACAACAAAGCCTAAGACAATAGATACACCATCTGCGCCTAATATGACAAATCACCATCTGAGCCCAATTTTCAATGACAATCATCATAAATTCATAACACTTATTAGCTAGTTGTATTCACATGATGATGCAATTTTGTACTTTATTTGTATTCAAATCTTATAAAAATACTTACCCAACATTTTTACAAACTCGTTTGATACATTTTGTAGCTATATTTTGCATAAAATTTATTTTTTTCAAGAGATTTGCGTACTTTTTAAGTTGCTGAATATTTTCCGAGTCAATTTGTTTTTGTTACCGAAATATTGTTCATAGTGTGAACACTTAGGAGTGGTTTGGGTTATTTGGTAGTAATAGTTTTTAATATTTATAAAATAATAAATGAGTGTGCACAATTAGTTGTCATGCACAACTCATAGAGATAGAAATGTGTGGAGATATTGGTGGGATATATGAGAGAATAGTGGTGAGTGATCATAAGAGAGATTCTCTAGGAAAGATATGGGGATAAAATGATAATACTTGACTCCATGATTTTGGGAGCAAGCAATTGTATAAAATGCCTTCTCATATTCAATAGAAATTGCTCCATTCTATTTACATTTGGTGTCTATCTTCTGCAGTTTTCATTTCATTTGTTGATTTTAATTAATTATTGCTTAATTTATTTATGCAAATCTAGAGATTTATCATCATCTGGTATCAGAGTAGGTTAGGAAGATTTATGAGATTCATCACGCAGACAAAACCGCAGCCTCTAAGATACGATCCGAGAGTTTTAAAGCTTCCATCGCCATTTTCTGGATTCTGATCTTTAAAAAACAACTGGTAATTCGTATTTTTCTCAAAAACCCAGATTCAAATTTTTTTGAAATTTTTGGGTTTGTTTATCAGATTATGGGAAACTTCAAAAAAATTACGAAACCCATTTCGTATTTTAAGAGAAATCGTGGAAACAATTCTGATGTTTCTAATTATTCTGTAAAAAAAAAAGTGACTGATTTCCAGCAATTAAAATTTGATATGCTTTATTATTTTGAATAAATATAAAGCTAATTATTATTGTAAGGGTGCATTATCGGTTGAAACCGACACCTAATAGAATTGTAAAATGAGCCTCAAAGACAAATTCAGCTGATTTAGCATCATCACGATGGAGGATGGAGGCATAGGAGGATGGAGACAAATTGGCATCTCTTGTTAGTCACTAACAAAGAGATTGCTTCATGGTATTGGTGACCTCTTATTTTTGTTGTGTGGTGTTTACTTTATGTTGTAATAATGAACAGAAGTAACATTCCTATTTAAAGCTCCTGCATGAGCATAATTTCTGTTTTGTAATCCTTCTAAGTTAGAAACAATGATGTGAGCAAAATAATGTACACTTCTTGCATGTAGTGGTTGGTTCCACTAAAAGCCTTTTTCGAGTTGGAGGTTTTCTTTGAAAACCTCATATTGTTTGAGTTGTTGGTACTCATTGAAAACCTTCATTTCTTTGTAGATCATGAGCGGAGTACGGAGATAGCTTTCCCGTGTTCACACTAAGGGGGTGATGCATTACAAAATATTGTTCATAGTGTGAACACTTAGGAGTGGTTTGGGTTATTTAGTAGTAATAGTTTTTAATATTTATAAAATAATATATGAGTGTGCACAATTAATTGTCATGCACAAATCATAGAGATAGAAATATGCGGAGATATTGGTGGGATATATGAGGGAATAGTGGTGAGTGATCATAGGAGAGATTCTCTAGAGAGATATGGGGATAAAATGATAAGACTTGACTCCATGATTTTGGGAGCAAGCAATTGTATAAAATGCCCTCCGATATTCAATAGAAATTGCTCCATTCTATTTACATTTGGTTTCTATCTTATGTAGTTTTCATTTCATGTGTTGATTTTAATTAATTATTGCTTAATTTATTTATGCAAATCTAGAGATTTATCATCGGTTTTGGGGTTTGTTGAATATTTGCCAAATACGAGTATGCGAACTATGGTTCACACATTATACCCATTATGTCCACTTGTTTATATTCATGCATTATATTATCCCCTGCTTTTGGTCATCTTGGGCATTTGTCATCACATCCTTTTATCTTATGGCTTCCACCTTACATTATTTTTCACATTATGACCTTAGGGCTCCCTCAAAGCCGACGCCACTACCCATGGGCAATGGTGTTGGGTTTGATTTCTACTAGGGTCGACCATCGCCATCGCCCATAGGCGATCGCATCGGGTATATATGCTTGACCACATTTGTTGTCTCAATTAATTAATCTTTAAATCATCCCAAAATTTTCAACTTGCTCGCACATTGGACACTTGTGTATATTTTTGCACCTAGTTGCTAGACTTGAAGTTTTGAGCTTTGTTATTTTGCATTTGTGTTACCATAGTAAGCTAGACCGAAGGTTTTCCACTTGAGCTTTCCCCTTCTCCACCCATAACGATTCTCTCTTGGTGTTGTTGTCTCTGGGGAGGATCATGCATCAACCACACCGCAGTAACTATTTCTAAATTTTCCTTGTCCTTTGTTGCTTGTTTGTTGTTATATATAGATGATTGGTCATTCACTACTATAGATTAGAGTAAATGCATGTTTGCATTGATCTATTGCTTTGCCTTATTATATTACACCCCCGGCTTTATCTATTCCTCTTGGCTTACTCTTATTCTCGAATCCTAGAAGGATATTGGTGTCCCCAGATTTCACCCTAAAATTTGAGACTACCCTATTCGAAAAATTTTCGTACTTTTAAAATAATGGGTCGTTTTGTGTTTTTATTGCCAGAAAGTTCCTGTATTGTGTCAAGATATTCCCAAGGAGCCATATTAGCCATTTTTGCCAAATACCCAGATGCCCAAAATTGTTATATTCTGTCATTGGGGTTTGCCTGGGAAATTTGTATTTAATTATTTTAAGCCCCGTTTGAGGCAATTTGTGCTCCGGTTTAACTCTGTTGTGATTGTACATATCATTATTCCCATATATCAGTAGGGTTTTATCCAGGAATGAATCCTGGGCTTTATTTGTGACTTCGACAATCTTTTTGTGTTTTTTGTGTTTTCCGTTTCGTTTTCTGTGAAATTTCTCTAGATCAATTCCTTTGCCGGTTTGGCCTGATTCTTGGCCTGGAGTATCTGGAGATCACCTATGCACGTTGTGCCAGAAGGAATTTGCCATCGGAGGTCTGGTTCTCTTAGAAAAGACGAAGTCGTGCACCAAAAAGCTTCTTCTGGGCTGGCCGCATTTTTGGAAAAAGGGGTTTGAAGTGGATCATGGGATTTTTGGAAGTAGCAGTAGGTGGGAATTTTGTACCTGCCACAGGTACTTTTTCCCATGGAAGCAACGTCACTTAAGTCACAATGGAAAAATTAGAGGCAACAGGCAGGCGGGAATTTCTTACCTGCCTTGCAGGGTAAAAATTCCCATTGTGAAATAAAAGAAAAATCACTTAAGGCATTGATGGGATTTTATTGTCACCTGGTAGGGTAAATAATCCCATTATGAAAGTCAAATAGCTTAAGTGAATCATGGGATTTTCGGGGCTGCCTTGCAGGGTAAATAATCCCATTGTCAATTGACTTTTAAAAATAGAAATCTCTTATGCCAAAAAGTGCGACCCCTTTAGGGAAAGAAAGGCAACCTTAAATTAATTAATTTAATTAATTTCTTCTCTAATTTTGGTGCCTAGGCTTGTGGAAAAGTCAACAGAGGAAAGTGGACAAAGGGAAGTTGGAAATAGACAGTTCTAAAATTAAATAAATATTATTTATTTAATGCAGCCCCTTCATGTCAAAAAGTGCGCCCCATTTGGGAGAGAAATAATACTTTTTAAGTATTAAATGATTTAATTAATTCCTATTTTCAGTGGTTAAGGTCAAAGCATATTGTGAGACTTGAGTTAACTGGAAGCAGAAGTTTAAAATTAAATAAATTTAATTTATTTAATGGCAGCCATGAGCATGCACAAAATAGAGCGCCCCCATTTGAAGAGTGAAGCTTATTAATTAATTGCCAGGAATAGGAAAGACATTAATTAATTATAGAATCATGAGGATTATATAAGCAGGGGTTGCCATAAGGATGAATTAATTAATTCAAAAGCAGAGAAGTGCAGCCCAGACAAAAAGTGCGCCCCATTTGGAGAGGATTTTTGCTCAAAAGGTGTAATTAATGCTTTGAAAGCTTCCAATTTTGGCGCATAGGTTGAAGGAGGTTGATTTGTGTCTAGATAATTGTTTGCATAAGTGATACAGGTGCTCAGGTGAAGTTGGTAAAATTCATGCTTGCTTTGCATGCAAATAAAACATCAAATTTTGGGGCAGCAGGCTTGAATTATGCAGATTTTTATGATTAAAATCCACTGTTCATGTTCCGGTTGCCATCTTTGTCTGAATTAATTGCAGGAATTCATTACAGGTGCTTTATAAGAGAAAGGGAGCTTAAATCAATGTCCAATACATTGAATATATCCTCCGAATCTGAAGAATTATCCAGATCTGCACCAGTTTTGAAGAATTCCATTGACCGAGTAAGAAGAAAAAGAATTGTTCAGACAAAGATAGACACAACCATGGCAAAGAGGGATGAAAAAGAGAGCACAACGGAGTCATGCATCACTTCCAAATTCACAGACATTGGAAACATAGATCTAGGTCCGGAACCTCTTTCCAAATTGATTGATGAGATCCGATCCAGCGGGAAGACTTCCCTCATGAGTACTGCTTAAAAGCAGTGGAATTATTCGAGTTGCAGCGTTTCCATACACAACCCAGTTGTCATAGTTCGTTCTAAAGTGCGCTAGGTCTTACCATCCATCATCCAGATCAATCCGAGATGCTACAGGGAAAATAATAATCCGGTTGGACGCACAATTCATCAATTATTGTTTGAAGATTCCGCACGAAAGATGGTGACTTCTATTAGCATTCGTGATGCCGGCAACAAGTGCGAGAAGCATAGAGTTGATCACAATGAACATAATGAACAACGAGATACATGAGGAAGCCTAGATCTCCTTCCAAGTTCCCAAGAACTCTTCCGCAGTCCAATTTGGTACAGAGGTAGATGATATTGCCAAATTGTTATGCAGGATAAATGGCGAAGCAAACGCTCACACCTTCCGCACATGGATGTATGCTTTCATCAGACCATTGATCATCGGACCATTGAAATCAACAAAGTGGATTCAATAATCAATTGGTTAAAATCATTAACGACAACATTGGTGAGCAACTCCGGAACGTGAAGCGCACTTTCACTTTAAAATGACTTCCTACTTGGTATACGCAGCACCTCTCAAGGCATTTTCTCCAAGCTGGATAGATGTGGTGTTCTTTCCAAGGACCCCATTTTCGAGTGCTACCCACGACTTCTTACTATACCTGCGTAAAAGGAAAATTTTAAAGTGGTCAACGATGGATTCTTCTACGAATTCATTTCTTTGCTGGCTGAGACAGGATCTCAAGGCCAACAAGGTGAGCAAGGAAGTGTGGGAAGTTGTGTCCGAATTGTAGTCTCTTCATTCGGCTTTGCGAATTTCATATACCTCAGGGTCACTAGCTTTTCTAGAGAACCAGTTAAGCTGCCCAAATATCCGAATGATAGATTGATCACCATGGAGTTGAGCAGACAACTTGTGGAGATGCACGACCTTCAGTCGAAACGGCACAAGTCTACGGGCTTCTTCCTGATCACTGTGGGTCATTATAGTTGCCAGAGCATTCATAGAGCTCTAGGAATGGAAGCGGAGATGTGCTCTGAGTACGAGCAAGAGTTCTTCCTAGAGCGGCTGAACTTCGATCCATTTTGAGTAGCCAGGAAGACGATCTCCTAGAGAACGCACATGTGCCTTCATTAGAGTATTTCGGATGAAGTGCAAAAGTGAGTACGAGGTTAGAAAAAAATATTTCAGCAGGCTATCAGCACGGCAAGTGTTCAACTTTGGATTAGCATGGATACCTCCGGATCTCAAAGATGATGGGATTGTGTTACTTGACACATACCATCAAATGGGAGGAGATAGAGCCGTACTTAAGGAGAACGTAGGGGGCTACCATATGATTGAGGAAAGGTCTCACCATTGCTCGTGAATATTTTAAACTGGTTGTTGACGAAGGGATACTGCCTTGATGAAACATTGATGAATCAAGTCACGGGACAACTTCAGCGCAGGAGATTCCCTCAAGAGGAAGCACGGAGGAGAAAGCAACAGAAGGCCCGAGAAGATGAAAGTGCACAGAAGGTCTCAATCAAAGGAGAAGATCACTTCCACGGCTATGACATTAGTTCCGGCTTCTCCAACATCCAATACTTCACCGATTGTTGCATCTCGGCAAGACACTGCCATTCTTTAGTTGAATCCGCAACATTTATCTTCTCTCTCGGCCGCTCCGTTCAACACTTGCTCAAGAAACGTTGAAGTCAGTAGATGGCGAGTTTAAAAGAGCTTTGTCTTTGGATGATTCGAGGATAAGTAGCCAATGACAACATAGTAGTTTCGATGGAGAGGAATCAGAGTGGGAGATAGTAGTACACTCAACAACTTCTCATTCTCCGAGAATTAATTTCTTAGAATGGTTGACTTCACAGTTGGTTCCAGAAGCTAGAGTGGAAATGAGCTTGGAGGAACACGACTTGCAGAATTGCTTGAGTCTAGGCGGAAAAGATAGAAAATCTAAAGTTGCTAAGGTAACTTCAAGGTTGATCATCGAGGAGTTAGGACAGAAGTTTGTTGAGATGTCAGTTCCGGGAAGGGAAGAAAGGGTTGAGCTCATGACAGAAGACATAACGGTAACCAGAGTACCCATCGGTCAAGCCACCACAAAAGGATCGAAGCAGGACACGCAGACATTGATAGATGCTCTATTCCTTAGGCTTGACAGAGAAAAGGCAGAGAAAGTTGAACTTGAAGCGGTATCTCAACAGAGATCATTGCCAAGGTTGCTAAATCTTCCACTCAAATTTCATTTCACTCAAAAGCAGGTGAGTGATCATCTAATGCAGGAAATGGAAGATGCAAACAACCAGGTGAAAGCTATCGACAAATGGAAAAGTCTGATTATTCGTCAAGCTTCTGTACAACTTGGAGAGGTGCCAGCCCGCTTAAAGGTTATGAATGATGCGCAAGAGATCAGTTTGCAATAACCGGTGACAAGCATAGTAGATATGAACACAATTGTTGAGAGTAACCTGAGTACTTTGGCCGAAATCAATAAGTTTCTTTGGAGAAGTGTTGATTGCGAGGCAGTTGTACTGACGGATCAGTTGAGAAGGGGAAGCAACTGGAGTTTGCAGTATCTTTCCGTTTGGAGATCTACAGAATTATGCTGCAGAGGATGCAGACACTTGAGAGTATGGCATCATCTTTACCAGACAATATCATTGCTTTCACTCATGAGGAAGTGGTCGGAAATGTTACTTCATACATACGGATCATTCCTAGCAGAGTGCCTAATTCCCTGGAAGGGTCTCTTCTGATGGTACAAGGGAGAATTGATGGAGCTACTAAGCCTTTCACGATGAATTCCATCAGTAGACTGGTGGCACTGCAGTCGGATATTGCGAAGTTCGGGCCGAGCTTGGAGGATGTGGAAGCATGTATCAGGGTATTGAACGAAGGCTTGCTGCAGTTCAGGACAGAAAAGGAAGCTGTGGCTAAGACAGATGGGAAGATGCTTGAATTATATGTTCGACAAGTATATTCAGTATCAGAACAAAAAGAAGATATAAATGTTACAGCTGGCATGACTTTCTTCTTCTATTCTTTCTTCTTCTATTTTCCACGTTCCCGGATGAAATTGTAAAACTTTAAAGTTATTGGTTTTGAAACCATTGCTTTAAGTTATGTGGAATGATTCTATTAGTTAAGTGATAGATGTGTCACTTGAGGAGAAGTTAGAGGAGGATGATTGCCAGATGTCATCTTTACTTCTTGTTTATGTTTCAGTTCAGTTGAGTTTCCCATTTGTACTTTCCCTTCTACATTCTATAAGTAGAAGAAGAACCTTCGGGTTAAGGATCAAAATTTGTAAGCAGCATTTTTGTGTTCCAGACTTTGTGCTGAAACCCCTGAGAGCCACTTGAAGCAAAGGAATATAAAGGAGCAGATTTCCGAGAGAACTTTGTGTCACGGTGCATTTTGTTTCTAGCTTTTATCTTAGATCTTCTAATAAAATTTGTGTTATTTTAGATCTAGATCTGAAGTTGCCTTTGCTTATAATTATGTGCGTTGATATCTATTGGTTTCTTCTATGTGCATGCAATCAACTCTGTTATCTATTGATTGGGATGCACATCTTCCTATTTCTTCCCTGTGTTTATATAATTCCCTTCTTCTTTAAATATTTCCTTTCTTAAACAATTGCTTTACTTGCTGCAGAACTATACAACTATGGTTCATGAGCTGAATAGTTAAAGTAAAACCCCATATAGATACTAGCATATTTTAATTGACAAATCTGACACGGAGCCTCACCGGTAAATGAGGGAGATTTATCTCATGACTGCCTAGGTTTTCAGCTATGCAGAAAATCTAGCCAACGATGCCTATCTTTATCTTAGATATAAGCCTTGTAAACCTATAACTACCTTAGGGTTAGGGCTATTGTCCTCTAAAATTATGACACTAGCCCTCCTTAAGCATCTTTGGTATTTACATCTTGTGTGCATGCCTAAATTTGATCCCCAACATTTGAATACCTGGTAGGGATTGATTTTAGCCCGTCATACATTCTAGTGAACCCGACGTGGAGCTTACTTTGTCCTAGGTTAGGTCGATTCACTTTTTTTTTTAATTTTTCCTGCTTTCCTTATGCGATCGGCCTCCCTCGGTCGATCCCGCAGACAAAAATCTTCTTGATTTAATGCCATTGGCCTTGTGTAAGTACTTGCAAGACCAATATATTCTTGTTGTTTTTAGCATCTTGCCCTCGCTTTCGACGCCATCGGTCATCAGTGCATCTCTGCATGACCGATCCCATTAGATTTTTGGAGAAAACCATCTTCTCTTGAGAATCGAGAATCATCCGTTATGGTCTTAATTTTGTCTCCTCGCAGAATCTTTCTCGCCGCCGAACAACCCTTTTAGAACCCGTATGGGTTGTTCTTTCATTTCTTTATCTCCATTTGGTAGTCTCAATGCTCTCACTCTTCCGCAAACAACCCGGATCGATGCCATCACCCTTGTATCACACCGGGTTGATCCCTGTCTGGATCCAACAGCTCCTACATCGACTCCATTGGCCCTTGTGCACCAGGACATCCGATCCTTTCAGAATCAACTTTACAACCGAATGCAATGTAGTAAAAATGAAACAATCAATCCCAAACATATCATCAAAAATCTGAATGATAATGAATATCACACACCCAATAAGGAAGAACATTTAATCAAAGTTTCTCAAGACATGGATTGTAATGTCCCTTTTTCGGTTGAGCTGAAAGAAAAGAGAAATGACACCAACCCAAACCACAAAAACTGAAATTTATAACAAGCTACAACAGTCTGAAATCTTATGACAACAAGAGGGAAATTGCAATTATTCACCACCAATACCACTTTTACACCATCCAAAGCATGTAGGGAACAATAATAATTATTTTAGAGCAAGTACAAACCAAGGAATGAGTTTTTAGAACCCTAGCTGAAGTATAATAATTAATTTTGCAACAACAAACCCACTTACAAAAATGGCTAGAAATAATGATTCCAAGGCCCAAAGTTCAATCCGTAAAATGTAATCAGCCTTATAAATTAGGAACAATCCAAATATCAACAAAGAAAGGAGTGTCGTGCACTAGATATGCAATGTCCTCTTTTTCGAATTAATTCATTTGAAGACTTCTTGCCCATCCCACTTCCCGTGGACAAGAAGTAGTTGAACAAGGGAGGTCTTTGGTTGATGTTTTAGTCTTTCTTTTATTAACATTTACATTTTTCTTTAGTATTTTCCTTATGAAGCAGGTCGGTTGGGTTGGAGAGCTTTTAAGACAAGTTAAAAGATAAACTAAGCTTCTTATTGAGGTCGGTCTTGGGGAATTCCCTCCATAAAACTTTGGCGCCACCACATGGATATAAAAGGAGTCACTTAGGCTCATTTTGGGCATGTTTTTCCTATTATAATTTTATGTACTTGGTTTTGAGGCTGATTGCACTATTCCATTCCACTAGAGGGCGAAAATTCTTTGGTGTGGCAAGTAAGGCAGACAAAATCCTTCCTTGTTCAAGGTCAGTAGAACAAAAACTCTCCAATTTAGTGGTTCCAAGGGCTTCCAAGAAGACTATCTTGCTGGTTGGCAGCTAGGGCATTGAAGAAGAAGAGATATCACAACCTTCTACATCAATTTGGCACCCTTTCGTAGGGTGGTTACTTGGGTGGAGAAGGATTCAAGTGCTTTCGAGGGCATATCTTGGTGTTTTGAGTTGATATTTAAATTTCTCCTAATTTATAAGGCTGATCTATCACTTCGTTGGCATTTATTGACGTTTGGAAGTCTCATTTTCAACTATTTTTTGTGAGTTGTACTTCTACCGGTTATTTAATTAATTTCTGTTGTGTGTTAGCACTTGTTTCTCCTTAATTTATGAAGTATATTGGTTGGAATAATTTCTACATGATTGGTTAAAATATTTGGAATCTTTTTCTATCATTTTTAGCTTGACATTGAATGAAAATTGCTGCCCCTAAGTGTTGTTACAGTTCTCTGCCATAGAGGGTTTGTTCTGATTTCTAGCTTTTTTTTGATGCCCTAAAGGTGTGGTTTCAGTTTGCTGCTAGGGTTTGATCACTGCTGTTCCAAAAATCAGAATGCTTGCATTTGGGTTTGAAGCCAAATCCTTATTTTCAGATTCATTCCTAGAAAGGGACATTACAATGGTATCAGAGATTTGGTCTTCCCAATCTGAGGGTTTCATGCAAGAGGGTGATAAAGGATACATTTGTTATCAAAGGAGAGAGAAGAAGAAATCAGACCAGCCGGTTGAAGAGGTTAGCATGGCCCACCAAGATGCATAGGAAGCCAAAATCGACAAGCTCATTGAAGGGCAAGTGAGATTGGCGGATACCATGGACTTGTTGGCACTAACCCTACAAAAAATTCATGAACCAAGGGTTCATAATGGTGAGGGTAGCTCATCCGGAGCTAATATTTCATGGCAGCCCCAAGGATCAGCTATTGGATCATCCGGAGCTAATAGTTCATGAACCGGAAGAAAAATTGGAAAGTTTGAACTTTGGACAATACTCTTGCCATCTTGTCCGATGCCCCTAGATATCATCCATTCCGGGTGAGAGGTATCCTACAAGGGCAAAGAGTCACGTTTTTGATTGATAGTGGAGCTACTCACAATTTCATTGATGAGAGCTTGGTTACAAGGATGGATTTGAAGGTGAAATGTTTTAAAAGCTTCAAGGTCAAAATAGTGGATGGCTATTCCATGCCATGCATAAGGAGTCCCCAACTCCTTTTCACATTAGGAGAGCATGAGGTATGTGATGATTTTTATATAATTGGCATAGCTGATATAAATCTTGTGCTTGGAGTCCAATGGTTGTATTCCTTGGGAGAACTCACTCTCAACTACCAAAGTTTGGAGCTAAGCTTCATGGATAAAGGCAAGAAGGTGATACTACAAGGTATGTTTTGGAAACCACTCAAGTCAAGTATTTGGTAGAAGTCTTGTTAAAAGAATCATATCTTTGCTCTTTATCTAAGATAACAATAGATTGGAAGTCTTTAATTACAGCTGAGTATGCCAAGAATAAGTTTGCTAATGTTGTTTTTGAAGAAGAAATTGTGGATGAAAGGTATAAGATAATGGATGGGCTCATTCTCTATAAGAATGGAGTCTATTCGGTTCCCGAATCAAAGGTAAAGAACAAGATATTGAGGGTTGTTCATGATGCCCCATTGGCTGGTCATCCGGGCTATTTCAAAACATACAAACAAGTTAGAGAAAGATTCTTTTGGAAAGGTCTTAAAGAGGAGGTGCTTCAATACATACGGGAATGTTTGGTTTGCCAACAAAACAAGGCGGAGCATGAATTTCCAGCTGGACTATTGCAGCCCCTTCCTATTCCCACTCAAAAATGGGAAAGTATCTCCATGGACTTCATCACCAGGTTGCCCATGGTTCAAGGTAAGAGTTGTTTATATGTTGTGGTTGATAGACTCACAAAATATGCCCAATTTTGTCCACTTCCAGCCAAGTATAATGTTAGAGTAGCGGCATAAGCATGGTGGAGCTACTTCATGGTTGAGTATTCATGCAAGAGATCACCAACAAGGCATGTGGGTGTGTAATAACCCCTTTTCGCACTTGAGAGTACGATTTTGGACTTCTTGCCATTCCCTTTTCGTGGCAACAAAGTTGGATGAGCTAGGAAAGGAATTGGGTTCTCATTGCATCTTTCTTTTCTAATTTTTAATGTTTCTTTTTAGTGTTTTTTTCATTTTAGTAGGTTGGTTTGGGTTTGGTGGTACATGTTAAAAGCAACTTAAGGTTAAATAAGATTTTAAGGGGATGACCTTGCCCTTTTTGGCCTTTAGTGCCAAGATGAGGATATAAAGGAGATTATGGACTTCATTTGGATCTCATTGTTCTTCCACTCTTGGGCGTAAATCCAAGTGTGTGGCATCTTCCAAGAAGGATGAAAACCCTTGTGATTGGTTGGAGGACGGAAACCCTCATTGTTTGGCTTGAAGGAAATATTGCAGATTTGAGAAGTCAATTTCAATTTTTGCATGCATTGTTGGGTCTCTCCTAGGTGGAGCGACTTACCCTAGTGTGGAGTTTGGTGCCTTCTAGGGCATGGAAATTAGATTTTCTTTCATATTTGGCTTTCTCATAATTTATAAAGCCGAGAATCTACTATTCGTTGTGAAGTTTGGGGTTTCTAAACCTCATTTCATAATTTTTATTGCAGCTGTACTTCGTTGGTTTTTAATTAATTTCCAGCAGTGTTTTGGATCATATTTCATATTGAATATTGGTTTGGTGGATGCCTAAAATACTTATATCTATTTTGGCAAAGTTGTTTGAAGAGTTTCAAGTGTTTTGCATGCATTTTTGTACCACTGTTCCAAAATTTGATTGCTGTTCAAATCTGGGTTTTATTTTCAGTTTGCTGGTTTAGAAATCAGATTTGATAATATTGGGGTTTGTGCTAATTTCCTACTTTTTAGTTTCAGCCCTTGAAAGGGATATTACGGGGTGTGGTTAGTGGTGACAGGAGGAATGTACCTTGGAGAGCTATAGCTCAAAATTTTAGGCATGGTGCTGCTGTCATTATTCATATCAGCCACCACATGATCTCATTTGCATACATACAAGTGGGTAGGCAAGTATTTTCAGTCAAGGGCTGGAGCATTTTCCGATTGGTAACTGTTCGGAGAAATTTTTCAGCTTTTACAAAAGTATTTTTAGTCATTGCAATGCTCACATTTCCTAATTTTGTAAGAAGGTTTAAGTTTAAAGTAGTTGTTCCATTTTTAAGTTGCGAATTTTGATAAAATAAGATTATAAGTTGTTTTGAGACTTGAATAGTTGTAAGATTGATCATTTTGAGGTCATTAAATCATTGGAAATCAGTGGTAAATGGTTTTAGATGAAGAAAACGACTACTTTAGTCAACATAACTCTGATTTGGATAGAAAATCGGTGATTCATGAATGCCATAATTTGTTTCCAGCTTGCACACAAGATGATTTGTGTAATTTCTTGGAAGGAACAATTTACAACATCATTAATGAAGATCATCTTGAGAAGGTATGTGCTGTGGGTTATGCATATTTGATAAACAAGTTATTTCTGAGCTACCAAGAGACATCGTTGTTAATAGGATTGAGAGCTACACTTGTTGGGCCAAATTGCTTCACTTGTCAAGTAAGAGAAGTGAACTTGAAGGTTGTATGGAAATTTTCAAACCTTGGAGAGAAGAACATCTGAAATGCTAGGTCAAATTTTTGGGTCCTAGAAGGGAAGCTTGTACAGATTGTGATATGCCACCTCCTATCTCTCTTGAGGATGTGGCTATACATAATGAGAAGATGGAGACAAAGGTTTGAGATCAACCAAACTTGCAGTTGCTTGAGGACAAACAATTTTAGGAAGGGAGGACTGTAATGTCCCCTTTTTCGAATTAATTCATTTGAAGACTTCTTGCCCATTCCACTTCCCGTGAACAAGAAGTAGGTGAATAAGGGAGGTCTTTGGTTGATGTTTTAGTCTTTCTTTTATTAACATTTACATTTTTCTTTAGTATTTTCCTTATGAAGCAGGACAGCTGGTTTGGAGAGCTTTTAAGACAAGTTAAAAGATAAAGTAAGCTTCTTATTAAGGTCGGTCATGGGGAATTTCCTCCATGAGACTTTGGTGCCACCATATGGATATAAAAGGAGTCGTTTAGGCTCATTTTGGGCATTTTTTTCCATTATAATTTTATATGCTTGGTTTTGGGGTTGATTGCTCTATTCCACTCCACTAGAGGCGAAAATCCTTTGGTGTGCCAAGCGAGGAGACGGAACCCTTCCTTGTTCAAGGTTAGAGAACGAAAACTCTCGATTTGGTGGTTCCAGGGCTTCTAAGAAGACTATCTTACTGGTTGGCAGCTAGGGGCATTGAAGAAGAAGAGATATTACGACCTTCTACATCAATTTGGCACCCTCTTTTGGGGTGGTGACTTGGGTGGAGAAGGATTCAAGTGCTTTCTAGTGCACATCTTGGTGTTTTGAGTTGATCTTCAGATATCTCCTAATTTGTAAGGCTGATTAGCGGGTCATTGGTGGTTTAATATAAATTGGATTAAATCTAATTTCAAAGTAACTTCATAGTGTATGATATACAAGTAATAAAATACAATAAATGGACAAGCAATAAGCAAACAATATTATGAAACCCTAAGCAAATGAGAGAGATAGATGACTTAGCTGATTTATGAGTGATCTAGACAGGTGAACTGCTGAAACAGAATGGGAAGAGTATCGTCGGTCTCACTCGGAGGTTACGGAACTCGAATTGTGCCGGATAGGAGTACTCACGGGAAGACGGAGTGCCCGGGTGCAATGACTGGATCTCACGGGCGCTAGTGTCCTCCCGGATACTCGGGTTCGATCTCTTTTGTAAAGGATGGACCTCACTTTGTTGATCCTGTTTGTCGCTTTGGTTTCACTTCAATGTTGTCGGTTGTACACATCGTAACTCCAAAACAAATGTTGAACTATACATACCCACAAACCACATCAAATCCTAAAAATAAAGATGCAAGTATGTGGAGTTGGTCTCGACCACGATGGTCACCCGAAGAGTGAAATTAGTATCAAGCGCTGCACTACATTTCAAACTCCATGTATTTCGTGTGAAAGTGTGTGTAATGATGCCCTAGGATGCCCTTGTGCAAGTTGCACAATGATAGCGGCTAGATCTAGAATGTAGCAAATGTATAGAATGTGTGAGATGAAATAGAATAAACTTCCCCTCATATGTTGTGTATGCAGAGTGATGTAACCCTTGTCCCTTGAGTGAATGTGCTAGATGGATGCTTTGTAATTCTCTTGTGCCTTTGGATGCAAGCTTAGGTGATAGTATGTAATGCTTAGTGCTTGACCCCTTATTTGAGAGCTATAACTATGTATATATATGATTCCCTTGTTTGAATTTCGTAATTGATAACTGGAAGGCCGACCCAAAAGTATAAAAGATGCCCAAGAAGTAAAAGAGACCCAAAAGAGTGAGAAAAGGGGAGAAAGGGCCAGAAGCGCCCAGGAGGGACAGTAGCGCTTGGGCGCTAGTGTCCGAGGCCATAAAAGATAAATCAGTTAAATACTTGATAGGGATGTAGGGTGTGTAAGGTCAATAAAAGTGTAACAAACAAAGCAAAAGACCTGAAAGACATTGTCAATTATTAGTTTTCTTGCTTACGAATCATGTATATATTAGTATGCTTTAAAACCTAGAAATGTACTCAAGTGCATAGATTTTGTGTCTACAATTGGTATTTATTGGGGTTTGGAAACCTCATTTTCAGCGTTTTTGAGTTGTACTTCTACTTTGGTTATTTAATTTATTCCAACTATGTGTTAGCACTTGTTTCCCCTTAATTTATGAAGTATATTGGTTGGAATAATTTATACATGATTGGTTAAAATATTTAGAATCATCCTCTATCATTTTAACTTGATATTGCATGAAAATTGCTTCCCCTTAGTGCTGTTACAGTTCACTTCCCTAAAGGGTTTGTTTACTAATTTCTAGCTGGTTTTTGATGCCTTAAAGGTGTGATTTCAGTTTGCTGCTAGGGCTTGATAACTGCTGTTCCAAAAATCAGAAATCTTGCATTTGGGTTTGAAGTCAAACCCTTATTTTCAGAATCAGTCTTAGAAAGGGAAATTACAAGATATCACCAAAACCCTCCACCATGCAAGTCGCCACCCTAGGAGAGGGTTTACAATGAGCTGGAAATGGCGTGTTCCCAAGGAAAATCTGAATGTAACACCAAGTGTGACCTCCGTATGAGATCACCAAATGAAGAAATGAGGGGTTTCGTCCTCAAATCAAGTGCAAAGAGGGTTTTTGTCCTCAATTGCAAGTAAACAATTTTGTGCTCCAACTCCAAGAAAATGAATTCCAAAAGCAAGCATATCCTTTTCCAAGCCAAGCAACCCCTTTTTATAGCCAAAGGTGGTGCCAAAACCAAAATAGAATCCTCCCAAAGAGGACCGACCTCCTTGGTGACATATGAGTTCCCTTTATTTTATTTTTCAAGTGGCTTTTACACTTTTTTGAACCGACTTGACTTCTCTAAGCTATAATTAGAAAATTACTTAAAAATAATACAAAGCTACAAAAACAATTAAAAATCATGACACTAAATACTTCCCTTGCTCTTTCCCTTTAAGCCCATAGTAAGTGGAATGGGCCCAAGGTCTTAAAAAGAATTAGCTTTGAGAAGGGGACATTACAGTCCTCCCTTCCCAAAATTGTTTTCCCTCAAGCAATTGCAAGTCCCTTCTGCAAATACCAGGATCCCGAAACAATCTTGGGAATTTGCAATCCCATATTCTGAATAAATTCTTCCTTACTATTACCTTAGAGAATCTGAAATTGAACTGTAAAACAACACTCTTGCAATAGGAGTGATTTCCAAATTCTTCCATCAAAGCCATCCCCCAACCATGTGAGAGATGAGCTCATTATTCTCCCAATACCATTGTTGTCTTTAATCTTTTTCCCAAGAGCACCATGTATGCTCACATGCACCAATACTGTCATACTATAATAACCAAAACATCTAAATCCCATAGTTGTCAAGTGGTACAACCTTTGCTAACAATTATCATGGAGTCTACTCCATCCATCAGCCTACATCTATATGCTCTCCCTCAATGAAGTCATCTACCTAAAGCATGAGAACATCATGTCATACACTCCCTTAAGGCCAAAGGCTGCCCCAAGTGCTCACTACTGTGTTCCCGAGGTACCCATTTTCTATTTTCTTATGATGAAGGATCCCAAACACTTGCTTCATGACTATAGCCTTGAGCTCCAATGGGTCCCATAATGTTACCATGGGCTGATCCCTCCAAAGCATGGCACAACACAGCTTGCATGTAAGCTGGAAACAAGTCATAACAGCTACAAGTCACTTGGAATTCCATCCAAATCAGCGCTAGGACGGTTGGGAGGATTGTCTTCAATAGTGGAGCCCCTCCACTAACATTACCAAGGACTGAAAACTCTCCATTAGTCGTCACCAACTGGAAAATACTCTTTCCCATGATTGGAAACCCCTGCAAAATCACTTGTGTGAGTGCCCATGAAGTGGTGCGATGACTGATAATTATGATGACGACAACAGTAGTGCTAGAAATTAGGTCCATAGCTGTCTTGGGTATGCTTCCACTGTCATATGATGATATCATCTAATCAGTATTTCCATATTTGTCGCCATGTGCTTCTAATGCTTGGAGAAGCATCTCCTCCATCCCACCATCACCGGTTACTGAACCTCGTACTCTTCCTCATTTGCTTGAGTCGATAACAAACTCAACTACTCTATCACATCCTTGTCTTCTCATACTTTCTACCTCCTTGTCACTTTTCTTTTTCTCCATTCCTTGACCTACTAGAACAAACATATTCAAGAAAACAAAAATTTCCACCAACCTTCCATGTTACCTCCCATCATGCCTCATAGCATGTTATTTCACTTTTCTTTTTCTCCATTTGCATCTCTTTCTATAATTCAAAACTTTAATAGTCATAACAACAATCTCACAAGATCTAAAAATTATGCAACACAAGAGGAACACAATATTTACGTGGAAACCCTTTTCGAAAAAAACCATTTGCAAAATATTTGCTTATATATATATATATATATATATATCTTTACACATTCATGTGTAGGCACCACCAACCTACTGAGACACCGATCCCCAAATGCCAAGCACCAACTTAGCAATTCAAACACCAATCTTTTTTGCCGAGCACCAACTCAACAAGAGACACCAATCTCTTTGTTTTATGAGGCACCAACCTCCAAACCGATGACGATACCACCTTCGTAGTGTTGTTGTTTCAACGAATGATGGAGACTTTTATTTCCTCTTCACAAATCTGCTTGTCTTCTCAAGATATAACTCTTATTTCACACTTATAAAATTCTGCTCTTCTTCCGAATGATATTCGCTCAAAATCTGCCCTTCCTCCATCCAACAAATCTTCCTTTTATAGCCCAAAAATGCCCTTTCGAATGGTCACTCTTCACCCAAGACTCTTCACCCAATAGGGTCGGCCTTCTTCAAGGGAGGTCAACCACATAAAAACAAATCATTTAATCTTAATGGAGGTCGGCTGGCCCATTAAATAAATGTTGTCCCTTCATGAATTCGCTTGCACATTTTGGTATACAATTATTACATTCACTTGTTATTAAATCTGATCATCAACACATCAATCTGATCATTGTTATTTTTTTTCTTTTGATCGTTGTGCATTCTCCGTTGACATCAATGACTCCTTTGACATCAATGACAATATCTCCAACAATCTCCCCTTTGTCATTGATGGCAACCCTACAAAGAAATAATCATCTTCAAAACAAAATACTCTCCCTTTCTGTACTTCTTCCTCTTGTTGTACTACTCCCCTTTCTTTTACTCTCCCCCTTTGACATCAATGGCAAAGGGTTGTCCACGGTGCTCCCCCTAACCGATGCTACTCCTTGAGACTTTAGTGACTCGATGAGAAGGGTATCACACCCAACTTGTGTCTAAGGTACTCAAAAGTCCCTTTTGAGAGGGGCTTTGTGAAAATGTCCGCTATCTGCTCCTCTATGTGGCAACATATTCCAACTTAACATTCTTTTCAGCTACTTGCTCTCTCAAGTAATGATATTTGATCGAATATGCTTAGTTCTGGAGTGCATAACCGGATTCTTTGAAATGTTAATTGCACTAGTATTATCACAAAATATAGAAATGGGATCATCATTTTCTACCTTAATATCTTGTAGAGTCTGCTTCATCCATAGAACTTGTGTGCAACACGATCTTTGCTTGCTATATGTATTCTGCCTCCGTTGTGGACAAGGAAACAAAAGGCTGTTTTTTTTGCTCAACCAAGACACTAAATTTCCACCAAGGAAAAATGCTCCTCCACTTGTGCTTTTCCTATCATCCATGTCACCTGCCCAATCTGCATTTGTATATGTTGTTAAGGTGAAATCTGCACCTCTTGGGTACCACAAACCATAATCTAAAGTGCCTTTTAGATATCTGAATATTCTCTTAACCGCTTGCACATGTGTTTCTTTTGGGGCTGCTTGGAAACGTGCAACTAAACCAATTGCTTGCATGATATCTGGCCTAGAGGTTGTTGTGTACAATAAGCTGCCAATCATTGACTTGTATAGAGTCTGATTTGCTTCGAGACTCATCATCCTTACTCAACTTGCATCCTGTAACCATAGGTGTGTTGACCGGTTTGCAATCTTCCATTTCAAACTTCTTTAACATCTCCTTTACATACTTAGTTTGAGAGATAAATATTCCCTTTTCAGATTGAGAAATTTGTAAACCAAGGAAAAATGACAATTCTCCTAGCATTGACATCTCAAACTCATTTTGCATATCTTTAGCAAACTCTTGGTACATTTTTCTATCATCTCCTCCAAAAATAATATCATCTACATACACAACAACAATCAATTGATGATTACCTTTTGTCTTAATGTAGAGATTACTATCTGTTACTCCTCTTTGAACCCTTGTTGAAGAAGATATGTGTCAAGTCTTGAGTACCATGCTCGGGGGCTTGTTTTAGCCCATATAGTGCCTTCTTCAATTTGCACACAAAATCCTTGTTTTCTGACAATAGAAAACCTTCCGGCTGCTCAATGTAAACTTCTTCCTCTAATTTTCCATTTAGAAACGCAGATTTGACATCCATTTGAAAAACCTTAAAATTCTTACAACTAGCATATGCCAAAAACATTCTAATGGCTTCTAATCGAGCAACAAGAGCAAAGGTTTCTTCAAAATCAATACCTTCTACTTGAGCATACCCTTTGCATACTAACCTTGCCTTGTTTTTGGTTACTTCCCCATCTTCATTCAACTTATTTCTAAAGACCCATTTGGTGCCAATCACATTTTTGTCCTTTGGTCTTGGAACAAGTTCCCAAGTTTCATTCTTTTCTATTTGATTCAATTCTTCCTCCATGGCGTTGACCCAATGTTCATCTTTACTAGCTTCTACAACATTTTTAGGCTCTATTTTTTATAACAAAGAGAAATTGACTCGCTCAGATGTACTTACTATCCTCCATCGAGTTTGCACCCCAACATCTTTATCACCGAGAATCAAATTTTCTCCATGATTCTTTTGAACAAATCTCGATGGTGCCTTAGTATCTTCCCGTTCCTCTTCTTCAATTTCTTCTTCGACTTCATTTTGGTCTGATTCTTCTTGAGTGATCACTTACTTGTGTGGTCACCTTATGTTTTCTGAACTCATCCACTCTTACATCGACACTTTCCACAATCTTTTGAAGTCTTTTATTATAGCATCTGTAAGCTTTACTCCTTGAGGAGTATCCAAGAAAAATACCTTCATCAGATCTAGAGTCAAACTTTCCCAAATCTTCATCATTTCTTTTAATATAACATTTGCTTCCGAACACCCTAAAGTATTTAACGGTAGCTGGTCTACCCTTCCATAGTTCGTAAGGTGTTTTGGTATTGTTTACTCTGATTTGTCCTCTATTAAGGATGTAAACCGCCGTCTTAACTTGCTTCTCCCCAATACCTATCTGACAATTTGGACTCATTCAACATAGTCCTTGCCATCTCCTGAACTGTTCGGTTCTTTCTTTCAATAACTCCATTTTGTTGCGGAGTTCGTGCAACTGTGAGTTGTCTTCTTATTCCATGTTCCTCACAAAATTCTCCGAATTGGTCTGAAAGAAATTCTCCTCTATCTGATCTCAAGCACTTAATTTTCAACCCAATTTCATTTTCTACTAATGCTTTAAAAATTTTAAAGTTCTCAAATGCCTCAAATTTATCCTTTAGAAGAGCAACCCATGTCATTCTAGAATAGTCATCAATTAACAACATAAAGTAACTCTCACCTTTTAAACTTTGAGTTCTTGTGGGCCCACACAAGTCTATATGAATCAATTCCAAAGGCTTCGTTGTTGAATATTCCTTTGATTTGAATCTGCCTCTAGTTTGTTTTCCATGCTTGACATTGCTTGCAAATGGTGTTTGAAGGCTTCGTGATTTTTGGCATGTCTCTCACACACTGCTTATTGCTGATTTTCACCAAATTGTCAAAATTCATATGGCCCATTCTTTTGTGCCATAACCAACTCTCATCTGATTGTGTCATATAACATCTTTCTTTCTTAACTTCACTGAGCACATACAAGTTATTCGTGGTTTTGTTTGCATCTGCAACTAATCTTCTGAATCAACTTTCCTTACTTCACAACCTTGAGGATGGAAAGTGAGGATGTGTCCTTGATCACACATTTGACTAACACTTAGGAGGTTATGCTTCAGCCCTTCAACGTACAACACATTCTCAATTTTTGTCTTTCCATCATTGAGACTGAGATTACCTTTGCTCTGCTATCCTTGCTTGTAGCGTTGTCTCCAAATTTTATTGTTCCTCCGCTTACTTTCTTCAAGGAATGGAACTTGCTCTTATCTCCTGTCATATGGCTCGAGCATCCACTATCAATGTACCAATGTTGCTCTTCATTTTGCACATGAAAAGCAATTTGAACAAGCATAGCTTTCTCTTTCTCTTCCTTTTGTTTCTTCTTCCAAGCTTTTGTAGATTTTGTTTTCTGCTTGGCCAGGGTATCCACTTTCTTGGTTTGCTTTGGATTCTCTACAGAAACACTTCTACAATATCGTGCTATATGACCAACTTTGTTGCACTTATAACACACAATATCATATTCATTGTAATCCGATAGTGCAGCAAATGAGTTATGATTTCTACTTGAATAACCATAAGCACTTTTATTCCAACCATTATTCCTTGCCTGAACCTTACAATCTATTGCCTTATGACCAAAATTGTTGCACGAGAAACAATAGCCATAAAAGGAGTTTTGATACTTGATCATGTAAGGCTGCCTTGGATAGAAGGATCTTCTGAAGTTTCTTGTGGGAACCTTATGCCACTTGTTCTCATCTTTGTTATCCTTTTGAGGAATGTTGTTCTTATGAGGAGTCTTATCTTCTTTCTTCGGAGGTTCAACAATTTTTGAATTCAAATCCTTCTTAGTAACCTCTTGTTTTTCTTCATAGCCAAGACCCGTCTTGATGCATGGTGACCTTTGGCTATTAAGAATGTTATCCAAGACCTCGGTGCTCTTTTCAAATTTTAAGCTATTTTTAGCTTATCACTAGACTTCTCCAATTCCTTTCTTAAATCAACAATTTCAGATTCAAGCTTAGCACAATTTTCCTCTTTTGATTTCAGCTGATCTCTTACTACCTCCTCAATTCTTTTAGCCTCTTCTAATTGAGTTTTCAGACTGATAATAATCTTTTCAGACTCTTCGAAGCTTTGAGATATGTTCGATTGCGAATTTCCACCTTCTTCTTCATATTTCTGAAGCTGTAATTTTTGCTTCAAGTTCTTTTTCTTAAGCCTCTTTATTTCACCCAAGGCACAAACAAGTTCTTCTTCAGATCCACTTCTCCTTCATCCTCAAAATTTTCTTCCTCTTCCAGAAACATTTGGTCTTCATCATTATTTGTTTCTATTGCCATGAAAAGAGTTTCTTCTCTATCACTCTCTTCTTTTGAGCTACTCTCCTTCTTGGTGTAGAGGCTTTTCTTATGCCTGTCAGAGCTTTTCTTCTTTTCATATTTGCTCCGGCTTATAGTTCTTTTTGTATGGATGTTTGCTCTTTCCTACCTTAGCATGTTCTTCTTCATCACTACTATCATCTTTTGCATGAGGACACTTAGCAACGAAATGCCCTATCTCACCACAATTGAAACATTTGAAAGGAAGCTTACCTTTATACTTGCCAGATCCCTTTTTCAGATTTCTCACAAAAAGAGCTTCTTCTTCTTCATTCATCACTTGACTCAGGTTTTGCATTTTTGACCCTTTTTGAAGCTTTGAAGGCAACTTCTTTTGACGGCTTTTTTTTTTGTCCTCATTTCATATGTTGTGAGGATTCCATGCAACTCATCCATCTTTAGCGTGTTTAGATCTTTTATTTCCTCAATTGGAAACCTTAGGATCAAATCTTAAGGGGAGAGACCTTAGCACCTTTTGTACTATTATTGGTTCTTCTATCTTTTCACCGAGCCCTCTGATGGTATTCACAATTTCATCCACACGAAGAAGATAGGCTGCAACATTCTCTTCTTCTTTCATTTTTAGACTCTCAAACTGCCTTTTGTGGGTTTGGAGCTTAGCTTGCTTTACTTTGGTGTCTCCCTCATAGATATTCTACAGTTTGTCCCATGTCTCCTTTGTCCGTCACAATGCATAACTTTGACAAACTCAGATTCAAACAAGCCACATAATATTGCGTTCAAGGCTTTGGCATTGTTTTCACTGGCCCTCTTTCGGCTTGATCCGTCGGTGGAGTCTGAGGAGTTATATATCCCATTACTACCGATTGCCAAATATCGAACCCTAGAGCCATTAGATAGGTTTTCATTCGTATGCTCCAGAAAGCATAATTTGTTCCGTCAATAATGGAGCCTTGTTTGTGGAGAAACCCTCTGGTACTTGATTATTGGCCATGTGTGTTGCCGAGATCTACCTTCTGTCGATTAGACTTGTTCTTGAAGGAACCGACTTTGATACCAATTGTTAAACACACGCTTATACTTGAGAGGGGGTGAATCAATATAAGATAAACTTTTAATAATTCAAAACTTTAATAGTCAAAACAACAACAATCTCACAAGATCTAAAAATTATGCAACACAAGAGGAACACAATATTTATGTGGAAACCCTTTCGGAAAAAACACGGCAAAATATTTGCTTATATATATATAATATCTTTTACAATTCGTGTAGGCACCAACCTACTGGAGACACCGATCCCCAATGCCAAGCACCAACTTAGCAATTCAGACACCAATCTTTTCTGCCGAGCACCAACTCAGCAAGAGACACCAATCTCTTTGTTTTATGAGGCACCAACCTCCAAACCGATGACGATACCACCTTCGTAGTGTTGTTGTTTCAACGAATGATGGAGACTTTTATTTCCTCTTCACAACTGCTTGTCTTCTCAAGATATAACTCTTATTTCACACTTATAAAATTCTGCTCTTCTTCCGAATGATATTCGCTCAAAATCTGCCCTTCCTCCATCCAACAAATCTTCCTTTTATAGCCCAAAAATGCCCTTTCGAATGGTCATGACTCTTCACCCAATAGGGTCGGCCTTCTTCAAGGGAGGTCGACCACATAAAAACAAATCATTTAATCTTAATGGAGCTTAGAAAATCTTCATAGCTTTGTCCTCAAGTTTAGGACTGTGCTCCAAGGAATGGTCTATGGATTGTGAACATTGATTCTCCACATCTTTGTTAGAATGCATGACATACTTTATAGGGCTTCTTGGAAACCTCTTTTCTAGCCACATGCATGAGATAAAGAATTCCTTAAAAATAGTGACATTGAACTCCTCAAAGACCTTACCCTTCTTGTATCTCAAAAGATCACTCAGATCCCAAACTCTCATGTTCACACAATTTGGAACTTGTATGAATGGATCTATGTGCCCTTTGCCACTCAAAGTGTTCTTCACTCTATCACCATTTCCACTATGCTGTCCATGATGACCACACATTTGAAATGACTTAGTAGGAAGCAACAAATCCACAACACTTTCATACCTTTGGCTGTCCTCAACTTGTTCACCTTCCTTTGCTGAATGAAGCTTGGTTGAGATATCTTCAGCATCCCCAACCTTGTGACTCGGAACTTCTAGGTTAGGATCAACATTCTTCTTCACCTTGAACTCTTCACATTCAACAAGTGAATCTTGTTGACGCATGCAAACATTAGAAGTCAATAAAACATCTTCATGATTCTTGCTAAAGTCATGAACACAGTCAATTTGCTTCCCATAGGTTGCTGTTCTGAAAATTCCAGCAAACTGAAAATCAACATTAGCAACCGGTAAAGCCCTTTTTCATGTTCATGCCCCTCAACATGGTCTTCTTGGAACTCCACCCCAAAACCTTCTTGTAGATCTGATTTTTCTTTCTTCGGTTCATGCCCCATGATTTCTTCCTCTCTCCTCATCACTAAGGAGAACTCTTTAAATCACTCTCAAAAGGTAATGACTCAAACTTTGCAATGTTAGGAAGATTGACCGGTGCTTCTAGGGCTGAAACAACTTCAATTTTGGAGACTTGGCATTCAACATGTACTGCATGTTCTTCCTTTACATTATTAATGCAAACACCTTGTTTTATCACAAGTCAAACTTTTTTCTGCTTTCTCTTCTTTCTTCTTAAGCCTTTTGTCTCTGTTTTCTTGGAAAATTTCCAAGTGTTCTTCAAAAGTAACATTGGCTTTGAATCGATGGGCTTTTGATCATAATCATCAAAAGCAAGAAGCTTGCACTCAGCTCTGTCACACTGCTCTTCTAACTGTCTTCTTTGAATAGGATCTTTTTTTCTAAATGAATTTAGAGCTTGGAAATTGATAGCAAACTGTTTCAATAACTGATCCTTGAAATTTGGGCTCTCTAAACATGCTTCTTCTTCCTTCAACCTTCTTTTTAACCTTTCTAATTGTATCACCACCGATTGAATGGGATTTATCTTTTCTTTCTTTGGTAAGAACTTAGGTCGCCAATCCATGTTCTCTCTCCTAAGTTCCCTTTCACTCATGTCTCCATCGTAGATTTGCCTCAAATGTTAGCTTTTGACCGTACAGGTTGGGAAGATCAATGCTTTGATACCACTGTAATGTCCCTTTTCGGGCTGTGCTGAAAAAAAAAAGAGAAATGACACCAACCCAAACCACAATAAACTGAAATTTATAACAGCAAGCTACAACAATCTGAAATCTTATGACAACAAGAAGGAAATTGCAATTATTCACCACCAATACCACATTTACACCATCCAAAGCATGTAGGAACAATAATAATTATTTTAGAGTAAGTACAAACCAAGGAATGAGTTTTTAGAACCCTAGCTAAAGTATAATAATTAATTTTGCAACAATAACTAACGCACTAACAAAATGGATGGAAATAATGATTCCAAGGCCCAAAGTTCAATCCGTAAAATGTAATCAGCCTTATAAATTAGGAACAATCCAAATATCAACAAAGAAAGGAGTTCCGTGCACTAGATATCACCAAAACCTTCCACTATGCAAGTCACCACCCTAGGAGAGGGTTTACAATGAGCTGGAAATGGTGTGTTCCCAAGGAAAATCTGAATGTAGCACCAAGTGTGACCTCTCGTATGAGATCACCAATGAAGAAATGAGGGTTTTCGTCCTCAAATCAAGTGCAAAGAGGGTTTCTATCCTCAATTGCAAGAGAGAGAAAGCAATTTCGTGCTCCAACTCCAAGAAAATGAATTCCAAAAGCAAGCATATCCTTTTCCAAGCCAAGTGACCCCTTTTTATAGCCATAGGTGGCACCAAAACCAAAATATAATCCTCCCAAAGAGGACCGACCTCCTTGGAGACATATGAGTTCCCTTTTCTTTTATTTTTCAAGTGGCTTTTACACTTTTTTGAACCAACTTGACTTCTCTAAGCTATAATTAGAAAATTACTTAAAAATAATACAAAGCTACAAAAGCAACTGAAAATCATGACATTAAATACTTCCCTTGCTCTTTCCCTTTTAGCCCACGGGAAGTGGAATGGGCCCAAGGTCTTCAAAAAGAACTAGCGTTGAGGACACATTACATGGATCCCATGAAGGTAACAGTCTTGAAACCCTACTTAAAACCCATTAATCATGCAAAGCCTCCTACAATTGGAGCAACCCCCAACAAATCTCCAAAAACCCTTTGCAAAACAGCCATCCCGAGGCTTTTTCCTCTAGTGACCCTAACCACTTGATCCTAATCTCATGATTATCAAGTTGTTGGATCAAATGACCATTATGCAATCTTCCATTACTTGGCATGTTTAATATGCAAAATTAGATTCTAAAGATGGCTTCTCAACCAACACAAGTCTTTGTAGGCCATAACCAATCTTCAACAACTCCTTTTCCTTTGGATGCTAATGAGAATCCTATCCAATCCCCAAAAGGTTTTTCAAACATTATAGACCGAACCCCTAGCTTCCTATGTAGCTTACATGGATATAGGGGGATATCTCCTACCATTTCTTATGATGGATCAATTGATCTAGCCATCTATCTCAAAAACTTTGGAAACACCTATAAAGAGTGGATTCAAACCAATACCTATGCTACAATTAAACTCCTCACAAAGACCTTTGTAAGAGATGCCTTAGAATGGTATAACCAACTTCCTTCACACTCTATCATCGATCTAGAGACTCTAGTTGAAGCCTTAGTAAAGGAGATCAACAACAAGATCTTCCTGAAAATACATTTCAAAAGTTTATTACTCTCAAGCAATCTCCTAACATATCGGTTCATGATTTCATCAAGTGATGGAAGGTTTTATCTAATCAAGCCAATCATCATCTTGATAATCAAAATATTTGCCAAGTATTCCTCAAAGCCCTTGTTCCTAATCTCCAATGTAAGGTTTGATCCTTCTCTCCCACCACATTGGAAGAGGCCCTTGTTCCTAATCTCTAATGCCATCAACCTGCAAGCCCATTCTAAAGGAAAATCTATCACACATTCCTCTTTAAACAACACTAATCAAAATGTTATTTCTCATAACCCACACCACCCGCCTTTATCGCATGGTTGAAGTATTACGAACTTCTTCCTACTCCGCGCATTTTCCTCCTACCAAACAACCTTGTTGGTGCTCGAAATGCGCCCGGATGTGGTCGTGATGGATCTGGAATTCCGAGTCAACAATGGAACTGTCCCCAAGTTGTGGGACCTTGCGTGCTTGGGACGGATCTCCGGAGAAGGCCGGTTCCTCTACCTACCTCTAACGCTACTGCTACTCCTAATGCTGAAAGCAAATCCTAGACTAAACATGCCAAGGGACCAGGGATAGAAGGATGTGCGAAAGGGAAATCCTAAGCTAAGGAAGGCGATAGTGCCAGAAAGAAAGGTCGATCGTTCTCCACGGGTGGCGAAGGAAACAAAGAGGGCGCGGGAGAAGAGAGCGGGCATTTACGCGTGCCACGTATCAACACGCGGCTCGGCCTTTTCCAAAGACGTGCGACACATGAACATGGGCACTGCAAGCACAAGAATGCACACAACATGCCAAAAAATGCAAACAGAGAGGCGAGATGCAATGAAAACGAGGGAGGGAAGACAAAAGTTCCACAGAACACAATTTTATTGCTTAAGGGACGCACAATCATCTACATTCACGGTAGGAGGCGAGAATACATCGTAGAGACCATGCCAAGGTTTTGAGACCAGTGGGAAGTTGGCCACCATTTTGGCATGGTGCCGTTACTGTGAGAGAGGATCCTTTTTTACAAAGTAGAACTCTGCTCTTTATAGAAGGAGAGAAGAGGAGAAAAGGAGGGAAACTTCGGATTCAAATTTTCAACCACCAAGGCAGTGATAAATGCTGCAAATCCGCTGCAAGGTCAGCGATGTGCTTCCCCATGTCATTTTGGCGTGTAGAAGGAAGAAAGCAAGATCTGATTGAAATTTGGTGGTTGATGATTAGATGTGTGCATTGATGAGCTAAGAGACGTTTCCCTATCTTCCGCCTACCAAATCCTGCCTAAATCTGAATTTGAATAGCCCAAGGTGTAGCTTGTGTCAGCAGCTCTCTGACAAGTCCAGGCGTGCACCGATCGAGGCTCTGTAGTAGAAGATACAACTGTTGGAATTTGTTAGAGTTGTTTGGGCACATAAGACACGTGGCGCGCGCGATTAATCAAGAAATCGCCAATTGTTTATCTATTTTGTCTTTTATGCCATGTGTCATGCACTAGTTGATTGTCCGGTGTTCGGCGCCCTATTAGCGCGCTTTGATAGGCTGCGTGTTGCACACTCAAGTCTCGAAAGATGATGACATGGCACGGTGGTCGCGCAGAAGAAGGCACAAGGCACGAAGCAAAAGGCGGAGTGCGCGGAAGGGAAATAGAGGGAAGGTGTACGCGTAATGCGTGCGGCGGAAAGAAGGCATACTTGCAGAAGGCAAGTATGGAAGTAGGGCGCGAGCATTCAACCGAGGAAGGGTGTGCAGCAGCAGAAGAAAAAGTGGCGCGCGAGGGAGCTTAGTGTATGTAAGCGCGCAAGAGGAATGTCAGGGACTTAGCCATTTTGGAAGGCAAGTCTGCAGAGGTGCACGTAAGGAGTGCGCGACAGGATAGGAAAGAAAGCGGGCGCGCAGAGGAAGGCGCAAAGGGAAATGAAAAGGAGATAGCAGAATGCAAAGGCAGAAACAGGAAGGCATGCGAGGCGCGCAGAGGAACTGCAACTGTGCCAAGGTGTTAAAAGAATAATCTTGAGTGTGCGTAACCTAAAATGTGAAACATCAGAGTCATAATGAAAATATAAGTTATCCAAATAACTAGGAGAGTTATTTGGATAACACAACCTTTAGCCTCCTTTAATCATGACCTCTTTTGTTGGTGGCATGCCACTATCGACCATTCCCACGAAGATTGTTAGTATCTTAAAAAGGATGTTCTCAATTTCTTTAGTAGACCCCAATTCAACATTGATGCAATTATTCAAGAACATTATGAGAAATATCAATCCTTTCTACAAGCTCATAAAAAGTCGCCAGTCTAGGACCAACAATAGTAATGAACCTACAAATCACTTTGTAGGCACTATTGAAGAGTCCTATGATCATAACTACCTCAATTCACAATATGTCAACGCAGATAAGGTTAACTACCAACAAAACCTTGTGCACAAAGACCACGCCCACAAACCGAAAAGCCTTCACTTGCCAACCAAAAGCTTACTGATACTTCCCAGGAGCAACCTAGTGACGAGCCTTCTCCCTCAGTCGAGCCTCATCCCAAGGATCCATCATAAATGCCCTCTAAAGAGCTTATCCCTCCATCTTCGGATAAGGTTGCTCAATCTTACAAACCTCATCCCACCATGGATCCTTCATCCACGTAGCATCCTCGTAAGTATCGTTATGGAACTTATCCTAGGCCACAATGGAATTTCTTAGACGAACTCAATTCTATGACTTGTAAGATCCCTTTGATGGAGCTCATGTGTATTTCTCCACAAAAAAAAATCCTCATGCAACAACTTTATCCTTTAGAGGATTCTTTTGATGACATAGAGGAATCCCCCTCCATCCCACCTTTCCCTAATCGAGAGATTCACAATATAGAAACCCCTATCCCCTCAACTTCTCACACTTATACATCTACAACCATAAAATTCCCGAGGATGATATGATCAAGGATGAGGTATCGTTATGCATCGATAATCCTCCCCTTCTTATTAGTTTCGTGATTCACGATGCCCAAATAAGAAGGCTCTGGAATCAATATCGCTTCTTTCTCCCTCATTAAAAACCTCGGCTTCTCTACCGATGATCTTAAAGATACCGACTCACTTGTTGTGGATTTGATAAGACTGTCAAAAACCACTTGGTTGTATTTGACTCCCACTATCACTATTGCCCCAAATCCACTTGCACCAAGATAGTGGTTACGGACCGACCTCTCTCTTACAATCTTTTACTCGACAGGACCTTGGATGCATCGTCCGAGCATCGATTTATTACATTCATTCATAATAACCAACGGTATAAACACGATAGTGATCATAATCCTTGGGACATACCCATTCCTTTTGTTCACAAACCCTTACGCATCCCTATTGCTCACACGGTACCTAACATTCCATACCCTAAGTTTTATGACTAAAGACCTAACATCCAAGTCACTTTATCTCACTCGGATGATGATGAACCTAATGAGGTACAAAATACGGTCAACAAGAACTGCTTGCCTAATACTGCTACATTACGGCTTCCTTCGATTCTACTACCTCGGGACCAGTTTCCTCCTGTTTTAGAATCTGAAGAGCCTCCTTGTAATGCTACCTCTTCTAGTCACAACAATGATAATCCTTCGAGTGTAACAAACTTGGGATTGATCACCTCTTTACATACCCATCGTCCCCATGTTCTTACAATAAAATAGGTGTTGTTGCAAAGACAATACTTTCAACTCCGATATGCCTAATTGTGACGATGTCGTGACTCATTCCAAATCACCCATTATCAATGAAGAATATATCGTATCCCATGCCGAATCTCGACATTTATATGTTCTTCATCATCAACACAGTTTAGCAAGAATACATGCCTTTAATCATGATACCAACATGATTTCCGCTACATACGACTTGGACCTTGCTTACGATACTCGTGGCAATGAGGATGAGGAAACTTTACCTTATCTTCCTTTTTCTAATCCCTCTTTGCTAGATACCCCTTGGATCCTCCAACAAATTTTTAATTATGAAACCAAGCATACATCTCAACGGATGCCTTCTCCGACACGATCAACCCTATTACCCATGGACCCGATCCTGCTTAGAATAACACGCTTCTAGTTGATGCAATCGGCTAGTCTATATTCAACATGGCTGATCCTTTCTGCACTATTTCACCCTCCTCAACGCCATTGGCCTCTATCTTTAAGCATGGCCGATCCCATTAAGCAAAATACTCCATCTTGACATCACTCTAGATGCTAAGGTCGTTAATGTTAGACAAACCAGTTCTAAACAACAACGTGATGGAAAACGGTATGTGGCTCTAGACATAGACGTTGAATATAACATACCACTCCCTACCCTTGACAATGATGAGGCTATCCTTGAGCTCCTCCATGCATGTGAAAATAATCTTCCTCGCCAACACCATAAACTTGGGCATCTCTTCGATCGACCACCTCTTTTTGATAGCTTTGTTGTTATTCTGATCTTGTGAGTGATGAAGCTTCCAAACTCCTGAAGCCCCTTACCATTTTCAAGACGACAACACCATGCTTGCTTAAATCATCATTAATGTCCAAATTGACAACGATCTGTCCCATTTGGCTATGTTAGCGACTGTTTTCGTCATCTCCACGATAAAAATTGTCAAGTCCTTCGTGAAAATAATGAAGTTTTTGCTTGGGGACACTCTAACATGCTTAATTTAGCAAGATATGAAAATTCACCAAAAGCATGATTCATTAATGGCCAAGCGACCTCCTTTTAAAACCACAAGGAGTGCTTTACAATTCAAAAATGATGGCCGACCCCTTGATAAAGTGCTTTTAAATATCTAATTAGTATTTGGAGCCTACATGCTCAAAATACTTTTATTTCCTAACTACTTAAGTTCTTCTATTGGAGAGCTAGGCTTCCCAATAGGATACACGATAATAATAAAAATAACTACCTAAACAAAAATAAAAAAAGTAATCTAGATCTTCCCCTTGCTTTCTTGCTTAGACCCACAAGAAGAAGAATGGGCTAAGTTCTTCAAAAATCAGCCTTTAAAAAGGGACATGACATAGTGTGTGTAAAAGATTGTCACTTGAACCATAGGCTACCGAGGTACCCAAGACCATCATTTTGCAGGATCAAGAAGTTATTGTAGAGGTCCACGCAGTTGTAATGTTTTGCAATAGTGTTTCGAAGGAGATTGTAACCACAATGTTTCTGTCCAACAGAGGTTAAAGGCACCAAGTTTCATTCAGAGAGCAATCCTTCTATCTAGAGGAGAAGACCTATTTCAATGAGGAGCAAATGAGCAAAAGGTGTCCGAGCATCCTGAGTATGATTCCATTCAAACAGAGACATCTTTGTCATAGAGGTGAATTTTGAAGCCAAGAAGAGTAAGGCGATGATCTCCATGTTTTGACTTTAACCTTGTATTCAAAAGGATCATCATGTTTCCATGATCGGGAACCATCTCAAGTTCACATGTTGCAATTCACTTAGTAGTGTTTTTGAACACTCATTCAATACATTGAAATGTGCCTGCATCTCACAGGAGGAAGCATTTGCAATCTCAGTATTCCAATTTAAGGGGTGGTCGAGTGTGAGGAACTTTATACATGATCCATCAGAAGCAAGTTCTTCGTCAACAAGGAGCTTTCCCATCTCCGATTTCACTTCTATCTCTTCTTCTCTCTCCCCCTCTCTCTCTAACATTCTATTTCTTCATTGAGAATGTACTTTTTCACTCTTTCGTCTTATTCACTTAAGTGACTTAATGTTGCATTGTAAAAGTCCCTTTTCAAAAATAAGAAAAGGACTTAGTTTCATTCCTAGGGAATTTGAAAAGTCACATGGTGGTGAGATGAAAAGTCATGTGGGGGAGATGAAAAGACATTTTATAAGCTATAAATTGAAATGGTTTCTCCATTCCAAAGGTTTGGCAATTGTTGATAGTTGTTGGGCTTTGTATCACTATTACTGCAAGCAATAAAACTACATTTCTTCTATCTCCTTGCCTATGTTCTTCTACTCTCTCTCTACTTTCCAACTTTGCAAGCATTGTAATCTTGTACAACCAAGAAGGAACTTTGTGTCCTTGATTAATGGATCTATAGAACTTTGTGTCTTTGATTTATTAGTCTTATTGTTGCTTACATTGTTGTGTTCTTTTATTGAATGTGGACCTACTCTGTTACTATTGATGAGAATATGCTAGTTCCTACTCACAACATTAACCCTCTCTCTCTATTTCTCCTACTCCCTTTACCTCTTTCCAAGCTAATTCCTCCCTTGTACATTGTACAAGCAGTTTGCCACAAGTTTAGTGGAGTATTCCTATGTGATCCTGACCTAACGACCACCCCACAACTTTAGTTAGTTTACATTCAATAATGAGAGCCTCCCCATACCCAAGGAGGGGCTTAACCTCATGACCGTTGGTGAAAACCAATAATCTGCACGGTGATAAATTATTTCACGAACAGTTTTTGTCGAATCTATTGGGGAAGATCCGCCCTTTGTGCACCCTTAAAAGATCTCTGAAAATACAAAAAAATCAGATATTTGAAAATCACAAAAAAACTTAAAAATATAAATTCAGAAATATGGAAACTCATTGCTGAAAATTCATTGCTGATTTCTGCTATAAACCTGTCATTTCCATGCTGCAAATTTCCATTTACATATTGAAAAATCCTGTACAAACTTGCAGAAAAAGATATACTCGAGCTGATCAAGCAAGTGGTGTTGTTGATCCCGCATTCGAAGAACTACAACAAGTTGATTTCAGACTTCCTATTATCCAGGTAGCAAGACAAGTTCCTAAAAATCCACTTGAAGATCCCATTGGAGAAGCAGTTGTAGAACCACTTGATATCCTTCCTCCGAAAGAAGAAGAAGAAGAAGAAGAAGAAGAAGAAGAAGAAATGGCTGTACCTATGCCATGGGAAAAAACACCGGTTCACTAGCATTGGCTCCTCCACTTCATGAATTACCAAAAGGATCAAGAAAGAACTTTCCCAAATTCTATGGAGATGGAAAGCAACATCCAGATGATCATATTACAACTTTTATCACAGCCTGTGTATTCTTGGAGTGGGACATGAAGATGTTGCTGTTCGGCTATTCGTGGAGTCATTACAAGATGCCATTGCGAAATGGTTTTACTACTTGCCACCTTGCTCCATTACTAATTGGGATGACATGAAAACCAAGTTTGAAGCAAGATTCAAGACTGCGGAAGATGCACATGCCCTCCTTGCTCAATTGGCTTAGATGAAGAAAGAACCGCAAGAGCCCATGAGAGAATTTGTAGCAAAATTCAATAAGTTGATCAACAAGATTCCTACTGGTGCTCGTCCTACTACAAATAATAAAAAAGGTTCTTCATAAATGCTTAGTTGCACAAGTTGGTTTCATATTGCGGAGAGATCAACCAACACTTTGGACAACGCTCAAGAACTTGCATTGAAGTGGAAGATGACCTTATCATGTCAGGGAAGATCAAGAACTATTCAACGAAGAATAAGGACCAAAGTTCTAAAGATGAAAGAGTTGATCCGTTGCTTGCAAAAAGTTGGTCAATGATTTGACTACATTGAAGAAGGAAATTACTCAACATGCCTCATATCAAAGCCGGAACAAGTATAAAATTTCGAGCACCTCAAGGCTTGCCTTGGAAGCTCCACTAGTTAATGCAATATGTGGAACTGTGAAGATGAAGGAGAAGAAATTGCTGAATCAAAAATTGAAGAAGAAGAAGATGGATGTGCCAGATTGGGTATTTTGAATACTCACCGGATGAAGACTCTGAAGAATCCATGGTTGATATGAATAGTTACTCGTGTGCAATGTTCACCGCTCACAAACAGAGAAAGAAGCTTCTTCTTCTTTGCCTAAGAAAAGGACTTGAATCCTCAAACGATGACTCTACGAAAAATAACAACAAAAGGAGGATCATCGCTGTCCACTTCCACGGGGTCAGCCAAGAAGAAGCCCGAGACTACCATAGTCAAGACTCCATCTACTCCCTTGAGGAAGTCTCTTTAATCTCCTCTTGTCAAATTAGTTTTCACTTTTATTGATCTTAAGAATGCAAATCCTACTCATGACAAGGATGCCATAGTTCTGATGTGCCTACCACTTCTTCACCTTTTGGCATCATTGACCATGTTAAGAAAGCCAAAATTCAGATTTTGAATTTGAGTACTTGAAAACTCACTCCAAGCAATTTGATAGACTTGTCCAGTTTATCAAAGGAAGTAGTGCAAATTTGTGTTCCAAAATGCCAAAGCATTAAGGAACCACTTCCCACTCCTCAGAACCTTCTTGCTTCCACACCCTCCACCTCTGGGAAGGTAGAACCTTTCTATGTAGCCTTATTGGTCAATGGATATAAATTGAATAATCTGCATTATTGACTCCGGTGCCTCTGATAATGTCATGCCCACAAAAGTTGCTAAAGCTCTTGGTCTCTCGCTCACTCCTGCTACTGGCCATTGTTACTCCATGGAGACCAAAGAAGTACCTCTCATTAGCCAAGTGAAGGATGCTCAAGTATCATTTGCGAATTTTCCTAACAAGAAGATCATTATGAAAATACTTGTGGTGGACATGTTGGTTTCGTATGGTATATTGTTGAGACGAAGTTTCTTTCGAGATGTTGGCGGAGATATACAGATGGATTGGTCGTATGCTACCATTCTGCATCAATGGTAAGATGAAGAATCTCCTTCCCATAAGATGAAGAGGCCTCCTTATGGTTGGGTGGAGAATAACAGCTTTCATTAGGATCATTCCTGGAAACTCGACCCTTTTTGGGTGGGGTCGGTATCGCTAGATGTAAACAATAGATGGTCTTTGTTGCTCGGTATCTTTCGTGGGGAGGAGTGACACAGATTGGGTCCCACTATTGGGTGCACTATCAGACTTGTAGAATCTGAAGTCGAGGGGTGATTCCCGAAGACTCTACTTGCCCCTGACCGACTTGAGCAAGGAACTCTTCCAATTCAAGAAAACTAGGAAAAAAACCCATGAGGAAAATGAAATACACGGTTCAAAAACCAAATGACCCAAGGGCAAACATACTATTTCAAGATTCAAGGTATGACAACTTTTTCATAGCTTAAGAGAAAGATGCTGAGCTGCCCATGTTGAAAGAAGAGTAGCCAGGTGTGGCAGAGCCAGTTAAGGTACAACATGATGACTTGATGGACCCGAAATTGGGCAGTGTGTATTTCCCATTGAGCACGAATGCATATTCTCTACTTGGTGGTGATGATGGTCATGGAAATCTTGAATTACAACAAAGTAATCCCGAGGCGGTGAGCGGTGTAAATCATGAAAAGTGACATCAAATGACTTTTAGCGGTTTTCAAATTTCGAATCATCTTCCCAAGGTCCAACATGAAGACTTGTTTAGTGAGTATGAAAATGATTGTGAATTTGAAACCTTCTTTTTCCCATTGGGAGAAGATGAAGATCTTCTTAGTGAAGAACAAATAGATGGAATGGTGCTTGATTCTCCCAAGGCTGATTCCATTCAAGATGAAGACCTTAATGAGGAATGTATGAATGAGAAGATGCTTGAATCTTTCAAAGTTGACTCTACTCAAGGAAAATATATTTTCATCATGGAGATGGATTTTGAGGCTCAAAATGGTCAAGATGGGGTAAATGATGGTTTGCATATTTTCGTGCCCGACCTTTTTCTCATTTTCTTTTCAAGATGATGAAGCACTTTGTGCAAGTCACACCATAGTAAGCAACAAGTCAAGAATGAGCTGGTGTGTGTGAAAGAAGACCGTTTGGAGCAATGGTAAACATAGAACACCAAGAGGCTTGTGATAGTGTTGAAACTCTTAAAACATCTTCCGAGAACCAGCTCATGGAAACAATGGTCACAAAGCAAATGAAAAGTAAAGGTCAGATGCCCATTAAAGATCATAAGCCTTGGTATGAAAATAGTAAGCTTTGTATGATCAAGACTCATTCGTGTAGCAGTAATAAAAAATCAGCACTTTGAATGAATTTGGAAATAAATGAGCAGATGGAAACAAGATGTCAAAGAAACAAAGGCAATGAGCTGTCTAAGTGGACCCTCACTTACAAGAATAATCATGCAAAATTTCTTAAGAAATTGAGAAAGGGGTCATATTTCAGTGAGCCAGTCAATGGATTTGCAGAACAAAGGCATTTGGTGATACTGTGCACAGGTAAACATTCAGTGAAGAATCAGTGCTACAGTGAAAGTAGGTTGTCCCCGCATGTACCATAGGTGATTTAGGATGTTGTATCATGGTTTCCCATTTTGTTGTGTGTTTCCTTTCTCTGTCGTGTGTTTGTTTCGTTTATTTCTTGGTTGTGTTTGTAGCTTTGTAGTTTTTCAATATGGTGACTCCATGGCCCAATGGACAACAGGCACTTGGTTTCTTTACCACACGAGATACCCGAGGCTCTTCATTACCCCTTAGGGTCTAATGTCCCCTAGCTAGAGCTAGCTGCTGTCATGTTAAATGTCTAGCATGCAAAATTGAAAATGTTGGCCATGACAACCAAGCCCCCACTCGAAAAGTTTCTCTCCCAGTCATGTGAAACCTTCCTCTAGCCAGACCTATCCTCAATTTCACCCTCATTTTGGCTCAGAGGAACATGCTAACAAGATTTTCAAGTGTGTTTAATGTGCAGGGATGTATGCCTAAGGTGATTGAAGAAGTCACTGAGTTTTAAGGAGAAACAACTATCTTCAGAGGCTTAGAAAGGGCCATTTTTGGTCATTTTGCAACTGGTGAACACCCTCCGAAAGTAGACAGGGAAGACTCAAGGCATCTGGGAGTTGCATCGGAGAGCAATGAAGTGATCCAAGGCAGTTTAGGGAAAATCGTGGAAGAAATTGATGTTGGGAACAATTTGAGCAAGATCGGGTAATTTTGGGCACAGGGAATGAAGGCTCCAACGGTGAAAGCTAACTTGTCCGGGACAGTGGGAGTTTTGGAAGGATTTGGGAGGCAAACAAATAATCAATAGAAATCTATTGGAACCCTCTACATGATGGATACATCACTTTTGTTCCAAGATCTAAAAATATTCTGTGATAATCTAGGACACTACAATTTGCCCCTTTGAGTCAAGAATGAAATAGGCCCTAAAAATCAAATTGTAGGCAAAATTGGCTCTTGATAATGGCTGGGATGATCTCAACATGTGATTTGGAGTCAAAATCATATTAGGTTTGACCCCAAAACATCTTCCATGCTCTTGGGGCAAGAAAAATGCCCCCGATGTCTTCATTTGCACTTGGCGGATGACATCAACATTTCAAAATGGCTTGGTCGCACTTTTTCACCCTTGGTGTCCACTGAAGTACAAAGGGGACATGGGGGCACCAATATGCGACATTATACTTGGTTGGAAGTGGACAAAATTGGGAATATTTTGCAAGTCTATCAATCACAACATATAAACAACCCTTACCTTGAACCATGGGAAGCTGGTGATGAAGACTATGGAAATGATTTCCCATTTTTAAGTGGAAATAGGAAGGGGTTACAAATTCATGCTCCACCTTGTTTTGTTGGCAAGCCAAACATTCCCATATGTATTGAAGCACCTCCTCTTTAAGACCTTTCCAAAAGAACCTTCCTCTCACCTTTTTGTGTGTCTTGAGATAGCCCGGATGACCAGCCAATGGGGCATCATGAACAACCCTCAATATCTTGTTCTTCACCCTTGATTTGGAAACCAAATAGACTCCATTCTTGTAGAGAATGAGCCCATCCATTATTTTGTACCTTTCATCCACAATTTCTTCCTCAAAAACAACATTAACAAACTTATTTTTGTTACACTCAGCTGTAATTAAAGACTTCCAATCTGCTGTTATCCTAGATAAAGAACAAAAATATGATTCTTTGGACAAAACATCTTCTACCAAATACTTGATTTGAGTGGTTTCCGGAATCATACCTTGAAGTATCACCTTCTTGCCTTTATCCATGAAGCTCAACTCCATACTTTGGTAGTTGAGAGTGAGCTCTCCCAATGAATGTAACCATTGGACCCCAAGCACAAGATTTGTACTATGCCCAATCATATAAAGATCATCACATACCTCATGCTCTCCCAATGTGAAAAGGAGTTGGGGACTCCTTGTGCATGGCATGGAATAGCCATCCACTACTTTGACCGTGAAGCCTTTGAGGTCTTCCACCTTCAAATCCATCTTTGCAACCAAGCTCTTCTCAACACAAACTTCTTCCTCTTTCTTATGACTCAAAGGATCATCCAAAACCCAAACAATTATGTTCACATAACCTTGAGCTTGCCATAAAAGATCTATGTGCCATATGTTATTCAACAAGTTCTTCACATTACAAGGCATCAAACATGACATGTGATCAATCTTACCAACAAGCTGCCCATAATGACACAAGTATGGCAGCGACATAGGGGAGGATAAAATGTGATCATTTCTATCATACCTTGGGCTGCCAACAAGGATCCCACCCTTATTTTGTTGGTACTTGTTTGGAACATCTCTGGAGCTCTCTCCAAGGCTATAAACTCCTTTAATCTGCACATCATCGACTCTGTTTGAGAATTTCCAGCGAACTGAAAGTAATCATGAAGAACCGGAAGTGTCCTTTCCATAATGTCATCCTCATATACCTTATGCAAATTTTATTTTTCTTCTCTATTTTTTTCTGTGACATGCCATCATTAGAAATCAACGAATCATCATTAAGTACCAAAAGATTTTTACCTTCCAACTCGTGCTTTATGACTTCCCTCTCTTCCCTAGGCTCGTGCTTTGAGATTTCTTCAAACCCTTGACCCTTCATACTATTGTTCTGAAAATCAATTAATGGCTCGTCCTTGGAAAGAGTGATGGATACTTTTAGGGCTTCAATGGGTTGTTCCCTCTCAATGTCAAACTACGGTTCTTCTTCTTCCTTCTTTGGCCCAAGCTCCATGATTTCTCCCTCTTCAACTTGCACCTTGTGGATTCCTCTATGGGCTGTTTCTTCTCCATTACTTCCAGCGTAATTTTTCTTCTTATGTAGCTTGTGACCTAGGCTTGGGCCTTGATCTTCCCTTGCTTACTCCCATGAACTCCGAAAATGACATGGCATCACATATCTTCTCCGGAAGAGCCCTATATTCCTCATACCATGTAGCAATGTTGTCCGCTTTGGATGGCTGAGTATTATTGACTTCCTTTGAAGAGCTCCCTCCACCATTCGGATCTTGAAGGGTATGGATCAGTTGCGCCATTTTATTGGCCAATCTTTCTTGCCCTAAGGCAAGCCTTTCAAATCTAGCATCCCCAAAAATTCTATCTGCCATTTGATCTTCTTGCAAGAAAACCCTTAGATGGGAAGACCGAAGCTCTCGATACCACTGTAATGTCCCTTTCTAGGGCTAAAATTGAAAATAAGGGTTTGGCCACAATCCCAAATGAATCAAATCTGAAAATACACCTTCACCAAACAAGCATCAATTTGAAAATGACTAGAAACACACTTTAACCTTATTTGAGCAATAAATAATCGGTCATTTAGGGCGATGCGTATAGGCACTTCAAATCATCATACAACCATGCAATAACAAGCTGAAAATGCTTCTAAATAATTATTTCAAGAACGACAACATTTATCCATCCAAATTACATCAAAATAATAGAGAAAATAAGAGATTACACCCAATTGCAATTAATTTTATGATAGCAGCAAGGCAGCCACAAACAAGGGCTGAAAATAGCTCATAAACCTCTCCAAAAATCACCAAATTGTAGATTCCAGCCTTATAAAATATGAAGAACAATAATATCAACTCAAATTATCCAAAAGTACCCTAGATGATATCAAACCCTTCACCCAAGCAAGTCGCCTAGGGTTGGAAGGGAAGAAATAAATATGAAATCCTCCTTAAAGCTCACTTGTGGCCTCCATATGAAGCCACCAATGCAGAAATGAGGGTTACAGTCCCAAAGTGTGATCCTATTGAAGGGTTTTGTCCTCAATACGTGACCAAAGAAGGGTTTTTGTCCTTCAATGGCAAGAAGAGAGGATACACCAACTCCAAGTAATTGTCAAAATAGATGAAAGATGATGATGCTCCTCTCCATTTGAACTTCCTTAAGTACCCCTCTTTTGGCACCAATGATGAATTAGAAGCCCCAACTTCATGACCGACCTCTTAATGCACTTTTTTAATCTTCTTATGGCACCAATGATGAATTAGAAGCCCCAACTTCATGACCGACCTCTTAATGCACTTTTTTTAATCTTCGCTTAAGAAGACCGACCTCATAATGAAGAAATAGAAATTGTCCTTGCTAAGTCTTCTTTCCCCTAGTCGAACCATTCCAATGCCATGATTAATAAATAAAATAATTAATCATGAAGGTACATCACGTACAACCATGGCGAGTTCCCCTCCTTTGCTCCTTCCTTGATGCCTACAGGAGGAGGAATGGGCATAAGGTTTTCCATAGTGACTAGCTTGGAAAAGGGGACATTATTGGAGCATGTGGAGGAGTTAAGTTGTCAAGCCCCCTTCCCATGATGGATTGACCCCTTAGCGCATTTTCAAGCATGTGCTGTCCCCTTGGATTGTCCCTAAGGTGCAAAGGGGACAAGGGGGACACTAAAGTGCGATCCCCCATCATTTCAAAAAGTTTTCGTCACTTAAAACATGAGTTGAGGTGTTAGGTGGAGCATATGGAGGAGTTAAGTTGCCACTAGGTCCCCTTCTCATGATGGATTGACCCCTTGGCGCATTTTCAAGCATGTGTTGTCCCTTGGATTGTCCCCAAGAGTACAAGGGGGACACAAAAGTGCGCCCCCATATGCTAGTTCCTTCCTCGCAACTTACAACTTACAACTTTTGCACCTAGGAACAACCTCATTTTGCAAACAACTCATCTCCTTGGCCCCTCTTCATCATTTGCTCCCCTATAACGCATTTTCTCACCCTTGCTGTCCCCTTGGATTGCACCAGGTGCAAAGGGGACAAGGGGGACAAGAAAGTGCACTCCCATCCAACCACTTAGCTCTCGGTCACATCAAAACCATTTTTAAGCTCCCGGTGACCATTTTCAGCTCCCTGAATCTCATTCTCACTAAACTAGAAGTTACCACTTGTCACCATTTGGTGCAAAGCGCACTCCGTGTCCCTTGTGCCCCCACTTGCACCTCTTGCCTGGTGCAACTCCATGTCAACCGTCTTCCAACCTTGGTTAAGTTGGTGGGTTAAGTAGTGGGTTAAAATTTGCAAGTGAAATGACTCTCTCCTTCACAAACACTTAGTCATTTTCAAACTTTCAAAATGTTGTGTTCTTCCCTCCAAAACCTCCATTGTTGTACAGGTATGCTGCTGATTTGTCCTAGAACATCAAGCTCCCAAAACTGAGAATTGCTCATAACTCACAAACCGTGCACCCGATTTCCATCAAACTTTGCCCGTACACTCCTTTCAAAAATGCCTTCAAGCTGATTATAAGAGCATTGTCGTTGATGCTCTATGTAATTTATAGCAGCTATTTGAAATTTGCAGCCTAGGAAGTTGCCTTTTTAGATCTACGGAGTTTTGGTGAAAGTAAAATCTCAAAATTGGAGTAGAAGGTCTTGAAGCAAAACCTAAACTTTTGAGACTAATTTCATTGCAATCCGACACCCAAAAGACCTCCGTCTAAAAATAGTAAGTGTGCAAGGCTTCATATGTCCAAAAATAGTAAGTTTCCAAAAACAACAAATTCTCAGCATCCGTGTACTCTACAAGCAAAAATCATCAAAAGGTGAAAATTGTGAAAACTCCCATCCCACCTACATTCGCCACGCGTGCAATGCAGCAACATCCCTTTCTCTCTGCTTGCTATAATCGATGTCTCGACCCATCTCTCTGTTGCACTGTTGCACTGACCTCTCCATGAATCTCTCTCATGATCATCTTATACAAGCAATGTCATGTATGGTCTCGTATAGTGATAAAGGCAACATCCCTTTGTATCGGATCCATCTCTGTCTCGCCCGTAGCTCAAACGGTGGTCCGGCTTGATGATACGGTTGCTTTGAGCCCAAACATCTCGCCTTTCCTCTATCCCCCATCCATCATCTCCATCTCCGTCTCTTCCTCCTCTTTGGACTCGGAGTACGCTCATAGGTGATGTTGGCATATGTACACATGCCACTAGAATATCATGTCCTTGTACTGTCCCAGTAAAATAGGAATAGCTTGCAATCGGACCATATGCACGTGCTTGTCCCCTGTACCTCCTCTCTACCTCTGTCATCTTGGTTCACAACCTCTCCCTCTCCCTCTCCCTCTCATCCACTCTCACTACTATCCTATGCCTGTAGCTGTTGCCATCCCTGCCACCACAACTTCCTGGGGGAAAGTCAATCACCTTGGTACTACTACTGCATACCACATTGCGTGATTCAGCCTTCTATGCCCGTTTGCAATCTCCACATATGGTACCCATGGATGAGCTATAACACCTGTAAAATTGGCCATAACCACAATCTATGTGACTCGTTCTCCAAATGACATTGTCTTCGGCGCTACGCACACATACCACAACTCTTCTTCTGGTATGCCCTATCGTACACTAAGCCGCCACATCACCTTGTTAGGCATATATCTCTCGAAGGATATACGATGATTACGAATAATGTAGTGTGGTATCATCACCGTCCCCACTCCTCGACATTTAAAGCCCACACATATGTCCTATAAGGCCTCCAAGTAATATACGGCTAATCGCAAATTGTCCAGGCTCATCTATAATATGACTATCACCCATGTGCCCTCTCTAACCATCTATCATAGTCTCCCACCAAAAACTAAGGGCTCCTCTAAACCCCTAACGGCCGGCCCACCGCATGTGATCCCAAGCCCATATCTGCAGCGGTGTCGCCAAACCCAAACTCTTCTGCTCCTATACACAACCATATGTAGATCTCTGTATAGATGCGCTGGTATATAAGGGCCTCACACAACGATCTTTCTTTGACTCCATCATCTTGGCAACCATGCCAATCAAGCCCAATCGAAAGCACATAGTGGTCTTATCGGGTTATAAAATGTTGCTAATAAGAGCCATTAGATATATCGGTACTCGCTCTATCCTCGCATCGCCATACATGCGATAACCGTAGTGCCATCCCCTCACCGTGTATCTCCTTTGTCCCAAAGATATCCAGGATATGCGTCCATATGTGGCCCAAGTAACCGTCCAACTTAATCGAGACTCCTCTGCGCATAGGTATCCATAGAATGCGGTGTACATCCTCCAACGTCACGAACATCTCACCTGTCAAAATTGTGAAGTCTCGAGCACTTAATTGATAATTTAACCAAACAAATAAAATATTACATGATTGAATTAAATAAAGCATATTAAACTATAAAGTAAACAATAACACGGAGACAATTATTTTACATGAAAACCCTCTTGGGTAAAAACCACGATCAAAAATTTGGTAAGGTTCCATTAATGAGAAACAAGGTTTACAGTCTAGTAAATAGTCTCCATTCACCTCACTCCTCTCCACCAAAACTAATTCACCCACGTGAATTTCATATATTCATTTACTCGACCCGTAGGTCAATTTAAATAGTTTAACCGGGTATGACTTCTCGCGAAGCACCCTAACTATTCATAATTGATTTATAAAAACTAATTAATCCATAAACATAGAGTTTATATTAAATAAATTAAAATATATAATATTACTAATTTATTTAATTATAAACTATAGTTTATATAAAGTAATGTCTGCGACTAGCTAAACCAACGCTCGACCAAGGCGATCAAGTGCATGATCCAATTGAATCTCGGGCATCCACGCCATGTGAGCCAAACCGGTTGCCTCTAATACCACCCATAATGCGCGCCTCTTTGATCGGGTCATTCGTTTCTCAAATGCCCTAACCCGCGTGTCTCTCTCACGTCTAATGAGTAAAGTCTCGCCTACACACCATCAAAACAAACTCATTAGGCCTTTAAACTAAATTTCTAACTTTCTTCTCGCTATTCGTCTATCTAACTCTCATTTTAATTCTCTGAGACACTATTAGCGCATTTGTTCACACGCTAGCACATTCAAATTACACACTAGCGTATATCTAATTCACACTAGCGCACCCTTTAGCTTTTGCTTGCATGCAAGCGCACTAACATTGATGCATGCACACTTAGTTTGACACAAATGCACATTTTGTTCATGTTAGCGCATCTTTCGAGAATGCTAGTGCATTTTGTAGGCATGCTTTAGTGCGCCTTCTTCCTTGCGCTTCCGTTACTTTTCCATTTTCTTCCTAGGCTAAAACGCAATAAATGCACTCAAAAATCAAAAGGGTTTATTTACTCATCGACGTGCTATCTTGAGGTCCTTGACCATACTCTCATACTTGATCCGCTCTGTGCGCATAGGGCAGGATATGGGGCCATCTCTCTCACACTCTTAGACCAAAATCTCAAGTCTCAAAACAAAAAGGCTCTAGCAGCAAAAATGACCAATGATTTTTGTTACCCACCCACCCTTCTATATAAACCCTTCACACCCAAACCACCCTACTTCTCGAACCCTAATATACACGTCCCTACGATTCCGTTTATTTCTGTCTTTCTTGGGGCAATCCTTTCTTCCTCTTATTAAGCGGTTGTCCACCGCCGTCGCATAACCCACCCGCTCGAGGGGGCATTCCCTTAGCACAATCAATGCTGCTTGGGGCAAATCAGGCTTTGTCTAAACCACTTTGTTATCATTCGTCCACCATTTTACAAGTGTTTATTATCTTTAAAGCGCTATTACTCCATAATAACACTTTAAAGAGGTGCAAATGTAGACACCCCAAAATAACCACTAGTTCAAAATCTTATTAAACCCATTGTCCTTCTCTAGATTTAATTTAATTAATTCTATTACACCATTCCACCCCTTAGCTAATTTAATATCAAATTAATTAAATAAATCCTCACATATCCACTTTCATATTTAAATAAATTAAATATCCTCATTTCTTATCCACATCCTATCCACCTCCTCAACTCAAGTTGACTAAAGCTAAAAATCATTATTAAAATCAAGAGGATATGTTTAAATTAAATTAAATTAAATCATACATTTGAGTTAACTAAAGATATCTCCCAAGTCATGGCAATCCAAAATTAATTCACATCCTTCCAAAAGCAAATCATTCACGTCACTTTTTGGGTGAATAAAATAAAGGACATGGAATTAATATTTAATTCTAAGTTTAAAAAGTCAAAAAAACATGTGTAACCTTTGCCAACTCAACAATAGCTCATCCATGCAAGCTCAGAGAGTAGTTCAATTCAATCAATTTGGAAACTCAACTAAACAAATCAGTCATGTTTAGTTAGCTTCGATCAATCCAATCTAATCTTGGCTTGAGGATTCTCCTTCCTCGGCTATAAATCAATGGTCTTTCCTTCAAAAATCATCCACCAACAAGCTTGAGAGTTCATACTTTGTTATTTTGTCTAATTGCTTGGTGAATCAATCAATCATACCGTTATTCTGCCAATATCCAATCAAGTCAAATCAATCATCTTCATGCTCGTAGCTTGATCAATCTTCCATTCGAATACTTCTTGGAGCATCCACAAATCTACAAAATTCTTCAAATCAATCGGATCCAACAATAGCATTACTCAACCTTGTTTCTACGGTCATATCCAACGAGGTGGATTTGAAACTTATCGAGGAGCGGTTGCTTTGTTTGTATTAATTTTCACTATTAATGTAATTTCCTTGGTTTACAATACCCTAAACCTAAGATCTACATCTATAATCGAACATTTGCATACTCAAGATCTTTGTATAGCTTAAAAATTCTTTGTATAATTTTTTTAACATAAATTTTTTTATATGTTGGAGCTTTGTGTCTTTTGGGCTCGGCCCTTGCTTTGTATGCATTTCCTTTGACTTGTGCGGTCATGGGCATACTTGTGCATTAAAACTTAAGTATCTCGCCTTGGGTGGCTCTTCCTTCTCATAACCCTACTCTCACCTCCATGTAGGCTTGGAGCCTTCGCCCTTTGCGCATGGCCTAAGTCTTCTCTTGACCCCCTCACATCCTGGTCGCCTGGAAAACTCCTCAAAACAACTCGTATAAACCGAGACAACTTGCATAACACTTCAAAACGACATGAATAAACTACACAACGCTCTCGGTTGTCTTGGCCTTAAGGTCCCAATTATTTGATTTGGCCTCATAATCTGTCCATTGTGGATTGTGCTTTCAATCAAATTCCTCACACTGTCGTGGCCACATTGACAACATACCGATATATCTAAGGCCGTCATGGCCTTGACTTTATTTTTGGCTTTGAACTCATAGCCTCACCCCTATCCTCAACGTGTGGTCCTTGTGGTCGGCCTCGCCCTTACCGCTCGACTTACTGCTTTTGCCGTGGCCTTGTTGTGCCCACTCCTTGCCCCTCTCGGAAGTGCCGCTTCCTCCACCCTCACACACTTTTACGTGGCTTTATAGCAGGCCTTGGCCCTTATGGCCATTCTTAGTTGCTTCCATTTTTGACCTTGCAATCAAAACAGCAAAAACAAATAAACATAAGCTTGAAGCCCCGACAACTTAAATTCACGCCAACCCTAAAGCCAATGCCCAATATTGCCTTCTTTGCCAACCGGACATTCGGATTCCAAGTAAGTCTTTTCTATATATAATGCACTTAAAGTTTAAAACTTACATTTGATCTCACTTATCTATCGGATGGCAACAATCATTGGCTTGACCAATTGGGTTGCAAGTCTCTAATGTTATAAAGTTATTGGAGGTCGAGGGATTGATCACTCACTCCTCACTTTTCCTTTAGGTTTTTAGTAAAGTTAAAACATAAATATAATTTAGAGCCTTTTTCTATCCGTTGAGGCATGTAGCTTGACTAGAAAGCAAAGACAACGGTAAGTTTTATCGGAGAGGGGTTCTAGTGTTTGATACATCTCCTACCTACCAATTTTTAAGCCTATACTCTAAATATAAAACTTAAAATTTTTATCAAGAAAGGGAGAAGGAGAAATTTAGCGAAAAAGTATATCATTATAATTCTAGTTTTTAATAAGGTTTATAGAAAATCAATAGAAAAGGCATTAAGTTTTTTAGATTAATTATTTGCCTTTCAAAAATTAAGGTTTTATTGTGTAAAATTAAGTTTAATTTTTTCCAAGAAAATTAGATAAATTATTATTATTTTAATAGTGAAATAAACTACTTTCTGGCATTTAATTTTTTGAGTTAATTTCACGTGCATTATTTGTTGTCGTAGTTGGTATTTATCGTTGAAAATGGCGGAACGACCAATTTTTCAATGGAAAAATCTCTCCTACTTAACTAGAATAATTATAGTATTTGACAAGTAAGATTGAAAGCCATTTTCATGGAAAGAAAACTATGGGATCTCGTCACCGGTGTGGAGAAAAGACTCACTAGAGGCAAACAAACCCCAAAACCTAAGTGCCTTCTCCCAAAAATCCCAGGATGCCATGTCAATCCTATTGCAAAGTATAAAAGACAAGTTCTTACTGGACATAGGACACATGGAATCTCCCACTGACGCCTGGAAACAATTAGAAACGATGCACAAGGGGCAATTGCCTCTCGAAAATCATAAAACTTATCATGAAACTTTTCACAACTCCCATGAAGGGAGATGAAAAAGTTAACTATTTGGCCAAAATTAAGAACATCAAAGCCCAGTTAGATGGCTGTGACTGCCATCTGTTCCAAGACAAACTGTTGTACTTCATAATTCAAATCAACATACATGAGAAATTTAGGAACTATATCTCGATTTTGAACTCAAAATATCAAAATGAGTCTGACTTACCTGACCTTGACACCCTGTCCTCTCTCCTAATTCAAGAAGAACAAGTAATGGCCAATTTCGATTCAAAAGAGAATGCCTCTCAAGCATTGTTCTCACAGAATCGAAAAACATTTCAAAATCAAAACAACAACAATTCAAACAAAAACCAAACTTCAAATCAAAAGCTAATCCTAACAATAATCCTAACAGGAATAGTCAAAATTTTAAAGTGAAGTTTAATGGAACATGTAATAAATGTGGTAAATTTGGTCATAAGGAATCAAATTGTCGTGTGAAAACAAACAAGTTTATCAAAAATGCTAGAAACAAGAAATTTATGATCCTTTTAAACATGAGATTGTAGAAAATAGGAATGTTCATGTATTAGAAAAACCATTTTGTGAAGTTTCTTACGAATGCCTTGTGTTTCTCCCGAAGGAGAAAAAGAAATCATAGAAGATGAAAATCCATTTCCGGACAAGATATGGATGTAGAGGTTGAGGAGGAGCCATCACAACTCCGTATTACAAACTAAAAGACCTAAATGGGCTCATAACTTGATTAAGGACTCACATCCTGATAGTCTTAGAAAGATGACTCGTAATCAACATACTTATCATGTCTTGGTGACCTTGTACGAGGTTGAACCACAATTTTGGAGGAAGCTAGTCAAGACAAAAGATGGCAAGATGCTATGAAAGCTGAATACAATGCTTTTATTAAAAATAACACTTGGGAATTAGTACCCCCTCCTTCAAAAAGAAATATTATAGGATCTAAGTGGTATAAAATTAAGTATAATTCTATAGGAGAAATTGATAAATTTAAAGCAAGATTAGTAGCTCGTGGGTTTAGTCAAAAATCCGGTATTGACTATGTTGAAACTGTTCTCCCGTAGCCAAAATGAGCATTGTTATTTTTTTGCTGCACAATATGGTTGGGAAATTCACTAAAATGGATGTGAAAAATGCTTTTCTAAACGTTGATTTGAAAGAAGAAATTTATATGCCATAGCCTAAAGGTTTTGTAGAACTTGAGAAAGAACTGTGTCATAGACTTAAAAAAATCTTTGTATGGTCTTAAACAAGCTCCTAGAGCTTGGCATGCTAAGATAAACAGCTTCTTTCAGGATCTTGGTTTCATAACCGTTAATAATGGTTTATTTGTAAAAATTGAAAATGATAAGATTATTATTATTGTTTTATATGTGGATGATTTGTTAATTACTAGCATTTTGAAAATTAAATCTAAATTAAAACAACGTTTTGAAATGTTTGATCTAGGTCTATTAAATCATTTTTTAGGGATGGTTATTTTCAAGATTGAAACTTGATTATTGCATCTCAATCACAATATGCTAATAATTTTCTTAAAATATTTAACATGATTGATTATAAACATGTTGTCATTCCCATTGAAGTTGGTGTTAAATTAGATCCTAAACCTACATGTGCAAAAGCTAACCCTACTTTGTATAGACAACTAGTTGGTAGTTTGATTTATTTGACTATTACTAGGCCTGATATTTCATATGCAGTAGGTGTTGTTTCTAGATTTATGTAGGATCCTTATGAGGATCATTGGAAAATGGCTAAAAGGATTTTTTAAAATATATTAAAGGAACAATTAATTATGGTTTGTATTATTCTTCTAGTAATGATGCAAAATTATTTGGTTATTGTGATTCTGACCATGTTGGTGATATTATAGATAAAAAATCTACTACTGGATATGTTTTCAAGTTTGGTACAGTGCCATCATTTGGAGGAGCAAGAAACAACCAACAATTTCAATCTCTTCTACTGAAGCTGAGTATAGAAGTGTCATGGAAGGAGCGAAAGAAGACATGTGGCTGAAAAGATTGTTGGATGAACTCCATATGGGTGTCAAAGGAAGCACTCTTCTTCTCTATGACAACCAAAATTGCATTGCTCTCACGAACAATCTAGGTCAACATCGAGAGAATGAAGCATAGAGAGATTCATATGCAATTCATTCGAGAGAAATTCCTAAATGCCGATATTTATCTCAAGTTACGTCCCATTGAAGATCAAGTTGCAAACATTTTCACGAAGCCATTATGTGCTGTGAAGTTTTGCAAGTTACATGCCAAATTAGGCCTTTCGAGTTACCATTGAGGGGAATGTGCATGACAATGCCATCTCGTAATGACCGTTTGTAAACTTCCTATATTTCCTCCATTTTGTAAAAGATTACTATATGCGAGTCTTAAGTAAATGATCACAACACGTGAGTTTTCTTATAATTCCCAACAAAATATTAGTTATGGGAGATCCTTGTTTTATAAAAGTCTCTACAATCTTATGTGAGTCGTATGTAAAGCACTTCTCTTGAGAATTTTTGTGTGGGAACATCTGTATGATTTCTCTTGTTTACATGTTATCCTAAATCGTCATTGATGATTTATGGATTGTAAATCCTTTTGTATAAAAAGGTAATTTGACATGTTTCTCCACTTAATATTAAGGGGGAGTGTTGGGGTGATAATATTAAGTGGGGACACCATTAGGTGGGCCACCACTTTACACCCCTTTAAATGTTTTATTATAAACATTATTTAAACCTATTTAAAATAGGTTGTCAGGGTTCCCCTCTCCACTTAATGTGGAGGTTGTAATTAAATTAAAGTTAGAGTGAAACGGTGCACTCGGGTGCAACCGAATCACCCAACCTATAAATAGGGTGATCTCTCACAAGATTGGTGTGCAACAATATAATATTTTCATATTATAAACTTTGGCTATTGTGATTGTATATGCATTGTAGGACCCGAGGAGGAAGTGGAAGTGCTGGGTTAAAAAGTGTAAATTCTCAATAAAGGAAAGTGTTATTTTGTGGGGTTTTTACCGCAAGGTTTTCCCCACGTAAATCGTATTGTGTGCATTTACTTTTACTCATTTACATTTTGTGAAGTTATTTCATTTATTTACTTGCACACTTAAGACTATAATCCTTGGACAATTTATTTAGTGGATATTTAATTGATTTATTACATTATTATTTATTCTATTTTTTCCTAACACTCACTGGGCACATCCACGGGAGAGAAGCATACAAAAGGAGAAAATAAGGTAGGATCCTAAACATGGACCCTCAAAATGCTAAGTTAAAAACTCCACCCTCTTCTCCAAATCGAAATATGCCACCAAGCCCAATACAAGACATTACAATCTCGGTATCTCGTGGCCTTGACTCTTCCGGCCCACCATGGGATTACGTGGCGGTGATAAAAAATTTTTGGTACAAAGGAAACAGGATCAAAGTTTCCAACTACAACATGGAGTGGTAGAGCAAACAACGAATGGATGCACAATGCATCTAAATAAGCTCATTCCCACCCAAAAATCAAAATTCAACACTATATTGGAGGAAAACTCTAAAAATCATTGGATGCACATGGGTGTGGTGTTGGACACGATGTAAAAAATGATACAATCCATCCAACGATATAGACCGTAGTATGAGGCAGACCACTGTGGTTCCAATTTGTTGTCACTCAAAATCGGATTGTCTGAAACTTTCCGATTTTGATCCCGTTATGACAAAATCAGCCAAGAAATGAACATTAATAAAAAAACATTTCATAGTCAAGAATTTATTTTTACGAGTCTTGTTTTGGCTTGGGTACAATTTTATACCTCCGGTTTTCATTACCTTGGCCAATCATCAATTCCCATAATCTCCATTTCTTTTGTTAAGTATTTTATATGATCTTCATTTCTTTATGTCAGCTCCATGTTTTAAGATTGGCCCTCACGGTACAATTATTTTAAATTTTTTTACATTATACACCCATGTTTCTGTGTCACGTAATCTTGATTATCATGTTGTGGGGAAAGTGTTCCATCTTTTTGTATTGCTAAAATCGGACTCACTTGGAACCATTGGAACAATTATCAAGTTCCATAAGTTCTCCGCTTTCTTGATGGATGTGGGCATAAAAAGAAGTTTCATCATTTTACATGCATTGAAGTAAGAAATAAATGTGCCTGTCTTATTATCATTCCGCTATATGTTATGAAGAAATTTTGAATAAGCTTTTAATGTCATGCTGTCGGAAATAAGATAAAACAAAGGAACCATTCCCTAGTTCCTTGTGTTCCACCACGATGTGAGAAGTCCGACACGTGCTCCATATAACTATCCTCCTCATCGGATTATCAGGATCCTTCATGAACTAAGGAATTGTTTTTGTGTTCCATGTCGGCTCTATAAATCTGAGCAAGGGTTTTATTTAAAGTCGTCCAGGTCAATCCGGATAAACCACCCGTGTTTTGTCTTTTATGTTGGAGCAAGGTTAACCAAATGTATTCTCCACATTTGGAGTGCATTCTAAGCCACTGCAGAGCATTTGAGTTGAGCTTTTTGATGTTGAGCCACTAATGAAGAACTCACAGTCTCAAGGTGATTAGAACGCTACATGAGTAAATACATCTGGTTCCATAGTTCGCATGCATGCGGAAACAATGTCAGTGCACGAACATAAATTTCATCATGACTTCCCAGCTGATGCCTACGATGCTTCATCATTTTATTCGATGGACTTCTTCAGGCACGTACTCTTCAACAATGGTATAAGAAAGGTTGTGAGAAATCAAGATTCTTATAAAATCTCAGTTTTGGGAATTATCATGGTTGATAATATATATATACATGTATAAAATGTATGGTAGTTCGCAGAAGCATGTGAACTGTTTGACATTGAAATGGTGTGTGTAATTCCTATGTCAACGGAATATACATGGCCATATCTTTGCATAAGATAGTAGTAGTAATGACTTTCACTACTTGACAGAGTTCTATGTTTCAACCGTATTAGAGATGACAAAGGAACCAGTTTAAAAAATCAACAGGAGACTACCAGAAGCAACATGTGTTGGGATAGCTAATGTTGCTGCTGGATTAGTTTCTTCTATTATTGCTGGTTTTTACTGTGTGCCACTTAATGTGGTGTGTCAGAGGTTAATGGTTGATCTTCAAGATGCTGAGAACAGATCCAAAATTGTGGATGAAGACTTGACACCAGAATCTAATATGTTGATGGTATAATTGCAGCCAAGATGCTTTGATTATTTTAGGAAATAGCCTCAAGGATACGAAGAGCTGCCTGCAGTGTCTTTGATACAGGCTTTTGAAAGTCGAATATTCATTCTGACCAATCTTTCTACAAAATGGTTGGCATTATTGAAGAAAAGAGATGTGCAAAGCAAGTAGTTCACACAATTTAAATCTGACAAGCTATAAGAATCTAAAGGCTAGCAGTAGTGGAAGAGAAAACCATGGATTTGACCCAAGGCCATAGTACTTAGTCAATGCAGAGCAAGGTTCCGTGGATGACAATGATAGCGCAAGAGTGGATATATACAAGGGATCTTCTCCATACTTTGCATCCGTCAAAAAGGCTCAAGCTGTGCTCAGGAAGGAAAATTTCTTTGCATGAAGAACGGAGAAGGGAACTTGAATTCCTGAAGATGATAACAAGTGCTTTATAATGTTTTTCTCTAGGGTCCAGAAGAAAATCCCTTAGATTTTACATTTGGTGATACTTCTGTTGTTAATCATTGTTCCTCTCACCAACAGATCCTCTGGCTGAGTATAATTTGACAAGTGAACAAAAGACATTCGGTTTAGCTGCCTTGCCAAATGGAGGATCTTGAAGAATCAGAAGAAGTTGGAATATTTGCAAAAAGATTATTCGGTGAAAGGAGTTTTGATCATCCACGGATTCAAGAAAGGGAGAACTCTGGTTTCTCATATATTCACAAGGCTAACCATCTTGGAAAATTCCAAGGGATTCATCTTCAATGGTTATAATCATAAAAAGTTTCAGCATATTTTCATACCACTGAAAGGACCATAAGATAATTAATTAATTCGATTTTGAATTATTAAATATTGTACTTATGCAAGTTATGATCACGAAAATCATTATATACAACTCAAGTTGAGTCAACTTGAGGATAAAAATAGGTTGGGTTAAAAGTAGTTTTATAACTGCTTCTAATGCACGTGCTTATACAAGGACAAAAATGTAATTGTAAAAGTGGACTCTCTCTCTCTTCCTTTCTTCTCATTTTCTGAATGCTGGAGAATAGTAACTGTGACTTCTCCTTAATTCATGAGTGCAACATCTATGTGTTTTCTACAGTATTGATGCTCTCTAATTATAAATTCTGTCTTTCTATTTATGATTAAATGATGCCATTAATGTTGTTTTTCTCCCTTGTTGTATTTGATGCTCTGATAAACCAGACTTTGTGCTGAATATTGGTGTACGTGGACTTTCTGCCATATCAATGCAGTTCAGGGGTGATAAAGACTTTGCGCTTTGTAGCTTGGCATTCATCATTGTATTCTGCCCTTCATGCGAGAGAGAGGGGTTTTGTTTTGTGTTTATGTTTGAGACAACCTCAATAGTTTTCTGTGTTTATTCTGCTGTAGCTTTCTCTCCTCTGCCTTCTTTCTCCTTCTTTTTCCTTCCCAATTTTGTTTCCCTTTGTGCTTTCTGGTTAAAAGCACCAAAAATATAAATACCCCCATCATACGAGGGAACTACCCCTCTCAAACACAGAGGAACGTCACCCTATCGATAGGTGACATTCCGTAACTGTTGTAGATTTTATGCGCTTCCATTGGGAAAATCAAGACTATATACAACAACATAAAATCCAACCAACACAATTGAAAAGAGAACGAAGGATATTCTAAATAGTTTTCTTTAACTCTTTGTTTAGGATGACACTAGAGATTCACAAATCCGTGAGGAGGCAGTCACAAATTATCAAGCTGCAAAGGTAAGCAAATATATAACAAGAACAAAGAGAGCAGAGATCAATTAGATAAAACTATTGCATCCTTGGAATCTGCCATTTTAAATGTTGCTGCATATTAGGCATATGCTACGGGCTGGCCAAGAGTAACACATCAGAGAAAACAAAGCTAGATAAACTTGAAAATGAGTTGAATAAATCATCAGCAGCCTATGATATCACCAAAGATCCAGATGGAACTGGACGACAGAAACTAGCACATTAACAAACATGTACCGCACAAAGCAGTTTGAAAGAACTGATAAGATAAATGGTACAAAAGGCTACAATAATGGATAGGGCCATGACATGACTGTAACATGAGCTTTCTTGCGCAAAGCAACACTATGATGTGATCAAAGGTACGTGACCTCCATCAGAACTCATATCACTCAAAAGAAAATAAAAAGTTGCAGCTTTGGAAAACAACCATACAAGAGCACCTAACCACATGGAAGATATTTGAAGGTCAAATTACTGCCAAATATACTTACCTACAACTGCACCATGAAGAATACACAAAGCCACGTGTACCACATTGTATGAGTATTTTCATGTATAAAAGTATTAGTGGAACGGCTGCCTCATAAATCCAGTTGTGCGAGTCGAGTGAAGGAATACTTATGTCAGATGTTTAAGTTTTGGTAGGTTGATACCTTGGTGTTCCCACAGGGAAAGGAAGAAAGCTCTAGTACATAAACATTTTGGAAGGTTGGTACTAGCGGTGGTATGGTATAGGAAATTGGAAGAATTTTGTAGATAAAAAGGTTTTTGACGGGTTCTTCATCCGGGTTGTCTTGAAGATGAGACAACATTTTGAAGTCTGGGGATGATGTTGACAGGGTTCTTCATCGGTTGTGTATACTAATGCATTGACAAAGGGGAGCCATGAACTCACAGTTAGTATAAAAGATGCGGATTACTAGAATCCGTTAATCACTATGAGAAGCCACCCAACAAAGGAATAAAGTCGTGGATTGTTGAGAATCCTTCAACACCAAAAGGAGCCGTTGAAGACAAATCAAAGCCACAAAATAGTGGGAAATCTGTATAAAACACGGGCAATTCGGGAACCAGCTGCAGAGTCACTACCAAAAGGGGTGACTATTGGATATTTCAAGGATTATATACTCATTGCAATTATTGTAATAAGGGTACAAAGGGGAGTGGAGAAAGTAGCGAATTTAGAGAATAGAGTTAAGGAGGGTAGTATAGAGCGTAGAAAAGACAAGATCGAGGAATGAGTAGATATATGTGAGACTTAATTATGAATTATATTGAATTATGAAGATTAATATAATAATCAAGTTTTGTTCAATGTGTATCTAATGGTGATTCTCAATTTGCATTTTATATTATGATATGTTATTTAACCCCATTGTTTGTACCCAAACTCCGGTTACATCCCTTACCAAGGAACAAACTACTTAACCTCACAACCGCGTTGAGGTTTAAGGTCAACAATGACCCTACTCAATCGCTTCCTTGATGCAAACATGTTTGTCACCACATTAAAATCCAATCATCTTTTTGATGTGACTTGAGGAGTCTATGAATCTGCATGACCACATGTACAAGTATTTCTATGCTCATCTCTGCTTCTTCCACTTATGCGCTACATACTCTCTTCTTTTCCTAGCACACAATCCTGCTATTTATACACTTATTCGAACTTCCTCTCTTTAGCAAAACGTGGGATCCATCTCTTGATTGACCAAAATATCTCACTAATTTTCTCATTGCTGACTTTATATGTAGTTTTCTTCTTTGAACCCCTTTAACCTCAACGTTTTACATTGTAGGACTCCTGAACCATCTTGCACTTTTTGTTGGATGACTCAACTTCCTCTTCATTCGAGTTTATCTTCTTATCTTCTAATGGTCCTTTCTACTCTTCCTCATGTCCTGACAACTTGTAGAGGTTGGTATCTTCCTCATATGCATCCACTCTCTTTACATATGTAGGACCACATTTGGTATCAAGGGGATTACAATCCTCTACTTCCCCTTTTCAAAACTCGTGTACCTTTGTTTAAACCTCGTATACGCTTTGTTACGACAACACTACGACCTTCCCAAGAATACTTGATAGTTGTTTGTCTATGCCATCTCGATTACTTCAAAATCTTTTGCAAAAGATGCCCCTATAATCTTCGACTCAACATTCCTTAGAACTTTGATAAGCCTTGACTTTGTTTTGTCCAATAGATCTTTTGCCCAAATCTGATTTTTTATGACTTGCAAATAATAAAATATGAATTTTGGAAACCACGGCAAGCAAACTAGGGCAAATCTGAATTTATTCTAGGAAGTGCGACTAGGGTTTGGAAGTGAAACTCATGCAAATGACACTCAAAAATTAATTTCTTTATCACAATTGATTGCCACAATTTTTAGAAGCCGGAATATATAAAAATCAGAATTTATTGCAGCCAAAATAACTCAGAAATCAGATCTGAAATCTGATTAATAAACTGCCTGAAACCCTCTAAAAACCACTCAGAAAATTATGAAACTACAACACTTTGATTCATCAAATTTGGGAGATATTTGACCATGATTTTCAGATGAAAATACCTCCAAAATAATGCCCAAACAGCTCCAGGAAAGTCGACCCAATAGAATAAAAACTGCTGCAATTTTATTCTCCAAAATACTTTGAAAACATTCTGCAAATGCTTAAAAATCTGATTACAATCAATGGGAATTTCTAAGTGAAAAACCCTCTCAACTCTTGGGGTTTTCGTCCACAAGAGATTAAATCCATAAGGGGTTTCGTCCTTGAAATTTTTAATGCAAAAGCTGAAGCTTCATGCAAGAGAAAATGTCATAAAATATTTCTGGATGATGGAAGAGGCAAGTCGACTTCCCTTTTAAAGGAAAAGGGCCAAAACCAACCTCCAAACCAGCGAATGACCTCACATGATTTTCCTGTGCATTTAATATGGAAAATATTAAATGCTTTTCCCAACCACTTGTTCCCTCTAATGCAAGTCACATTTTCCTAGGGGAAATACATTAATTAATTATATTTTTATCCTTCCTAAATGTCATTATTCACTTTTGGCCCAAGTCGCCATTATCCCCTCTAGGAAGAATAAAATACAATAAATCCCTTTACAATGATATTTGCCCCCTCAAGGCAAATCATATTTACCATAGGGATTATAATTTATTTCTATTAAGCCAAATAAATTAATATAAGTGCTTTAATAATTTTATTTTATTTTTTTATAGCACTTTATAATAATTTATTGTGACTTAAGTCACCCTTATATTTTTCCTTTGGCCGTCGGGTTGACAAAATGGGCCAAAGGTCTTCAAATGGAAAAGGGGACATTACAGTCCTCCCTTCCCAAAAATTGCTTGCCCTCAAGCAATTCTGATCTTGTTTTGTCCAAGTGTCATGCACAAGAGACAAAACATGCTGAAATGATTCGCAAGCCTGGCACCTGTACCTGTCAAGTGAGCTAAGACTTGCCCCATATATCTTCCACAAGATGCTCACATACATGTACTTGGAGCAATGGTTCAACAAACTCCAAAATGAAGACTTCATCTTCTACCATATCATGCATCTCATGATGAAAATAGATTGGAATAGGCAACAATAAATAAGATGCATTATTATGTTCATCATACCTTGGAGTATCACCAACATCCACGTCAATCTTGGACTTCACAATGGCTTGACTTTGCTGCACCAATTCCCCTTCATTCTTGTCCGGAATGGGATGAATATTGTTGTGAACCAGCTGCTGCGATAAATGAGATGGCATATCTTCTTCCACACATTCTTCAATCCTTTTTTGCCTTGCTATGTTGATGAGATTGACCTTTTCTTTGACTTCTTGAAGATGTTGTCTTGCATTGGCAGCCACTAATCTAGCCTCTTTGGCTTTTTGCAACCATTCCTCATTCATCTTCTCGGACCTTGTTACCTCTTCGATGCCAAAATATACAAAATCAGTCCTCCTATGCTTGATATTTTCATGTCTAGCTAGTGGTGTAGGGCTGCCATCAATGGTTGATATCATCTCATATGTTTTCTCATGATCACAAGCTCCTATCTCATGAGAATGAAGAGACATAATGCTGTTGTTCTCAAACAAATCAGTAATGACATCATGCCATTGTAAAATGTCACCTCCAACATGTGTAGTCAAAACACTAGTGGCTGCTCCACTAAGTGAAGGATCAACCGCTATATCTTGGACCTTCAAATCACAATCTGATTCTTCACCATGATAGGATGAAGCAATGCTAGACCCATCTAATGAAGCATCACGAGAAACCATATCTTCATGTAGCTGCTCTAATGTAACTGATTCTTCTTCAACCATCACTGCTTTCCTTCAATCTTGGAGTCATCATGAAGTGTCATGTGGTCCATATCTTTTTCTATGCAATTCTGATTTTTGTTCTTCATAGGATCAGCTGTATGTTGGTCACTAACTGCTGCAAAATCATTGTAAAGATTTCTAGACACTTCACCTGTAGAGATCTCTTGTTTCTCCTCCTTTTTGTTTTGTGATGTAGACCTCTTATAAATGGATGCCATATACCGGGCTAACCTGTCTATGGTTGCAGGGTGTGAAAGCAATTTATTAAGCTCCTCCAATTCTTTCATCATGACATTTAACTGCACCCGGGAATAGCTATGCTGATCAACTGTAAACCAAATCAAACTGACTTGTGCGTAGCTGATTTCACATCAACTGAATGCCACCATTCAAACTAACCCTCCAGGTGGGAGGAACATTGCTCTGATACCACTGAAAGATCCCCAAATGATCTTTTACCCTAAATCAAATTTTAATTGACTTACAAATGATAAAATATCACTGTTTGAAACCCCGGTAAGCAAACTAGGGCAAAACTGGAATTATTCTAGCAAATGCGACTAGGGTATGAGTTGGATCTCAATGCAAATATTACTCAAAAATTATACTTTCAATCCCAAATGATTACTAGTATTTTTAGAACCCAGAATATGATAAAAATCAGATTTATTGGCAGCCAAATAATTCAGAAAATCAAATTTATTTGCAAACTGCCTAAAAAACCCCTAAACTTGCTCGGAAAATTATGAAATTGCAGCTCCTTTATTTATAAAAATTCAGAGATATCTGACACTATTTTTCAAAGTAAATACTTCTAGAATCATGCCCAAACAACCCCAAACTGGGTCGATCCAATTGCTGCAATATGCTACCAAAAAGATCACCAAAACACTGTAGGAAATTGACTAGAAAATCAGAATTAAACCGCTGGAAATTTTTGAGTGAAATCCCCTCTCAATCTCTTGGGGTTTTCGTCCACAAGAGGTACAAAAGCACCAAGCTTAAGATAAATTTCAGATTTGATAAAATGAGTATGAAATGTCTCTCCTCTAAGTTGACCCTTTTAAAGGGAAAATTGACCCAAAAGGACCTCCATAATCACCAATCACAATTGGTGATTATTTCTAAACATAAGTCCCAAAACTCTCATCCCTCCAAGTCGCATTTTCCTCCTAGGGAGGATACAAATTTATCATGGGCCTTAGACTACCCAAGTGGCTAATATTCCTTCTCTAGGCAAATCGCTAAACTCCCTTTGAAGGATACAAAATTAATATTAGACTCCCCCCTTGCACTTTTCTAGATATTACAACTTAATTTATAAGTGCATCTTTTAATTAAGCCAAATAAATAATTATAAGTGCTTTAATAATTTTATTTTATTTTTTATAGCACTTTATAATAATTTATTATGACTTAAGTCACCCTTATATTTTTCCTTTGGCCGTCGGGTTGACAAAATAGGCCAAAGGTCTTCGATTGGGAAAAGGGGACATTACAGTCCTCCCTTCCCAAAAATTGCTTGCCCTCAAGCAATTTTGATCTTGTTTTGTCCAAGTGTCATGCACAAGAGACAAAACATGTTGAAATGTTCCACAAGCCTTTGGCCCATGTACCTGTCAAATGAAGCAAATCTTGCCACAAAATATAGATCTCCTGATGCTCATAAAGATGAGTATGGACCAAAGGTTCAGCATACTCCATAATGTAAACTTTGTCCTCTAATTTGTCATGCTTCTCATGAGGGAAAGAAATCTGAATGTGCAACAACAAATTAGACATATTATCATTCACTGCATACCTTGGAGTATCATCATTCTCTATCTCCATGATGACTTGGCTTCGTTGCATCAAATTTGAGCATTCGTGTCTACAATGGGCTGAATATTATGAGTCAACTGCTGCAATATTCTCCCCCTTTCTTCTTGCTGATCTATGTGGTGAACTTGTTCTTTGACGTGTTGCAGATGCTGGTTTGCAAGGGCAGCCACTAGCTTAGCCTCCTTGGCCCTTTGTGACCATATATCACACAAAATTTGTGTCTTTTCCACATCCTCCCAAGTCTGATATAAAAAATCAAAATTCTTATGACTTGAATTCATCACACAAAACCCATTTTTAACACCCAATTCTTGAATGCCACCTATAGAAGGCCCCATGGCATTGTCATCCTCATGTAAAATGGGCATCCTCTCATGATGGAGTAAAGAAACATGAATGTTGTCATAAAAATCAGAATACCTTTCATCCTTTTTTGCTATGTTTTCAAGCTTCACAAGTACACTATCCGTGGAATTTTCATATCCCACACTTGTACTTTGAATGCCAACGCTTGTAGACTCTTCTTCATTCGTTTCTCCATGTGTAAGGGCTGCCATATCATAAATTGGTGACATAACCAAAGATGAGTTATGGATGTCTTCAACACCCATCAAAGATAACTCATGAGTGGTTGGTCCACTATGAATGTCATCCACAAAATCATCAACTCCATGAAGGACATGATCATCAACTGAAAATTCTGAATTTTCCTTCTTCATGCTTTCATTGCAATCATCACCCAACGAATCCATGTCATTGCTATCCAAAACACTAACATGCTCTATGCTAGCCTCTAAAGTAGAAGCTTCTAGTGACACTTCTTGCAAGGATGATGTAAATAAATCAACATGTCTATCAAATTCATCATATAATTTTTGCATACCTCATTGGAACTTGAAGACACCAAAGCACTCTCATGAAGAGTTGTATCATCCATATGTGAAGACTCTCTATTCCTTCCACGTATCAACCATTTAGAAGCTATAGTGTGATATTCCTTCCTTGCCTGCTCAGTCTTGTAGCCAATATTTGGGTGCATGTCCATGTAGTCCATGAAAGGAAAATTCTCCTTAACATCTTGAGGAAGAATGCTATACTCCTCAAATATGCTAATCACTTCCGCTTCTTTGTCTGTGGTGTTGGACCTTTGTGAATAGAAAGTGATGATGATCTAGGCCTCCTATCTGTCTGGCCCTCAAACTGTCTCTCCTATCTCTTGGCCTATCCAACGCCAACCTGTCAAGAGTGGAGCCCATACATTCCATGGTCTGAATCAACTGCTGCTGGGTGTCCACAATGTCATGTGTGTTTTCTTCACAAATCTTACACCAACACACTACAATTTGTTTTGAGTGATGCCATACACACCTTGCAACACATTGCTGATTCTGCCTTCTTCCAATTGCAATTGTTTTTGGTGTATCCTTTTGTCTCACAATCTATACACAACCCCTTTACACCTCTTGTGCGGCACCAACAATAGTTAACTTCTACAGTTGTGTTGCCTTTGTCAAAATCAAAGCTTCTCGAAATGGGCTGATCCTCAAATCAAAACTTCTTGCAACTTGTAGCTGAATCGTGACATCCAACGCTTCATGTGGCTCTGCATAGGTATTCATACCCAATCACCTTCTGAACAGAGGTAATAAATCCCCAAGAACCACTACACATGTCGCAGCGAATGGATCTCTTATAAAATTTTTGATAGCAATGTCTTCAATCATTTGTCGTAAGCTTGCACACTCTTATTTATTTCTTGTTTAATTTCTTGAAGTGCAGAAATACCCTACTGCTCAAACTCAAGGATACAAAACTCCTTCAAGAAAGTGGTCTTAATCTCGTCATAATCAACCATAATCTGGTTTGAATTAAGCTTCGATACTAGATATGTGCCCGACCAAGCAAGGTTGTTGCAAACACTTTATTCTTCTTTTAATGAGGTAACACGTTCTGTGTTCAAAGAAAACTCACTCTTATGAACGTGATCGATGGCATATTCAAGACCCTGATATTTGGCTAACTTCATTATCATCTCATAAAACACCTGTTGCTGCAGCACAGCCTGAACGACCGCCTACATATTTCTTCCCATTACAACTCCAGTGCCTAATCCACTCGAAACAAACACACTAGCTGTGATTGGCGTGCCTTGACCTGCCTAAATCAAAGCTCTTTGCATCACCTCAGTTGGATTCACAACCTTCGATATATAAACACCAAGAGTTAGGTTGCTTGTTTGTGCAACTACAAATGTCATATCTGTCACAATAATTGAAGATAGTTCAATAACCTTTTGCATAAGAATCCCACAAAAATGGCATGGAAAGTCCCACAACCACCTATAGTGCGCTTCCACTCTTAACCAAGTGCACAAAATCTACCACTTGTTCCACTAAAAATTCGGTTTGACCCGCCCAAAACCTGCAATATGACTCACATCAACAACTTCAAAAACTTTTTATGAAGGATACAATCGCACATAGACATCGGATTGGTGGTGATTCCATCTTGGGTATTCTGTTGGATCTATATATTCTTCCTCCTCAAGTAGTGCATCCTCACCACCGACTCATGGATATTCACTATCTTAGAGGTCATTGTAACAACGGAACATTCTTCCATATGCAAGCAATTTGCGTGCCCTTACTATATTTTGCAAGTGCCCGACCTTTTGTCGGGGCCTCTTCAATTTGTGCCCCCTCCAAAACTTCTAGGGTCTTTGGCTACAATACCTCTTTGTCGGCCTTTCCTCTACCTATGCAGCCTCATCTCCCTCTCAGACACACTTATATCTATTCTCCTCATGCTTCATCTTCACACATTCCAAACCCTAACTTTTACCTCCAATATCGTAACCCTTGTACAACAATTTTTTTAGCTATCCATGGTCACGGTCTCAAGTCTAAGATCGACAAACATCTTGATCTAGAAAGAAATCTTTGTGAGAAATGCTTCCTCGGTTCCCCAAAAACTCAAACTTGGCCTCCTAAGGACATGAATATATAGCCACGAAAAATTCCAGAATGTAGCTATTTGGTGTTCCTTTCCATCAAACATCATCAACTCGAGTACAAACCTTGTTCGTCTTCTTTAACTTTTCTAACCTTGCATCCATCCAACCATGCAATCATCCAAAATGACGCTTCTTTCCAATGGCATACACGGCTATCCACGCATGTATGTGCTCCAACAATTCTACAAAAACTACTTCATGAAGATCACTATACAACTCATCCTACAACTACGTCAAAGGTCGTCTTCCATTTCTTCCTTTTGCCTTAACTGCGAACCTTTCGCCTTAACTGTGAAACCTAAGGTTCTTCTCTCGAACCACATCTGAATTTTTCATGGGTGATCTAATCCACACCTCCATATGCCATACATAGTCCAATCTTCATGACACAATGTAATGAGGTCCTAACAATACAACCATAATGTTGGCTTCTTTTCTCCTTTAGGTTTTTAGGTATTGCGATGGACCTAACCCTATGCAACAAATACAAACCAAAATATTTCGTCTACATTGGCATTTTCAGAAATGGAGAACTATCTTTGTAAGATTAGTGATATTCCTGTATAGATTGGGAATGATCATGAATGAATAGAACTGGCAGATAGAGGTGACCAAGATGTTGTGAGGGTAATCAAATGGGGAAGATGCGATAAAGGAGTGAAATATGTGTCAATAGTCCAAGTGTGTTGAAGAGTGAAAAAATTGACATTGCAAAGTGCCGCGAACCAAATTTAACGTACTATAGGTTTCCCCTCTTTTTATGTGGTGTTTGCATTACATTAAAAGGAAAACATATTTGAGCAGCATAGATATAGGATTTATTGTAACTGGAATGTCATGCCATCCCACGCACACACTTGCAAACACATGCAAATGCAAGTAGATCAATGTCTTGATAAAGCCGAGCAATTTAAACACTTGAAACTTTGAAAATTGGAATTTTGAATTCGAAAGAAACGGAATGAATAAACCTGGTTGTACACGAACCATGCTATCACTGTTGGAACTTGTTGGAGAGTGCCATGGGGTGAACATGCCCCAGATGATGTAGCTGCTGAAACTCGAGAGTGATGTCCTGTGGTGTAGATGCCCCATAGCTGCTGAATTGAAGATGCTCCAAATGGAAAAAGAGGGCCATACTGAATACTGCTGAACCATGGAGGTGTATGTCATGGGGTGAACATAACTCAAATGAAGTAACTGCTGAAGTTGGAGAGTGATGCCCCTGTTTGTAAAGTGGAACAGATCACTAAATGCCAGGGTGTCCAAATAACCCAAGTCTGTAATGGAGGTGCGATCCCTAACATGAAAATTCATGGAACTAATATGACACATAATTGGGACTTGATAGCCAACCTATCAATGGGAAAAGCTCACTTCAAGCTCTGTCAGAAGGATATATTGTATTGCCTCTAGTATTCAGGAATTTGTAGACTTGATTCTGTAGTTTAGTTTATCTTAAAATAATCTGTACAGTTTTTTATGATGAAAATTTTGTGCATGCCTTGCAAGGATAGAATTTTGTCAGTATGCTTTTCTCAAGAGATCTCCTCAGATATCGGGCAAGGTCAGTTTCCTGTGTGAACAAGGCTATTTGCATTAACACAAACTAGTTGCAAAATTTATACATTGACAAGATGATTGTCTGTTTAGAAACTCAAGTTGGGATCATAGTTATCACTCCAAGTTATTTTATGTTTAAGGGTTAAAAGTAGTGTCAAATCACATGTTTTTATATTCTGTTTTTGGTCTGACAAATGATCTATAATCAGGAGTCGGAAATTCACATCAACCATGATCTAAGAATGGGTTATTTTGTAGAATATTGCCTTCTCCTTAAACCTGATAAAACTCTTCTTTGCATGCTTATTTGGTACACTTAATGTAAGATCATAGTTTTTCCTATATCATTATCTATTTCCCTGATTGTAGTTTTCTGTTGAAAGATATTATCTGGCAGCATCAAATTCTATATATTATCTCGCAGCATCAAATTGTATGGTTGGCTTTCCATGCAATTGTGGACCTCAGGAGGAATATGCACATTTGAATATGAAATTGATTATGTTGTTGTTTCACACCTAAAAGCTCTACTTGATGGTTGAATGCCTTCTCCGTGATTGCTCTTATTGCCAATTGGGAACTGACTTCATTTTTATCAACCCAGGATATGCGTGATCGTGGACACTTGTTTTACAAGTTGGATAGTCACTCACATGAGTCTGAGGAAATTAATTTCAACTTTCATCAAAGGAAATCAAAGAAACAACATGCTGGGGATCAAGGTAACAAAAATCTGCCGAATGTAACAAGAAACATGGAGAACAGAAAATTAACTCTACAAAGATTAAAAGCGAACTTTTGGATCATAAGCATGAACTAGCTAATGAGGAAAAATTCAACATGCAAAAGGTATCTGAGTCTACTGCCACTGACTTCTGGTCTTGTGAAGAAGCAGCCCTGGAAAGAAAGAAGAAATTGATGTCCTTTAAGGAGATCACTGATGCATACATGCACCCTTTTTGCTTGGATATTTTCATTTCAAAAGTTCTGTTTGTGCATGTATTGTTCACCGAGTTACCAGCAAGGTGGTTGTAGTGGCAGATTCCATCTCTAAGGACATGAAACACGAACTGGTATCGAAAAAGGACTTGACTGCATGTGCAGCCGTTGGTGGACTTCTTGCTCATCGTGCACTTGCAGATGATATTCATACAGCAGTATATACACCAAGAACAGGAGAAAAACTTGAAGGGAAACTTATGGTAGTCCTCCAGTCCCTTGTTGACCATGGGGTTGATATCAACGTGAGACTAAAACAAAGAAGACCTAGAAACTGCACTTATATGGGGGCTAGTGAAATGGTGCTCGACAACTTATAGAATTGTTTCCCACTGTAAACGGACCTAAATGAGTTCATGGATGTTTGTACTGGCTTGTCATTATCCCTCATGAATATGCTAGAGACAGTGTTTAATGCATTTTCCTTGTTTCTTGTTTTTATTTATAAAATAAATTGATTACTAATGTTTAGTAAAACAAACTACACTCAGCACTGTTATGTATAGTTTTGATAGCTCTACAATCAAATATTCAACTTTGAAGAGCAGGCCTTTGGTTTTCGCTTCAAGCGGGCCTTAGGTTTCGGCCTCACCTTTGTTGTAATTGGGCTTCATTCCAGGCTGTTTTGTAAGTGGATCCCGGCCCCAGGTAAAAAACTGGAAAAGTAATCAGTAAATTACCGCTGATAGAAAAAATCAATCACCTGAATGACAATTTAACTCTTCTGGTTGCCAGGGAGTTGTTGGAAGTTGTTGGATCCTTGTTTGTTGAGAGTTTCTTCTGTGTTGACAAGGCTCCTTGGATATATGTCAGATATGTCCTTTTTGTAATTGAAAGTTCATTATGATATCTGAGTCTCTGACCCTTTAAGCATCTCAGATACTGATTCAATGTGACATATTCTAACTTGTTCTTGCCATAATATTTGATGTTGGAAGTGCATCTTTTCTTTTTCAATGTTTGGTGATAGAAAATTTATCGACCCATGTGACAATTGATCTATTGTGTGTGCATGCATTTGTGTGCAGTTTCCAGGAAATGTCCTAGCCAATCCATCTTACCTTGCCGGGGCTTCAATGGAAGCCTTACAGGAATTGAACCGAAGACCTCAACCCAGTGAGCACCCCTCCCCATTGGCAGCGCATTTGGAGCATCTAATGCCAAGTACAAGTCACCCTTGTCTCACAATTCTTATCAATGTGGGTTCAACCCAATTACAACCCAATCACATTTCCTATTATCCGTCAACATTTCCCATAATTTCAACACATACTTATACTTTTCACGCTCATAATGTTTTTGAACTTTTTGTAGAGGCAATTGGTTATGTAATAGATGTAGGTTCTTAATTTTTCTTTCTAAAGATCAATTGTGTTTGAAGTTAATTGATATCATTTCTCAAAAGCAAATATTGATGACAAAACTGCTTGAGTGTGAGCTGAAATCGCTTCAACATTCAGCAATATCAGCTTCATGAATGGTTTTAACTTTCATATGCAAAGATAATATGCAACTCAAGTATGTTGTGGAGCCCATAATTTAAAAAGGAAAAAGTGAGTACCAACACCAGCCAAAAGGCACCAAACACAATTTGCAATTCGAGTTAGGCACAACCGATAATGATCCGATATAAAAATTTAATTTTTTTGACACAAATGAAAAAATTATCTCCTACCCTTCCCCTTCACCAAAACAAACCCTTTTTGACAATTAACAATTTATACCCATGTTGACTATTGACTTGGGTCAAGAATTATTTTGACTAGTGTGATAAGGCACTTTGATGAGAACTCCGTACCCTCATACCAATACTGTTTTTTTCTCACAATCAAACACATTACATTGACTTTGATAATTCTTTGAACACGAAGTGCAAGGGGTCTATAAATTTAGACTAGAGTCCAAGTTACAACAATATAGCTGATCAAATAACTTTCACTACAAGCCAATAACTTTCCCAAGCATTTAGTTCTTATTGAGATAATTCTTTGTGCCATAATTTGCAGATTATAAAATTTTTCACGAGTTTTCAAATATCATGACTAAATTGTGCGAACTCTTCGACTTAAAAGTTGTTACTCTTGATAATAGACAAATGAAACTAACATATTATTAATAGTAAGACACTTTCTAGTAGAGCAATAGCTTTAATATTTCTGTTGCCCAAAATAACCCCCTTTGTTATTTTAGCAACTTGCGATTCTATTTTGGCTCAAAATCTTATTTTCGGAGTTACGCGCGCTGCTGGTTTTCTCCCTTGATTGGTTGCGAGTTCTCTCCCGTGCTCTTATGCGCCTTCTTGGCTTCTTCTTGTTCCTACGCTTTCCTCCACGCATGTTACACACACTTGCATTCCTCTATTGCATAACTGCAAGTCTTTTCCCTTTCTCTTTCACGTGCACTCCTTGCGCATTTGCTTCTTCTACCCCAAATGATGCACACCCTTTCGCGTGCACCCGTCGGTTTTCCTTGCATCTTTGCAAGTTCTCGGCATGCCTCTTACACACATGTCATCTCCTTCCCAAGGCCCGTGCACCCTTTGCGCTCACTCTTGTCCCCTTGCGTGTTTCCCTTGCGCATCGCTCTCGTGCGCTCCCTCATGCCGCATGCTTTCCCTTTTCCTCTTGGCATGCTCTGTGTGTCGCCTTCTCTCGAACTTCCGTGCTTTCCTTTGGCGGAACTCCGAGTCACCTTTGCATATTTGCATACAATTGCAACTATGCATCCTCTTCCCAACCCCCCACGCGCCCTCTTGCACACGCCAGCAGACTTCTTACGCATCCTTGTATCCATATGCAAACTTGTTCTTACCGCCACTGCTCTTGCGCGTGCACCTAAGGTTGCGACCTCTGCGCATCCAAGGCTACCACGTGTCCAACTCGCGGGACTTAGCAAATAATGTGCAACTCACGGGGACTAATAGAAACGATTACCAACTATACGAATCCTTGTAGCGAATGGAAGTGCGGCATCCGGTGAAGACGATTTGGAGTCAAATTGCAAACTCTTGCGACCAATCAAATCGCGCAACGTGTTTGGCGTTTTCCTCTTGCATCGCGAAACTTCAAATCGCCATAACTTCAGCTACATAGCTCGAAAACATGCGTAGTTGGTCTCATTGGAAAGCTACGTCACAGGCTACATTCCCGACCCTTTAAAATCAGATTTCGACGAGATTTGGTAGGTGAAAATGGGAAAACGTGATTCAAGTCATTAATGTGAAGTTCCAGTCTACTCAACCACCACAGATTTCATGGGATATGGCTTCTCAACAATATCAAGTAACAAACTACTAATACCTTGCATGCAGGTTTCCTTGGCCAAAGACAAATCAAAACTTTACTAAATTCAATAAAATAAACAACACATTGTCATTGCAAGTTCGGATAAGGGTAAAATCCGTCCACTTAATTATGGGAAGTACTTGGGCTTAAGCCTAAAACTCATTGTGAGGAGTACCATAGGAACCCCAAAGTAGTTGACACATTGAGGGAACCGACCAACGAAATGGGTAGTGCCCCATCCTACTTGACTAGTATCACCCGTGAGAAAATCCAAATGTTGTCCATAAGTGATGGCCCCATTCTTATTGATTGAGGGGTATAGTTTGTAGATAGAAATTTTCTAGTGCGTGTACTCGTTTAGACAAGCGTTGGTGAGAGAATAGCCCAAATCCCTAGGAAGCCTAAACAAATTGGGGCCAACTAATCCCATATTGTTTGTGTACCAAAACTTTTCAAAACAAAACTTTGTTCGAGTTAAAACCTTGTTTTAGTGATAGAACAAGGTGAAACTCTATCAAGTCTGCGTCGCGTATTTTCATCACAAACCATACTTCTCTCATAATTTTGGCTTTATTTATCAAAGAGAAAAATCCGACACTCTACCAAAATTTCATCAACCATTTTGACACTCACACTTGAAACTTGTTTTCCAAAACTTGCTTGATTGTCAAAATTATGTGGTTATGTTGCCCGTTTTTGCCTAGATCCCTTGTGACATTTATACAAACATCCTAAATCTTTGCAAAACATTCCGTTTATAGCCGTTACACTTGGACAACCTTTGCACAACACACATTCCATCATGGCACCTATAACGTTTTGGGACATAGGAGAGGTAGGTCTAACCCTTTCTGGAATCCCTTAGAATTATCCTTTGATGAGGAGCGGGAACTTGTTGATCATAGTAGGGGCGAAAAAGAAATCCCTTGTAACATCTTTGAAAATGATCCCGCTCACTTGGACAACTTCCTCTTTCAAAACAAAGACCAAGTCTTGCTGCGCCTAGTAGAATTAGGGGCTAAATTACCCTCTAATTTCAATCCAACCTTCCTCACTAGCATGATTTGAGCAGAAGAACAAACATAACCTCGAAGATATATTACACCATGAACATGCCTCTACGTTGGCACAACTTGAAGGTCAAAATGAGGAAGCGAAACATCCAAAACTAAAACTAGCAATCATATACCTTTTGTTAGAATCAATCGTGAAACCAAAATAGAGGGTGAAGAACCCCAACCTGAACCACAAAATGAATATGTCACCGTGCAGCAACAACTTCAAGCTCTTAGTCGCCAATTGACAAATTTAGCTTCCCATGTCAATAGGGATACACATAGAGCTGTTCACACAAAAAACCTAAGGTGATGTATGCTACACACTATATTGAAAACCATGGCGGCGAAGCCTCCAAATCTAATTGTACATTGTAATGTCCCCAAATGAACATTTTTGACCTCACTTGGATTTTTGCCCAAATCTAACACCAAATTGCCACTCAATAAAAGATAACTCAGAAATTATAGCTGCAGATCAGATTTATTGAAGGAAAAAGTGACTAGGATAGATTAGGAAATTTCATATAGCAAGGTGAATATTCTTTCACTATCAACTCAGCCATGAATTTTCAGATTTTAAGACTCCAAATCAGCCCTTAGGAGGTAAATATGACCATACAAGATCAGATTATACTGCTGCAATTAATATCCCTAATGGCGACTAGGGTTTGAATATGACAATCACATTAATCATGCAACGTTGGATAATTTCCCCTTCCCAACTAATATGCAGATTTTATAAAACCCTAAATCAGATTGTATGTCTTTGAAAAACCACTTTATACTGCTGGAAATGCATGCCCAATAATGGCGACTGGTTCCATGGAAAAGAAATATCATAAAAGAGACTAAATGGAACTGATTTCTGAATATTAGGGCAGAAATGATTTAAATAAAATTATGGCAAAGAGGAGTACCAATTTTAAGCTCCCAAAGACTGATTTTCCATTAATAAAATACTGCAGATTTATCCTTGATTACAGCAGTGTAAAAGAGGGTTTGGGACCCCATATTGCTCTAAAATATTAAAATAAATACCCAAAGCTCAGCTATTAGCACCATGTATACTAAACTAATTTTTAGAGCCTTCCAATATGCCAAATCCAGCCATAACTGGTTGCTCCAGCTGGTACATTGAATTCACAACTACTGCAATTTATTCCTTGAATCCCCAGATACAAAACTTCATCAACTACAACTGAAAATGACTAAAAGCTTCCTGCAAGCACACTAGAATTCCCTGTGTGGGAAATTCCTCTCAATATCTAGGAGAGTTTTTGTTCTCTAGAGGATTTTAACAAGCACAAAGCTTAGATAAAATCCAGATTTGATAAAATGAGTATGAGATGTCTCTCCTCTAAGTCGACCTTTCCTTTTAAAGGAAAAATGACCCAAAAGGACCTCCAAAATCACCAATCACAATTGGTGATTATTTCTAAACATAAGTCCCAAAACTCTCATCTCTCCAAGTCACATTTTCCTCATAGGGAGGATACAAAATTATCATGGGCCTTATACTACCCAAGTGGCTAATATTCCTTCTCTAGGCAAGTCGCCAAACTCCCTAGGAAGGATACAAAATTAATATTAGACCCCCTTTGCACTTTTCTAGATATTACAACTTAATTTATAAGTGCATATTTTTATTAAGCCAAATAAACTAATTATAAGTGCTTAATAATATTATTTTATTTATTTTTAGGAACTTATATTAATTTATTGTGACTCAAGTCACCTATCACGAGCCTTATACTACCCGGGTGGCTAATATTCCTTCTCTAGTCAAGTAGCCAAACTCTCTAGGAAGGATACAAAATTAATATTAGACCCCCTTTGCACTTTTCTAGATATTACAACTTAATTTATAAGTGCATCTTTTTATTAAGCCAAATAAACTAACTATAAGTGCTTAATAATATTATTTTATTTATTTTAGGCACTTATATTAATTTATTGTGACTTAAGTCACCCTTAGATTTTTCCTTTGGCCATCGGGTTGACAAAATGGGCCAAAGGTCTTCGATTGGGAAGGGGATATTACATACACACATACCCGCCACGCCATCGTGTGGCCAAATCTTTGACTAAGAATGGAAGTCTATGAAAGACACGTTTGTTGGCCTACAAGAAAACAACATGGGATACATTAAAAAGTATCGGTTTGAAGAACTGTGTCCTTACCCCTTTGATCGGGAGATGTTGCGTACTCCCTTTCCACCAAGCTTTCTCTACCTAAATTTGAAAAATATAAGGGCAAAGGTGATCCTTGCGACCACGTAAAAGATTTCTTCATGGCATGCCAGAAGTTGCTTATAGTGATAACTATCTTATTCGCTTGTTTCCACGGAGTCTTGGGGGCCAAACACTTGAATGGTTTCTCCATCTCCCCAAAGGTTCTATTTTCACTTTTGTGGACTAGGTGAGAAGTTTGTTCACCATTTTTCATTCAATATGGAGAGTGATATCACCATGCTAGACCTATGTAGCACCAAACAACAAAACAATGAGAACTTTGCACCTTCTTACAATGATGGCGGGGTTGGTTAACTGCTTCCCTTGCTCCATCCTTGAGAAACAACTTGTAAGTATATTTGTGCCAAACTTACACCCTGAAATAGCCTTCCATTTGTAAATGCATTGTGTAGGCACATTTGAAGAAGTTATTGAAAAGGGTAGTCAAATAAAAAAGGCTTTGTTATCAAAAGGGGTCTTAAAACCCTTTCAACGAGATAACTATGAATCAAAACCTATGGACAAATCAAAATTCTTCAACAAAAACAAAAACGTCATATGCGATATGGAATCACTTATTCTAAGCATGTGCAAGTGGTTCAAAACACCTCACATTTAAAAATCACGTGCGGGTTTGCTTAAATAAGAAGTTAAACAAAGTGAATATGCTCCATGCATAGAGTCCTTGTCATCGATTCTCAAACAGCTAGATTCGGTCAATATGGTCAAATTTCCCACAACCTCACCTTTTGTCGATGATGCACTTAAACTGTCGTGGTACAAAGACCACAAATATTGCAATATCATCGTGTCAAAGGTCATGGCATGGATCGATGTATGAAATTAAAAAACTTCATTCAAGATCTCCTAGATCGAGGAGATATCGAACTTGACACGCAAGAACCCCAAATCGTCCAATGATCAGTTGGGGATCTATAAGGAACCCTTCCCAAAACATAAACAAGTAGAAAAGAAGCCGAATCGAGGGCAATCTTCTCAAGGAAAAATTACTAACCATGTTGCTTTACTTAAACATCTAATCCATTTGATTATTTTATTGGCTATGTTCATCCTATCACCAACCATATCAATATCATCAAAATAAAATCCCAAGAATGTGTCATTACAACGTGACACACTCTTCTTGTTGTCCCAAGACCCCCTCTATCTACTCCTTTAGATGGCCATCACGATCTCCTAGAACGGATTGAGAAGACAACTGCCAACATTTCTATCTTGGATCTCCTTAAGATATCTCATTCATTCACGGGAAATCCTTTATAAGACCTTCTAGGATTCGAGAGTTCCCACGGACATTGACGCTTCACACTTCCAAGCCTTGGTTGCACAAATCACCCCATCTGAACAAATCATTTTTAGCCAAAATGAGATTCCTACATATAATCGAACACACACAACTTACCCTTGTATATAGAAGTGATCATTACATGCAAAAAGATTACAAGGGTCCTTGTGGACAATGGATCTGTCTCAATCTATGTACTATAAAGCTTGTAAAACAATTAGGACATATAGATGCTGAAATGGAGCCTAATGTGATCACCATTAAGGCTTATGAAAATGCAAAATGAAAGTCGGTAGGAACAATCACTTTACCTCTGGAAGTTGGGCCTATCACGCATGAAACAAGATTCCATGTCATTGACTTGGAACTTCCCTATAACATTCTCCTCGGTCACCCATGGATCCATGTTATGTAGGCCGCTCCCTCCAATTTTCACCAGTGTATCAAATTATATCACCAAGGACAAGATCTTATAGTTCCTAGTGACCCACAACACTTTGCACATTGCAGAGCATTGGCTGGTTATTAAAAAATAACTTACAAATGCCCTTCTACATAATTATCTCTGAACTTGAATCAGAGGCCCTCGCCTCTCGTATCAATCCTGATACACTTCACCCTCACAAAAGTGGTGCTTCGACCTCCGTATCCCCCTTTGCTACATGGGAATCAAGGTGAAAATCTTTCATACCCGTTGTGGAGAATATGACCTCGACTTCCCTTGTCACCCAAGATGTGTGGTAGGCCCAAATTTCAGCTACAAAGAACTCAAGAGCCTTACAATCTCGACAAATTTATCCTTGGTCTCTGACAGATGAACAATTGGGTAGTACTTATACATTCCAATCCCCTGATGAAAAGATGGCCTCTTGCTATCAATCCTTGGAATATGTCATCCCTAACAAGATGATGTATGCTATGGGATACAAAGGATATGGATGTGGCTTACATGAACAGGGTGTGCGGGAACCTCTTCCGACACATGAAAATATGGATAGATATGGCGTTGGTATTCAGCCTTACAAGACCATGACCTCCAAAGTTGATGCCACCTCTTTTGAACGTGAAGATATCTCTTTTGATTATGACACCGAGCCAAAGTCCCCTTGTAGTCTCTATGAAGACCTTGCCTCCACAAACCTATTTTCCAATATTGCTATCTTAACCCTATCCCCCTCCACGATTGAACTAGATCTTGTACACCCATCCCTTATTGATTGGGACCAACAATGACACATACCGATTGATCTATTTCAGAATGAAGAAGCAATTAGCAGAGTTCATGGGGCTATGTGATGACATTCCTATAGGAGATCACAAGAAAGGATTCACTATCAACCTCGATGCATACACGTATTTCGGGGAGGAGGTTGAGTTCTATGGTCAATAAAAAGAAAAAGAGAGGCCAAAATATCTTAAAAAAGCCTAAAAATAAAAAATCCAAGTCCTACAATGAAAACCTCTTTGAGGCACTTGCATGGACAAACAAACTAAAAAATAAAAATGGATAATATAAGTGATCATTCTATTGGTGAAAATCTCATTGAGACACCAATAGAGGAAGAGCTCAATCTCCCTCCCGATCCTATGTGCATATGGAAGATGGTTCAAAGTTACTGGTTGAAGAGACTATTGACGTAAACATTGGCACAAAGGAAGAGCCTAAAATTGTCAAGCTAGGAGCTTCTCTTTCTACACATGAATATAAAACATTCACTATACTTCTTAGAGAGTTCTTGGATGTATTTGTTTGGTCATATGCAAACATGCTAGGCTTAGATCCTTCTTTGGTGGTGCATAACTTAGTTGTGCATGAATCAACAAAGCCTATCAAATAAAAATTGCATAAAATGCATCCACATGTAGCTCTCTTGGTCAAAGAAGAGCTAGAGAAGTTAATGGTAGTCGATTTTATTAGACCCATTGATTATTTAGAGTGGATCTCCAATATCATTCACATTCGCAAGAAATCTAGTTAGAATCAAGATTTGCATAGACTTCGGGACATTAATAAAGCATGTCCTAAAGATGATTTTCCTCTTCCTAATATTGACATGATTGTTGATTCTACAACAAGTCACGAAATGCTATCCCTCATGGATGGATTTTCTAGCTACAACCAAATCAAAATAGTTGAAGAGGATCAACATAAAATTCTTACTACTCCTTAGGGTACCTTTTTTATCAAGTCATGCCTTTTGGCCTTAAGAATATAGGTGCCACATATCAGTGTGTCATGACTTGTCATATTTCACGATATGTTGCATGATATTGTAGAGGATTATGTGGATGATATCCTTGGCAAATCCAAGACTAAAGAAAAACATCCGACAATCCTTCGTCGTATTTTTGAGCAACTATGGGATTATAAGGTCATATTGAACCCAAAAAAGTGTGTTTGATGTTATTTTAGGAAAAATATTGGGCTTCATCATCTCTAGAAGAGGAATTGAAGTGGACCCAACAAAGGTCACTATTATTAATGAGATGCCTCCTCCCAAAGAACCTTAAGCAGCGGTTGTGTAGCTTACAGGACAAAATTTAGGCCATTCCTAGTTCATCTCCCAACTCGTAGATAAATTCTATTCATTCACCCATTTGCTTAAAAAAGATGTTGATTTCCATTGGGGTCTGATTGCTAACAAGTATTTTCCCTACTAAAACAATACTTGGTTAATCTACCTGTTTTAGTGCCACCCACCCCAGTGAACCCTTCTTACTGCTATACATATCCACTACTCAATTTGCTATAGGCGTGCTCTTAGCATAATATGATGACCAACAAAAAGAAAGAGTTGTCTATTATCTTAACCACACCTTGATCTCTTATGAGCTCAATTATCCACAAATTGAAAAAGCATGCTTGGCCATTGTTTTCACTTTCTAAAAGCTTCATTACCTCTCTAAAAAAAACCAAGTTCATATCTAAAGTTGACCCGCTCAAATACCTCTTATCCAAACCCGCACTTACCGGAGGATGGCCAACTAGATCATATTACTTAGTGAGTTTGACATTGAATATGTCAACCAAAAATTAGTGAAAGGACAAGTGCTTGCCAATCAACTGGTGGAAGCACCATTACCAGGTATGGAACCACTAAGTTTGGATCTTCCAGATGCTTCCGTTTTATACATTGAAGAATCTTCTACATGGAAAATCTACTTTGATGGGTCGTTCACATTTAATGGCTCGGGGCAAGAGTTGTTCTTATTACCCCTATAGGTGATCTTATCCCACAAGATTTTAGACTCGGGTTTCCTTGCACAAACAATATTGTTGAGTATGAAGCCCTCATTGCTTGGTTTAAAGTCCCTATCAAATGGAATATCAAACAAGTTGAGGTTATAGTGACTCATAACTAATCATCAAACAAGTGAATGATGAGTACAAAGTCAAAGATGAGAATATTATTCCATATAAACACATGGTAGACAACTTGAAAGAATACTTTGTTCAAATTACCTTCCAACAGGTCCCATGAACACATAATAGATCAACAGATTTTATGACTACCATTGGATCTTTGCTACGATTATCACCAGACACCAGAGATTTCTAGTTCCTTATTGATCATCTAATGATACTACCCCTACGATATGCCAAACTCGTGTTTGTATGTGAAGTTGTTGGTCCCTTTTCCCCATGGTATGCAAACATATTTAATTACTTATAGAATGTACCTTCCCACCTACATTTCCCATTCCCAAAAGAGAACCCTTATCTAATGAATAACATGTTACACCCTCCTTGGGGAACTCTCTATCATTGAGGTTATGATGGGACTTTGTTACGATGTCTTAATTTAGAAGAAGTTATCCAAGCAACTAAAGAGGTGCATGAAGGCATTTGTGGTGCTCACACTAGTGGCATGGTCCTCATGAAAGAAAATTCTATGTGTAGGATATTATTGGCCTACTATGAAGACAAAATGTTGTCAATACATAAAGAAGTGTGTTTTGTGTCAAAAACACGACAACTTGATCCATGCACCGTCTCAATCTTTACAACCCATCACTACACCATGGTCGTTTTCCAAATGGGGCTTGATCTCATAGGGAAGCTTACACCAACTTCATATGATGGCCATAAACACATCATCATTATGATTGAGTACTTTACCAAATGGGTGGAGGTTATTCCTCTCACCTATGTTATTGGTGCTCAAATATCAAAGTTTATCATGAACCACATATTTGTTGTTATGACATCCCTTCTCGATATTGTCATTTAATAATGGACAAATCATTTAATATGATAGCCATAAACACATCATCAAACTTTAAAATCCACAAAAGTGGTCTACTTTACCAAATGGGTAATGGGAAAGTTGAGGCTCTCACTATAAAACCCTTGCTCAAATATCATGGAAAATTATCATGAACCACAATATTTGGCATCTATGATCATCCCCCTTATGGACTTACCGTACTTCCATCTACACACCTACAGGTACAACTACATATTCCCTTGTCTTTGGCACTAAAGCTATCATCCCCTTAGAGATTGAGCTTCCCTCTTTGCGAATATCCTTGAAAGACTTATTTGGATAATGAAGAGGATTACAGTGGCTAGACTAGCAGAGCTTGATCTGCTTGATGAAAAATGCCTCCATGCCTTGGATCACCTCAAAGTGTATCAAAATCGAATCCATGCCCTTTCAACAAGCACATTATGCCTTGCGAATTTGAGGTAAATGATCTTGTTCTTAAAGAAAACCAGTTCAATACCACCAAGGAACGTGAAAAGAAAGGAAAATTTGAGCCTAACTAGTTAGGGCCATACATTGTGGTCACAAAATTTGGCTTAGGAGCTTATAAACTTGCCTATCTTGATGGTTTAGAGCTCCGGGATCCCATGAACATCATGCATCTCAAGTGTTTCTATACCTAAGCTTATATGCATTTCAAAAAATCAAAAAAAAAAAAAAAAAAAAAAAAAGAATAAAGAGAAATAAATTTGTTCAAACGTGAAAACCACACAATTGTGGCACTTTGGATAGGTCATTTGGTGAAAACCGATTTCGGTGCCATAGGAGGATTCTATTGTTCACAAGCACCTCACACTTGGGGGCATGATCGCTTCTTCCACTTTTTTCATTGGCTTGCGTTTATAATCTTGTTGAACCTATCCCTCTTGGCCTTGATCCGACTTTTCCTATTCTTGTATATATGCATGCATGATTTTCCCTTATATATTCTCATCTCTCACTAGGGGCATATTGGCATTTTGTTTTCCTGTACATAGTTTTGGAAAATCATAGAAAATCCACAACATACAAAAATCTTAGAAAATCCAAAACATTCAAAATCTTAGAAAATCCACAACATTCAAAATCTTAGAAAATCCAAAACATTCAAAATTTGAAAATCCAAACATCCAAAATCTTAGAAAATTCACAACATTCAAAATCTTAGAAAATCCTAAACATTCAAAATCTGAAAATCCAAAAGCATTCACAAAACCTAGAAAATCCTAAACATTGGAAAATCTTAGAAAATCATAAACTTTCAAAAATCTCAAAACCCAAAATAGCAAAAACACTAAACATTGGAAACTATACCACAAAACATCTTACTTCAGTGCTTTCTAGTTCTAGTGCATAACATGTGGATCATCTTGTGATCTTCTTTCATCAACAAAACTTGTTTTCTTACTATGTCTATCTTCCCGAGCATATATCATTGCTTGGGGCAGTTTCATAGTGTACACTTTCTTTTCTTGGGACTTCTATGTCCTCCATCCAATCCCTTGCATGTATCCTTGCTTGGGCATCATTTTAACTCTTTTCGTATAACTCAAACATTTGGGTACTTGAAGTTGGATAACAAAAATATTGGTACAATTGTCTTGAATATTCTTTGTTTGAGTGTGTTTGATTGTGCTTGTTCATTTGTTTGTTTGCTTGTTTGTTTACTTTCTCATATTGCATTTCTTATGTATTTTGCTTTGAGTCAATTCTTTAACATTGCACAAAAATTGGTATTATGGCTTTTCATGTCATTTTACTTTTTTGTTGTATGCTTACATCAAATAAAAGGTGCTTCTAACCATGATGGTACACAAGTTATGTTGCAATCTTTCCATCCCCATCATATCCTCCACCATCATCTATCTTTCTTCCCATCTACCTAACATTCCCTCTAACTAACCTTTTTTCTATTTCTTCTACCCTATCGAGACACGGTTACATGACTTGTTTCTTTCCCCCTTCCTCCCTTGTATAGCCCTCGTTGTGATGGCTTCAAATCACCTGTGACGACTTACCATTGTATGGGATTTTTTTTTCATTTTTTCTCTCTTCTTTTCGAGTGTTAATCGACCTCTTTTATCACCCCATCGATGCTTGAGGGGCATCATCCATCCTACTAATTTTTCTTCTACCCATACAAAATAAAATTTTCTACTATCTTTGAAATGGCATCGCTCATGCTACACCACATCAAAGAGGGGAAAATGTAGACACCTAATTTCGACCACATGCAATTTTAATACTAAAATTGCACTAATTGTCTTCTTTCTGTCATTTCATTATAATTAGTGATTTTCCGCTAATTAGCTAATATCCCCATCTTCTCGGTCAATTAACGACATTTCATTAATTAACTAGCTTTGTCCCTCATCTTGGATGTCAATTAACGTCATTTCGTTAGTTAAAATCCTCTTTTAATTAATTAATTAACCATTATTAATTAATTACCCTTCCACAATCTTGTATTTAATTAATAAACCCTCTTATTAGTTAAATCCCCCTCTCAAACCCTTCAAATTCTACTAATTTCCCTCCAAATCATCTCCAAATGGATTCTATAAGCTAAACTTGGCCTATTAATTAATCCCAATTGATTAATTAAACCTTCCCAAACTCCCATGGGTTACTAATCTCTAATTAATCTCTTCTAATCATGCTTATCCTTTTCTAATTCTACATTCACTTTATCCCACATTCACTAGGTTGCAAGCTTCTCCCAAATTGGAAAGCTATATAAGAAACCTAGTACACCTTGTCACACCTTACACCTTGTCCTTGTAAGACATCACATATCTCAAGAGAGCATTTCCCTCACAAGAAAGCTTGCATAAATTGAGAAACCTCTTTGCTAAGGTTAGTAGGAGAAGATTAAAAAATGGCACTTAAGCCATATTGATGAGATCTCTTCCACCTTAGTAAAACCCCTTTGATTGCATGTAACTTGTGTTCGGTTCATATAAGGGAGCATCTACATATCGAGCACATCCAAACATCAAAAGGGAGGTTTACATTCTTTGTTTATAACATTGTGTGCAATTTAGTTAGCTTTTTCCTTTTATGCTCAATCATGATGTATTTGTTTAAATGAACTTAGTTAAGGACCTACTTGGTGTTAGGTCCATTCAATTAGCTTAGTTACATTTAACATGCATACAGTGATTTTTGAAGATCTTAACCCATTCTTCTCCCCGCGGTTCTAAGGAAGAAAGCAAGGGGAAGATCCGGATTATATTTGTATTGTTGTTTAGGTAGTTATTATATTTATTATCATGTATCCTATTGGGAAGCCTAGCGCTCCAATAGAAGGAATTAAGTAGTTAGGAAATAAAAGTATTTTGAGCATGTAGGCTCCAAATACCAATTAAATATTTAAAATCACTTTATCTTAAAGGGTTGGCCATCATATTTGTTTTTGTAAAGCACTCGGGTTGTAAAGGGGGTCGCTTGGCCATTATTGAATTATGTTTTAGTGAATTTTCATATCTTGGTTAAGGTTTGTTTGTGAAACACCTAATCTACCTTTCTCAAGGACGAAACCCCTTGATTAAGGACCTTTCTCAAGGATGAAAACACTTGATTGACGACTTGTGGAGGACGAAAACCCTTATAGAAGGATTTATGTATGCAAATTGGTTCGGAAAACAATAAATTATCATTTCCTTGCATGATTTATGTAATGTCCCCTTTTTCGAATTAATCAACAATAAAGGATTCTTTAGCAAGAGATGGTTGAACAATGGAGGATCATTGATTATATTTCAGTTTTCATCATCCATATTCATGATTTATTTTTGTATTACCCATATTTAATGGGTCAGCTGGGTTTAGTGCCTTTAGCGAGGCTTAATAAAAGATTATAATGACTTATTAGGGGTCGACCTTTCCTTTATGAGCCTTGGTGCCAAAAGGAGGATATAAAAGAAGATTAGAGAGCTCATTTGGAGCATCTAGATTGGCACATTTTCTCTATTTGGACATTGTGAGCTAGTGGCTCCTTGTTCTCCACTCTTGGATGAAAACCCAAGTGTGTGGCTTTTCCTAGAAGGACGAAAATCCTTCTAGTGGTTTTGTTGGAGGACGAAAACCCTTCAACATTGATTGGTATTGAAGAATATTGCATATTTGAGAAGACTACTTCATATTTAGATTTTTATTGGCTTTTGACAATTTCTTCTACTAATTTAGAGATTTTGGGATCAATTTTGAGAGGGTTCCCATGGTTGGAAAATTATGATATTGGTCTCATTTGATTGCTTTATGATCATTTTGAGTATTCATATGTGTGGAGATTCTTGGTTTTCTAAGAGTTGTTGAATTTACACGTTTGACTATTTATGTGCCATAATAAATTCGAGTTATGGGTTTAATGATTTGATCACATTTTTGGATTCTAAAATAAAAAACAATCTAAGGAATAACTTCTCATAATTTTTGAGTGTTTCATGGTGGGTTTCTCTCTCTCTCCTAGTTGCTAGGGTTTGAGAGTGTTCTTTTTGGCCCTTTATTAATTGCTGCTATAAAAATCAGATTTGCTTGTATTGGGGTTTGAGCTAATTTTCTTAATTTTCAGTTTTATCCTCAAAAGGGATATTACAATTTATCTCTTTGGATCAATAATCTATTTATTTGAAGTGGATCGACCCACTTGGGAGTATTATTTGGTATGTGTTGATGATGATTTGGTCAATCTGAATTTATTATCTTGTTCTCCATATTTTTAAAGCCAAGATCTTGAGTTTCGTGAATTTTGGAGGTGTTTTACTATTTTTCCAAGCTTGTTGAAGTTCATTGGTTGAGGGTTCCAAAATTAATTATTTTCAAGCTCAATTCTGATTTTTAATAGCTAATTTTGTTTACTGAGGGTTTCTTAATAATTTGGCACAATATTTGAAGGGTGTTAGAAAGGTTTAACCCACCTTTGAGGGGTTTAACTTCTCCAAGGTAGTTACTGCCCTAGGAAGGCCCTAATTTGTAGATTGCAAGGTTGATATCAACCATCTACAAAAGTTCCCTAATCTGATTTTTAAGTTTACATCTCAGCTTTTGGTCATTTCTTAAGCCCCCCTAAAAAAGGACATTACAATTTCTGATTAAGAAGAGGAGTTCCTCTTACATGTGCGAGATATGCGGTGAAAGGAAACTTTAAGAGTTTATCATGGGAAAAAGTATCCGAAGAACCTCATCTTGGCGAGACACTTTGAAGATGTTTTACGTGACCATAATGCCCCATCCCACTATCATACACCTTTGGTTGGATTCAAAATGGAAGAGATATGTGCCTCGCTCAACATTACAGCAAACACCACGTTGTCATCGATCCTTATAATGATTAAGTTAGCTATAATATATGGCCCCCTTGATGTCTTGATATTCTTCTCGGATGACCATTATTGTGGGAGAAACATGGTGTTTACAAGTGAAGGCCACAATGTGCCATTTTGACCATTGGTGAGCATGCCATAGGATACCATAAGCTATTTCAAAGATGAATCTTATCTTTGATTAGTGTCAAACAATGTAGGAAGTTGATCGACCATTTATAAGTCCATACTTCTTAGGATTAGACTATAGGACTAGTGCACACATGTTAAATCAACAAAGATATTCTCAATTACACATTCTATTCAAGAGAGACATTTTGGTTCGATTATGTACAAGTATGTTGACATTTTCTAGTCAACTTTATGAATCCCACTCCATTCTGCTAGGTGCCCGAGCAATGTTGAAAGTTGATCAATCATTTACAAAAGTTCATATTTATTAGGATTAGATTGTATGACAAGTGCAAGACTTTTACATCAACACATATATCCTCCATTACATATCTTGCTCAAGAGAGCCATTTTGGTTCACTTATGTACAAGTACATCGACATTTTCTAGTCAAATTCTATAACCCCACTCCAGACTATGTGAAGCATTAAATTAATCTCATTTCAAGATCATTGCTTCCAGATGTTCCACTTTTTCTTGGCCTATCTTAAATGCTTGAATAGATACAACACCATCTTTAAGAACTTCTTGACAAGGACATATTAGACCTAGCGTGTTGCCATTGTACTACCATACCATTGTTGTAGTGTTAAAGCAAGATGTAACATGAAGACCCTAAACTGAATACAATGCCTTTGACAAAAATCCAGTTCTGCACATTGATGGTATCTTTGACAACCTTTAGAGTGAAAAATACTTCAACAAGATCAGTATGAAGTTTGGTTAAATCACTAGGTTCTTATTGACCTTGCAAAGTTACGAATAATTCCTATAGTCTCTTGAGGGTCTACTTGTGCATTTTGGCCTCACCAATGACCCAATGAGTTTCATGCGCCTAATGAATGACACACTCAAAGCATTCAAAAATCACTTTGTTGCTCTATTAATCTATACCTTGGCCGTGTCTTTCATCTACATCAAGACATGGGAGGAAAATCTATAAAAACTCAACAGGTGCTTAATACTCTATGCTAACATAAACTATATGTTGACCTCTAGAGAAGCATTCCTTGGGCACAAAGAGATCATGAAGAGTACAATACCTTGGTTACATCATGGATAAGAGTGGTGTACACATTGATAATTAGAAGATAGAGGTCATTCTCAATAGACATTCTCCTTAGCCCTTAAGAAGCTTTGTACCTTCTATTGCTTGCGATTCATGATGTCTATATGTCCTTGTCTTCTCTCACATTGGCTAGTTCCCACATTGGATTTTATATGGAAATGCCAAAGCAACCTTCAAGTGAACCTAAGTGTAGTAGAAACTAGAAAGCTTTCAAAGAACTTAACTACTGACTCTACTTTACACCATTCTTATCTTTGTCAAACCTTATTTAGCCTTTGCACTTTCACTCGGAGCGGTCTCGACTCATAATAAAAATCCCATCACATATTATTCCGAAAGCATTATTGATGCGGGTTACCTCTGTTCTACATATGATCAAGAACTATCTATGATTGTTCAAGATGTGCACCAATGGAGACATTATATTGTAGGAAAGGAGGTCGCCATAAACTTAGATCATAAATCTTGTAATTTTTTCGGAGACAGAATAAGATGAAATGGATGGGAAAACTTAGTGGATAACATATTTATAGTAATTCATCTCATCATCAAACATAGATGAGGAAACACCAATCTGTCGTAAATTGTCTTAGATGTTCACTAGCTGGTGCAAACCTTACTATTTTGAACATTTGTGGTAAGGATATTCAAAATATTTTAGGTTAGTTTGGCATTAACAAAACTCTCTGTGTTGTAGAAGTGCTTATTGGCCTAATTTATGCACCGAGGTTTTCTTGGTATTGTTTGCTTAACATGTGCCATTGCCAAACAACCAAACAAGATTTAAGGTATGCATTCACCTTTTCCTCTTCTACAATTGTCATCAAAACAATTTTCCATGGAGATACTTTGTAGTCTTCCTACTAGAGAGCATAATCACAACCAACATGGAATTTTTTTCCCATGGTTTTCTTTGTAGTCTGCCTATTGATTTAACCTAAATGATTAATCCTTAAAGGGGTAATGTAGATGGTAGATTATCCTAATCATAATTTTCTAAAGCTAATTGGAGCAATATCGGGAATTATCATTGAACAAATCCAAATAATGATAAACAATGTAACAAAACACTAACAATGAGAGGGAGAAGAAGAAGACTTAGGCGATACCTTGATATTTGTGCCAATCTAGGATAGCGATGACTGGAAAGGATGGGAATGATTTGAGAGCTTCGTTACTGAAATGGTGTCTTGAACAATTGCCTAAACCAAAGCGTATGGAACGAAACAAAGTATACCCCCACCATGGTCCTTTCTATATGCCCTTGTCCCTCTGCACTTTTAGCTCCTAAAACTTCTTGGAGTGCATGCACAACTTCTTGATTTGTGACTATTTGCAATTTGGAATTTTGACACCGCGTGATGCTCACTTTGTGTAGGCTGATTGAATCTTCAAAAGCCTAGATGGTAAAAGAGTCATGCAAAACAAACATTAGCTAGGTTTTGGGTACCCACATGTGCCTTTGTCAACATCGCCACTACTCTGAAGAGGGCTCAAACCACACGCCGTTCTTACCTAGCATGTGATATCTAGAATGTATGCAACCATATTAATAATCATGACCTTACAAATGTTGTTGGTGCTCAATTATAATCTCACCCTTTTCATTTAAAATTTTCAGTCTGCCTGGTTTGATGTACTTTATGTCTTCATGTATGGATGCGTGAAAAAAATTTCCTTCATTGAGGTGTTGTTGTCAGTCCTTTCCTATGGTCGTGGATCACGTTGAGTCATGGTATTATTTACAATTTTCTTTCCGTGGGGAAACTTTTTGTAGTTTGGGCATGAATGATGGGGTTTCCCCTTCATTTATTTTTTCCATGATCATGTCTCCTTTGTAAATTTTGTCCTAACATCCACGGATACGTGGTCGTCTCTAATTGGATGCGGCGTGGCGGGTCTATTTGATGAACTTGTCACTTTTTGTTATATTTGCAAAATTCTGAATTAGTCCCGGGGCTCAATGAATTCTAATTGGATATTCAAAACTATGAAGCGGCGTGAGCAAATTTTTACTTTAGCCCCAGGAGGTGTACACTTGTCGTAAATCAAGTGGTTGCGGGAAGGCAAGCCTTTTTATGTTTTGATACATTATGGTGAAAGGCGTGAAAATATAAAATGAATGCCTAGGACCCACAAAGGACACGTGGCTATTGTTTATTATAAAAGCAGGGAAGCGGATCACTGGGGCACTTTGGAAATTTCGGCTTTGTTTTGAAAAGGAGTAAAGTTGTAAAAGTAAGTTTGTTACCCAGTTGACACCCAAGTAAAGGCACGTGTTGAGCTTGTATCAAAAGCGAATGGGCAGGCCAAAATGTCAAAAAAATACACAATTTCTTTGAGCATCACAAAATACGAAAGATACCCCCAGGCCCGTTTCAGCTAAAATCTATTCCACATGGACGACTCAAATTGAAGTTGTAAAAAGAAGAGTTAACGGTTGTGATACAATGCATTTAATTCTACCACCATTAATGCTCCTACGCAAACCAAGGGCCTTAAGGGATACGACTGCATTCATCCTTTATTGTTATTTTGATGGTCTCTTGTCGTTTTTATCAGTGAAGTGCAATGGAATTATTGTGGAGCTCAATTTGCAAACCTAAGAAGTGCGAAAGATGTTGTTTTGAGTCAAAATTGCTCGGGCGCTTGAAAAATCGGTAAGAACTTCAAAATCCTATGTATCATGTCTGTTCCGTTGGAAAAATAGTTGAAGTAAAATTAGGGTTTTTGAAATGAAGACTATGCCATTTTCTTCTTCTATTACGTCGGGGTCACGAGTGACCTAGACAAGGTAACGAGAAAGATTTGATGAGTGCCGACTTAAATTATTTTCATCAAAGATTAAATAGTTCTCATTTGAGTGAATATTTAAAGGCAATTCACGATAGCCACATCGCCTCAGTGGGTGCCATCCCACCCTCTGTTCAATGCCCAAAACTAGTATGGTTTTGTGCCATGAATTATGACTCTGAGAAGAGGGAAGTATTAGACAGTAGCGGGGATGCAATGCTGACATTGACATTGAAAGCCATTAGAGTATTACTAAAATTACCTGTAATTACTGAACCAATTACTATTGGCAGGACTATGAAACAAAGAAGAAGGATTATGCCAAAATTATAAACACATAATGGCTCCTTACAGAGAGGAAGGCGTCAACTAAAATCTCGAAAAGGTTGGTTAGGGAGCAATTCGTTGAGGAGGTTGAGGATATCATTGTGCTTTTGAGTCGAATGACAGGTTTGGAAACTACAAATGAGTTTAAAGAGTGGATTACCACATTTATATGGATTATTCTTGAGAGAAAAGGAAATATTTGTTGTGCCATCTTTATTTCAGATGCAATCCATGATCATATGATTAATATGGCAGCAAGGATTGAGATACGGGATCTGCAGAGTTGGAGTTCTATATGATGACATATTTGATTTATAATGTTGCAACACACAGATGTTTTCCAGCATTGTCACCACGCATTGATTTTAAAAGGTGCCTAATGCATGAAATTTTCCCTCAATTACAATTAACCAACTGAGTGGAAATGTTAGATTGGTAAATGATGCTTTCTTTACACCAATTATTTGCTTGTTCAAACTAGAATGGGGACAATACAGAATGTCTGAGCATGCAAGAAAGTGATTATGGAGTATGGGTGCTACTTCATTCAGTATAAGAAGTTCACTTATATCAGGGTTAGTGGTTTTGAAGGAAAACCTTTTAAATTACCTAGGTATGTTAATGACAAGCTATGTTTATGTGAATTGGTGAGGAAATTGGTTCCTGTACACAAGTTAATTCTGGGAGGCAAAAAAAAATGTCAAATTCCCTATCAAAATTAGAAGGTATTCATGCCCTTCCATTATAAAGGCCAAACTAATTGGAGAAGAAATGAAGAATTTGGCCATGGAGACATTTGAGGCTAGAGCCAATTATGACATTCGATGGGTATTTAACAATGTTGCTAACACTTTTGAGCACGAGCCTCACTTTGAGGACTACTAGATGAATTGTAGGGATGAAGAAGAAGTTTGGTTGAGGGATTTTTCAAGAATGACTTTATCACAAGTGGTAGACTTCAAAATTACAGTCATTCCAGAGGGGGTTGTAGACGACTTACACATAGTGAGTAAATTCTACATTGATCAGAAGATAGAAAGTCAACCTATAGCTCCCAGTTGGAATGAGGAGGATTCTGATGATCCCTACATGAGGATAACCAATGTCATGAGGAGAATGGTAAATTGGCTAGTTCAGATGAATATTGACTTGTCAGTACAAAATACAAGAGTCCTAAATCATTTCAGAAATTCTGGGAAACTTAAATGATGATATCCCACCTCTGAAGGAGGCGCTGATAAAATTGACCCATTAGGAGGAAAATCCCCTCTATTACCCTCCAAAAGGCCTATTGATGGGCTTATTGATGAATGGACAACAACTACTAGCGAGATAGGTACTTCCATGTCAGCCCTTAGGCAGAAAACTAAAAAATGCTTTTAAAGTCCATGGAAAATGCCCCTATTACTCCAGGAAAAGGGAAAGGGTCTAGCATCACATGTGGTTAGCCCAAATGTTGTCCCAAAGCCACATAATACTGAAAAGTTAATGAGTGTAGCCATTTCAAGTGGTCACATTCAGCCCAGGCTACACAAAGATGAAAAGAGAACACCACCAGAATTGAAGCAGTTTGAGCGGACACACAAGAAACCCAAAATTGTCCACCACCAATCTTGGTAAGGGTAGGTGCCCATACACCAAAGAATTTCAAACACAGGGATGGGGTAATTGATCCCCCAGAAGTGGAAAAAACTGATAACATCTAGAAGCAATAGGATACATCATTGCCAAGTATGGGGCAATCAAGTCCCATGATCCCTCATTCATTCTTCATGAAAAAGAGGTGGAATGCATTCAAAGCTCAGTTCCCTAGGGGAATACTACAGTTGATCCAGTGGACAGTCAATTTCTTACCCCAGGTATGAAAATTCTGAAGCTCTACTTGTTAAAGATATTAATCCACCACCAGTTGAAACAATGCATGAGGTTGTAAATGTACAAACTGAGGTGATTGATATAGATGTTGATGAGGGATTATCCATGCTAGATGCACTCAGTTTTCTATTGATGAACCCTTATTAACACCAGTGGTTAATATTGAAGCAAGTAAGGAATCGAAAGAGGTCCTCATGTACTAAAAACTGAAGTAAGAAATCAGGAAGTGAATTTGTCTTCCCCAAAACGAATGGTTTTGGAAATGGATAAACCAGAGCTATTGGTGGAAAAGGGTGTTAATACTAAGTTGGTGGTAGAAAATGTTGTGCCCATTCCTGTTGAGGTTACTAAGAGTGATGACCTTCTTCAAGAAGAAAAAATGTCTTTTGAAGAAAAACTAAAAATGGCACAAGATATAATTACTGATGAGGAAATTGTTATTGGTGGAGAATCACAAATTTTAATGGGAAACGTGGGTTCACTTCCAATAGAAAAACCTGCCATAACATTTCCTGAGGTATCATTAGGGCATGAAAGTAGTAGTTTGGCAACTCAACCGGTTTTGGGAGTAGAGGAATCCATTTCCCAAACTTTGATACAAAAGGGCGAAGGGGAAGAAACTCATGCCACCATGGTTTCAACTGGAGAAATAGTAAAGGAGTTCCCTTTGAGTTTTGATGCAGATCAAGTTAAGGATGATCAATCTAAAGTGCCAGATTAGGAAAGGAAGCATCCAGAGGAATTAATGGTACAGTGAAATTGACTTAGGGACAATTGGGATAAGTGGTCAAGAAAAATAGAATTATTGGTGCAACAGGAACAAGAGATGTCCAAGCAAATAGTAGTTGTTCCTGAGAAACTCCAGCAAGGATCACAAGAAACAAAAGTTGGAACAGGTTTGAAGAAGGGATGGATCAACGAATTAATTTCAAATGAAGAAGTGGCCCTTCCTATACAAGCAGTTGACCTTACTTGCTTTATCCTTTCCAAAAATAGTGAGATCCCCAAAAAGGGCCAGAACCATCACAAGGACTCTTACTGATTCATCAGGGCAAGAACCCTAGAGATAACAACTCCTTCGAGGGTAAGACAAGAAAAGACATAACTAATGATGATTACAACATTTAGATTATTCCCTTGGGAAAAACTTCAAGGGAACAACTAAAGCAAGGAGTATCTGAAGCAGTAAATGGTCTTTTACAAAAGGTGGATGAAGATGGGATGACAAAGAAGCAACTTAAGGAACAAATTAAGGCCTTAAGTTCATGTTTGCAACAACTGACAGGAAAAACTAGTCATGAACAAGCAGGTACTTATGTGAATACCCTTGAGGGAATGGATAAAATAAATAGTGTTGTCAAGAAGGTCCAAGCGGTGGATACTTGGGTTGAACAACTAACTGAGAAGGGAAAGGAAGTTATCACAGAAGCAAGGAAAAAATATGAGGACCTCAGAGGCGATTAAATGAAATTTATGGAATAATTGAATACTGTGACAATGATATTTTTACTTGGAGGGAACTCTCCCCAAGCTTGACCGCATAACCCGACTTAGTGAGGAGCTAGTTGAGCAAGAAGGCATCGTACCAATAAGATGCAAAGGGAGTCAATATGCCCTTGAAGAATTGACAAAAATCAGGTTAGATACCTTAAATGGAATCAAGAAGAGGCTTGAAGTCAGAAGGAACTGGGTTGATGATCTACTTGATGCCATTGATAGAAGATTAGAAGACATGGTGGCGAACAAGTCCAAAAAGAGCTATGGGGACTTAAGACTTGATTTCTTACTCAATTCCTTTGAAAGTAATATCTAGAAAGATGACTTCTCCCATGAAACTATTAAAATTATGATGAAGATTGAGAATAGGATTGAGGAATTGAAAGCCAAGCCACTGGAATATAAGTAGAAAATGGCTCAATGTCTGGACTTAATATCAAGACAAACATTGATTTTCCAGCATCACCTTGGACCTGACGAGGATGAAGTAAATGAATTATTCTAGAGGTATGATGCTTATGTGGCTAGATTACTAGAAGAGCAAGATGCAGAGGAAAAGGGTGAAGAGGAGGAGGATGCTGGCACAAAAGATGATGAACATGTTTAAGCACTTTCTTCCTCATTTTGTATTTTCTTTTCATACTCCATTGAACTGATATTTCTAATACATTAAATGTAATTATCTCTCTGAAATTTTATTGTTTCTTTGTTTCAATTGTAAGTTAAAAAGATGTAGTAGTTCGTAGTGGATTAGATTAAAATTTCATATACATTTGAAACATATATGTGAGCTATTGACATCCTTGTATTGTTTGCAATGTTGAACAAAGAAAAAACAAGATAGGGTTCTATAGGGGCCCTTACCCATGACAAAAGAGATGCACATACATCAAATCGAAATAACAAAAGGAGAATAAAACCTAAAAATTCTTTAGTCTTACTTCATAATTTCCCCTTAGCAGGGGAAGTTTATTCAAAGTTTTTCTTCCTCGTACAAACTCATTCGAGCCTGTGCCATTTGTATGAAGACAATTGACCTTGCCAGATCCCTGGACATCCCCATGTCCATCAAAGACTCAAAAGTCATCCTAGGGTGGCCCATAATTTCCTCAAGCTCAATTATCTTTTGGTCGGATGATACCCAATCCAAGAGGTCCAAACCACCTGAAAAGAAGGTTGTTTTCCCCTTCCCCTTGTGAAGGGTTGACTTGCTAGGATTACTTTGAAGAGGGATGTTTGGAGTAATGAGAGAGGCGATTCTTGCATGTTGGTGATTGGATGAAATGTGAGGTGAGCAGAAATAGATTGGTCTTCTTCTCCATCTGAGATGATGATGGAGGCCCGAGTTTGTGTTTCTCCCTTCCTCTTTCCCCGAAGGCGGGTGTTGTTCTTGGACACAGTGCTTGAGGCACATTGTCTTCTGTTTCTTTTCAAGGATGAATCCTCTTCTCCAACTCATTCAATTTGTTGGAAATGGCAGACACTATATCAATGGAGGTTTTTTCATACAATATGTATGATTCCTTAGGAATTTCTTTTGATGCAAATTCCTCGTTGCATAAGAAGGGGCATTGAAAACTGGTTTTCCTAGAGACCTAAGGCCTCCTCTCAACCTAGTATCTTTTTAAATCCTCAGGTGTTTTCATATGCTCCCATCTAAAAAGATGGAAATACATGACTTGGAAAGATGCAAATACAAGATTGATTCTGATCAGCCTGGTTAAAAGCACTAAGTGGACTCGTTGATATGTCAGAGGTCCTTTTGTGTCTCTGTGCATTCTACTTCAAACAAGGCCCTAACAAAGGCCTCATCTGGGCCACTCAGATCGAAGATTTGATTCAGATCTTCGAAGAGATTTCTTTCAGGTTGTGTGCCACAAGTGTCTTTTCCATTTTTTTGGTAAAGATTCTGCTATACCCAAAATTAGGAAAGAGATACATAATTGCAAGAGGGTAGGGTTGAGCTTTATAGCCCGAAGGTGACACATATATTTGGTCTGGAAAAATCTTTCCCCTGAGATGAGAAGGATCTTTCTTAGTTCGCACAAGGGAAAATTAAAAACGAAGGAAAGTATAGATGAGCATAACTGGTAAATTATGATGATTTGAAAAACATCATGTATGGCATTTAAACTAGTAAGATGTGAAGTGAAGTGCGCTGAGCCCAAGAAGGATTTCAAGAAATGAGCGTAAGTGTGCGTCATGTCAAAAATCATATGGAGACACTTGGTGATCAATCTGAAATGATTGTTAATCAAAATCAGAAGGGAATGTTTCAAATAACCTTGCCAAAAGTGAAGACCGGACGTCCCTAGCAGGACACAAATGGAATACATCGAAAAGACTCATGTTTCATACACCTGAAGTACGGGATGAAGTTCATAAATATCATTTTCTAGAACATTTTTGTAACGAACAAAGTATTCCTTGGAATATTCTTGTTTTTGGGGAAATATTTTGAAGTAAAGCAAGTGATATAAAAGTATGTAAAATCCATGCCAAAAAAGGGGGTTAATTTTTTTGAAATTTAGTCAGAGAGAAAAAAGGAGAGAAGAGTCGAGAGAAGCCATTTTTTGGGAGAACTTTTTGAGAAACCAGTTATTTCTTGTGTGCCTTTCAAAATTGATCATGTCAAGATGGTTGCAGATGTATAGCCATTGAAAAAACTTTGAGATTGTAAACAAACTTTCCCTTGTTGATCAAATTTGAGAAACCTTGAGTAATTCGTGTAAATCATGAACTATGTTATGTCTATTGTCATCTTGAGATATTTTCAAATAGTTATCTATGTTCTTGTTGTAGTCTTACATTAGAAATCCTTTGAAATCACACAAAATCTTGTCCTCATGACAAGTATTGTGGCATTTGCAATTACATTATGAAGAGAGATTTCATTTCATAATGTAATAAGTGATTTAAATTCACTTTACTTTCATTTCAGTGATACAAATTGTTTGTCAGTTTATGAGTGTATCATGAGCGTGATATAGTAGGGGTTTTCTAAAGTTTAATTAAGTCTTTAACATGAGTTCTTATGTTAAAACCTTGAAGAATGTGTGAAGCCGTGTGTCTTTGAGCCTTCATAGATGCACAATTTTCTAGTTGAAGGTTCGTCTTGACTATTTGAAGCTATTCGTCTTTTTGCCTTGTGGATATGTTAACATTTGTTTAAAGTTCTTAGGTATTTGGTATAATCAACTTTATCTTCGCTTAACTTCCCAACCATAAAATACATATCCAGAGATGAACCATACATGAACTACCCCTGCTTGCAATGTTTGTTCATAAATGCTGAGGGAATTCATCGATTTACCCATCCCTTACCTCAATATGCAAGAGCAATCAATTTTTACCATTGCCTTTAGTAACTTGGATTTTGTTTAGAAGGTTTCTTCGTCCTCTAAAGTGACAACTTGTGAGAGTTAGACTACGTTATATTGACCATACCTTCTCAAGGTCTCCTCTTAATTTTGTGAAAGGAAAGAAAAATATTATAAATCTACAGATGTTATCCACCAACACGGGTTACAAAATGGGTCCTCTCACCCTGGTTGAAGGCACAACCTAAAGTAGTCAGGGTAGGTCAAACCCTGTACATGGTGTTATCCATTTCTTCCAAGCCTGAGTGAATGAAGAGTCGGTTAAATCCTTCCTCAACTACAAAACGAATCACACTTTGATTTATCTATCTCTCGAGAATCTTGGTCAAACTACGGTCTTTGATCGGTCGTAAAGGGGAATCAATTTGGGTACCAACAACAACAATGTGATTGTATTGGACCTTTGCCCTAGTTTGACTTGACTTTGATAATGTGCCTTTTGTACTTACAAATCTGAGTGGATGACCGCCTTAGAACAAGTATATAGAGTGTGTGAGGCTCAAGGAGTCTTGGAGTAGCTTTGCTTGTGATTAATCTTAGTGTTTTCTCATTGGAATGCTTTGAGAGTCAATTAGATAGAATACCCTCTATGATGGCAAATAAATAACTTTTCTATATATGTGTTTTGGATCCGGAAAACGTGGAAAAGAATGACTAAAAGTGTACAAAAGAGATTGAAATCAAGAAAATTACTTTGGAGGGAAAGGGACCAAAGTGGCTAGGTGGGTCCATAGCGTATGGACGCTATGGCCCTTTCTAGGCACTTTGGTCCTAGATGCATGTGCGAATGATCTAAGAATTGGAATTGTAATGTGCGAGGGTGTTTTGATGGAGTAATATGAAAGCTATGCGAACAACTAGGTTGTGTGTGTAAGGATGAGTGAGATATAGCAAGGGATAACATGATTGGACAAATTGAGCAAGTGTGGGCTAATGCAAGAGTGTTGTATAATTTGTGTTGTTGCAAGACACAAATTACCAAAATGAGTGTCTACACCTACTGCCAAGTCCAATCATGATTGCATCTTTTGGTAGTTGATTTATTTTTGAAGATGAATATCTTAAAGGCGTGCTAGTGTTGAACTTGGATTGAAACAGTTATGTAAACATTAATTACTATCTAGAAACAATATTGTAAGTGCTATCGCTGATGTTGTTTATAAATCATGCATTACCAATTTGTAAATTGCAAAATTGTTGAAGAAACATAACACCTATAAAACACCATGTAAGAAACAGAATCAATTCAAAGAAACTTAGGATAATAGTAGAACAAAGAGAAATTAATGACTTGCACAATTAAAAATACTCAACCTAGAAAACAAATGATTCTTTGTAAAAATTCCGATAACTCGCACTTTGTTCATTCATTCCACAACTAAATTTTTATATTAACATTCACATACTTAAATAGAAATCACATTGCGGTGATTTCCTCTCACAATGTTTTAGTTGTTTGACACCTCATATAGTCAACTTTGAACACTTGACAAATGCAATCAAGACCTATCAATTAATCAACTCGGTTGATTAACACATTAGATCATAACTCAAAGAGTTGAACCAAAAATCAAACTCAATTACTAAGTAAATATTTCACCTTAGATTTATCAAAGGTTTGGTCATCCTTAACTAAGTCATCAATTAAGTTTTACCAACTATAACGATATTTAAGCGTATAACTAAAAATACGATAGTAAGTGGCATCCAAACTAGCCCATAAAGGGTGTTAATATCAAGGATCTGTCGGATCATCCAAATTGCACCACAATTTCATCAAATTGACCATCACAAATGAATTTAATATATTACAAAAAAATCCTAAAGTCTAGTGTGCCTTAATGAATGTATTTTGACTCAAATACATTGTTAAATTTTTACATAGATAGTGGCATATGACCAAGAAGTAGAAAAAGAAACAAGATGATTAGTATCGGTTTGTAACAAATCAACTAACACTTTTCATGAGAAATGGATTCCCCTTTAAACCAATTTGCTCTTTCAAGCAACACAAACTTTCCTTTTGGTATTGGCTTAGCGAGTAAGTTACAATCTACACCTCTGAAGGAATGTATTCAGGAACCAACACTTACTTTTGCACATTGTCTCATAGGAAATGGTATCAGCTATCAGTATTTTTAGATTGATAATGGAAATAGGATTTGTAGAGAGTTTAATACATATCCAATTGATGCAATTGGTAATTGTAGGTGCTAGCATCTCACTGTTCAACCTAGTTTCTAATTTATGAATCCAAACAACTTCACAATTAACACAACATGCTACATTATTACTTCTCTTTAGCAGAACTAAGTGCAACTACTGTATGTTTCTTGATGGATTAGGAAATCATGCGACACCAAGAGAAAAACAATACCCATAAGTAAATTAATGAGTGAATATCTCCTAGCCAAACCGATTCTACAAAACCATGCAAAAAAATCATCCCATTACCCATGTACAAAATTCCATGATGAAGTGCACCCTTCAAATAGTGAAGCACATGCTTTTCGCCCTCCAATGTGACTACCTCAGCTCTACCATTAATTGATTCAATGTGTTCATTACATAGAAAATGTAAGGATGAGTATTAACAAGAGACATAAATGATATTATCAATTACTGATAAAGTTTGGGATCAATCAAATCTGAATTCTTATCTCAAGTTAGTTTTAAACTTAGATTCACTGAAGTTGACATTGGCTTGCAATCCAACATCTTAAACCTCTTAAGAATTTCCAAATGGCCAAAATTGCCCTCCCAAAAATGCAACAGTCCTATATCCTCTTATCAAACTCACTAGCCAACTCATTCTTACACCAGATAATAAGTTTCAAAGAACTTCCGGTAAGAACAAGAACATCAACATACAACACTTAAACGAGAAGATCAAATCTATCAAGAATGGAATACAAATTTAAAGCTACTGAAGTTTAAGAAAATTTCAAATTCTGCAAGTAATCATCAATGCTTGACAAACGAAGCTCGTGTGGTGCGTGCTTTAGGCTATAAAATGCCTTACTTAGTCTGCATACATGAGTTTCAAGATCATTGATATCAAAACCCTTAGGTTGATTTAGATAAGTTTCTTCTTGAATGACACCATAAAAGAAAGCTATTTTTACATCCATTTGATGTAACTTCCAATGAAAGAAAGCAACCATGGACATTATAGTTATGATAGTGGTGTATACCTTACTATAGGGGAAAATTTATCATTATAGTCCACTCTGTCTTCTTGCTTTGTATTTCTCGATGCTTCCATCTAGAACATGCTTTATCTTGGAATCAATCACTATTTCCCCTCTGGTCTTGTACAATCTCCCTGGAATTATTCTTGATGATGTGGTTATATTCCTCATTCATGGCTTCATGTCATACATGTTCTTGAGCACCCTCCTCATAACTCGAAGGCTCTGCATCAAGAATATAAGTCATTAATCTAAGATGTCTAAGAAACATCTTAGGTGAATGGATAACGTGAAATGAAATACCAAGCTTGCCAACATGGTCGTTTGCATCCTTTAAGAGTTTTTTTAATATTGAAATCCTGTAAGAGTTTGAGAAAGAACTCTCATGTTTTGGACTAAACTAGGAGGTGGTAAGACCTTTTCTTGGATGGAATCAATTAGATAAGAATCTAATTTTCTGATATGAATTGGTACAACAGTGTCTTGGCCTATTCGGTCATTGTAGTAGGCTTTTGAGAACTTGAGGACCATCCCACAATAAATTCAAAATTCTACTTACCACTTTCTTTCTTTTCCTAGGAACATAGATCCAGTATGCCTTAGATTTCTCACTTTACACCACAAAGATGACTTTGATAATTTAAGTCTCCATTTTTTCCTTTTATCTATGTAAATGTAGATGAGCATGGTAAACTTGAAAATCAGATACCTTTGGCTTCTAATATGTGAAGACTTATGTTGATGCCAGTTTGTTACACATGCCTCAAAGGAAGATATGGAATTAACCCTACTCCTTTTAGAACCCCTCTTGGAAATAGGGTTCAAGGTATGGAATACTCAGGACATATAGCTTAAGATGAGAGCTATGTGACTAAGTGTTAACATGTGGAAGGCTAGTGTGTTTTGGAAAACCACCTTCTAAGCCATGTATTTATGGATCTTAAAACATCCTTATCTATATTTAAGCTCAACCCTAATGATATTTGCAATGGTTCTAGTGATTTTGATCTCATCGAAATAAACTCAAAAGAGGGAAGGGTAAGGGATAAAAGGTATCTAGAATCTCTCTCTCTCTCTCTCTCTCTTAGCTACTAAGCATAAGAAATGGCCTTATATCAATCAAACCACACAAAACCAGAGAATACAAGAAATAGCCTTAGCTCATTTTTGCATAAACTCCAAAAAATCAGTCAAAGGAAATTCAAACACAAAGAATCACACCTGCATAAAATCTAGTAAACAACTATTGATCATTCACTAAGCACATAGTAGAGGTTAGTCAACACAACAACTTTTCCAAGCTAACCAAATTCAAGGATACAAAGCAACTATCTATTGCCACTATCTCTAAACCACTTAATCCTGAGATTACAAAGCACATCTCGATACTAAACACAAGAAACAATAACTCATGAGAATAAAACCAACCAAAACTCAATCTACTTACCCTACAAATTTAATCAAAACCAGAGGTATAAAATCTACTCAACAACTGAAATAGATTTGTTGTCTATGCATCAAGACATAAATCAACAATTGAAAATCACTGAGACTCAAAAAAGCACATGGAGCTCTAAATTATTTCTCTATATTGATTTTCTATTGTCAAGATGATTTTACAATGAAATTTGGGGGTACTTGTAGAAGAATGAGATTCAACCACCGCCTCTACATGTTTTGGAGCTTCTAGAAAGAACAAAGTACATTGAAAAGTAGGAAGGAATCAAAGATAACCACCAAGGATCATAATCAAAGCCCCAATGGGTGAAAGACATCAATGGAACCCGCTCCCTCAATTTGTAATGATTTCCAAAAGGAATCTCCTCTGATTTTGAGAAGCATATACTCCGATTAGGCACAATGGCGCTTCTCCAATGCTATGAACAAAAGATGCTCAAAATAACAACCACTTTGTTTTGTATGATTTTTTATTCACTCATGAAATTGCCTCTCTATTTTCCCTCTGTACCAGCTTACAAAATGCTAGGATAGTGAGTTCAATTTAAAATCCAATTAGTTTATCTGATTTTATCAATGGTTTGATACCTTGATGTGCAAGAAGCAAGTAAATATTCTATTTTGACATATTGATCTTATGGAAGGATCAATGCAATATTGCAAGATCGGGGAATGAGGAAAGATTAAGATTCCATTTGTCTAATTGACCATGATTACTCTCTGGGACCATTGTAACAACTCAATCATGATTCACAACTTGTTTATCTCCTTGATCTTTGTTTGATTGGGGCCAAGTATGGAATATTCAACTAAAATGTATCTCCACAAGTGAAGAGATAAACCTAAAGCATATGAGAATTATTTCAACTAAACTAAAAAAATGAGCGAAGACGCCCAAAATTTTTTTCTTGAAAATATCACGAGATCCCACCATCATTTTCCCGGAGTATATAGCTCTTTGAATTACGCTCCTAATGGTACCACTCTCATGCTAAATGAAGGTCTCAATCAAAATATATGATTAAAAATGAGGCCTCTATTTGTGCCTCTTTGAAGTCCTCAAGCTCATTTTTACATTAGGTGAAATTGTTAAGTGTAAGCTCATGAGCGGTGTAATATCTCCTTCTCGGTTGAAGACTCTTAGCCCATTCATTGTTTCCCGATGGCTAAGGGAGGAATAAAAGGAAAACATAATGAATTAATCATAAAGTGCATCATAAAATATTATTATAAACACTTTTAATGACAAAATGGAAAAATAAAAAGAAAAAGTAACTTTATATTTTATTTGTCCCTAGAGGAAAAATGCGACCCATAGGGGGATAGAATAAAGCAAGTGAACAACATTAAATTAGGCAAAAGAAGCTGATTGGTTGTTTGGGTGGCAAAAAGGCCAAGACAACTTATAAAAGGAGGTCATCATGCAGAGGAGAGCATATATTTTTGACATCTTATACTTTCTGACATTTGGTCTAAAGCTTGTATGCTTTCCATTTTCACTCCAAAGGGATTTTGTCCTCTAAAGCCAAACCCTTTGAAGTTGGCTTTAGAGGAAAAAAACCCTCTCTAGCATTGGAATAAGAACGCAAACTCTTTTTCCCTTATATGAGGAGGTTCTATTCAAGAGCTTTCACTAATTTTCAAAGCTATATTTCAGATTTTCAACGGTTGTTGAAGAACAAAGTTGCAGATTTATATTGTTTCTAGCTAGGGTTTGAAGACACAAGTGTTGGGGCAGATTTCTACCTTGATTCAACTAGATCTATGGTTATCTATACTCATGTGGGTGGATTTTGATACATTCTAGGGCACAACTATCCCAAATCTCATCACCAACATCTTTGTCATATTTTTAAAGGCCAACATCAGCCGAGTTGCATAGTTTTGGGATGAGGAAAATATGTTTCCAAATCTTGTCGAGAGTTTTTCATCTGCAAATTTTTATAAATAAACTCCATCCCTTTATTTGATCCAATCTGGTATTTTTATGATGTTCTCAACTAAATAAAAATTGCTGATTTTTTTGCTGAAATATTTCATTGATTTTATTTCATTTTTGAGTGATTTCCATCCTCCGGAAATTCATATTTTTGAGTAATATTCAGATCTGCATTATAATTTTTTTGTATATCTTCTACAACTTGCTATTTTGGTTGGGATTTGTTATTGCTATTCCGTTTGGGGTTAGAAATTTGTCCATTGGGGACATTACAAATAGTGTTGTAGAAAATATTAGGGTTTACCGATCTCTGCCATGTGTCACTTGTGCCACGTGTTCTTCATTGGTGCCTCATCATGCTTAGAGGGGAGACTAAGGTTGGTGAGAGTGTAGAGTGCCGATGGTTGCCATGTGTCCAAAATTCTTCCAAGTCTAAAGTGAGAATCCTTAACCTGAGGATAACTTTGTGAAAACCCTGAACACCGATTGCTACCGTGTGACCTCCCTTGCCACTTGTCTTAAATAGATACTCTGTGAGGTGGAGAAATATATGGCGAGGCCTTGAGATAGTTTTGGATGCCGATTCTTACACATGTCCAAGACGCCACTTGTCACACATCAACACTATGCAAAGTTTGAAGGTAATGGCAAAAAATTTAAAGTTTGTGGGAGTACCGAATGTCGATAGTTACCACTTGGCATGCATCCATTAGGGTTACGGAAATTTAAGAAAAAATATTTAAGTTCGAGACACTTTACAAGATGCATGAAGACCACCACGTGCCATATGTTAACTTGTGCCACTTGTCTTTCATCCATCACTAAAGCGTTGAAAAACATAAGAAGTGACTAAGGTCAAAGGCTTTGAGATATCGCCAAATGACATGTGTCGCTTTTTAATCAATTTAACTTGACAACCTCTCTCCATATTAAAACCAAGGGATCTGAACGTCATTTGAACATTTCAAGGTCATTTTGATCCAAAAATGTTTTTTTGGATTTTCTCCTCTTTTTCTTGCACATATGATAAACACTAAAACAAAGACCTGAAAAACACTAAAACAAACCATGAAAGCACTTTTAAAGATATAAAATTTGATCTTTTGAAAGCACTTAAACTATGAAAAACATGAATTGATCTCTTTGCAAGCATTTTAAGATCATAAACAAGAATAATTTTGAGCTATCTTTTAATAAACCGATGCTCCCCAAACCGATGCTCCCCATGATTATCTTAGAGATGAAGATCAAAGGCTTTCTTAGCTAAGTCAGAGTTGTTCATCACTTGTGCTAAAAGCTATAAAACATTGCCAAAATCTATCTCTAGTTTAGTTCAATTTAAAGTGTAAAACTCAATTTTATGGCTCATTATAAAAGGGGTGCTCCATTTTCTTGCCAAAATGAGAATGAGGGTGTGTTGGGTACAACAAATGGTGACAAATGTGGGGAAAATAATAAAAGTATTTAAAATACAGAATCTCAAGTTTCTAGTGTCTCAAGGAAGGTGTTGTATAATAAAAATGATTACTCATGCATATTATTCAAAAATATTGTTGCTTTCACTTATGATATACTAAGTTAGCATACTTTCAAGAGTCGAATGTGTGTGTAGATGTGCGTTAATCCATCATTCTTTAAAACTTTAAATTGAACAATCAAGAACTTGTTAAACTTGTAATTTCATCATATAAATGTTTTTAGGCATTGCTCTATTGCCAACCAAAGCCTTGATCCATTACCAATTAGGCATCTATAGCCCGATAGATATTTCTCAAATCACCCCATTTAGGAAACTTTTAGCAAGTTTTATTTTATTTTATTTTCAATAGAAGCCTCACTTTTGATTTTTGAGCTCATTTTCTCTCCTTTGTTTTAAAATAGTTTGAGGGTTGGGAACCAATTTGTACCTTCATAATAATGATGCTACATGATATAAGAAGTCAAGATCATCCGTTTATCCATTTTGCAGAAGTTTTAAAGTTAAAATAAGTGTTTTGTGACTCTTGTGGGCATAATACTTTTTGCAAACCAACAACAAATACAAGAATAATTTTGAAATTTTAACATAAGCGACATTTTTCCAAGTTATTTCAAGATCTAAGAAAGACAAAACAACTTTTAATTCTTTTATTCCATTCACTTTTTGAAATATCTCCTTCAAAATTATCTCCATTTGTGGAAATTTGTAATCTATATGGAAACCCACATCTCTTAATAGCTTTTTAGTTTATTGAAAGCATGGAATTGATGTATGAAAACATGAAAATAATCCAGAAATCATGAAACTAATTCTAATCTACATACCCGATTACTTGGAGGAGATAGATGATGGTGCAACCATGAAGTAATGCTTCAAGTGTTGACCATTGAATGTCAAAAGTAAATCATTCCTCCTTAGGTCTCCAAGTATGAAGGCATTGTTTTCTAATGGCTCTGCAATTTGGTAGGGACCAATCCATAGAGGATCAAATTTTGAGTCTTTCCCATTCTTTTGCATAGGTGTTATCCAAAAAAAAAAAACAAAATCTCCATGTCATAAAACCTTCACTAGTGCTCTTTTATCAAACCAACATTTGACAACCTCTTGATGTTTGCTGAAAATCTCTAGTGTTTTAACCCCCGCATCTTGTTACTGTATCAAGTTCAAAACTTTGTATTTGACTTTATCACCTCCATCCATGTAATCACACAAGAAATATTGCATTGGTATCTGCAATGTGATGGGAAATACATGCTCTTTTCCATAAACCAAAAAATATGGTGATGTTTTCAAAGCTGATTTATTTATGGTTTTCACCGCCTATAATGCATATTGAGAAGTGAATGTCATGACCTTGGATTTTCTATGCCTATCTTTTTAATAACATCCATAAGGTTCTTGTTTGTGGACTCTTCCACCCCATTACCTTATGGGTAATAGTTTGAAGATAACTTCAACTTAATGTGATGATCATAAGCTCATTCTAGAAATTCAACAAACTAAAATGCTGCTCCATTGTCACATAGAAGGGAGAAAGGGAAACCAAACCTTACGATGATGTTATTTTTAAGAAATTAAATGAATTCTTGAGTTGTACTCTTTTAAGTGGCAACACCTCTGCCCATCTCATGTAATTATCTATAGATGTTAAAACAAATTTGTGGTTTTTAGAAGAGTTTGGATTGATGCCTCCTATAAATCTAGTCCCCATTGAGCAAAAGGTTTGTTGTCAATGATTGGTTGTAGGGGAATTTTTGCACGCTTCTCTATTTTTGTAAGAGCTTGGCATTGGTGGCATGTTCTCACATGATTGTGAGCATATTTGACAACGGTAGGCCAATAATATCCTTCTCTCGAGTATACTATGGGCAACAACATCCCTTGAAGAATGACTACTCCTGAATTTTGTAGAGAAACTAGACATAATTTGATCTGCCTCACTTTTAGATACACATCTAAGGTAGATCTTATCGTAGTTTCTCTTGTAGTGAAATCCTTTATTCAACATATACTTGTGTTATTTTGATCTTTAAATCTCTCCTTTGAACTATGTTTAATTTAGCAAGAAAATAAACATACATTAAAAAAATGATATGCTCATACCATGTATCCTAAGGAGTTTAAACTAATACACTTGAAAGAAAATAATTCTTGGATCTATCTCAAGGGCTATAGTTCTCACTAATCCTTTCCCTTTGACTATTTTAGTTGGCTCAATCAGTGGGTCGAATTCTTACACTTGGACATCCACTTGCCTCTCCTTTCTCCCAATTCATTTTTTCCAAGCATTTGCTTGGATGTTGGACTAGGAACTACTTGGATATATTTCATTTCTTAGAATATGGCGTGTCAATTTCTTAACCACCTTAACCAAAGTGCATAAGCATGTTTTTCTAGTGTTGAGTAGTTTAACTCAACACCCTTCAAGTTGGTGCTCATGAAAGCAATGAGGTGTTCTCCATACTCTCTCCTTTTTGTTAACACAACCGCAATGGTGTGGTATGATGCAAAATAATATAGATAAAAGTATTGTTTGAAGTTAGGATTTATCAAAATTGGAGCTTGCATAATGATAGTCTTAATTTCCTTGAAAAAACTTTTGTTTGAGAATTCAATTTTAGAATCCTCTTTTAACATGGCATTTAAAGGTTTAACAATTTCAGCAAAACCGAGAGATCAACTTTCTAACAAAATTTATTTTACCAAAGGATGATTTTAACTCTTTCTTGCTATTTGGCAAAGGAGTTTCAAAATTTCTTGGGATCCATTATGATCAAAAGTGATACCTTATTTAGTGATGATGTGTCCTAAAAACTTACCATCCTTACAATTTAACTTGTGATATGATCCTTAAATCTTTAACTTACCTTCATCATGAATAAAAGTGCACTTTTTGGATTCATAGATATACCAAATTGCCTACATTTGTGCAAAGCTTTCTCCAAGTGTTGTGGATGTTGAGATTTGTTTTTAAATAACATGGCTAGATCATCCATGTAATGATAATACACTTTCTTTTCAAGCCTTGAAAAGCCTCATCCATGGCTCTCTGAAAGGTAGCTCCAATGTCGATTAAACCAAAGGGAATCCTCCTATAGGAAAAGTACCCCATTTTGTAGTAAAGATTTTTTTATTTTGTTCCTTTCATCTACTAAGACCTGGTTGTATCCTGAAAATCCATCCAAAAAGAAATAATTTTAGCATCACTAACCATTTGAAGGACCTAATAGGAAGGGAGGGGGTAGTTACCCTTTATTGAAGCTTTATTGAAATTTCTCTACACATAGTCCAATTTCCCCATTATTTTTCCTAACTAGGACAAGATTGGCTACCCAAGTGGAATGTCTCACATGGAAGATGATGTATATAGATAACAAATTCTGAATTTCTTTATGGATTTTAGGTTCCAAGGATTGGATTAACTAGCCTTTGCCTTTGTCTAAAAGGTTTGTGATTTTCCTTAAGAGGAATTGTGTGAGTCATAACTTTTGGATCAAAAATTTCAAATCATCATAAGACCATGCTATCAATTCCTTATACTTAGTTAGCAGAGACCTCAAATTTTCTCTCTTTTGTAGTATAAGTCTTCTCAATCATACCATTTTGAGGATTACTTATAGTTCCCAAGTTAAGGTTGTTAGTTTCATGGGATTTTGAGGTCTGCGCACTCTTTGCATGTCGGGTGGGATATCCAAATCAAAGAGCATTTCCAAGGACACCATACTCTTTGGAATTGTGTTGTCCTTTAACTTTAGCACTCTATCATCATCCCACGTGTGGTTGTCTTCCTTAATTTCTTCATGTTGGAAATATTGTCATTGATGTCAAAGGAGTGGATGGAATTATGAACAAAAGTTTGTCAAAGTAACGAAAATAACCAACAGTGTTTAGAACCACGATAAGAGAAGTTTAAGTATATGAAAATGATTGTTTTTGCATAAGAAATTCAACGATATGATCGATATGTGAACAAAAATCAATAGAAGGAAGATATCAATGTTTATTGAAGGATATAATCAACAATATGTTGCAGAAAATGATCAACATTCATGAAGGACAAATCAGTTGTTTATAATCAACATTAGGCAGCATTCTATTGAAGGGAAATAAGTGTATGAATGGAAGGTAACTTGTCATAAATAAACAAAGAAAAAATAGCTGTCATGATCGAAAATGGTGCAACACTCAAATACATGTGATTTGCCTTAAGAGCCAATATTTTCCTTGGAAGGCCCCACGATCTTGCATGGAGGGTGGCACTAGCATTTGAGGAGGCAACATTAATTGTTTGTATAGTTATTTAATTAATGGGAAGCATTTAATATAGTTATGGCCGACATATGTATTTGCATTGTTAAAATAAAAGATGGTTAATTAAATTAAATGAAAGGGTGTGTTGGTTGGAAGAAAAGATGCCTTTTTGAAAGGGTATGAATGGATATATAAGAAAGATCATTTGAGATTTATTTTCAAGCATTCAAGTTGAATATCTTAAGGGAAAGAGAAGAAGAGAGAAGAAGCATAAGAGAAGATTTTTAGAGCAGCAAATCTAAAGTTGAAAAGAAGAGTTTCCATCATTCGTTGAGACAACAAAAATTCAAAGGTGGTAAGGAAGTTTTGTAAGGAGGTTGGTGCCTTCATATTTGAAGAGATTGGTGTCTCTTGCTGAGTTGGTGCTTGGTAAAAGGGGTTGGTGCTCCAGTAGGTTGGTGCCTACAAAATTGTAATTTGGGGATTGGTGTCTCCAAAGAAGTTGGTCCCTACAAACATTTGAGAAATATATTAAGAAATATTTTCTCCGTGGTTTTTCCCGAAATGGTTTCCATGTAAATATGATGTCTTCTTGCATTACTTTGTGTTGTGTTCTTTGATTGCTTTGAATATATAAATTATGAATCTAAGATTAAGTGGTTGAAAATAAAAAGAATATATTATAATGATTCACCCCCACTCTAAGTATAATATTGTTTTTAAGATTTGGTATTAGATTGGGTTCCTTCAGGAACAACCTAACCGTTGGAAGGTAGATCTCAAAGACACACATGGCTAGTCACTCATTACCAAAAGGTTTCTCCACAAATAAGGAACCTTTGTTCGATGGAACGAATTATGCATTTTGGAGTATAAGGATGCAAAATTATCTAATGGATCTTGGTTTTGATATTTGGAAATCAGTTTTAGAAGGCTATATAACCCCAAAACTCGCCAATAGATCAAGATGGAAAGAAGACAAGTGAAAATAAAGAAAAACTATGAACACAATCTTATGTGGTATTTTAGAGACTGAGTTTTTAGGATGTTGCACAAAATGGATTTATTGGAAAGGCTTTAGAGCCACTTTTTTAGGATGTATAGTGCGTTGGCATGCTTGTGTGTAGCGTTGGCGTAAAATGTGATGCATATAGACTATATGTAGAGTGTATAAGACTTGGATGTGTTTTCCCATGGAAAATGTGAATTGGCAATACACATGAACTATTTGTTAAAATGCCTTGAAAATATGGTCTCGTTGGACTGTTTTTTTAATTTGGAATAGTTCAAAGAAGATTAACATGTCCTTGTGCAAGACATGTTACTGTTTGACAAATTGACTCAAATAAATGCACCCAAGGTGTTGTGGTTTCATGGGCAACATTAATTCTTGGGTGCACATAAAATGATTTGCTGAAAACACATTGGAAACTTTCAAACTAATGTAGATGGCAGTGCAAGACCACACACCATAACCTTTTTCTAGCACACTCCTTCCCGTGCCAATGGGAACGATGGAGTAGGCCATAGTCCACCGTAAAAACATAATGGGCAGTGTATTTTTATTGGTTAATTGCAAGTGACTAGGTATTTTTATATGCAAATGTGGAGGTAAACACTATGATCATAAATTGTTTGACAAAAATCCCCCTCATAATGCATTATGGAATTTTTTCTTGTAGATCGGTGTGGAAGGAGAATACTCGCCTTATCAAGTTTTCTTGGTGTTTTTATCTCACTGTTTTAAAAAGGTGCCAACTAGACTTGTGGTGGTATTTCAGAATGGAACGAAGGAACAAGATTTGCTTGAACAAATACTTTAACAAATCACGGTCTCATGAATTGTGAATGTGGACCCCTTGGAGCCCAGTGTACACTGGTTCGACTACTATCGAGACATGGTCGTCTTCTTACTATTTCTTACATGGTTTGTAAAGTCTCTAGTTTTCCTAATTCTAATGGAGTTGTAAATCAAACTAAAGAAGAATAAATTTTAGGTGAATTAAACAAAACATGTTATCCAATAGAAAATTGCACCTCTATTTTGTACGCAACTAAAAAAGTAACCATGAAGGTAAACAATAATCTTAATTACCTCATAAGATGGTTGGAAAAACTACAATATTAGTTATGGATATAGAAACCATGAGGATGACATGTTAAACTTGAAACTTGGTAAAAAGATACCACCTCTTGTCGACCTTGCAAAATATTAATAAAACATGTTTTCATTGAGACTCAAATTATCTCTATAATTCCCATGATTAGAAAATAAAGCTTTGACCATGTTCTTTGTCACTTAGAGTGTTTCACCAAACTATGGGCTGTTCCTCAAATGTTCGTTTGACCCTTTTTCGTCATGCATTTAGGATCCCAATGGACTAGTTCACAACTTTAAATAGCTGTTGAAAGTTAAAAATATAGTTTGGTTTTGACCCACAATTTTGGCCCTAGGTGTAAAAATGGAATTTGGCTTCCACATACCTCTAGTATTTCTCTGTGACAATCACTACCAGCCCTTAGTTAAGAGAAAATCACCTTGCAAGTTAGTTTTCCAGGTGGGTTTTGTAGGCCTCTGGTCATTGGGCGACAAGGTCATTCGGGTGCATTTATGATCGGTAGCTTCGGAAAGACGGATGCCAATTGAACCCAATTCACCGGTTAGGGGTTTTTCATCTTTGAGTGTTTCCTTGTATATAGGGGAGTAGGTAGGATTTTGTTCCCTTGTGTGTTTGAGTCTCGAAGATGGTTTTGAATGTGGATTGTTGAGCTACTTGTCTAAATTTGACGCTTTTTGGAAACTTGTAACTAAATGGAGAAAATTGTCATATGACCTTATCCAAGCAAAATAATGATCAGGAAACCTTGTAAACACTAACACATGACTATAGGAAACCATCTTGATGCTTGTTTGAAAAGATATTGAATGTGAAAAGAAATGGTGTTTTCTCTCTCCTCTCTCTATCTCTATCTTTAGCTTTGAAAATGAAATGAAATGGCATTTGTATTTCTTACTCTCCCTAAAAGTGTTTTAAGTATTATTTCATTATTATTGGAAAACTGTGAAATCATAAGTTGTGCTAGATTGTAGGTGGATGCCATGCAAAACAGTTCTACCGACTTTTCTCTCGGTTATAGGTACGCACGCGAGACATGAAGGAAATTGTAGCGTTATATGTGCTTTTGTAATAACCGGGTTATCTTTGGAATACATGTAATTGTAAATAGATAAAGTAGTACTATTGTTATAAACGGGCATGTTATTTATTGATTTTTCTGTGATGAGTAAGAAATTGTAGCATATTGGTATATTGGGGAAAATGGGCAATCTATTTTGATAGTGATTTTGGTTTGGGTTTATGTGTTACTCTTATGGTTTAGATATTTGAATTGGTCATACACCATGTTGATTATTATTTTTATTTCTTAATACTTGTATTATTGGTAGAAACTTACTATTCCTAAACTATCGAAATGAACCATGCTCTTAACCCTTGTTGTGTATTTCTCTCTTAAACGAGTCTTGTATAGTCTTACAATACCCCTACCATTTTAAGAAAGGACTTAAATCTATCACATGTCATTTCTTGTCTTACACCTTGAATGATCTCATTAAGAGATCTAAGAGATGTGATTAGAGCTAGTCTTCTTGTTTACTTACACTTTAAGCCCTAATATTTGATTCCATTAACTCCCTCTCGGATTGTATTGATCTTAAAGATGTTAGATTGTTATAATTTTAACTTGTATCAAGATGTAGATCCCTTGAGTTCAAAAGGGAAAGAAGTAAACCTAGTACCATATTAATGGTTTATTGGAAAACAAAAACCATGTTGAATTCTATCTATCGAATTGTGTCCCTAGAATGTTGAGCTTAGGAGCAAAGCAAAACATGGAAACCACCTCCTTCAACTCATTAGTAATCCCTTCCATGTTTTAAATGATAAGATGGTTTGTTCTTTATGGGAGCATGTATGTTGACATTGTGACCTTATTTCTCGAATACGGGACTCATATATCCCGCGTGTATCTCAAAATGCATCCCAAATATTTTCTAGACTATATAAGTTGATTACACAAGAGGAGATAAGATCTCAAACCTATGTTATTGTGGAACACATTTTCTTAACATCAAAGTATGTGAAACCACCTTAAGAAAAATTGAAATGGATCAACTCTTAAATTTTTCATAGTCCTAGAAACTTAGGGGCACCGTAAGAGTTTGTGTGTTCCTCCCTAGAAACCTAATAGAGAGCTTTATTGTGGGTATGTAAGCGTATAAGATACTTGATGAAAGGAAAAATTTCACTTTTGTGACATATAAGATGAGACATCCAACTTGTAGTCGTATGATTGTTTTAGGAACTAAACATCGTTAGGAGGAAAATAAATTACTTGGTACCAACAGGGTAATTAGGATATTCATTAATGTACCTTTAAGATTCTAATTGAAAAGGGAAAATTGTAAGTTTCTCTTAGTTTTGAGAATGTACCCTTGCGATGTCGACTTAAGAATTTTAAGTATCTTGTAGGAATTACTTGTAACTTCATTAATCTTCTTATGTTATGAAAGTGGATGTGAATTGATCGACGTGAAAACAAGTAATTGGGAAAACATCATTCTAATTTTTGGAATCAAAACTTATGATGTGTAACAAAGATAAGAGTGGGAGGATGACATTGGGAGAGGATTTTGAATATGGGAACAAGTGGGAAAATGGTGGAGACCAGGTTGCGGGAAATGGAAGAGAACCCTTTGGATGGCGGGAAGGACACAAACTTCACAACTAAAAGAGACAAGGGAGAGATGCCTAGGCCCCCTACCACGTGGTCAAAGTTGGTGTCAGGGAACAAACCAAAACAAGTATCTCTCTTCAATCTCAACCATGTCCATAATGAGAATGGTTTTTCTTTAGAAATATCAAATATCATTGCAGAACGTATTAACGAGTCAATGAATAATACTATTGTGGCTAAGATTCTAGGTAAGCGGTCGAGTATTGATGAGTTTCATAAATGGGCTAATCGAAAATGGATGCCCAAAGGATCAATGGAAATTATAGCTTATGCTAATGCCTTTTTTGTTATCTCTTTATCCTGGAAAAGTATTTTTAAAAAATCCTAGCTGGAGGACTATGGTTTATGGGTAGAGCGGTGGTTTTGGTTCAAAATGACAATCGAGCTTTAACCCGCTTGATACTACTATCAAAGAATACCCTCTCTGGGTTAGAATTCCAGGGTTTCCTCTCGAATATTGGGATTTGGATATCTTACAAGGGATCTCCAAAGCCTTTGGTGCATTAGCTATCATTGAACCTATTACTAGGGCCAAATGTCGAATTGCTCTTTACAGTTCTATGTTAATGTGATTCCTGAGACCTCCCTTCCTAGGAGTATCAAGCTTAAAGCTAAATGGGGAGTACACTCTCAAAAATAGACTATGAGTTTGCACCCTTTATGTGCTTATCCTATTTCAAAGCAGGGCATAATGTTAAATCATGTCCTAAGGCCAAAGAAGAGGTGGATGCGAAAAACTAGTTTAAAAAGAACAATGGACATGCAAAGGAAGATTTAAAAGGAAAAGGGATCTTGAATCCTAATGCTAGTGGACCTTCTAAGATAAGCCCTATGTGGATGCAAGTTAATAATCCTATAGAGGCTAAAGAGCTTATATTAGAAGAGATGGCTCCAGTCTTAGAGGAAGTTGTTGTGCAGGATGGAAACAAAAAGTCAAGTAGAAGATTGTTGAGATAGCCCTTAAAAAATAGAGGATATTATTGGGGAAACGATTGTTCAAGAGGACAGTATAATTGGATCTATTGTGCAAGATGCATTAAAATCCAAATTCTTTACCCAAAGACACAAAGAATATCTACTCATTACCATCAACATGTTCAATGTGCTTGACATCAACCAGAAGAAATTACGAGTTGAAGAAAATCTTAAGAGAATCTTGGAAATAATTAAGGATCCCGAACCAACAAGTTTTTGATCAGAGAAAACACTTAGTTGAACTTGCACACAGAGTTCGCGTGGAACAACAACATAGGAGAAAAGGCGTGAAGGTATAAGAAGGCGTCACACGCAGAGGTGTAGAGTCAAACTTTTAGGACTTAGCCGATTTTGGAGATCAGGTCTATTCTTAGAGATTGGCGTGTGAAGCACACAAAGCGATGCCGAGACTTGCGCGCCACTCTTCGTGGAGATTTTTAAAAAGTATGTCAAATCACTCTTGCATGGGCATAAGCTAAGGATAGATCCACCACAATAATTAACTATTAGCGAATCTATAGATAACATACTTGCATGTATGGATATAGTTTTAAAAGGTGTGTGGTCATTATTAGCATGCGACCTATTTCTGGTAGAGTTAAGTGGCGAAGGGATAGTTCCCCACCCTATATATATGTAATGAATTACTTAGTAAGAGATATATAGAGACACATGCTTTGAAGGATGAGAGATACATGAGTACATGAGACTGGATAATTGTAACAGATCCATGCACGCATGTCTGGTATTATATGAAGCTTTTGTACTGTTGGTACAATGAATATATAAAGAATATTGGCTGAACAATAGTGTCTGATATGTTTTGTCAATGTATATTATTATTATCATGATGATTTACATTTAAGCGCTTATAGATCTAGTTCAGTATAATGATGAATAGATGGATTAGTTTCTAAAATATATGTTTACTACTTTATCATGCTACCATTCTGCTACAACAACACTTAAGAGGGACCAGTACCTTTGTGTGCTTTGGGTGAGTGCTCAGCCTAGGCTGAGTGATGTCTTCCAGCGCGACTAGGTGTTAACTAAGAATTCTAGGCTGCATCATTGGTTCCATTGTTATGACCTCTTCTTGAATTGTTTTAGAATGGTTCGCAATGAAGACATACTGACTAACTTTGGCGAGCGTTTAAGAATGGATTCACGATTTGGAGGAAGAATAGGCATGAAATGTTTGACACTGGATCCAGATTTAGCGCACGCACTTGGGTAGAGAAGAATCTTTATGACAATTTATACGAAAGCTTCTTTGCTATCTTTTTAGTAGAATTATACGAATGGTTGATTACATATGCATCTAAGCGGAATTGGAGGTATCACACACTTGTTTGGACACAGGAGGGATTTCAAACACTATACGATGCTGACCTGAGCTGGACTTGCGCAGTGGATACCTGGTTTCATGGTGTCCTAAACAACTATATTCTGGAGTATTCAATTTCGACTTATTCATGCTCGGAGGTAGTGGAGTTCTAGTTCCTATGATATCCTAGAGGGACGTATTTGCAAGGTATTCCGCTGGTAATCAAAATACTAATGGTAACGTTGAACTTGGAAGCTAAACCCATGGAAAGCTAAAAATATCCATGCACGGTGCAGACTAAGATTGATAAAAGATCATAGACTTAGCGGCAACACGACCGAGGGAATAGAGGCAGTTGAAGTATGATGAGGTGTGCGAGAGGGAATTATGCAAAAATAAGAAATTGTAGAATGGATGGTGTTATGGAGAGAGATGGCTCATGAAGTATTTGAGGTTCATGGGGAGGAAGAAGAGCAAGAGCATTAGGAACTCCCCCATCTAGGAAAGCATGACAGAGAACCCTCTTCGGCCTCACATGGAAGCATGCCAATAGATATGACTTGGGCCGTGGGCGTGCATCTAAGCCAACCTGCTGACCTAGCCCTTGCGCTTGGTTTTCCAGTATCTAGTCTAGCAGGTAAAAATAATTTTAATTTAGGAAGTGAAAGCGCAGAAATAGGTCAGATAACAAGTACATCAATGACAACACAGAAAAATTTGTTATTCTTTGGGGGTACGTTTTTAGGCTCATCATCTGCACAAAATATGAGCGCGTTGAGTGTGGGATTCACCTCTGGAACTGGGACTACTTCACAGACTGTAGGGGTCCAATATAGTACCATTGTTGGGACACAGGGGAGTGCATCCACGGGCCCTATTCCAAATCCTAGAGGAGGATTGGGCGGTATGGGCAGTTCTAGTTCCGGTGGTTTGGGTGGTTTTGGAGGAAGAGGAAACCAAGGAGGTTCTGGGTCGGGTGGTCAAGGCCCGCAACAACCCCAAAACATTTATATGGAGATGTCCCTTTGTCTCCTAGAGTACAGAGGTATCGAGGATGCTACTAGAACATGTTCATATGTGTGAAATATTGTGGCGTGCGAAAGGTATTACAGCCTCTGAGTGCAAGGAAAGTCAATTTGCTACTACATTACAGGGCGCACGCACATCTGGTATAGGAAGTTTTATCCCAATCAAACTTATATTGACTATGCAGCATTGAAAGATGCTTTCTTAAAAGAGTTCCATATCCCGAGTTTGAGCGAAGAGTATAAGCACACTCAAGGATATAAAGCCAGTCTACTACTTGAAAGTGTACGTGAGTATGATGCCCATTTTAAAATGCTTCTATCCAAACTCTCTTATGACATTCATGCAAGTCAACATGCACAATGGTTTGTCGGGGGATTGATTACCCCATTTCGAAGAGCACTGTCACATAAAACTTATACCGACCCGCGTGAAGCATTGGAATCTACTTTACACACTTGAAGCAGTTGGGATTATTGACACTGGAGTTAGTCCATTTTGGAAGCTCAGATAGTAGCTATGGTAAAATAGTTAGAGAAATTATTAGCAAACTCAGCTCATGAAACGTGCTCAGGAATCTGGTGTATAGATTGTGAAGTAGAAGGGCACACCAAGGATAGTTTCCCTCACAGAACTATACATTCGTTGCTGTTAGACTGTGAGATTTTCCATTTGAATCATGATGCTAGTCATTGCCCCCTACTACAATGCGCGATCAGGAAGAATGTATCCTCCTTTTGTAAAATTTATAGGTCCATGACCCATGATACTGAGGACTGTAGATTGATTGGCCAGATCCATGATGCCATTGATATTGGGGTAAGATAGGTGAGTGTGGCTGATAATTCTAAATGGAAGAATGAGCATCGGTTAGGGATTATAATAAAACGCTATGATGAGGGAATGACGAGAAGGTTTGAAGGGGTTCGTGAAAGGGGACGAGGATATCGAGGCGGATATGGAGGACGATGTTGAGGTGGAGGAAGGAGTAAATTCCCTCAAGGAACTTGCTATACATGTGGTTCACCTGACCATTATAGGCATGAATTGCCGCAGAATATTTCCTGTTCATTTTGTGGAAAGGGGCATAGTTATGAAGAGTGTCCAGACTTGTATGAGCATCTAATTAAGCAACACAAGTAAGAAAACAAGGGCGCAGGGATGGTTAGAATTCAGCGTGCAATAGAGAATCAGTGGATGCCCAAGTTAACACCAGAACTCCGAGGTAGTAACAATCAAGATAAGCACATGAGCCGAGGCGGCATGCATGAGAGGTGTTCTGCAATGTGGCCGACAATCACTAGGGAGGAGGTTTTTCATGCTAGATATCCCGATCCATCTCATCGAAAAGAATTCTATCGGAAACGATGGAGGTTCTTAGAAGCCTTTAAGGTGAGATACAAGGTTTGAAAGAGCAGTCTCAGAAATTGGAGCATAAAGATACAAAACAGGCCCCGTCGGATATTGACGACATCATAGAGGTATGTAGAACGTTGCGCCAGGAGAATATTATTCCTTTATTAGAAAATTGGTTGAAGGGGAATACTCCACGTGTGGGAACTGAGACTAGAAGACAAATACTTCATGCAAATCTTCCCCCAATAGCATTGATTACGATAAGGAGATCACTTTGAATGTTGTTGTGGATGGGTGGCTGTTGAGCAATATCTTGATTGACATAGGTGCGGAAGTAAATGTACTTACATTGGATGCATGGGAACAAATGGGAAGACCCCCATTGCAGCCATCATCTAATGTGTTGTTCATGGCAAATAGAATGAAAGAAACTCCGATAGGAATTTTGAAGGATGCATCTATCACTATATAAGGGGCCAAGTTCATAGGAGACTTTGAAGTGCTAGCGCTTGCGAAGCTAGATAGCTTCCTAGCTTTGCTTGGGCACCCTTGGTGTTATGCGAACAATGCTGATTTGAGGTTTAACAAGGGGTATATCAGCTTCAAGAACAAGGAGGAAAGGGTTATAATACCATTGACAGATGGGAAATCCATGCCATATGTGGAACCTTTAAGCGAAGAGGACTTGAATAGAATCTATATATGTGCTATTCGGGACCCAGAGGTCCATGATCCATCTAAGGAAGGAATCCTTCATTGGGAAGATTCTCAGTCAATCAGCGATACTACTAGTGTTGCTTGTGATAATTGGGCTCATGGAACTTATGAACTGGTGGGAGCAAAGTTAAGCATGCGGTTGCTTGCAAAAAGGGTTTTCACTGTTTGGGTGTATAGGTCGCTCAGTACCCTGCTATACTGGATCCAAAGATTTGGCTGGATTCTTATAGGCCATGGAAACAAACTAGGCTGACTAGATTAAATGATGAGATATGCTGTCATATACTTTGGGCGGGATAGCCACGTGCTGGTGGGTGGTCCATAAGGATAATCTCTTAGAATGGGGAACAATTGGGACTGCCTTATCAACCAGGTTTTCAAGTAATGCACATACAAAAATTTTCCCTTATCATGGTGATCAACCTGCTCAGCATCATATCTAGTAGTGTGAGAGACTCTGGACAATAAGATAGGAAGCATTGCCGCCCTCACTTTGGGTGCATCGGTTTTATTCTACTCTATAAGGTTGTGCGCGTGCTTGGTATGTATACATTGAATTACATCGCGACAATGGCAATTGCAAACTTTGACTGCAGGGATGATCCAAACTTTTGACTTCTTTTCATCTACACCACCAGTGAACACAAATTTAAGCTTTATCAAGTGCTTAACCATGGGAGACAGTGAGAAAGTGGAAGAACTTATTCAGGAATTATTTGGTGAGACAGAGAGATAGGGCGCATTTTGCAAATGAAGAAGATGATATCATATTACTTGAGCGTGCTTCTCTGGAAAAAGATAAGGGGAAGATGGTTTACATAATTGATGAGGAGGAAGTTGAGCACTTGGATGTGGATCATTCACATGGAACACGTGAAGTGTTAGCCAGTGCGGATGTAGATGCGCGCGCATATCATGAACCTATGAAGACAACAAAGGTCAATATAGGCACATAAGCTGAACCTAAGGAGGTGATAATTGGGGATTACTAGTCAGAATCAGAGGTAGCAAAGATCATAGAGTTACTTCGAGACTATGAGGACTTATTCCCAAGAGGATACCATGAACTTAAAGGCGTGCATATATCACTCAGAGAAATGAAGATAAAGCTCAAGGAAGGTGCATGCCCTGTTAAGAAGTGACCATATCAAATGAATCCCAATTTGCGTGAGAAAGTAAAGGAGGAGATTGACAAGATGTTGAAATCCGGGATCATTCAACCATTATATGAATCGAATGGAATGGGTCATCTATGGTGATAAGCATAAAAAAGGATGGTAGGATTCAAATTTGTGTTGATTATAGAGAGTTGAATGCAACATGTGTTACAGATCCCTTTCCTACGCCATTCACGGAGGAAATATTAGGAGTGGTTGGGCGCGAGATATATTCATTTATAGATGGGTTTTCAGGGTATCATCAGGTTAGGATTGCCCGGAAGATCAAGAGAAGACCACCTTCACTACTGAATGGGGAAGCTTTGCCTATACTGTGATGCCCTTTGGATTGAAGAATGCACCTGCTGTATTTTCAAGGATAGTGGTACAAGCCTTCAAGGATTTTATTCATAACTTTTTACAGGTCTATCTTGATGATTGGACTGTCTATGGGCTAATTAAGGATCATTGTGACAATCTGCGCTTAATGTTTGAAATATGTCGACAATTGAGTATCTCATTGAACATCAAGAAGTGCATCTTTGCTACTCCCTTTGGCACACTTTTAGGACACATTATCTGTAAGGAAGGGTTCTGGTTGACCCAGCTAAAGTTGCAGTCATCATAGGCTTGAAAGCACCAGCCAGTTAGCGTGAGGTGCATGGATTTTTGGGTCATACAGGGTATTACAGGAAGTTTATAAAAGGGTATGCAAAATTTGTCGTGCCCTTGGAAGAATTACTCAAGGGAAAAGGTAAATTCTCTGGGGAGTCGAACAACACGCATTTGAGATATTGAAGAAGAAACTTACTACCACGCCTATCTTGTGCTTTCCTTCATGGGATAAACCTTTTCATGTTCATGTGGATGCCTCTGGCATAACCATTGGTGCTGTCTTAGCTCAACCAGGAGAAGGTATTGTTGATAATCCTATTTACTTTGCTAGTAGGAAGTCGTCCACCCCTGTAGAACAAAATCATACCACTACAGAGCACGAGGCCTTGTCCATGATTTATGCCTTGCACAATTTTTTCAGTATTTGTTGGCCACACCATTTTTGTTTTATACAGATCACATGGCATTAAAGTATTTGGTGAACAAGCCCATTTTACAGGGGCGCATATGCCAATGGATACTCTTATTTCAAGAGTTTGACTTTACGGTTGTGGTAAAACCAGGCAAAAAGCAATTCTAGATTGGATCACTTGTCTATAATTCAATCAGGAGAAGAGGCACAAACAATAGAAGAGACCATGCCTGATGCACAACTGTATAGGTTACAACGCGCACCATTGGAATTAGAGGACATTGCTATCTTTCTAAAGACTGGTATGGCACCAAAAGGCATGAAAGCTTTAGAGAAGAAGCAACTTGCTATTCACGCGACACCATTCATGTTAATCAGTGGTGATTTGTATGCATTAAGCGAGAGATGAGGTGTTACACCGTTGTGTATTGGAGCATGAATGAAAGGATATAATGGAAGAAGCACATGGTGGTATTGCAGGTGGCCACTATGTAGGTGATGCAACAACACGCAAGATCCTACTTGCTGGTTTGTGGTGGGAAACATTGTACAAGGATTGTAAAGAGTATTGTAAGACATGTGACCATTGTCAACATCTTGGTTGACCAGGACAAAGGGATGAGATGCCTCTACGACCAATTACAAGTGTAGAACCCTTTGAGAAATGGGCAATTGACTTTGTTGGGCCTATTTCACCAGCCAGCGCGTAGGACTAGATCGTGCTATATCATCACTTGTATAGATTATCTTACCCGATGGGCAGAAGCAACACCTACCAAGGTTCTTATGGGAGAATGTTCTTACAATGTATGGCTGTCCTTTAAGTTTAACAAGTGATAGGGGCACACATTTTTTAAATGAGACAATACGAGTTCTTTTAGACAAGTTTATGGTTTCCCACCATAAGACTACACCCTATAACCCTCAGCAAAATGGGACTATTGAGGATTTTAACAAGGTTTTGAGCCACACATTGACCAAGATTTGTGATGTTGGAAGGAAAGATTGGGATGATAAAGTATCTGTTGTTCTTTGGGCTTATAGAACAACATACAAAAGATTGAACAAAGCCACACCTTTTCAATTGGTGTTTGACACGGAAGCTGTTCTTCCTATAGAATTTATGTTACCTTCTTTACACATTGTGCATGCTGGAGGTCTAGGCTGATAAGCAAGCCTTGGAAGAAAAAAATTCAGAAGATGGTTCAACTAGATGAGTGTCGAGCCATCGCACGCAGGAGTTAGAAACAAGAGAAAGCGTGCCAAAAGGCATGGCATGATCGACACATCAAGGATAAGAAATTTGTGGTAGGACAAATGGTACTTTTGTATGACTCCAAGTTTTTGCGCCATCTAGGAAAGCTCAAGGGGCATTGGTTGGGGCCGTATGTTATCACTCATATACTTGAATCAGGTGCTTAGCATATTACACACAATTGATGGCACAAGGTTGCTCGGTGACTTTAATGGGAGTAGGTTGAATCCCTACTATAAATAAGTCTTCTTGGTGTTTGTAATAAGGTAGTATTGCCAGATAAATTAGGTTTCCCTTTCTAAATTTCCTTAATGTGTTTCTTTCATCGTCGCTATGATTTCTCAATTTATCTCTTATTCATGTAATAAGTGCACTTGTACACATGAAGCTAACTACAATATGAAGCATGTTGATGCGCGAAAAGGAATACACATCCTTTTCATGTGGGGTGTATTTTTGGTGACTCTCGGGTATGTCTGCAAAGATTTCATGCTGTAGGTGTTGAGAAAGAAGGTTGCTAAGGGTAACTGACAAAAGATTACTTCTCAAGATAAGAAAGGATGAAGATGGATGACGGAACGTATAACATGAGGTAAGTGGTGGCCATGGTAACTACCAGGAGATGGTGCAATGATGAGGTACTTGGTCACTAGAGCACATCCTGAAGAGAAGTCTGTAAAAAGGGTAAAAAGGCGCGCTAGAAGGTTATAACGTTTGGCGTGGAAGGTATACCATGCGGAAATGATAAAAATGGGTAATAAATGAGGAGAATTTGGTAGGTGGAGGAGCAATTAATGTAGTGAAAAGTGGAAATCTATATAAGGATGGGATGCAATTTCATTTTTACCCTTATGACTATGAGAATTTGACAAAGAGCCTACATGCAAAGAGCTAAGTAAAGTGATTCAAGGTACAAAGCAAGCAAACCAAGCACGAAAGACAAATTTGTTTATTGGAAGGGCTTGAATCCCCTAGGAAAAGGGTTTGAACGCAGTAGTAATAGAACAGAGCTAGGGTGCGTGATTTCGCGATTACAAATTAGGGCACGGTTGAATCAAGGTAGGGTTTGAAGCAAACTACTAAAAACTTACAACAAACGGTCTAGAAAACAAAACCCAAAGAGAAGAATGGCACCAAAGAAGAAAGTAGCACCGGTAAAAGAAAAGAAGAAGGTAGTAGTAGAAGAAGAGGAAGAGATGGCCCCAGAAAGTAATTTTTCAGAAATGCAGTACCCTGAGGAAGTAATTGTGGGCTAGGAATGGGATACCCACATACGACAGAGTAAGATAAGTGAATATAATCACCGGACCAACGAAAACCAAAAGAAATTAGATGACTTGCTCACTTCCAATGAACAGGTGAACTGAGGATGGCATGCCAATATATGATGATGGGGAAAGGCTACTGAAAGGGAATGGTGTCTACCAGCTGTATGAGCTCCCATACTTTGGAAAGTATGCACCATTGTATAGATGGCTGATGAGCCGAGTCCATGAGGACTTTTTCTATTTTGTAGGATGGAGGGTAAGATTGACACCCATTCTTATTGCCACAGTAACTGGATTAAGGGAAACATGCAAAGATATTAAGAATGACCTAACTGAAAAAAGTGCCATCTTGGAGACATAAAAAGCATAGGGCTATCTGAAAGGACCATGCGGAATGGACATTGAAACTAAAAAATTGTCCAATAAACAGCAATAGCACACCTAATTACAAAATTGAATGAGCAAGAATGTTGGTCACAAGTTAACTCTATGTGGCTGCATGTGGCAAAACACATGTCAGAAGGAACCACTTATAACATTGCTGACTTCATTATAGAGCAGATAGTAGAGGAAGTGTGCACAAGAAATAAGATAAGTTTTGGCTATGTCTTACTAAGTTTAGTCTTCATGGAGATTGGGGTACCAGATGGCCCAAAAGAGAATATATGGGAATACCCCATGAATCACAAGTCTCCAACTGAATGATTCAACAAGTATCTATGCAAGGGGTCAATGATGGATGAGGTGAAGGAGCGAGCAGAGATGTGGTATGATAGGCTCTGCGTGGCGTTTGGAGAGGAATGGCATATACCCAAGGATTTGCCTTCATTCTAGGGAAGCAGGTATAGTTCTGATCTACCAACATTTCTGTATTACATGCTTTCCAATGGTAGATGGGTCGTGGAGCCCCTGGTGCAAACTACCTTATGCATTTCCCGCACAATACTTCCAAGCTTCAGTTCATTGGTTCACCAACACACGAAGGTTAGTGTTTAATGCAGACAAGGTGGACTGTGAATACCACACCCCATAAGACGTATGGATATCCAGGGAGGAATGCGTACAACGAGAATAATATCTCAGAGATTTTGAGCATTAAGCCAGAAACACTGGCCATTGTAGATATTGGGGCCACGCTAATATACCTCCAACTTAAGCCCAAAATGGAGAATAACAAGTATGTGGAAAACGAGTTCGCGCTTCCAGGGCCACCAAAGGGGAAGCATACTATGGAGAACATTCGGCACCTAGGCCCTCTGAACCCAAGCAAGATGATGAGGAAGAGGATGAAGAACACGAGGATAGTGGCGGCTTGGTGCGAAGGAGGAAGCAACCATCTGGCCAAGAGAAGGAGCGTGTGACAACTTCCAAGGAGAAGGAGTTACGGGGGAGGAGCAGGGTGACCAAAGGTTTAAGAAGGTATTTAAGCACACAAGGGCGTAAGGAGAAACCCCACAAGTGAAGGAGCTAGAGGAGAAGAAAAGAAGAAAACTCAGGCTAAGTGAGGAAATAGAAGAATCTGAGGAGAAGGCACCTTCATCTTTGTGAAGAAAAAAAGCCTCAACACAAGGAGGAGAAAATGGAAGGAGAAGAAGGGGAACAATCAGAGGCTACACAGGACAAGGGTGAGGATACATCTAGTATTCCTAACCTTGATGCAACCATTCCCAAAGGGCCCAGATCCCATCGAATAGGGGAGGACGCCAAGGCACATACCATGGGGTAGGTAGAAGACCCAAAGATAATTATTCGCGCTCAATTTCAGAGCACCATCGAGTAGAAGGATCTATTCGGATGGGCGCTCATGGACGAGGACAAGGTGACTCTGTGCACAAAGAAGCAACTTTCATGGTCAATGCACACGCATATGGATGAGCTAGAATTTGATGTTGGTGAAGAATCATGCGCATCAAGATGATTAAAGAAGGCACCTGAAATAAGGCACATGACAATTAAGCCAACAACGATGTCAGACGAGGAGGTAAGTAATGCTTTGGTAAAGGTATTTGCTGAAGTAGCAAGAAGAAACATTGATAAATCTGCTACCATTAAGGTGCTGATGGAGAAATTGAAAGCCAAGGATGTGGAGATAGCGCACCTAGTACAAGAAAAGGATTTGATCAAGAGAAAATATGACACTTTTGTTAATATGGCGGAGGAAATTGGAGATGATGTCCTCAAGGTACGCCCGCATTTGGAATCCCAAGTGCCAAAATAATTTCCTTCTGTAATGCACTATGTAAAGACAATGATAACATTAGTGTTGGAGGATGAAAAGGTGTGTGTATCAACACAACCCAAGGACCCGGGGAAAAGGTAGAGAAAGCGCAAGCTGCAGTAGCAAGGAAGATTGCTACTTATGAAGGCCTACTGCAAGCCACCCGTGATGAACTAAAGAAAGCCGATCATGCACTAATGATATGCACAACCCCAGATGCGCTGATCGTAGTAAAAACATTGGAGGAGGAAAATGAAGTACACAAGGCTATGAAGGATGCTACCCTAGGCCACACTGAACGATTACTCCTGGTGAAGCAAAAGCGCGAGACACTGGCTATGGCATAGGCACCGCATAAGGAGAGGTTAGATGAGCTTGGAAAGCTCATTGCTCAAAAGATGGATGTATTGGAGGGGGTGCAAACCTCTATGTCAAGTGTAATGCTTGTGATACAAAATGAGCAAGGAAAACTCACTATGGAAGAGCTGTAGTCCATCATTGCAGATGTGCCTGAGATGGCAGGAGTGGCGTTAATGGAGTGGGAGAACCTAGAAGTAGATATAAAAGAAGAATATCTAGAGTTGCTGCTTCAGGATGAAATGGAGGGGCCTGAGGCTTGAATAGTTTTGTTAGTTGTGTATACCTTATTCAAAATTCTTTATTTCAACCATTCTTTATTTATCCATTCTTTGTGTAAGTTTTGGACATCGCCATTGTCGGGAAACAATGAGATTAGTGTGGGGTAATGTTGATCAGAGAAAACACTTAGTTGAACTTGCACACAGAGTCCGCGCGAAGAACAACACAGGAGCAAAGGTGCGAAGGTATAGGAAGGCATCACACGCGGAGGTGTAGAGTCAGACTTTTAGGACTTAGCCGATTTTGGAGATCAGGTCTATTCTTAGAGATTGGCATGCGAGCACACAAAGCAATGCCGAGACTTGCGTGCCACTCTTTGTGGAGATTTTACAGAGTATATCAAATCACTCTTGCATGGGAATAAGCTAAGGATAGATCCACCACTATAGTTAACTATCAATGATCTATAGATAACATACTTGCATGTATGGCTATAGTTGTAAAAGGCACGTGGCTGTTATTAGTATGTGACCTCTTTACGGTAGAGTTAAGTGTTGAAGGGCTAGTTCCCCACCCTATATATATGTAATCAATTACTTAGTAAGAGATATATAGAGACACATGCTTTGAAGGATGAGAGATACATGAGTACATTTCACAGACAACCATCTTTGTGAGCTTCGAGAGGGGCTCATTTGTCTTTGGGATCAAAAAGTGGTTAGTGGGGTTCCCTTCTTCAACAGTCAACATCACTTAGCCATTTGTTTCACTCATTTAATTACTAGAAGTAAGTTCATTCTTTCCAATGTTTATGCTCCTAAATCTTGCTCTGGTAGAAGGATTCTTTGGGATGAGTTAACCAGTTTTAGAAGCTTATCAAAAGAGATTCATTGGATTATTGGGGAGATTTTAATACTCCTTTGAATCTGGAGAGTGAAAAGGGGGAATAACTTCTTATTCTGAAAGCATGGAGGATTTAGAAAATTTTCTTCATTAGAATGAATTGTATGATCTTGAGCTAAGTGGTTCTAAGTACACTTGGACAAAAAAAGGAGTGGAGAGGATTGATTCAAATAAGATTATATATATTCATTGTCAGTGTTCAATGGCTACAGGAACAAAATTATTCACTTTCCTCCCTTCCTTGCATTGGATCTGATCATAATCCGATCATCTTGAAAATTGGTGAGTTAGAAATCTCAAAAGGCAGGCCCTTCCGGTTTGAAAAAATGTGGACCACCCATCCCAAGTGGAGGAAAGGATTGAGGAATGGTGGAACCTTGAGACGAGAGGTAACTGTATGTACCAAGTGACGACCAAACTCAGAAATGTCAAAAACAATATCAAAAAGTGGAATAAAGAGACCTTTGGCAACATTTTCTTGAAAAAAGCAAAGTTTCTGAGGAATTAAAGGAAATGGAGGAGATTATGGAAGAAGGAGCATGGAGTGATGAGGATAAAGAAAAAGAGAAAATCCTCCTCTATGAGCTACATTCTTTATTGCACAAGGAAGAAATATACTGGAAATAGAAATCCAAGATCCAATGCTTACTTACGAGAGGTGACTTTGAAACACCAAATTTTTCCACATCTCGGCCACCATCAAAGATAACAAAGGGTGAATACAATATTTCATGGGACATTAAGAAAGGGTGGTTCTTTGAAGAGAAAGAGATAATTGACACTATCACTTCCTTCTTCAAACAAATCTTCTATGAGGAAAGCTAATCTGGTATTAATGCCACTAATAGTATGTTGGGGCTCTTTGAATCACCATTGATACAAATTTTAATAAGGAGATAATAGCTATACCTTTAGAAGATGAGATTAAAGCCATTGTTTCAATGATGGAGGGAGATAAAATCATGGACCCGATGGGTTTCATGCCTTTTTCTTATAAATATATTGGGACATAGTAAAAAAGGAGGTTGTAGCTGCGGTTCATGATTTCTTTCTATCAGGATATATGCTCAGACAAGTCAACCACACTTTCATTGCTCTAATCCAAAAAATCTGGGAGCCAAAGACCTTGGTGATTTTCAGACCCACCCTTTGCAACATTGTCTACAAAATTATCTCAAAATTTTGGCCTTCCGTGAGAGGGGTGTGCTTAGTAATTTCATCTCTCACAATCAAGGAGTCTTTGTGCTAGGAGAAAAATTACGATGTGTCATGTCCAAACATGAAATCATCCACTCTATTGAAAAATCCAATAGAGAAGTGATGATTATCAAATTGGATATGTAGAAAGCATTGTTGGGCCCCTAAAATATTAGTTAAGTACAAAAAGGTGCGATTGGGAGACCTAGTTGAAGAAGGGCATGCGGGTTGAAGGTGCGTAAATACAAGCGCCTAGAGAAGAAAGATATAGAAGGTAAAGAGAAGAAAAGGAGGTGAAGCCCTATAGAAACAAATGAAGGATGTTATGGGTTAGGGATTAGGAGAGCTCTGTGAGTGATGGCACATTTAAGGGGATGGGTTTTCATTCTTCTTTGTAATATGATGAGCATAATATAGCTCTGATGCATGACTTGGCTCTGCATAGTTATATGAGGATCTGTTATGACCTCAAGGGATGTAATGTGGGTTATTGACTCTATTAGTATGAATATAATGCTCTATTATAAATCATCTATGTGTTTAGGAGTATAATACTTATGCATTTCCCTTTTGTATGAACCATCTCCATATGTTGTTTATTATTTCTCTTTTCTACATACAATGAGATGATAACTCATTCTAAGTTCTTAAGAATGTTGTATAGTTATTTTCTATCCTTTCATTTGATTATCTGTCCTAAGATGATGCATTCTCACAAAACTCACATAAAGGAGAGACTCGGCACCCGTGCGTGCCTCGGTGAGCACCCAGTGCCTACTGGGTGATAGGTCGATGCATGCATGGGATTAGACTATTAGTCTAAAGGCATGAAATATGACTACATCTTGGTTCCATTTTCAGGACCTCTTTTCAAGTTGTTGTGAGAAATGGCATGCATCTTTGTCCCTGTGATGTGTGATGATAGAGCACTGACCTTGGAAAGTGTGGAAACATGGTTCAAGAGCACGAGGATGAGTTTTCTCAAAGATTCAACACTGACCCGAGTTCGATGCACGTAGATGGGTAGAAGAGAACCTATACCATGAGTTGTATGAGACATTATTTTGTTGCTTCCCAGTAGAACTATATGAATGGCTTTCAACATATGCATCTAGATCAAGATGGTACTATAGATCATGCGCGTATGGACCCAAGATGACTATCAGAGGCTACAGGATGCAGATCTGACTTGGACGTGTGCTATTGATCACTTTGGTGGAAGAGAGTGTTGACCAATTATACTCTTGAATACACCATTTCTACGTATTCTTTCCCAGAAGTTTTTGAGTTCAAGTTTTGAGGGAGCCTAGAGGATCATTTTTGCATGTTATTCCTTTGGCTATGAAGCTCTTGGTCATTACTTTGAGTTTAGAAGCATTTCCCATGGCTAAGCTAAGCTTCTCTAGAGCTGGGAGAGAGGAAGCTAGGGTGGAGGAAGATGGTGGACATTACGGCTGAAAAGGAAAGGGAGGAGAGATGACTCAAGTATAGTGAAAGCTCATGAAAGGGAGATGACTAGACAATGTGAGGTTGCAAGTGTGATGGATCTATGGAGGTAGATGTTGCGGGAAGGAGTTGAGGTTCATGCAGAGGATGTGGAGCTTGAGAAGTCTATGTGCTACCCCATCTTGGAAAGCACAGGAGAGAGGCCCTTCAACTTCTATGAGAGTTCATCACATGGAGAGAAGAAGAGCCATTGGCGTGCATCTAAACCCACTGGTGACCCCCAGCATGCTTGGTTTTCCAGATCAAGGGAGAAGTATTGTTAACCTAGTTGGTATCGGTGGGAGTGACCGATCTATGCCCAGGAGATATAATTTCTCATTTGGAACATCCATGGTTGCTGCAAAGCCATTCCTGTATTTGGAGGAATCTTTGGACAAGGTGCAAGTATGCAAGGATTGGGTATCACATCTAGGGAGTGGCATGGGACATACAACTGGTAGTGGGAAAATATCACAAACCATCGGCACACAGTTTAGTGGGACATTGGGAACACTAGGTGACCACTTCTAGGTCCTTTTCCACTATAGGAGGTGGATCTAGTGGGTCAGGAGGAATAGACCTAGTGGATCCAGTGGATCTGTGGAGGAGGAAACACCGGAGGGAACCAAGGCTCTGGATCGGGAGGACAAGGACCCCAGCCACCTCCCCAAGTGTTTTTGAGATGTCTTTGCACTTACCAGACTATAGGGGTATTGAAGATGCTACAGAGCATGTGCACAAGTGTGAACTACTATGGCATGCGTGAAAGGAATCACTACCCCAGAGTGGAAGGCAAGTCATTTTGCAACAATGTTGCAAGGGCACACACATAGTTGGTATAGGAAGTATGACCCCCATCAGATGGTGGTAGACTACACCACATTGAAGAACACCTTCTAGCAGAGTTTCATATCCCTTGAGTTTGAGTAGAAAAGCATCAACGCTCTGAAGGAGATCCAACAGGGAATGGTAGAGAGTGTGCGGGAGTATGATGCGTGCATTTCAAGACTCTCTTGTCAAAACTATCTTATGACATTCATCCTTCTCAACATGCTCAATGGTTTTTCGAGGATTGATAACACCATTTAGAAGGGATCTATCACACAAGACTTTCACAGACCCACGTGAGGCATTGGAAGTTGCCCTGCACGCAAAGCTGTTGGGAGCATTGACACTGGTGTTAGCCCTTTTTGGAGGCTCAAATTGTTGCAATGGCCAAGAAGTTGGAGAAGCTATCTATAAACTCAACACATGAGGTTCATGTGTGGGCTTTGGTGTATAGACTGTGAAGTGGAGGGGCATGCAAAGGATAGTTTCCCTCGAAGTCGGTGTGCACTATGTCGGTAGATTGTGAGATTTTCCATGGGGATCATGATGCAAGTAGATGCCCTCTACTCCAACGTGTGTAATCCATAAGAATGTTTCTTGCTATTGTAAGATTTGTACCTCTACGACCCATGATACCAAGGATTACAGAGTGATTGATCAAATCCATGATGCTATTGATCTGGGTGTGCACTAGACTAGCCTTGCCTTGCAAGCAGTTCAAAGGATGATGACCAATCATTATGAAGGGCACACAAATGGAGGAATGCATGGAAGAGGTTTTTGTGGAGGATTTCATGGTCATAGTAACCGGGTGGAGGATGAAGTGAGTTCCCATGAGGAACTTGTTATAATTGTGGATCTACAAAGCATTACAAATGTGAGTGTCTGATCTATTACAATGCTCATGGTGTGAAAAAAACATAAGTATGAAGAGTGTCCAGAAACTTTATGAGCATATGAACTAGAAAGAGCACACCGAAAGAAAGGTGTTGGGATGGTGAGCATCAAGAAGGCTGATTCACAGTGGATGCCAAGAGTGGCATGTGAGTCAGGGCTAGAACCTGTGTTGGTGATGATGTGAGAAGAGGCCACACACGCACCAGGGAGATACCAAGACAAAGGACACTAGTTTCAAGAGAGGAAGTGGTACATGGAAAGTATCTGGACCCTACTCATCAGAAATAAGTATATCAAGAGACTATGGATGTGATTCAGAGTTTACAAGGGGAGATCCAATGTTTGAAGGAGAAATCAAGGTAGTTGGAGAAAAAAGAAGATGTGCCAAGGTTCCAAAGGATGATCTAGGATGAGGTCAAGGAAGTATGTAAGATGTTAAGGCAAGAGAATATTATTCCCTTGCTAGGAGAATGGCTAGAGAGAAGGTACCACACATCGAGTAGAGCGTGAAAGGTAGGTTTTGCATGCAAACCTTCCCCTCATCACCCTCGACTATGATAAGGAGATTACTTTGAATGTGGTTGTTGATGGATGGATTTTGAGAATATTCTCATCGACATGGGAGAAAGGTCAATGTTCTTACCTTAGATGCCTGGCATCAGATGGGAAGGCCCACATTGCATCCATCTTCAAATGTGTTGTATATGGAAACAAGACTAAGGAAATGCCCATTGGAGTCCTAAAGGATGCAGTTATCACCATTCAAGGGGCCAAGTTCACTTGGAGACTTTGAAGTCTTGGCACTCGCCGAGGCAAGACAACTTTCCAGCATTGCTTGGGTGCCCATGGTGTTACAAGAACAATGTTGACCTACGGTTTAACAAAGGGTATATCAGTTTTGAGAACAAAGAAGAAAGGGTGATCATCCCTTTGACATATGGGAAGTCAATGCCCTATATTGAGCCCTTAGGAGAAGAAGTCCTTGATAGAATCTATGTGTGCTCCATCAGAGATCTGAGATAATTCACCCCACGGGAGTTATCTAGTTTGAAGATGCTCAATCCTTGAGTGATACCACTAGTGTGGCATGTGAAAATTGGGCACATGGGACTTATGAGTTAATTGGGTGATAGTTGAGAGGATCTGTAACAAGGGTTACAAAGGGCACTCAGTCAGTGCACTAGGGGGAAGAAAGTTTCCAAGTTACTCTGAGGAGCATATCCTAAAATTTTCTTGTGAGAAATGGAAGCTCAGTGGAGAAATGAGGAAGAGAGAAGAGGAATGCTCAATTACAACCTACTCAAAACTACAGCGCATGCTAGTGGGCTACACATCGGGAGAACCTCCTAGAGTGGCGCGAGGTGAGGATCACATTTTCTATAAGGTTCTCTAGGAGCAACATACCCACAGTCATACAAGACTACCATGGTAAAGAGGCCACTTCATTTCATATCCAAGCATGTGAGAAGGCCTGGATGGGAAGCAAAGCATTACCACCTTCATTATGGGTGCATAAGTTATATTCCACCTTACAAGCTATGTGCACATGCATGGTATATTCATTCGGAGATGTGTCATCAAATAGGTAATTGGCAGGAGTTGGTGGCTGATCTCATTCAAGCTTTCAGTATAGGAGTACCAAGCCATCGTGGATAAGGCATTGCAAGTAATCAAGCAATGTTTTGATGGGAGATAGTGCTATGGTAGAAGATAGGCTATTGGAGCTACTAGGTGAGCCTTACTTAGAGATGTGCCTCAATGAAGAGGAATCAGAGGAAATACAACTTGAGCATGCATGCATGGAAAAAGAAAAAGGAAAGATGGTCTATATAATAGATGAAGAAGAGATGGAGACTTTGGATGTTAACCATTCAGAAGGTACACACAAAGTCATAGATAGCATTGATGATGAGTGAGCACGCACCTACCATGAGCCCTTGAAAACAAAGAAGGTTAACATTGGAATGGAGACAAAACCTAAGGAAGCTATCATCGGAGACTATTGGTTGGAAAAAGAAGTTTCAAAGGTCATTGATCTGTTGCATGCGAGTTCCAGGATTTGTTTCCTCATGGGTACCATGAACTCAAAGGCATTCACCATTCCTTGGGAGAGATGAAGATCAAGTTGAAGGAAGGTGTGTGCCCGATTTGAAGAGGCCTTATCGGATGAATCCAAATTTACGCGTATGGGTCAAGGAAGAAATAGACAAGATGATAGCATCTTGGTATCATTGAGGCAGTGGAAGAATCAGAATGGATAAGCCCAATGGTTATCAATATCAAAGAAGGATGGTAGGATAAGAATCTGTGTTGACTACAGGATATCGAATGCAATAGTGTGTGTGTCATCGATCCTTTCCCAACCCCCTTTTGAAAGAAATTTTAGAGGAGTAGTAGCGGGCATGAAGTCTACTCTTTCACGGATGGGTTCTCAGGGTACCACCAAGTCGGATTGCAAAGGAAGACCAGAGAAAGAAAAATTTCACCACTTGAATGGGGAAGTTTTTCCTACATGGTTATGCCTTTTGGATTGAAGAATGCACTGTTGTGTTCTCACATTGTGGTACAAGCATTTCAGGACTTCATCCATAAGTTTCTTCAAGTTTACCTAGATGACTGGACTGTGTATGGATTGGTGAAAGACCATTGTGACAACTTAAGGCTGATGTTTGAGAGATGTCAAAATTGAGGATATCCCTCAACATTAAGAAATGTGTCTTTTTTACTCCATTTGGAACCCTGTTAGGACACATTATATGTAAAGAAGGCTTATTAGTGGATCCCACTAAAGTTGCAGTTATTGTAGGATTAGGGGAGCCTACTAGTCAAAGTGTAGTGCATGGATTCCTTGGGCATATGGGGTATTATAGGAAATTCATCAAGGGATATGCCAAGATCATCGTGCCCTTGGAGAATTGTTAAAACACAAAAGTTCCTTTCATTGGGGAGAGGCATAGTAGAAGGGCATTTGACACTTTGAAGGATAGGCTTGTCACGACACCCATATTACATTTTCCTTCTTGGGATAAGCCTTTCCATGTGCATGTTGATGCCTCAGGAAAAACTATGGGAGTAGTGCTAGCACAACCTGGTGAGGGAATTGTTGATCATCCCTTGTGCTTTTGCAAGTAGAAAGTTGACACCAGCAGAACAAAATTACACAACTACTTGAGTGCGAAGCATTGTCTATGATCTACGCTGCATAAGTTTAGTAGTATCTGTTGGAAACACCATTTATATTCTACACGGACCATATGGCATTGAAATACTTAGTCAACAAACCCATTCTACAAGGGCACATATGTCATTGGGTCCTTCTATTTCAAGAGTTTGAGTTCACAGTGGTGGTGAAGCCAGAAAAAGTAATTCAGGACTTGACCACTTATCAAGGATTAATTCAGGGGAGGATGCACAAAAGCATTGAGGATACCATGCCAAATGCATGTAACTATTTAGGTTGTGGCACATGCCCTCAGACTTGGAAGATATCACAGTGTTCTTAAAAATAGGTGTGGCACCGAAAGGGATGAAGGCTCTAGAGAGAAAGTAGTTAGTAATATGTGCACACCTTACATGTTGATTAGTGGAGACCTGTATAAGTTAGGTCATGATGAGGTTCTGCCGATGCATATTGGAGCATGAGCGCATGGAAATTATGGAGGAAGCATGGTGGGATTGCAGGAGGAGGACACTATGCGGAAATGCTACCACGTGAAAGATTTTATTAGTAGGGCTTTGGTGGGAAACCATCTACAAGGATTGTATTGAGTTTTAAGGCATGTGACCATTTCCAGTGCCTTGGAAAACCTAGAAAGAGAGATGAAATGCCTTTGTGACCAATAGCCAGCATTGAACCATTTGAAAAATGGGCAATCAACTTTGTAGGGCCAATTGCACCAGCCACGTGAAGAAGGACTGGTTCATGGTATATCATCACTTGCACTGATTACTTGACACGGTGGGTAGAGGAAACACTACGAAGGATTACACCACAACAACAACTACTAGATTTTTATGGGAGAACATAATCAATAGGTATGGTTTCCCTTTAAGTTTAACAAGTGATAGGGGTACACACTTTCTCAATGAAATAGTCAGGATTATGTTAGCAGAATTTATGGTGGCCCATCATAAGACTACCCCATATCACCCTCAAGAAAATGGAACTATTGAGGCATTTAACAAGATACTAAGTCACACATTAACTAAGATTTGTGACATTGGAAGACAAGATTGGGATGAAAAGTATCATCCATTTTATGGGCATATACAGACAACCTACAAAAGGTTGAACAAGGCCACACCATTTCAATTGGTGTTTGGCACGAAGAGGCTATTTTACTAGTGGAATTCATGTTACCATCACTATGTATATAGCACACAGTAGGAGGGTTAGGCTGAACAAAGTGTTGGAAGAAATAATTGATAAGTTGATGTAGTTAGATGAAAGGTGATCACTTGCTAGATGGAGTCGAAGAAGAAAAAAAAGACAAAAGGCATGGCATGATCATCATATCAAGAACAAGAAGTTTGAGGTTGGGAAGTTGGTGTTGTTGTATGATTCCAAGTATCTTGCATGCCATCCTGGGAAGTTGAAAGTCCATTGGTTGGGACCTTACATCATCTCATACATTCTTGATTCGGGTGCTTTCCAGTTACAAGCATTGGATGGGATGAGGTTACCAGGTCACTTCAATGGGAGTAGGTTGAAGCCCTACTATAAATAAGTCTTCTTGGTGTTTGTAATAAGGTAGTATTTCCAATTAGCTTAGAATTTCCCTTTATGCTTTTTTTTCTTGTGTTTCCCTTTCTCATTGCTTGTTCCTTTCTTTTTGTTTCATTTTTGTGCCTTGTGCACTGGTAACCACATTATTTTTCCAAGGTTGTGTATGTATAGAGGACCACACATCTGTTTTAGTGTGGGGTGGAGTGATATGAAGTATAGGCCTATAATACAAGTTTGAGTGGTAGTAGTAGAAGTTGTGGTGAATGGCCCGGTTGAAGGATAAAAAAGTGTGTAGGTTAAGAAATGCATGTGAAAAAGGTGGATGAGAATGGTTGGTGTCAAAAAGGCTTTGCAAAACCACATACAAAAAAGGATGAAGAGTGCAGAACAACATGAGGTAGGCTAGAGGGAAAAAATTAGGTAAAGGACAAAAGAAGTGCCTTTGGTGCTGTGGACGTGCACGTGCGTAAGAGTCTTTGGTCGGGTTGGATTTTTGCATGCCAAAGGTTGTAAAGGGTTTTTCACATAGGATGTGGCACATGGGTAAGGCACTTAAAGTCAACTTAGTGGAAAAATCCACATTTAATGTTAAAATATGTTGGTAGGTGGTATAGCATTTAATGCTTGGAAAGAAGAAAAAAACTATAAATACAAGGTCGGGCAAGTCATTTGTTACCTTGCGATTATGAAGTAAAAGAAGCTCTTGTGAACTAGAGCATCCAGAGAGAAATTTGTGTGAAGAAAGGAGAATCAAGAAATTTGAGTGAGCATCTAGAGTAGATCTATGAACCAGAAGGAAGGAGTACATGGGCATGAGGAAGGTTGTGTGAAGAGCATCATCTTGTGGAAGGATTTCTTGGTTAGGGTTTGGCAGCTAGGGCATGGAGAAAGAAGGATTCATTTCAGGAGTTGAAGCTTTGGAGTGAGCTTTGGGATTGAATAGAGTAGTAAGAGAGAGAAAGAGGAAGGATTGTTTAAGTTCAGCCCACTAGAAAAAATGGCACCAAGGAAACCAACCATTTCACCAAAGAAAAAACAAAGGGCAAGGGAAAGGGAAAGAAAATCACTTCTGTCACAAGCACCAATGAAGAATGGTACATGGAAATGTAGTACCCAGATGGGGTATTGCTAGGAAAGAGTGGGAGTCACACTTACGAAAGATGGCCATGAGTGATTATAACCATCACATGAGCACAAATGAAGAAAGGAAATGGCATTGGAGTTGGTCTGACCAACTAACAATAGGATGCTAGATGGAATGCCCATTTACAATGATGAGGTGAAGGTCAAATTAGAGAAGGTTGGGTTATTACAACTATATGAGTTTCCATACTTTGGAAAGCTTGAGTGCCTTTATCAATGGTGATGTCATGTGTGCATGTGCATGAGGATCATTTTTATTTCATGGGGCACAAGATGTGCATCACACCACAATTGATATCCAAGTTCACAGGCCTCAATTGAAGGAGATAACATTGATGATGATATGAGTGACAAGGAGGCTATCAAGGAGACTATAGCCACATGTATGACTACAAGAAGGGGTCACGATACTTTGACATCATCCGAGATACTAGACCCAGTGATGAGGATGGCCATGCATATTTGGTCACCAAGCTCAATGACCAGGAATGATGGACACAAGTGAACAAGGCATGGCTGAATGTATGCTTGAAAGATATCGAAGGAAACCATCTACAACTTGTTCCACTTTCATCATGGATGAAATTATAAGTAGCGCGTAGGAGGGAGAGAAGATACTCTTTGGTAATGTCCTCCTCACCATTGTATTTTTAGAGATTGGAGTGCCGATGGGCCAAAAAAATTTTTTGGGAGTATCTAGAAGAGGATCCCTCACCCACAAAGAGGTTTGTGAAATACACTTGTGAAACCATGATGGCCACTCACAAGGCACACCTAGAGAAGTGGTATAAGTGAATGTGTGATGCACATTCGGGGCTGAGTGGAGGATCCCAGAGTAGTTTCCCATGCTCATGAATGGGAGAGGAAAAATTTTAGTATACCAACACTTTTGCATTGGCAAGATTTATATTGACAGATGAGAACATGAGCCCATGGTGCAAGCTACCCTTCTCCTTCACCACAAATACTTCCAAGCCAGAGTTAATCGGTTCAAGGAGGCCAAGAGACTAAGGTTTGACCTTAGTGAGGTAGATATAGACCACCACGAGCTGCGTGCCGGAAGCTTAGTCTACCCAAAGAAGCATGCACATACATGGAGAGATATGTCTCCCATGAGATACAGATGATGAAGCCTTTAACATTGCCGATTGCAGGAAGGACCGCAACAAGGGTGTATCTATGCATAAGGCCAAAATTTGAAAAAGGAACTTACTTGGAGAATGATGTCTCCATCCTAAAGACCCTACTAGGAAGGAAGAAGGCCACACCTAGAAAGAGAGAAAGAGAAGAGGTGAAAGGCACCAAGTGTTCAAACCACACAAGCAGTGAGCGCACCGAGAGCAAAGCGCTAAGCCTAGTACTTACGCATGGAGAAAGAAATCTCTTGTCAAGGTGAAGACCCCAGAAGAAGAGGCACTGGAGCATGAAGAGCCCCTCACCCAGGAGGAATCACCAATGAAGACATCACCTATCAAAGAAAAAGAAAGAGAAGAATCCCTATACTGGAATCCCCAGTAAGGAAGAAGCAGAAGGTGATGGATGAGGCCGATTCAGAAGAGATGGAGAACCTAGATGCCTACATCGGTGACAGGGATGATGATGATGAGCCAGAAGGAGGTGAAGACCATCTTGTCTATGAGATACATGATTCTAAAGAAGATGAGGAGAAGGAGATGAGGAGTATAATGAAGGAGATGAGGAGAAGGAGGATGAAGAAGAAGCTGAGACTCAAGGAAAGGGGTAGCGGGGAAGAAAATACAAAGGATCAAAGGACCCCAAGCCTCACGAAAGGAATAGATAGATGAGGCCATAGAGAAAAGAAGTGGAAAAATCATCAAGGACCTGGTGGAACAAGAAGTAGAATGCAACGCGGATGTGGTGATGAAGGAAGTTGAGGAGGAAAGCATAGGAAAAGAATATGGCAGCATGGGAGGAGATCCCAGTTTGGTTGTAAGCTTTCCAAAAGCCACACACACAGGGAGAAAGAGCATAAAAGCATCACAAGTTCAAGGAATGGGCTACATCGATGATCCAAACAAGGTGTTGCACGTGTGCTTCTAGAGCACCATGCCAATGGAACAACTTTTAGCCATGGCTTCATTTGATGAGGAAGGTGCATACCCTCGGACAAGGAAAATGCTATCATGGGCATTTGAGTCCCACATTGATGAGCCTTGAGTTTGAGGTAAGCCAAGGAGCATTGATGAAAGTGCCAAAAAAAAAGGGATAAACCCCTTGGTGAATGCTCAATGATTATCGGATGAGAAAATCTGCAACGCGCTCAACAAAGTTTCAGTTGAGGTTGAAGCCAAGATCTTTGGAAGAAATGATAGGGTGAAGTTCCTAGAGGTAGAACTGGAGAAAAGGGAGAGAAGAGCTCCTTGAGAAAAGAAAGGACCTAAAGCAGGAGGAACTAATCAACGCTCAGTTAAGGCATGAGCTAAAGGACAAAAAGGAAAGAGTGCATGAGGCATACAAGAAGATAGAGATGATCACGGATGCCATTGTCTTAAAGCATCCAGACTTAACACCACCCACAAAAAGTATGGATCATCCTTGCAATGCCTAGAGGACTTGACCCACATACTCACTATGGAGAGGTGGCCACTTGCCTTAGAATCCATAGAAGAGGCATTGGCATGCCAAGAAAAAGAAAATAAGATGAAGGTTGTGGAAATTGTTTCTCAATACAACAAGATCCTCACCGATGTAAAATCCATTGCACACAAGTTTGTTGAGGCCACCTATGATAATTGCATGGATAGGGATAGAGTGGAAAGTATCTTAGTTTCCACCCATGAAGTGGAACTCAAGGAGTTCCAAGAAAAGAACAAGGGAAACGGGCTGAGTGGGACAAAATCCTAGCCAAAGTAGAAAAGAAATCAGAGGCCATTGAGACCTTGTGGGGCTCAATCAAGAACCGATAAAGGAATTGTACCCCCAAATCACTCGGAGGATGGACATGCTCAAGGATTTGGGAAAAAATTAGAGGATATTGTAGAAATAATGAGCACTAAGGGGAGGAACTGAGTTTTGAAGAAGTGAGCACCCTGGTGGGTGACCTCTGTCAGCAAGCTCAGATGAGGTCAACACTTGGGGAAAGTTAGAAGCAGAATTAGGGAAGGATTTCCCTCTCCTCCTCCAAAATAAAGTTCCCCATTCTTTCATTATTTTCCCCATTTCTTCATTCCTTTATTCTTCCTTTCCAACCATTTGTAAGGATCCACCATTCTTTATTTCTTTATTGAAGAGTGTTTCGAGGATGGAGAACAGCGTAGTGTGGGGTGATGTTGGGCCCCAAAATATCAGCTAAGTACAAAAAGGTGCATGGGAGCACGAGGACCTAGTTGAAGAAGGGTGCGGGTTGAAGGCATGTAGGGGAAGGATTATGGTAGGATTTTATAGAACACATGGCGCACATGCGCAAAAAGGAAAAATAGGTTTTGTACTTAGCCACATTTGGCATCCCAGGAAACACATGAGAAAAGCATGACCCTTGTGGATAAGGTGCCATCCTGGCAACTGTGGGATCAAAAGGGAATATTCTAGGCATGTGATGGAAGGTTCTAGAAGACATCATTGCAAGGAGTGGAGAGCTCGGATCTGTGAAGGCATGCTCCCATGGAGGACCACTTCGACACTTGGCGACCAATCTATAACTTTTAGAAGGCATGGCGGTGGGTGCTTAAGGTTATAAATACAAGCACCCATAGAGAAGAAAGATATATAGAAGGTAAGAGAGGAAAAAGGGAGGCAAAGCCCTACAAAAACAAATGAAGGATGTTATGGGTTAGGGATTAGGAGAGCTCTGTGAGTGATGGCACATTTAAGGGGATGGGTTTTCATTCTTCTTTGTAATATGATGAGCATAATATAGCTCTGATGCATGACTTGGCTCTGCATAGTTATATGAGGATCTGTTATGACCTCAAGGGATGTAATGTGGTTATTATTGAATCTTCTATTAGTATGAATATAATGCTCTGTTATAAATCATCTATGTGTTCAGGAGTATAATACTTATGCATTTCCCTTTTGTATGAACCATCTCCATATGTTGTTTATTATTTCTCTTTTCTACATACAATGAGATGATAACTCATTCTTAAGTGTTAATCTAGTTTTGAAGTCTTTGAATTAACTTAAACTGAAAATAATAATTTATACTACTGCTGAAAGGGAAACTAATCTAAACAAAATACACAATTGAAACATTATAATTACAAACAACAATTAAAATACTTTTATACTAAAACTAAACAAGTGAGATAACCCGGTGTGGTTATTCACCTATGCAAATGTGTGAATCTAGATGAAAGACAACTAATTAATTTAATTGAAAACCTTCAATCTTACCTCAGAAGTGAGGAACAAATCATAGCTTCTTAGAAACTATCATTCCCCATAGCTTCCCTGGCAATATTGAAAGCGAGATTTAACTGAAATAAAATGATTCACTACTCTATTTGATATGTTTGTAATTATAACTTTGATGATTTAAACCTAGAGTTTATAGAGAAGAGGTAAATCCAGTTGTGTTGTAGCTTGTCCCCTCAGTGTGATCTCTTCGATCTTGTGTGTTCACATGAATCCAGAAGGAGTAGGAGTATAACGGCATCAGTGAGAGACGACACTGGGAAAATGGTAATTTGAAGGTAAAATGGCATGAAGCACAAGTAGGAGAAGGATGGCACAAGTGAACTGAGCTTGGCCTATGTGATTCCTAGCAGGGTCATTGCAGAAGTGATGAAACAAAATGATAAACAACAGGTACTCGAACAATGAGCAATAAAGAACTTCGGAGAAACACAATGAAGTACAAGTAGGAGAGGGATGGCGCAAGTGAACTGAGCTTGGCCTATGTGATTCCTAGCAAGATCGTTGTAGGTATACAACGAGGTGTAACTAAATGTTCAGGGTTCTAATACATGCTAGTGGGATTTTTCTATGCAATAGGTAGTAATGAAGCGATTCATAAACAAACCTGGAAGAGATAAGAAAAGAAATATTCTGATCAAAATCTTCTCCTAGATCCTAAACTTCTATCTCTCTATATCTATTCCCCATATCTCTCTCTCTATTACTTAAGTGCAAGCATGCTTATTTATAGCATTTGTAATCATCAGAAGACAAGTTTGAATTGAACTCCTCTATTATAAACAAAGAGAAATTACTATTTACTAGGTGGCTAAAACTTAAATGCAAGCAAGAGTGGTTGAGAAATGTGAGCGCCACTTGATTTTTTATGTTGACGAAAGCATCGAAAAGTTCTGGAAAATGTGGTTAAGACCGCCACCCCGTGTGCGGGCGGTAGTTACAGGACCACTGCCCTACCCCGGGTGATGGTTACAAGATCGCCGCCTTGGAAAGACGACATTTACAAGACCACCACCACGACAGGGCAACAATTCTGACAGACCGCCACCCCGGTAGGGCAACGGTTATAGAACCACCACCCCGGCAGGAGGTGGTCCTTCTTACTAATAAAAATGCAAGGAAAAAGAGAGAAATGGTTAGGAATAAACATGTAGAGGCTGGCCAAGGTTTTTGGGATGCAAATGTATACTCAAATGAGATTTTGGATTCCGAACACCTTGTAAAGAGATTTGAATCATTATTGGGGTTTCCATAACCTCTTTTCGATAGTAAAATACATACAATTTTGGGTACGTATAATGACCCACTATCATTTTTCTCTATATCATTGTGGCTGAAGCTTTGAGTAGGATCTGCTCAAGAGAAAACAAAAGAGGGGAGAATTGATTGAATTAAGGTTGCTAATGGGGTTGAGAGCCAATGTCTTTAACAATTTGTTGATGACATGATTTTGCTGGGTCAAGCCTCTGTTCAGGAAGTCATATCTTTCAAAATTATCACTAAAAACTATGAGGAGGTTTCAGGTCAAAAAGTTAACTTTAGAAAGAGCTCTTGTTACTTCATCAATGTTAATGAACAACAACAACAATGTCTAGCCACTATCCTGGAATGCAATATAAAGAATCTACCTGATAGATATTTGGGAATGCCTTTGTGTGGCAACAAAAATAGATGACATGAGTTATAAAATCATTAACAAATTTCACAACAAATTAGCTTCTTGGAAAGGTACTTTACTAACACAAGATGGGAAATCCCAATTGATTCAAATTTCTATGCAAGGAATGACCACATACATAATGTATATTTTTACTATGCCCCACAAAATTAGGAAAGCTATTGAAGGCATATAAAAAAGATTTTTGTGGTCAGGGACTGAAGTTAAAACTAGGATTCCCCTATTAGAATGGGAAAAGGTGACAACACCAAAAGACAGAGGTGGACTAGGATTGAAAAATATGCAAATGATGAATCAATATCTCCTTGGAAAAGTTGGATGGAGGTTACATAAATAGGAAGGCATATCACTTGACATTCTGAAAGAAAAATACTTGCGGAATGTTGGTGACACTTTAGGTTTTTTTACTGATAAAGATCTTCCTAAAGGTTCTATTTTTTGGAATAATTGGGGAAAACAAGGGAATTGATGAATGACAAAGTCAAGTGGAATTTGGGGAATGGTAAAAATATTAAATTTTGGGAGGATCTCTGGATCAGAAATCAAACTCGAAAGAGGAGATACCTTGGAAAGATCACTTCCAGTTTTATAAAACAGAGTTTGGTGAAAGAGTGTGTAACTATTGGATGGAAGGTAGACAATGGAAACAACTTATCCTTCTACCTTCTTACAATGGTTCCCTCCTCCCATTTGAGACCCTCAACAAGGAGCTTAAGTTCTTCTACATTCCACCAAGACAGAGTCAAGATGAGCTAATATGGAGGAACACAGATTCTGGGATTTATGAAGTTAATGTTATCCAAAATAAGCCCCTTGCTTATTTTTTGGCTAACTCACTTCATTCCGCCCTCTCTTGTGCCTCAGTTGATTTTTTTACTTTTTAAGAACTCAAAATGTTCTGGAAATGGTTTCATTGGATAGAGAATCTTCTCAGCTTTCCAGAATGGTAAATTTTTCCTCCTAACTCCTTGTATTTTTCAAGTTATGGCCCGACAGAGATTTTTGGGGAAATTTTCCCATGAGAGTCCCGCAGCCAATCAAGATGTGCCACGTGGCATCGGAATGGCAAGGGTGGAGGCAACTTAGAAAATTTTCATAAAAATTGGTGGGGTGCATAAAGAAAATTTTCAGCCCGAAGGCCCGCCAGCCAATGGGAGGAGGCCACGTGCCTCAGGAGTGTCGGGGTTCGGCTCGGTGGAAGGAAATGGAAAAAATTTCCAAGGATTGGTGCAAGGGGAAATTTGGAAGCGCAAGTCCGAGGACCAATTGGAGGGTGCCACATGTCCCGGAGCATCGAGCGGTAGGAGAGCAGAGGAAAATTTTCCTTTTGCCAAGCGATGGAAAGTTTTCTTTTTGCCAAGCGATGGAAAATGTGTCCAGGGGGTCGGTAAAAACGTTAAGGTAGGCCCATGGAGGAGAAGAACTTGTTAGGCCCATGCCAATGCTAGGGCAACAGTGTCCCATTCAGGGAATGGACACAGTCAGAGAAAAATTTGGAAGCGTGCCCCCGTGACTAATCAAAACATGCCACGTGTCCCGGGAACGTCGGGGCGGCGGAAACTTTTTGGAAAATTTTCCAAAGATCAAAAAGGTGTAAAAAGGCCCGAAAAAAGATCGCAACCACTCAAAACTTTCCATGTGTCCTTGGAGCTTTGTGTGGCAGATATTTTTGGGGAAATTTTCCCAAAGTCAAAAAAGAAGGAAAATTTCAAATTTTCGGCCCGCCAGTTCAAATTTACCCTAGTTTTGTCCTAAATCTTCAAAAGGATATAAATTTTGATCCAGGGCTTAGATTTTCACATTCTTTGTGGTGTTGGAACGCTGGTGAAATTATATACACAATGGAGGGCTCAATTTTGTGTTTTGGTGGAGTTTGGGGAGAGAAAAATTGAAAACACCTTTGGCATGGAGAAAAGAACATAACTAACATTTCAACCACCATTTTTAATGAAGTATGGCTCGCATTCTCTCCCAACATGGTCAAAAACATCAAGGAATGGTCTGGCAGGGGAACCCATGCTATTTTAATGCAATTTGGTTGGTGGTTGAAGCATCCACTCACATTTTCCCGCGTTTCTCCTTTCTGAGCTCGAATTTTCATTGTTAAAAGCCGATTTGGCTCATTTGTAAAGGGTTGGACATTTTTATGTTTTGCAGGCTCCCTCTTTCACCTAAAAAGTGATTTTGTGGATTATGAGACCTCTTCTAGGACTGCAATATGTTTTCTACCTCTCTGCTGTTGTAATGCATGTATTTTTGATATTGAAAATGACAATGCAAGCTCTGTGAATGAGTTTCAGTCCTCTATTTGTGTTGTTTGCTTCATCTCTGATCTTTCATTACATTTTAGTAGTTTGTGCATGATGTTTTGTTGCATTTCAATGATCTGTGTCAATTTGTAGAAGTAAAATGTTCACCACTCCTTTGGTGTATCACCTTGTTAGTATTAGTTTTATTTCTTTTACATCCTCTATCTCTGTCCCCTTGGAATTTAGAGTAGGATTTACAGTTTAAACCTCTGCAATTTTCAAGCATACATCTAATCAGAGGAGTTGAGGAACCAGCCTCTAATCTGGAGATTCTTTTCCCATTTTTTGCAAGTCCCACACTTGGGGAAAAGATTCAATGTTGTGCATTCACACTGGATGTCTAAATATCAAACTAGAAATATGATAAACATCTAGGGGTGCTGTGAATCTGCACTAATAATTTTGGCATGCCCAGTGGGACCTTAGAGGTCTTCATCTTTATTGTAATAAGTTTATGTGCATTTGTTGCGAGTTTCATGCTTGAAAAGAGCCTTGATATGCACATCTGGCGGCTCCAAAGAGGAAAAATCAACTGGTTTCAATAGTCATAGTCCGAAGATTCATGAGAAGAATCAATACAAGATCAAAAGCCGAGAAGAAGGGTTGTGAGTATCTACAGCTCTCTCTCCGGAAGAAGGCATAGAGGAAGGAGGATCCAAAGGTCTCCATCTCCACCAAATAGAACTCTATCAACTCCTCCACCTTCTAGACCTTTCACTCAATCACCAAGGGTTCTCAGGCCAATCAGAATGGCACAACCCAATCCTTATGTCAATTTCATTGGCAACAACCCACTTGCTTTCAATGGACAAAATCTAGTTCCAGTTGCAGCATTGAAGAACATTCCATACTTCACTGGAGAAAATCAGACCACTCCTGGTGATCATGTTAAAGACATTGCTAATGTTTTTGCAATCCATGAGATTGTTGAGATGCAAATTGCTATCAAATTGTTGGCATATTCATTCAAAGGGAAAGCATTGCAATGGTTCAGAAGCCTTGGGGCTGGTTCAATCCAAAATTGGAATCAATTGTGTATAGCTCTCCATGAGCAGTTTGGAGAAAAGGGGGATAATTTGTCTCTACTAGAACAATTGACAACTATCAAGAGAGCTCCCAATGAGCAAATGATAGACTTCAACTTCAAATTTCAAAGGACTTGGGATAGAATTCTAGTGGCAATAAGGCCAACAACTAAAGGTGCTTTTCTATACTATCTCAAAGCTTTAAATTATGATATTTCTATGCTAATTCAGTCCATGGGAGGTATAAATGTACCCGCAGCTTATAGCATTGCCATTAGAGCTGAGAATTTCTTAATTCAAGTGGTAAGCTGGCTCCTAGGCCTCCCATACCCTTGTATCCAAATTTAGAAAATTCAAGCACTAGTGAAGCACCTACTATAGCTCCTATTCTCACTCCTAGGAATCAAAGTTCGAATGAAACTTCCACTTCATCCTCTAGTGCTTCGAATGAACTTCAATAAGTCATGAAACAATTGCAAAATTTAGGCAATGAGCTTGTTACACTCAAGAGGCAGCAAGCCCAAAATTTCAGACCATCTTATCAACCTCAAGCTCAGCCCAATAGGCAACCATATCAACCTAATAGACCACCCAACCCAACTATAAATCAAAATCAAACAAGGCCTCCTGCCAATAGACCATTTCAGCCCTATAATCCCAATGTTGCATCTACTTCTAAAGCTTTAGTTCCAGTGTAAAATAATATGGCACAAGAGTATGATTGGTATTTCCCATGCAATGAACCTCACAACCAATCTATGTGCTTCAATGGTGCTTTGAACCAAGCCTTGATGGTGAAAACAATTGGTGTAGAGAGTGAATTGAGCTAGGAAACAAAGCAATAAGGAACATCCCAGCAAATGCAGCTCCAAATGATACTACATTAGCAAATTTGCAGCCCGAGGATTTTGTTGTATGAATCAAGCAGTGTCTCGAGTGTGGCAGCCAATACAATGGCAAAAAGGAGGAATATTGGTGAGGGCAGTCATTGGCTCCAGGTGATCCACAACCTTCCATCACTCTCCAATGTGTTGGTAAGCAAAATGCAATTTCAAACATGCAAGGGCAGCCAAAGCCACCTTCTAAATCAGCTCAAATACCATATGTTACAGCCCACGTGCAAGAAAAGAATGTGTAGACCAAGGGGCAGAAAAGAGATGTTTCCTCTCCATTTAGCATCATTGATCAGATGAAGAAGACAAACGTGAATATATCTATGTGGGAATCATTATCCATTCTAGGCCAAAGAGATCTCCTACAAGCTGCCATGAAGAATTGGTCAACTTCAAATCAGCAAGTTCATGTGCAAGAGAAGGTACTCACCAATGCTACCTAGCCTGAAGGGAATCATGGAGGACAACAAGGTAAAATTTTGAAGCCCCCTCCATTATATGTTTCATTGATCATTGGGGATAAACTAGTACACAATTGTATGATTGATTCTGGGGGAAGTAGCTCAGTGATGCCCAAACAAATAGCTGATCAGCTGGGTCTCCAATATGAAGTCATATCCAAAGGGGTAGTGCAACTAGATGGGACAATAGTAACAACAGTGGGAGTGATCAGAGATTTGAATCTTACTTTACATGCATGTCCCAATGTTACTGTGTTGTAAGATGTGTCAGTAATAGATTTTCCACCACTCTTTGCCTTATGCTTGTCAAGGGACCTCACAACTAAAATTGAGGCTACTTATTTGCTGATTGGTCACACAAGTTATTTAGAACCAGATATGGAATTAAAGCCACAATCAAGTCTGAGCCTATTGCAAACTTTCACATTGAGCCTCATACTCCAAGCCCAATTAACACCAACTGTTCATCATTTGATCAAGAAGATTATCCAAGTACAGATGAAGTTGATACAAAGGTTGGAAGCATCCCAGTTTAACTTTGATGAATGGGCAAAAAAGGTAAATTATTTTGATCCCTACCAAGAAATAGAAGAATCTGATCTAGGAGTCTATTGCATACATGAAGAAAATCAGCCTATGCCTAACATCACCAAATCAGACCATAAGTAAGACAATGAGGTTTGGTAGCTATTCTTTGATGGATCAAGAAGTAGACAAGGTGCGGAGGGGGAGAAATGCTTATTTCACCTCAAGGTATTAAGTATTATTCAGCTTTTAGGTTTCAGTTTACATGCTCTAACAACATTGCTGAATATGAAGCTTTGGTACAAGGATTGCATTGGTCAATTAAAGGAGGTATAAAGAATCTACAAGTCTTTGGTGACAAGGCTGAATGTTAACCAAGTTAGAGGATAGCATGCTGCCAAGAATGATCTACTCAAGTGTTACAAAAATAGGGTATGGGACCTCATTGAAAATTTTTAGGGCTTTAACATCAATTCCATCCCTAGGAAAGAAAACTAAGTTGTTGATAGGCTTGCAGCAGTTGGGGCAGCCTTTGATGTTGTTGAAAGCATCAAGGAAGATAAAGTACAACCAAACATTCATGTGATTGTAAGGCCTTTAGTGCCGCATAACAATAACATAAGATGACAAGTGTTTGAAAATGATCAACAAATCATCAATTTCTTGCAAGAAGAAGCTAAGTTCTCACCAAACATCAGAAAAATTAGAACAACAAGATGGTGATCGGGTGGTACATTGAGATCCAACAAACTACCAAAAGGACTTGTCAATTTGGAGTCCATTTTTATCCTAATGATCAATTTAGGAAAGAGAAAGCAAACATCCAAGTTAAGGGGAAGATTCAATGCCCATCTTGGTGGGGAGAAGGTAGATCACTTCAAATTGGTAAAGTTGCAACCAAACAAGAAAGGTATGAGTTTATGCAACTTTGTCGAGAGTTTCCTGAATTTTTTTTGGAGCTATGAGGATTTTAAGGGTTTCAATCCCAAGCTAGCTCAACACACCATTGAATTGGATCCAAGTGCTAAGCGCATCCGGCAAAAGCAAAGGCCAGTTAATCCACACATGGAGCCTCTTATGAAGAAGGAATTGAATAAGTTAATAGAGGAAAGTATCATATTTCCCATCAAACATTCTAGTTGGGTAGAAAAATTAGTTCCAAATCAGAAATAAGAGTGGAGAAATCAGATTGTGTGTAGACTTCAGAGATTTTAATAAAGTATCTCTCAAAGATCATTACCCACTTCCTTCTATGGAACAGATTCTGCAAGTTGTTGCTGGCTCTGAGAGATTTTCATTGCTAGATGGTTACTCAGGGTACAATTAGATCATGGTAAAGGAAGAGGATCAGTTCAAAACAGCCTTCACCACCAAATGGGGACTTATGCATATAGGAAAATGCCATTTGGATTGTCCAACGCTGGAGCTACCTTCCAAAGGGAAATGGACATGGCATTCAAAGGTTTGATAAACAAGATGTTGCTGATATATCTAGATGATATCACTACTTTTTCTAAAAGTGTAGCAAATCATTTTTTCCATTTGAGACAAGTGTTCCAAATATGTAGAAGATTTGGGGTATCCTTAAATCCCAAAAATATATTTTTCTAGCTCATGAAGGAAAACTCTTTGGCCATATTGTTTCAAAAGAGGGATTAGCAATTGATCCAGAGAGGGTTGAAGCAATAAAAGCACTGCCATTACCAAGCTGCAAGAAGGCCCTTCAAAGTTTCTTGGGAAGGATCAATTTTATTCGGAGGTTTGTGCCAGACTTTGCAGCCCTTGTTAAGCCAATAACCATGATGTTGAAGAAAAGCATGGCTTTCAAATGGACAATTGAAGGTAAGGAAAGTTTTGAGGCAATTAAGGAGGCTATCTCACAAGCTCCAACTCTCATTAACCCATATTTCTCCAAGGATTTCATCCTTTATGCATTTGGAGGTGATGATACAATCTCTGCAATTTTAGTACAGCAAAGCAAAGAAAATGCAAAGCAAGTAGTTGCTTTCTTCACCAAATCAAGGACTATGAGGTGAGACATTCTTTCATTGAGAAGCAAGTTCTTATAGTGATTAGGGGCTTGAAGAAATTTAAACATCTAGTTTCAAACAACAAGGTTCAACTGCTAGTTTCTCATGTGGGAGTTAAGGAATTCTTCCTCAACAAGGACCTAAATGAAAAGCGTGTAGGGTGGATTACTCGTGTCATGGAGTATGACATTGAGATCAAGGTCACCAAGATGGTCCGAGGAAAATGATAATGTGAACAACTGGTCTTAAGAAAATCAATGGAAACATGCAATGAAAAGGATGTTGTTGTGGTGCTGCAAAACAACCAAGAACAAGGTAATGCTCAAGAAGAGAATGATGACATCCTCACTCCTTATTGGACTCAAGCTATAATGCACTTCCTACACATAGGCCTATACCCTCCGAAATGAAAAAAACCAAGAGAAGACACTTCAGATTGCAAGTGTCCCATATGCACTTGTTGATGGTGTTTTGTTTAAGAAATATGTAAATGGAGTGCTGCTTGAGATGCATTGGAACAAATCATATTGATAGAACACTGGAAGAGTTCCATGGTGGGACAGCTGGGGGTCATTTTGCACTAAGAGTGACAGCCCTCAAGATCATGAAGGTTGGTTACTATTGGCCCAAGGTATTCAGTGATTGTTATGCATGGATCAAGAGGTTCCAGAGTTGTGATTTTTTCACAGGAAAAGAGAGATTAGCTGCCCTTCCATTGCACCCAATTTCAGTTGACCAACTATTTATGCAATGGGGATTGGACTTCATTGGGGTCATCAACCCAAACTAAAGTCAAGGACACAAGTGGATTCTAATAGCCACAGATTACTTCAACAAATGGACTAAGGTAGTGGCACTTAAGGAAGCAAATGAATCTAGCATTCTAGACTTCTATGAGGGGATAGTAACCAGATTTGGTATACCTACCACTATAATATCAGATAATGCATTGGCATTCATAGGATCCAAGGTGATTGAATGGGTTGTCAAAAATAGAATTTATCTCGAGAACTTCATCAAATTATTACCCTCAAGGTAATGGCCAAGCTGAGTCTACAAACAAGAACTTGTTAAAAATCATCAAGAGGACTCTTCATGAAAATAAGAGGACTTGGCATACTAAATTTAAATCAGCTTTATGGGCTTATAGGATCACTCCCAAGAGATACACGGGTAATTCTCCTGCTCAAGCTTGTTTATGGAAGAGACACAATTTTTCCCATGTCACTTGAGGTGCCAACGTTGGAACTCATGAAGCAATTGGAATTGTTAGAGTTTGAACCCATGGAGGTGAGATATGCAGAATTGATGGAGCTCCAAGAAATCAGAGAGCATGCAGCCCAAGCAATAGAGAAGGATCAAGCCTTGATCAAGAAGACCTTTGATAGGAAAGATAAGGCTAGAACCTTCCAAATTGGAGATCTAGTGTTGAAATGGGATGCAGACCGAGAAAATCTAGGAATGCATTCAAAGTTTGATGCCATTTGGAGTGGCCCCTACATGGTCACAAAGTGTAAGAACAACAATGACTTCCAACTGTCTACATTGGATGGTGAATAACTGCAAATTCTAGTGAATGGAATCCATCTAAAGCATTATTACTAAAGGAAAACTCTCTACCTTGTACATATTACCTTAGATTTCCATTCCTCCAAGTGCTTGTGCACAATGTTTCGTTGTAGCTTAGTTTTTACTTTCCTAAGATCTTTGACACATGCTTGGTTGTCCCAAACATGCGCTTTTGCAGACTTTGTTCCGCATCGTGATGATTCTACTCTCACAATATTCCTCGTAATTTTCTAATCAGTTGGGGTTCCAAGTAGAGAATTTTATGACTCCATGCCCAATGGATTGCTTCAGAAACTGGTAACTTCATCCAGCAGAGATGACCCCTATGAGTCGCCAAAATTGTTATCCAAAATAATCCCCTTGCTTATTTTTGGCTAACTCCCTTCATTCCTCCCTCTCTTGTGCCTTAGTTGAATTTTTTAATTTTCAAGAACTAAAAATGTTTTGGAAATGGTTTCATTAGATAGAGAATCTTCTCATCTTTCCAGAATGGTAAATTTTTCCTCCTAACTCCTTGTATTTTTGAAGTGATGGCCCGACGAGATTTTTGGGGAAATTTTTCCATGAGAGTCCCGCAGCCAATCAAGATGTGCCATGTGGCATTGGAACGATAGGGGCAGAGGCAACTTAGAAAATTTTCATAAAAATTGGTGGGGTGCACAAAGAAATTTTTTGGCCCGAAGGCCCGCCAGCCAATGGGAGGAGGCCACATGCCTCAAGAGTGTCGGGGTTCGCTCGACGGAAAGAAATGGAAAAAATTTCCAAGGATTGGCGCAAGGGGAAATTCGGAAGCACAGGGCCAAGGACCAATTGGAGGGTGCCATGTGTCCCAGGAGCATCGAGCGGTGGGAGAGCAGAGGAAAATTTTCCTTTTTCCAAGCGATGGAAAATATTGAAACAAAGGCCCGACCGCGTAGGCTTGCGCCAATCAACGGTTGCCACGTGTCTAGGGGGTCGAAAAAAACGTTAAGGCAGGCCCGCAGAGGAGAAGAACTTGTTAGGCCCATGCCAATGCTAGGGTGCCACATGTCCCATTCGGGGAATGGACACAGTCAGAGAAAAATTTGGAAGCGCACCCGTGACTAATCAAAACATGCCACGTGTCCCAGGAACGTCGGGGCGGTAGAAACATTTTGGAAAATTTTCCAAAGATCAAAAAGGTGTAAAAAGGCTGGAAAAAGATCGTGACCAATCAAAACTTTCCATGTGTCCTCGAGCTTCATGTGGTAGATTTTTTTGGGGAAATTTTCCCAAAGTCAAAAAAGAGGGAAAATTTCAAATTTTTGGCCTGCCAGTTCAAATTTGCCCTAGTTTTGCCCTAAATCTTCAGAAGGGCATAAATTTTGATCCAGGGCTCGATTTTCACATTCTTTGTGGTGTTGGAAAGCTAGTGAAATTATTTACACGATTGAGGGATCATTTTTGTGTTTTGGTGGATTTTGGGGAGAGAAAAATGGAAAACACCTCTGGCGTAGAGAAAAGAACAGAACTGACATTTCAACCACCATTTTTAATGAAGTATGGCTCGCATTCTCTCCCAGCATGGTCAAAAATGTCAGGGAATGGTATGGCAGGGGAACCCATGCTATTTTAATGCAATTTGGTTGGTGGTTGAAGCATCCACTCATGTTTTCCCACGTTTCTCCTTTTGAGCTCAATTTTCATTGTTAAAAGCCAGATTTGGCTCATTTGTAAAGGGTTGGAAATTTTAATGTTTTGCAGGCTCCCTCTTTCACCTAAAAAGTGATTTTGTGGATTATGAGACCTTTTCCAGGACTGCAATATGTTTTCTCGCCTCTCATTGTTGTAATGCATGTATTTTTTTATATTGAAAATAACAATGCAAGCTCTGTGAATGAGTTTCAGTCCTCTATTTGTGTTGTTTACTTCATTTCTGATCTTTCATTATAGTTTAGCAATTTGTGCATGATGTTTTGTTTCATTTCAATGATCTGTGTCAATTTGCAGAAGCAAAATGTTCACCACTCCTTTGGTGTATCACCTTGTTAGTATTAGTTTTATTTCTTTTTCATCCTCTATCTTTGTCCCCTTGGAATTTAGAGTAGGATTTGATTTAAACCTTTGCAATTTTCAAGCATACATCTAATCAGAGGAGTTGAGGAACCAACCTCTAATCTGGAGATTATTTTCCTTTTTTTCAAGTCCCACACTTGGGGAAAAGATTCAATGTTGTGCATTCACACTGGATGTCCAAATATCAAACTAGAAATCTGATAAACATCCAGGGGTGCTGTGAATCTGCACTAACATTAAATTTGTCTATATCCTTAACTTTGAACAAGTCCCTACTAATGATTACTAGAAGAGAGTTTGGAACAAAAAAATTATTCCAAAAATTAATCTTTTCTTTTGGGAAGTTATCCAAAAGAAAATTCTCACTGTAGACAAGCTTAGAAAAAGAGGCATGATAATCATAAATAGGTGTATCCTTTGCAAAGGTCAAGAAGAAACTGCTAACCATCTTTTTTAAGAATGCTCCTTTTCTTTTTAGGTTTTCTCGGTGGTGCTTGATGTATTCAAAATTCAGATGGTCCTTCCTAGGGATATCTCAAATCTCCTAAACAATGGAATTCCATTTTCCACCATGAAAGTGTCAAGGATTTATGGAAATTTTCCCTTCCACATACTCTATGGGGTATATGGATTGAAAGGAATAACATGCTTTTCAGGAACCATGGATCTAATCCAAATAAGGTGGTGAAGCTAATCATCCAAAATCTTAAAGATAATTTTCAAATTGTCAAAAGTAAGTCTATCAAACCTCCCTTGGGTTTAGATTTGGATATTTTAAATAATTTAAATCTCAAGATCACAAATGAGAGAAATTGATTGACTGAAATGTGGAATTATTATAAGTTAATATAATGTTAAGAATAATAGTAAATAAATGGTTAAGTAAATAGAGAAAGTGACCCAAAAAACTAAGGAAATATAAATGTGAAACCCTAATGAGAAAAGAGGGTTAGGAAGAGATTCATTGATTCGATGACTATTTAGGGCTATGTCGCAGATGAAGAATAGATAAAAAAATGTAGGAACAACCACACGTAAGCACTAGAAAGAAGAGATTTGGAACAAGAGAGGCTGGACATGGGCACTGGATAAGGACTTGGGAGCATGGGGTGCTTTGGTTTGAGATCTAGGCACCTTGTTCTATGAAAAATATCTTCAATTATTGTCCGGCGTCATTGAATGATTTTCTCGCATTCACTTCCTATCATGTGTATGTCACTTTGATTGCGTTTGATGTCGTTGTAAATCGAAATGAAGGAAAGACCTACAAAACCCCAAACCAAGCATCAAACCCATTAAAAAGAAAGATGCATATGAAGGGGTCGACTATTCTCGGAGGCCACAATGGTGGATTTACTAACTAAGAATTACACTACATCTCAAATCCGGTGTAGTTCTATGTGTGTGTGTGTGTGCAATCATGCCTTAGGTGCTCTTGTGCAAGTAACATTTTGTTAAGTAACAAGCAATAACTAGATGTAGAAATGTAATAAAATGGTGGATGGAATAGAATAAACTTCCCTCCTATGGAGCGTGATGAAGATGAACCAACCTTGTGCCTTATGATGGAGCTAGATGGAGGCAAATGGAGTATTTGATGGATGCAACCTTAAGCGATGATAATAGTCTTATTACTTGGTCCATCATTGTGTTCTCATAACTAAATATTTATATGGTTATCTTATTGTAATTTTGTAATTAATCCCGAAGAGGCCGACCACTAAAAATACAAAAGCTCAAACGACTAGAAAGTTCCCAAAAAGAGGCGGGAAAGTGCAAAAAGGATCGGGGGTGCATGAGGCGCCAGTAGTATTGGGATGGGTGCCCTAATCATAGATAAAACAATGCCAAATGGAAAAAATGACTGGGAAAGTATATGCGGAAGGTCAAGAATGACGACAACAAGTAAAATGGCCAAAAGACATGGGTTGATTAGTACTTTCTTCACTCAAAAATGATATGAATGGTAGTATGAGACCGAGACTAAATGATGTCTATAGTGCATGATTTTGTGTCTACATTTTCCCCCACTTTATGTTGGTGAGAGGAATAGTCGGTAACATAAAGTAGATAGAGATGTGTACCCGATGTCCATGTAGAGTGATGTAGAAAGTATGTTGATGGACTAGACAAATCATGGAATGAGAAAATAGTGGAACATGGAGACTAAGATGCAAAAGTGTAAAACTGTGATGAGAGTGAACCTAGGGTGAAAACGCATGTGTAGGTGCCGATGTATGTGAAGTACCTGCATGTTAGTATGAGGTATGAACTGCCAAATGACACTGTTGTTGTTTGATGACACCTTTTTTATAGTTTCTTGTTGTTGTTGAATTATTGCTTCTCATACGCATGACAAAACCATTAAAGGATAAGACAATCAAGTAGTCAAATACACATGTATATGTAAAAATCACATGTATATAGTAAAAAAATTGTAAATGGAAGTATGAAAAGTAAAAGGAACATGTGCACCTGATCCATGATGAGAAAAAATGGTGTAGAAAAGGATATCCTGTAGCTGCGGTGTAGTGTGATTTTTTTGAACGATCTCAAACCACCGTGGCCAAAGTAGTCTAGGCAAAAGCTACATTTTTCTCCAACCTATAACTAATTCCCTTAGAATAGTGTTAAGAGATCTCTATACTACCTGTTTTTTTGGGTAATTCGACATCGTTGGACAAAGTAGTGTAGGGAGGAAATTTGGTGTATCCTCTAACCTGTAATTGCTCCCCATAATGCTAAGGATAACCTGCCCTTTAAATTATGTTGTGTATGTGGTTTGTAGATTGGTCTAAACCCACTCGTTGTATAACCCACAATGTCAAGGATAGAAAACTGAACTAAATTGTACTGGTAGAGAGCGCTGTGTAATGTGTAAAACCCCAAATGATGCCCCCTCTTTGGGGACACATGTGACATCATAGATAGGAGGATGTGGCCCCAAAAGAGGACCGACTGTGTAAACTATGCCCTGCAGGGGGAAGGGAATGTGCTTGGTAGAAACCAAGGCACACACAAACAAATGGATAGAAACAAGTGTTAGTATGAACAAACATGCATGTAAAAAGGACAAGTGTATGCTATGCAAATAATGTATAAGCTAAAATGAAAGTAAACATGCAAGAAGAAAACCATAGACCACTAAAGCGGGTTGCAAACATGGGACATCACTCATGATGTCACAAGACACTTAAGGCCACAATGGCCACATACAACAAACAAGTGTGCACACCAAACAAAGGGCAAGGCCCACATACAATAGCAAACAAGAGACAAGCAATAACAAAAAAATAGATATCCATGGAAGTAAATAATCCTGCAAACAAATGTTGCACATGAAGCACCCATTAGCATGTTAGAAAGATAACCCATATGCCAAAAATGTGTATAAGTAAGTAATGTAGAGTGCTAAGTACAAAATGAAACAATAAGACCTGTAAGATATGAATGTGGATGCCCCCAACAATCGTTGTAGGAGTGGTGGGAGGTGAGCATCCATGATGCATGTAGGAGACCTATATCTGTGATCACAACTAGAAAAGGATGTGAAGACATGTGTGTATGGTAAAGATAATGACATATAAGAGATCTAGCTAGCATGTGTAATAAGCGAACATGAACAAGAAAATATAAGAAAGAGTAAAAGAAACCAAGATATGCAACATGCTTTGGATGGATGGAATGGAATACAAGATGAATGATAGAACGTGTGCCCCCAAGTGAATGGAAGTGTATATAGTGAGGTTCATTTAGTATGCCCCCTCAATATTCAAGAATGAACAAAAAATAAGAGTGTGTCATCGAGAAATGGTCGAACTATGTGTTATGTGTGTAGCACTGCATGTGATGAATGTTTGGTGATGAGATACGACATAATGATGATGTGTGCATGACTTTATATCCTAAGCGCTATATCACAACTAGACGAATAGAAAGGAGGTGGTGATTTATCCTAAAGCATATACCACTAAACAATGTAAGCGAAGGTGATGAGGTAGCCTATCATGAGATGGTGCTAGAAGAAGTGGCCCTATAGCCTAAAGTGTATATCACTAATGCAAGGAATGTCACATGAGAAAATCAAATGATGAACATGTGAATGTGATGTGGTCCATTTTTTTGGGTAAACCCCGGTAGTCGAGTATGGACCGAGGAACTACAATGTGTCATAGGGTAGTGAGTGCAGCACTTAGAAGAATATGTAGTATGTGTGATGATAAGATATGACCATATGATGTGCAAGATGTGTAAAATGTAATGTATAGTGTGCAATGCAAGATGTGTAGATAGACTAATAATGTGAGAGTGCACACAATGTAGTATGTAGGATGAGTAGTATATGATGCTAGACTCATAGACAATAGGAGTGTGACACATATGTGATGAATAATAGTATGATGTGTAGAGTATGTATGATGTATAGATGCACAAATTTCAAACACTAATGATGTAAGGTAAGTTGGGGATGTAAGATGAAAAATGTGACATGTATTGTAATATATGTAAAGAGACACAGTGTGTAGTATCTATTGTGCAGTGTGTGGGATTCATGTGTAGTATGTAGCCCTCAATAGTCAAGTGTGAACCGAAGCACAAGAGTGTGTCATCGGGTAATGACAATGTATGTAATGTAGATGACTATGTGAATGCTAGAATGTGGATATGTGTAAATGCAAGATGTGTGTTGATGCTAGGATGGGGGGGAATAGATGTCATGCCCCCTAAGTGTGTATGTGATAAAGGTCTAGTCAAAAGACAATAAGTGGATCAATGTAAGGAGTAGTTTCCTTAACAAAAGTGATGGGACACTGAGGTGGTAAAGGTGTGTGACCATCAAATGGTTCATCATCATAGTAAGCTTCATCCGGGTCCTAGTCATCGACATAGGTATGGTCTATAGCAGATGCCAAAATTACAAGTTTAACTATAGGAGGTGGTTGCTGCGCATGACCGTGTGATGTCATAGAGACCTTTGATGGAGGAGGAGTGGGATCAACCTTAAGAGGGGTTTCTTAGCTTCATTAGGTAATGTTGTAGATGGCTTAGTAGGAGGAAGCGATGGAAGACAAACCTTGAGAGGTGATTTCTTGTTTAGAATGGGTTGAATAAGTGATGTTTGACTGACCAAATAAGGCATAGCAGAAGTGGTGGATGAATTCTCATTGGACATAGAAGAGGCATATTTAGGATCTCATTGAGATGTAACAATTAAAGAGGATAATGTAACATGACATTGTGTAGTGAAAGAGATAAACCCTTGATGATCAAGATGTTTTATTCTACATTATAAAGCATAACAATCGTTGTCATTATGTCTATTGATTCGATGATAATTGCAATATGGATGACCCTGCTATTTTTATAGCTAATAAGGATGATAGTAATGAGTAGGCAGTAAAGTGATCAATTGATGACTAAGGAGCTCAGTAAGAAGGTAATGTTGCTTATTATTGCAAGAAGGTCATGTTGCTTAGTATTGTGCTCAAAGATGAGAGGCTCTAGTAATGGTATGACTTGAGGCTCACCAACATGAGCACATGTAGTGGACATAGAATGAGGATGAGATGAAGAGGGAGAACAAACATGAGCTTGAGAAGCATCCTTAAGATGTTGGATTTCAGATTTGAGAGATGTAATTGTGGATTCCATAGCCTTAAATTTGTCTTGAAATAAAGAATGCAAAGCTTGAATTGACTCCAACATGGGTTGATTAGATGGAGGATCATGAGGACTAGGGTTGTCAAATAAATGATCAAAAATAGGGCTTATTTCATGTGGCGGTGTATTTTAGGAAGATACCTTGTGTCTAGGGATTTTTGAAGAAAAACTCAGCAATTGGGATACATCTTCAGCAAATAAGACAAATACATTTCAGCCACTTTAGGAGCCATGATAGAAAATATGAGAAAATCCCTAGAATGAAGGTGGATTCGAAGATCGGTTCACCAAAATGATTAATTTAAAATGTGGAATTATTCTAAGTTAATCTAATGTTAAGAACAACAATAAATAAAAGGCTAAGTAAATAGAGAAAGTGACCCAAACAATTGAGGAAATATAAATGTGAAACCTTAATGAGCAAAGAGGGTTAAGAAGAGATTAGCTAGTTTAATGACTATTTGAGGCATTGTTGCACAGGTGAATAAAAGATAAATAGAATGTAGGAAAACTACATACGAAGCTCCAAAAAGAAAAGATTTGGAACAATATGTTGGATTGGGGTGACTGGAGAAGGACTGGGGCGCCTAAGGCACTTTGGTCTAAGATCCGGCACCCAGTTTACGAAAACTCTTTGAACTCTCCTTTGGGGTGTCGCTTTGAATGATTTCCTACCTTCACTTCCTATTACATGTATGTCATTGGATTGTGTTGGATGTCACTGTAAGTCCGAAATGAAAGAAAGACCTACAAAACCCCAAACCAAACATCAAACACCTAAAAAAATAAAGATTCATATGAAGGGTTAGACTGTCCTCATCGAACACAATGGTGGACTTACTAAGCACTACACTACATCTCAAACCCGATGTAATTTTGTGTGTGTGTGTGTGTGTGTGTGTGTGTGTGTGTGTGTGTGCGTGCGTGCGTGCGTGCGTGCAATTATGCCCTAGGTGCTCTTATGCTAGTCACACTTTGTGAAGTAGCAAACAATAACTAGATGTAGAAATGTAATAAAATGGTGGATGGAATAGAATAAAATTCCCTCCTATGTAGTGTGATGCAGATGAACCAACCTTATGCCTTGTGATGGAGCTAGATGGATACAAATGGAGCCTTTGATGGATGCAACCTTAGGTGATGATAGTAGTTTCTAGTGCTTGGTCCATCATTATGGTCTCATAACTTTATATTTATATGATTCTATTGTTCTAATTTTGTAATTAACCCCAAAGAGGCTGACCACTAAAAGATAGAAAGCCCAAATGGCTAGAAAATGTTCAAAAGTGGTGGGAAAGTGCAAAAGGATCAAGGCACCCCAAATGGGACCAGGGTTCCCCGGCCACCCTAATCGAGATAAAATGATGCCAAATGGAAAAATTGACTAGGAGAGTACATGCGGAAGGTTGACATCGACGACAAGTAAAGTAAAATGACCAAAGGACATGGGTTAATTAGTACTTTTTCAATAAAAATGATATGAATAGTAGTATGAGACCGAGACTAAATAATGCCTAAAGTGCGTGATTTTGTGTCTACAAAATAGCAAAGAGAGGGAGGAAAAGAAAAATATGGTCAAGTGGATTTGCCCACCGTTTGGTTAGTGGAAACTAAACTTTTATGGCTCAGCTAAGATGAGGGAAGGAAGTGCAGTGGGGTGGGATAATACATGACCACAAGGGGGAATGTCTAAGGGCATATGCTGGTCCAAATTGGACACCACTCAAATAATCATGTCAAAGTCATAACTATGTTATGGGGATTAAAGCTAAGAGAAGCTATGAATATACAAAGCCTAATAATTGAAGGGGATTCCATGTGTGTGATTAATGCTCTTAAGCACAATGATAATATGGGATGGAAGCTTAAGAATATCATTAGGGAGGCTAAGCAGATGATGGGACAATTTGAGAGGGTCGAGATACAACACATGTTCAAGAGTGGGAATAAGATTGTGGATGGACTGGAAAATCATGGAAATGACCTACAGGGACAGATGAGATGGCAGCATGAGGAGTTACCTTGGAATCATATCAAAAAATTGATTAATGAAGACAAGATTTGCTGAGATAGGGAATCATAATTATAGGAATATGTAGGAAAAACTCGTTTGGATGTGAATAGAAATTTAGAAAGGGTTCTTAATGCCAACACTGTGTTTAAACTCTATTTTTGGTCCTTTTTCTTCTTTTGGTTCAATACCATGACTATTTTTTGTGGTGGGAAAAACATGGGTGGTGATAGAGTGTGAACAAAACCCACTACATGTATGCATCTGAAAAGGGATGCTACCTTGTGGCATCTCCTTTGTAGAGGGGGATTGTCCATTTTTATTGAAAAATTGCAAGGCCATGATCCATCACTTGCCAACTAATTCAGGAAATATTGGGAGGATGGTCCTATGAAGATAAGAGGCATTGAAATTGAGGTCAATGAGAACACCATCACCGAAGCCACTGGTATGTCCACCGATGGTCTTAAAATTTTTAAGGATAAAACTAGGAAAAAACATGAAATTTCAACCTTCTTTGTCCTTGGTGAAATAATTGTTAGTACAATGATGGTATTTTGAAAACTTGTTTTATGAGTAGGTGGGTGGATGTGTGTATTGTGGTGATGAAATACCTCACACTCGAGGGTAAATTTAGGAAGATTTTCTCTTACCACTTGTCCATTTTGAATTATCTTCGTAGAAACCAGGAGATGAGTTTTCCTTTTTCCTCCTTTGATCCTTGACTACTTCTATAAAAGATTACTAGAATGATAAGATGGAAACCCCTCTCCATCATGGCTTAATTCTGTTGATGTTTAAGAAAGGGAGAATCCTTATCCCTCCTTGTCCTCAAGAAAAAAGTGATGATTTGGATAATGAGACCTTGGTATCTCACATGAATCAAAGGAAAAAGGGGAATTCACATTATAGTCCTATTGGCACAACCTATATTCTCTGTGATATGAAAAAGGGCAAAAAGGCCGAGGAAGAATGTGTTGGGAATAGGGAGAGAGCTAGAGAAACTGTTGACTAGGAGGCCCGTATCCTTAGAGTGGAGGCGACAAAGAAATACCATTTTGGTGGTAAAAAAATTGGTTTAAGAAGTTAAAGATTTCCATAGACAAATTGAAATCCAAACATGTGTATTAGAGGTTTAAATGCAGACTTCATTATGCAGGAGTAGAGGATTTTGATCCTACAAGATCAGATTGCCAAAATTGAAGTGGAAAAGGAAGAGGTTAACATGTGGCTGGAAATGAGCAGTACTGATGAGGAAGACATTAGGGAGATGGAGGAGAAGAACACTAAAAAATGCCTTCCAGGGTCATCATCAAGTGCAAAGGGAACAAGGAAGCGGGCCCGAGCACTCATACCAGAAGAAAAAATTATTAGAGCAAGGTGGACTGATGGCTTCCCTTTGGCTGAAATTTTCTTGTTTTCCTTTCTTAGGTTTGTTTGTGCCTTGTCGCTCTAAGTATTTTTTCCTTTTAAAAAAATGTTGTATTGTAATACTTAGACCGCTTTTGGTCTACTTTGTTTTTCTTACATTGGTTGTCAAGCCTTTTTGACATTGTGCTTTTGGTTCTTTTTGTTGGTTGTGTGCCTTGGATTCTTTTTGTGTAAAGGGTTTTTAGTCCCTTCAAAACTAAATCTTATTACCAATCTAAAAAAACTTATGATGTGTAATTGTTAAAATAATTCCAATTAACAATTGAGTTATATAATTTATTGGATTTATGATAAACGAAATAATTTGAATGGAACTGTTATATGTTAAGTATTAAACAAACAAAAAAATGTGGTTTAGAAAAAGGAAAATGTGCGCTTTCATGTTATGTACTCTTTAAATCATTAAGGTTAAATAATGAAATATAAATATAATAAAGTTGTAACCACGTAAATGTGGTAATGTGGAAGGTTCACATTTGTGATGCTCATATTATGGTTGGGTCGTAGTTTTGTACTTGTTCATTTATAATAGTGTGGATTGACATGCATCTAGTGTCATCATTTCATTTGCATGGTCTTCATGTTTGTACAATCATTTCACATGATGTGAAATTTCATAAGCCTATTCATTGTCTTATAAAAGTAATGAAACTCAATTCTTTTATCCTAGTTTATTTGGTCTTGTGTTTGGGTTCCACATGGGTGGGCATTACAATGGGTATCATAGCGAAGATTCATACTCTCAAACCTCTAGGATAGTTGAGTATTGTGATTGATTATGCATGATGGTGGAAGAGTTGGAAGAGTAATGTGTCATTTTGTTGTGATGTGACAAATGTGGTACTTGTGATTATATAAATGCACTGTTGTGCATACCACTTAGTGTGGACTTGTTATGATGTTGATGTGTTTCTCAATGGGAGTAATTTCTCTATCTTGTGAATTCAACGTGAAATTCATATGTATTATCACCTTGTTGTGTGAAGAAAATGTTTTGTGAGCTACAAAAGTGTTGTGATGTTTCATTTCCTAGTGATATTGTATATGTGGAACACCATGTTGTATGACAAAGTGTTTCGTAGTGAAATATGTCATATCGTGTGAATTTCCACTGTGTTGTGTTATAATTTCCACATAAATCTAAGTTTTTAGAATTAAACCATTAGAATTACTAGTAATAAGTAAATCATCAACATATAATATAATGAGAATAATATGATTTTCTTCAATTTTTACAAATAAATCATTATCAGAAGAATAGTTAGCAAAACCAAATTCATTAAAAAACTATTAATTTTTGCATACCAAGCTCTAGGAGATTGTTTTAGACCATATAGATATTTTTTAATTTACACACATACATTTCTTTACTAGGTTCTTCAAAACCTTTAGGTTGAGTCATATAGATTTCCTCTTTTAAGTCACCATTCAGGAATGCATTCTTGACATCCATCTGATGAATTTCCCAACCATATTGAGAAGCTAAGGCAATAGGAATCCTTACAATACTCGTTTTTAAAACAGTGTAAAGGTTTCTACATAGTCGAGATCGGGTTTTGAGTAAACCCTTGAGCTACCAACCTAGCTTTGAATTTATCAACACTACCATCAGCTTTATATTTGATTTTGTATAGCCATCTAGAGCCAACTATACTTTATTTTTCAAGAGGAGGGACAAGATCCCAAGTCTGATTTTTGATTAAGGTAGTGTATTCATAATTCATTGCATCTACCCATCTTTCGTCAGAAGAAGCTTCTTCAAAATATTGGGGTTCAGGTTCATACATAGTCATTAGGGCATGATATGTATGTTGACTTCTAGTCATTTTATGAAGGTTTTTAGGATTAGAGTCTTGAATAAGAGACTCAACCCATTTAGGTCTTTTGGTTAAAGAGGAAACATGAATAGACTCTTTTCAACTATGGGTTCATTATTAACATCATCACTATCATTATCATTATCATTATCATTATTTTCTACTTCATTAGATTCATCATGAATAATAGAAATAGAAGAGGATGAAGATGAACAAAAAGTTTTTCTAAAATTTTAACATTCATGTTTTCTATAACTTCTCATTTTACAGGATTGAAGATCCTAAGACCTTTAGTTTTGCCTCTATAGCCTACAAAAATACAGGGATAAGAGGTTTGATCTAACTTCTTCCTTTTGATTTGGGAATGAAGATAGATGTCGAGCTACCAAAGATTATCAAATGAGACACATTTGGTTTTTGATTAGTCCATTTTTCTAAAGGAGTGGAATCAACTAAGGCTTTAGTGGGTATTCTGTTCAAAATGTGAACATCGGTATTCATTGCTTCAGCCCATATAAATTTAGGGACTTGAGCTGAATGCAACATTATTCTAGCCATTTCCAGAATGGTGTGGGTTTTCCTTTCCACAATCCCATTCTACTAAGGAGAATATGGAGTAGTTAGTTCCCTTTGTATACCACATTTGACACAAAATGAGTCAAATGCTTTATTGATATACTCTCCCTCATTATCTGTTCTAAGCCTCTTAATTTTATAACTAGAATTGTTTTCGAAAAAGATTTTAATTCTTTGAATTTAGACAAGGCATCTAATTTACTCTTGATAAAAAGGACCAGATCATATGAGAGAAATCATCAATAGCTCGCAATCTCCTGGGTACGGTAGTAAACCCAAACACTCCACTTGGGGAGTACGGTTAGAAGACCGAAACTCAAAGGAGTTAACGTGGCTTGCACAAGAGGTTGAGTATGTGGTTTAATTCGATAAAATGCATAGAACAAGACTCAACCCTTGACATATTTGTAGACATGAAATCATACACTTGGGTACATTTCTAGGTCATAATCACATACCACTATTCATATGATACATAAACGAGAAAACTAATAATTGACAACTATCTTTACGCTTTTTGCTATATTTATAGTCTTCTTTCTAGTCTTATACACCCCATAGCTCGATTTTATCTTCATTGCTCTATCTTTCTTGACTATGGATACCAATGCCCAACCAGATGCCAACGCCTAGATGCCCTTGTTCCCTCCGGGGTGCCCCTAACCTATCTTACTCACCTCTTTTGGGCCTCTTTTATATTTTGGGAATCTTGTTTTCTTATGGGTTGGCCTTTTAGTTGTCAATTACAAAATTCAAACAAGGGAATCATATAAATACAAAGCTATGTGACCATAATAAAGGACCAATCTCTAAGCATCTATTATCACCACATAAGGTTGCATTCAAAGGCATTTTAAGAGCATCAAAGGCATGCATCTAGCACTCATTCAAGGGACAAGGGATTACATTTTTCTACATACACGCATAGGAGGGGAAGTTCATATTTTCATCCACACATCTATCTACATTGGTACATCTAGCTATTTCCCACTATCACATGCACTTTCACAAGGGCTTCCTAGGGCACGAATCCTACACACATGCATGAGAACTACATGGATTCTGAGATGTAGTGCAACGCTCAGGAATAAGTTCACTCCGTCGCATGACTGCCGGGGTTAGTCCGACTCCCCATTTGCATATTTATTTTTAGGATTTGATGTAGTTTGAGGTTTTGTAGGATATCATTTATTTTGTAGGTTACATGCAAATTGTGCGATCATCAAGTGAAATACAGTGACCAAAGGAGAAGTTTAATGACCACCTTGTGACAAAAGAAAAATTAGTTTTTGAGCTCTTACAGTCACAGAACCTACCAGGCGGTCTCGATGCCTAGGCACCCAAATCCTATCCTAGGAATCATAGTCCCGACTCATCTTGTAGTTCCATGATTTTATATGTTAGATCGAGACAGTCGCTCCTCCGCTTGCAGCTTTTCCACCCAACATACTTCAAGATTAAGAAAATGTCAATTAAGTCTTTTATCCTCTCTCTTACACATAGGGTTTCATTTTTATTTATCTTATTGCTTGATTTAAATATGTGCTTTAGCATTTATTTATCATACATGACTCTGAAATATCTAGGTTTTATCATAATTCTATTTTTGTTACATTATTTTGGTGAACCCGAAGCTCGAACCAAACCTTGCTTCTAGGTATTGTTTTCATCTTTTGATCATGGCTCAATCTTATGGACCCTTTACTGAAGCCCACCTTCAAGAGATCAATGATCATCTCACAGAACATCCACAAGATCTCAATCTACTCTTATTTGTTGCTCAGGAGAAGGCCACCAATCCAGCCAAGCTTAGTATTCCTGCTTTCACTACCACTTCTATTCCTATTGCTACTCAACCTCGTAATTCCACCCTTATATAGACTTATACTAGCCCTGTATCTATTTCTACTCCCACTAATCACTTCACTCCACCTCTTATTTCTTACACGTGGTAAGTCTCTTGTGCTGGTACTCAATATGTAAGCTCTCTATATCAAGACCTCCAAATTCAAATCCGATAAATTCAATAGGCTACTTCTCATGCATCTCCATCTCTTGACTCCACTTTACTCCACACTCCTTTCATACCCTCCATTTCCACCTATCCACTTCCTCAAAAATTTTCACCCCTAAGCTACCCACCTTCAATGGCCATGGTGATGCTCAAGATAATTTTAGATATTTTCATGTGGCATGTCTTGATTATGCAGATGATTACATAAACTCAAAGCTTGAGTATAGGATTGCACAAGACATGAACAAAACATATTTACAGTTATAGAACGCTCCAAATTTTGACTTGGGTCCTAAGTTTAACATAGACACCAACACCCGATAAAGACACTAGCGTCTGGGTGTATTTGACCTTTCCCGTGTTCCTATGACCGAGGGCGCTTACATTTACTTTCTCGATCAACACAATTTTAAATAATTCATAGAGAAGTTTATACTTTGTACATGCACAATCCTCCTCCAACAATTAAAATGAATTCTATCTCTTTTTCATATTTCCTTGATTGAACTAGAACAACATGAAACAAAACAATATCAAACCATTTGCAATGGTGTATAAATTTGAGAAGTAGTCATGGACGGAGAATAACATTAGATCTTTCTTCCCAAAAATATATTGTTATAGCGTGAGATTTCCCAAAAAACTTGGACTTGGCATGAGATCACCCAAAAAACTCATTCTTGGCATGAGATCACCCTAAAAAAACACTCTTCGATAGAAGTTTAAGACATTTTCTATCCCTTTTTACTCATCACGATCAGTGCACACTTAACTTTTTACTACCTTTTCACATTTACATATTTTTTACGTAGTTTTCATAACACATGAATTTGACTACTCTTTCGCTCTTCTTTTCTAGGTCCGTCCTTAATACACAACAAGAAGAAACCCTTCATCAAGCTATAAAAATGAAAAGTACAACACGATACAACACTCATACGCTTCATGGTCACTTCCTCTTTCTTAGCTTCTAAACTTCACGTTTTATCACTTCATGCTTTCCATGGATAATTTTAGTGGCAAATATTCGTAATATGGTGAATATTCCATTTTTGAAAAAATTGAAAAGGTAAATTTTCTGGCACGGGTTAGTGACTCGATCACCTAAAATTACAGCTTTGATTTTTTTAGGGGTTGGATTTTCCTACCCTTGAAACTATCCCCTATATAATCCTAGATTATTCGCAAGGTAGAACACTACTAGCTCACTCATACCACATGGGGGCATATATATTATCAAGTATAGTAAATGCGCGATAGGAGGGTGGAGGCTGCAGACGTGTGACAAAGAGTTTGTTGACATGCAACAGGAGAGTTTGTTGACACGCGACAGGAGTGCGGAGGAAGAAGACGTGTGACAGAGAGTTTGTTGACGTGTGACATAGAGATTTTTTTATCGTGCGACCAGAGGGCAGAGGCTACAGAGGTGCGATAGAAGATTTTTCATCACACGTCAACAAGATTGTTATCGTGCGACAATAAACCTCCTTTTGTGCGTCAACAAGGTTGTTGACGCATGATAGAGGTTTGTTTTCACAAGACAACAACCTTGTTGACGCATGAAAACAAATCTCCGTCGTGTGTCTATAGCCTTCTGTCACACCAAATTGACAATCAGGTGAAAATTTTACATACAATCCCCAAAAAATTTACCTTCTCCTGAAACCGATTCCGGGATATTCGCTGGTATTTTCCACCTCCGATTTCCAAGAGGTCTCTTAAAATGAACCTTGATGCTTTCACTTGTCTCTTCGGAACTCTTTCGCCATTACACTCTACATGGTTATTAGATACACATCTCTTATCTACTTTATGCTATCAAGTATTCACTCAACAACATAATGTGGGGGCTAATGTAGACATGAAATCAAACACTTGGGTACATTTCTAGGTCCTAATCACATACCACTAGTCATATTATTCCTAAGCAAGAAAACTAATAATTGACAACTATCTTTGGTTTTTTTTTCTTTTTTATAGTCTTCTTCTCGGTCTTACACACCCTAGGGGTTAAATTTGATGGTAGTTTAGATGATTTTGGCTATAAAATACTTGAAAATATTTGTAATAACTGTCGATGTGACTTTTATATTTAAAATTTGACTATCATTTTTATATACATTTATAGGTAAATTATAAAAATGTATATAAATATATGTTTAAAATATTTAAATAAATATAGAATAATTACTATAAATAATACTTTTTGTATTTTTGAAGGGCGGTATTAAAAATGACAATCACCTAAATAATGTGTGACAAGCATAGGGGACCGTCAAGTTTAATCCCTACACCCCACAAGCGAGTCTCGATATTCATTGCTCTATCTTTCTTGACTTTGAAAACCAATGCCCAGACAGACGCTAGCGCCTGTGCCCTCATCCCCTCTCAATGCCCCCGACCTCTTTGTATCTTACTTGCCTCTTTTGGGCCTCTTTTATCTTTTGGGCATCTTATTTTCTTATGGGTCAGCCTTTTAGTTGTCAATTACAAAATTCAAATAAGGGAATCATATAAATGACCAAGCTCTAAACATCTATTATCACCACCTAAGGTTGCATCCAAATGCATTATAAGAGCATGCAAGAAATCCATCTAGCACTCATTCAAGGGACAAGGGAATGCATTTTTCTACATATACGCATAGGAGGGGAAGTTCATATTTTCATCCACACATCTATCTACATTAGTACATTTAGTTATCACTGCTTATCATGTGCACTTGCACAAGGGCTTGGTAGGGCACGATTTCTACACACACGCACAAGAACTACATGGATTTTGAGATGTAGTGCAACACTCAATCGTAAGTTCACTCACAGTGACTATCTGGGTCGATCCGATTCCCCATTTGCATCTTTATTTTTAAGATTTGATGTAGTTTGGGGTTTTACAAGATATCATTTTTTTGTAGGTTACAAGTGAATTTTGCGATCATCCAATGACATACAAGAGACCAAAGGAGAAGTTTAGTGACCACCTTGCGATAAAATAAAAATTAGTTTCTGAGCTCTTGCGTAGTCACATGTGCCTACCAATGATCTCTAGCACCTAGGTACCCCAGTCATGTCCCATGCGCCCTAGTCCCGACTCATCCGACAATTCCAAGATTTTCTATGTTCGATTGAGACAATATGCTACTCATGTTTAATAGTTTTCCAAATCCAACATACTTTGGGATTAAGAGAATATCAGATAAGTCTTTTATCCTCTCTCTTGCACCTAGGGTTTCATTCTTATTTAGCTTATTGATTACGTCAAATCTGTGCTTTAACGTTTATTTATCATATGTGAATCAGAATATATAGGGTTTAACATAATTCTATTTTTTAAAAATCAATATCAATGACATGTGCCTATCCCTAACAGGATGGTGTGAAGTGTATAGTTCATATAAGTGCTTTGCATGACTATCGTTAGCTCATGTCATGAGATATTTGGTTAAGTCCTATAATGAGTGAAACCCTCATCTTGTGTTGATGTCACCACACGTAAATAACTTGAAAGGATTGAAATATTTTTAACATGTGTGTAAATGTTATGATGGAGTGAGGAAGGGTGACATTTAATATATATTGTTAAACCGCCTACTAACCAACCGACCCAATCAACACACTAGATTGGTTAATTAAATAATTAACTTGCCTTTGGTACCATTTTTGGAGGAGGATTTAACTAGCCAATTAATATATTGCAATAAACATTAATGAAATCTTTAATATATGCAATAAACAAATAAATAATAGTGACACAAATTTTATGTGGAAAACCCCGAGGGGTAAAAACCACGGTGAAAAGAGATATTCCATTAACGAGAAACATTATTACAGTCTAGTAAATCTCCTCCTCACTTCTCTCCACCAATCCACACAAAGTGAATTTAATAATCATGACACATGATTATATTTATTTGACCCCACGGGTCACAAACAATTAAGTGATGGGATGTGACTTTATAAAAAGGAACCCCGATTTAAAATATTGATTAATTAATAATCAATTAAACATAAACAAACTTAGTTTATATTATTTAATTATAAACTAAGGTTTATAGGAACTTAATATTATGTTCTAACACTAATAAATGGTGAATACCCTTATGAGAAAACATACCTGAATTTGCCTTGAAACGATTACAAAAATTTGGATTTGAACTATTGAATAATGAAGTCTTATGAGCTTTGAAACTAAGAAAATGTATTAAGGAAAATATTAATTGAGTAATAAAATAAGGAGTAATGCCAATCTTCTCAGAACATTAAGAAATTGAGGAAATTTTAAAATATATTTAACATGTTGGTGGCTATATTTTAACAAACAACCGTTTTTGCTAATAAGAAATTGTCATTGTTGACTCCCATGATTACTCATCCCTCTTAATGCCTTGAGTGTGTCATATTGTGGATGATGCTTTTATAAGGGAGGGAGAATGTAGTGCCACCTTTGGTTCATAGAAATTTTTGTTGCTTCAGATGTTATAGTTTGCTTGGATTTTTAGAAATATCTCGTGTTGTTTGCAAGCCCCTTATACCACAGAGATCCGGTTAACTCTCGTCCAGTTGTTGTTTAGAGGGGATTAAAATCTTTCCCAAGGACCATGGGATAATCATTAAATTTTGGGCTCATGTCAGGTTGTCATTTGGCCATGTTTGGAGTGATCTTAAAATAATAAATAAAAAAATAACAAAAAATAAATTAAACATTTAGCGATTATTTTAGTAAATCTGGACATATTTAAGTGAATCTAGACTCTAATATTACAAATTTTGGTAGAAATTTATCACTTTTTTGTGTATAATTGATTTTGTTTTTGTTACTATTGGATTCCATTATTAATAATACTAGATTCCATTAATAGGACTATTTGATTCCAATATTGTTTTTATTGGACGTGATGGAGTTCCAATTTCGCTAGTTTTAGGATTCCAGTATTTCTAGTTTTTGGATTCCAACTTCAATATTATTGGATTCTAATTTCGCTATTATTGGATTCTAATTTCAATACTCTTGGATTCCAATTTCATTATTTTTGGATTCCAAGTTCGCTAAGTTACATAAGGCTAGTGGCCACTAGGCTCTAGGCTAACATCCGCTAAGCTACCTAAGGCTAGCCGTCACTAAGGCATTTGATTGCTGAAAAGGTGGGCATTTTAAATGATTTCACCCAGATTTAGGTATAATGGGTTCTAATATTTTAATTTTTGGATTATAATATTCCAATTTCACAATTATTGGATTCCAATTTTGCTATTTTTGGATTCCAATTTCACTAAGGTAAATAAGGCTAGTGGCCGCTAAGATACATAAGACTATTATTGGACTCCAATATTTCAATTTTTGGATTCCAATATTTCAATTTTTGGATTTCAATATTTCAATTTTTGGATTCTAAAATTCAATTTTAGGAGTCCAACATTTCAATTTTTGGATTCCAATATCTGTAATTTTGGAGTATAGAAAATACAATATTTAACATTTTGGAATCCAAAATCAGTAATATTGGGTTTGAATGAGATCTATATTTTTAGTCTTGGATTGGAATATGTCTAAATTTACTTGAAATAAGTGTTATTTGAGAAAATAAAATAATAAGGGTAACTTTGAAGTCGTCCTTCCACGTACTAACTCTTTTGAACCCATGAAGTGTCTTCGATTTGTGTAGTGGTGCCATTATTCTTGAGAGCATTTTAGAATCTTGAAGTTTGATATATATATAACGTTAAGTTTATCTAACCAAATTAGATTACAGATAACAATAAAGGTAATTCTCGTAATTTTCAAATGAAGATAATTAAGTGATAAAATAGGTTCCTTAATGGGATTCGTTGTGGTTCTAGAATAACAAAATTTAAAATATTAAATCAAACCATAAAGTTAGTTTAATAGAAGGAAGTTCAAATGAATTTAAATAAAACATAAGATATCCCTAAACTCCTCCAAATTCTTGAGGTTTGTGCCAACCTCATACCAAGAAAGAATTAGTATATTTTTGGTTAATGTGAGGTTCGTGCATTAGAGGATTTTGAATGTTTTTGTCTTTGTGTGTATGAATGCGTATGATTTTGGTTAGAGGATGTATATTTGCAATTCCTTGGTTTTGTTTTGGAGATTCATGGTGAGGGAAGGTTTTTCTTTGAATGGCCCAGATTGGCAAAGGACAACATTGGCATGGTTGATTTTATTTTGTTTTATTTTTGTTTGAGTGTGGTATGATGCATATTGACTGGTGTGAAGATAAGCACCACAATCCTTTCTATATTTTCCCATGTGTGTGCCAAGTTGGAGCTTTGGAAGTGGTTATTGGTGTTCTTTAGGAGTATGTCTCAGGTTGTATGATTTGGAAAAAATAGATTTTTTAAAATGACTACATGCACTCCTTACACAATGCATTTGACAGATGTAGCTATTAGATTGCACAAACTATGCCTCCATATTGTCATCTTGTTCCAAATGAGGAACTTCCAAACAGGGATGGATGTGTGCCAAGATTTTTAAAAAGAAGATTTTTATCTCGATGTACATATTCAAGTGAACTGGTAGATAGATAAATAAAATGTGGAAACATACGTAGGGCACATAGACTATTTGAAAAAATTGGAATGATGTAGAGAGGATTAGCATGGCCTTGCTTAAGGACTGTAGATTGTTCGGTAAAATGCCCGAGAGAAATACAACTCCATGGACCAACAATGATTATAGGATGCTTTGTAAAAATGGATTTATTGAAAAGAATTTAGATCCACTTTTATTAATATGTATAATGCATTGACATGTTTGTGTGGAGCACCGGAAGACATGTGATTCACATAGAATATACGTGGAACGCATAAGACTTCGATGCATTTTCCGTGGAAAATGTGAATTAGTAATACACGTGAACTGTTTGTTAAAATGCATTGAAAATGTGATCTCATTGGATTGTTTTTTTATTTGGAATGATTCATAGAAGATCAACATGTTCTTGCGTAAGACATGTTACTATTTGACAATTTGGCTCAAAGAAATACACCCAAGGTGATGTGGTTTCATGGGAAAAATTAATTGTAGGGTGCAAACATAATGATTTGTTGAAAAACCTTGGAAAAGTTCAAACTAATGCATTTGATAGGTGTAAGACTAGACAACGAATATTTTTCCAATGCACTCCTTCCCGTGCCAATGGGAACCGCGAGCAAGACATACTATATCAAAAAAATATAATGGGAAGCACATTTTTGTTGGTTATTTTCAAGTGACTAGGAAATTTCTTATGTAAATGTGGAGGTAAACACTATGACCATAAACTATTTGACAGGCATGGTTCTGGAAAATTTCCTTGTAGATCAAAGGTGTGGAAGGAATGCTTGCCGGATTGAGTTATCTTGGTGTTTTCATCTCACTATTTTAAAGGAATCAATTAGACTTGTCGTGGTACTTAGAGTGGATCAAGGAACAAGATTTTCTTGACAAAATACTTTAACAAATCATGGTCTCATAGATTGTGAATGTGGATCACTTGGAGCCTAGTGTACCCTGCTTGACTACTTCTAGGCATGGTCATCTTACTCTTTCTTGCATGGTTTGTAATGTTTCTAGTTTTCCTAATTTTAATGGAATTGTAAATAAAATCGAAGAAGAATAAATTGAAGGTGAATTAAACTAAATGTTCTATCCAATAGAAAATTGCACCTCTATTTTGTACGCAACTAGAAAAGTAACCATGAATGTAAACACTACTCTCAATTACCTCATGAGATGGTTGGAAAAACTATGATATTAGTTTTGGATACAAAAACATGAATTTGGTGGGTTAAAATAGAAACTTGGTAAAAACCTCTTGTCAACCATGCGAAATATTAGTAAAATTTGTTTTCATTGAGACACAAAATATCTCTATAAACCCCGAAATGAGAAAATCAAGATTTGACCGTGTTCCTTGTCACTTGGGGTTTTTCACCAAACACTGGGTTATTCCTTGAATGTTATTTTCACACCTTTTTTCATGCATTTAGAGACTAATGGATTAGTTCACAACTTTAAACAACTATTGAAAGTTAAAAATGCAGTTTGGTTTTGACCCACAGTTTTGGCCCTAGGTGTAGAAATAGAATTTGGCTTCCGCATACCTCTAGTATTTCTCCATGAAAATCACTACCAACCCTTAGTTTGGATAAAACCACCTTTCCAATTTTCCAGTGGGTTTTGTAGGCCTCCAATTGTTGGGTGAAGAGGTCATTCAGTGCATTTACGATCTATAGCTTTGGAAAGATGGGCGCTAATTGAACCTTGTTCACCATTTAGGGGTTCTTTTATCTTTAAGAGTTTTTATATATATAGGGAGTAGGTAGGATTTTGATCCCTTGCATGTTTGAGTCTCAAAGATGGTTTTTGAACGTGGATTATTTAGCTACTTGTCTAAATTTGACGTTTTTTAGAATCTTGTATCTAGCTAGAGAAAAATGTCATATGACCTTATCCAAGTAAAATAATGATAAAAAACATTGTAAATACTGACATATGATTGTAAGAAACCCTCTTAACACTTGTTTAGAAAGATATTGAATGTGAAAATAAATGGTGTTTTATCTCTCCTCTCTCTATCTCTATCTCTATCTCTATCTTTAGATTTTAAAATAAAATGAAGTGACATCTATATTTCTTATTCTTCCTAAAAATGTCTTAAGTATACTTTCATTTTTATTTCAAAACTGTGAAATCATAAGTTGTGCTAGATCGAGGTGGATGACATGCAAATAGTTCCGTTGACCATGCAAAGGTTGCAAGTAGGTAGGGAATAAAGGAAATTTTAGTGTTATATTTTCTTTTGTAATAATGTGTTATCTTTGGAAAACATGTATTTGTAAATAGATAAAGTAATACTATTAATATAAACAGTATGTTAATGATTGACTCGAGATGGGCAAGAAATTGTAGCACATTGGGGTATTGGGGAAAATGGGAAAATCTATTTCAGGAATGATTTTAATTATGAGTTTATATGTTACTCTTATGGTTCAGATGTTTGGAATAGTCATACACCATGTTGATCATTATTTTTCTCTCTTAATACTTGTATTGTTGGTAGAAACTTTCTATTCCAAAACTATTGTAATGAATTGTGCTCTTAACCATTGTTGTGTATTTATCTCTTAATCGAGTCTTGTATAGTATTGTACTACCCCTACCATTTTAAGAAAGGAATTAAATCTATCACATGTAATTTATTTTCACACACCTTGAATGATCTCATTAGGAGATCTAAGAGATGTGAGTGGAATTAGTCTTCTTGTTTACCTATGCTTTAAACCCTTATGTTTGATTCCATTAATGCCATCTTGGATTTTATTGATCTTAAAGAGGTTGGATTGTTCTAATGTTAACTTGTATCAAGATGTAGATCCCTTGAGTTGAAAAGGGAAATAAGTAAACCTAATACCATATTAAGATATTTATTGGCAAACGAAACCCTTGTTGAATTTTGTCTATCGAATTGTGTCCCTATAATGTTGAGCTTAGAAAGCAAAGAGAAAATGGAAACCACCTCCTTCTACTCATTATTAATCCATTCTATGTTTTAAATGATAATATGGTTTATTCCTTATGGAAACACGTATGTTGACATTTTGATCTTCTTTCTCGAACATGGGACTCATATATCCCATGTGTATCTCAAAATGCATCCCAAGTGTTTTATTTAATATAGAAGTTAATTACAAAAGAAGAGATAAGATCTCAAACCCATGTTAGCGTAGAACACATTTTCTTAACATCAAATTATGTGAAACCACCTTAAAAAATTGAAATGGATTAACTCTTAACTTTTTTCGTAGTCCATGAAACTTAGGTGCACCATAAGAGTTTTTGTATTCCTCCATAAGAACCTAATAGAGAGTGTTGGCCATTGTGTATATAGTGTTTTTGTTGATGTCAAAGGTTTATTATGGAAAATGGAGTCAATAGTGTTTAGGAGTCTCCATCGGGTGTCAATCAAGGTCAAATATGAAGGATGGTTGGTAGTGTCCAATCATGTTGTCTGGTCATGGTGTCTTAGAGCATGGTCTAGTGTGCATGGTCATAATATGATCTCTCTAATGGTTTTTAAGGATTTCATAAGGTTAAGAAAGGTTAATATGATGTGTTAGAGGTGTCTAGGGGTCTGCAAGGTGTTTTCATTTCTAGTTCATGAGGAGTCATGGTTGAGTCAAGTCATTCTATGCCTAGTCTTAGACCTAATGCATGGTGGATGATATGGTGAACTAAGAGATGTAGTAGGGAATATTTGGTAAGGCATGTGAAATGTGTTATGACATGGCATAACATGCTTATGATGTGTATTAGGTCATTTATCAGCTATTTCATGCATGTTTAAGGTCCTTGGGAAGTAAGATTGTGAAGACTAGTCAAGAACACAGATAAGTTTCAGTGGTTGAGGAGTTTTAGAGGTTTGTAGACAAAAATGAGACTTTGGATAGTTGAAGTATTTCCCTCTAGTGATTCATGTCAAGACATTGAAGGAATGATAAAAATACTATTCTTGGTCATATAAAGTTTCTAGAAGTGCTTTTTCCAACTCAAGGTCATATTTTGAGTGCTCATTTTCTTGTAAAATATTTGCATGGGGTCCTGAGATTTTCAACACAATTGGGGAACAAAAATAAGAGTGTTTTAGAGTTGAAATGGACTTAAATGATGTCCTAACATTTATGAACAATTATTAACAAGTTAAGGTGGTGTAAACCCTCCCCAAAACACTAATTTAGAGTTACTTGAGAAAAATGCATGGCGTGGTCTCCAAATGATCTAAAAATTATAGTGTGATGATTTTTTCTTGAAGATAATTCCTCTATGATCATTTTGGTGATAGTTTGATGTTCTAGCTATTTCAACAAGTGAGAGAAAAACCCTTGTTTTGTGGACATTTATAGTTTCAAGGCTAAGGTGGAAGCTTCAAGAAGAAAATGAACTGTTCTAGCATCCTTGGGAGATGTGCTACATTTCCATTATTTTTTTCAAGAAGGTATAGTCAAGAAATTCAAGATACAAGTCTCCGAGTTTCCCTACCGATTTTGGCGTTAAGGGCTAAAAGCTAGTCATGATGATTTGGTTTGATTTGAGATGATTTTCATATTAGAGTGCTTGTTTTTGTCATGAATAACTTTTCAGCACATGAAATGATGTGTTTTAAGACTTGGTTTTATTTGGAGAGGTGGTTTCTTGCATAATCCCTAATGGCCTAATTATCTCTATTAGGTCTCTCAAGAAGGCTTGTTAAAACATGTGTGTTGTATCATTCTTTCCCACATAATCTATGCATGTTAGTGTTTTAAGGTTTTTTCAAGGGATCCTTTGATGCATTCTAGGTGGTGGTTGAGCTTGGAAGTGATTTTGAAGGTGATGGAGCATTGTTTTCTCAAGACTGGTTCTTGAGTCCTTGGAGGTTGAATGAGTAGTTCTAGTGATTGGTTTGTTTGGATGCCTTAAGCCTTGAATTGAAGATTATAATTAGTTTTTATTGATAGTATAAATTATAATTTTTCCATTGATATATGGTTTGTGCCTTGGTGAGGTGTTTTGGTATGTGGACCAACTCAGTTTCGAATACCTTGTTTTGGGCCCTTGAAGCCATCTTTAGCGCTTTGAAAAAAGAATTCATCTTGGGGTATTGTGCCATGTTTTTAAGAGTCTAATGAGTTTCATTAATTAGGGGACATAAATAAATTCTTTTTGATGTGTCATTTTTGTTATGATTAGGTGTTTTGAGATAAGAAGTTGGTCTCTCTTCAAGACTAGTTTTTGGTGCTTAAATACCTTGTTGGGATTGCCTACTTCTCGGAGTGTGTCATGGAGAATTTGGATGTTTAAGATGTTCTTGAGATAGTTTATGATTTTGAGAGGTTTTTTTAAGCTATGTGGAGCTGATGGAGTTATGAAAAACCTCAAGTATGTCCTTGGAGGTGCTTTAGCATTCATTGGAGCTAGAAGACCTAATTTTAAGCTTGTTTGAAAAAAATTGAGCTTATCGGTGTTGTCTTGACCATTTCCAACCTACTTGGGTCTCTTTTGGTGTTTTATATGGTGTTTTTGTTATGTTTTATGTTTGTCATGACCGACCTTAATGGTCTTAGCTAACCTGTGGTCATTATGGTGTGTGTCAAGTATAAAAGTGCATTGTGTGTAATCATTTTCACTAGTTGTGATGATGGGGATGTGAGTGAGCCAAAGGAGGAAGAATAGAAGTACAAAGTAGTCAAGGAAAAAGCTGAAGAGAGGTATGGAGGACTAAGGAAGATTGAAGAATAGGTGTGTAAGGAAATATACCTAATTAGCCCACAAAGAAGAAGGATTGAGTGAGTTAGGAGAGAGTGTGTTTGAAGAGGGTTTTGAGGAGAGAGAAGATGAATTTGGATCACTATAAGTTGTTGAAGAAACAATACTTAATTGGTCATCACTTTTAGGTGGTTGAGTGGGTGTTTGATCACCATAGGGGGTAGTAGCCTCATTGTATAATGGGTGATATACTAAATAGGGTTGGTTCTCCTTGTGAAGTGGGTTCTTCACTAAATAAATCTTGCTTGATGAGTAATATTATTACAAGTCCTTTGTTATGAGTAATATTAGCAGAGGTTTCAGTGGGTTTTCTTCCCTTGAGGGTTTCCCACTTCATATCTAGTGTTATTGTATTCTCTCTTGTTTCTTACATTTGTGGATGGTTGTGACACACTCAATAAGCTCACACTTGTTTATGTATGATGAATGGTTAATATAAATGATAAATGTATGCAATGGTAATTTAAGTTGAAATTTTTATATGAATTATTCACGCCCTTTTCATTTACTGTTATTCTAACAATTGGTATCGAGATCTAGATTCTTATGAAGAAATTTTAACAGTTTGGAGGATATCCTAGAAGCAAAATGGGAAAATCATCTAATGTTGAGTGCTAATTGGTGACCTTGAAGAAGAAGTATGAGATGGCTGAGTCTCTAATCCATGGATTATAAGATAAAATTAGTTGCATGGAGGTTGAGCATGGTCAAGCCATCAAAGAGATGGAATGTCAAGTTGATAGTGTGACAAAATCCCTAAAGGACAAAGAAGAAGCTTGCCTCAAGTATGAAGATAAGTTGAGATATTTGGAATCTGATTTAGAAGGTGTATCTAACAGGTTAAAGATTTATGATATATTAGAGAAGAGCTCTGTAGTTCTATATGGGATATTGAGATTCAAAGAGAAACTAGTAACAAGACATGCCTAGATTTTAAAGGAGAGCTTATGAAGAAGCATGAAGATAACAAAGATGGACCAAATTATCAATCATACATGAAGGAGATCAAGAAGATTGAAAGAAATAAGTCTAACCCTGTTAGACAACCTAATGCATTAAGGTATGACCCTTCTTTCAATGGTTATTATTTCTCTTGTCATGGTTTTGGTCATAGAGCTAAGAATTGTAAAAGGAGATTCTCAAAGAATGAGTTTTCATGGAATGGTGAAAGCTCCATTAAAGGTCAATGTTATTCATGTTATGAGTATGGTCATAAGGCCAATGAATGTGGTTAGAATCTTAACTTCTATCGATCAAAGAGAAATAATGGTGTTATGTGCTATAATTTTCACAAACAAGGTCACAATGCTAAATTTTGCCATAAAAGTTAATCTCCAAGTGTTAACAATAGGTTTCAACCATAAAAAGGAAAGATAAGTTCGTATTCAAAAGGAAAATCACTACCAAGAGTGAATCAAATACAGTTATGTCACCAAGGATGTTGATAAAAAAGGTAAAGGAAACCAATTCTAAGTCCGGTAAGTAGAGTATTAGATATGAAAACCAAATCTTGGTAAGAAGGTAGAAAATGTAGATGACATAGAGGAGAAAGGATTAGAGATAGTCAAGGGAGATACCAATTAAAACAAGATGCCAAAAAGTGTTGAGGTTCAAGAAGGAAGAAATAAAATTTATCAAGCCTAATACAAGTCGTAGAGGACTGCTAGACTTAATTGCAAATGGAGATAAGCATATGTGTCTCTCAGTTCCCAATTAGAAGATGAATATATTTGAGATGAGATCATCATTCCTGAAAATGAGATTTTTTTAAAGGGTATTAGAAAAATAGAAAGAGAGGATAGAGTCTTTAAGATCATTTGATGATTAAATACTAGTTTAGTGACCTAAAGAGCAATGTAGTGTCTTCTCTAGACTTCTAGAATAAATTCATCTCATGGAGAAAGCATGGTTGTGAGCTCCCAGAATTGTTTTAGTCTTGTCAAGGTATGAGTAGTTTGCCTTTGTTCAATTTATCATGTATTTGTTAGGAAATAAAGGATAAAATATGTGGAATAATCCCTCATAGAATCACAATAGTAGAAACTAATATGTAGAAAATAATACAGATCTAAAATAAAAGTGCGTAGAATAATAAAAAAGAATAACACAAAGAGAGTATTTAATGTGGTTAATCCAATTTAGGCTACGTCCACCAAGAATCACTTGCTCATATTTTATTTCAAACCACCGCTCTCTCAACACAATACCGAGATATATTTGAAGCTATGCTCAACAAAATCTACAGATTCACACTGAATTAAGACTCGCAATGTTACATCAACCCTACCATATGATAAAAACCACATAAGTAGACAAATGTTTAAGCATTTTTACAAAACCTTGGGTTTACAAACCATGGGCCAAAGCCATCTCATAAACATATGGGTCAAAAAATCCCACCCATATGAGAAAAACATGTTTCCCGGTATATCAAACACGTTTTTTTAGGCCAATTTTTCTTTCATGATGGTACAAAGTTGTCTCTGTATTGTGCATGTGTTTTTGTCGAGTAGGATATGTAAATGGTCTTGTGAGTTAAAATTTGAGCATAGTCTTCATCTCGTGTCAAGCATGATTGTGTCAATAGTATGCTCTATTAACATGAATGATTATTGATCTATAATATGGTTTGCATCTACTCATGAAGGTCTCTAAGTTTGTCAAAGAGATATAATAAGATTCAAATATTGTGAAAATGTCTCAGGATAATAGTGAAAATGGATTATAAATCCCTAACTTGGGGTTTGTGATCACACAAAGTGAGCTGCAAGAGTGGGTCTTGGAAGCCATGATATCATCAATCCCATGTTGATCAAGTGTATGAGTAGTTTATGTCATGGTGTGTCCTTGAGGTCTATAGGTTGTGTTTGGTTTGTAGCTTGAAATTATGTCATTTTATTACAAGTTATGTCAAAGTTTTTGTCTATAATCAAGGTTATCAGTAGATGGTTTTGACCTTATTAAGGTATGCAGATGCTAGTAATAAATCATTGCTTGAAGATTCATCAATAACAATGTACAAGTATGTATGAAAATAAAAGTGGTACGAATTCTCAAGAAGATTCATAATATGTAGGATACAAATATATGAGATGATAGAAAAGATGGAGTTTTGACAAGGCATCGTAGAGAGAGTTAAGGATGAACTAACTCAAGGAGAGTTAGGTCCCATGTGATCAGGTTGAAGGTATGCTATGTTCTTATGTTCATGCTCTTATTAGTTTGAGATTGCACTTGAAGAAGTAATGTATGAGAATCCAATATTTATGAATGGTGTTAAGTTGTGTCAAACAGTATAGTGATGATCAATCTCAGGAGGAGATGTGTTCTTAAGTGCTATAGTTCGAGGGTAGAGAAATAGAAGTGCATATCCTTTAATGCCTTTATGAGTGCATGATGGCCTGTGATATTTGGAGAAATATTTGAAGGTCTTTTTGCAATGTTTGAAGGTGTTTTAGAGTAAAGACATAAAATATGAGACAAATGTATAAGAAAGCATATAAATATGTTGGGATATCAAGTTGAAGACATTACAGCTTATAAGGTAAAATATACTATCATGTATTGTTAGGATAACCTACAGTGTATGAAGACCTTATGAAACATAATTAGAGGAATGGATCTTCCATCAAGTGTATAAGGTGTCTAAGAAGGAATTTAGATAGATTTGTTGATTGTTGAAGGTACATTGAAAGGTGGAGGTTGCCATATACTCAAATAGCCATGACAACATGGAAATAAGGCCGAGAACACTAAAAATTGTGCTTCAAGATTGATATTTAAGATGAATCATATTTATGGATTTTTCTCAAGGTATGAGATCTTAATTTTACACAAATAATTAGAGTATGATAGTATGAAGACATGGGGAACACTTAGAATATTATTCAAATGCATTTTTGATCCCGTTATATTAAGAAAAAGGGCAATTTTGGACTAAAGTATGCTTTAGGGATATTGGTCCTAAAGGTGGTTATGTTAGTATTTGGAGGAAAAATTTGTAGGGTTTTTATGGTACATACATAAAACGTGATGTATAGTAGGAATGGATCCAAAATATGGAGAATATACTCTCAGGGGGAGTTGTGTTGATGATTATTTAAGGTCTATGGATCTTTATCCTTACTGTAGAAGACAAGAAAATAGAGTACAGTTTAAGGGGGAGTCATGTGAACAAGTAAGTTAAATGCATTATTGTCATTATGTCTTGTGTTGTCATTTTTTCATGTCTGAGTTTTCTTTTTCATAGAAGTCAAAGGAGGAGAGTAGCATCTGAAACATGAAAAAGGGTGTCTTGTAGGTGTTTGGTTTTGTGGTTTCCATCAATGACAAAGGGGAAGATTGTTGGCCATTGTGTCTATATTGTTTTCATTGATGTCCAAGGTCATTAATGGAAAAGGGAGTCAAGAGTGTTTAGGAGTCTCTATGAGTTGTCAACTAAGGTCAAATATGAAGGTTGATTGGTAGTGTCAAATCATGTTATTTGGTCATGATGTCTTGGAGCATGGTCAAAATTTGAGCTCTCTAGTGGGTTTTTAAGAATGTCATGAGGTCAAGAAAGGTTAGTATGATGTGTTAGATGTGTCTAAGGGTTTGCAAGGTGTTTTCATTGTGAGTTCATAAAGAGTCATGGTTGATTCAAGTCATTCTACACCTAGTCCTAGACTTAGTGCATGGTGGATGATATAGTGGCATGAGAGATGGAGTAGGAAAGACTTAGTAAGGCATGTGGAATGTGTTGTGAAAAGGCATAACATATGGATGAGGTGTATCGGGTCATTTCTAAGCTATTTTCATGCATTTTTGGGTCAATGGGAAGAAATATTGTGAAGACGAGTCAAGAACACACAAGTAAGTTTCAGTGGTGTTGGGTTTCGATTCACACTTGGAATGAAACCACAGTCAGGGGACAAGAAAGTCCCTCCTCTTTAATGGGAGAGGTTCCCTTATTGAAAGAAGGGGCAAAACCTATGTACAAATGCACAATATTTCATTCAATGGTGGTTTCTGATATCCTGAAATGTGTTTTAAGCCTATAAAGTTATCAATACATGAGGATAAAAGACTTTGAAGAGAGGAGGGAGGTAGAAGAAGACAATAATTTTAGGGAAAAGAGATGGCAGAGAAAACCCTTATATGTATTGTGCAAATGAGATACATAATAGAACCATCCACATTTATAATAGACACAATTCGTAGACTCAAAGTTCTGGAGATTGTACAAACTAGAACACAAAGTTTCCAAGCACGCAAAGATTAGATGATTCATAGATTAGAACCAGAAGGAAAGAGAAAGTAGAAGAAAAAGGAAAAAACCTTTGTATTGATTTCTTCCAATTCAAAATTATAGTTCTAAAATAATCAAAATTCCAACCCATACAATGGAGTTGAAAGCTCATGATATAGCTCATAAGAAACAATTACAACTTCCTCGAGTAAGTAAGAAAAAGTTACAACTTATTCCAATCATCCACGCCTTTTCGAATTCTTGAAAATGCAAAGAAACTTGAATGGCGAAATACCAATTTTTTAAATATACGACTGTTACATTATTTTACACGTTAAAACATGGGCCATTCGATTCATTTTTAAAAGTTCAAATTTGGGCCACCCACGTGGGAGAAATTGATTAGAGTGGGCTCATGGACACCTTTTGCATTTTTTTTCCCTTAAAGCTATACCAAGTCGACATGTGGAGAGCTCTGTTGGTTCCTTTATACTTTGCCGATTCGGTCTATTCCTCGCTTGACTTATGTTGACCCATGACACGTGGAGTGCTGGCCCTCAATTGAGTTTCCATTTTAAAACGCCCGAAGCCGTGCTAAGCCGATGCATGTCTCCTTCCATTAATCTTGGACTTTTCAACAAACAAATCTATCTCCCCATTGACTTTAACCATGTGGCGAGCTAGCGCTATTTGATACCGAACCTTTGATTTCACTTCCAAAATGGCACCATTAAGGCACATGGAAACTTCCACTAACCCGCCCATACTCAATTAATTTTAACTATCGGCTCTATCCCTTTTTGGACCTAGGACATGTGGAGGATTGACACAAGTTTGAGAACTACCCCGACTTTGACTCTTGAAGTTGTGCCAATGAGGCACGTGTCGTCGTCCATTAAACCTTCCATACTTAGCCAATTTTAGCTTGTTCTATCTTCATTTTATACCTGGGACACGTGGAAATCCTGTGCTTATTTGAGGATTGTCCCTTATACCCGCCCCTGGAGTTGCACTGCTTGGACACATGGAGGCTTCCGCTGAACCTTGAAATATGGCCAAACCACATCCAATCAAAGATATTCACGTATTACCCGTGGATGCTGGGAAAAATTTAATGGGGAAGATATGCCTGCCATTCCCGACTGCGAGAAGAAAATAAAAAGAAGGAAAGAAACTTCACCATATGCCCAACTTTCAAATTGTTCTCCATGAATAGGAAAAATGAAAACAATGCCAAGCTCGATGTGATTTAATACTCCCAGGTATAGACTCAATTTTTTTGAAACTTGACTTCAAAAGAGGGGAATTTTGGGGCCGACAACAACTGGCTCTTTCTGGGGATGACTTGGCTTGGAACAAAGACACAAGGCAAGATCAAGAACTGCAGATAACTCGGGGAAAAGAGGACCAGTGCCTTATCCATTGGGCAAAGGAGTCGAAAGAAAAACCAATACAAGGCAACACACATAAGACGGGAAAAGAAACAAAACAAACTAAAAGAGAAGAACATAAATGAAACACAAGGAATGGCCTAAAACCAAAACACTCATACATAATATATAGAAGGACCACCTAGTCACCTAGGACTTGAACAACTTCAGATAGTGCCAACTATAAGGAAGTGGGAGAGGAGAACCATTCATGTAATCCAAATAAAAAGAGTTTTCTCCAGCAAAATGTCTAATTCTAAAAGGACCAAGTGAAAGAGAATCAAACTTATCATGAATTCCTCGTAGCTCATGTCTTTTGTCCAAAAGCAGCACAATGTCTCCCAGTTGAAAAAATTTGGGTTTGGTTTTCTTGTCAAACAAAGCCTTCACTTTCAACTGATGAGCTGCTATCCTATCCACCACTTGCAATCTATCTTCATCGAGCTTTTGAAGGTACAAAATTATCTTATCCAAAGAGCTACTGAAACTTGAATCTTCAATGGTTTTCATCAGATGCAAGGCTGGAAATTCCACCATGACTGGAAGTTGAGCTTCTACACCATACACCACTTGGAAAGGGGACATTCCAATTGCTCTCTTGGGTGTAATTCTATCAGCCCAAAGTGCATCATATATCTTCTTATGCCAATTCCTCTGAGAATCATTTACAAGCTTTCTAACTATGTTTACCAAGTTCTTGTTTGTTGATTCTTCCTGTCCATTCCCTTGGGGGTAGTAGTCTAAGAATGAGAAAGGGAGATCTCATACCTATAATAGAAGTCCATCATGTCAGCAGAAGAAAAGTTGGAAGCATTATCAGTCACAATTTTGTTTGGGATCCCAAACCTGATCAATATGTTCTCTTTAATGAAGTCATGCAAACTACCTCGATGTAGTGATCTTGATCGGGATGGGTACCACCCACTTGGTGAAGTAATATGTGGCAGCCAACAAATGAGTATGTCTAGTACTTGAAGATGGATTGAGTGCTCCAATGAATTCTAAACCCCATTGTTGAAATGACTCTTCAATCACTACAGGCTTGAGAGGAAAAGCAACCAACTTAGGTCTTCCAACAAACATTTGGCATGATTCACATTTACCAACCCATTTTGATGCATCTCTAAATAGAGTGGGCCAATAATAACCAGCATGAAGTATTTTATGAGTTGTTATAGTAGAGGAGAAATGACCTCCACAAGCCTGGTCATGAAAAGTAGAGAACAACTTCTTTTGTTGTTCCTTGTCTACACACTTCAAAAACCTTCCATCTATACCTCGTTTGAACAAAGCATTTTCCCATATCATATATTGTGCACTCGCTTGATGGCTCTCTTTTCTTTGGAACTCAAGTGAGATAGACACTCTCCATAGGTCAGAAAGTGAGCAATGTCAACATACCATACATCTGTCGAGTTGAGGAATAAAACAACATGGACATCAACTTCATCTTTGGACAACTCCTTGGTAGCTCCCTTAGCAATGAGTTCACACAGCCCTTACCCCAAACTAGATTTGTTGGCCTGATATCAAGATCATAATCTTGCACCTTTGCTACCCAATTACCTCTCTTGGTTCCAAAATCTTCACGAGTAAGAATGGACTTGATTGTTGTATCGTGCACCAACACCACGTATAAGAATTAAGAATGTAAAACCTAAACTGCTTGACATCTTTGACAACCGAAAAGCATGCTTCTCCATCATGGTGTACTTGAACTCATGATTTTTCAAGACATAAGTCATGAATGCAATTAGAAGCTCATGATCTTCAAAATTATTTTGGGCTAACACAACCACTAAGGTATTTTCATTGGCATAACAATAGATAATGAAATATTTGCTAAAGTTAGGGCATGCCAAGATTGGATTATTTGAATATAGTCTGTTTAATGTCCTCAAATGATTTCTTCCCTTCGAGGACCAAATAAAGGTTTGCTTCCTCGCAACATGTGAGAAATACTCATAGTAAGTTCTGCAAAACCAGGGATGAATCTCCTTAGGAAATTGATCTTACCAAAGAAAGAATGGATACCTTTCTTACTTAATGGAAGAGGAATTTGTTGGATGGCCTGAACTCTCTCTAGATCAATTTTGATCCCTTCCTTTGAAACAAAGTGTCCCAACAACTTTCCTTCTGTGACACAAAACATAGAATTCTTAGGGTTTAAAGAAATTCCATGCTCTCTACACTTATGCAATATTGTTTCAAGGTGTTGGAAGTGATCTTTTCTTGCTTTAGAAAACACTATCAAGTCATCCAAATACATAAAAATGCATTTCCTTTTCAAATTTCCAAAATCCAAGTCCATAGCCCTATGGAAAGTAACACAACATTAATGAGACCAAATGGCATTCTCTTATATACAAAGGTTCCCAAGGAGTCAGAAGGCAAAAGCATCTTATGTTGATCAACAATATTCACCTCTTCTTGATTATATCCCAAGAATCTATCTAACATAGATAGCATCTCTAAGCCTATAAAGCAACTTGAAATACTTGGTCCATCATTGAGAGAGGGTAATTGCCCTTCAAAGAACCCCCGATTTAGATTTCAAGTCCACACATATCCATATCTCACCATTCTTCTTCCTGATAGGCACTATATTAACAATCCACGTTGAATGGTGGATGGGGAAGATGATCCTAGCCTTTAGAAGATTTTGTATTTCTTGGAAAATTGTATCAGCTATCTTTGGATTATATTGCCTTTGCTTTTGTTTGAAGGGTTTGATCCTAGGCTTAAGAGGAATGAAATGTTACATTTCTTTAGGCAAAAAGACTTAAGATCATCATAAGAGTAAGCTAGAACATCAACATACCTCTTCAACAGATTCACCACCTTATTTTTCTCTTCCCAAGTGTAACATTTTCCAATGTTGACCATTTTGGGATCATCAAGACTCACAATATTCACTTTCTCAGTCTCAGCAGATTTTCGGGCTCCTTAGGAAACTTTAGACTTCATATATCTATCATGTTTATCAAAAATATCCTCCAAACTCACTAGCCCTTTAGGAGTTTTATTTCCTTTCAGTTTGATGCATCCATCTTGATCCATCTCTTCTTTGACACCCTCTTCATTTGATGACACACACTCTCTAGGTAGATTGTCACTTCCTTCAAAGTATAGCTGATCAAAGTTGTCTCTGAGCTCCAAGAAAGAAAGCAAATTCTAGTCATCATTAAAAACTTGCCAATTATTTGCATTGTCAGGCACACTGGGTCTATGGATCAGCTCAATGGTGAATTTCTCCTAAGGGAAATCAGGGTGAGGAATCAACAAGGACCCAAAAATAGCTAGAGAGTCAACCCTAGTGTTCCTCTCCCTTGACACAGCTTCAATGGAAAAAGCATCAAGGAATTCAATGGAATCCTAGACCAAATTCCTATAGTGTTTCAACCTTCTGCTCTTTACCTGATAAAGGTCTCTAACTTGTTTTACAATTAGCTCGGCATCTCCATGAGAAAGAAGGTTCTTCACTCCCATCTCCTTCGCCATGCTCAACCCAAGAATAAGGGCCTCATACTCGGTAGTATTGTTGGTATTTTCAAACTAAAATTTGAAGGAGAAAGGATGAACCTTACCCCGTGAGAAATGAGCACCGTAGAGCTCCAACCACCAAGAACAACTCCCATAAAATTCCAAAGTCCACACACCATTAGGATCAAACAATACTTTCTTTGGCAGACTTGTCTCCTCTTGTGACATGATCATGTAGTTCCCATGCCCTATATCTGCATATAATATTTGTGTTTTAGGATCATCTGTCTTTACACAATATACTCGCTTGTTTCTCGTGCAATAGCTTATTCATCTTCTCATTGACAGGATCAAGGCACGTGACCAATCCATTTGAATTTCCCCTCCTACTTCCTTGCAAAAATTTCTACTTAGCAACATCCCATATGAAGCAGAATATCAACTACCAAAATGGTGGCTATGATTATTTTCTCGAAAAGCAAAGAAAAGCTACTTGTGCATCTTTAATTTTACCCAACAAAGGTAATTTCTTACTCTCCACGGAATAACAGAACCAAAGGAACATGTTAGGGTTAGACCCAAAGCATGGAATAGCTTTGTAGGCATTACATTATCTGATGATCTCGAATCTATGACACAATTACTGAGTTTTTGGCCAGCTATGAGAAGGGTCACATAAAATGATTCAATTTTATCATTAGAGGAAGTGACTACAGCCACAAGGCTTGATTGAGGTGAGGGAGAGGGAGTGGGAAAAAGGCCCTTAAAAGTATTGGATGAGACTTTGGATTTGGAATTTACAAAGTTAACCATTTTGGAAAAGGCTTTAGGATGGGTTTGATAGAACTCTGCTTCATAAATCTGAATCTTGGTCTTTTAAAGATGGTCTATAATGTCAAAAGATCCAGATGTGGATGGGGAATCACTATTAGGAGTAGGAGGATATTTTTATTTGTTAGTTTTATCATTTTTTGGGCAAGAATTCCCAAGTAAAAATAGAGGGAGGACTAGAAGAGATTACCTTTGAGTGGAAGTAATAGGAATATGAGCTCCTCTTCTTGCAATCACCGGGATGGTGATGGGATACTCCTTGGATATTTTTGCAAGTTGCACCAATTTTTCCTTTTTGTTAGTCTACTCCTAGGTCATAACAACATATGATTCACTGTTCATCTCAGCCACTACATCATCATAGTCATCTTCATCTTCCATACCCTTAGTAGTGAGGAAATGAACTCGAGAACCACTAGGCTCCTCCATTTCTTCATCATCTTCCTCTTCTTATTCATCATAGAGCCCATTTTCTTCCTCATCATCAGGCTCAAGAACCTCACAAGTAGCATTGACAGAACCTTGAGGGGTGGACCTTCAATGGCCAACTTGGTTTGAGAAGAGGGTAAGTGGTTCCTAGGTTGAAATTTCTTCCTTGGAACATCTTGATATGGAGCATGCTTGAGCCAATTGTTTCTTAATGGAAATGAGGTCATTAGCCGCCTTTGCACCAACTGATCTACATTACCTCTAGGAGAAGGAGAAGAAGAAGATGCTTTGGATTTGAAAGAATCCCTTTTCAACTTTCCAGACATGATCAAGTCATCTTCCACACTGACAGCCAATCTCTGATCAACATCCAAAGTTGCAAGATTTTCTCTCCTTAGGGCATAGCTTACTTCCAAAATTGAGCATTCAAGAAGAAACACTTCTGAATCTGATCAATAGGTCTAGTATTTAGTGGAATCTTGTTAACCAACTTGTTGAAATTGGCCACAAATTCTCTCATAGGCTCATTTGTCTCCTTCTTGATTTGAGAAATCTGAGCTAGCAAAGCATGCACATCTTTAGCAGGTTTGAAATGATGCTCAAATTGAGTTCTCATATTAGTCTAATTGATGATGGTCCCAACAGAAGATGGTAAAACCAATATGTAACATTGTCTTGCAAGGTCTCCATAAACAGCCTAACAAAGACATCCTCATGCTTAACTCCAAGGACCCCACATGCAACAATGAAGGCTGCAATGTGTTCATCAAGGTGCACTTTTCCATCACCTCTAAATTTGGGAAAATTCTTCCTGTTACCCCTAGGTAACTCATGCAATGGTTGAGGAAGAGCCAGAGGCCCAACTCTTTGTACCCAAGGTAGAGGTGGTGCCATCATTGCTTGAAGTGGAACTAAGACACCAACAAGAACTAGGGCATGAAGATTAGGGCTAAGTTGTGCTTGAGGAATGCTACTACTAGAAGCTCTGTCTTCAACAGGAGGTGTGCTTATGGAACGAGCTCTTCTATTTCTTCTTGTTAGAGGAAGTTGAAAATCTTGTTAATCCAAGAGTTGAAATTGGGGATCTTCAATTCTAAGAGCCCTTCTACCACGAGTATATCTTAGAGTCGCTAGATCGAAGAAATGATGAAAGTAGTTGTTCTTTTAGAAAGGAAATTTGTTGAAACAAATTCCCCAGTGGAGTTGCCAAAAACTCTTGAGTTTCAGATTTGCACTTGGAATGAAACCATAGTCAGGGGAAAAATAAGTCCCTCCTCTTTAATGGGAGAGGTCCCCTTATTGAAATAAGGGGCAAAACCTATGTAAAAATGCACAATATTTCATTCAATGGTGGTTTCTGATATCCTGAAATGTGTTTTAAGCCTGGAAAGTTATCAATACATGAGGATAGAAGACTTTGAAGAGAGGAGGGAGGAAGAAGAAGATAATACTTTCAGGGAAAAGAGATGGCAGAGAAAACCCTTATATGTATTGTGCAAATGAGATACAGAATAGAACCATCCACGTTTATAACAAACACAATTCACAGACTCAAAGTTCTGGAGATTGTATAAACTAGAACACAAAGTTTCCAAGCACGCAAGGATTAGATGATTCATAGATCAGAACCAGAAGGAAAGAGAAAGTAGAAGAAAAAGGAAAAACCTTTGTATTGATTTCTTCCAATTCAAAATTATAGTTCTAGAATAATCAAAATTCCAACCCATATAATGGCTTTGAAAGCTCATGATATAGCTCGCAAGAAACAATTACAACTTCCTCAAGCAAGTAAGAAATAGTTACAACTTATTCCAATCATCCACGCCTTTTTGAATTCTTGAAAATGCAAAGAAATGTTAATGGTGGAAAAACCAGTTTTTTAAATATACGATCATTACATTATTTTACCAGTTAAAACATGGGCCATTCGATTCACTTTTACAACTTCAAATTTGGGCCACCCACGTGGGAGAAATTAATTGGAGCGTGTCTCATGGATGCCTTTTGCATTTTTTTCCTTTGAAGCTGTGCTAGGCTGACACGTGGAGAGCTCCACTGGTTCCTTTATACTTTGTTGATTTGGGTCTATTTCTTTCTTGACTTATGTTGACCCCTAGACATGTGGAGGGATGGCACTCATTTGAGTTTCTATTTTAAAAATGCCCCTAAAGCTACACCGAGCCGCCGCATGTCTACTTCCGCCAAATTGGAATTTTTAATGGCCAACACTGTCTCCCCATTGACTTTAACCACGTGGTGAGTTGGCGCTATTTGGAGACTGACCCTTTGATTTCACTTCTAATATGGCGTCGTTAAGGCATGTGGCGGCTTCTGCCAACCTGCCCATACTCACCAATTTTAACTATCGGCTCTATACCTTTTGGACCTACAACACATGGAGGGATGGCGCAAGTTTGAGAACTACTCCTGAATTTGACTCTTGAAGCTGCGCCGATGAGGCACGTGTCATCATCCACTGAACCTTCCATACTTAGCCGATTTTAGCTCATTCTCGTCTTTATTTTTTACCTCGGGACACACGGAAAGCTCCGCGCTTATTTCAGACTATCCCTTGACCTTTCCCCGGAGTTGTGCCGCTTTGACACATGGAGGCTTCCGCTGAACCTTGAAATATGGCCAAACCGCATCCAATCAAATATATTCACGTATTACCCATGGATGCTGGGAAAAATTTAACGAGGAAGATACGCCTGCCATTCTCGACTATGGGAAGAAAATAAAAATAAGGAAAGGAACTTCACCATACGCCCAACTTTCAAATTGTTCTCCATGAATAGGAAAACTGCAAACAATGCCAGGCTCGATGTGATTCAATACTCCCAGGTATAGACTCAATTTTTTTGAAACTTGACTTCAAAAGAGGGGAATTTTGGGGTCGACAACAAGTGGTTGAGGATTTTCAGAGGTATGCACACAAAAGTTAGACTTTGGATAGTTAAAGGAGGTCCATCTAGTGCTTTATGTCGAGATATTGAAGGAATTGCAAGAAATGATATTTTTGGTCATATCGAGTTTCTAGAAATGCTTTTTCCAAATTTCGAGGTCATGTTTTGAGTTCTAATTATCTTGTAAAATCTATACATGGGGTCCTAAGATTTTCAACATATTTAGGTCATTGAAATAAGAGAGTTTCATAGTGGGAATGGAGTTAAATGATGTCATAACATTTATGAACAATCATTAACAAGATAAGGTGGTCTAAACCCTCCCCAAAACCCTAGTTCAGAGTGTCTGGAGAAAAATGCATGGTGTGTTCTCCAAATTATATAAAAATGATAATGTGATGATTTAGGCTTGAAGATAATTCCTCTGTGATCATTTTGGTGGTAGTTTTTTGTTCTAGTTGTTTCGGAAAGTGAGAGAAAAACATTTTTTTATGGAGATTTGTACTTTCAGGGATAAGATGGAAGCTTTAAGAAGAAAAGTGAACTGTTCTAGAATCCTTGGGAGATGTGATACATGACCATGAAAATTGATATGAAATTTATAGTTTATCTAATCCAAAATAGCAGCAATTACATTAAATAATAGAACAATGCAATAAGAGACAATGTTGCAGAGAACAAAATATAACAAAAACACTCTTATTATTATTCAATATCATGGAGCTTGTAGCAATTACATGGTGAGAGAGCTTACAATATAAAGGATATTGATATCCTTAATACAAGGATTCAACTCCAATCTTTAATCCCACAATATCCTCTCTTATCTCTCCTAGAATCACTCCCAAACCCATAAATCTTTCACACAACTCTCAAATAGCTACGTGAGTTGTTTATTCAACAAACTCACAACTAATACAATATACTATATTATTAATAATGAATTGTTTTATGAATCATATTAATAATATTACAATCTTTATTTTTCACACACAAATATGATATTAATATAAAAATAATAATATATTACTAACACACTAACTTACTAATGTAATATATGAATATTACTTTTAACTATTACAAACAATGATGTGAGCATTAATCTAAATATTATTCCTAACATCCCCCCCTTAGTGCAAACATGGATGAGTTATGTCCAAGATTTTCTCATGATACGATGGTTTTCAAAGATTACCAAAAACTCCAATAGGTTTTATAGTGGAACCGTTAACCACTATGTATGTGATTTTTTAAGAGATTCACAAACTCTCAAACTGGTTTTCTAGTAGACCACCAACCACTCCATAACATCATACATGTTTCCCCACCCTCATCTTTAGATTCAAGGAAAATACAAGAAATATCGCTTGCAGGAGCTCACTTATTACAAGGGCGAACATGAATAAATCGTCTGTTCTTATCACATCACACAATACAAATTAAACACAACATAAATACTTGCAACAAATTCATTGTGTGGCCCCTTTGCTTGGCTAGCAAGATGTCACCGATTGACCTCCTTCTCGTTTCCTCCTTCCTCCATCATTTGTTGCTTTAGTTACTCAAAAAATTTGATCATGAAGCTCAAAAATACCCCCCATAAAGTGGACGTCGCGTACAAGCGAAAATGCGTCCAATTAAAAAATTACATAAATGTATTATGCACCACTTTTTTTTTTTTTCAGATCCCTATTTTTATTTCCACGTTTCTCTTAAACTAGAAACTAGGGTTTTTGTAAAATTTTAACAATTTTTTTCCAGCTATTAACTAAACAAACCCAATAAATTTTGTAATATTTCAAATCTGATTTTTTAGATACAATCAATATATCAAACATTTGTTTTTAAAAAAAAAAAAATTCACTCAACTTACATAGAAATTTACGTATAGATACATGATGAATATGAAGCTAATGTAAAGTGAAATATTGTGTGTCTTTTTCTTATCTTTCTAGAAAAAAATGAGACATCAATCGATGTCATATGAGTAAACTACATTCTTTTTACTGTGATGTGTCTGCTGGAAATTTTCTTACGAGATTCCTTCAACCATCTTCTTCTTCTTCTTCTACACTTGCAGAAGGAAACCTGCTCTGATACTAGATGATATGAAATTGATAGTTTATCTAATCCAAAATAGTAGTAATTACATTAAATAATAGAATAATGCAATAAGAGACAATGTTGCAGAGAACAAAATATAACAAAAACACTCTTATTATTATTCAATATCATGGAGCTTGTAGTAATTACATGGTGAGAGAGCTTACAATATAAAGGATATTGATCTCCTTAATACAAGGATTCAACTCCAATATTTAATCCCACAATATCCTCTCTTATCTCTCCTAGAATCACTCCCAAACCCATAAATCTCTCACACAACTCTCAAATAGCTACGTGAGTTGTTTATTCAACAAACTCACAACTAATACAATATACTATATTATTAATAATGAGTTGTTTTATGACTCATATTAATAATATTACAATCTTTATTTTTCACACACAAATATGATATTAATATTAAAATATTAATATCTTACTAACACACTAACTTACTAATGTAATATATGAATATTACATTTAACTATTACAAATAATGATGTGATCACTAATCCAAAGATTATTCCTAACAAAAATTTTCAAGAAGTTACTTGATGGGTCATTGTATTCTCCAATCATTTAACTAACATGATCTCATGTTAGTGTCATTATAAACCATGGTTGTGTCCAAGGCTGTATGCAATGGAGCTTTATGTAACTAGTTCCCGTTGGGATTTCTATTGGGGGTGTTGTGTTGGTTACTAATCTATGGAAACCTAAGGTAAATCTATAGAATTCATCTATTATAATGAAAGGAAGTCTAAAAGGCTACACTTCTAATTGAAATTGAAATACACACACAATACTAAAACAAATGAAACTGCAACTGCACAATTGAAGCTAGAATTTAGTAAAAGTAAGATTGCATGTTAACTAGACTTTGCATAAAAGGAAACACATATTTTAGATAAAAGTGTTGGTAAAGAAAAAAAATGTAGTCAACCAAAGATTGCATGAAATATACTAAAATAAGGATTGTAGTAAGACTTATCGGAAAACCGCATATGTGAACATAAAATAACCTCCCGTCTCCTACGAGTGGGCCCTTACAGAGGAAATACAACAACTTTAGATCTTCAAAATTATGTGTACTTCTATTAATTCAAATAAGTCCATATCATATACAACATATGAAGTTGAAAGTTTTGAATCCCACAGATGATATATTACAAAGTATCTAAAAAAAAATCACTAATCATGTTCTTAGGAAGGTGTCTTAATATAGACACAAACGGTTACAATATTCACCATAATAGGCGGCACTAACATCTTCCACTAATAAATATTAACTAAAACTCATAAATTCTTATGGGAAAGTTAGGAACAAGTCCCATACTAATAGGTCGACTGGTGGAAAAATTCTTCTTCTCCCGTATCCACTCCAAACTTGGACTCAAAGAACAAACTTCCATTATTTCTCTGCACACATCATCACATTTTCCTCAAAAAGATAGTTAGTAGGAAGTTTATACGGTAATCAATTTTTATGAAAAAAGAAAGGAAAATGCATCAAACTCACTTTGATATAACTATATAAAGCATCCCCGCATTAGCAAATCATATCTAAATGGCAATTTTTGATCGTAGGAATGATATAAATAATCCAAATGATGCACTCATCATTTCCCCTACTTTACCTATTACATGTCCCAATGCAACCTATCTATGCCCTACTATGTGACCAAGCTACTGAGCCATGTCATATTCTTCAAACTGATCAACATATTGCTTCCTCATACCTTTACATCCTTGAGTATTTGAAGTGATATCGACCCAAGCATTAAATATCTTGTTTGACTGCACAACATTTTTTTGCCAAGTTGTAGTAGGACTCAAAAGAGGGGTGGATGCACTTGAAGTCCTGCCCATTCATCATTTTATTACTTACTATTTTTTTCTAATGACTGCATGCGAAAGTGCAACATTTTTTGAGTAATGGGTCCAGAGAATCGTGCTCGATTTCTTCTATTGTCCCATACCAAAGGCGAATGAATCCTGATAGTAGAGAAGAAAGAACAAGATGTGCTCGAATTCAACGTGTAATGGAAGGTAGAATGATATGATCAATAATCATGAAGAAACGATAAGAAGTTTGGAATTATTAATTTGAATTGCACCAAAATCCTTGAATGACATAAAATTAGAGTGAATTTGGTGGCGCAAAAAGGTGGGCAAGACCAGCCATCCATGAGATTTTATGATATGTGAGACGGTGCACATCCCATCATTTGAAACCCAATTGACACTTTTCCTACTTCGTAGAATGTGACGCATATGAGGTGTGCGAAAATTATGACTCATTACATCCTTATGCTTTGTGATACCGTAGCATTAGATTTGGAAAGATATCCACAATAAATATATTGACTTTGCATGATGGATGTAATTATGAAAAGTTCACGCATGGGGAATTGCTTCATAAGGAAATATCCGTAGTGAGTTAGGATGCACTTACCCATGCCAAGTTCAGTGTCTGATATCCGTAGATTCCCACATCCTGCAGTTTGAGATTAAATGTGATTAGTGGTTTCAAATAATGAAGATTTCTGCATTTATTGAAAACAAAATAATCTAACTTAAGGGAAGAAGATCGAAGCATGACCATCCTCCTTTATTGAAATTAATAGGAAACAACTACTCCAGGATCGAGGGGTGAATATCCACCTCAACATGCATATCCTCACTCAACATAATGTCCCTGGTGAAATTTTCCTTGTCAAGAGGTCATTGGTAAGTCCTGAGTCTATGTCCATTCACAAGAAGAGTCTGTTTGTCGCCATCAATTGGTAATAGCCACATAGAGCCATTATCAAACACTCTATCAATCTGATAGGGGCCCAACCAGCGTGTCCGTAACTTACCTTTAAACTATTGATATCTAGAATCAAAGAGTAAGACCCAGTCCCCTTCATGAAATGTCTTGGATTTGATATGAGCATCATGTCAGGTCTTCCACTGATATTGAAGAATTTCTATCTGTTGTTGTGCCTCCATCTCGCATTTCATCCAATTCATTTAGCTACATCACTCGTTCATGTTGTGCTTCATCCACATCAATCCCAACTTCTAGTGTTATTCTCCAGGTGTGCAATTCAAATTCAACAGGTAATAGTGGCTTCTTCCTAAATACCAATTCATAGGGGAAAAACAGAGTGGTTTTCCGTGTCGTGTTATAGGCCCAAATCTGCTTGGGAAGTTTTGGTACCCAATTATTTCTATAGACCGACCACTTTAGTCGAATATTCTCAAGTTCTTAATTGGTTACTTCCACCTACCCATTGGACTAGGGGTGTTAGGGTGACGATTTCTGGTGCTTGATTTGGTAGATTTCCAAAAAATCCTCAATCATGTTTGAAACAAATTGAGGACCTTGATCAGATACAATGGCCCTGGGTGCACCAAATCATAGCAATGTCCGATTGTACGAAAAACAACAACAACATCCTCATTGATCGCGTGATGTCAATGCTTGAACTTCAGCCCATTTAGTGACATAGTCCGTGCATACCAAGAGGTATTATTTTCTGAAAGATGGGGGATCAAAAGGTCCAACGAAATCAATTCCCCATTTCTCAAATGGTCCTAAGACCAGTTGAGGATTAAGAGACAGATTCCATTCAAAGTGTGGGCTTCCCCATTCGTTGGCATGCATCACTCTGCCATACATACTTTTTTACAAATCTGTGTGGGGAAGGCCAAAGTAACCTACTCCAAGGACTTTGTGAATTGTCCTTTTTATTGAATAATGTCACCCACCGGCTCATCATGACAAGATTGCAATATGTCATGTACTTCATCTTCTTGAATGCACCTGTGAAGAACCATATAGGGAAATTTTTTGAATAAAAGTCCATTACACCATTTATACGTTGCACTATTTTTAACCAATCTCTGTTTCTCCTTATGAGTGAAATAGGCAGGGAAACTTCCACGTTGTTAAATAATTCACAAGATCGGAGAACCACGAAGTCTCTGTTGATATAGAAAACAAATGTTCATAAGAAATTGATCCTGGATGACTTCATAATTACACTCAAACATTCAATCTTGAAAGGAAATTAAAGCAACAACGTTATATTTTCCTAGCTTATCAATAATGGTAAGATTGAATTCATGTAACAAGAGTAACCATTGAATAATCCTACCTCCAACCACTAGTTTATTCATCAAGTATCGAATGGTAGAGTGGTCAGTGTAAATAAAGATTTTATACCCAGTGATATAATGATGAAATTTATTCAATGAGTATACCACAACCAAGAATTCCTTTTCCGTAGTAGTGTAATTTCTTTTCGTAGGAGTCAGGTTCTTGCTTATAAAGTAAATGGCATACACATGATCTTATGCATCTTTTTTCCAAAGGACAACACCCATGGCTATATTAGAGGCATCAGTGTGGATATGAAAAGGTTGTCCCCAATCAGGGCCTCGTAAGACTAGGGCAGTGGTCATCTTCTCTTTGATAGAATCAAATGCCTACTGCAATGAGGGGACCACACAAAAACACAATCTTTTGTTAGCAATGAGAACAAAGGTGCAACAATTTTACTAAAATATTTTATGAACCACTGATAATACCCTACATGACCAAGGAAACTTTTGATGTCATTCGATTAGTTGGTGTAGGTAACTGAGTGATGACTGATATCTTTTTGGGGTCAACATGTATACCTTTGGCATAAAACATGGTGACCTAAGAAAATTCCCAGTCGACCATCATTAGACATTTTTCATGACTCAGAGATAATTGGTGTTTCTCACATCTGCTTAATACTTTCTCAAGGTTATTCAGGGATTCGTCAAAAGTGGATCCATGGATAGTGAAGTCGTCCATGTAAACTTCAACACAATCATTAGTGAGATCTACAAAGATGGCCAAGACTACTCTCTAAATGTAGCGGGTGCATTACAAAGTCCAAAAGGTAAGACTCGATAAGAAAATGTACCCCAAGGGCAAGTAAAGGTAGTTTTATCTTGATCAGTAGGGCAATACTAATTTGGTTATACCCACTAAACCCATCTAAGAAAGAAAAATATTTCTTACCAACAAGATTGTCCAGAACCTGGTCAATAAAAGGCAGGGGAAAATAATCTTTCTTGGTGGCTTTTTTAAGTTCCCTGTAGTCAACACATATTCACCATTTACCATTTTTCTTGGGAACTATAACTAATGGGGAGACCCACTGACTATTAGATATAGGGTAGATGAATCCTACCTTTAGCAATTTTTCTATCTCGCCTTTGACTATGTCTCTGAGTGTTGGGTTAATTCTCCGTTGTGGCTTCCTTATAGGTTTGACATCCTCAGTGTAGATATGGTGGGTACAAATGTTAGGATGAATTCCCTTCATATCAATGTAATCCCAGACAAAAGCATGGGAATGTTTCTTCAAAACTTTGAGAACCCAGCTTCTTGATTGACCTCTAAATCATTACCAATGGTCAACTCTTTTCTTATGCTAGCAGGCACCTTCTTGGTATCATTTAAAAGATCGAGCTCCACATTTATGATTAAGGAATTTAATGGGAAAACATGGGGTTGAAGTATGTGTAAAATAAGTATATTGTCAAGAGACAAAATCTTAGTCAAAGGACAATAGAAATCAGGGACTGAATATTCCAAATTATAATCATAGATTTCTTTACAAGACTCGTCAGAAGTATTACTTACCAAGGAAATAACATTGGACATGTCTAGAGAAAATGGGTTTACAAATGAGTTCGATCTTCGTAGCTAACGTTCTAATTTCCATACTCACAAATACCTCTGCATCAGCAAGTGTATGTGACTCAACAACTTCCGCCATATGGTTTTGCACTGCAATGGTGGCCAAATAAGAAGAACTCAAAGAGTTAGTATCCAAATAATCTACCCATACATGGTCACAAGCACTCACATAAGGCTGGGGGAGGGTATAATGAAATATGTTTGGATTTCTGCCCATTTAGAATGGTCATTTTTCCTGACCTACAGTCAATATATGCAGCAACAGTGGCTAACCAGGGTCACCCCAAGATAACTAGGTACCCCAATTTCCAAGATTTAGGTTTGTAAGACCATAAAATCTACAGGATACTCCCAAGATTCAATGGTGACCATTATATCCTTGATCACACCATCTAGTACAACAATGGATTGATTTGCTAGTTGAAGAACAATATTGGTAGGTTGTAGTCCTATTAAGGACAACAGATTAAACATTTCTGTTGTGATGAAATTAATGGCAGCACCAAGATCCACCAAAACATTAGATATTGACTGATTGTTTATACAAATAGTAATAACTGGACTCCTGGGATCCCCATATTTTGGTGAAATAAGGTTGCTAGCTACTAAATCAGCCAAATTTCCTTCCACCTGAATAGTTTTTGGGTATTTATTTTTCCTCCCTGGTGTTTTGATACACTCATTTCTAATGGTTTGGTTTAATTCAGGAATGTCCCTTATTTCTCACAGAAGTGGGACCTCAATGTGCACTTTTTTCAATTCTTGTACTAATCTATAGGTTGAGTGTCTTGTAACCACTCAGGGAAAGGAGCTTGATGGGTATTCTGGTTAAGTTGTTGACTATTCTAGAGTGTTTTGTATCTATGGAGAAGGTGCAGGTCCTATATTGTCCTCAGGTGTTTCTTCTTTATCAGTGTCTATAGGAATTTCCATGATAACAATAGGAGGATTCAATGTTTTTCCAGACCTCAGTCACAAATTACCAATAGTATTAACTTGCATTGTGTTACTTGGTCCTACTTCATCAATTGAAGCTATCTGCTAATTTTTAGGATTTTCTACTAGCTGGGTTGGAAGTTATGTTTGTGTTTCTTTCCCATGTTGTTAGTAGGCCTGTGAGGGGGACATTAAATCGTGTTGTGGTTTTTGGAATATCTATTGTTGATAAATGTTTTGTGGTGGTGTCCATGGCTTGTTTTGGTTAGGATTCTGTTGAGAACCCCATTGTTGGTTGTGTCATGGACTTGCTGGGGTTGGTGGTGTCTAACTTGGATGAGTGTAGGGATTCATCCAAGGTGGTGGATGTGGATAAGTCATCCAATTTGATGGTGTCCACTCAAGTTGTCCCCAAGTAGGCTGAGGGGCCTGATTGGGCCATGACATCCTCCAAGGGTTCTGAGCAGGCCGAGGTGGAAATCCAACCTGATTATTTGGTCTTTGAACAAAGTTTAACTCTACATCATCTTGAGAGACAACATTCAAGCCTCCTTTCAACTGTGGTAAGAGGGTGCAATGCTTAGTGTTGTGGTCAGCCACTTCACAGATTAAACACATGTCTGTGACATCCAAAGGACATTCTCTCAGGGGGTGTCTCTTCCTACACTTAGGGAAATATATGTCCAGAGGTTCTTTGGTAGGACTGGTTTTGGCCTTGAGTCCATCTATGGTTGATGTTAACTACAAAAAAATGTCTATTTTCATGTTAGCCATTTCCTCCAAAAGTTCAGAGGTACCCAGAGTAAGTTTGGATGTCTTTTTGTTTCTTATACCCTTTCGTGTTCTAGAGTAACTTCTGCATAGCTCAGTGATTTGTTCCAAGGTAAGTTTATGCACATCTCCTCCTCCCATGAGATGAAGGGAATCCTTAGTTTCCTTGTTAATTCATTTAAGAAAAATTGTTTTAGTAATGTCGGCATGTAACTCATAACCACTTTGTCGGTGGAGAAAGAGAAATCTATCTAGATAATCCTCTAGATTTTCATCTTCTTTTTCCGTATCTGGAAGAACTCTTCTTTTCTATCCCTTCCCCTGTAGTAGTCTTGATATTTATCCAAAAAGGTTGTCTCCATGGCTTCCCAAGAATTAATGGAGTTAGAGGTCAACCCCATGAACCATCTCATAGTAGAATCTTTGAGAGTGGAAGGAAACAGTTTGAGTTTTTGATTATCCATTCTATAGTCATATGTCTGGCATAGGAATTTGAATTCAAACAAAAATTGATCAAGGTCTTCCATATACATGCCTAGAAAGATAGGTAGGAAGGATGGTGAGATAATTTTCATGGGTGCATCCTCATCCTAATCCAAGACAATGGGGTAAGTAAAGGTCCGTCCCAGGGGGTGGTCTCCATTGTTCTGCTGGTCTCCCATTTTTGAGTGTTGGCGAGGTTACGAAGGGTTCAAAAATTATTTTAGGTGTTGTATTGGAGGAAAAATTATTCACAGTTTCTTCTACATGTAAATTATACAAAGAGATTTGTTGAACGTTGCATGTTGTAAATCTTCCATGATCGTCCTATGGCCTATGCATCAAATGTGGTTATTAAAACAAGGTCCAAGACATCTACTGGTTGCATATATGAACTCCATTAACACCCATAGCATGTGAAGTGAAAGAATGACATAGTGTGCTTATGGTCATCCCAGAAATGGAGCCAAAAATGATGGGTCATTGTATTCTCCAATCATTTAACTAACATGATCTCGTGTTAGTGTCATTATAAACCAGGGCTATGTCCAAGGCTGTATGCAATGGAGCTTTATGTAACTAGTTCTTGTTGGTATTTCTATTGGGGGTGTTGTGTTGGTTACTAATCTACGGAAACCTAAGGTAAATCTATAGAATTCATCTATTGTAATGAAAGGAAGTATAAAAGGCTACACTTCTAATTGAAATTGAAATACACACACAATACTAAAACAAATGAAACTACAACTGCACAATTGAAGCTAGAATTTAGTAAAAGTAAGATTACATGTTAACTTGACTTTTCATAAAAGGAAATGCATATGTCATATAAAAGTGTTGGTAAAGAAAACAAATGTAGTCAACCAAAGATTGCATAAAATATACCGAAACAAGGATTACAAGAAGACTTATTAGAAAACCACATATGTGAACATAAAACAACCTCCTGTCTCCTCGGTCGACTGGACCCTTTCTCTCCCTGGGGACAGAGGAATTACCAACAACTTTAGATCTTCAAAATGATGTGTACTTCTATTAATTAAAATAAGTCCATATCGTATACAACATATGAAGTTGAAAGTTCTGAATCCCATAGATGATATATTGCAAAGTATCTCCAAAAAAATCACTAATCATGTTCTTAGGAAGGTGTCTTAATATAGACAAAAACGGTTACAGTATTTTCCATAATAGGCGGCACTAACATCTTCCACTAATCAATATTAACTAAAACTCATAAATTCTTATGGGATAGTTAGGAACAAGTCCCATACTAATAGGTCGACTAGTGGAAAAAGTCTTCTGCTCCCGTATTCCAGCTCCAAACTTGGACTCAACAACAAACGTCCATTATTTCTCTGCACACATCATCACATTTTCCTCACAAAGACAATTAGTAGGAATTTTATACGGTAATCAGTTTTTATGAACAAAAGCAAGGAAAATGCATCAAACTCACTATGATATAACTATACAAAGCATCCCATGCATTAGAAAATCATATCTAAGTGGAAATTTACTAATCGTAGGAATGATATAAATGAGCCAAATGATGCACTCATCGGCATAATGGATAAATTTGAAGAAACAAGTCTCCAAAGTTGCCCTACCGATTTTGGCCTTAAGGGCTAAAAGCTAGTCATAGAGGTTTGGTTTGAGATGAGATGATTTGTATTTTGGAGTACTTGTTTTTGGTCATGAATATTTTTTTGGTAGCTTAAATGATGTTTTTGAAGCATTGGTTTTATTTGGAGAGGTGGTTTCTTTCATAAGCCCTAATTGCCTAATTAGCCCTAATAGGTCTCTCAAGAAGGCTTGTTGGAAAATGTGTGTTAGATCAGTTTTCCCCACATGAGATATGCATGTTATTACTTGAAGGTATTTTCCAAGTATCCCTTGATTTTTTCCAGGTGGTGGTTAATCTTGGAAGTGGTTTTGAAGGTGATAGAGTATTGTTCTCTCAAGATCGGTTCTTGAGTCCTTGGAGCCTGAATGAGTAGTTTTAGATATTGGTTTATTTGGATGCCTTAAGCATTGAATTGAAAATTATATTTAATTTTTAGAGATAAAAGACACCATAATATTTCAATTTATATATGGTTTTTACCTTGGTGATGTGTTTTGGTACATGAACCGGCTCAATTTTGAAGACCTTGTTTTGTGGCCTTGAAGCCAACATGAGCAAAGTGTCGTAGATAAGTCATCTTGGGGTCTTATGCCATGTTTTGAAGAGTCTAATGAGTTTCATGAGTCAAGTGACATAAATATATTCCTGTTGATGTTTCATTTGTGTTATGACAAGGTGTTTTGAGATAATAATTTTGTTTCTCTTTAGGACTGATTTTTGGTGCTTAAAGACCTTCTTGGCATTGTTTGCTTCTTGGAGTGTGTCATGGAAAATTGGGATGTTTTAGATGTTTCTAAGATAGTTGATGATTCTCGAGAGGTTGTTCCTAAGGTGTTTGGAGCTGATGGAGCCATGAAAAGTTGGAGTATGTCCTTGGAAGTGCTTGAGCATTCGTCGGAGCTAGAAGACCTTATTTTAAGCTTGTTTGAGAAATATTGACCTTGTTGGTGTTTTCTTGACCCTTTCCGACCTACTTGGGTCTCTTGTGGTGTTTCACATGTTTTTGTTATGTTTTATGTTTTGCATGACTGACCTTAATGGTATTAGACAACCCGTGATCATTATGGTGTGTGTTAAGTATAAAAGTGCATTGTGTGTAGTCATTTGCACTAGTTGTGATGATGGGGATGTGAGTGAGCCAAAGGAGGAATAATAGAAGTATAGAGGGGTACATGAAAAATATGAGAAGAGGTATGAAGGAATGAATAATATTAAAGAAAATGTGTGCAAGGGAAATATACTTAATCAACCCATGAAGAAGAAGGATTGAGCGAGTTAGGAGAGAGTGTGTTTGAAGAGGGTTTTAAGGAGAGAGGAGCTGAATTTGGATCACTATTAGTTATGGAAGCAATAATAATTAAGTGTTTATAAATTTCAGGTGTGTGAGTGAGTTCTTTATCACCTTAGGGGTAGTATCCTCGTATTGTGGGTGCTATACTAAATAGGGGTGGCTGCTCCTTGTGAATTGGGTTCTTCACTAAATGAATCTTGCTTGATGTGTAATATTCTTGTAAGTCCTTTGTTATGAGTAATATTGGCAAAGGTTTTTAGTGGGTTTTCTTCCCCTTGAGGGTTTCCCACTTCATATATGGTGTTATTGTCTTCTCTCTTGTTTCTTACATTTGTGAATGGTTGTAACACACTAAATAAGCTCACACTTGTTTATGTATGATGAATGGTTGATATGAATGATAAATGTATGTAATGGTAATTGAAGTTGAAATTTTTGTATGATTGATTCACCCCCTTCTCATTTAGCATGATTTTAACAAAGGGATTTCTTGTGGGTATGTAAGTGTATAGGATGTTTGATGCAAGCCAAAATATCACTTTTGTGACATATAGGACAAAATGTCCAGCTTGTAGTCGTATGATTGTTCTAGGAACTAAACACCGTTAGAAGGGAAAATAATGTAAAGAATTTGAGACCACAAGGGTATTTAGGATATGCATTATTACACCTTTAAAATTTTAATTGAAAAGAGAAATTTGTAACTTGCTCTTAGTTTTGAGAATGTACCATTGTGATGTCGGCCTAAGAATTTTAAGTTCCATAAAAACTACTTGTACCTTAATAAATGTTCTTATGTTCGAAAGTGGATGTGAATTGATCCGGGTGAAAAAAGTAATTGGGAAAACATAGTTCTAATTTTGGGAATCAAAAATTATGATGCATAACTATTAAGATACTTCCTATTAACAATTGAGTTATATAATTTATTGGATTTATGACAAAAATAAATAAATTAGATGGAACCATTATATGTTAAGTATTAAATGAACCAAAAGAAATGTGGTCTAGAAAAAGGAAAATGTGTGCTTTCATGTTAAGTACTCTTCAAATCATTAAATTTAAATAATGAAATATGAATATAATAAAGTTGTAACCATGAAAATGTGGTAATGTGGAAGGTGCCCATTTGTGATGTTCATATTATGGTTGGGTCATGGTTTTGTACTTGTTCATTTATAATAGTGTGGATTGATGTGTATATGACATCATCATTTTGTTTGCATGGTCTTCATGTTTGTCAAGTGTCTCACGTGATGTGGAAATTTGTGAGTAAGCACATGTGTTGTCTTGTAGCAAGTAATGAAAGTCAAATTTTTTATCCTGGTTTATTTGATCTTGTGTTTGGGTACCACTTGGGTGGGCACTACACGAAACAAAAGCAATAATGAAAAAGGAAAATACGAAATGATTTGAATGTAGGTTGAAAGGTAGGATGACAACAAACAGCTTTCGTTCAAAGAGCCTATAAAAATGGGTCCGAAAAGTCTCTATATCCTCATTATGGTGGTAATAAACAAGAAAGTTCCTGGGAGTTCTTTGTATTGGGAGTAATCTCATTTGGATTTGATTCTCTCTAGCTCAAAATTTGTAGGAAGCAAAATATCTGAAATGCAAGTCCCTAGATATCAACATTTTTAGGGGTATCCAATGATCGCATAACATTTCTTAAAGAAAGGTTCCAATCAATCCAATCTAAACTCTAGATCAAAATTTGATTAATGGACAAGATTAGATCACAAAGGAGTAAACTGAAATGGATTTAGAAGAAGAGATAATTAAAATAAGGTAAAAAAAAAAATGAGCATGTGATCTAGAAATCAAGGTCAAAATCATGCTCATAAAACAGAAATAAGTCAACATGCAAGGCGGGACAAAACTGTTGATGTATGATGGGGGTGGCTATGTAACTGCTGCCATGGTTAAAGAAACTACTACAATGGATAAGAAAACCGTCCTAGAGGTGGATGAAGTTGACACAACTACGGTGGTGGTTTTGATGTTCTTTTTTAAAATGCTAAAAATAGGGGTTAAAAGGTGAAAACCTTCTACTTGGAAGTCGTGGCAAGATAGAAGAGAAAAGTTTAAAAAATGAAAAAAATAAGGAAGTGTAAATGTAGGGAAGTGGTATGAGAATATTTGAAACATTTGTAATGTTTTTTGTGGTCCTCATTACTATTATTATCCACTTAAAATATTGTATCGTGAAAAAATGGGTGTGTACACATTTCTCACTCGGGCGTTGTCATTCCATGAGTTAGCTAGGTGTGATGCCCACGAAGTATGCATGAAAGGAAATGAGGAAAATGGAGAAATAACTATTTTAATTACCTCATGTACCTTATGGTGGATTGAAGCCATCCACAATGCCAATCCACTTGCAATTAGACAAGAAAAAGAAAGCACAACATAAAGAAAATAAAGCAAACGATTATGTAATCAAAACATAGATGATAAGACTTACCATTTTCATGGGTTTGAGAAGTACTACATGTTTCCCATGGAGTGTTACCTCCAAAAAAAAGAAAGAAACAAACTATATAAGAATAAACTATTAGCAAGAAACAAAACAAGTGTTAGGAGACACCAGTCGCTCGATGCTACCAAATTTAGCTAAATGCCCAAAAGGGGGCCAAAACACATACATACATGCCCTTATACACTATTAAAAATATTTTTTCAAATTTTGGTATTGAAAGGGACACACACACACACACACAGTACATATATATATGAAAAGATGCCTAATTTTGAAATCATTTACAAAATTTACTATTGTGATTTTCGATCTTTAGTTGAGTGACGACCATTTTTTACATAGAGAAAATATACGAAGAGGTGATAATGATGCGATATCGGGGGCACTAGTGGAAAGTGGTCATGAAACTTCTTCCATTCAGAGGATGACAACTTAGGTAGGTTCATAGGTTGGCTTGAGTGAGACTAGGCATATGAGTAGGTCATGGATTCCTCACCAATCTACATCCTAGGCTTCTCATAAGCATAGGACTAGGAATCCTTACCGCTCGTAGGAGTGTCACACTAATGACTCTAAAATAGTTATTTATTGAGACATTATGTATATGGGGGCACTAGTATGCCCCATTTTCTCGTAGTTTAATTTTTGAGCCCATAATTTTTTTCTCGGTGGATGTGTTGAATTTTTGTAAACTTTGATTCAATACACATACACATTGCACTTTTGACATGTAATGTTATGAGACTCCCATGTGCATGTCTTATATTTGTCTCTTTATACTTATGTACATGGATACTCTGTAGTGGTAGGACAAAATGAATGAATGCAATGCTAAAACATAATTGTAAACTTATGATAATGTGTGGTAATGTAGTGAGTGATGATCAAATGTGCCAAAAACTAATTCACAAGTGAAAAAAACTTGTAAACTCACATGTGTGATGAGAATAAAGTGAATGATTGAAGTAGAAAATGAAGGTAAAATACTTTGACAAATGAACACTTATGCATATAATTTTATAGAAATCAGAATTAGAAATAAGAACCTCTGAGAGAGGTGGAAGAAACATTTGGAATTTGTGATGGGTCTAGATTTAAATCTTTCAATGGCCAATCATGACAAGGTGGGTTATAGGGATGCTTTCTCTCTAATTTTCAAAACTCGGGTGTGGGATATTTTCATTATCTCATTTTATTTTCCTATTTAGAATCATTAGTGACCCCGTGCCTAGCCTCATGTAAATAAGAAGATGCATGAACTCATCTCCAAAGACTAGACACAAACAAGTATGAGTTCCACTCTTGAATGTTGACTCCATGCCACTAATAAGATGCAAGGGCTCATCACCAAAGTCTAGACACAAAGAGTAAGGTTTTCACTTTTGGATATTGACTCCATGAAACCAAGAAGTCATAAGGGCTCATCACCAAATATTGAAAAAGGTGAGTGATGTGTAGTTTTTATAATTATTTTGTTTTGACTTTTTGTCTTTTTTTGCTTCCCGCTTCATTTTTTGAGAGTAGAGGGAAACCTACCTCCCACACCTCGACCCCATACAACTAGTAGGATGTAAGGGTTCAAAGATGAGGGCCAATGAGGGTGAACGAGGTTTCTTGGGATGAGATATGCTAGTGTTTTTGTTAAGAGAGAAATGTAAAATGGTAAAAGCTATCACAAACAAGCCTCTAGAGTATCAAATGGGTCAAAATCCTCATTCCCTACCAAGGGGATGTAGGAAAAGGGGAATTGTGATAGCTAGAGAGACTATGTATGAATGATTTATTGTGAGTTGTTTGTATGGATGCAATGATAATTGAGTGATGGAGGATATATGGAAATAAAGAAATGTGCAGAGAACATGACATGTGGGTGGAGAACTTAGATCTCATCTTGAAATAGTTTTGAAAGACACACATGAACAACAAAATTAATGATATAAAATGCAAAATGACAAATACATAGGTAAATGCAAGACACATAAATATGTAAGACCTCTTGAGGTGAAAAGATTTTATTAATTCATCAAAATCCTCACCTTCAAGAGTGAAAAGGTGATATTCCTTGCTCTCAAAGTCTTTGGTGACTAGATAGGGCTCCAACTAGTATAGTATAAACTTGCGCTTATCCCTCCTTGTCAATACAAATGTGTTGACAGAGGACAAGGTTACAAACATGGATCATATATTTTTGTACATTCTTGTTATATTAGTGGACCATGTTAGTCTAACCTTTTCAATGGGTGATATGTGCCTCCTTATACTTGTCTTTTTTTAGGAGGCTTTGAAGGGAGATTTTTAGTCTTGGTAGATGAAATTACAAGAGTAAAAACTTTGGTAGGAAAGAGTAGGGTGTATGGGGTTGCCTAGGTGGGTGTGTGTATGTTGGTTATATAATCCCATAATTAGGGATACAATTATAAGGGTCAATCCCTATTACTACGCTTGATAGTCTTCTTCAAAATAGATTTTAATGTCTTATTATTAGCTTTGGCCCGATGCTTACACTGTGGATAATAGAGAGATGAAATGATGTGTGAGATGGAGAACTTGTTACACTACTTGCACACTTTTAGGTTCTTTAAATAGCTCCCATTTTATTAAATAATGACCCGAAGGAATCCAAACCAATAGATAATATAGTTCAAGTTTAATTTTTTTATGCCCGAACTTGTGATAATGATAAGAGGCATAAATTCCCCCACTTGGTGAAATATTTGGTAGTAGTAATGATGAAGTGGAGACCATCAGATGATTTAGGTATCTTCTAACTGATTAAGTCAAGGCCCCATGTGGAAAAGGTTCAAAATGTAACAATGGGTCATAGGACATGTTCCGAGAATATGTATTATAGTCAATAATTCCTAACATTTTAAACACTTCCTTACATATTTAACCATATCATGCCAAAGGGTGCGAAAAAGGTAACCCATCCTATGGATTTTATTGGTGGTTTCATGGTTTCTAACGTGGCCACTACAAAGCTCATCATTACATTGGAACAAAAAACATTTGGATTCTTCATCTATGTATCGAAGGAGAATCTCTTATAAAATATCAAATCTTGAATGATGTATTTAATAGATAGGAGATGAAGGTGTCACATCTTTTGTGAGTTAGTGTCTTATGGGTAGGCGCGTTTAGTGAGGTAGTTGATGACGTCAATGTACACAAATGAAAAGGGAATAATGGGTGTGTCAATGTAATAAGATAGTTCATTAGAAAATTCAATATCAATAAGATATCCCACCTCTAATGGGGAATATAATAGAGAATCAACCAATTTTTTTCCTTTTATTGATTTCCGGTTAACATAGGTTAGCTCAAACTCACCGAGGAGGTGACTAGTCAAGAAACCTTCTTAGAGAGAGTTATTTGGGTGGAAAATGTGAAGCCCTGGCAGTATGATGATTATCATGGTCTTGTGATTCAATATATAATGTCGTAAGTGTTTAGTTGTGAATACTATTGTGAGGCATTCTTTCATAGATTGAGAGTAGTGAGTCTCATAATCCAAGATGATAGAATTGATAAAGTACACATCTCACTCTCTTCCATCATCATCCTCTTGGGCAAACATGTAAGTGAAAGAGACATCCATTGCACATATATACAAGATGAGTGGTATATCGAGAATTTTTCCATAAGTGTGGGAGGAGGAAAGGAGAAAGCATTTGATGACCTCAAAATTCTGTTGGAAATATTAGATCCATGTGATACCATTATCATTCTTAAGAAGGTTATTAATAGGATGGAAAAATACATATGATAAGGTACAAACCTATGTATAACATCTAGTTTTCCTTATAATGACCTCGATTTTAGACTCACTAGTTGGTGGGACCATCTTGAGGATTGTGCAAACCTTTATGGGATTGATATATCTCTCCACTATGATGAAGCTAAGGAACTATTGGATCCATGCGATACCATTATCCTTCTTAAGAAGGTTATTAATAGGATGGAAAAAATACATATGATAAGGTACAAACCTATGTATAACATCTAGTTTTCCTTAAAATGACCTGATTTTAGACTCACTAGTTGGTGGGACCATCTTGAGGATTGTGCAAACCTTTATGGGATTGATATATCTCTCCACTATGATGAAGCTAAGGAAATTTGTGCCCATGAATTCAAAAGAACACTTTTTGGGTTTTAAGTGACACCAAATTAATGAGGCGTGTTACGATGATGAGTAGAACATCAAGATGGTCTTTCCTTTTCTTGGCCTTGCTAGCATATTTTTATCATAGGTTTCAATGATTTTTGAATGAGGTCATGAAAGATGTGTGTAATTTATCATTGGTAAGTTATCTCACCGATATTTTGAAGGAAAAATGACATGAAAACATAACAAAATTTCCTTAGGGGGTGAAGGAAGTATTGGTTTGATATGATTTAGAAATGTAAATTTGGCTATGGCTTGAAAATCCATCCACGAGTGAAAATATATCATACACGAAATATTTTTCTACAATGACATTGATGGAAGGAAATAGAAAATAATCTTTAGGACACACCTTTTTGATGTCTTCAAAGTTGATACAAATCTTGAACTTGTCATTATGTTTGAGAATGGGGATGATGTTGGATAACTAATCTGTGTAAATTGACGGGCCAAATGAAACCAACTATTCTATCACCATGAAAACTATCTTGGGTTTCATATACCTAAAATTTTGTTTAACTAGCTTTGCATCGGGCTTAGTTACTAGGTTATGAATAATAAAATCCATTTAAAATTTTCTCATGTAGAAATAAAATGTCTTCAAGATATTGGTAAGGAGTTTCTTGTGGTTCTCTAGCTCTTGCAGGGGGAGGGATGATCGAAGCTTCAATATTATAGAATTTTCCTCCATTTAGATATTTATGTCAATGATATTCTTAATGAGTGAGGCCTTCACCTCTTTGAATTATTGTAGGGTGGGAGGAATATCTAAGGCATCATCCTCGAATTCACACACTTTGATTTCTTATGTGGTATATAATTAATCTTCCACCTTGTAGTAAGAGTTGTAGTACTCAACTCGAGAGATGAAGAGGAATGTAGTGTCATGGAAAATCCCATTTAATGATGCAAAGGAGAAATATTTTCCTAGTCTTAGATGAACTCCAAGATTTCTTCATCACTTATGGCCATGCTAAGGTTGATCGGCCTAAGATCATCTATCTTGACTATTTCATTCTCACCATTAGTCCATTTATTATTAAGGGGATCGTCCCTCATAGATACCACGAATTCAACATTTGGAAAACCATGGAATGGGAAATAACATAAACATGAGGTAGTGATGAAATCAACAAGATGGTTTTGATCCCTAGGAATGGATTCTATTGATACATAGTCAAATTCCTTAACTAATCGTTATGTAGCATTTCAATATAGATGTCAAAGTCCTTAACTAAATTTTGTGTAACACGAAAAAATGTAGATATTTTGTATGCCTATCCTCTAAGACATGAGTAAGATTGTTAATAAATCCTCATACTCATCTACATTATTGATACATTAAAAAATTAGGAGGAAATCAAAGGGTATAATCCTTCCACTAAGGGAGTTCGAATCACACTTTCCCCAACACCAAGAGACCACGTTTTCTTGTCATAGTAAAGGGTCCACAAGTCATTTCTAAGGAGAGGATCGAGAACAAGTATGGAGGAATATGACTAGATGTCAAAAATATCAACCATAGCTATATCAATTTTTGTGGTTACAATCAATTGGTTTTAACCACCCTTTAAGACATGCAAATAGTACATAGCTGACCCTTTCGGTTCAAGGAAGGATGAGATATTTATCCTTTTCAAGGATGTCTATAATTTTTGTAATTGTCTTTAAAGATATGTTCTCGATCTTAGGTTGAGGGTTTTAAACTGATGGATTTTCCTTTTTGGATTCATTACTATTTTCAACAATTTTTTGTCATAAGGAGGTCTTGATAAGATGAGAGGAAGAATTCTACACAAGATCAATACTCATAACAAGGTTTTTTCATTTGTTAATGGAAAGAAATTTTCACACATCATTTGTAAACAACTTATGGTGTACATGAGTCCTTGATTGTTTTTTGAGGTTTGTTTAAACAATGTCAAAGGTGGTTGGATCTCCCTTGGCTATAAAGACACTCCCTAAATGTAGGAGCAATGCCTCCTAAAAGAGAGTGAAGGGATGGACTTTGTTAGGTAGATCCAAGGTCAACCTAAAATCATGTTGTATATTGTGTTCCCATCGATAATTATAATTTGGTGAGGATTTTCCTATGACCTAAATTTACTAGGAGGATGTTTGTGCTTGTAAACACCCTAAAATATCATATTAGGCATTACGAACCATCGAAATCATCCTGTAATTACTTTACAATACATTTCAACCAATTTTGACCACTTTTGATATATTATGCTATTTTATGACCTTTAATGACATTTTACGACATTGTCCCGCAATTACCCTAATCATTCCTATTACTCACACATAGTATTGAACTATTAAATATTCGTTATATGAATCCTATTAGATTCATATCCCATTATTAGGATTAATTAATTAACCCTATCACTCTTATTATTCATCCCCTATCACATTAGCTAATTTAAATATCAACTTAATTAAATAAATCCTACATATATCCATTTCCACCTCACCTCTTATCCACTTTCACTTCACTAATTAACATCTCAAGTTAACTATAATGGTACGGACATAGATTTCCACAAACAAAAATGATATTTTGTTCACCACCCACACATGGATATTACATCGCTATTACATAACCATTACAATAGAAATACAACTTCCTAAATATTAGGAAGTAATAAAAAAATGACCCATAAATAAATGTTACAGGGTATAACAAAAACATTATTGTTATAAAACAATAATGTAACAACTTAACAAATAGTTTACTTTTACCAACTTACTATTTATAGCTCGGTAAAAACCCATGTAAATAATAAATTCCTAACATTCCCCACCTTAGTGTTTACATGGTAGAAAAAACATTGACACTTCCTCTCGCATCTTACTTTCCTCTCGCTCGCTCATGATCTTGGCACACATATCGAAATGAAGTTAATAAAGTAACACATCAAATTATTATCAACCAAGCAACGCATGAACTTATCCGATCGAATTAGTGTGGGAAATTCATACAGGAACCATCTCGCTTATCAATAAATCACTTTGCAGGAATAAATCTAACCTTTCTAGTGTGGGAACTTCAACATGAACCATCATCTGTACAACCTTCAATGGTTTTTAAGGCTTACTAAAAACTTAGGTATGAACAGAACACATATGATTATTCAACCTCTTCAAGAAACGTGATGCTTCTTTTCACCGTGTTATCTACTCTTCACTATGTTATTACATTAGGGATTATATAGAAATAACCAAATACACATGTTAACAAGAATGAACATCTTATCTTATTTCTCAATCCACATAGATAATCTTAAAAACTTAAATCCACACCACAAAAACTGAAAACAAATCACCATACCAGAGTGCGGCCCCATCGTTGGTGACTGATAAGAGGTCGTTGATTGTCCTCCAACCTCCGATGCCTCCATCCTCCAATGTCATGTTGTTAGCTCAGCTTGATTTGGATATGAAGCTCAATAGTTTCCACATTGGGTTTATTTGTATAACTTCCCCCTGCAATGTGAAACAATTTATTTCTTGGATGTCGGGTAAAACCAAAAATGCATCCGTAAGGTAATTTTTTTCTTAACTTTTGACTTTTCTGACAATGACTCTAACATGGAAAATATTCAACAAGACAAATAATTTTAACAAAATGACATAATTTTATGAAATTTGATCAAACTTGACTTTAGAGTCCAACAATACATATGACCATTATTTGACAACAATTTACTCTCTTTTAAGTCTTTACATTGACAATTACATGGACACGGAAAATTTAAAAATGTGACTTGTTAACACCTAGACAATACTAAATGACTTAAAATGACGAATAAGATATTTTACATTTGAGAATGTTGAGTGCTTTAGAAAAGGAGGCGAATTAGAAATGTTCAACCAGATTTTGAAAGAATTTTCGAATGATAATGGACGGAAAATTCTTCAAGATTTTTATGGATTTGGTTTAATTCAAAAATCCCTTGGTAGAGGTGGATTGGGGACTACGTGGGCTGATGCGAGTTAGATAAAAAAGTCCGAAGGTGCAAACACAAAGAAAAGACAAGAGGGCACATGAATCGATCACCAAAAAGGGAGATCACATGTTTTCTAGGATCTCGATGGATACCTAAACTCAAGAGTTCCAGATTCAATCATCATCAAAACCATCAACATGCATGTGGGATCCCTTATTGGTAGGTTTCTTGGTGCCTCGCCCCAACAAAGACATAATCAGTGCTTTGGGCCCAACAAAAATGGGCTCCAAAAGGCCAAATGGAGATCTCATTGATGACCAGGGGTTTCTTTCTGATAAATTTTTCCTTAAAAGAGGATTGGTCAAAGGTTTATTTAGGAGGACCTTGGCTCCTTGGAAATATAAGGCTTTATCTCAAAGATGGTCTCCTAGATTTAATATTGAAACAAAAACATGAAAGATATGCCAATATGGGCTAGATTACCTAAGCTACCCCTCGAATACTGGAATGAGGAAGTCCTTACCACCATAGAAAAATAAATAGGTACGCTCATTGGTTTTGATGGGGCCACCAAGGCTGGATATAGGCTCAATGTAACCAAATTCACATAACCGTGAGTGAAAACTAGAAGCTCCCTAGTTTTATAAACTTATATTCTTCTCGTAGGAGTTAGAAAGAAAATGGTTGAATTTGAAGAATTCATAATTAAATTCAAGGATTGTTCTAATCTTGGGCACAAATCATGCACAAATTATAAAGGGGTGGAGCATAAGTAGTCAAGCAAAAGGGAAGCAATAAAGACAATACCATAAAAAATGGTGAGAACAAGAGGGGAGGCAAAGAGGCATCTGCATAAAAATGACTTATATGGTAGATAAAAGCTCCCCTTAAAGATATGACCAATCATGGACACATGGTGACACTAGTAAAATCAATCACCATAAATAAAAAGGTGGAAAATCTATCTCTTATGTGGAGTACAATACAGATCGATGATCAAGCCCATCATAGGAATATCAATGATTCAAAAAGACTTCAAATGCCTCAGCTAGATCTAGTGAGCTTTAATCCTCTGTAAATAAGAAGAGGTTTTAATACCTCTAGGCACTAATGAAGAAACCAACAAAACCTCTGAAAAATGATAGATTTCAAATCAAACAGAGGTTATAGTTGGCCTAAGAAGGAGAAATAGCTCAGGACGGAGAAGAAAACAAGGAACAATAGAGGAATGAACTTCTACCTACACTCCATGAAAAGAAAAATGAGGAATGTCTCCCCTTGCAAGTGGAGGATAACAATGAAAAGGAAGATAATACAAATGTCATGCAAGACAAGGAGAATGTTGACCTCAACAAAGAAATAAGTTCCCCTAAACCTCTTTTTACTACTCCCAGTATTGCTACTAACAAAGGAAAGGAAAAAGAGGATCCATGTGTTTGTCCCTCAAGAGTCAAGACTCGAGATCAATTGTAGATGTGGGAGCTAAAAACAAAAAGGAAGAACCATTTTGGGAGAACAAAGGAAAAGAACAATAGAAAAATATGTGGCTCAAGGAACCCAACTTAACCTTGGACACAATTCCAAGGAAATATCTCTTCAAAAAGAAATGAAAGCTATATCTTGGAATGTGAGAGTATTGAATGGAAATAAAATCAAATAACTTTAAAAATTTGAGGAAAACCAACATGCCTTAATTGTTACTTATTTAAGAAAATTAGCTTCAACATGCTTCAATGAAGAAGGTTCAATTTTTTTTTTTGGAAATTGTCTCATTACCATGTAGTTAGATCTCGATGGGGCTTTGAGAGGGTTAACAAATTTTTGGGACAACAAACATCTGATTGGAAAGGTCATATACGAGTCCAAGAGCCATTTGGTGATCCTCTTCTTATTGGTAAGTACTCTTGATGATCTCTGGATTTTTTCAAATATCTATGCTCCTAACTGTATCAATAGAAGGAAAAATATTTGGGCTGAACTCAAAGCATTTAGAAGTACTTGTCATGAGTAAAAATGCTTGATTATAGGAGATTTCAATACATATCTTACTCCTCATGAAAATAAAGGTGGAAGATAGGACTACAACAATAGTATGGATGATTTTTCCAATCTCCTTATTGACATAAACCTTATGGATATTGAACCGGAGGGAGAGAAGCTCACATGGAGCAATAAATGCATGAGATCTGATCTGTTTTGGGTTAAACTAGATAGAGCCCTCATTACTGCTAACTGGATACTCTCTCAGAACTTCAGACTTACCACTCTCCCTAAAATAGGATCACATCATAATCCTATTTTTCTTCACTTCCTAGAGAAAGAAAAAGATGGCCGCTACCCTTTTCACTTTGAAAAGATGTGGATGGATCATTATGATCTCTTCAAAAGGATAAAATAATGGTGGTATATTCACGTTTTTGGATTTTCTATGTATGTGATGGTTAAAAACTCAAGAATGTTAAGAAGCAAATAAAAGTTTGGAATAAATGTTTTTGGAAACATCTTCTAGAGAAAAATAAAAATTCGGGAGGATCTGGCTAATTTAGAAAAAAAGATCATGGACGAAGGAATGGACATAAATGATTACTACTTGGAAAAAAATCATGTTAGCTGAGTATCACACTATCACATCCCAAGAGGAGACCTTATGGAGATGAAATTTCAAAGCATTGTGGCTCAAAGATGGGGACCAAAATACCAAGTACTTTCACTTGACCATGATTCACCACAAGAGTCATAATAGAATCAATGAAATCACTATCATAGATGGAGACTCTAGCAATGATCCTGTTGTCATTATGAAGGAAGTGGTGAAGTTTTATAAAATGATTCTTAATAGGAAAAAACCAAGAAGGTGACATAAACTCAATGAAATTAATCAATAATATTCCTCCATGGTGATTGATTCAACATTCTTCAGAATCTTTTTGCAAAAGCCACTATGGAGGAGCTTTCAAGGAGGGAGATAAATCTCTTAGACCTGATGGATTTCTAGCTAGCTTCTATAAAAATATTGGGAAATCTGCAAATATGACCTCCTCAAAGCGGTAAATGAATTCTTTAGAACTGGCAAAGTTGCTTAAAGAAATAAATTCCACATTCATAGTTCTTGTTCCAAAAAAAAGGAGATACTAATTTTAAAGACTTCAGACCAATAAGTTTAGTTGATGTTCTTTATAAATTCTTCACCAAAATTATCTCCACTAGACTTCAGTTCCTTCTCCCAAAACCTATCTCACAGCAGCAGGGAGGATTTATTCAAGGTAGAGTTATACAAGACATGATCATTTTCATGCATGAAGCAATCCACTCTACAGAGAATGAAAAGAAAGAGGGAATGATTGTAAATATGGATATGGACAAGGCATTCGATAGAGTCTCATGGGGATTTCTTGAAAATGTTCTTGAAAAATTTGACTTTACAAATAAGTTCAAAAAATCATCTACGATGCATTTCCTCTCCTATGTTTTCGATGCTTGTTAATGAATATCCTATGATATTTTTAAGAGTAGTAGAGGATATAGGAAAGGAGATCTAATGTCTCCTATTCTCTTAATTTTGATGGATGAAATTATGAGCAGAGAGTGAGAAAACCATTGAAATAAGAGAGATTAAAGGTTTCAATCCTTCATCATCACAACTTAAAGTTTCTAATCAGCATTTTGTAGATGACACAATCTTTATTCTCATGGATTTGATGGTGGAAGACAAAAGGCTGAAAGAAATTCTCCTGGATTATGAAGAAGTGTTGGGGCAAGTGATTAATTTTGATAAGATTTCTCTATACTTCCTCAAAACACCCGAAACCGAGACATAAAAAGATCTATGATATCCTTGGTTGCAACATCAATTCATTGCCAGCTACATATCTGGGTATGCCTCTCTTTCATGGTAAAATCCCGAATGAGGTTTGGAATAATATTATTGATAGATTTCATAAAATGTTAGCATCTTGGAAGGGAGTTGTTCTCTCTCAAGATGGAAAATGCATTCTTATTAATAACACTTTCCAGAATCTTCCTATTTACATCATTTACTTTTTAAACTCCCTTCATAAGAATGCTGAAATAGGGATATTCCATAAGATGTTTTCTTTATAAGATGGAAAACCCCACTCTAAAGAAAACATTTACACAAAATTTCAGGATTTAAAAGTGAAAAACTCCCTTCATAAGATGGAAAATATATCAAAATAGGGATCGACTCATGTATCAGAAGTCCTAGATATGCTTCCCCTATTACAAAAATCTTACAGACCCATCCCCTTAGACATGATAACATTCCTATAATCCTCTAATGAGAACCCCAGCTCCTAGAACCTCCTAATATTTTCTGCAGAGCTTCACTTTCCATCCTCTCTATGATGGTCCTGATGCTTCTCTCTTCTCCTTCTACCCGAGCATCTTCATATATAGGTTTAGCACCCACCGCCATGCCTTCCTTTAGGAGCAGATCACTTGCCAAGTGTCTATGTGGTCCTCCAATGGAGCATGCTTATTCTGATCCGAGCTCTCTACTCTTTGCAATGATGTCTTTTGGGAACCTTCCATGTGTGGAATATTCTTTCCTTGCCCACCAAGTTTCCAAGATGACACCTTATCCTCTTAGCACACCTATTCAAGTCATGTTTGTCATCTCGTGCATCCAAAATGCCAAATGTGGCTAAGTTATTAGACCTTGTTGTTCTACCTTGCACGCGTGCGTGCGTTGGTTTCTCCTAAACCCTTCTTAAACCCTTTTCCTGTGCACTTTTCCCCCTGTCTCCGCCCTTTTTTTCCTAGTCCCCCATGCACACGCTTCCTTTGGCACTTAGCCAATATTTTGAGGCCCAAAATCACCCCACACTAAGCTTTTTCTCCATCCTCGAAACATCATCTCTTTAAAAAATAAAGAATGGCGGGACTTGGATAGTCTTAATAAAGAATGAATGAATGAAAGAATGGAGAAGGGAAGAATGAAGAATTTTTCTACTACTTTGTAAAAGGAGTGGGAATTCCTTCCTCATTGTCACCTCAATCTTATCCTAGGCATCAACCTCACCCTGTACCTACTGGATTAGGTCACCCATGAGAGCACTCACCTCTTCAAAGCTTAGTTCATCACTCTTAACATTCAGAGATATCAAAATTCCTTCTAGCTTCTTGCTAAGGTCATCAAGCACATCCATTCTTCGTGTGACTTGGGGGTACAGTTCCTTGAGCTGATTTTTGTCTCGAACCTCGTAAGGTTTTGATTTCCTCCATTTTATTTTCAACTTCGGCTAGGATTTTGTCCTGCTCTACCCTGTTTCCCTTATTCTTCTCATGGAACTCCTTCAAATCCACCTCATGTCTAGCAACTATTATACTTGTTAATCTATCCCTATCAGCACAATTATCATATATGGCCTCAGCCATGCATGCGAGGGTCTCAGCAGTATAGTGGTGAGGAGTTTGGAATATCAAGCGACTATTTCCCTAATCTTCTATTTCTCTTCCTCATTTTGACGCACCAACACTTCTTCCGTTGAGTCCAAAGTGAGTGGCCACTTCTCCATGGTAAGGATACGTGTTAAGTATTCCAATCATTACAAGGTTAACTTGTATTTTTTCTCAAAGCGGTACTATATCCGGGTGTTTTAAGATGATGGTGTCTCGAGATCATCTCAATCTTTTTATACACCGACACACTTTCACCGTTTCCTTATTTAGTTCGTGCCTTAATTATGCACCGAGCAAATCTTCCTACTTCAAATCCTTTCTCTTTTCAATGAGTTCCTCCTTCTTCTCTAGTTATTCCTCTAGGAACTTTACCTTATCATTCTCTCCAAAAACATCGCCTCAACCTCAATCGATGCCTTGTTGAGGGCGTTGCAGACTTTCTCATCTAATAACTCTTGAGTATTTACTATTGGGTTCACTCCTTTGTTCTCTGGTACCTTCATCAGTGCTCCATGACTAACCTCAAACTTGGTCTCATCAACATGGTACTCAAAATCCCAAGATAGTATCTTCCTCATTCACGGGTATGCACCTTCTTCTTCGAAGGAAGACCATGCAAGGAGTTGGTTTGTAGGCACGATACTTTGGAAATGTGCACATAATACCTTACTTGGGTTGTTGATGTAAGTCATCCCCTTCTCCTACACCGCTACCACGCTCTTCCCTCCTGTGCGCACTGCCTTCAAAAAGCTTATTGATAAGCTAGGATCTCTGCCCATTCTCCCATACTCTTTATCTATGCTTTCCTCCTCTATCTCCTTGAGTATCTCATCAGCGCTTTGCTCCACTTCTTGCTCCACTAACTCCTTTATTATGCCCACTACTTCTCTTCTGTGGACTCTTCTATTTACTCCTTGGTGAGGCTTGGGGTCCTTTGATCCTTTATATTCACTTCTTCACTCTCCCCTTTGCCTTGAGTGCCTCCCTCTTCTCCATCCTTTTCTTCATTTCCTTCATCTTTGGAGTCATGCACATCATATACCAGATGGTCTTGAGCTTCTTCATGCTTGTCATAATCCCTCTCACCTCTGTAGGCCTCTAGGCTCTCCATTTCTTCTGATTCTATCAACCTTCTACCTCTTCCTAACTGGTGATTCCAATATAGGAGACTCTTCCCTTTCTTCTTCTTCTGCAGGTGACTCCTTCCTTGGTGACTCTTCTTGTGTAGGAGGATATTCTTGGGTGCCTCCTCTTTAGGTGTCTTTTCTTTTTCCCTAATGGGGGACTTCTTCCTCCGTGCATATGTGCTTGGCTTGGCGCTTTGACTGCAGCGCGCCCAAAATTATGTTTTTTCTCGCACACTTGGTGCTTTCTTCTCTGCGCCTCTTCCCTCTCCCTCTTTCTTACTGCATCCTTCTTTCTTTCAAATGGGGTCTTTTGGGATGGATACGTCACTCTCCAAGTAGGTTCCCTTCTCATACTTTGGCCTGATTCACAAGTATACCCTTGCCACAGTCCTTCCAACAATTGGCAACGTCATCGGTTTTTCATGCACACCTCATGGGAGACATACTTCTCCACATAAGTGCCTTCTTGGGGTATACTAGCTTCCTTTGTAGCTCATGGTGGTCTTGGTCCACCTCGTTGAGGTCAAACCTTAGTATTTTTGCTTCTTTAAAGTGATTGACCCCTACTTGAAAGTATTGCATGGTGAAAGAGAAAGGTATTTTGCACCATGGAATCTTGGTCCCATCTGTCAATGTGAATCTACCAATGCAGAAATATTGGTAGATAGTGAACTCAACTTCTCCTTGTACTAGCACTGGAAATTATTCAGGTATCCTCCATCCATCTCCAAATGCATTGTGCATCCTCTTGTACCATTTCTCCAGGCATGCCTTGTGGGTAGCCGTCATGGTGTCACAAGTGTATTTTTCAAATCTCTTTGCGGGGAAGGGTCTTCATCTGGATACTCCCATACAAACTTCTCTAGCCAATTAGACACTCCAATCTCTATGAAAATGATTGTGAGGAGGACATTCCCAAACATGATCTTCTCTCCTTCATGCACATTAATGATGATTTCTTCTGCAATGAAGGCATACATGTTATAGATAGTTCCTTCCACAATCTTTCGACACACATTGAACCAAGCCTTTTTATCTAATTTCACCTCTCTTGCCCATTCATCTTGGATACCAAGCACACAACCATACTCATCATTGAGTCGGAGATATCTCAAGTATTGAAGTAATGAGATCCCTTCTTATAGTAATAATCCCAAACCGTATCCTTAATGAATTCCTTATTCTTCGATCATCATCCAACGGCTCCCCTTCATAGACAAGGCCAATAAACTTAGAGATGAGTTAGGGCGTTATGCAAATTCTATAGCTTGTAAAGTAGAAGTTTTCCTTGTGAACACACGACATTAACCATTGGTATAGATACTCGGGATTTCCAAAATAGGGAAACTCATACGATTGTAGCTTTCCGGCCTTCTCCAATTTTACCTTCACCTCATCACTGTAGTTTGAAATCCCTTATGGTGTCCTCTTATCCATTGGATGAACCAGTTATAATGCCATTTCCTTCTTTGTGGTGCTTGTGTGGTGGTTATAGTCACTCAAAGCCATGTTCTTCACGTGGGATACCCATTCTTTTCAAGCAACACTCCATCTGGGTATTGCATCTCTGCATACCACTCTTTGTTGAAACTGGTGGCGATATTTTGTTTCCCCTTTCCCTTTCCCTTCTTTGGTGAGATGGTTTCCTTCTTTGGTGCCATTTTCTTTGTTGGGTTAAAAATAAACTCTTCCTTTCTCTTCTCAAATTTGTGGCTTTCCTTCAGAAAGAATCCCTTTTCCCTGTGCCCTAGCTACAGAACCCTAACCTAAAAAATTCTTCCACAAGATGGCGTGCCCTTTTGAACTTTTATTCCCTATGCCCATGTACTCCTTCCACTCTGGTTCACAAATCACACTAGTCACGCACTTAGATTTTTATAATTCCTCCTTCACACAAATATTTCTTCACGGATGCCCTAGTTTGCAAGAGCTCTTCAATATCATAATAGCAAGGTAAACAATAGTGTGCCTGACCTTCTACTTATAGCTTTTTCTTATCTCCCGTGATAAATGCTATGCCACCTACCAACATAATTAGAATTAAATGCATATTTTTCTACTAAAGGCAATCATAAGAACTCTTGCTCATGTGCCCAATCCTGCACAAAAAATCCTTACGACCAAAGACTCTTACGTGTGTGGTTGCAGCACCAAAGGCACTTCTTCTTCTCTTGACCTGATTTTTCCCTCATCTACCTCATGTTGTTCATGTGCTTCTCATCCCATGTACGCAGTCTTTGTAAAGCTATCCCGACACCAAAATACCTCATGCCCACCTTTTCCATGTGCGCTCTCTTACCTTACGCATCCTTCAATCTGGGCCATAGAAACACAACTTCCACTACCATATTTTATCTTTTATTTCACTTCACATTACTCCCGACACTAAAATTTCTCATGTCCACCTTTTCAATGTGTTCTCTCCTACCTTACACATCCTTCAATCCATTCCATCGAAACACAACTTCCACTACCATATTTTATTTCACTTTGCACTACTCCATGTTACATAAAAATAGATACACGATCCTCTGCGCATACACAACCTTTCAAAAGTAATAAGTGGTTACCGACACACAAAGCATGAAAAACAACACAAATAGGAGAACAAACAATGAGAAAGGGAAACACAAGGAAAAGAAATGCATAAAAGGAAATCCTAGGATAAATGGTAACACTGCCTTATTTACAAACACAAGGAATACTTATTTATAGTATGGCTTCAGCCTACTCCCATTAAAATGGCCTGTAACCATATTCCATCAAGTGCTTGTAACTGAGAAGCACTTGAATCAAGGATATATGAGATGATATATAACCCTAACCAATGGACTTTCAGTTTCCCAGGATGGTGTAGAAACTTGGAATCATATAACAAAACCATCTACCCAACCTTGAATTTTTATTTTTAATATGATGATCATGCCATGCTTTTATCGTGCCTTTTTAGTCTTCTGACTCCATCTAGGAAGTGATCCCTTTTCATCTAGCTACATTAACTTCTCCATGCGCTCTTGAAATTATTTTTCATCAGCTAACCCTCCTATGTGTGCAATACGTAGTGATGGTAACATGAATTGAACTAAAAAAACAACCTCCGTGCCAAAAACCAATTAAAATGGTGTGGCTCTATTCAACCTTTTGTAGGTTGTCCTATATGCCCATAGAATGGCTGATACCTTTTCATCCCAATCTTGTCTCCCCACATCACAATTTTTTGTTAGCGTGGCTTAGAATTTTGTTAAATACCTCAACAGTTCCATTAGCTTAAGGGTGGTACAGAGTAGTCTTATGATGGGCCACCATAAACTTGGACAAAAATCCTGATTGTCTCATTCAAAAAATGTGTACCCTTGTCACTAGTCAAGCTTAAAGGACATCCATACCTACTGATTATGTTCTCCCATATGAATCTATAAGTTGTCACTATTATACAGTCACTTGTAGGAACTCTTTGATGGCGAATCATAGCACCCCTGAATGTCTACAACATGATGAGTTGAGACTCTCAGTGCGATTGCATAACATGGAGCTTTTCCCAAGTGTGGGACCTTGTGAAATCGGAAAAGCTCTCCGGATGAAGGCCGGTTCCTATTCCTCTATTTAGATGCACACATAAAAATGCAGAGGGTTTACTAAAAACCTAATCTAACTTGCCAAGGAGACAGGGTAAGAAGATGCATAAAATAAAACCTAAACTACAAAGGTGATGCACCGAGGAATGAAGAACACCTGTCTTGCCAATAAACACAAACCATAAAAAACGCAATGCAAGATCATGCACAGATAACCAGATTCACAGTGAAAGATCAGGAGGATGCAAATGAACATAGAGAGGGTTGAGAATCATCCACAGACATGCATTAATTTTCTCCAAAGATTGATACAACACACTGCAAAATGCCAAGAGGCAAAGTTGCATTACAGTTTCAAATGGGAGGTTTGAACTCCACAAGTTCACCTGCCAAAGAGAAGAAGGGAGGGGCAAAACAAGAATGTCCAACCTTTAGAAAGAAGCCCCTCCTTAAAATTTATAGGAAGAATGAGAGAGGGAAGAGAGAGGAAATCCAAATCTACCCCAACCACCTCCAAGTTGCATTTAATTCATCTCATTATGGTGGTAGGTGAGGACCCTAGCAAACCCAAAAAGTGGTGAACTGTATTTTGCATTTTTAAGAACTTGTTCCCACCCAATTAAATATATCTAGTCGTAGTTAGACAGAGGACCTCGTAAGATTTCCAAAAAGTCCAACCTTGCATGAATCCGAGCTCCCTGTCAAAAGTTATGGCCATCTGAATATCTGCGCCAGGGTCTGCTTCCTGTCAGCGCTCAAAATGTTGCGCCTCCTAAAGGTGCGCCTTGGCACATCCATCCTTATGTCGACATACCCTTATGTGTGCCAAGGTGCACATTTTTCCATGTCGACACTCTGTTCATGCGCCCTTGACCTGCGCCTTGGCGCATATATTTTCATGTCGACATCCATTTTCATGCGCCCGTTGACATCCATTTTCATGCGCCCTTAACCTGCACCTTGGCGCATATATTTTCATGTCGACATCCATTTTCATGTGCCCTTGACCTGCGCCTTGGCGCATATATTTTCATGTCGACATCCATTTTCATGCACCCTTGACCTACGCCTTGGCGCATATATTTTCATGTCGACATCCATTTTCATGCGCCCTTAACCTGCGCCTTGGCACATATATTTTCATGTCGACATCCATTTTCACCTGCGGGTGACTCAATAAATGTCGGGTCTAAGTTTCTTTGATTTCCATATTCTTCTGTTTGTCTATATCTACCCGGGGGGAAGATATTTACAACTACCTCTGCCTACTTTTTTAGGTAATCGGTCAAGTGATGATATAACATGAGCCCGTCCTTCGCATGACAGGGGAAATTGGTCCTCCAAAGTCAATGGCCCACTTTTCAAATGGTTTGGCATTGGCTATAGGTCTATAGGGCATCTCATCCCTTTTTCTTGGCTTGCCAAGGAATTGGAAATCGTCACAAGCCTTGCAAAATTTAATGCAATTTTAATAGATACTTTCCCACCAAAGACCTGCAAGTAGAATCTTTTGTGTAATGGCGTTCCTTGCATAGTTCCCTTGTGCAATCCCACCATTTGCTTCCTTCATGATTGCAACATGCTCATGTTCTAACACACATCGACACAGAAACTCATCACAACACAACTTGTACAAGTATCTATTAACTAACATGTAGGGTGTGGCGCATATAGCTAACTATTTTATTTCCAAATCTTTCACTCCTTTCGGTGCTACACCCATTTTGAGAAACACAACAATATCTTATAAGTCATAGGGTGCATTCCAAAACCTAAAAAATTACATGTCGACATAACATCCTCAATGATTTGTGTGTCCTCTCCCCGAATCTATCCTTGAAAAATGGTTAGGCCATGAGTTACTCTTTCCTGGTTTCACAACATCTCAGAAACTCAAACTCTTAAAACAATAGTACCCACCAACATATGTGTCCTTACAAAACGGGCTTGTTCACCAAGTACTTCTAGGCCATGTGATTTATGTAAAATATGAAGGGTGTTGCTCGTAGATACTTCCTAACTTATGCAGTGCATAGATCATTGAAAGTGCTTTGCGCTTTGTAGTGGTGTAGTTTTTTTCTCATTGGTGTCAAATTCCTACTTGCAAAACAAAGGGGTGATCAACAATCCCTTCTCAAGGTTATGCTAGGACTGCTCCAATGGTCGTTCTTGAGGCATCAACATGCACGTGGAAAGGTTTATCCCAAGAGGGAAACTATAATATGGGTGCAGTGACAAGTTTATCCTTCAAAGTGTAAATTTTTGCCTCGCTATGCCTCTCCGTATTCAAAGGCACTCTTGTTTTTGTGTAAATTCTCGAATGGCACGGTGATTTTGGCATATCCCGTTATAAAATTTTAGTAGTACCTTATATGGCCAAGGAATCTCGCACACTACACTCGGTTTGTAGGATCCTGAACCCTATAATAACAACTTTGGCGGGATCCACTAGCAAACCTTCCTTGCATATGATATGCCCCAATTATCACAATGGTCTTTCACTAGTCGATATATTGTCCGGTCATCAAGGTAGACTTTCAGAAACATATGGATAAAATCCTAAAATGTCTAGACCACTATGTACATGAAAACACAACCGATGCATTCTTCAGTCCAAAAGGCATGACCGTATAGGCAAAAATTCCCCACTCAGTGGTGAAAGTTGTCTTCTCTTGGTCTTCTTTAGCAATTATAACTTGATGGTATCCTAAGAATCCATCCATGAAGGAATAGATTTCACACTCAGCCACTCCTTCCATAATCTCTTCGATGAAGGGATTTGGAAAAAGATCAATTACACATACCACATTTAAGTCCCTATAGTCAAAACAAATCCTTATCCTTCCATCCTTCTTAATACTGATGACCATGGGGCTTACCCATTCTGATTCCTCCATAGCTTCAATGATGCCCGATGCTATCATCTTGTCTATCTCCTCCTTAACCTTGACGCACACCTTCTTTCAACTTGATCTTTATCTCCCCAAGGAGTGGTGAACACCTTTAAGCTCATGGTACCCACGTAGAAATACATCCTAAAACTTGTGTAATAGATAAATGATCTTCAATACTTCCTTCTCCGACCAATAGTATCTAATAATGGCCTCCTTAGGTTCTACTTCCAAGACAATGTTAACATTCTTTATTTTCGGGGTTCATGGTATGCATACGCTTGCTGATCAACAATATCAATCACTTCACGCATATCTTTAGTATTATGGTTAACACCATCTATCACGTAGACCATCTTTCTCGTTACTTTCTCTATGCACATGTTCTCTAGTTGTACCTCTTTTGACTCTTCTTTATCAAAGCGTGGTTCTAAGCTAGGTTCACCCAATAACTCTAGTATTCTATCTTCTACCATGACACTATCTCCCATTGTTAGGTGCTTAAAACCTACAACACTCTATCCACTGATGGTTTAGTACTCTGATACTCGAAAGCTTGAAGGAGGTCATCCACCAATTCCTGCCAATTTCCTATTTGATGGCATATCTCAGAGTGAATATACCATGCATGCGCACAACCTTGTAAGGTGGAATACGATTATGCACCCATAAATAAGGTGGCAAGGCCTCCATGCCTCCCATTTATGCTTTCTCACATGCTTGGATGTGGGATGAGGTGGGTTCCTTCCCATGGTAGTCTTGTATTGCAGTGATTGCATTGCTTCAGGAGAACCTAATAGAGAACATGATTCTCACCTCTAGAAGGCTATCGTGTTGAGTCTCCCACCAAAGTGCACTATGTTCCCAAGCAAGTTATAGCTGAGTATCCCTCTTCTTTCTATCTTATTTTCCATTGAGCCTCCATTTCCCATAATAAATAATCAAGGTTGTCCCCTCCAGAGTCACTTGGAAATTTATTCCCTTCCAGTGCCTAATCGAGCACACCTTCATTAATCTTGTAACAAAGCCTCTTAGTTGTCACCCAATTAACTCATAAGTCCCATGTGCTCAATTGTCACATGCCACAATAGTTGTATCACTCATGGACAAAGAATCTTCAAACTGGATAACTCATTACATACGGTGAATCAACTCGGGGTCCTTGATAGAGTGCACATAGATCCTGCCGATAATTTATTCTCCCAAGGGCTCAATATATAGTGCTAATTTTCCATCGCTTAAGGGGATGATGACCCACTTCTCCATATTTTCAAAAATTATGTTTCCCTTATTGAACCTTAGGTTAGAATTATTCTTATAACACCAAGGGCACCCAAGTAACGCTTGAAAGTTTTCTACCTCAACTAGCACCAAGAAATTGAAATCCCTAGTGAACTTTTCCCCTTGGATGGTGATAACAACATCCTTCAAGACACCAATGAGAATTACCTTTGTTTTGTTAGCCATATAAAATACATTCGAAGATGGATGTAATGTGGGCCTTCCCATTTGATTCCATGCATCCAGGGTGAGAACATTGACCTCCACACCCATGTCAATAAAAATATTACTTAGGAGCCACCCATCTACAACAACATTCAAGGTAATCTCCTTGCCGTAATCAAGGTTTTAGGAAGGAAGGTGGCATACAAAACCTACCTCTTGCATCCTCCTTCAAACGTGCGGTACCTTCTCCCATAACCATTCTCCTAATAAGGGGATGATATTCTCTTACCTCAACATCTTGCATACTTCTCTAACCTCATCCAGTTCCTTTTATGGAGCCTTAATGTTCTTTCTTTGCTCTAACTATCTTGACTACTCTTTCAGGAATCTAGATCTCTCCTTGTAGGCTTTGAATCACATCCATGGTTTCTTACTACACCTCTTTCTGATGAGTGGGATACAGATACTTTCCATACACCACCTCTTCTCTAAAAACCAGTAGTATTTACCTTGGTACTTCCCTTGCACACACAACCTCAACTCACGTCATAACTAGTACCGGCTCTAGTTCTGACTCATGCGCCACTCTTGGCATCCATTATGAATCAACCTTCCTCACACTTATAATCCCAATGCCTTTTTCTTTCCAGTTTTTGCGGCTCATGTGCTCAAATAAATCCAAGAACTCCTCATACTTGTGCTTCCATCTACATCATGAGCATTGTAACAGATCAGGGAACTCACACTTGTAGTGCTCCGTGGATCAACAGTTGTAGCACGTTCCACGCGAGAACTCACTTCTTCCTCCTCCATGGTTACCATGACCACAAAATCCTCCTTTGAAAATTCTTCCATGCGCCCCACCATCCGTGCCCCCCTCAAAGTGATGACCATTTTCTTTGGAATTGTCCACGAGGTTGGTCTGGTGCACACCAATATCAATGGCATCATGTATCTGGTCAATAAATCTACAATCCTTGGTGTCATGGGAAGTAAAGGTGCAGATTTTGCAATAGCATGAGACATTCTTACGGATCACACGCTATAGTAGTGGGCACCTACATTCATCATGATCTCCATGGAAAATTTCACAGTCCAGTGTCATGGCACGTATTGATCTCATAGGATAATTTTCCTTTGTATTCCCCTATACCTCAAAATCCATGCACCATAGACCATTGCGAGTCTTATGTGTCGAGTTCACATATAGCTTCTCCATTTTTTTTCCATTGCATCAATCGGACCCTTAAGGAAGGGGCTAACACTAGTATATATGCTTCTAACAGCCTCAGTGCATAGGGTACCCTCCAAGGCCTCGCATGGGTCTGTGAAAGTCTTGTGTGAAAGTGCTCTCCTAAACGATGTTATCAATCCTCCAAAAACCACTAAGCATGCTGAGAGGGGTGAATATCATAAGATAGCTTTAATAAGAGTGTCTTGAAACACGTGTCACACTCATGCACACTCTCTCGCCATTCCCTATTGGATATCCTTGAACATGCTAATGCTCTTCTGCTCAAACCGAGGGACATGGAACTCACCCAAGAAGGCATTCTATAGTGTGGTGTGATCCACCACCTGTCTCGATTGGGGTCATACTTCCAAAGCACCAACTATGTGCGCATCCTTACAACATTTTTCCAAACTAACTTTCCTTCTACTCGGGGTAGTGATCCCCTTCATGTACCATAGCAGTTCACACTTATGTACATGCTTTGTAACATCCTCAACACCATTGTAGTCTGGTAGATGAAAAAACATCTCGAAAAAAACATGTTGATATGGTTAAGTCCCTTATCCACTTCATCAAGAACCATGATTCACTCTAGTGTTTCATCCACCACTAGATCCACCAGGTCTTGATCCTCATGATCCACAAAATCCTCTAGATCCACTAGGTCCTCCAGCTCCTATACCACCAGATCCACCTCTTGTAGTTGGTAAGGGGCCTAAAGTGGTTACACCTAATGCTCCCAACGTTCCACTGAACTATGCACCAATAGTTTGTGATAATACATCACCACCAAATGTGTGTCCCGTGCCACTTCTAGATGCGATACCCAAGCTTTGCATACTCACACTTTGCCCAAACGTCGTTCTAGATAATATTCCTCCAAACACAGAAATGATTGTGTAGCCATAGATGTACCAAATGAAAAATTATATCTCCTAGGTGTAGATCAGTCACTCCCATTGATACCAACTATGTTAGCAATACTTATCTCTTGATTTGGAAGACTAAATGCTAGGGGTTGGTCACTAGGTGGATTCCAATGCATGATGACGACTCTCATTTCTCCAAGCGACGAACTCTCATAAAAATCAAGGGATCTCTCTTCTATTCTTGCGGAGATGGGGTAACACAGACTTGTTAGGCTCCACATCCTCTATGAAAACCTCAATTCCTTCCCGCATCGTCTCGCCTCCTCCATAAATCCATCACTCTCGTACCCTCGCTTTGTCTAGCTAGCTACCTTTCATGTGCTTCACTATACTTGAGTCCTCTGTCCTCTCTTTTTCTTTTTTAGCCATAATTTATGTCATCTTCCTCGCTCAACACTCGAGAGAAGCTTAGCCGGCCATAGGGTATGCTTCCAAACTTAGTGTAATGAGCAGGATCTTCATGGCTAAAGGGATAACATGAAAAATGATACTCTAGGTTCCTTTAAGAACTCAAACTCAATAACCTTAGGACAAGAATACGTAGAAATAGTGTATTTCAGGGTATAACTAGTCAACACTCTCTTCCACCAAAGATTAACAACATGCGTCCAAGTCGATCAACATCCAAAGCAGATCTAATATTCATCTTGGGTCTAAACGCGAGATCTATAGTACTAGCTTGATCTACATGCATATGAAGAAATCTATTCATACAACTCTCTTGAAAAGCAAAATGAAGGTCTCATAAAACTCATGATATAAGTGTTCTTCTACCCACTTGCATGTATCAAACTCATCCTCCATGCTCTTAAACCATGTTTCGACACTGTCCAAGGTCAAGCACTCTACCATCACGCATCATTCTCACAATAGATTTGAAAATAGGTCCCGACAATAGAACCAAGATGTAGTCATTTTTCTATCCACCCACTAACTTTCTAATCCCATGCATGCTAGCCTATCACCCAAATAGGTGACTGGGCTCTCACATGAGGCATGTGTGAGCACCGAACCCCTCTTTTATGTGAGCATTGTGAGAAGATGATGCCATTGATAAAGACTAGATGCAGAAAAGTAAATGTTCATGCATTCATTCTGAAAGCATAGGATGAGTTATTACATCAATATACCCATTCAGATAACAAGAGAAACATCATACAAAGAACATATATGATTCTTAACATAAAGAAAAGACATTAGGGTTTGCACCCATGAGCCAAATATTCAAAACCAAGTCATATATTCATATTGATTATAATTTTAGTAACCAAATTACATTCAAAAGGGTCATAGTAGACCAAAATGTATCAAAATAGGATCTAGACTCATGTATCAAAAGTCCTAGCTATGCTTCCCCTATTACAACAATCTTGCAGACCCATCCCATTAGACATGATAACATTCCTACAATCCTCTAATGAGAACCCCAGCTCCTAGAACCTCCTAATATTTTCTGCAGAGCTTTGATTTCCATCCTCTCTATGATGGTCCTGATGCTTCTCTCTTCTCCTTCTACCTAAGCATCTTCATATATAGGTTTAGCACCCACCACCATGCCTTCCTTCAAGAGAAGATTGCTTGCTAAGTGTCTATGTGGTCCTCCAATGGAGCATGATTATTCTGATCCGAGCTCTCTAATCTTTGCAATGATGTCTTTCAGAACCTTCCATGCGTGGAATATTATTTCCTTGCCCACTAAGACTCTAGGTCGGAACCTTATCTACTCGGCTTGCCTATTTAGGTCAAGTTTTTCATCCCATGCATCCGGAATGCCAAATGTGGCTAAGTTATTAGACCCTATTGTTCTACCTTGTGCATGCGCCGGTTTCTCCTAAACCCTTCTTAAAACCTTTTCCTTTGCACCTTCTTCTTCCTCCCGTCTCGTGTGCGCACGCACGCACTTTCAGCACTTAGCCAATATTTTGAGGCCCAATAATGACATTTCTAGATTCAAGCCTAAGAAGAACTTCAACAAAAATGAAAAGGATGGTGAAGTTCATAAGAAATTGAATATTACCAATATGTGTAACATTTTAGCTTCTCCCAAGATTGATTGATCCTTGGTTCTTAGATTTCACCTCCTTTAATCTCCTGTAAAATTAAGTTTGATGGTGCTTGTAAAGGTAATCTTGGGAATTCGGGGGTGGTAGATGCATTAGAGGGATTATAGGTCACCTAATAGCTACTCATTCTTTCCCCATGAGAATTCACACAAATCATTATTCTGAAGCATCAACATCTCTTTGGGGAATTAGCTATCCCATTCTCTCAATCTTCAGAACATAATAATTAAGGGGGATTCCTTTAATATTATTAATTGTCTTAAAGGCTCAACCCAAGTTAGTTGGTCCATTAAAATTATTATTGATGAGGTAACTCGGTTAATTAAATCATTTCCTAGATGTACCCTTTCTCATACGTATAGTGAGGTTAACCAATTAGCACTCCTTAGCTAACCTATGGGTTATGGTTAATGATTTTCAAATTTGGAACCATACCTCCTTACTCCCTCATAATGTACAACTCATCATTAATAAGGAGAGCCGAAAATCATAAAAATGTGAACGTTGGAGGTTGGAAGGGCACTTTTACATTGTGTATATCGATTCCCTTCACCTTAACCTCTTGAATCTAGCATCTTGGTCACCTAGGTTTTTCCTTCCATGGGAGGAGACAATTACATAGTTGATCCTATTAACTGCAACCAATGGAAGGAGGATGTTGAGGTCTGGGAAATTCTCAAGAAGGGCAGATTTAATGATTTCGTGAATGTGGTCAAGGGTGATGATTATCACATTTCTCGTGAGCTTCATCCATAATTGGAATGGGCATAAGATACGCTACAAGAAAAGGGAATTTATAATAACGAAGGAAATTATTTTTGTAGTCACTAGCCTTCACCCTAAGGGTATGTCAATTTTCAAGAATAAATACGACGTAAAAATAGGAGGTCGCAAAGTTTCGGAATGAGATGAAAGCCTGGTCAAAGCAAAAAGTGGGTATCTCATGGATTCACCACCGAAGCCATATGATAAGGTGAGTCTTGTGATCATGAAATACCTCACTTTGGATGGCAGATTTAAAGTTACCCCTTTCTTCCATTTAGTATTCTTAATTCATTTTATAAGGACTGTGGTGGTAAAATTTCGTTTATATCTTCTGCAATCCCTAGACTATTTGGTGAACTCCGGTTTTTAGGGGAAACGAGCTAAGCCCTCTCACCATGCCCTCATTCTCCTTCTCTACAAATAATTCAACCTACTCATTGTTAACACCGCCGCCCCTCCTCTCCACCCCCTACTCCAGCCTAACATATCCCCACATGTTTTTATCCCACCGTATCCTCCATCCGACCATGTTCTCGGAAGTAAGAAGGCTAAGACCAACCCCACACCTTCGTCTTCCCTTCATTCTTCTCCTACTAGTGAAAGGGTTACTACTCTTAGCTTATTAGCTATGGGAGACAAATATGCTACTAACAAAGAAAATACTCGGAGGCATTAGAGTTGAGCTAGATATGCATTTTTATATGATCACTTAGATAAGGAAGGAATGCAAGGTGTTGAAAGACAAAGTCAAAGGGTAGAAGCTTGCCATTAAAAGTGGGAGAAAAGCTGAACATCCGATGGAAGAGAAGGAGAAGAGACTTAAAGCCATTGAAAAGAACAATAAAAATTAGGAACATGCAATCTGAAATTCTCACTTTCCTCAAAGGTAACTTGGACATCCTCTCAAGTATTACACCTATCTTGAAACCAACAAAGGAAAGGAAAAAACCAAGGATGGAACCACTGTTAAGGACATTATAGATAATTTGGGCAGCCTCAAATAGAACTTATCTAAGACCGTCAAGGAATTGTTGAGCATGATTTAGGCCGCTTAGGTTTTGCTCTTTTAGTGCATTGTATTATTCTTTGTTGTTTTACCAAGTATTGATTTTGTTTGACCGGGGTTTTGTTGTACTCTTCTTGTTGTTTTGTAGCTCCCCTGCTTTTTTTTGTACTATTCCATCTTTTTGTGATATGATCTTCTTTTTGTATGCTCCTTATTTGAATATCTAGGCTTTGGCCTTTTTACCCCGGGTAGGATCCCAAAAAAAACCTTTTTATTTAATAAAAAATGATAATATAATAAAGGAATCATATAAAAACTATTTCCTAGACAAACCGACAAGATGTCTCCATTCTTCTTTAAAAAATAATAAATGATCTTTAAAAATATAATAATAGATCATTTATCTTAACTATAACATAAAAATTATTGACACTATTAAATTTTTAACAATACCATGTAAAGATTAATGTAAGACTTATAAATATGCCTTCAAGGATATAAAAGGTAAATTGACTCAAAATTTAAATGACTTACTACTAGCAATCCCATGTGTTTCATGAGATGTGAACGACGAAGGGTATATGTTATGTGAAAGCCATTGAGAATAGGCCTTCCGTATTATATTCATTTATTGGCGAAAGCCCAAGCTCTGGGCATGGCATGGTAAATGGAGTGTTACCATCGTGGTTGAGCAAGAACCGCTTCGATTTCCTCTTCTTTTGTTCCTGTATTGTGAGGTGTTGGCATGAAAGACGATGAGTGTTCATATGTTTCATCAAAGTGGGTGGGAACACCACTACCATGAGTTGTAGAGCAAGTTTGCATTTGGGGAAGTTCCATTGTGGTTGTGATTTGGAATTGCATGTGAATGATGGGATGGAGACGCTAGAACGGATGCATTGAGGATGTTAAACTTGAAGCAGCAAAACATTTCAAGAGGAAGAGGGGCAAGGAAGAATGGGTTTCAAGGAAGCGGAGTTATCATCAAGGTTTGAACATGCAACTTGGCACTATTATAATTTTCTTATTTCTTGGTGAAAAAGACATGGATTTATTTGCTTTCATCCTGCTCAAATTTTTTATTGTGGACATAAACCACCCCGTCAAATGGTTTTGTGTGAGTGTAAGAATAAGAGGATTTGGAAGAAAGAGTTACAATATTCATTGATTCCATGTTGTTTTTCTTTCTAGCATTTATGGCGCCAAAGCAATGATGGGTTGATTATACAAGAAAATGGAAAATGGAAAATGTTAAAATTTTGTATGGTGTTATAGTTTAACATAGGTTCCAAGAAATTAGAATAGTTTTGTAACAATTTATATTGACTTCTGAAAAGTAAATGAGGTTTTCCAAAAATAAATCTAACTTATTGAATCATATCTATTTGAGAGTGATTGCATTGTGATACACTTAGTTGTATCACATATTTAACATAACACCAACTTATCACTTTAATAGTAAGAGTTCCAAACACTCGAGAATTATAAAATAAAAGGTCTTCCAAAGGTTGGTTTGGAGAGAGATTCTAATAGTCAATCTTTGAACATTCCATTGTTTGGATGACACCTGAAAATTTTGATGCTAGTTTTAATTACAGGAGAAAGCAGGGTGATGAAGAAGGAGATAGATGACATAATAAAAATAGAAAACACTATATTTCCATTTCTGTGGTTGTGGCCATTGCACTAAAAAGGAGCAAGAGTAAATATGTAATCCATATAAAAAAAAGGGTGTAGCAGGCATGTGCATTGGAGACAGAAAAAGAGCAAGAAAGAATGCCACGTGGACAAGAAAGAATGCCCGATGCACATAGCAATCTAAAAGAATGACACTTGGACAGTCCATCTTCAAACAACAAGCTACCGACGTTGAAAATCCCTACTATCATTTTCTTCGATGAGATTTGAACCAACCATTAACTATATGTAGTGTGAATATAATGGGATTTGGGTAATTCAAGGAAATATATTTCTAGAGCCATTGCAAGAGTAATGCAGTATTATTTTCTCTAATCTAACAAAAAATTAAGAAGGAATGGGTTTGATTACTCGTTTCTTTAACCATTTTGCAACTTGTTCAAAGGATGGCCTTGAAAAAGCTCCACAAACATGTGAGTCATATGTCCCTATCCTATATGCCTTTTTGTTTTCAGACCCATGAGGGATAGCATTCTTCTCTAGTTAAATCTTTGTATGGTTAGGAACAAGGAGAAGATGATGGGTCAAAGAGGATCTTGTAAAACTACAATCAAGTTGAGTAGCGATGTGTAATGTCCCCTTTTCAGAATTAATTAATTTTGAATACCTAAAGCCTATTTTTATTATTTTCCATAGGCTAAGGGGAAATTAAAAGAGGAAAATAAATTAATATAAGTGGTCCAAGGATATTTCTATATTTTAATTGGAGAAAGGACACTTAAAGTATATTTTAATCCAAAAAGCAAAAATAGAATAAAATAATAATAGAATGGTGTACTTCTATTATTAGGCACCAAGTTGGATAATAATTAAATAAAAGAGTCTATAATGGGGGCACCAAGGATAGAAAGGGGTCTGCATGAGAAAACAAATCCTATTTTTAGGATAAAGTGGAGTTTGAGCTTTTTAATATTGCATATTCCTAATTTTAGAATGGGGCGCCAACTTGAGGGGAATAAAGTATTATTTTATTGGTTTATGGGGGCATGCATGTATTTCCAAAAGGGGGCACCCACTTTGGAAGAGGATGGGAGGTTATAAAGGCAAATTTGGGGTTTATTATTACAACATCTTGGAAATTCATCAATTATTTTCTTTTTATGCAAGTAGCTTTTGCTTTTGCTTCCGTAATAGAGGATGAAAACCCTCATTTACACACAAATTTGAGGACAAACCCTCACTTCTCAGTTGGGTAATTCCATTTCAAGGGTTGCAGTGACAATTCATAGTGCAGGTGTTCCGCCAATTCAGCTCCAAACAATTGTATTAAGACACTGGTATTTTTATTGTAGCTGGTTCGTATTCAATAAATAAAAGACTAATTGTTGTGTATAATGGTTCACTATTTTTATATAAAAAATCAGATTATTGTTGTTGTTATAAAAGTTAGATTTTTAATATTGCTACCCTAGGGTTTAACAAAACATTCAAATCATGTGAAATTATTTTCAGAATATTACACGATGCTCGGTGCTGCACAAGTTAAGGCCTTGGAAAAGATCGATGGAGTTTTGGATGTGCATGTAGAGAACCTGTATGATCTTCGCACCATCTACACTCCCAAGATTTTGGGATTAGAGGGGAAATAATAAGCTTTCAAGGCAAGGACCGGAAGAGGCAGTAAAGAAAGCATGTCTTCAAGTTCGTTACTTATATCATCTAAGTGATGTCCCCACAATGTGACACTTACACTGAAACCCGACATGTCCTTTAACTACAGTGTTCTTCTCTTTGTTTCAGACTTGTCATACCGACGAATTTTTGAGCATGGTGACATCGTAACAACAATTCCAATCAAATCAACTGTAGAACCTTCAGCGCTTGTAGGTAATTCCTTGATTTTGGTGAAGTGAAAGTTATGAGAAGGTATTGTATCTTCATTTGCTATGAGTGGAGATATGGTTGAGGAAGGTTGCAGGAAAATCTCCAAAGCATTGTTCAAATGGTTATAACATAGCTTTGCATCAGCAATCCTTGCAATCCTCCCATTGGAAATTGTATATAGCTTCCCATTCTCAATCTACTCATAGAATGCTTCCACGGCCTCGTTGAAACAAGTGATGTGGATTTCCCCTCCTTCCTGATCAACAAAATCAAACCCAAACATGGATCCATTTCCCCTTGCATTGTGATATTGGTGAAGGGTTGTTTTTGCTAGGGCATGGCCCTCTACGGACCACATGTGCATAGATGTATTCAAAGCACTTATTTTAGTTGGTGTTCTCACAAAATATTTGTTAACCCGATTTGCACTTGCATCTGTTTGTGGCAATTGACTGTGTTTGAGAGAATTTGTTGGTAGTCGATTGGAGCACCGACATCTAAATGTGTTTCAACAACAACATCCATTTTAATGATAAGAATGGTGCTGCAATGGAAAAGAAAAACATGATAGAATTAGAACTGAGCAACGGATGGAAAAAATAAACAGAAATAAATTTTAATTGATATAGCGAGTTTATGTACATTGGTAATTAAGCAAGAGATGAAGCTTACAGTTCACTTTTGATCATTCTAACGAGGGATTTGTGTAAGCACACGATGGAGCCTTCTTGTATTGAATTGTCGGTTACACGACTTGCAAATTTGGAGGGTAGAAGTGTTGTCTGAAAATGTATCCCATCTGAAAGGTCAACACGATGTTGGGCTCCCGTGTTGAGAATGGACCTTAGAGAGCTCAAGTGCAGTATCTGAAATGTGGGGTCAACATTGGAACCACCCTCAATCAATTGAGAAATTCCTTCGTGTGTCAAAGTTATTTCCATGGTAACTAAAAGATGCTCAAGATTGTGAGAATTATGTAAATATATGGTGGAAAATGTAAACTTGTAGGGTAGTCAATCATGAAATGAAGGATTTGTTCAGGAAATCATGCATTTGTAAAGAATGAGAACCTTTAAAGTTGACTTCCTTATTATTTCATATTTTCTAAAAAGTGCAAACATGAAGTCTAACCCTTTAACAATTCAATATGCAAAAAAGTGATATAATGTACAAAGCTTTGGTTGAAAACAACTAAAATTTGTATGGTTGTTTGTCGCATTTAAAACTATATGTATTTGTGTGCAAATATTATGAAGTACACATTAAAAATGTGTCGTTGGTTTACATAAAGAAGTGAGAAATTGTATAAAGGAAAGATATAATGAATAACTCATTAAAAATGTGTTGTTGTTTGTTGAAAAGTTAGATTCTGTGCCCCATATGTTCCGCCGCAATATATACATGCATTTATTTGAAATGAATTACATATTATTATGTTAAGCAAACAGAATGGAATACAATAAGAACAATATGTACACTTGAAGTGAGAAGACTATAGGTATTTGTATGGAAACACAAAGATAAAGAAATTAGGAAAGCATAGTTGTTGGATAACAAAAACTGAACATGTGTTTGATAAGTTTGATTCTCTATCGGATATATACTGCCACAATACATACATGGAATATTTGGAATGAGTTACAATTTATTTCAAAAATACTTATAAACAAACACTTATAAACTAACCACTACAAGCTATTTTTTAAAATCAAATTTCTTACTTTTTGCTTGTGTAATTTTCTTTGCACGTTTCTTGTAGTTTTGTCCAGTTGCAGATGCCTCGATTGGAATTCCCATTCTCCTCAATTTGTGGGGTGGTTCATATTTCAGTGCATCTTTGTTCGAATCATAAATCAAGCAAAAGCCTCGTGAATGATCTGTAATCGTTCGGATTTTGGAGAGAAAAATTGGGGATGTTGGCATCGGTGGAGGCGATCTCTGATCATTTCAGCTATCACTGTTTTAGGTGGTTTTGGTTGCCTACAATGCAAAACATTAACAACACATTGAATACGCTTAAAATTTTCCTCCCTTTGCAAGTGAGGCGTAGTTAATGTCAATCTCGTTGTGGGGAGGGGAATTGTGTTTCTAGTCTGCATCATATTAAACTGGAGAGGGAAAATAAGTATGTTAGTCCACCAAGATGTTCTTAGGTATGACAGGCAGCTTTAAAAGCCTTGTCGCTGATCAGTCTAACGTCCAACTTGGGACGCTTCGAAATGGCCTCATTGGGGCGAACCCTCAAAGACATAACAAATCCTATCATTGACGAAGGCACGTGCCCCCACATGTCACTTCGGAAAAGGATTGGAGTCTAAATATAAATGTAACAATCAAAAGAATATAACATGAAAGCTCTCTACAATAATTTTTGAAACCATAGCATGTAATAAATGAAACAAATGAATAAGCACTTGAATCAATATTAAAACCCACCTCAAGTTTGTTTAGAGACGACGCTCTTCTTTCTGTGGAGAATGAGAATCACAAATAACCTACAAAAAGTGAAAAAGAAGTTAATAAAACTAAATATATCTACACTGCCAATGTCATATTCACTACATAACGCTACCACTCATGATATAAAATTGGTAAATGTATATGCATGAATTTGTAACAAGTTAGAAATGTAGAGATAGAACATTTAAAACAAATAACTATCCCTCTAAAACAAATAACATATACGGTTGGGTGTTTACATTGCATTGTACAAACTGTGTGACCCACTTACAGAGAAGCAATTCAAGGAAGCTATTATAGAAAACTACTACTCTATGAGAAAATTTGATTGGGCATTAAATGCAGAACAGGTAATAATTATGCATCACCTAATCCCTGGTAATTTCGGATGTTTGTTTTGAACGAGTTTGTAAAATGATCTTGATTTTATTTACAACTTCGAATCTTTTTACGGACAATTTATGCACATATACTGGTTTCAGGTATCTAAGTTGGCTCAATTATTCCTCATGAACCTACCCTCTGTTTCAAGGGGTACTTTTCCCATCACTAAAGCTGTCCCACTGCCCTCTGTTTCAAGGGCGACTTTGCATGCTTCTAGGTTTTGTGAACAAGAAAGCTTTCCTGACGGCAGATGTGACAAAGCTTCTCTTGAGGAAAGAGGCTTAGTGGGACAAACTCGAAGAGAAATTTTATGTGGAAATGATAGCCTAAGAAAGCTATCTGCTTCAACAACATCTAAACTTGGGCAGAATGCTTATGGATTAAGAAATTTATCTGAGAACTTGGAATTTGAGGATGTTGACGGAGGATCCTCCACAACAAGTGGTCGCTATATGAGTGTTAGGGATCATGTGTTGAAAGATCTAAGCAAATTGAAAAGGGGGCATTTGAAAGATTTAAACAAATTCAACGAAGAATGGCTTAATCATAAGGTGGATGTCTGTGGTGAGGAAGGGAGGAATGTCTACAGCTGCAATGAGCTAGGTGTGGGGCATCTTAGAAACAATCTGTCTTATAGTTTGGGAGGTTATCCCGATGATGATGTTCTGAAGGCCATGTGGATACCCTGTACTTGGGTTTGAATGAAAAGGATTCAATTGGAAGAAGTTTTGATTCAATACCAGCATTCTCTACGAAGGGTGCAGGTCCATTTAAAAATTCTCTTCAAGGAAGCAATGGGAGAAGTGTAAAACATGTTCATCATGCAGAAAGAGATTTGGAAAACACAGTTGCATATCCAAGTCTGGCTACGTCAGTTAAGGGACACTCTGCAGAGAATATCAGAGGTACACATATTGATCTTGTAAATGCTCGTTATAATGTTCGAAAAGCTCAGGAAAGTGAAATGGAACAGTTCAATGACTTTGAGAGACGGTTAGAACCTAGCGTATCTGGTTATCATGATGTTAGATCAACATCTGTTAGTCTGAGTATGTTGGACAACAATTACCTTGATGCAGAGAGAACAGTTAGCCAGAAAAGCTTTCTGGCGTCTAAATCTAATAAGGAAGCCCAAGGAAACTTCACACCCACCTCTTCTTTGTTGACTGTATGACAAGCATGTCTTCTTAGAAGCCACACTTAGCCATCTATGTGGCATACTGGTTTATGCATGGGAAAAGTTTGACAATATATCTCAAAAACATAGCTTCATATGGAACATATTATCAGAGGATATTCCTGCAACGGTTTCTGTGAAGAAGCACTTACCCTTTACTATAAAATGTAAAAGGTGGACATGCAACCTGATAATTATTGCATAGCCAAAGCTGGACATGCGTCTGATATTACTGTGGGAGCTTCTCAACTGGAAATATTTGCCGAAAGCAGGATTATAAGATCATCGAATTCAATCAACCAATTTTTTCGTTGAGTTGGGTTGCTATCTAGATTCCGAGTAAGCAGGCTCAAAGCCAATATGGGGGAAGAATTATAGATAATATAGAACAAGAACACACCAAACGCATAACCGACAGAAAAGAAATATTTTTGCAAATTTACATACCAAACGCTGTCTGTCGACTCCCTCGGATCCCTCTTTCGCAAAAACGAACTGCTTATTTGATGAGATAACAAATACAAACTCTTTATTTATAAAAAGGGCGGAATCTAAAAAACAACAGTTAAAAATAGGATCTTAAAAATAGAAAGTCAAAAATTGCATGCAAAGTAAAAACGACATGCAAACAGCTGTCAAATTTAATCCCATTTGAAAAACGTCTAAAAGGTGTCAAATTTAGGATAGTTGCAGAAACGTCACTGGAGGTCCTCTACCATAGGGGGAATGCCTTCGGCGTAAAAATTTGAGATGAGGACACATGATATTTAATACTCTTTACCATTTGTTTTCCATAGGCTATGTGTCGATGTGAGTTGATTTATGTACAAAGTAGAACACTAGGATGCTCTATCAGGGCAACCACCACAACATATCCGATAGAGGCCTCCATAGGAGCACATGTGTTGTTAATTTGAATGCAGGGGTTTGATGGACGTATTGCATGGAAAAAGATAATGACATTAGGAATCCTATTTTGGAAGGGAATGACGTTGCGAGTTCGAATGTTAAGCACCCAAAACGCTAAATAAATATTTGGAATTGATTTTTATATCAAAACGCGTTGGGGCTTCTACTTCCACATCCACACGACTATGTAATTGTCTCAAATACATAACCGTGGAATCAAGATCATCCAAATCTGCAGATGCATCAATTGACTGTGGCACAGAAGGTAGAGTGGAAAGAGTATGAGATACCACACAAGACAAAATATTCATGGTGATAGAAAATTTATGCACCGTACACACAAAATTATCAGTTCTTGGAAATTTTCTAGAATTGCTCCATTTGTAAAGTAATAGATCCACACAATTGCGATGATATACCTACGTATTTCACTAAAATATTTAATTTTCTAAACAATTTGTTCTAAAAACAATACATATTTTAAAAAAGAGAAAAAAATGCATCAAATAGGGCAACCAAAACTGCGATTCCCCTCTCGATTTTACACCATCCGGACAACAACGATATGATACAAGATGATGGTACATAAACATTTCCACAAACAAAAATGATCTTTTTTTAACACACACACAAGAATATTACATCAGCTATTATATAGCCATTACAATAGGAATCCAACTTCCTAATTAATAGGAAGTACTAACAACAAATGAAAGTAAATAAATGTTACAGGTATAACAAAAATATTATTTATATAAAACAATAATGTAACAACTAAACAATTAGTTTACTTTTACTAACTTACAATTTACACATAAGTAAAAACCATGTAAATACTAAATTCCTAACAATAAATATAAAATTAAAGATAAAATCATTAAATATATGTAAGAGGAAAAATTTAGATTAAATCAAATCATGCATTTGACTTAACTAAACTTAGCTCCCACAAAAGCATGATATTCCAAAATAAAAACAAATCTCTCCAAAAGCTAAATGTCATGTCACTTTTTTTGGGTGAGTAAAACAAAAGACATACGATTAATATTTAATGTTAAATATAAAAAAGCATGTGCAACCTTTTTCAACTAAAAAATAACGTATCCATGCAAGCTCTAAATAATAATTCAACTCCTCAATTAGATTGGAAACTCAACTAAACAATCAAATCATGCTTCAATTAACTTCATATCACACAAGTTAACCACACAAATCAAGGATTTGGGAAATCTCTTCCCTCATCTATGACTAATCACTCATTCTTCTCCAATGGTCATCTTTGGAAGCTTTGATATTTGCATTATCATTGTGTTGGATTATCATTCAATCTCACATACTGTTAAATTGTCCAATTGATCAGGAATCATTAATCAAATCACTCATCAATCGCTTTCCTTATAACTAAAGTCTACTTCCATTCAAAACATCTTTGGAGCATCCACAAACAATTTTATCAAGAGATTCAACAAGCTCGACACTTCATTCCAAGATTTAACAATCTCATTCGAGGTTGTGAGGAGATACGAAGGAAGGATCTAGTTTGCTTTTATTTGCATTTTTTCTTTCATTTTGTAGTATTTCTCTTGTATCATTTTCGCATGCTCGGTGGGAAAACTCCACATCTTTTTCATTTCTTCATTAATTTTGTGAAATTAACCTTTTTTTCTTTTTTTGTTGTTTTGGACTCATTGATAAATTTTTAGGGCTTGTTATGGAGTAAATTGTGAGCATTTTTAAAAAAACCACCAATTTGGCCATGTTTCTAGTTTTTTGTGCAATGACATGTTACATGCACTACCATAATACAATTTATGCTAGCATAACATGTAATTTGTGCTACCATATTATTACAGTGCACTACCATTCAAGTATTTTCCTATCATTCACCTATGTATGCTATTGTTCAAGTATCTACGACATCATTCAACTCTCTACTCTACCGTCTCATTGTCTTCACTAGTGTTTCTTTGCTTGCTAGCATTCCAAAGAGATGTGATTGCATTTTGTGGTAAATTTTTATTTTATTTTTCAAATTTCCGACATCTTCATTTCTATTATTTTGTTGTTGTTTGTGTGTTTCGACTCTAAATCTGCAATTAAATTAGCTATAACAATGCTTACATATTAAATCTTTATTAATCATTGTTCGTGATTTTTTTTCAATCAAATCCATGTATAATCTTTTCTCACGCTCTTTAGAGCAATCTTGAAAATTATGAACAAACACGATTGTTCACTATTTTTTTCTTCTAATATCACTTTTACATGAAAACTACTAATCAATTTTGTGTAGGTTCATATTCTTTGGAAATCTTATTAATCAAGCAATATACTACTAATATCTTGCATGTAGGTTTCCTGTGGCCAAAGACAAATTTTTTTTTCTAAATTTTAATAAATAAAATATTTTCATTGTAGGTTCATCTAAGGGTTAATACATGTATGCTTAACTATGGGAAGTACTTGGGCATATCCTTAAAACTCATTGTGAGGAGTACCATAGGAACCCCAAAGTAGTTGGCACATTGAGAGGACTGACCAACAAAATGGGTAGCGCCCCATCCTAATTGACTAGTATTACCTATGAGAAAAACCAAAAGTTGTCCATGGTGATAACCCCATTCTTAATTGATTGATGGGTATAGTCCGTAGTCAGAATTTTTTTGATGCATGTACTCATTCAGACAAGTATTGGTGAGTGAATTTTTCTAAATCCTTAGAAACCTTAAAAAATGGGGCCAACCATTTTTGATATTGTTTAGGTTGTTTGTTCAAAATAGTTTATGCTCATAGTCTCATATTATCCAAATTCAATCCAACTTGAAAATCAATTATTAAAAAAATCATATCTTCTGTTACTATTTAGATTGTTGGTTTAAAATAGTTTTGAAAATCAGTTATAGAAAACTCCTCTCTTTTGTTACTTTGTTTAGATTTTTATTTTATAATAGTTCTTGAAAATGATTTATAAAATAAATCCCATCTTCTGTTATTGTTTGGATACTTAGTTTAAAGTAATTTTTATTCCAAATCTTGTATTTATCTAAATCCAATTCAATCCTAAAATCAATTATAATAAAAAAAAGAGTCTTATCCTTTCCAAATCCAAAATCAAAATTAAAATATGTATAAATCAAATCAAGGTTTGATCAATCAAAATCATCCTATCAAAGTCTTATCATTTGAGATTCACTTTATCAAAATTGAAGCATATCAATAAAAATCTTATCTTTTGATTATTCACTTTATTCAAATTTAAGCAAATCATAATCAGCTTGATCATACTCTAAATTAAATCCCATCTAATCATTTAAAGACTTATCTTTTGAATATTCACTTTATTCAAAGTTAAGAAGATATCAAATCAATCCTACCAAATCAAAGTCTTAAACATTTGGATATTCACTTTATCTAAGTTTAAGAAAGTCAAATCAAAATCTAAATTCAAATCAAGACAAATCACATCTAATTTTATCAAAATCAAATCAAACCACGATTTAAGCCTTTTACATTGGATATTCACTTTATCCAAGTTTAAGAACATCCAATTTTATCACACCTTATATGTTGAATATTCACTTTATTCATGTATTAAGTAAATCAAAACCAAATCAACACCTTATACATTGGATATTCACTTTATTCATGTATTAAGTAAACCAAATCGAATCGAACTAAATTAGGAGTCTTATACTTTGATATTCACTTTATCCAAGTTTAAGCATATCAAATCACACCCAATTCAAGTCTTATATTTTGGGTATTCACTTTATCCAAATTTAAGAAAATATTTCATCAAATTAGTCCTAACAGACTTTAAAATCAATCCCAAATCGAATCAAAATCATAATATCAATCTATTCAATTTGAAACAAAATATCTTCTCCTTCCAATTGAACATAAAATCAAGCACCCCTTGAGCTTAGATGAAGACATAAAACATAAAACTACATGTCATTCAAACAACACATTGAATGAAGATTTATTAGAAAAAATTCATAGGATGTCAAAACAAATCTCTCATATGGCTTCCCAAGTCAATGAAAAATCAAATAAACAACCAATCATCATCTCTAGTAAATAAACTACTCCATGTGAATTCAAATAAAGACAATTCACACCTCTTAGAGAAAATATTTCTAGTGTATTTCATCAATTAGGAAGTGCTAAAATGGTCACCTATCCAATCACAAGACCCTTTGAAAAAGGGAAACCAAAACCCACGTGGTATAAAGAATCATAATATTGTGAATACCACCACATCAATGGCCATTCTATGGATTGTTGTTCAAATATCCACCATTACATCCAAGATTTACTTGACAATGGAGACATTGAAGTCAAAGAAACTTCTAATACAACCACACCAAATGAAGAATTAGAAGTGATTTAGGACTCATTTAAACTCATGGTACCAATGAAAAATATAAAGATAATGGTCAATCATCAAACAAGGTTGAGCTTGATTCTATCCCTTAATTTTTAGATCATATGCTTAACACCATGACTACCATAAAAACAACACCCCTATCCTTGTTGTAGCGACATTACAAAAAAACAAGTTTGGACACAGTTCATGACACCTCAAATATCCAATCGTAAGTCTATGACTATTTGATAACCAGTGCAATGTGAAGTTTTCATATGTTTCTATTGGCATTATCAAATAATCAAAGAAGGCATCTACGCAAATCCCTCTCATGGATATGACCAAAACAACACCTACATTTCAAGACATCCTTACACATGTACTCCACGATGTGTGTGTTCCTAAGGGTATCAATACACAACCATTTCAAGCTTTAATCGCGAATCTTTCATCAAATAATTCAATCCTATCATTTGGTCCTCATGACCTTTTGAAATATAACATCATAAACAACAATTCCTTATGCATTGAAGCATTCATCACTAATCATAAAATAAAAAAAGTGCTTATAGAAAATAGAGAAACATTGGATATTTGGTCCAAAAATCATTAAGATGCCTTGGAGACCCATCTACAGATCAATTCTTCACATCCCGCGTCATTCTATTCACATCTAAGGACATAATTAATTTTGATATTATTTTCAAACCCCAACCATCTATATCTTCTACTCCACCTATCTTTGGATATCATTGATAAGGTATTAGAGAGTATGAACTCCAAAATGTAAATTACACATTACCTTTATCCACACATGGCCTCTTCGATGATCTAGTTGATACAAACCTACTCATCAAAAACCTTTCCATCCACACTATTGAATTGGACCTTGTCCACCCAAATCTCGTAATTCAAGACCAATCAAATCACATAACCATTGAATTGGACCTTGCATGCCTAAGTCTCATAAGTCAAGACCAATCAAATCACATAATCATTGACCTCGTCCACCTAAATCTTGTACATCAGGACCAATCAAAATTCAAAAACATGGACCTCTTCCACAATGATGAGTCCATTACAAACCCTAATCAACGAAAAAAAAATCAAAAAGTGAAAAAGAGGGAAAAATCTAGCATATCAAACCCCTCATCATAACAATTTTTGATAATAAAAAGGGAAAAAGAAAAAACTTCTTATTCATGAGTAATCTCCACACCTTTGGGACGACCTCTTGTATAAATAATTTTAATTGTTTCATCCATTGACATATATCTCTATCATTTCATTATCATATATTATAACTCTTCACCTATAAAACACGGGTTAATGTTGTTCCTTTGGGGTATTGTGTATCACATCCATGTTCTGGATTCTTCTATTCTAGATGTTTTTACATATAGTCTTGTCTAGAAGCTTATTGATGGAAAATACTCCTTTAAAATAATCTCTCTCCTTAAAAGGATTGTACTAAACTCCTTTACCCATATCTTTTGTTTGCCCATCTCAGTCTAATGTGATGATACCTTGTATCTTACTAGTCAAGTGGGGATGAGATTTGGGGAAAAATGTCTTTCCAAAACAAACACAATACACAAACAAGGAAAAATAAATAAAAATACAAAAAAATCAAAATCGTTACGTCTTTCATCCTTCAAAATATTTGATGTTGAGCCCATGCTTCTTACTAGTAGCGTGAGACTTTGGGAAAAGAGAAAGGTACCCTTACTCGCCTACGTCTTGTCTTCGAGTGTTGAACCCTTACCTCTTACTGGTGGTATGGGGCAAAATGTAGGGGGTCATTTCAAAAATAATCAAGCAACAAAAAGCCTTCAAAAAATGAATCAAAAGTGCTTAATCATACAAAATATAAAGAATCAATTTCGTTGCCCATGTTAAGAGAGAAAACCATCCCTTCCATTAGATCTTTCTAATAATATGCCACCTACGGATCTAAGTCTAATCCTGAAATTTAAAGTGAAACCATCTTGGAATGGGAAAGATAATATTAATTGGAGATGAGTCACATTTTCCCAAATGGACCATTTTTAACCTCGTGTCGTTACATCTATCATATTCGTTTGCACATCACTTTCTCATTTGTCTTATATCCTTCTTGGCTCTTGTTGTTGAGCCCTCATATTTTACTAGTTATGTGGAGTCAATTGCAGAGTCAAACATCCTATCAATATATCATCTACATTCTTCTAAAGGAATGAATTGTTTATATTTTTAAACATAGGTTCAGACGGTGCACCCTTTACTGAGTAAAAAATACAAAAAAATCATATATTTCAAAATCCTTAAAAATCCAAAACATTCAAAATACAAAAAACACCCAAAACATTTAAAATTTAAAAACATTCAAAATCCAAAAACATCCAAAACATTCAAAATCCAAAAACAATCAAACCAAACAAAATCCAAAAAATTCTAAACCCCAACAACTATCAGTTACACAACTCAACACTATCAAACTTTTAACTCCTTTCCTAGTGATCATTCCAATTATATCAAACAATGATCTTATGCTTCACATGTATCCTTTCTTGGGGCAAAGTTAAATCAAACCCTCGTGTGTATCCTCACTCAAGGCAATATTGGATCTCATGCTCTTCCTTGTATGAATCCTTTCTTAAAATCAATGACCCTCTCAAACTAAGATCAATCATCAATGCAGATCCAAAAAGAGTGCCACTTGAACCTATTCTTCAATCTAATCAAATCCCCTTATATGTATCCTTTCTTGGGGGCATCCAAATTTTTTTAATCGTCATGGTGGAATACATTAGAGACATTGTAAATTATCTTTATTTAAAGTTGTGTTATATTATGTTTGTTCTTGACTAATTACAAGTATTTTGTTATCATCTTGACTCAGTCATAGTCATGGTGCATACTCTTACTGTGTATATTGGGTTTTCTTTAATTTTTGTCTTTTGTTTTCCTTTTTGACCAATTACAAGTATTTTTATTACATCTTGGTTTATTTATAGCCTTGGTGTATACATCTACTATGTATATTGGGTTTGTTTTAATTTTTGTCTTTTTGTGTGTGTGTATTTTTATGCACATAATGGGTTTCTCATCATGGTTCTTCAATAATCATGGTGCTAACTCTATTGTGCAATAACAAAGCATGTTTCCTAAAATACAAAATATGAATGGAAGCTCAAGCTACAAGCAATGTTAGTCATATTGTCATTACATTCATTCATACATCTCATTTTTAAAAAAATCCTTATCAACAAAATTAATTGATAAAAATGTCAATGTATCTTTATTATGTATCATCTACCATCATCAAAACTATAGTAGAAAAAATTACCAATGATTTTTGCTTCCACTTAACCCTCTATTGAGGTCTAATTTTGACCTTTTATCCTCTATCTCTCGTTTTTTTATCCCATTTTGTCTATCACTCCACTAGTATCTTATTCCTCTTCTCAAACAACTATCCACCATTTTTATGCATCACCCATATGCTTGAGGGGGCACTCCCTTAGCACAATCCAGACCTACTAGAGCATCAAAATCCTTCACCTGGGAAAATCGGGCAATTCACCACACTTATTTATTTATTTTATTATTGGCAAACAATTTTTAAGGGACTATACCCTATTACATAGAGGCTCAAAATCTAGATAAACTAGTGAAATCATAAAAATCAGATCAATATCTAGATATTACAATAAAGCCCAACTGTAGTAAAAAAGAAACTACACAGCAGAGACAAGACTGCAAAAAAAGCAAATGAGTAAAGAACAACAAAACAACATCAAGACTACACTTATTTATTGATTTTTCACTTATCTACACACATCTACTATCTTTAAAGTGTTATTACTTCATAATAACACTTTAAAGAGGGGAAAATGTAGACACCCTAAAATATTGTATTACACATTCTAAACCTTCGAAATCATCTCGTAATTACTTCATAGTACATTATGACCATTTTGACCATTTTTGATATATTCCTCTATTTTATGACCTTTAATGGAATTTTACGACATCATCCCGCAACTCCCTAATCATTCCTATCACTCACACATATGTCTCAAATTATTAAATATTCATGCTATGAACCCTATTACATTCATATCCCATTCCTAGGATTAATTAATTAATCCTATCACTCTTATTATTCATCCCCTATCCCATTAGTTAATTTTATTAGCTAATTTAAATATAAACTTAATTAAATAAATCCTACATATATCCATTTCCACCTCACCTCTTATCCAATTTCACTTCAATTAATTAACATCTTAAATTAACTAGAGCGAAAAAAATCAATTAAAGAAAAAACATTAAATATTTGTAAGAGGACAAATTTAGATTAAATCAAATCATGCATTTGACTTAACTAAACACAACACCCACAAAATAATGGCATTCCAAAAATAAATAAAATCTCTCCCAAAGATAAAAGTCTTGCCACTTTTTTGGGTGAATAAAACAAAAGACATGCAATTAATATTTAATGCTAAATATACAAATGCATGTGTAACCTTTTCCAACTCAAAAATAACTTATCCATGTAAGGTCAAAACAAGAAATCAACTCCTCAATTATATTGAAAAATCAACTAAACAATCAAATAATGCTTTAGTTAACTTTAGATCACACAAGTTAACCACACAAATTAAGGATTTGGGATTTCTCTTCCCTCATCTATAAATAATCACTCATTCTTCTCCAACTATCATCTTTGAAATCTTTGAGATTTGTATTATCATTGTTTTGGATTATCATTCAATCTCACATATTATTACATTGTCCAATTGATCATGAGTCAACAATAAAATCAATCATCAATCACTTTTCTCATACCTGAAATCTTCTTCCATTCGCAACATATTTGGAGCATCCACAAAAAAATTAACCAAGATATTCAACAAGATTAGTACTTCATTCCAATATTCATCAATCTCATCCGAGGTCACACGGAGATACGAAGGATGGATCTTGTTTGATTTTATTTTCATTATTTTTTTTTAGTATTTCTCTTATATAAAGTGATTATTGATGTGGGTATGAGGCTATTATAGCCTTGCAAGGTGTTTCAAGTTTGCGATAAATTTCTCTTATCATACTTGAGATTCTATACGAAGGAGAAAAGAAATATATTGAAAGCAAAACCGTTATAAACCATCACTTGTTTAACAAGGTTGTTGTAGATCCATACTAGTAATTGAAGAGCCAGATCACCCTTCTTAGGGACCTAAATTTAGGGACCCTAAGATTGAATCAATCTCAGCCCTAGATCTCACTTTGAACTAAATTTACCCTAGCATCTCTTTATCTCCTTTTGTTTTTATCTCTTTCTTTCATTCTTGTTTTCTTGCTTTCTTGTTGTAGGTTTTTGTGGAAAGCTATGGAGTTTTACGATACCACATTGTAATTGTATGAGATATTCATACAATGAAAAAAATCATTTTTTTGTTTAATACATGTATATATATATATATATATATATATATATATTTAAAAATCTTACAAAAAATCATTTGGAGGATTGAGTGGCCGTTTTTTTTTTGTTAAAACAAATATTGATTGGTTTTATTTTTTTGTGTAGAGGAGGAATATGTAGGGAGTGGGTGACGGGGGTCGGCACAGAGAGAGGATGCGGAGGGAGGACATGCCGGAGGGAGGGAGGTCGGGGGTATGGTAGAGGGTCGTGGGGATGCGACGAGGCATCGGCCGCTAAGGAAGGGGGAAGGTTGGAGGGAGCCATAGAGGATGGGGGCGCAAGACAGACGGCAGAGAGAGGGCACATATACGCCATCGGGAGAGCAAGGAGGCGGTGCCCATGGGTGTGTGGGGGAAGGGTTCGTCCCTCCCCCACATAAAACAATACACAAAACAAAACAAAACAAAAATAGTCGCCTTTTTTTTGTTTATTATTTTTTTGTATTTTAAAACTGAGTTTTAATTTAATTTGTATATTAAATAACGTGTGTGTGTGTGTGTGTGTGTGTGTGTGTGTGTGTGTGTGTGTGTGTGTGTGTGTGTGTGTTTGTTTGTGTGTGTGTTTATATATATTATTTCATCATTCAAAAGTTTAAAAATAATATTGTTTAAGTTTTCTATATATATATATATATATATATATATAAAATACCTATGTATATATATGAATATATTTATACTTAATGAAGTAAAAATATATATAATAAGACTAAGGGTATTGCACTTAGCACAACAAAATCAGTTTTAAAACTATAAATCTGCAATGCTTATTTTCCATAATAAACCAAGAAAATGTGATTAATTCAAGTTTAATTTATTTTATTATTCTTTTGACAAATATCAAAGCAACCATATTCCTACTAAATCAGGTTTCCCTTGAATGCAAATAATCAGATTTCTAAGGTCATGTAGTGGTAGCAATATTTCCTTTTTAAATCTAGTTCCACTTAGTTTCTAAATCCATGAAAATTTTACAAAGAGATGTACTTTTCAAAGTGAAATAGTTCCTTTCAATATTAAATAGAAAACTTCCTATAACAAAATAGATTCTATTTCCAATAAATGATCTTTTTTTTGTCAAAACAATATTCCAAAAACAAAGCATGTTAAAGAAATGTAAATATATTCTACTAAGTGTATTTTAAAGGAGTACAATATTTTACAAGGCTTCTTTTGCAAAAATTCCTCAATACATCATACTTCAAAATCATGCTAAATTACCTAAGAAGACCTCTCAAAAAACTCCTTCCCAAGTTGAAAGAAGGTTAGGAAATACAAATGAAACATAAATCTTACAAGTGATTTTCCAATACAAAAAGGAAGAGGAATTTAATCAAAGAGGAAGTATTATTATTTTTTCTTCAAGCCATATCCCAAAAAGGGTTACAATGAGGTAATATCCACAAATAAAATGAAGATGACCAAGAGCTCCAAACAACATCTAACTTTGAGATCCAAATGCACATGCATTCATGGAATTCAAACAAGGAGAAGAAGCTTGTTTTGCCACTAACCATAGGCATCACTACATGTCTTTTCCAAGGTTGGGATACATGTTAGCCTCCCCCAAGCCCATGGCAAAGAGGACAACTAACCACAACTATGCACAAGAGAGAGGGTGAACAACAACATCACAACCACACAAAAACAAGGAAAAGATTTAACAAGACTCCAAATTTGTAAAAGTGAAAAGGAGGAGAACCCAAGTTCTACCTCTAAAAATGGGGAAGAGAAAAGAAAGTTCTCCAAATTTTGCCACCATCATTATTTGTACAAAACAAGATCTCCATACCCTCCTTATTTCTCCAATTTCATTCAAGCCCTCCTTATTCCTCCACCCTTTCACCAATCCTTCTTGGAAGGATTTTCAAACCCCAAAGGGGTTTCCTTACCAAGAATGGGGAAGGAGGTTCAAGCCAAATGAACAACCTTCCCCACCTCAAACCATTTGAGGGGAGTAACTAAACCCTACAAGGCTTGCCCATCAAGCCTATAAGGATTGAGGGGAAAAATTCCCTCTCTTCCCCCACAACTCCAAAACTCCATCATACCATATGATGGAGGGAGAAAAATCAAATAAAAACAAATTAAATCTTCACACAACAACAAACATTTCCAAGAAAACAACTAATATTTAGCATGTTATAACAAATAAAAAGAAGCTCAAGAAGCCTACCTCAAAGAAAAGCTCTTCAAAATAAATCTCTTCCACTTCTTGACCCAAGCAAACTCTAGCTCCAAATCCCCAAGACTCCAAGACAAAGCTCCAAAAAAAGTTCTCTTCTTTTCCCATGAGGGGGAATTTGAAGAGGAGCAAGAAAAATCCTCACAAATGAGGGGGTGAAATGTGTCACCCCTCTCATCCTTCAAGGTCAAAGATGCCAAAGAGAGAAATGATAGAATGACTTTTATCCCTCTTCAACAAAATTACTCTAAATGAGAACAAAAAAATCCTTGTGCAACTTTTAATAAGCATACTAATCCATACCCCTTACATGGATGTGACTAAAGAGGAGGCAAAAAGGGAGGGAAAACTCCCTCTAGCCTTGGAAATAAGCCCCTACCTATTAGGTAGGGTCCAAGGGCTCATTTTTATGTTAAGGGAACTCCCAAACTAAAAAGGGGTCCCTAAAAATGCCCAAAATAACCCAATTTCGGGTTTGAAAATTTGGCACAAGGGTAGAGGGTGTGGGGCCCACCCAAGGGTTCACATGTGACCCTAAACCCTCTAGATTAAGTACATCATTAATCTAATTCAAAACTTAATGCAAGTGGGGTCATTAATTCCCCAAAACTAGTTTATAACACAAACTAAACACCCTAAGCAAAATTAATAATTACAAGACATGTTACATTACAAATGAGGGTCACCCATGGTGCCCAAAACAATAATTCTAATGCTAAGGCCTCAAACAATAATCACGGTTAGAACTTAGCCCATGGGCTACTTGTGTAAAGTTGCATAGCTGGCCTAAGTCCCACATTCTCTTATGACGTGTCATATGCACACTCATTGCAAACATTAAACACACCTGTCTGATAAAATATAATTCAAATACTAAATAAGATATCAATGAGTTCTAGACTAACATTTCATCTTTCTCGAATCGAAAGTGCGACAACATGCACAACTATACATAATTCCCATAAGTTAGTCATAACGATAAAATGACATGTATCCATAGAATCCCAACATGAAACATCCTAAGTATCTATCAATATAATTACGTTAGAAAACAACATCATATCAATTAACATCCATGACATCATAATATAACGCAAAAACCATAGTAATCAAGCTAAATCGGTGATATATGCCTAAATGTCCACACATGTCTAATCGATCAAATCTCCTAATATAATGTCCAAAATATAAAAATCCTGTCACAAACATGTCTATAAGGAATGAGCAATAAGTAACTGAGCTATAAAAATGTGTGCACTACATCCCCCTCTACTAAAATTAGACTTCCTCCGGGAAGTCACTAAAAGAGATAGGGATATCTAGCCCTCAAAGGTGTCGCATCCTCCCAGGTAGCTACTTGTCTCGTCGTATCGGTCCCACTGCACTCTAACCTGGTCCAAGTCTTAACCCCGAAGGGCCAACCTCTGGTGCTCCAGTATGCGTATAGGCTCTAGTCTCCATTTTCCTCCATCCTCTACCTGTAATGCCGATCAATCCAAAACATGAGAAGAATCTGGTACATATCTACGTAGTACGTAAACATGAAAACATCACGGGCCCATGCAAGGCGTGGTGGTAAAGCTAGGCAATAGGCACTTGGACCGATGACCTCTAAAATATCAAAAGGCCGCACAAAACGAGGTGAAATATTAGAACCCTTTCCATAACGGATTGGGATCTTATGCGGATGAACTCTCAAGAAGACCTTATCACCCAATGAGAAGTGATGATCAATCCTCTTTGTGTCTACATACACCTTCTGGCATGCTCTAGCTTGCTCAAGGTGCTGTCTAATCAGAATAACTTTCTGCTCTAAATCTTGTAGGTAAGCTAGTCCCAGAATAATCCTGTCATCTACTCTATCCCAACTCAAAGGTGTCCTGCAAAGTTGTCCATAGAAAGCCTAGTAAGGCGCCATACCAATGGAACTATGATAGCTGTTGTTGTAAGAAAACTAAACTAAATGTAAATAATATTCCCATTTCTTCTACTGGTCCATCACATACATCCTCAACATGTCCTCTAGTACCTGATTAACCCTCTATGTCCTGCCTCTGTCTGTCTTTGGATGATAGGCTGAGCTGAAATTAATTTGAGTACGCAGATTGGTCTGAAAGGAAGTCTAGAAAATTGAAGTATAGATGGTATCCCTATCATTGATGATGTTATTTGGAATCCCATGCAACCTGACAATGTCCTCCATAAATACTTTGGCAATGGCCTAAGCATTATAGGTGACCTTGGTTGGTGAAAAGTGTGCAACCTTGGTCAACTTATCCATGGTGACCATAATGGCATCATGATGATAAGAGGACATAGGAATTTTGACTATGAAATCCATGGAGATCACATCCCATTTCCACTCCGGAATATCATGCGGATGTAAGAGTCCTACGGGATGAGAATGCTTTGCCATGACCCTCGGCACTCAAGGAAATGTACAACAAAATCTGCTATGTCCCGTCGAAGACTTGGCCAATAATATAACTCCCTCAGATCAGCGTGCATTTTCTTCACTCCTAGATGTGCTACATATGGGGCTTGATGAGCCTCTATAAGGATGAAGCTACGTAGATCACCATCCTTAGGCACGTAGATGGGCCTATGGAACAAAAGTAAACCATCTGTCTCTAAAACACACCCAAAATATCTGCCCTCTAATGAACCCTGTAACTCCAACATCTGTCTAGCTCCCTCATAAAACCTATCCTCTGGAAGGTGCTCAAGAATCCTGCCTCTCAAATCTAACTAAAGTGTCAAAGAAGCAAGCACATGTCATCATCTACTAAGTGCATCTGCAACAACATTTTCCTTTCCTTTGATATACTAGACGTCCATGTCATACTCACATAAGAACTCCATCTAACACCCTTGATGAGTGTTGAGGTTCGGCTATGAGAAGATATGTTGCAAGCTACGATGATCTGTCCTCAAAATGAAAGGTCTACCCAAAAGGAAATGTCACCAACGCAAAAGCACATGAACAACTGCTGCAAGCTCCAAGTCATGAGTAGGTTAGTTAAGCTCGTGTTCCTTGAGCTTACGAGACTTAAAGGCAATAACCCAACGCTCCTGCATAAGAACTACTCCCAAACCCTCTAGCAATGCATCGCACAAACCAAAAATCCTCTATCGGGTCCTGGCTCACTAAGATGGGTGCCATGGTTAACCTTTCCTTAAGAAACTGAAAGGCCTGCTCACACTTTTCTGAAAAATCAAACTTCTTCCCTTTTCTCTGAAGAGAAGTTATAGGGTGAGCAATCCTAGAGAATTCATGTACAAACCTCGCGGTAATAACCTACTAAACCCATAAATCCTCACCTCAAGAATCGATGTGGGCACTAGCTTGATCCATGATAGCCTGTATCTTAGAGGGATCTACTGAGATACCCTCGCTTGATATGATATGAGCCAAATATTGAATCTCTATCTAAAAGAAACTACATTTTTCCAAGTTCTCCCATATAACTTCGCTCTCTCAAAACCTGAATTACCTGCCTCAAATGCTCCTCGTGTTCCTCCTCGGAATGAGAATATATCAATATGTCATCAAGGAACACTAAGACAAAGAGATCTAGAAATGTCCTGAATGCTCCATTCATAAGGCTCACGAAGACAGTTGGGGCATTAGTCAAACCAAAAGGGACAATTGTGAACTCATAATGCCCATAACGTGTGCGAAACACTGTCTTATGAATGTCTGCATCTGAAATGTGCAACTGATGGTACCCTGACTTGAGATCAATTTTGGAGAATACTCTCACTCCCCACATTTGATCAAACAATTAATCAATCATAGGGAGTAGATAACGGTTCTTTATTGTGACTTTGTTAAGCTTTCTTAAGTCAAAACAAACCCTGAGAGAACCATCCTTCTTTTTCACAAATATGACTAGTGCTCCCCAAGGAGATACACTAGGGTGAATGAGACCCTTATCTAACAACTCCTCTAATTGAATCTTGATCTCATGAATCTCTGGAGTCATCATCCGATAGGGTTCCCTAGAAACTGGTGTAGATCCAGGTACTAAATCAATGGTGAAATCCACCTCTCTGCGGGGTGGTATCCTGAATCTCACTGAAACACATCGGCATACTCCCTCAAAACTACATGATCATCCAAGGGTGAATGCTTTAGAGTGCTCTCTGATCGGTCACTGATGGTGATAGCAACCATTGACAACCCTTACACATGATTCACTTGAGTTGCTTAGCCGAGATCATGCACAAAGAGATAGGCCTCTTCATCCCTGAAATCACAATCGCACTACGAAGATCATCTTGACACTCAATGATCTTATTTCTGCAATCCACCTTAGCTTGATGAGCCTTGAGCCAATCCATACCCAATACTACCTGATATGATCCTAGAGGGATAACTCGAGGTCAAGTGTAGTGGAGAAGGCTCCTAAATCAAGTACGTAACTCTCCACATATGAGTCCACAACGAGTTTGGCCCCAGAGGCCAACTCAACTCGAAAACTAACTAGTTGCCTAGCCACCACTAGCCCTCACCGGTCCACTATAAAAGGTGATATAAAATAATCTGAAGCACTGAATCAAAAACTACTAAGATAGAAATACCCCTGATAGTACCTATCATCTCAATGACTATGGCCTGATGCTTGGCTTGGCGGTTGTTAACCACTGCATATACACGATGGGCGTGTCCCACGTCACCCACCATCTGCTCAAATCTAGTGGCTCTCTGTGCATCCATGGTATTAGGTTTTGCGGGAACATATGCACATAGTGATCGGAGATCTACAAATGAAACATCCTTCATGCCCCTCTAAGATGGGATATCTCTGTACTATGGTGTACTAATCCCGCTACCAAACCCTAGCAGACTACTATGTGCAAGCTGGTCAGTACTTACTACGAGTACCCTACCTCCTATCCCTAGATCCACCAAAACCTCCTCTAGTGTCACCTCTATGAAAGCTTTGAGTCTACCTAGCCCTCTGTTGCTGGTGGCCATGATGTTGCGTCTACTCATGCCGGTGTGGTAGAGCCCTCGTGGCTGCTGACGGAGGCTAGAATCCTCCTCTAGGGGGTGGTGCTATACTGTGACCTCGACTCGAAAGGCCTGAATCCTCTCCTGAAACTTGCTCTTGTTTCTATCTCGGTGCTTCGTGCCTTGGTCTTGTTCTCCTCAGCTAAGTAGGCCTTCTCAATGGCCTTCTCGAGCATGGGAGGAGATAACATCCCGACTTCTCCCGATATATCTGAATTAAGCCCTCGAATAAACCTCGTTGACCTAAAATTTCTCATCTTGCATGTAGTCCACATACTACGTAAGATCTAGGAATTTGCTCTCATCATCGCGCTATTGTGCCGCATCCCTATCGTAAGTCATGAAACTCATCAATCCTCCTTTACACGAAGTTCTCTCACATGTAACGAGCCCTGAATCGCTCCTCGAACATCTCCTAGGTCACTGTCTCTCGAGTCAGATGGAGCTTCCGCTCCTCATTCCTCCACCAAACACCTGCTACGTCTCGAAGGAGGTGTATGGTGAACCTTGCCTTGACATTTCTCTCATAAGAGTGCAAGCCAAAGCAACTATCCAAGCTAAGGAGCCATGACTCAACCCCAAAGCCATCTGTAGAGCTGGTGTAGGTGGGCAAACAAGCGAAGGAGATCCCTGATCACACTGCTTGTATCCCGATCCTAGCGATGTAGTCTAATAGGTGAAAGGGGTCACCTATCCCCAAATGGTCCCTCGAGACTATGTGAGTGGCTACGATGGTATGAGGCTACCCTCTCATGATGAATGGAAGGGCTACGTGACCTCTCCCACCTCGGTGTATCATGCTCTAGCAGCTCTGAATGTGCGTCCTCGCCTATCGGCTCCTCATCTCCCAATGGAATCTCCTCTCTCACCTCCTATGGTGGTGGAAGACACTGCTGCACAATGCCTATCAGTTGATGTAGGACCTCTAATATCTGAGGACCAAATTTGGGTGCCGTGGCTCCCGTGTAGGTGCACTATGCCCCAAGCCTCTAGCTGATCGTCCCCTCTTGGGTGCCATCCTGTACATGAGGTGGGCGAAGAGGTTATTAAATGGTTATGGAAAATGTTTAATTATTTTATTTATTTATTTACTTTTAATGTTATTACCAATGTTGTTAATCTGGTTGATTGATTACCCAGAGTGTTTGCATGTACAAACCTTCACTCTGATACCAAATGTAATGGCCCACCTCGGACACCAGTTTTAGACCAATAATTTGGAATTTTTTTTTTGAAGGTGAGAACTAATGTTTCACCTAACTATTTCCCATTAAAGAATTAATTTATGTCCATCTAATTTACCCAATTTCTAAAACACTAACTCTAATTAACTTTATTTATTTAGTTTCTATTCATTTACTAAAGACAACCTAGGAAAGGACTACCTCTCTTTTAAATTAAATTAGATTTTCCCCCTTTTTATTTATTTACCCACATTGAAAAACAACTACTCATTCTTAAATAAATACATCCCCTATTAAATATGTTTACCCACACCCCTTTTTATTTACTTTACCATTCCCACAAAGTAACCATGACTTGATATGTGAAGGGTTTAATATGGACCCTAAGATTGAATCCATCTTAGCCCTAGATCTCACTTTACCCTAAATTTTCCCTAGCATCTCTTTATCTCCTTTTGTTTTTATCTCTTTCTTTCATTCTTGTTTTCTTGCTTTCTTGTTGCAGGTTGTTTGTGGGAAGCTATGGAGTTTTACTATACCACATTGTAATTGTATGAGAGATTCATACAATGAAAATAAGCATTTTTTTGTTTAATACATGTATATATATATATATATATATACAAAAAGCTTATAGAAAAATCCTTTAGAGGATTGGAGTGGCCTTTTTTTGTTAAAACAAATATTGATTGGTTTTATTTTTTTGTGTAGAGGAGGACTATGTAGGGAGTGGGGGATAGGGTCGGCGCAAGAGAGGGATGTGGAGGGAGGACAGGACGGAGGGAGGGATGTCGGGGGTATGGAAGAGGGGTCGTGGGGATGCGGTAGGGGCATCAGGCTGTAAAGGAAGGGGGAAGGTTGGAAGGAGCCGCAGAGCATGGGGGCGCAGAGGACATCGAGTAGAGAGGGGGGCATGGATAGGCCGTCGGGGAGAGAAGGGAGGTGGTATATTTCATCAAAGAGGAATTATATTTTTTTTTCTTCAAGCCATATCCCAAAAAGGGTTACAATGAGGTAATATCCACAAATAAAATGAAGATGACCAAGAGCTCCAACCAACATCCAACTTTGAGATCCAAATGCACATGCCTTCAAGGAATCCAAACAAGGAGAAGAAGCTTGTTTTTCCACCCAACCATAGGCATCATTACATGCCTTTCCCAAGGTTGGGATGCATGCTAGCCTCCCCCAAGCCCATGGGAAAGAGAAAACTAACCACAACTATGCACAAGAGAGAGGGTGAACAACAACATCACAACCACACAAAAACAAGGCAAAGATTTAACAAGACTCCAAATTTGTAAAAGTGAAAAGGAGGAGAACCCAAGTTCTACCTCTAAAAATGGGGAAGAGAAAAGAAAGTTCTCCAAAGTTTGCCACCATAATTATTTGTACAAAACATGATCTCCATACCCTCCTTATTTCTCTAATTTCATTCAATCCCTCCTTATTTCTCCACCCTTTCACCAATCCTTCTTGGAAGGATTTTCAAACCCCAAAGGGGTTTCCTTACCAAGAATGGGGAAGGAGGTTCAAGCCAAATGAACAACCTTCCCCACCTCAAACCATTTGAGGGAGTAACTAAATCCTACAAGGCTTTCCCATCAAGCCTATAAGGATTGAGAGGGAAAAATTTCCCTCTCTTCCCCCACAACTCCAAAACTCCATCATGCCATATGATGGAGGGAGCAAAATCAAATAAACAACAAACAAAATCTTCACACAACAAACAAAATTTCTAAGAAAACAACTAATATTTAGCATGTTATAACAAATACAAAGAAGCTCAAGAAGCCTACCTCAAATAAAAGCTCTCCAAAATCAATCTCTTCCACTTCTTGACCCAAGAAAACTCTAGCTCCAAATCCACAAGACTCCAAGCAAAATCTCCAAAAAAGTTCTCTTCTTTTCCCATGAGGGGGAATTTGAAGAGGAGCAAGTAAAATCCTCACAATTGAGGGGGTGAAATGTGTCACCCCTCTCATCCCTCAAGGTCAAAGATGCCAAAGATAAAAGAGAGAAAGGATAGAATGACTTTTAGCCCTTTTCTCCCAAATTACTCTAAATGATAACAAAACAATCCTTGTGCAACTTTTAACAAGCACACTAATCCATATCCATTACATGGATGTGACCAAAGAAGAGGCAAAAAGGGAGGGAAAACTCCCTCTAGCCTTGGAAATAATCCCCCCTATCTATTAAGTAGGGTCCAAGGGCTCATTTTTATGTTAAGGGAACTCCCAAACTAAAAACAGGTCCCTAAAAATGCCCAAAACAACCCAATTTCGGGTTTGGAAAATTTGGTAAAAGGGTAGAGGGTGTGGGGCTCACCCAAGGGTTCACATATGATCCTAAACCCTCTAGATTAATTACATCATTAATCTAATTCAAAACTTAATGCAAGTGGGGTCATTAATTCCCAAAACTAGTTTACAACACAAACTAAGCACCCTAAGCAAAATTAATAATTAGAAGACATGTTACATTACAAATGAGGGTCACCAATGGTGCCCAAAACAATAATTCTAATACTAAGGCCTCAAGCAATAAACATGGCTAGGACTTATCCCGTGGGATGCTTGTGCAAAGTTACGTAGCTGGCCTGAGTCCCACGTTCTCCTGTGACCTATCACCTGCACACTCATTGCACACATTAAACACACCTGTCCGATAAAATATAAATCAACTACTAAATAAGATATCAATGAATTCTAGACTAACATTTCATCTTTCTGGAATCAAAAGTGCGACAACGTGCACAACTATACATAATTCCCATAACTTAGTTATAATGATAAAATTACATGTATCCATAGAATCTCAACATGCAACATCCTGAGTATCTATCAATATAATTACGTTCCAAAACAACATCATATCAATTAACATCCATGACATCATAAGATAATGCAAACAACATAGTAATCAAGCTAAATCGGTGCTATACGCCTAAATGTCCATACATGTCTAATAAGATCAAATCTCCTAATGTAATGTACAAAATATAACAAATCCCCATCAAAACATGTCTATAAGTAACGAGCAACAAGTAATCGAGCTATAAAAATGGAAGTCACCGAAAGAGATAGGGATATCTAGCCCTCAAAGGTGTCACATCCTCCTAGGTAGCTATTGTCTCATCATATCAGTCCCACTTTGCACTCTAACCTAGTCCAAGTCTCGACCCCGAAGGGCCAACCTCCGGTGCTCCAGTATGCGTATGGGCTCCAGTCTCCACTATCCTCCGTCCTCTACCTGTAATGCCAACCAATCCAAAACATGAGAAACATCTGGTATATATCTACGTAGTACAGAAACATGAAAAACATCATGGGCCCGTGCAAGGTGTGGTGGCAAAGCTAGGCGATAGGCAACTAGACCGATGACCTCTAAAATATCAAAAGGCCCCACAAAATGAGGCGAAATCTTAGAACCCTTTCCATAGTAGATTGGGCTCTTATGCGGATGAACTCTCAAGAAGACCTTGTCACCCACTAAGAAGTGACGATCAATCCTCTTGGTGTCTGTATACACCTTCTGGCATGCTCTAGCCTGCTCAAGGCACTTTATTTAATTAGAATAACCTCTTGCTCTCGAATCCTATAGGTAAGTTGGTCCAAAAATAATCCTGTCATCTAGTCTGTCCCAACTCAAAGGTGTCCTGCAAAGTCATCCATATAAAGCCTGGTAAGGAGCAATACCAATGGAACTATGATAGATTTTGTTGTAAGCAAACTAAACTAAATGTAAATAATCTTCCCATTTCTTCTTCTGGTCCATCACATACATCCTCAACATGTCCTCCAGTACCTGATTAACCCTCTCTGTCTGTCCATTTGTCTCTTGATGATAGGCTGAGCTGAAATTAATTTGAGTACCCAAAGCGGTCTGAAAGGAAGTCCAAAAACTAAAGTATAGATTATATCCTGTCATTGATGATGGTCTTCGAAATCTCATGCAACTTGACAATGTCCTCCATAAATACTTTGGTGATGGCTTGAACATTATAGGTGACCTTGGTTGGTGAAAAGTGCGCAACCTTGGTCAACTTATCCATGGTGACCATAATGGCATCGTGATGATAAGAGAACATAGGAAATCCAACTATGAAATCCATGGAGATAACATCCCATTTCCACTCGGGAATATCATGAGGATGTAAGAGTCCTACGGGATGAGAATGCTTTGCCTTGACCCTCTGGCACTCAAGGCAATGTGTAACAAAATCTGCTATGTCCCATCAAAGACCTGACCAATAATATAACTCCCTCAGATCAGCGTGCATTTTCTTCACTCCTGGATGTGCTGCATATGGGGCTTGATGAGCCTCTGTAAGGATGAAGCTATGTAGATCACCGGCCTTAGGCATGTAGATGCACCTATGGAACCGAAGTAAACCATCTATCTCTAAAACACACCCAGAATATCTGCCCTCTAATGAACCCTATGACTCTAACATCTATCTAGCTCCCTCATAAAACCTATCCTCTGGAAGGTGCTCAAGAATCCTGCCTCTCAAATCTGACTGAAGTGTCAAAGAAGAAAGCACATGTCATCATCTACTAAGTGCATCTACAACAACATTTTCCTTTCCTTTGATATACTGCACCTCTATGTCATACTCACATAGGAACTCCATCCAACGCTGTTGATGAGCGTTGAGGTTCGGATGTGAGAAGATATGATGCAAGCTATGATGATCTGTCCTCAAAATGAAAGGTCTACCCAAAAGGAAATTTCACCAACGCACAAGCGCATGAACAACTGCTGCAAGCTCCAAGTCATGAGTAGGGTAGTTAAGCTCGTATTCTTTGAGCTTACAAGACTCAAAGGCAATAACCAAATGCTCCTGCATAAGAACTACTCCCAAACCCTCTAGCAATACATCAGTACAAACCACAAAATCCTCTATCAAGTTTGGGCCCGCTAAGGTGGCGTCGTGGTTAACCTTTCCTTAAGCAACTGAAAGGCATGCTCACACTTTTCTGACAAATCAAACTTCTTCCCTTTTCTCTAAAGAGAAGTAATAGGGTGAGAAATCCTAGAGAATTCTTGTACAAACCTGTGGTAATAACTGCTAAACCCATAAAACTCCTCACCTTAGTAACTAACGTCGGTCTTTGGCCATCCATGATAGCCTGAATCTTAGAGGGATCTAATGAGATACCCTTGCTTGATATGATATGACCCAAGTATTGAATCTCTGTCTGAAAAAAGCTGTATTTTTCCAAGTTCCCATACAACTTCTACTCTCTCAAAACCTGAAGTACCTACCTCAAATGCTCCTCATGTTCCTCCTCGAAACGAGAATATATCAATATGTCATCAAGGAACACTAAGACAAAGTGATCCAGAAATGTCTTGAATACTCCATTCATGAGGCTCATGAAGACAAATGGGGCATTAGTCAAACCAAAAGGGACAACTGTGAACTCATAATGCCCATAACGTGTGCGAAACGCTGTCTTATGAATGTCTACATCTGAAATGCGCAACTAATGGTACCCTGACTTGAGATCGATTTTGGAGAATACTCTCGCTCCCCGCATCTGATCAAACAATTCATCAATCCTAGGGAGCAGATAACGGTTCTTTATTGTGACTTTTTAAAGCTTTCTTAATTCAACACAAAGCCTGAGAGAACCATCCTTCTTTTTCAAAAATATGACTGGTTATCCCCAAGGAGATACACTAGGGTGAATGAGACCATTATCTAACAACTCCTCTAACTGAATCTTGAGCTCATGAAGCTCTGAATTCATCATCCAATAGGGTTCCCTAGAAACTGGTGTAGATCCAGGTACTAAATCAATGGTGAAATCCACCTCTTTGTGGGGTGGTATCCTTGGAAGCTCGCCTAGAAACACATCGGCATACTCCCTCAAAACTACATGATCATCCAAGGGTGAATACTCTGAGTGCTCTCTGATCGGTCACTGATGGTGATAGCAAACAATTGACAACCCTTATGCATGCTTCACTTGAGTTGCTTAGCCGAGATCATGTGCAAAGAGATAGGCCTCTTCATCCCTGAAATCACAACTACACTACCAAGATCATCCTGACACTCAATGAACTTATTTCTACAATCCACCTTAGCTCAATGAGCCTTGAGCCAATCCATACCCAATACTACTTGATATGATCCTAGAGGGATAACTTGGAGGTCAAGTGTAGTGGAGAAGGCTCCTAAATCAAGTATGCAACTCTCCACATACGAGTCCATGGTGAGTTTGGCCCCAGAGGCCAACTCAACCTACCAACTAACTGGTTTCCTAGCCACCACTAGCCCACATTGGTCCACTATAGAAGGTGATATAAAAGAATTTGAAGCACTTGAATCAAAAAGTAATAAGACAAAAATACCCCTGAAAGTACCTGTTGTCTCAATGACTGTGGCTCGATGCTCGGTCGGGCGGTTGTTAACCATTGCATATACACGATGGGTGCATCCCACGTCACCCACTGTCTTCTCGGATCTAGTGGCTCTCTATGTATATATGGTATTGGGTTTTTGCGGGCACATATGCACATAGTGATCAGGTAATCCAAAAATGAAACATTCTCCTGTACCCCTCTGAGATGGGGTCCCTCCTGTACTCTTGTTTACTAATCCTACCGGTCCAACCCTAGCAGAATGTTGTGTGCGAGCTAGCTATACCTACTGAGTACCCTGCCTCCTATCCCTGGATCCACCAAAACCTCCTCTAGTGTCACCTCTATGAAAGCTCGAGCCTACCTAGCCCTCTGTTGCTTTGCCGTGGCCATGATGCTACGTCTACTGCTGCGGGTGTGGTGGAGCCCTCATGGCTGCTAGCAGAGGCTAGAATCCTCCTCTAGGGGGTGGTGATGTACCCCGTGACCTCTGACTCTGAAAGGCCTGAATCCTCTCCTAAAACTGGCTCTTGTTTCTATCTTGGTGCTCCTATGTCTTGGTCCTGTTCTCCTCGGCTAAGTAGGCCTTCTCAATGGCCTTCTTGAGCATGGGAGGAGATAACATGTTGACTTCTCCCCGTTATATCTGCTTTAAGCCCTTGAATAAACTTGTTGACCTGAAATTTCTCATCTTATAGGTAATCCACATACTATAGAAGATCTAGGCATTTGCTCTCATACTTTGCGCTCACCGTGCCAGATCCCTGTCGTAAGTTGTGAAACTCATCAATCCTCTTTTACACGAAGTGCTCTGACATGTAACGAGTCCTAAAGCACTCCTCAAACATCTCCTAGGTCATTGTCTCTTGAGTCAGATGGAGCTTCCACTCCTCATTCCTCCACCAAATGCCTGCTACATCTCGAAGGAGGTGTATGGAAAACCTTGCCTTGATATTACTCTCATAAGAGTGCAAGCCAAAGCAACTATCCAAGCTAAGGAGCCATGACTCACCCCAAAGCCATCTGTAGAGCCGGTGTAGGTGGGTGGCTACAAGCGAAGGAGATCCTTGATCACACTTGCGCTGTATCCTTATCCCGCGATGTAGCCTAACAGGTGAAAGGGGTTGCCTATCACCAAATGGTCCCTTGAGACTATGAGAGTGGCTACAACAGTACGAGGGTACCCTCTCATGATGAACGGAAGGGCTATGTGACCTCTCCCGCCTCAGTGTATCATGCTCCTGGTGGCGTGAATGTGCATCCTCACCTATTAGCTACTCGTCTCCCAATGGAATCTCCTCTCTCACCTCCCCGCGGTGGTGGAAGATGCTTGATGCACAACGCCTATTAGCTCAGCTGCAGGACCTATAATATCTGAGGCCCAAATTTGGGTGCTGGTAGCTCCCGCATAGGTGCACTACACCCCAAGCCTCTAGTTGATCGTCCCCTCCTTGGTGCCATCCTATACACGAGGTGGGCGAAGAGGTTATTAAATGGTTACAAAAAATGTTTAATTATTTTATTTATTTATTTACTTTTAATGTTATTACCAATGTTGTTAACCTGGTTGATTGATTACCTGCAGTGTCCGCGTATGCGAACCTTTGCTCGATACCAAATGTAATGCCACTGCCTCGGGACACCGAAACTAGACCAATAAGTGGATTAAATTTTTTTTTGAAGGTGAGAACTAATGTTTTGCCTAACTATTTCCCATTAAATAATTAATTTATATTAATCTAATTTACCCGATTGCTAAAACACTAACTCTAATTAACTTTATTTATTTAGTTTCTATTCATTTACTAAAGACAACCTAGGAAAGGACTACCTCTCTTTTAAATTAAATTAGATTTTCCCCTTTTTATTTATTTACCCACATTGAAAAACAACTACTCATTCTTAAATAAATACATCCCCCATTAAATATGTTTACCCACACCCCCTTTTTATTTACTTTACCATTCCCACAAAGTAACCATGACTTGATATGTGAAGGGTTTAATATGGACCCTAGGATTGAATCCATCTCAGCCCTAGATCTCACTTTACCCTAAATTTTCCCTAGCATCTCTTTATCTCCTTTTGTTTTTATCTCTTTCTTTCATTTTGTTTTCTTTCATTCTTGTTTTCTTGCTTTCTTGTTGTAGGTTGTCTATGGAAAGCTATGGAGTTTTACTATACCACATTGTAATTGTATGAGAGATTCATACAATGAAAACAAGCATTTTTTTCTTGTTTAATACGTGTTTGTGTGTGTGTGTGTGTGTGTGTGTGTGTGTGTGTGTGTGTGTGTGTGTGTGTGTGTGTGTGTGTGTGTGTAAGCTTATAGAAAAATCCTTTGGAGGATTGGAGTGGCGTTTTTGTTAAAACAAATATTGATTGGTTTTATTTTTTTGGTGTAGAGGAGAACTATGTAGGGAGTGGGGGATAGGGTCGGTCACGAAGAGAGGATGCGGAGGAGGGAGGATAGGGCTGGAGGGAGGGAGTTTAGGGGGTATGACGGAGGGGTCGTGGGGATGCGGTAGGGGAAGCGGGCTGCGAAAGGAAGGGGGTAGGTTAAAGGGAGCCATGGAGGATGGGGATGCGGATAGGCTGTCTGGGGGAGTAGGGAGGAGGTGGCTGTGGGTGTGTGGGGGAAGGGTTCAGCCCTCCCCACACAAAACAATACACAAAACAAAACAAAATAAAAATTGTCACCTTTTTTTTGTTTATTATTTTTTGTATTTGAAAATCGAGTTGTTAATTTAATTTGTATATTAAATAACATATGGATGTGTGTGTGTGTGTGTGTGTGTGTGTCTATATATAATCTTTCATCATTCGAAGTTTAAAAATGATATTGTTTAAGTTTTCTATCTACATATATACATATATACATACATACACATATATGTATATGTATATGTATATGTATATATATATATATATATGTATACATATATTGTATACATATATGTACATATATATATGTATATATATATATATATATATATATATATATATATATATATGTATACATATATATGTATACATATATGTACATATACATATACATATATGTATATATATATGTACATATATGTATACATATATATGTATACATACATATATATATATATATATATATATATATATATGTACATATATGTATATATAGATACATATATATATATATATATATATATATATATATATATATATATATATATATATATATACATACATACATACATACATACATACATACATACATACATACATACATACATACATACATATATATATATATATATATATATATATATACATACATATATATATATATATATATATATATATATACATACATATATATATATATATATACATACATACATACATACATATATATATATATATATATATATATATATATATATATATATATATATATAATATAAGTAAAAATATATATATATATATATATATATACTTAATAAGTAAAAAAATAATAATAATACTAAGGGTATTGCACTTAGCACAACAAAATCAGTTTTAAAACTATAAATCTGCAATGCTTATTTTCCATAATAAAATAAAATTTATTTTATTATGGAAAATAAGCATTGCAGATTTATAGTTTTAAAACTGATTTTGTTGTGCTAAGTGCAATACTTTAGTATTATTATATATTGTTTTACTTCATTAAGTATATATATACCAAAATCGAGTTTTAAAACTATAAATCTGCAATACTTATTTTCAATAATAAACCAAGGAAATGTGATTAATACAAGTTTAATTTATTTTATTATTCTTTTGACAAATATCAAAACAACCATATTCCTAATAAATCAGCTTTCCTTGAACACAAATAATCAGATTTCTAAAGTCATGTAGTGGTAGCAATATTTCCTTTTAAATCTAGTTCCACTTAGTTTCTAAATCCATGAAAATTTTACAAAGAGATGTACTTTTCAAAATGAAATAGTTTCTTTCAATATTAAATAGCAAACTTCATATAACAAAATAGATTTTATTTCCAATAAATGATCCTTTTTTTGTCAAAACAATATTCCAAAAACAAAGCATGTTAAAGAAATGTAAATATATTCTACTAAGTGTATTTTAAAGGAGTACAATATTTTACAAGGCTTCTTTTGCAAAAATTCCTCAATACATCATACTTCAAAATCATGCTAAAATACCTAAGAAGACCACCCAACAAACTCCTTCCCAAGTTGAAAGAAGGTTTGCAAATACAAATGAAATATAAATCTTACAAGTGATTTTCCAATACAAAAAGGAAGAGGAATTTCATCAAAGAGGAAGTATATATATTTTTTTCTTCAAGCCATATCCCAAAAAGGGTTACAATGAGGTAATATCCACAAATAAAATGAAGATGACCAAGAGCTCCAACCAACATCCAACTTTGAGATCCAAATGCACATGCCTTCAAGGAATCCAAACAAGGAGAAGAAACTTTTTTGCCACCCAACCATAGGCATCATTACATTCCTTTCCCAAGGTTGGGATACATGCTAGCATCCCCCATGCCTATGGGAAAGAGGAAAACTAACCACAACTATGCACAAGAGAGAGGGTGAAAAACAACATCACAACCACACAAAAACAAGGCAAAGATTTAACAAGACTCCAATTTGAAAAGTGAAAATGAGGAGAACCCAAGTTCTACCTCTAAAAATGGGGAAGAGAAAGAAAGTGCTCCAAATTTTTCCACCATCATCATTTGTACAAAAATGATATCCATACCCTCCTTATTTCTCCAATTTCATTTAAGCCTTCCTTAGTCCTCTACCCTTTCACCAATCTATTTCCTATAACAGATATCTTATACTATAGTCTTTGTTTTTGAACTTTTGGAACATGAATGGCCTTTAAAGGTAAATCCATTGGCCAATATGTAAGTATGCAGCAACTCTTTGTAATGGGGTAGGGTCCCCTCAACCCTAACTTTTACCTCTAATAAAAAAAAAAATCAATATAAAAATAATAAAATATATTTAAAAGAAAATAAAATAATGATAAATAAACAAACGTGTCAATAATAAAATAAAATAAATGAGTTCGAGCTAGAGAGGAAATTAATTATCTTCCAGGAAGGTAGGTTGCTCAGTAAGGGCGGTGGAGACATGGTGGAGGATGAAGGCACGAGATGTAATCTTTTCGGGCGTGGGCGCCCATTTGAGCATTTACATGGTTTTACCAAATGCATTAAAAACTTCCAATCAATTAGTTGGGGTTTGGGCGTCCACCAAAGAAGGAAGGAATATTTTTGTTGTTGTTGAAAGAGGTGCGAGCACTTGTTGGAGATTGAGATTTGTCATTGTGCTGTTTTATTGTTACAAATGTGGGCATGCCAACTCTTTGAAAAAACACCGTGGTCACATGGGAAGCAATTTTTGTAGGATATGCACCCCATGGTTTTCTTACAATTTCCTATAAAAATTCAAGTAAATTCCATAGGCATGTTTACAATAACTCCCATTGTCGATTTCTTCCCAAATGTGCCAAGATAAGATATTTGGAACAAGTATGGTCTTCCATCAAAGTGTAGAGGAAAGATGAGTTTCAAAAATTGTAGTTGTAAGTGCTCAGTAGACATGTATGAAAAAATGTGGATGCATACAAAAGGCCAATGGACTATTTGACAAGTGAGTTGAAAAAAATGTGGGCGTATTCAATAGGCATGTGGATTGTTTCAAAGTGGAAACAAAGTTGCAAGAAATGCACAAAATGAGTTTGTTGAAAAGTCTTTCGAGAGGCATGAAATAAAGAGAATTTTGTTAGATCGTATGTAGAATGTGGGCTCATGGAATATACAATTTGTATCATAGAAATACATGGGTATCCAAACACGGCATGGACATTGTCTCACAAAATGCAAACAGTGGGTGTTTAGTCTAATTCATCATAGCTCACTTACTCCAAGCCACACCCTTTTTGAACGAAGTCTTATTTCACCCGATCAAAGCTTAGTCATCCAAAATACTTGGTAACCTTGAAAAATCCTTGTTTTGAGTCAATTTTTGTGGTTATCTAGATAGATCTGTATACAACATGGAAGCTTTCGGTGGACATGTGTAACATCAACCCCACGTCCCTTGCTTGCTAGATCAATGCAGGCATGGTTATCTCCCTATAACTTGTATGATTTCAATTTTTTCTTATGGATGTTTAAAAATAAATAAACTAATGATGAGTTTTCCTTAGTAAGTTTAAACGCGGAGTAACTCTGACATTTTAAATTTTCCCCTTTTTACACAAATTTAAGGGTGGGTTGACTTTAGTAACAATATTGGATAACGAAAAAACACAACAATGAGTTCAACTTGATTTCTAGCTTAAAACTACCCTTTTGTTTACCTTGCAAAGTTAATAAAACATGATTTTTGGTGATTCACAAAACACCTCTCTAAACCCCGAAATGGGAAAGTCGAGTTGTAATTGTGTTCCCTATCATGTGGGGTGCGATATAAAACCTTAGAACACCCTCAAACGACCATTTTTACACTTTTTGTCACCTCTTTAGGAGCCATGTTAACCCTATTTGCAGCCTTGGGAAGCTACTAAAATCAAAAGTTGGGTTTGGTTTTGGCTTGCAGTTTTGGCGCTAGGCAAAGAAATGGATATCATCCATCGTATACCTCTAGTATTTATACATGAATATTTCTTGCAACCCTTATTTATGAGAAAAACACCTCACCAGCTAGTTTTCCAAGGGGTTTTGTAGGCCTCTAGTCACTGGGTGACTAGTTCAACTAGTCCAATTACGACCGGTGGCTCTAGAAAAGTAGTCACCAATCGTACCCTTTTCACCATATATAAGTTCCACTAACTCCTATGAAATCCCCATATATAGGAGAGCATATATGATTTTCCTTGTGGTGCATTTTCCCATCGAAATCAGTTTTCAAATGCAACTTCTTAGCCTTCGAGTTAAATTTGGATGTTTTCACAAACTTGTAGGAAAATGTGAAAGAATCTCATGGGACCCTCTTCAAGGCAATTAATTGACAATAAAACTTGTAGGATCTTATATATGACTATATGGAACTCTCTTTTATTGATTATTTGGAAAAATTTGATTTTAAGGAAAATGGTCTCTCTCTCTCTCCCCCTCTGGTTAGGAAATGAAATGAATGTATCTCTAACTATCTCTTGTTGTGTGCTAAGTATTATAATCATATGAATGAAGAACTATGATAACATGAATTATGCTAGATTTTGGGTAGATGCCATGCCAACAGTTTGTGCTGACCATGTGTTGGTTGCAGGTACCAGGATAAGGAAAAAGTGAAGTGTTGTTGGTGTTTGCATAATAACATGTGATTTTGAAAACATTGTATTTGTATATGATATATCAGCGCTATTATTATGAATATAATTTTTATTCTTTGTTTTTCTATGATGAATATGACATTGTTAGTCTATTGGGAAAGTGTGTTATTTTGTACTTAGTTGCTCTTTTATATGTTGACTAAATTCCTACTTGGTCATACTTTTATATGTCAGTTAGGTAAATTAAGTTGTTTGTACCTTGTTGCTATGGAAATTGATGTAAAATAAACCTATTGATAGTATTTGAATCATTAGAGGAGGGTGAATTTTAAACTCTTGTTATTTAAAGCTAATTGTACCATGGTAATTTTGGATGTTGATTGTACTAGTAAATTGGATAGTAATAATTTGAGAATGGCTTATCTTATATACCTGCTAGTGATGTGTTGGACCTAGAAAACCCTTTAGTCTTCAAGAGAAATAACAACATGTAGTTGTGTGTTTTCATTTGGGTGGAAAGAGTCAATCAAACTTATAGTATGTAATAATAATAACCCTTTCCGTGAGGAATGGTTCACTTGATTTTACCACTGTGCCTTTATTCCATAGTGAAATTGAAATCAATCAACTTTTAACCATTTCCTTCCATTTCTATATCAATATTAGGTCCTACCATATGTTGAGAAAATGGATTTCAACCGTGCCTTCATGACCATATTAGGGTAGGTTAACTTTGTACCTTGTCAATCCTTGGTGCTTGGTCCATGAGAATGCTCCTTCTCTTCCCTCATGGGCTAAATTGTCACTTTTAAAAGTATTAAACTAGAGAATTATCAATGGATCCAAACTCACATCACAAAATAACCCATATTGGAAATCCTAAGCCTTAAGTTTTAAAAAAATGTTCCCTTAGCAAGTAGTAATGGAATACCTTGGGATTTTACGAAGGTCTTGTGAATTAAACTTTGCTCACACCCTAGTTTGGTTTTTTAGTAGCAAGTAGAACCCTTAGGCGTAAATGGAGATAAATCAAACCTAGAACTACTTAAGAAGTTTAATTGTGGCTGAAACTTGTATTTCACTCGTAACTATCGACAATGAATTCTTAAGATGATGGATTATAAGTAAAGTGAAATGTGAGATTTGTTACTTAAACTCAATACAACCCTCTTATATGTATCACACATGAAGAAAGTTAAGTAGCTAGAATACATAGTTATTTGTAATAACTTGAAAAATAAAAAGAGTGTATCCTTAGTGTTTAAATGCTACTATGAAAAGAACACAAAATCTGTCCACTCTTGACCTAATAGAATTCCCTTTATTTCATGTGAATCTCCCTTGTTACAACAAAGGTAAATTACAAAACCAAGTAAATAGGTTCCTAAGAATGAAAACTTAGGACAAGTATTGATAGACTCATCTGTGTTTAAATGTTCATATTGGCCATCAAGTTATATAAATTAACTGCAAATAAGATAAATGAGAAAAATTAAATGAAACCAATATAAGTTGAATGCTAAACAAAATAAAGAAAAAAGTAGTTCATTTTTAATAAGAATGAAGGTTTAAATGTTAAGTGTTCTTAAAATAATTAAGGAAAAACAATGAGATAGAATATAATAAATATGCAACCATGAAAATGTTGTGTCATGGAAAGTGCCTATCCAAAGGTTTATATTGTATTCTGATAATTGTTTTGTACTTATCATTTGGGAAGATGTGGTTTGATGTGCATCATGTGTTTTCATGTGGTTATGTTTTCTTCTTGTTGGGGTGAGGTTTCATCATTGATTATTAGAGGAATAAGGGGAAGTGTGTGTTTTATTTTGAGGAACCAAAGGAATTCATGGCTAGTCTTAGTGGAGGGATAAATATGTGTTATAATGGAGGGATAAGGGGCCTGTCAAAGTTGATGTGGTGTGTATGCTTTAGAGTAACCAAAGGATAGCCATGATTCCTTCTTAGAGTGATAAGGGGTAGTTGCAATGATGACCTCTCCCCATTGTAAGCCTTTTTGGTAGGATGACAATGTGTGCCATCTCTATTTTTGGTGTTTATCCATTCCTCATCACGTTATATATGTGGGTTTAAGCTTGTGAAAGCGTCTCATCGGATGTGAGTTATCCTAGGTGATCCCATGGGGTGTTGTGTATTAAGTAATGTAAGACAAAAATATTATTATGGTATTTTTACTGTTGTATTTGTGTGTAAATATTTTTGGTGTTACATTTATCCCCTATATCCATGTTTTCATGGCATTATATGACATATGTGAGAATGTTAGTCATATAGGTCATGTCTAGAGCCACCACTATCTATGATCTATTCATTTCCATTTGATGTTGAAAGTGTGATATATAACCCAATAGTTGTGGTTGCATTATTGTCCCGATTTTGGTTTTGGTTTTGATTTTGATTATTATATTTCTTTCCTTTAAAGTTTTTGTTAATTTTTTTCTTATGTTGAAAACAATATTCTTCTTTATGACCAAATTTCCCACATTTGTGATAGATTCTGTTGAATTAGACTTTGAAATTCTGGTTATTCCTATTTGCTATTAGGGATAGTTTTGAAATTTGGTTTAAATTTAGGCCTATAATTTGGGTTTCCATTTTTTTCGAATGGAGTTAGTTTTTGATTCATAGAAAACATGGCCTGAGTTACATTTTATTTTGAATCAAAGTTTTCCATTACTTGTTCTTCTTGAATTAGGAGAGAAAATATAATATCCAATTAGGAAGTCATATCCATTTTGATATTTTGATTTCAAGATGAAAATAAAGTTTCCATATTTTTCTAGTATATTCATTTAACTTATTAAATAAAACAATTTTTATTGAAATAATTGACAACCACAACTATCCAACCGAGCTTTAATTTTTATATTTTTACTAGATAATTCACAAGTTTCTCACCCCCTTTCATCGAGTAGTGAATAGTTCCATGATTAATTTAATAATTTTTTAGAGACAACAAATGTCATGCATTGACTCAAACTATTTCCAAGCTTCACAAGTGATACCTGATGTTTGATATGGAGTAAAAATTCATCTTTTATGCTTCTAAGTATTATGGACATGGTTTCCGGTGATTTTTGTTGGAATGCACTTAAATTTTTAGAAATTGCATGTCTCATGGTAGGTTTCTTTTCGATGCCATTGAAAAAGATCCCAATGTTTTCTAGACATAAATTAGGCTTCTAATCTAATATTCCAAATGCTATAATTTGTCCCATTTAATAATTATGATTTTTCCGTTGAAAATTTAGAAGAAGCCACAATTTTCTTGCAATAATAATTTTAACAACATAAGAATTTTTCATTTTTATGACAATTATATATGAAAAAGATAATATGTTAATATATAATATTTTCAAAAAACAAAAACAATTATTCACTTTGATAATTTTTAATTTTTCAAAGTAAAGTATTCTATTTTTTTAGACCGATTGGTCTATGTATAGCCTTGAGTTATACAACCAATCAATTTAACCTTTAAAATCTCACAAACAACAACTTTAGTGCTTTAATATTTAATATTTATTTAAAAAACTAAGCCTAAAAAAACACGTTGGCTTAATTATATGAAGAAGAGAGTTTGGACGATCATGAACCACCTACCTCTTAAAAGGGAATAGACTTGAAATTACTTCCCTCTCCATTCGACCGACTAGAGGAAAGTGATACCAAAGCAAGTCTTGTTTAATTCAAACAAGATTTAATTGTTGTTTTATATAGAAAAGGTAGCTAACTCAATAAGGTTGAGTTGACATTTTTTTTGTTTTTTTAGATAAATTTTTTAGGGTTTATAGACAACATTTAACTATAAAATACTATATGTATTTTTATTATATGGTTTTTCTTTTCAATAGGGAATGAGTTCCCCGAAAAGAGTGTGAGAGATCATGTATGGTGGATAGGTCGTGAAGGTCAAGAAATCTTAATCGGTCATGAGGCCAAAGAAAGTATGAAGGTTGTGAGGATAAAAGAAGTAGAGAGGCCTTATGGCCAAAGAGAGTAGAGTTTATACAACCAAAAAGAGTAGAGGTCGTGCAACCATGGGAGGATAGCCATCTTTGACTAGCCGAGAAAAACCACACAACAAAAAATCCATGAGTAAGGCTTATCTTATGATATTTTTCCTATTTTTTAAAATATTCCTTTTTTCCAAAGGATATATTTTATTTTGTTAGTAGGACCATTTGAAATTTATTATCCTAATTATTTTAAATATTAATACACAATAAAACAATGTAAAATAATATTATAACCCATTTAAATATAATTCTATGAATAAGAGAGATTTAAGGTTGGATAATTTCTTATATAGGATATGTGGACAAGGTATGATAGATAGGTCAAGCGGCTAGGAAAGTTTAATAGGATGTAACGTAAAAAGAAAGCAAAAATAGACAAAATATGAAACAAAGGGAATGTGGGTTGAGTACGGTTTTCAACAAAATATTTGGCTTGACCAAAAATTTGAATGTGAATATAAATGTGGATTTTAAAAAAACTTTGTTTGAAGATCTAATTTTTTAAAATTTAGATATTAGAGCATAGGTTAATAGGATTAAATTTTTATATTTAGAACATGAATTTTGTATCATGTACCGTGTGGGAAGACACAGTTGATCTATCTAGAAAATAATATATTAATATAATTTGTGTGAATTAATTTCATGTACTTGGAAAACACTTTACAAACTTGATTTCTCTTGAAATATTCCTGTAGATATGAGTTTCTTTTGTAATAAACACATGTCTTAGAAAATCTCTAGTACCATATCAAAATCCGAAGTAAATTTTAATAAATTAAATATTGATTGAACATTGGATTATAGTAAGCTATATGTAGATATACTAGGTAGCACAAAAATATTAATTCTACATAAAGTAAAATAAATTGAAATAACACATTGACCATAGATTTAGTGCGGGAAAACTCAAAGGTAAAAAAACCCATAATAGTAAAAACACCTTTCTTGTTATTTGAGGAATGATACAATCATACCCAACACACATAAATATTCACTTCTCACATTAGGCTCCCACAAAACTTTAATTCAAAAGGATGCAATATAATATGAAAGAATTCTCTCCCATATTATCGTCACATCCCTCATTTTCATTATGTTTTGTCACAAAAATAAGATGTAATATATAAAGTGATTTATGAATGCAAGAGGATAGGCATGGTTGCTTAGATGAGCTTGCATTTATATGTACATACATATATCCTAAAAAGGATATATGTACTTATGTGTAGTTTTATTCCCAACCGCTTAACAACACTCTTCTTTATGCATTCATGGAATACTTAATATTTATAAGTTATTTTTGTTGTACTTGGTTGTGTAGACACAAATATTACACATTAGAGTATTTATCCCGGCCTTATACTACTATTTAGAAGGTTCTTAAGTGTATAAAGTACTAATTAATCCCACCTTTTGGCCACCTTTTTCTTATCTTTTATTTCATCTTTCCCGCGTATTTCTTGATAACTATCAACCCATTTTATGACCTTTCTAACATTATATCTTGAAATAAGGGTGTCCCAACCTATACTGGGGTGCCCTGAGGTGCCATGGTCCCACTCTGGACACCCTAGTCTATGGATGACCTCTTCCGCTTATTTTTGGGTCACTTTTAGCTATTTTTCATCCTTATCTTATTCTCAGTAGGCCTTGTCGGGATTAATTATGAAATTAAGCTTGAGAGCCCTATAAATATAAAGTTATAAGACCATAATGTGGGCCCTAGGTCATTGCATCTTATCACTACTATCACTCCATCTAGGGTTACATCCATTGTATCAATTACATCCACATAGTGCCATGCATTACATCTAGGAGATCTGCATCACACACACTTCATAAGGGGATGGATTTCATTCTATTCTATGCACACATGCCACTGACATTTATATAGCTATTATTTCTCGCTACTTCGTAAAGTGTGAATGGAACAAGAGCACCTAGGGAATGACATGCACACACACTATAACTACATTTGGGTTTGAAATGTAGTGAAACGCTCAAACAAATAAGACCACTATTTTGGTGGTGAGGTCAATCTGACCCATTCATATGCATCTTTCATTTTTTTAGGGCTTGATACTTCTCCTTGTATTATATGTCATTATCCAAATCATCTAAAAAATCTAGCATGACCGATGGGAAGTACTTGAAGATAGTTAATGACCATATGAGATTAATATTATGAGGATTTGCAGTGTTCCGAGCACCCAGATTACAGACCAGGATGCCTCGGGGTGCCCCAGTACACTCCCACATGCTTGTGTCATCTAAGATAGTCCATATCTAGCCTTCACAGGGTCCACGAGGTTCATCTACATTTTTAGATTTTATTTCTAGATCCGTGACACTGTGCGATAATATTCTGTTATCATTTGAGTCTTTTCCTTACTCTTCTCTTGCACATCAGGGTTTCATTTCATCTATAATCGTTTATTTACATTTATTTCATATTGTTTTAGTTCATTTACAACATTTTATTCCTCCTAAATAGATTAACATTAATACCCTAGATATCCCTTTAGGCCATCTAAGGAAAACCTCTTTATTTTTGTTAATCATTTTGGTGAACTGATGTCTCTTCTTGCACCTTTTAGGGTCTCAACTCCGTACTTTCCAACATGGGTAACCTTCATAGAAAGTACTCTTATTCTAAGCCTCTAGTTACTTTGAAATTTGATCATGGCCATGCTTTCACCAACACTCCCACTACATCTTCTTGTTATATCCCTTGTCCTTCATTTATTGAACTTCCATCTTTTGGGATGGATCCTCATGCTATTATGGATGTTGTTACCTCCTACTTATGCACTATTAATCCTGCTACTTTATCTCAACTCATTGCCAAAGTCCAAGCTCTTCCTCCTGATCCTATCGTTCTCTCTCCCACCTTGGACATAAATGAATCTAGCCCTACACCTCCTTCTTCTTCATCCATGATCGTGTCTCCACCTCAAACAAATCCACCTACCCTAGTCCCCGATGCTTGCATGGTTTTCTAATCCATTCTACTTTTGTTGTTACTTTAACACCATCCACTACACCCACCCTGCACTACTCGATTACTTTTCCTATTCCTCCCCTATCCCCTTTTCTATATGACATGCCATTCACAACCACTCTTCACATGCTTAGTACTATTTCTTCCCCACCACCTATTACTACTACTCTTTATTGTGCCATACTGAGATTTCTCACCACCTCTTGATATCATCTTGTTCTTGCCACCATCCCCCACCTCCTTAGTATGCCCATCATTCACTTGCACTCTCTTCATAAACAATTCCTATTGGGAGCACATACCACTCGACACCTCATGTCCTACCACCATATGTTCATATGATGGTCTCCATCGACTAGGGTTTCACCTTGATGACCTTCATACTCCTTTGAGTGATCCACATTTGTATCATGGTTCTATTATTCTCACTTCCACTTATGGTTTGTGTGTTTTTCACCTTGTGGTTCATTTTGCATGTCGTATTTCTTCCTATCTAATTACAATAGGACGAGTCTTGGTTAGATTATATTAGGGGCACCCTTGATTCTAATCATATTGATATCACCTTCCCCATGCCATTCAGCACAACTAGTATTTTTAGTAGTTATTTTGCTTGCTATACACCCAACCTTACTATTTGGTATGCTCAGGGATGCCCATTACCCACCTTTACGGATGAGCAATACGCCATGGTCATGTACATTTTACACATTCATGGTTATCTAGATGACCACCTGTTATCCCGTAAAATTGACAAGGGCAATTTTACCGATAACTATACCGAAATTTTGTTCCGATCCCTCGTTAGGGATCCCTTGCGTTCGAAACGTTGTAAAATCCCTTCCCGGGAAATCTGGTTTTTCGAACTTAGTCTTTTGAGCCTTTTTTGGCTGGGCGCATGAAATTTCTATGTAACACCAATGTTTGGTGCGCCCCCTTTAAAACCTTTGGCGCGTGATTTTCAGTGTTAACACAACTTTCGGTGCGCCAAAGTGTGTCGAGCCTTCCCTGCGTGCGCCAAGGTGCATGCGCCTGTGTCGACATAGCGTTTGGTGCGCCACTTTTTGATGCGCCAGAGGGCGCACATAATCTTATTGCAACACAATGTTTTGGTGCGCCAAAGGGCGCACATAACTTCGTGTCGACATAGCGTTTGGTGCGCCAAAGGCGCGCTTAATTTCCTGCTGTCAAATATTTTCATGCGCCAAAGGGCGCATGCTTTTCCCTGTCGACAGCCACTCTCATGCGCCTTTCAAAAGGTGGGTGGCGCATTAATGTCCAGCTAACCTATATATATATATGGTTTGCGCGCCCAAATGTCATTTTCACTATTCGCTGTGCATGTGATTTTTCTGAGCCTGTCAGCCTCTGCCTCATCGTTTTCAACACGTTGTGGACCCGTGCTCAAGATTTTCACTATTTATCCGGGTAAGAGGTTCTTTTCTCGTCCATGTGCTTTATTTTTGGTTTTGGCTTGCTGGTTGGTTTGTTGATATGCATTTGTTGAGCTAGCCTCCCCCCTCTTTCCAGATCTGCTGGTAGAGGATGTCATTTTGAAAACTTGGTCTGAACCCCCTTTGTCTTGAACCATTGAATATCCCAAAGCAGCTTTTGAACTAAAAAGAATGAAGTGATAAACCATGGAGAACAAACCCTGTTTTTTCCTTGGGCGCACCAGCGCGTCGTGCAACATCATAAACAGTTGCGCCCCCATGGCGCATCTGTCCCCCCTGCAGCATAACTAGAACCCGCGCCAATGGTGCACCCATCATGCTTGTTGCATCAAGTTTTCATACGCCCTCAAGGCGCGCCTCTTCCACATGCTGCACAAGCTAAACTTGCGCTCCTTTGGCGCACCATCTTTCCATCTTTGCATCACCTTTTGATGCACCCTTGCGCGCCGCCAAAGATCTATGCAACACAAGCCTTATCTGCGCCCAAGTATAGTCATAAAGCGCAGGCGCATCCCTCCTTTCAATAACATTCGTGTTGTGCAAACCCTCCGTGCACCGTGCCATATTTCATTTGGCGCACGAAAAGTCCACGTTACATGCTTTTCCCATGAACCAAAGGGCGCAAAATCCCAATGTAACATGAAATGTCCATGCGCCTTTGGCGCATCCTGTCTCCATGTAACACGATTTTCTCATGCGCCCTTTACTAAAATGCACTTTGCAGTATGCATGCGCCATGCGCCTTTGGTGCCAGTTTAATCTTTGCAACAACCCTTTCCCATGTGCCCTGCCTATTTAGCCCTGTAAGCTGCACAAGGATCCTTCTCAGGATCAATTTGGGCCAATGATTAACAAGTTTTTGGAATACCGCGCTCAGTTCCATATCTCATCACCTGAGCAGCATCAAAAGCAAGCTACTCCCTTTCGGTCGCAGGATGATGACGACGAGTAGCTGCTCCTCCTTCTTCTTCTTCTCTCTCTTCTCCGACTTTCTTGTTGGAATGTCCAAGTATGTTGATCTGATGCAAATGATGACATCATCCATGTTGCATCATGGGATGATGTCATCCATCAAGTTGTAAAAAGTCAACATGACTTTTAGATATTTTAAAAATATCTTTGTAAATAGTTGTTGGCTCCTTTTTGCCTTCTTTTCTCCTCTTCTTCTATAAATACCCCAACACTTGTTGTGTTGATGGATGGATGAATATCTTTCGGATGAGAAATAGGAGTAAGGAGAAAAGAATTTGAGCTTTATGTAAGAACAAATTAGTAATACAATATTTAGACTTTGTGCTGAATACCTGTGTTATATACATTAGATCTTTCTTATGTTAGATCTGTGTGTTTATTCTGTTGGATCTGCTTCTATTTTATTGTCATTTATTTATCATCAGTATTGCTTTGTTTATTTATGCAAGTAGGTTTGGCTCTGTTTACTACCAACCCGAAAACATAAATCTCCTGACCTTTCTGCTTTGGAATTCATTTCTTTTCTCCCTTCGGACCTGTTCCTTATTCTTCCTCTCTTTCATTCCTTTCTCTTCGCAGTAAGAACTAAACCTCACCGGGATGAGATCCCAAACCCCGAAGGCGAATCATGAGACTTGCATAGATTCCTGCTTTGGTAGAATAGCAATAAACCGGTTTCGCTTTCTTTGACTCAAAGAGGGGCTATGCCATGCCCTGCACACCGTTGGCTCGTTTATCCATAGATCTACCCACGCGATGCATTTTCGGACCAACGGTTTTGGCGACTCCACTTTGGGATCGAATAGATCTGTCGATCTATGTTGGTAGTAAGATAAAAATCGGAAAAATCGGAAGATTGCTTTGCTGTTTGCAAATCAACTTTTTGTTAAAAATCCAAAATTTGCGAAGTGCTCAAATTGAAAATTTTTCTTTTGAGAGTCATAGATCTGGTCCAGTTAAAGATCTTTAGTTCGCTGAGTTTTTACAAAAAATTAGTATTTTGCCGTAGATCTGAGTTTTGACTGTTTGCAAAAAGTTTGAAACCCTCTGAAAAAAGTTAAAATCAGATCTGAAAATCAGCTTACTAATCTTCCCTGCCATCTTATCCTCGTTGTAATTTGTCATTTAACCACAATCGGTTTTCTGAAGAGGATAGTTTTAAATATTTAGAAAAGTATTTGCTGCTGGTTTTTGTCAGAAAAACCAGAAAATCAGCAAGTACAACCAAAAAGAAAGTTTGAATCTGCGCCATAACATTACAGATCTGGAAGGAACACTGGCGAGTGAACCTTTTACGTGCAGCAGGCGAGCCCATGGAGAAGCTGATCCTACTTTCGATCTGCTTCAAAGGCACAATTTCAGTGTGACACCGACATGTTTTTTAGCGCTAAGCTCAAATTTAGCCTAGCAAGGTTATCCAGAGTGTCTCACCTTCACGAGAGAAAAGTCTTTTCGGGGGTATCTACATCCCTTTGTAGTGCCTTGCTACTCGGAACCACACTTCCAGCTCATGTTCTCTTTCCGGCTTTTCAGATGGCGGTACCATGGGGAAACGCGATGGGTCCTTTAGCTTTACCACATCCAATTCACGCTCTCCCTCACGAAAATCAAAAGAATTTTCCCAAATTCGACGGGAGCAGAAATCAAAGCACGGATTCCCACATATCTACATTCATCATGTCGTGCAGTATTTTGGATGTGACCCATGAAGATGTGTCGGTTCGCCTTTTTCTAGAAACCCTACAAGGGCCTGCGGCTGAATGGTTTCAGCATTTGCCGGCCGGATCTATCACCAGTTGGGCCACCTTACGGGATGCTTTCGAAGACAGATACAAGCCTTCAGAGGATGCATTTGCATTATTATCATGAATCACTCACCTGAAGAAAGAGGCCAATGAGACCATGCACGATTTTATCACCCGGTTCAATGCACTAATCAACCGTGTCCCTGTTGCCATGCTTCCAACACCGGAAAATCAAAAGTGTTTCTTCGTAAACGCTATGAGCTCAAAAGTTAGTTTCTTGCTCCTTCAGGAACGAGTTGCCACCTTGGTTCTCACCCAAGCCACTGCCATTCGCATAGAGGATAATCTGATAATATCCGGTGAATTAAAAAAGGAATCAGCCAAGCCTAAATCTTCGGGCCCTGCGCCCATTACTTCATCTGATCCAGCCTTTCAAAAGATGGCGAATGACTTGCTCGCATTGAAGAAACAGTTGGCCCAGGCCTCTCCCAGTTCCTCATACCGGGATATTCCGCGGAGGAATTTCGTTCCTAACAATGTTTCACAAAGACCGCGCTTACCTACAGCTACTCCGCGGTTGGCACTTGAGGCCCCTCCGGTCAACGCTCTGGCTGAAATTGAAGAAGAAGAGCAGTATTATGAAGAACCTTCATCTCAAGGTGAAGATGATCAAGATGTCGGTGAACCGACTGGCGACTCTACTATCGGGTATATGGAATTTGATGAGGAAGAATCTGATGAAGAAGAGGGTACCCGTGGGATATGCAAGCGGACAATCATATGCTGTTTTACTCGCTGAGGAAAAAGCGGAAGTTGCTGCCCATGTCCAGCAGAGAAGGCCGTGTCAAACGCGCCTCCGATCATTGCTAAAAGAGGTAATCCTCTTCCTGCTGAACTCCCTGGCAAATCTTTTACAAGGAAATATTTTCCCCCTATCTCTCCTCCAAATCAATCCTCTCACATTCCTACTAAGACCACCAATCCTATCCCATCATCGCGAGGTGAGGGACTCATTCCTTTACCAACGCAACCCTTGGCCACGTTTGATATTATAGATCATGCAAAAAAGACCAAGATCCAAATGTCTGAAGCTGAGTACCTTCAGTCAAACCCCGAACAGCTTGTAAGATTGACTAAGTATATCCAAAATCAAGCTGTTATATCTAATCAGGTTTCCCCAAAAGGAATCCTTTCCACTCCCCCTGAATCCCATATAAATGTAGCTTCAACATCTGCGTCAGGAAAGATAGAGCCTTTCTATCTCTCTCTGCTGATCAATGGACACAAGCTGAGTAATTGCATAATTGATTCCGGGGCTTCTGATAACGTCATGCCGGCAAAAGTCGCCCATGCTTTGGGCCTCACTCTTACCAAGCCTTTCGGCAGGTGTTATTCCTTGGAAACTAAGCAAGTTCCGTTGGTTGGCCAAATCAAAGACGCGCAATTTGCATTTGCGGCTTTCCCGGATAAAAGAGTAAAATGACAGTTCTCGTTGCTGACATTCCGGCAGCCTATGGAATTTTGCTGGGAAGAAGTTTTTGCAGTGAAGTTGGTGGAGAAATTCATATGGACTGGTCTAAAGCTAGAATTCCAGTCAAAGGCGTAATGCAAACTTTGGAGCCGGAATCCCAAAAGAAGTACTTGGTCACTAGCTCTGAAGACCCCAAAGCTCAAATCCTTTTTGAATCATCAGGGATGGGGAATTACTTCTTATCTACCGAGACGGATAAAACGGGTGTCCTCGTTCAAGAAGGAGATCTTAATAAAATCTGGACATTGCAATTCGATGGGAGCTGTGCAACTAGTGGATGTGGCGCTGGGGCCGTGCTGATATCTCCTGAGGAAGAAGTCATTCCTCTCTCTTTCAAATTGCAGTTTTTCAACACTAACAATACACTGAGTATGAATCTCTCTTACTCGGTATGCAAGCCGCAAAAGAAAGAGGAATTAAAAATCTAAAAGTGCAAGGTGATGCTTGAAATGGTTGTAAATCGAGGTCAAAAGGATTTACCAAGTGAAGAATGAAAGGTTCGGACATTATCGTAATGCGGTATGGGACAGCATTGAAGAGTTTGATGCCTTTTCAATTGAATCTATTCCAAGAGCCCAAAATGACATGGTGATTCATTGGTCGTTTCAAAGCATCTCTCATGCTCCCACACCCAGGTTTGAAAACGAACAAGTACACCATTGAGGTGGTTTTCCGCCCGAGCGTACCAGACAATTCTCAGCATTGGCAGGTGTTCAACGACGATAATCAACTCATTGCTTTTCTGGAGAAGGCAGAAAATTTTAAAGAATTGCACTTTGAAGGGTCTACTTCCACTTGCCGTGAGTCAGTCACCGACCAAGGCAATGAATCTGAAGGTAACGATGGCATATGTCAGCTCAAGGGAAATAAAATTCCAAAGGGCCTGGTTTCTCTGGAGCGCTTTGTTCGGCTGTGCATGACCGTTTGTAAAAAGAAGAAGCGGGACGACCCTAGCTCGTCCCCGAGAAACCGAACCGGTCAATATAGGTTCGATAGAACACTGCACTTCGTGAACATTGGCAAATGTTACACGCTTTGAGGAGAAGCGAAAGTTTGTCAAGTTCTTGAAAGATATATGGATGTATTGGCATGGTCTTACGCCGATCTGAAGTCCTTCAAGCCAAAGGACGTTCAAAGATGATATCCCATTGAAAGACGATGTCAAAGCCTTCCGCCGAAGCGAGAGGCACTATAATCCCAAGATTTTGGGTACCATCCAGCCGAAATTCGAAGATCTTTGGATGCAAGAATCATCTTCCCTATCCATCACAAGTACTTGGGTAGCAAATATTGTGCCGATCGCAAGAAAATGGCGAGATACGCATATGCGTAGACTTTCAAATTTGAATCAAGCTTCACCGAAGGACAACTACCCTCTTCCGATAATGGATCGGGTTCTACAGCAAGTAAGTGGATCGGATGCTGTCCATGCTTGACGGTTTTTCAGGTTACAATCAGATTGAAGTTTCACCTGAAGATCAGTTTAAAACAACATTCACTACTCCTTGGGGTACATTTGCCTACAGCAGGATGCCTTTTGGCCTAACTAATGCTGGTGCCACTTTTCAGCGGGCCATGGACTTTGCGTTCAAAGGTATGATGGGGAAAGTCATTATGGTTTATTTAGATGACTTAACCGTGTTCTCTAAGCAATAAAATGATCATTGTGATCATTTGGAGCAAGTGTTGGCAAGGTGCCGAGAACATGGGATTTCCCTAAACCCAAAAAGTCTGTTTTTGGAGTCACGGAAGGGAAGTTGCTAGGCCATGTGGTTAGCAAAGAAGGAACAAAGATAGATGCCGAAAGAGTTAAGGCTATTCAAAGCCTTACTCGCTACTACAAGCAAGGCGGTGTTCATTCTTTCTTTGGAAAGGTGAACTTTCTCAGGCATTTTGTTCCTGACTTTGCTGAGAAGACCCGTCACATATTGAACATGATGAAGGGGTCACCAAATTTCAGATGGAGTGAAGAGGGGAAAAGGTCATTTGAGGAAATAAAAGCTTCTGTTGCTCATGCACCAGTCCTGGTATGTCCGGATTTCTCCAGGGACTTCATCATGTATAGTTACGCATCTGAGCATACTGTGTCCGCAATCTTGATGCAAAAGAACTCGGAGGATGTTGAATCTCCAATTGCGTTCATGAGTTCTCCCCTCAAGTCTCACGAACTAAAAATGACTCAACTGGAAAAACATGCCTTCGCCGTTGTCAAAGCAGTGAAGAATTTTAGGTATTACATTCTAAACTCGCATACGGTAGTGCTGGTCCCAGACACGGCGGTGAAATCAATTCTAACTCAGCAGGAGTTAGGAAGTTTGCGAGGAAATTGGATCGCAAAGGTCCAGGAGTATGACCTAGATATTAAACCAACCAAGCTAGTGAGGGGCAAGGGCCTGTGTCAGCTAATGGCTGAGAGTAAAGATTCAAAAAACCCTGATGAAAGGGGTGACTACACCGATGAAACACAGGACCGGCAAGAAGAGCCTGATTCTCTGCCTCTGGTTCTATTTGTTGCAACTAGTGATGAATGGTACTCCGACATCGCTTTCTTCCTTACCTATGGCGAATGCCCAATGCACCTAACTGCAAAGGAGAAGCGCACTATAAAGCTCAGAGCAGCTAAATATGTCATCTGGGATGACGATTTATATAAACGTGGGATAGATGGCGTCTTTTTGTGATGTGTTGACAAACCCCAGCAAAGTAAAACTACTGGAAATTTTTCATAATTCAGCTGTGGAGGGCATTTCTCTTCCTCCTTGACAAAGACACAAAATCATTCGAGCCAGTACTATTGGTGACGCTCTTTTCAAGATACGACCACACTGGTGGCGAAGTGTGAACCCTGCCAAGATTAGTCGGCAAGCCCAAGTTGGCTGCCTTTCCCTAAGGCCGTCATTATCAATGAACCATTCGGAAATGGGGAATTGATTTTATTGCGCACTCAATCCTCAATCGAGTTCGAACATAGCTATGTCCTTACAAAGAACGGATTACTTTACCAAGTGGGTGGAAGCCATACCTGTCAAGCATGCCACTTCTGAGGTGGTTTGCAATTTCATTAAAGAAAATATCATTGTCAGGTTCGGCGTTCCAAACAAAATCGTTGCTGATAATGCTTCTAACTTCTCCTCACGGGAAGTTATTAGTTTTTGCTATGAATATGGGATAACTTTGGCTCACGCCTCAGATTATTATCCTCAGGGAAATGGTCAGGCGGAATCCAGTAACAAGAACTTGGTGACCATCATACGGAAGTTAGTAGATGAGAATCAGCGAATATGGCACAAGTCTTTGTACGACGCTTTGTGGGCCGATCGTATTACTCCCAAGAGATCTCTCGGCATGTCACCTTTTCAAGTGTTATATGGCATTGATGCCGAGCTTCCCATTTCTGCGGAACTTCCTGCTCTGCGCTTGGCACGAGCCATTGAAGATGAAACTTTCCAAAGTTCTCTTGAAAAGAGAATCATGTATCTGGCAGAACTTGAAGAAAAGAGAGTGAGGGTGGTCGACAGGATCACCAAACATCATAATCAAGTTAAGAGGCTTTTTGATAAGAAGGCCAAGCAAAGAGATTTTCAAGTGGGAGATCTCGTCCTTTTGTGGGACAAGCGAAGAGAACCAAAGGGCATGCATGGGAAGTTTGATTCCCTGTGGAGAGGGCCCTTCAAGATCAAGTAGCTCAACGGAGAGAATAGTTTCTATCTCTTATATCTAGATGGAACCGAACTCCCGCTTCCTTATAGCGGGCAGCATCTGAAGATCTTCAAGAAGTAGAGCTTGCTCTCTTCTTTGTACAGTTTTGCTTTTGTTGTGTGTTTGCTTTCGTCGTGTGTTTGCTTTTGGTTTGTTGTGTGTTTTCTTTTGCTCCCCCTCCGGTCGCCCTTGTTTTTGACTCTGTTACCCAATGGATAGGCACATGAGAACTGGGATTCTCTACCCCCGAGTTCGCTCAGGGATAGTCCCCAGAAAGAGCCAGCTGTTATCCCGTAAAATTGACAAGGGCAATTTTACCGATAACTATACCGAAATTTTGTTCCGATCCCTCGTTAGGGATCCCTTGTGTTCGAAACGTTGTAAAATCCCTTCCCGGGAAATCTGGTTTTTCGAACTTAGTCTTTTGAGCCTTTTTTGGCTGGGCACATGAAATTTCTATGTAACACCAACGTTTGGTGCGCCCCCTTTAAAACCTTTGGCGCATGATTTTCAGTGTTAACACAACTTTTGGTGCGCCAAAGTGTGTCGAGCCTTCCCTGCGTGCGCCAAGGCGCATGCGCCTGTGTCGACATAGCGTTTGGTGCGCCACTTTTTGATGCGCCAGAGGGCGCACATAATCTTATTGCAACACAATGTTTTGGTGCGCCAAAGGGCACACATAACTTTGTGTCGACATAGCATTTGGTGCGCCAAAGGCGCGCTTAATTTCCTGTTATCAAATATTTTCATGCGCCAAAGGGCGCACGCTTTTCCCTGTCGACAGCCACTCTCATGCGCCTTTCAAAAGGTGGGTGGCGCATTAATGTCCAGCTAACCTATATATATATGGTTTGCGCGCCCAAATGTCATTTTCACTATTCACTGTGCACGTGATTTTTCTGAGCCTGTCAGCCTCTGCCTCGTCGTTTTCAACACGTTGTGGACCCGTGCTCAAGATTTTCACTATTTATCCGGGTAAGAGGTTCTTTTCTCGTCCATGTGCTTTATTTTCTGGTTTTTGGCTTGCTGGTTGGTTTGTTGATATGCATTTGTTGAGCTAGCCTCCCCCCCCTCTTTCCAGATCTGCTGGTAGAGGATGTCATTTTGAAAACTTGGTCTGAACCCCCTTTGTCTTGAACCATTGAATATCCCAAAGCAGCTTTTGAACTAAAAAGAATGAAGTGATAAACCATGGAGAACAAACCCTTTTTTTTTCCTTGGGCGCACCAGCGACGTCGTACAACATCATAAACAACAGTTGTGCCCCATAGTGCATCTCTTCCCCCTGCAAAGATAACTAGAACCCGCACCAATGGTGCACCCATCATGCTTGTTGCATCAAGTTTTTATACGCCCTCAAGGCGCGCTCTTCCTCATCTTTGCACAAGCTAAACTTGCGCTCCTTTGGCACACCATATTTCCGTGCTGCATCGCTTTCCATGCGCCCTTGGCGCGCCTTAAAGATCTATGCAACACAAGCCTTATTTGTGCCAAGTATAGTCATAAAAGCGCAAGCACATCCCTCCTTTCAATAACATTCGTGTTGTGTAAACCCTCTGTGCGCCGCGCCATATTTCCTTTGGCACACAAAAAGTCCCTGTTACACGCTTTTCCCATGTGCCAAAGGGCGCACCAAATCCCAATGTAACATGAAATGTCCATGTGCCTTTGGCGCATCCTGTCTCCATGCAACACGATTTTCTCATGTGCCCTTTACTAAAATGCACTCTACAGTATGCATGCGCCATGCGCCTTTGGCGCCAGTTTAATCTTTGCAACAACCCTTTCCCATGTGCCCTGCCTATTTATCCCTGTAAGCTGCACAAGGATCCTTCTCAGGATCAATTTGGGCCAATGATTAACAAGTTTTTGGAATACCGCACTCAGTTCCATATCTCATCACCTGAGCAGCATCAAAAGTAGACTACTCCCTTTCGGCCGCAGGATGATGACGACGAGTAGCTGCTCCTCCTTCTTCTTCTTCTCTCTCTTCTCCGACTTTCTTGTTGGAATGTCTGCAGTATGTTGATGCAAACGATGACATCATCCATGTTGCATCATGGGATGATGTCATCCATCAAGTTGTAAAAAGTCAACATGAATTTTAGATATTTTAAAAATATCTTTGTAAATAGTTGTTGGCTCCTTTTTGCCTTCTTTTCTCCTCTTCTTCTATAAATACCCCAACACTTGTTGTGTTGATGGATGGATGAATATCTTTCAGATGAGAAATAGGAGTAAGGAGAAAAGACTTTGAGCTTTTTGTAACAGAACAAATTAGTAATACAATATTTAGACTTTGTGCTGAATACCTGTGTTATATACATTAGATCTTTCTTATGTTAGATCTGTGTGTTTATTCTGTTGGATCTGCTTCTATTTTATTGTCATTTATTTATCATCAGTATTGCTTTGTTTATTTATGCAAGTAGGTTTGGCTCTGTTTACTACCAACCCGAAAACATAAATCTCCGACCTTCTACCTTTGGAATTCATTTCTTTTCTCCCTTCGGACCTGTTCCTTATTCTTCCTCTCTTTCATTCCTTTCTCTTCGCAGCCGGAAGTAAACCTACTGGGATGAGATCCCAAACCCCCGAAGGTAGAATCTGTGAGACTTGCATAGATTCCTGCTGGTAGAATAGCAATAAACCGGTTTAAACTTTCGACTCAAAGAGGGCTATGCCCTGCACTGCTGTTGGCTCGTTTATCCATAGATCCGCCCACGCGACAAATTTTCGGACCAACACCTCCCACATATACTTGCTTATCATGTATCTTGAGCATTCTAGTATGAATTTTACACCTCCCTCGATGATCGCTCTAAAGATCTTGCCCCACCATTACCTTCATGTGGTCCACCTCCACCTACACCCTCTTCTATATCCACCACCATAGTTGATGAATCTCACCCTAGTCATCCTCCATCTCCCACCCACTTCTTTGACATTATACAATTACTACAAACATAGTGTTAATCCATGGAGGCTATAATTGTGTCTCTCTACACTAAGATCAACTAGCTTAAAGATTTCACTAACTCGCATAATCCCACTACTACGAGGACCCTACACAATCTTCGTCCCTTGCCTCCCCCATTACTACCCCAACAAATTTGTACCATTACCTTCACCCCTTATTATTCCTTCCACTACTACACCACAGGACATTCTTAGCCACCTGATTCATCATAAACTCATTGATCTACCATCTAATTGCGATATCTGCCACCTCAACCAATCCACTATCGTGATCCATCATTCTGCCACTACCACCACATTCGAGGGCATCATACTAAATCTTGCCATGCGTTGAGCCATATTATTAGAGAGCTCTAGCAGTTAGGTATCCTTTCATTTAACACACACCCTTCTTCTACGCTACACTCTGCTCACTGGTTTTCCCACATTGCAAGGGGTGAACTCATGCTACCTATGTCTCACCTCAACAAAACAACCTTTCCTACACTCTTCACTTCCCTCATCCTCACTTTCCAGTCCAGCTGCTTGTACATCCTCTCCTCTTTCCCACACAACTACTATGAGGTTATCTACATTACCTCCTATGCCTCTTCCATCTTCTTTCCAATCACTCCATTATGTTAGTCCTACACATCGGCATAGGCCTCCTACTCGGACGACTACAAAATCTCACCACCACTCATTGCCTCGATCTATTCCACGTTGATCATCCTCCTATTTACGAATGGCATCTCCTCGATATCCCACACCGATGTACTTTAGTATGCCACGACATTCATATTATTTCCACCCCTCACATGCATATCAGCTTCATTCCCCTGCACAATGCTTATCTCCTATATGGCCATTATTAGAGCACCCTTCAATGCTTTCCTCCTCTCATGTACGCAGTTTGACAAACATCCATCCTTCGACCTTATTGGGTGGTTCCTATTTCCTAACTTATTGAGGGTCATAGCCATTAGACATCCCCCTCCCACACTCTCACATAGCTACCTCTTGCACCCATACATTTTAATTTCTTCACATATTGATGTCTTTACCATATAATATCACACCCTCGTTACCCGATGACACACCCTAGTGCTTCAGTTCACACTAGAATGTTAAGGGATTACCATTACACTGAACCCCACACACTGCACTACATGACCTACACATTTACATTCTATCATCCTACATTATATCTTCATGGCATACACTACACTAGTCATCATTGTATATGAGCCTAGTTTTTCATTCCATCCTCTCATTCTACATTTATACTAGGTCACATTGTATATGAGTCTAGATTTTACCATCACATATTCTACCTACACCTATCATTGTATCTCCCACACTACATATACATCCTACACACCCACATTGCATTCATACACCTTACTTACCCTACATGCTACACTAGATTACATTACACATGGGTCTAGTTCCACCTATCATCATTCCATCCGCCATTTTTATACATTACTATCATTGCATTCATACATCTTACCTATTCTACATCCTACACTAGATTTCCTTATACTTGGGTCTAGTTTTATCTATCATCATTACACATTCTATTTCTACCTACACATTTATTACATTACATCCCATACCCACTTCACATTCTACACTACATTGCCTATTCCACACATTCGGACACCTTGGTCATTTATACTACATTGTCTTCTACACACCGCACTCACCACTATATGATACAATCTAGTTCCTTGCTCCATACTCAATTACTGAGGGTTTACTAATCAAATGGACCTTACATTCACCAATGTGACATTTTCCTCGCCCACTATTTCTCGCGTTAGTAACATAAACCTTCGGTTAAAATTTCACTCCTTATCATCATCTCATAGTGGTATATGCTTTAGGCTAAATCACCACCTTCAATTATTTCATCTTATAGTGATATACACTTAGGGATAAATCATCACTCTTCCATTCAACAAGTCGTGGTATACACTTAAGCTATAGGGTCCATGCACATATTTCCATATATCTCATTCCCATACACTCATTCTATAGTGATATATGCTTAGGGCTAAATCATCACTCCTCCATTCAACAAGTCATGATATATGCTTCGGATATAGGGTTCATGTACATATTATTCCCATGTCACATTTCATCACCATTACGCATACACACTCATCAAAACACACTAGATATAACCAACACTACTCGGCCCTTTCCCGATGACGTACTATCATTTACGGTTCATTCTTGACTACCGAGGGGGAAAACAAAATGAAACCGACTACATACAGCCCCATCCACTTAGGGGAATGTTACTCCTATCATCCCACCTTGCATTTCATTCCGTCCATACACATCATACTACATTTTCTTAGGGGTATTTATCTGTTGCTTACTAGTGTTTTGCATATGTCATTATCATACACACACATGCAGTTCACATATTTGTTTAGTGTGATCGTGGGTATAGGACATATACACATGACATGGATGCTATCCTTCTACCCTTACTATATTGGTCGCTTGGGAGAATCCACATTCTTCTTCTCCATGTGCTATTGTTCCATTTTTTTCCTTAGCATCTTATACTACTTGCTCATACACATTTTGACATATTGGTTTTCACTCTAACATGCTAACGGGTGTTCCATGTGCAACACTTGTTTTGCAGGGACTACATGTTTCCTTGACTACATGTTTGTTTTTACTTTTTGCGTTATTTTCCATTGTATGTGGGCTTTTCCATTTTCTTGTGTGCACACTTGACTATTGTTTGCAGCTATGATGGCCTTGTGTGTCTTGCGACATCATGAGTGATGTCCCATGTTTGAAACCTTATTTATGTGGTCTTGCTTGTTTTCTTGTGTGTTTACACTACTTTTCTTGGTAGTTTTTACATTGTCTACGTATTTTACACTTGTCTTATTTACATGCATGTGTTCAGACTAACACTTGTATTGGCTAGCCATCCCCTTTTGTGCACACCTTATTATCTACCAATCACTTTCCTTTTCCCCATGTAGGGAATATTTCTATAGGTCGTCACTGTGGTTGGTCCTCTTTTGGGGCCGCATTCTCCTTCTAGGGTCATCACATGTGCCCCCAAAGAGGGGGCATCATAAAGGGTTTCTAATAGAACAACATATCTACACTAGATCGTACATAATGAATGAGTTCGACTTCCGGTTTACAAACTCCATACACAAGAACCTCAACAAGAGATGTTGTCCTTTAGCAATTCTACAGAGTAGTTACAAGCTTTGGGGTTACAAAGGTGGGTGTGCCTCTCTACACTTCTCCATCCAAAGTGGTGTTGTATCACCCCAAAAATAGGATTTTACAAATATCTCTTCCAACAGCTTTAGGAGAAGTGGTTAAAGGTTAGAGGATACAACATGGTTCCTCCCTATACTTCTTTAGCCAGGGTAGAGTAAGATCGCTTGAAAAAATCATGACACTACAAGATATCATTTTACACCCTTTCTCTCGACATGGATTAGGTGAACATGTTCCATTTTTCCATTTACACTTTCTATTCTAGCGTATTTGACACATTATTTTTTACATACATACATATTTGACTACTTGATCATTTTCTCATTGCAGGTCTGCCATATGAGAAACAAGAAGTCAAATTTGGGGCAACAAAAAAAAAATGACAACGACAATAATAACACACCAATACATGTATTTTCCTTTGCTAACCATGTAGTAGGTACACTACACAAAACAACAAATACTACACACATGTTCTACCCTAGGTTCACTCTCATCACTTTTTATACACATTTTTCATCTTTAGAATCCACACTCCTCCACATTTTTCTTTTTGTCATTCCACACTTGAGTCTAGTCCATTGACATGTCTTCTTCTACACTCTACATGGTTATTAGGTATGCATCTCTATCTAATTTATGTTATCAAGCTTTCCGCTCACCAACATAAAGTGGGGAAAATGTAGACACAAATATTGCACATTAGACAATATTTAGCCCAATCTTATACTACTATTTAGAAGGTTCTCAAGTGTACAAAGTACTAATTAATCCCACCTTTTGGCCACCTTTTTCTTATATTTTATTTTGTCTTTCCCATGTATTTCTTGATACCTATCATCCCATTTCATGACCTTTCCAACATTCTAGCCTAAAATTAGGGCACCCTAACCTGTACTGGGGTACCTCGAGGTGCCCTAGTCCCATTTCGGGTGCCCCGGTCTATGCATAACCTCTTCCGCTTCTTTTTGGGTCACTTTTAGCTATTGGTCATCTTTATCTTCTTCTTAGTCGGCCTTGTCGGGATTAATTATGAAATTAATCTTGAGAGCCCTATAAATATAAATTTATAAGACCATAATGAGGGTCCTAGGTCATTACATCTTATCACTACTATCACTTCATCTAGGGTTACATCCATTGCATCACTTACATCCACATAGTTCCATGAATTCAAGCTAGGAGATCTACATCACACACACTTCATAGGGGGAGGGATTCCATTTTATTCCATGCACACATGCTACTTACATTTTTATAGCTACTATTGCACGGTACTTCACAAAGTGCAACTGACATGAGAGCACCTAGGGCACAACACACACACACACACCAAAATACATACGGGTACGAAATGTAGTGCACTACTCAATAATAATACCACTAGTTTGGTGGCCGAGGTAATTTTGACCCATTCATGCACATATTTCATTTTTATAGGGTTTGATACTTCTCCTTATACTATGGGTAATTCTCTAGCTCATCCGAAAAAACCAGCATGACATACAGGAAGTAATCGAAGATACTTAGTGACCATAAAAATTTATATTCGAGGATTTGCAGTGTTCAGTGCCCAGACATGACAAGGAAACCCTGGGGGCACCCTAATACACTCCTAAGTGCCTGTGTCATCTCAAACAGTCCAAATTTTCCCTTCCCAAGGTCCTTGATGGTTCATTTACATTTTCAAATTTTATTTCCAGATCCGTGACACTCGTGCGACTATCTTCTCATTACCAACCGAGTCTTTTCCTTACTCTTCTCTTGCACATTAGGTTTTATTTCATCTAGAATAGTTTATTTACATTTATTTCATACTGCTTTAGTTCATTTACATCATTTTAGTCCTCCTAACTAGATTAACATTAATACCCTATATATCCCTTTAGGCCATCTAAGGAAAACCTCTTTATTTTTGTTAATTAGGTTGTATGAATTTATCTTACCTAGTTGTGTGTGATGATTTTGTGGCATTATAAGTTATTTTATTTTTGCACTTTTTGTATGATTTTACTTTACTTTGTTACTTGTGAGTAAAGATTTGGAAATGTTGACAAATTAGAACATGGTTGTATTGGTATTATTTCGGTATTGAGAAATAATTATAACTATATGATGGGACAAACTTTCGTATGTTATTACATTGGTTGTAGACCGCATAACATTAAAAAGTCTTCATTTCAGTGATGGTAATGTTTATGGTCTACAATAAGGTAAATGAATTATTTTCATAATCTTCTTATCATTTAAAGTGTCGATAATAATTGGCAAAGTAATGGTAAAAATGCATGTTTTATAAAGGATAAAAGTCAAGGCGTAGTTATTATTATTAATTAGATAAGGTAAAAAAGTTTGATTTTGAAGGGACCCAAAAACTTGTACAAAAAGAGACTAGATAAGAAAAAAACCACCAAAAGAGTCCAAGTACACAAAGTCAAATAGACTTGACCATTTGTGTAACCCGAACATGGCACGACCAATACTAGACATAGTTACTATTTTTATTAATAACAAAGTGATTGTTTAACAAATTGATGGTCTTAGACCATAGGGAATTGGCTAATTGTTTTGATTGTATTGAATGATCATATATCATATTATAAATACATAAAACTTACCATATGTTTTAGGCATTTGAATGATTTGAAAAATTTAATTATTGTTGATTAATGGTTATATCTTCAACCGATCATTTAAATTACCATGCAAGGTTGGTAAGTGTTAAGAATGAATGATTGATTTATATTAAAATTGGAGATATTTCACACCATGAAACTTTGGTTAGTAATTAAGTTTTATTTAAAACTGGGACCACTCATTAACTCCATGCAAATTAGAGGGAAATGTGGTAATGGCAAAGTGGCAAGTTTTGATAAGCCACTACATGGAACCTACTAGGAATAAATGACATTCAAGGAAGTACTTGTTTCTCAGAAACTGCAAAGCTTGTGGAAGAATCTACCGCATGCAACTTAGTTTCATTTTTATACTGTTATGTTTGTTTGGATCGAGCTCTTCCTTTAGCGAGTTGGGCATGGTGGTGTGGAGGCTATCATGTTGAGATATTTTTGCATATTTTCTTGCTAAAAATAAATGATTCTATTTTTGAATCAATGGCGTCGGGATATATATATATATATATATTTGGGGGTTTATTGTTTAGTTATATAGAGTTTATTTGGTCAAACTTCATGGTGAATTTTGCAAGAAATATTAGTGCTGAATAGTTGCGAGAGATTAAGAGTTACCACCATGGGTTATTGATTATATTTCTTATTATTCTACTATGAATTTGATGAATATGGTTGGGTTATTTTGATTGCATGAATTGTGTGTTAAAACAATAGAAAAATTAATGAAGAATGAAGGAAAATATTACATAATGTGTTTTATTTTAATGACATTTGTAAAGAGCGTGTATTAGAGTTCTCTCTATCCAAATACGTTGCAAGGTTTGATTGAATACATGTTTATGTTGAGTATTTGCTCGAGGATGGAAGTTTTTAATTTGTCTTTGGCATCTAGGTTTGATTTGTTGACTGTTATGTTTATTTGATCTGGTTGAAAACCATATTTACAAAATATATGAATAGGGTATGAGTTATTTTTTCTGTTTTTGCTATTTTCACCTATATGGATTAAGATTTATACAATCTTCAAAGATTTCATTCAAATACTTTGATGTAAAAAGATAGTTTTTGTGTGTTACTTGTTTCCTATTGATTGTAGTGCATGTAGCAAATAATATATATTACAACAATTTGAAGCTATATAAGTACAATAGAAACTCATTTTTGGGAGGTTTTGTTAGCGTATATTTTCTTAAAACCATAAATGGGATTCTTTCCCGACTTGATACATTTGATTTTTGAAATTTATTAAGGTTTTTTTAATCTTACACTCTTAATCAAGTTAAGATGATATAATTCTCTTGTTACATTATTATGACGAGTTGTTCTTAGAAGGAGTCTTTCTTTTTTAGTTCTATTTCTTGATATTCTCATTACTTTATCATCAACTACAATAAGTTGAAAACATAGTTTGATACGAGCTCCTTTAAGAAGTTATAAGGTATTGGATAGAGTAAGGGAACTCTCCTACATTACTTTATTTTTGTGTACTTATAAGCTTGGGTTAGTGAAATTTAAAAAATTCTTAGGCTAATGATCCTTTTGATAAAGTGTTTCATTAAGTTATCCTCAACAAGTTTTAGTACCCCTTTTATAGTAGATTGATTTGATGAAACTTTTGAATTTAACTGTCAGCTTTATGAAAGGGAACCTAATGTTTGTTGGAGATAATTATAACATTAAGTTATCTCTTTTATTATTTATGATAATGTTTTATTGGTAAATATTTTCTTAAAAACCTTAAACGGGATTCTTTCCTAACAACAAGTTTCGGTACTTCTTTTCTAGTAGATTGATTTGATGAAACTCTTGAATTTGCAATATGCTTGGTTATGAAAGGAAACTAATGCTTGTTGGATCTAATTTGTGACATTATTAATTTTGGTAATATGAACAGATCATTGTTTATCATTTTTCCATTTTTTGTTTAAGTTGGATATTTGACAACAATTACCTTGAGAAAGGAACTTTTTTTCTTCTTTCAAATGTTATTTAAAGACAAACAAGATTGATTAGGGTTGAGTGTATTTTGAATTCACATAGTATAGTTTAAAAGTATTAATGGATAAGAATGTTGTCCTAGATTTTGTAGAGACATTAGTTTGAAATGAAGTTATTGTTGTATAGACATAAACATCTTACTTGATGATTTAGAAGGATGTTGTTGGAAAAATTGTATGCATCATTGGATCGCTTTAATTTCTATTGATCTATATACTTAATAATGTACATTTATTATTTAAATTGTATCTTAAGTAAAATTTATGATGTTCAATTGATTTGTAATTTAACAACATAATTGAGAGTTGTTAGTTCATGCCAGTTTGATGAACTGACCATGTATATTTTCACTCTTTCCTTCAAATGCAGGATAGAGTAAATAGTTGATGTGACTTGATCACACATTATTGTTTAAAAATCCAAATACGTAGACCATTATAATTATTAAAAATTGAAACATTATTTCACATATTTCTATAAGGAATTCAACCTATCTCAGTAATAATCAAACTATTGTATTATTTCATAAAGATACAAATTTGTCCTTATTGGTTTAATAAATACAATTATTGTTAGAAATCCTTTTATGAGTTGTAATAACATTGTTTTTATATTTTAATAGCAGATATTTACTATTGAAATTGATTACAAAATTTTACTTGTTGTATTATATGATTGTACTTTACGATAATGATTATCCTTAATTAATAAATGGAAATTATTATAAAATATGTATGACATCATCATTAACATTATTAAATAAATCAGCATAATGAAAAAAGTTGTTATGGACAAGAGTGCAAAGCTATGAAATAATGATATTTCATCTTTAACTTAGTCACATTGTCATTGATTAATTAATTAATCTATTTAGCTAGTACAACTTTAACTTATCTCATTGTTATGATGATAGTCGTATCTTCACAATGTCAATATATTATGAAAGACATATTAATGTCTTAATAATGCATATATATTATCTCTCTTTAACTATGAAATATGATGGTAATATGAATAATGTGACTAATGCACGTTCGTTATTCATCCACTTCAAAATTGTCCTAATGCTTATTAATTTATATCTATTTCTTAAAAGGATAAGTAAATGTTAAATAACCATTTAGTGGGAATAAAGATACAAAGAAGATGAGAATAGATCATTACAGAGGACCAAGGAATTTGTTAAACTAAGCCTATTCCTAGAAACAAAGATTATGTTGCGACACTACGTTGAGATACTTCATAAGTTAATAACTAGTTAAGTTGCTATGGATCTTTGTCGTAAATGGATAATATGACTTATCCATTGAAACAATGAAATATAAATAGTGATAAGATAAAGTGTGTTATGAAAGCATGGCTCTATGTCCCACCTATCTTCTTGATTGAACCCTGTTTGTAACACCTTAGGATTAAGGGGTTTGAAATAATACTGCTAGTTAAAATCATCGAAGGAATTTAATGGGATTAAGGGGTTTGTTTTAAAAGAAAATTTCCCCCTTAATTTGGAGTAATTATAAAATGGGTGTTACATCTCAAAATGATACTGTCCTATTAAATAGGGAGGGTGATGTAGTTACACCATAATGGTTACATCACTTCACTCTTCGCTTAATTCATAAGAATTAATTTAAAAATCCACACTAATGTTGGAGGGGAATCGACATATATAAGATGTAAAACAAGAAAAAGAGAGAAATATGAATATGTGGTGGCCCACCTAAAAGTGACCCCAATTAATATTACATTCCAACAAAGAGAACATCTCTATGTCGATATGATTAGTTTGAGCCCAGGAGGAAGTGTGAAATATTCCAAGTTTTTAACTCTAATGATTCTCGGTATTTTGAGCCAATGTGAGTGGGAGTTCTACAAAACATCTTAGAAATATATCTCAGAAATTGTCTTATGTCCGTAACATGGTCATAATAACCTACATGTTGAGTAAGGCTATGGGTCTCAAGCTCTAAAGGCTCTAGAGGGAATGTCGTGTATCAAATATTTCTTGTATTGAGCGATCCCATTGGCCTCACCATCGGACTCCACTCAATGCCACCAATCAAGTGGATTTTCCCATGATGCCCAAACATGGGGCCATATCAAGGTTAACCACATTTGAAGTGGAATATTTATCATTGTAAGTGCTAATTAGAAAACCTTATATTTCTCGCATTGTCTAGTTATGTACTCTAGGTAGCATTTTGGTGGTGGTTCGGGAATGGGTTTTGGTATATGTTCAAATGGGTGTTTTGAGGAACTATAGGACTAATTTTGGTCATGCAATGGTGAATGAACTCTACATTTCCTAGGAATTGTTCCTTGAATAGTTGCCTTTGGTTCTTAGGAAAATGTTACATGAAATTGTTATATCCTTAGCATGTGTGAGTGTCATGGTACTTGACTCCGTGGAATAAGAATAATTGGTTGGGGTCAAACTCATGTGAGTGATGGTTCTATTGATCCAAACCTTGCTAAAATTTGTGTTGGTAGTTGTTGGGGTAGCCGTAGTAGTCATTTTGATTTTGAACATCACATTCTCGATTTTGATTTTGTGCCACATTCTAGTTGTGGTTGTGATTTTTCTTTTGCGACAAATTAAAATCAACTTTCAAGATAAAAAGTGCACTCTTATTGTTGTTATTTAGGATGTTGTTGTTATGGTCACCATTTTGTTGGTTTAGTTCACATTGTTATTAAGGACATTATTCCTCTTTAGTTGTTCTATAACACCATCCATGGTAGCATTACGATTATGGTTGAATAATTTTGGGCCCTAGCCTCCTTAGGGAGTTATACATTGTTTTGATATCCCCATTATTCTAGTTAGATGTCAAAAAATCCTCGTTAATGTCATAGGTCCTATGATCACTGCATATGAATGCATGATTAGTTCTCAATGCACTCTATAAATATTCCTTAAAGGATTTTTGAAGGAACTTCTACATATCCTCCCTTGTTTCTTTGATTTGGGCATGGAAGATGTTGTTTAGCTCTCATTGGTTTATATTTGGAGCACTAATAGAAAAATAGAGAACTTGTTTCCACATTGTAATGAAGTGGGTAGTAAATTAGTTAGTGTTAAAAGATTAATATTAAGTAGGGTTAAACCCTCTTAAGTGTTCTTAAGTTATAAATTTTAGTTTATAATTAAATAAATAAAAATATATAATATTTTTATTTATTTAATATAAAATTTAGGTTATAAGGTTTAATTGATTATTTAAATCAATTTATAAAATGAAGGAGTGATTCATGAGAAGACACACGAGTAAAAATATTTATATGGGGATCTCTAGGCTTGGTGAATTATTCAAATTAACTAGATTCAAAATATGAAATGGAGAGAAGTGGTGAAGGATAGTGTTATTACTGGACTATAAATTTTTATGTTTCTCATAAATGGAAATCTATTTTGTTCATGGTTTGCCACGTTAAATAGCCATTTTGTGTTATATTTATTTATTATGTTTTGTATTATAGTTTATTTCACAATATTTAATAAACTTTGTAATATTTTTTAATGTTTGTTTAATAGCTCAAACCTCGACATGGTATCGAGAGAAAGATGTTTAACCAATGTAAAATAATTAAGGTTTATTTAAATATTTACAAAATGTCGGTTGGTGGGTAGTTACAACCCATGACCCATATAAAATGAGCCCCATTCCAATTTATTTTTCCTCACTCACTATTGGCTCTCAAAAATATTTAACTCCTCTAAATTATTACGGTGACAAGAAAATTATGGTGCGGGAAAAAAATCTCAAAGTTAGCACATATTTTCATATAGAAACAACAAGGGGATTTTTCTAAACCTCTTTGCATGTTTTTTCATTTGTAAATCCTAATTATTTATCAAAAAGTGAATAATAAGATTTAAATATATATTTATTTTCTTATAATCTGGTTTTCTCTTGATATGAGTTTGAAAGCTTCAAAACGGGTTATAATTATTTCAACATTGAAAATACATAGATGTTGAACAATACTAACTACAAATTTTAGAAGATACAATTGAACTCGGAATATGAATGGTATGAAGAAGGTTTTGACTGGTAGACAAGTGAAAAAAAAAATATCTACATTTCAACAAAAAGTGTAGGAAATGATGTCTATTATACTACGAAGTGTGAAAGATAAATTTCTACCGCACATTGAAACAAAGAAAGTACGAGTGAATCTTAGAGAGTATTAGAATCATTGCACAAAGGTAAGAATATGTCAAAGATTATAAAATTGATTCTTGAGTTAATGAAAACTCCCATGAAGGGAGACGAAAAAGTAGTTAATTTTCTAGCAAAAATTAAAAACATTAAATCTCAATTAGATGGGTGTAATTGTAATTTGATTCATGATACACTATTATATTTCATTATTTAAAAGAACATCTAGGAGAGGTTTAAGAATTTCATTTCCATTTTAAATTCACAATATCAAACTAAACAATATATTCCCGACTTACCTACTTTGAGTTCTCTCCTAATTCAGGAAGAGTATGTCATGTTAAACTTTGATTCAAAGGAGAATTCCACTTAGGCACTTCTCACACAAAAACGTAAGAATAAATTTTCTAGGTTTAACAAGAATCAAAAATAAAAATTTTAAACCCCTAGTAAAGAAAATAAATTAGGGAATTTAAGAGTAAGCTTTGATGAGAAATGTAAAAATTCTGGGAAATTTGGTTACGAAAAGAAATAATATAAGGAAAACCAAAACAAGACAAATTAAAAAAATCAGAAAGGGAACAAACCAAATCAAAATTAAAAAAATCAAAAGAAAAATAAAAAACCTAATGTAGTTTCTTTGTATGTTGCATTAATTACTGCTAAAGAAAACAAATGGATATTATATAGTGGTGCATCTAGGCACATGACTTATAGATATGATATTCTAACTGATATCAGAGAATGTAATGATCAAATCTATCTAGGTGATCATTCCATTCTCGATGTTCGAGTCAAGGAAAAGTAAAAATTTTCAATGGTTTTATAAATGATGTTTTGTGTGTTCCTAAATTAAAAATGAATTTTCTTTCTTGTTCATAGCTAACTCAAAACAATTATAGTGTAATTTTACTAAAGGATAAATGGTTTATTAAAAATGAGTTAGATGTTACTATTGTTAAAGGCATACAAAATAATGGTTTATATGTTTTTAAAGGTTTTGCATATGCTTCATGTCTTTCTACTCAAAATAGGAATGATGTTTAGTTGTGGCATGAAAGATTAGGTCATGTTAATTTTAGGATCATGTATGACATGTCTCGACTTAACCTTGTTATTGGTCTGCCACCTATCTCTCATGCTCGTGAAACTTGTGAAGGGTGCTTATGTGGTAAGTAATTAGTAAACCCCTTCCATAGTCATCATGAAGCTAACTCCTCAAAACCTCTTAAACTTGTCTATAGTGATATTAGAGATCCTTTAGATGTCCCTTCCATAAACATTTAGTTGTATGTTGTCACTTTCATTGATGATTATTATCACATGATTTGGTCTTTCTTTATCAAAAATAAATCAAATGTTTTATCAAAATTTAAAGAGTTTAAAGCCCTAGTAGAGAATATTTCTACTCATAAAATCATAATACTTAGAACAAATAATGGAGGAGAATAAATTAGTAAAAAATTTGATTCATTTTGTATTAAATATGGAAAACAAAAGGAACTCACCACTCCTTATTCTCCTCAACAAAATGGTATATTGAAAAGGAAAAATCACACCATTCTTAAAATGGCTAGAACCATGTTGCACTCAACTCGAGTTTCTAAATTTATATGGTGTAACACCAAAATTACGTTTCATCAAACTAAGGGATTTAAAAAAACCATTAATTGACTTGATGGATTCAATGATTATCAACATGCAACAAATTAATCCAACATAATAATTAATTTTAAAAACAACTTAATTCTTGTAATGATGCAATGATTAAAATCATTACTTAGATCAACATTAAGTATTCCAACATATATTAATATTCTAGAATCCATATGATAAAATCATAACCATGTAAAGGTCCATTAGATACACCCTATCCCCTTTATCACTCTTTTCGAGTGTGCATAATTAATAGATCTACTTGATATCATTAATTGTCAATTTATACAAGCTTACATAACTTGCATGTAATTGGCTAAACTTTTTCATTTAGGTATGTGAATTGATGTAGTTCTAAGTGTATACCTAAAAATCAGTTTACTGAGTTTCATCCAGTATCTCACACCATTTTATTGGAACTTGGTGAATTGATAGTGTAAATAACTAGTACACTACTTAGGACAAATATTTCAAGTTATCCTTTGCATGCTTAGTTTCGTGAGCGCACATAATTCACTCGAAACTTGTCCCATCACCACATCGTCATTCCACATAGTTATCTAGACTGTTTTTTTGTTATCTTAGTATTAAGTTTACAGCTAACCATTTTAATTTATTCATTTCCAAAAGGCAGCTTTCCTCTTAAGGATAGGTTTACTGTGTTTCATTTCATTATTCAATTCATGTTAGAGGTATACAATGATCTCTTCAAATCATTGAATTAAGTATATACCTTCTTTCATATGATCATAAAAATATATCAATCTGTGATCATTGTTTAGTTTTAGTCAAGTATAAGAATTTAAAATCATTTCATAGAATTAATTAAAACTCCATTAATACTCATCAATAAATACATATATATTTTAGTTTACCTAAGTCGATTTATAATTCAATACTATTTCATGAATTCATAATGTACCTTTATTCTTTGTTCCATATCATCATAACTATTTTCATGTTGTAGAATAGAATCGTATGATCTTACGAAGATAAAACTTAATATTTTAAAGTTTAAGTTTTTTTTTTTATTATTGGCAAATAGTTTTTTGAAAGGGACTATACCCTTGTGTACAATAGAGGGCCTAGGAGCCAGAATAGGAATGAAAACCAGAAAAAAAAGGATCAGAATCCAAGTGTGACAATGAAGCCCAAAGTAGCCAAGAAACAGCTACCCAATCAAGACAAAACAGCAAAAACTTTGCAAAAAAGCAGCAAAGAGACCGCAAAAAATAGCAAAAAAACAATCAAGAGCAGCTAAAGCACCTACAACTACTTCTAATCTCAATGATACAAACATATAATTTAATTTATATCATCATATTTATCTATGTTTAATAGATACATATTCATGTTTAAGAAAGGTACACTTAACTTGATACGAGTCATTTGTTAATGATTAGAAATAATAACATAATAGCAAGATATCATTTATTATGATTATCTCCTATTGTGTTATCGAAAAATTAGGTTGTCATTTAATGTTTACACAATTAATAATTGAGTTTATGATTAATCATAGTACTTATATCATTAAATGCATAATTAAATGTGTCTTCATATGAAATAAATAACAATCGTAACTTTAAGTGTTGGGTATTGTAGTTGTATTTTACGTGTTATGTTATCTCATCTTAACATACATCAATAATCAAAACATAATAAAATCAAGTCATCATATTGTACTTACAATATTTCATTCATAATCTTCCGTAATTTTGACATTATAATAGTTTTCGTAAAATGCAATTACACCATAAAAATAACAGAAAAAATTCATATAATGGAGGTTAAAACCTCGTTATTAAAGTACATAATGATATTGTAATCAATAAAAAAATTACAACAGGCCTTTAAATGCCTTATTCACTTGTGAAGTAATACTTTCACCTTTAATCAAATACAAGTACATTTATTACATCATATAAATCAAGTACAATATCAATCAAGTATGTCGTAATCCATTCCTTACTATTTTTGTAATACTTTTTCAATCCTACAAGGTGAAAATAATATTTTATACATGGTTATCTCAAAATAACTGGTATGGATTACACATCTATTAATCTATTTGTCATATTACGAAATAATTGAACATTACTTGCATGATTTAATGGAAAATTATCAAGTAACATTCATAGAAAATCTTATAAACTAAACCAAATGATTCAAGAACATTAAACATATTCCTTTCTCGAAAAACTTGTATAAATTTCCAATTCATTATAAACCAAAATAGAATTATAACTTAAGAACATGAAACATCCAAATAAACCAATATATTTTCCTCAACAAAAAAATAACTTGTGTATCTAATTACAATATTCATTTAACAAGCTTATTTGTTGATACAAATAGAAAGAAGAAGACAATATTTTTCCACCTTATCCCATGTTTTCAATATACTAACTCAGAAAAACATTTCCATAATATACTTTCTCTATCAAGAGTATCTACCCAAGCTATATATTTTAGTTTATAATACCATTTGCACATATTCGTTCCCCTATTTAAAAGTAAATAACGATTTGTTTAATAAACAACAAAACAATAAGAAATATTCCTACTAAACATGCAACCAACATCCAACCCAAAAATCCAACTTACACGATGATCATAATGATAGAGAAAACATTATATTCCCTACATTCCGTTATCACTCATGAGTAAAGTAAAAAAATTATAAACATTTAAAATACCATCTAACTGGTAAACTATTGCATTAATGGTTGTAAAAATAAAGCATTGATACTAAAAAATATTACATAACATCCTTTACCCATACCACTATACGCTATCAACAAAATACTAGCAATCCCAGTTCTTAAAAAAAAAAATCAATAAAAATGACATAATTTCCTTAAAGAAACACATTACTCCGAATTAAGAAGTCACAATTATTAATGTAAGTTACATCCTAATCTCATTGTCGATTACAAGAAGAAATATAAACTCGTATACAAGTTGTGACAATCATATATGGGCTCACACAAAGAGCATTTAAACTAGAATAATTTGAATAAGGTTTTTCAAATTTTTGACAAACATCAAGTTTTCCCCAAACCGGTTTATATTAAGACACAATGTGTCTATGTCTAAGAGTGAATAAGGATCGAAATGAACCCATATACCATCAAGGCATGGAAAATTGATTGTCGCAATGTTTAATAAGGAAAATAATTTATTCTAAACATACAAACTCACACTGAAACTTATGTACAACTAGCCCTAATAGATTAGCACCCAAGTCGACTCACTTATCCACTCGAAACCCAAAAATGAATTATATCAAGCAAGAACCACACCCAAAAACACATTTTCTAGTATTGGGCTTTTATACACAACCAATTATAAATAAAAAGAAATCCCTTAAACCATAAAATAAATATTTGTAAGTTTTAAGAAAAACCCTAGAAAATACCCAATTACTTCAAATACAATAAATAGTATAAGAGATATGTAAACCATGCCTAAAGTTAATAGGATATTTCCACAACTTCTTCCTCACTATTTTCCTCCAAATCTTCCAAAAATTCCAATAAAAAAACTATCCTAGCTAGTCAAAGATTTATAAAATCTAAAAGCTACCAAAAATAAAAACATCTAAAGATCCAAAAATATCTTGACTAAACTTCACATAGAAACCAACATGCACAAATAGACCAAGCCGAGATCCAAAATAACCATGCCCAATAAAAAAATATCTTTTCATGTAAGGAAGCATATTTGAGGAAGATTCACAAATTTTGAGGGGATATAATGCTCATTAGTTCCTGTAGATCCATGTAGTGGCCTCATTTAATTTTGTAACCTTTCTGTCCAAATTCGGTGGTGGTGCTCTTAAATTTAATACCATAATTTACATGGGTTGTGATTCGACATATAAACCTTATCAAATATTGCCATTAGACTGATGGTCAAATTATTCGATTCCCACACAAAGAATTTAGAAATGATTAAATTTATTAATCAATCAAACGTGTTATTTGAATATGGTTAATACCATAATGATTAACAAAAATAAAGCTAATGCATAAGGTATAATACCATAATGTATAATTTTTTATCAAACCATGCATTTTTCCCTTTCAATATTTTATCCCTTAATACCTTTCCATAGTGGGGTCAAATACCTTTGGTTTACAAAAATAATGATAATAATCAATTACTATTGTGTAACAATATCTCTCGCCATTACCATAAATTCAAGACCATTGTATTAAAACCTTAATCAAGCAAATTTACTTACTATCGCAATGATAGTGAAAGACAATAACTTGACAACTATACCTTGCTTTACCTTAACTTACCTTACTATCATCTTGCAAAATTAACCCTATGTTGTGGTCAAAGACCAACACCATCCTCATTAAAAAAGTTAAGCATGATAATTAAAATTGACAATACTTCAAAACTCCTTTACCAATAGTGAAGGAATTATTATAATGCCTTGTTGCTAAAAACCTTTGTTATATCAACAAGATGATTAGTCCAATATTAGGATAATAATAATTATTTCCTAGCAACATCATATGCAAAGTACATCCATGTAGCTGATTTATCACTATTGTGAAATAATCATGATCAATAAACAAACATAGTAATCTAAGATAGCAACAACAACCAAATAGTCCATCAATGCACCGAATCATTACTTTAAATAGAGTAACACATCATAGCAAGGTGTACTAAAATATCTATTACAGTACAATATACCTAGCTATATCTCCCATCCTAGAAATCATCATACTCAATGGTCATTAACCTAAATTAAAACATTCAAATATATGTCTTCGTGTCTTTAGACCTATGCAATACAAACTTTGCTATAAGGGGAAAAAGGCTTTATTATTTTCCACCAAATTATTTGGTTTATGGCCCGATGAAAAATCAATATATATTTATATGACATGAGGTAATATACCTACATCATGATAATAGGAATCTATTAATGAAAAAAATACCATTTCCTACAAGTACATATTTACTAATTGTTATCGCCAAATCAATGCACCCTTCGAATGACCAAAATGTGAATATGACTTTCGGTGTGATTGGGTAACATGGGATATGATCTCAAGTTGTGGGACTTGGGATTGAGGTGAACCTCCAGAGAAGGTTGGCTTCCTCTTCCTAAACTAAGTGTTGTACTACTCATAGTGTGATAAAAAGGCTATCTAGACCTATGCTAACATTTTCATGGGTTTAGGGAAAGAGATTTGTAAGAAATAAAAATATACTAGGGATGGTGATGCACAAAATAAAGGGTGTTACTTGACTTTGAGAATGGTTGATCTGAAGAGGGTCCTATACACCACAATCCAACTTCACCTACTGTAATTTAGAGAGGGTAAATGAAATACCACAGACTATTAAGTGTGTGTTCCCTTTGTTAAAATCAACTAGAAAAACAATCTTTTGGTCTTCCAATGAAGAAGGATGAAATTAAGAAGGGTGAATAAACACCACAACTCAACTACATGCATAAATCCACCACTTGATAAGCACAAAACTCCAAGAACCTGCAATAGAAACTTAAACTTGTACAATGTATCTGTAAGCATGAGAAAGGCACAAAGAAATATGTGGAATGATGAAAAGGAATAATGGTAGTCACAAAACATAAAATTTTATTACTTCAACAACGTGCACAATGCATCATTACATTCAGAAGAGGAAATGGTTTCCATTACAATATTGGAGAAGAGACTTGAAAGTTCCCCAATCCATAAAGCTAACTTGCGGAAGAGAGAGAATTCTTGAAAAATATACAGTTGTCTAAGATGTATAACTTGTCCAACTTGTGTCACACATCTAAGTTCTGTAACCAATGTGTAAACCTTTGGAATGAACCTCCAATTTACATTTATAGAATAATTCTGTGAGAGAATAGAGGAGAAATCATAAATTCCACCCTAAAATGAAGGCACATAATGGTCAACATTAATTACAAAGTTGGTTAAACCACTTAAGAACCCCATGATGTGTCATAAATGAAAGGTTTGAATTAATCTTCTTATTTAATTAAAATATTTTAATAATAATAATAACTATCATTATTAAAATATTTTAATAAAAATATTAATTTAATAATTGATAGTGGGAACCCTTGAAGATTGGTTTGCATTGAAGGGGGCGGGGGGGGCTCCATGAGAATAGGTCAAAAATATCCCAACACGGTGGTTGGCTCACCGAGACAACTCACCGAGTTGGTCAAAGCTTCTCATGGCTGAAATGTGGAGGGCTTATCTTCATATTCCACCATGTGATGAGCTCCTTCAATCACTGCATCAAGCACCTTTACATTCCCAAAAAAGACTCCTCACCGAGTAAATCCCTTAGCTCGAATATTCTAATGATTGATACGGCCAGCTCCAAATCCTTGCATGAGCTCACTTTTTATTAGCCTCAACTCACATGGGATGAGATTTTTCCCTTAGATTGTTGGCCAAGTGATTTGTCTTTAACTTGGATCATCGCAACTCGGGATATAATTTCACAAGCTCACCTCGCCATGTTGAGATCCTCCCACATTTTTTTGGGTAACCCATGCTCATCCATCTCATCTCTTGAGCTCTCTTAATGCATAGCTCACCACCAAGTGACTCAGGTTCATCTAGGCTCATCCTTGGTAATGCATTGAGTCACCTACCGACTCTGTCAATCGAGTTCTTCTTCCACATCAACTGAGATCGTAGTGAGATCCCTACAACCATCCAACAAAATCCTCTTCTATCACATCAAACTACATCTCACCTTGACCCCTGGATTAACTCGATAGCTCAAATAAGCTCCTCCCAATTATATTGAATGAGATCCTTCCTTTTCATCGAGCCAATGAACTTTCCGTTGGATTGGTTTTCGGTTCACATAGAATGGCTCGGCAAGTCACGTTGATCACCCTTGTGAGTTTAAATTGAGCCTTGTGTTGCGACCCCGGTTAGTTCACCAATCGATTTTGATCTCCATTCCATTGAGTTAAACGTTACATACCAACTCGGATTCACCAATGGGGAGATACTTCTACACTGTGAGCTTGACTCACCAAAATCATGGCCTCCTGCTTATGACTCGGTGCTCTTGATGCCTTGGCTCATGTCTAACTCATCGATCATGAAATCAAACTCCTTGAGGTCCACATTGAAGCTCTGAATCACCTTTATTACTAGACCGAGCTACTTGACCTTCCCTTAATATTTGGCCTTGTAGAATTTCTTGATACCATAAATGCTCCATCGACCGACCCTGTGTAAACTCAACATTGACTCACAAATGACTTGGAACACTACGAATTCATTTTGATCCAAATTCCCAACACCTCTATTGTAATAATGAGTCATCCACGAGCTCAAACACCATGTTTTCCTTATAAGCTCACCAAATCTACTCAACCCCAAAAAGTTTCCTCATGTTTTCTTAGCTTAGTGAAATCCATTACCGAGCCCATCCTGTATTTGACTGAGCTACTCATTTGGTCTTAACTCTACCAAAATTTTCCATACTTAGCTCCACATCCAAATGGAACATCTTCATGTGATATTTTTATCAAGCTCGAATTTCATCGCACCTTTGTCTACTTATTTGTCTGAGCTCCTAGCATGAGTTCGTTGCAACCCCCACGAGTTCACTTCACATGGCTCGATTCCATGACTCAGGTAGAGTTCAAAAATATTTTCATGAATGCTCCATGTGAATCCATCTCGTGGCTTTTTTTTCACCAAAAAACTCTCTTAGCTTCTGCCTAGCAAGCTTGGTTGACATTCATGAGTCCTTCAGAAAATGGTCCTCATGCCTTTCCCGTGAGCTTCGTATTTACCGTTTTCTCGAACTGAGATAATATTTCATGCCTAAAAATGAAAAAAACTCGGGCTCGAGCTCCATGACCTCCTCTCTTTCCCTCTACATTCTAATATGAGTTGGATCCTACAAAGGTAACACCATTAACATGAATTTTTGAGCTCATTTAATTTGCATAGTCAGCTCACAAGATATGTCAATTATCCTCCTTACTATGCCATGAAAGTTTCATGATTTAAGGAAATGAGTCCTTCCCTAATAACCATATAATTTGTTTCAACCAAAGGTCTTTGACTTCTTCAAAAACAATCATGTTGGATTCCTCACGACCCACTCTAATCATGACACAACTTTCCTGATATCTTGGCAATGGACCCATACCACCTCCATGCATAGGATTCTTCCATTGGGTTGCCATCTTGACATCCCCACATGGAAATGTTCATCTGAATCTCCCACTTTTTGGAAAATTGAGTCTCGTAACCCCTTGTGTTGGATTACCATCACCAAAAGCCCACTTTGGATACCAACTTATATTATCCCCTCTTGATAGAAACTTGAACTTATCCCACTGAACTCATTTTTCTCCCAAGTCAAGGCTTGAGCTCATTCATATTTTAATGCATGCCTCAATAACACGTCCAATGATGAGCCCAAGCCGAGCTCCCAATGTAATTTGACATCAATCAACTTGGCTACAAACTTGGGCTCTATCCACTTCACCGCTAACATGCCAACTCTTCCTAGACTCACCGAGCTCCCTCTTGCATGACTCAAGCAATCCCTGGAAATTTTTCTCTATCAATCCCATTTTTGATTCATGATTCGAGCTCCTTCATTAAGCATTTATTCTTTTAGCTCTTTAATTGAGCTCTGCAGAGAATTGACTCAAATGAATAAGCTCCTCACTGAGTGAGCTCAACTCGGTTCAATTCAATGTTAGGTGAGCTCTCTTTATGCAACATTGGGTGATATTTCAGTCTTGAAGAACCTTTTGGGGCATTCCCACACTTGACATTTAAAAACATTGGATTTCCTAGATCCTCCTTGAAACCTAAGGATCATAGAGATACAGTAGAATCTCCTCAACATGATTAATTAATTACTTTAATTATTTTATCTCAATAACGACTTAAAAGTGTCCATCGGGACCAATGTTACTGCTTGAAACACACTCGACCCCATTTTCCAATTTTACTATGTGCATAAAATTGGATAACATTTTTGGTGACCTATCAGGGATGATTTCCTACTAAGCATGATTCCCATAGCTTTAAATCATCCATTGGGCATGGAGTCTATATCGAATCTTTAAGATGATTTGATACATCCCAAAGTCTCCTTGTTATTATTGATCTTGAACTCTATGAAAAGTACTGAATTTGAAAAACATTTGACACCTATAGAGAATTGTGGAATTAGAATAAAACATTGGAGGAATTGGGAAATTTTGAAACTCTTTTGAAACTTTGACCCTTCTTTCTCCTTGACCCTCCAATAATGATACAATGTGTAAGAACAATAAAACGCATGACAACAAGGAAAGCAAAAACAACAACCACATACAAAAATGTGCAAAGAAACTTGGAGGAAAACACCTAACTAAACTACACAGGGGGTGGAATGATCTCAAAAACAAGCTTTGAGAAGTATCCCATTCACATGAATGGGAAGTTCTTATTCATTGATCTTGGATAGGCAAAATGAATTTGCCTCTTTGCAACTCATGATGATGTATGGTCTACTCCAGAGAGCATCAAACTTGGCATGTTTGCCTCATTTAGTTCTATCTTTATCCCATTTGAGAACTAAATCTCCCTATTGAAAATTCCTTTCCAATGCCTTCTTTTCAAAGAATTTCTTAACCTTATCCTAATGTTGCTCCAAAGTATTCATAGCCTTGTTTTGTAATTCTTCCAATTCCATGAGTTCAGCAAACATGACTGTCAGAGGATCGTTCTCCATAACCTCAAGCTAATGAGCTAACTCCAAAGAAGGGAACTCCAAGGAGATTGGAAATTTTTCTTCTCTTCCATACACAAGCATGAAAGGAGAATTTCCGATGTCCCTTTTATGTGTGATCCGATCTGCCCATAAAGTAGTTTTAATATGTGTGTGCCAAGACCTCCTGTTAGTCTCCATTGTGCAATTTATAATCCTTGTGAGTTTTTTGCTGCTATACTTGGCCAATCCATTCCCTTACGGATAGTAATTGGAAAAATTCTTGAGGTAGACCCCATTCTTAACATCTCAGTCAATCAACTTCGGAGACCAAAAAAATCCATTACATTGTTTGAAATAACTATAAATGAAACACCGAACCTTGTCATTATACCTTCTAAGAAATCAAGAACTACCTTTTCATTTATCTCCTTCAATGCTAATACCTCTGTCCATTGAGTAAAATATTCTATTGCAAAAAGACCCATTTATGTCCATCATTAGATGGAGGATTAATCATTCCAATGAAATCCAAACCCCATTAAACAAAGGGTTGGTTCACTTGAATTGGATGCAGTGGAAGAGCCACCAAATTCTTCCTACCAGCTTAAAAAGGCACAATCTTTGAACTTCCTTTCCCATAGATGGGCATCTTTGAACAAATTTGAGCAATAGTAGTTAGATCGTATGATATTTGTAGTAGTTGTTTGTACATAATAATTTCCTCTAGTTAGGCCATTATTAAACTCTTCTAGTATCTTACTTACCTATTCCAGTCCATGCACCGAAGGGGAACACCATTCAAATCCCTTCAAAAGAGAACATTATCTACCAGAACATATGGAATAGACTGAAGATGGAAAGTTTGTATTTGATTTTTATCCATGTTCATAGGATATACTCCTGAGAAAAGGAAACTCTTCATTTTGGATAACTAGTCAACCTGATCATCACCTTCATCAGTGTTTAGGAGCATCACGTCCTCATCACCTTTTGATTCCATGTTTGCAGCAAGTTGTTGACACAAACCTTTACCTCTGAAAATTTTGGTAACTTTATATGTGTGTCGTACTCCATTACCTTCGTGATCCATTTAGCACAATTTTCATTCATCTCCTTGTTTAGTAAAAATTCCTTTACACTGGATGAGACACCATCGATGATTTTTTTATTGGATAACATGTGCTTGAATTTATTCAAGCTCGAATAACCACAAATAATTGTTTTTCAACAAATTAATACTTGAGCTCATAGTTATTAAGGGATTGAATGAAGAAAGCAATTAGTTGCTCCATCGATCATCATTTCTTGGGTGAGGATACCTAAATGCTCTCTTGACCTACAAAAGTATAAAGAAAAAAATCTTAATCAAACCTGGGGTTCACCAGTGTGGGAGCTTGAGAAAAGGCTATTTTGATGGCTTCAAATATCTCCCTTCCTTTCTCCATGAGAATGTCATATTTTTCTTTAGCATGACTATCAGTGGTTTAGCCAGTGTTGTGAATTAAGGGATGAATATCCGCACGAAATTTATGGTTCCCAGAAAACTATGGAGACCCTTCTTGTGACTTGAGAGAGATAATGACATAATCAAACGAATCTTGGCTAGATCGATTGACAATCCTTCCAATGAAACAACATTTCCCAAAACTTCCTCTCATGCACTGCAAAAATACATTTCTTAGGATTGAGTGAAACCAAATTCCTACATCTTCTCAAAACTTTCCATAGAAGTGTGAATTTTTCTTCTACATGCTTAGAGTATACAATTATATCATCAAGGTAAACCAAAATGATATAATTGATTAATCCCTTAAATTCCATGTCCATGGCTCTTTGGAAATCGTCACCAACATTGGAAAATCTGAATGGCATTTTTTTGTAAGCATACATGCCCCACTTGGTAGTGAAAGCCGTTTTGAATTGATTAGATTCTTGGACCATAATTTGATTGTAACCTAAATATCCATCAAGAAAAGAAAATATTTGAGCTCCTGCCACTTTGTTTGAAGGATTTTCTCCATTGATGGAAGAGGATAATGGTCTTTCAATGAGGCACGATTTAAATCCTTGAAGTCCACACATAACCAAATCTCTCTGTTCTTCTTCCTTACGTGGACCAGATTGGATACCCAAGAGGAATGCTTGATAGGAAAAATTATACAGGCCTCAATGAGTTTGGTTAGCTCCTTTCTCATTAGTGGCTCAATTTTGGGATTAATTGGCCTCTATTTCTGATGAACTAGCTTGGCATTAGGATCCAGTTCGATGGTATGTTGTGCTAGACCTAGATAAAAACACACAGGTCTTTGTAGATCCATGCAAAAATGTCGTGATAATCTTGAAATTTTTTTATGAAAGCTTCTTTTTCTTTGGGAGTCCATACTTTTCCAATCTTCAAAAATTTTCATTTACTACCTTGACTTCCTCAAAATATTCTTCTTTGACCATCATGTTAGAGATTTGTCTTTTGGCTTGATCATCTAAATTGAAAATGGATTCTAGAGTAACTAAACCTTTTGGTAGATTGTTGCTTTTCAATTGTATGATTTGATCACCATATGATTCTTGCAACTTATCTTGATTTTTCATAGCAAACTCCACCTCTTCTTGTAAGAAAAGGACATTTTTTTTCACTATCGAACACTTTCTAGCTACTCACATTATCAAGAACTACAGGTCAAACCACCATTTTGACAAATTTTTGCCCTTATTTCATGATATCAACAGGTATGTCATATTGTGAGCCAATTGTAGCAAGGCCTATTAACATCTTGATTGTGATTTATAGGAATTGTATGGATCCTAAAAGATTTGAAATATTCAAGAAAACCCTAGACTCGGTTCTTGTATGATATTAAAATTTCATTTTGGATGCACTATGTGCCATCACTTGATGAAAAACTAACGCACTTTCTCCAAAAATAGTCGGATTTGATTCCCTTCTTTTAGGTTAGCTAAATTCCTTGTACAAGGGAATCTTATTCCGTAAAATTATTAGTAAAACTAAATTGCAACAAAAATATGAGAAGTACTTATATCCTCATGGATAAATTAACATAACACCAACACCAGATCCATTCTTACTTCTCGAGCCATCAAAAATAATTTCCACAATCCTTCAGAATTGTTTTGTGTTTTGACAAGTTGTGGTATGATCATACCTTCTTCATGAATGCAGTATGTACCCAATCCCATCTCTTCCAAAATAAAAAAAAAACTTATTCCTCTACCAACACATCAACATAGGGATCATACTGATGATCTCCACTCACTTCATCCAACACAGTATCGGGGACTTATTTCACAAGAGTGGTCGGTTCATAATCAACATCTTCTTCTTCTAGATCACCGATGGTATAATTCCCATTTATAGGACTAGAAACATAGGGTTCTACATGATTATGGTAGATTGGTTCTACCCCTATAGTCACTTTGTTTCCGTATCGAGTTCTAATGATCATATGTGACCAATAGGCTAATAGATAACAACCCATCTTGGCAATGAAATATCGTGATAGGAAGAAAGCAAAGTGAGGAGGGAGATCGATGAATGATATGTCTTGGGTGAACGATAAACTCAGGAATGCATGGATGGTAAGTTGAATTCCTTTGATCACTTCAACATTTTTAATGGTTGTGCCATCCAAATGAACAACTCCTCTTGTTACCAATATATAATGTATGCCCAAGACATCTGCAATTTGTTTGGGCATGACCGAGCTATTGGCACCACAATCAATCATGTAACTATGTACGAGGTAGTCATCAATGATTAGAGAAATATAGAATGGTGGTGGTTTGTTTCATTTAGGAATACTTTTCCCTTCCTAAGTTAACACAAATTCATAGTAGTTTCTGCCCCATGACCAAATGATCTGTTGGTTGTACCCAAACTTTTCAGAGCCTCTTGCAACAATTTTATTTGAGAAGGAATTGAGAGTGCGTCCCACATGTTAACACTCGGGTTGGTCATATTCATTTTTTCTACAATCAAGGGAATTTCCCCTAATTTTCTGAAATATATTTGGGTGTTAGAATCCTCTTTTAGAAAGTGCTTTTTTGGGTACTGTGAGGCCTGAAGAACCTTCTTTCCTTGCAACTTGGCTAGAATGTGTTTTTGTTGGTTTCTTTCCCACATATTTATCAACCATCACTTGTGGCTAGATTCCATTGCTCTCTTTTTGGAATGAGTTTTTTTCACCACTGATGAAGAATCTATATTGAACCCACAAAAAAAATTTCTTGCCAATTTAACAATGTGGTTTCTTCAAAGTGCCACGTGGTTGATCTGTTATTTCCTGCATATATGACTTTTTTGTTGGCTCTTGAGGGGCGATATTATTTAAACCATAAAGGCCTGGCTAATAACTCCATTGGGGAAAATATTTTGATTGTGGGGTTGAGAGCAAGGATAACACCATTCATAATCTTAAACTAGATTGTTTTGGACAAGTACAAGGGTTGTGGAAGAGCTAGCAGCAAGAGGATTCCTAAAGTTTACAGGCCGACATTCATAGCTTGACTTGCAATTTGATTTTGAGGCTAATTTTTCCCTTGAAAAGGAGGACAATTAGCCTGATACTACTGATTTTGTGGCTGGTATGGATGATTATATTGAAATTTTTTCCTCTTGAGTACAACGAGCTTGTTCCCAAAAGTTTCCATCATTTTCTTGAATTATAATAGATCATTTGAAGGGGTAACGGTAGAATGAACTAGTTGCTTGGAAGCTATTGGAATATGAGAAATGGTAGGCTGAGTATTTGTAAGATCCAGAGACAATGACATTGGTGGTCATGGAGCTATCTTTCCATCCTGAATCAAGAAATTCTCCACTCTTATGGAAACTTTGTAGGCATCAGGTAGTGTAGTCCCTCCCATGGATTGGATCATAACTACTACATTATTATTCAAGGCTTGCAAATAGTACAAGAAAGCATTATTTGGAGAAGGATTTATTAGTGCTAGAATCCTATTCCAAATCCTTTAAAATCAGAAGTTGAAATCACTCATATATTCTTGGGGAGCTCTCTTTATGGTAGTGAGTTGTTCCCAGAGTGACAGTGGTCGCTCTTGTCTTAAAATTGCTTGTAAAGATTCTCCCCTAACTCATCCCAAGTGGTTATAGTTACGTCCCTATAACCCACAAAACCACCGAAGTGCTTTTCCCTTGAAGGAAGTAGCAAGGAGTCTGACCGCAATGTTGTCTTCTGTAACATTATGTACTGTGCAAATGTTGGCCACATCAAGAATATGTTCCACATGAGTAATATGAGTTTCCCTCACAGAGTAATATGAGTTCCCTTGTGTAAAAGGGGAGAATTTTGAGTGCAACAACATTTATAGGATCCCGTTAGGATAATAGAAGAGAGATTCCTACATTGAATGTAGGAAACACGTGGTTCCTTTCCATTCTACCCAGAGGATGATTGTTTGTAGGTGGAGGGAACCTTCCGTAATAAGGAGTTCAATGAACCCTATGAGGTGATGCTATAACGGGGCTTGTTGAGAGGCCTCTTATCCTTCTCCTTGGAGGATACAAGGACAGTTTGATGTGATGATAATTTTATTTCTTTGAAGAAGCTCTTGTTTGAATTCTTCGCATAAGTTAATGCACGTGAGAAGAGAAGTACTAACTCTTAGTCCCACCGAGTGTACCAAAATCAAGTTATCAACGAATCACCGCACTATCCGAATGGCCAAAATGTGAATATGGAATTTGGTGTGATTGGGTATCATGGGATCACCTCTCAAGCTAGGGGACTTGGGATTGAGGTGAACCTTTGAAGAAGGGGTACTTCCTCTTCCTAAAATAAATGTTTTACTACTCCTAGTGTGATAAAATGGTTATCTAGACCTATGCTAACATTTTCATGGGTTTACGGAAAGAGATTTACAATAAATAAATCTATACTAGGGATGGTGATGCACCAAATAAAGGGTGTTACTATACTTTGAGAAGGGTAGATTTGAATAGGATGTTGTACACCACAAGCTAACTTCACCTACTACAATTTAGAGAGGGTAAATTAAATACCACAGACTAAGAATCATGCATTCCCTTTGTTAAACTCAACTAGAAAAATAATATTTCAGTCTTCTAGTGAAGAAGGATGAAATTAAGAAGGGGGAATAAACACCAAAACTCAACTACATGCAGAACTCCACCACTTGATAAGCACAAAACTCCAAGAACCTGTAATAGAAACTTAAACTTGCACAATGTATTTGTAAGCATGAGAAAGGCACAAAGAAGTATGTGGAATGATGAAAAGGACTAATGGTAGTCATAAAACATAAACTTTTATTACTTCAAAAATGTGCACAATGCATCATTACATTCAAAAGAGGAAATGGTTTCCATTACAGTCTTGGAAAAGAGGCTTGAAAGTTCCCCAATCCACAAAGCTAACTTGCAAAAGAGAGAGAATTCTTGAAAAATATACACTTTTCTAAAATGTCTAAGTTGTCCAACTTGTGTCACGCATCTAAGTTATGAAACCAATGTGTAACCCTATGTAATGAGCCTCCAATTTACATTTATAGAAGAATTTTGTGAGAAAATAGAGGGGAAATAAAAATTCCTCCCTAAAATGAAGGCACATGATGGTCAACATTAATTACAAAGTTGGTTGAACCACTTAAGAACCCCATCATGTGTCATTAATGAAAGGTTTGAATTAATATTATTATTTAATTAAAATAATATTTAAATAAAATATTTTAATAATAATAATAAATATTATTATTAAAATATTTTAATAAAAATATTAATTTAATAAAATTAATATTAAAAATATTAATTTAATAATTAATAGTGGGACCCCCAAAGACTGGTTTACATTGAAGTGGGAGAGGGTCCACGAGAATAGCTCAAAAACAGCCCAACTCGGTGGTTGGCTCACCGAGCTAGCTCATTGAGTTGGTCATTGAGCTCCTCATGGCTAAAACGTGGCGTGCTTATCTTCATATTCCACCGTGTGACGAGCTCCTTCAATCACTGCATCGAGCTCCTCTACATTCCCGACAAAGACTCCTTACCGAGTAACTCGATTGGCTCGACTATTCTAATGATTGATCCGCTCAACTCCAAAACCTTGCATAAGCTCACTTCGCATTAGCCTCAACTCACTCGGGTTGATATTTTTCCCTTGGATTGTTGTCCAAGTTATTTATCTTCGACTCGGATCATCCCAAGTCGGGCTAGAATTTCATGAGCTTGCCTCACCATGTCAAGTTCCTCCCACATTTGTTTGGCTAACCCATTCTTGGTTGGATTTATTCTTGAGCTCTCTTAATGCATAGCTCACCACCGAGTAATTCGGGTTCATCCAGATCATCCTTGGCGATGCATTCTGCCACCTACCAACTCTACCGATTGAGTTCACATTCCACATCAACCGATATTGTAATGAGCTCGCTACAACCATCCACCAAACTCCTCTTCTATCACATCAAGCTACATCTCACCTTGACCCTTGGATTAAATCAATGACTCACCCCGAGCACCACCCACTTATATTGAATGAGATCCTTTCTTTTATGTTGTGCCGGTGAACTTTCTATTGGATTGGTTGGCGGTTCATATATTATGGATCAGAGAGTCACATTGATCACGCTTACGAGTTCAAATTGAGTGTTGTGTTGTAACCATTGTTAGTTCACTGATCGATTTTGAGCTCTATTCCATTTAGTTAAGCCTTACATACCAACTCAAACTCACCGTTAGGCGAAGCACTTCTACGTTGTGATCTTAAATCACCAAAATCATGGCCTCCTGCTTCGACTTAGTACTCTTGATTCCTCACCTCATCTCGACTCATTGATTATGAACTCAAACATCTTGAGCTCTACATTGAAGCTCCTCACTTGCATTTATTAATAGACCGAGCTACTAGCCTTCTTCCTTGATATTCAACCTTATGGACTCGCTCGACACCATGAATGATCCACCAACCTAGCCCCTCTGTAAAGTCAGCGTGGACTAACAAATGACTTAGAACAATATGAATTCATTTTTCTCCAACTCACAAACACCTCTACTATAATAGTGAGTCCTCTGTGAGCCCAAAAACCATGTTCTCCTTGTAAGCTCGCCCAATCTACTTGACCTCGGAAAGTTTCCTCGAGTTTTCTCATCTCGGCGACATCTATTACCAAGCCCATTACACATTTGAATGAGCTACTCATTTGGTCTTGACTCAACCATAACTTTCGCCATACTAAGCTCCACGTCCAAACTAAACATATTCACAGAGATTGATGTCGAGCTTGTGTGCAATGGAAAGTTGCACAAGCTATGGAATGAGGTAAAAGAACCTCAAAGCTTTTCTTTACTCATCCATGCGCCATGATATAAGATATAAACAAGAAACTATCTATGCATATATAAATTTGATATAAATATTCAAACCCTAGCATATATACTATTCTCTACTCCATGAAAGTTTAATAAAAATGAACCGAGTTAGATTCTAAGCAATCAAATTAGATGTGGTGTTTACTTAAATGGAGGTGAAGAGGTCTCTCTAAAATGGCTACAAGACCAAGTTAGATACCCTCCTACTAACCTACTATGAAGTTATGGATGCAAGATGGAAGAGCTTCACCAATGGAGGATAGCCAAGATCAAATGCATATTAGCTTGGCTAATGCAAATGAGGTCTAATGCCAATATATCCAAATGTGAGAGAGAAGGACTTGTGAGTGAAGTTGTCATTTTGAATGGGTAGGCTTAGCCTTGTATTTATAGTTTTCCACTTGGGAGAATTTGGAATTTGGGTGCATGTGGGACTAAAGCTCAAAAAGCACTTTTAGATTAGATTAGGATAAACATGCTTTAGGCTTAGTTAAGCTAGGATTAGGCTAGTTAAACTTGATTAGCAAGTGATTAGAGACTCATTGAGAGTTGGGAGGGGTCTGGATAACCAATTATGACTAATAGATAGCCTACGAAGCCAATATAAGTGCTCTAGAGAGAACTAGGGAGGTTTTGAATGGTCGAAAGGAGGAATGTTTAGATAATAAGAGAGATATTAGCCAAATACATTGATTATAGGAGGAATACGACTAAAAGAGTGTTGTGAATGGGCATTCAAAAATGGAACGAAGTATGGGGATTTAATGAAGTGTCGTTAATTGGTTGAATTGGATGAAATGCTAAGTGTAAGCATATTTAGGTGTCTATATTTTCCCCTCTTTGGGGTGGCGTAAACGACGTCACTTCAAAGAAAGTAAACAAGCATAAACAAGTAGAAATTTTTGAAGGGATATAAGAAAAATGAGAATAATGAAGGGTGCCCCTCGATTAGCGATGGGGTGATAGAAGAACTCAATCACCAATTGAAAAGATGACAGAAAGATAATAGAAGAAATGATAATGTGAATAAGAAGAAAAGAAAGGGGATATAGAAGAAAAGGAGTATGGGAAAGGGGAATGAGCCAACATCCATCCAAAGTGCCTTTTAAACAACTTTATTTTTCATCATATTGCTAGAGATCTTCATCATCACTCCTTATTAAAAAGAATGAAAAAAAGTTTAGTATGACATGAAAAGCCATATACGAACAAATGTCCATTGCTAAAAATACCAACTCCATGCAACATACAAAATGTAATGCAATAAGAGAAAGTAAAATATGCCTAACTCCATGCAACATACATAATACAATGCAATACGAGAAAGTAAACAAGCTAAACTAACAGAGAAACAAGATACAATGTTTTTGTTATCGAGCTTCAGTTCCGACCTGTGTGAATTAATGACAAGGGTTAATGATGGTTCCCTAAGCAAGGATATATGCAAGGGGAATAATGGAGGACACTTGGGTTTGATGAAAAAGTAATGTGCACTATGAAATAATACTAGGCAACTCGTTGTGCCCCAGAGTACAAACAAAGTAAGAAACCTAGCTTTTGTTAATGGAGGTAGATCAAGATGATCTGCGAGTCGCGCACATGAACAGTGAGAACCAAAGAGCAACGTTTTGTAGGATGATTTTCAATTTTTAGAATTTTTCTTAAACATATTTGAATGTTTTTATTTTTCTAACATATTTGAATGTTTTTGATGATTTTTCTAAAATATTTGAATGTTTTTGATGATTTTGAAAGTTTTCTCAAACTATATACGGAAGACGAGGAAGCATGGATGCCCCTAGCGATAGATGGGATGTACAAGGGCATAAGGCCACGTACGTATGAGAAAGGTGAATATGCAAAAATTCCCTAGTGATTAGGTGGGAGTATTCAAAGGCAAACTCTTCATAGGTAGAAGTGGAACCCAAGGCCATTATGGATAGGTTCAACATGATGATGAACATAAACCAATGAAATGTTGGGAAGAAGCAAGGATGTCCCAGCGTAAGTTGGCCTAAAAGCACATGATAGAAAGGAAGGAGAAGATTATTTTTTTGAAAGGTGACAAATGTGTCCGCAAACATGGAAAATAAGTAATCTTATACACATGGATGTTATGAATGAAGTAGAAGAATGATGTGAATGATTTGAATGTAGCTTAGAAGCCTTGCGATGTAGAATTAATTAGCCAAAGGCACAAATCATGAGACGAGATATGGACTAGAGTAAGAGTCTGAACAAGGTCCAAAAAGACACTTGGTAACATACTAATCCTATTTACTCATAGAGATCCAGTGTGTGCACATGGAATTTATTACCTCTTGAAGGGAATATTTAATAGACAACAAGTGAATACACCCTAGCCAATGTGTTGGGATGATTGATTTTGAAAGGTGATTTTGTGAATGGATGGTGAAAGGATAGTCGTACATTGCTCATTGTCGGCCCAGACGTCCATAGCCCCAATGGAGATGCATTTGATTCTAATTGCAACATTGCTCTCTTGCCCAGTCAAGAATCCATAGCCCGATAGATATTATTGGAAATACCCCAAGAGAGAGTAATATATCAATTTGCTTTTTCTTTGTAGCTTTTAGCTTTTGATTTTTGATTGATTTTGTTTCTTTTGATTTCTAGAAAACTTATTTCAGCTCTCTTTCTTGACAAGGGGTTAAGAACCATAGATGACTTGATGGAAGGAGGTGGAAGTGATTGTGATGATGACATTGGCTAGTGTCAAAAATATGTCCAATTTTTTTTTGAAACAAGTTTATTATATTTTGAATGTGATAGGATATCTAAGAGGTCATTCATTCTTTAATTTACCAAGGTGATAAAAGACCAGGGTCAAACGGATACCATAGAGATAAATGTCACAAAATGTGTGTGAATAAGCTAACCAAAACATCACCGAAGGGATGAAAATGGTAGGGAGACTTGCAAAAGAATAACAAGGAAGGGAAGAAAGAAACATCCATGTGTACACAATACCTGATTGCAATGTTTGATCTTTGTACCTTTGATTTTTGTTGTGTTTTCTCAATGTTTTTGTATTTTTGAATTGTTTTTTTTTTTAGATTTTTTACAGTTTTAAGAGGTTGGGACTAAAAATTCACTCGTGTGGTAAGATCCAACAACAATGTTTGTGAATTCCTTGATAAGGGAGACTAGGCATGTTTGTTTGTCAAGAGTGATATTATCCCCGATTTTGATGATCAAGGTGAGTTCACACTCAATAAATGAATTTGATTTGTTCTGAAACATGGATTTCGTATGTGGGAGATTTAATTCCCCATCTAGAGTTTTACGCACTTTGTGCCATAATTGATGGTTACATTGGTGTGTGTTCTTGAATCGCGCTTGATTTACAACTTTGAGATTGTTCAAGTTGTTGGGGGATTTTGAGCTCTTGGAAGTTTTGACCTGAGCTTGATAATGAACTTGTTTGGGTTTCTTATAAGCTAAATTGTGACTTTTTGACCTCGAGAAGGAGAAGAAAGAAAACGTTTACGATTGATGATAGGAACGAGAGAAATGATGGTGGGCTTGCCCCTGTCATTAGTAGAAGGATGATGTGATTGATGAAAAGGATACGATCCAAGGATTTAAGAATATGGGCTAATGGGAGGTGAGCCATAGATAGAAGACGAAGGGTTGTTAGGATGTGGCCCAAGAATAGAAGAAGAAGGGCTACTAGGACATGACCCATAGATAGAAGATGAAGGGCTACTAGGATGTGGCCCAAGAATAGAAGAAGAAGGGCTACTAGGATGTGACCCATAGATGTAAGATGATGGGCTACTAGGATGTGGCCCAAGAATAGAAGATGATGGACTACCCGGGGTGATCCATACCTAGAAGACAAGGGGCTAGTTGGGCATGCCCTAAGAATAGAAGATAGTGGACTACTAAAAATGTCCCACAAATAGCAAAGGGAGGGATACTAGAAGGTGACCCACACCTAGATGAAGATGAAGGGCTACTTGGCATTGACCCCATAAGAGATTGTGATTGAGGAATTATGATAGACAAAGAGTTATTGGGTGATGAGAAGATAGGCCATGGATCAATGCAAGACCAAGGAGTTTCATCACATAATGAAGAATGTGAAGATGGAAGAATAAGAGAAGGATCAAGTTGTATGATCTCAGGCTCTTCTTCTATTTCTTGATAAAAGGAATCAACCTTTTCCTCACAATATGCAAACGCATCAAAGTCTAAAGAGAATCCTTTCTCATCATTTGCTAAAGGAATATCTTCATATGCCCCTAAAAATGCCCTGATTGTTTCTTCATTTTGAAAGAGATCAATCAGTATGAGTTATTGATCGACCACCAGGGGTTGATTGGAAGAAAGAAGTTCACTTGGTGTGGAGTACTTACAAGATTTTTGATGATGATTGATAGAAGAAGATGATGTGGGAGACGAAGAAGATGTGTAGCTAGATGTCTTAGGAGTAGAAGAAGGTGGTTTGGACCTACCTATACGATGGTATATCATCTGTAAAATGTTATGTTTGTGGAGACTATTTTCATGTTAGAGTGTGGTACACCTTCTATGTGTTACACTTGGATATTTTTACAGTGGTCCCACTCGCCGGTGAGTGAGTCAAGGGGGTTCAGGGTCGAAGCCCTCAAGCAAATTTTCATGGGTGGTTTATTAACCCATGGGTAATGGGTAACCGTTATGGGCTATTTTTGGTCCCATGGTTTTTTGGTACCCATTGTTTTGATACCCATGGTTTTGATACCCACGGTTTTGTATCAAACTACTTAAGCAATTATCTATTTATATGGTCTTATGCATATGATACATAGACAAGCAAATGTATTGCAAATGTGCTTTAAATTTTGGTGTGAATTACTGTAGAGTTTGTTGAGCATAGATCTGCGAATGGATCTAGGTATTGTATTGAGAGAGTGGAGGCTTGTAATAAAATCTGAGCAAGTGATTCTTGGTGGACGTAGCCCAAATTGGGTGAACCATGTTAAATATTGTCTCTCTGTGTTGTGTTATTTATTCTGCACTTTTATTTGAGATCTGTAATATTTTCTGCATATTAGTTTCTACTGTTGTGATTCTGTAAGGGATTATTCCACATATTTTATCTCTTATTTCCTAACAATTGGTATCAGAGCCTGGTTTTGGTTTGCTGAAGTGTTGAATCACAGGGAAAGTTTTATCTTGAGTGGGAGCTATGGTAGATGATGGAAGATCTAGGGTTGATAAATTCAACGGGTAGAATTTCAGTCTTTGGAAGATGCAGATGGAAGATTACCTTTATCAGAAGGATCTTTATACTCCACTGTCTGAGAAGGTGAACAAACCCTCGAGTATGACAGATGCAAAATGGGATTTTTTGGATTGGAAGGCACTTGGAATGATCCGGTTGTGTCTTACATCTTTAGTATTATTTAATGTTTCAAAGGAAAAGACTACAAAAGATCTAATGGATGCATTAGGGAAGTTGTATGAAAAACCCTCTACCTCTAATAAGATATTTTTAATGAAAAAGTTGTTTAATATGAAGATGTCTAAGAATAGTTCAGTAGCAGATCATTTAAATGATTTCAATACGGTTGTGAATATGCTAGCTTTGGTTACAATAGAATTTGATGAATAATTTAGGGCTTTATTAATTCTGTGCTCTTTACCTGAAAGTTGGAATAGCCTGGTAATGGCAGTAAGCAACTCGGTTCTAGCTAACTCGAAGTTGAAGTTTGAGGATGTTGTAGGGGTGATTCTAAGCAAGGAAATGTGAAGAAAAATCTCCAAGGAATCTTCTACTTCAGGGAATGCTTTGATAGTGGAAACTAGAGGGAGACAAAAGAATAGAGGAAACCATGGAAAATCAAAAGATCGGGCAAGGTCAAAATCCAAGAGCAAGATTGTATGTTGGAACTGTGGAAAGTCTAGGCATGCAAAGAAGGACTGTTGGGAGCTTTGGGACAAGAAGAAACAACAGGAAGAAAAAAAGGAGGAAAATGTGGCATTAGGTAAGGTATTTCAGGTTACTTTGATTCTTTCTTTGCATAATATTACTGAATCTTGGGTTTTAGATTCAGGGGCTTCTTTTCATGCAACTCCACATATGCATTATTTTGTTGATTATGTTCAAGGGGATTTTGGGCATGTTTTTCTTGGTGATGATGAGCCTTGCAGTATAGTTGGAAAAGGTTCTGCATCGTGTTAAGATGCAAAATTTGAATACATGGCTATTGAAGGATGTCAGACATGTGCCTACATTAAGGAGAAATTTGATATCGGTGAGGCAATTGGGAAGTGATGGTTGTACTGTGATATTTACAGCTAACTCTTGGAAGGTTACCAAGGGTGCTCTTATGGTGGCAAGAGGTAAGAAGGTTGGAACCTTGTATTTATCCACTGATAGTACTAATTATTGTAATCTTGTGGCTTCAGATGCAGATACAACATTATGGCACTATAGGCTCGGTCTTATGAGCCATAAGGGCATGGACATCATAAATAAGTATTTTCCTGGATATACAGAAACAGGTTTGGATTTCTGTGAGAACTACATATATGGGAAACATAATCGAGTAAGGTTTCTCAAGGTTGGACCTACGAAGAATGAGAGTAAGTTAGAGCTAGTACAATATGATGTGTGGGGGCTATCTCGTATCATCTTAGTAAGTTATTATGTTACTTTTATTGATGATGTAACAATGAAAGTTTGGGTTTATTGTATTAGAAACAAATCTGATGTATTTGATACTTTTGTTAAATGGAAAGCCTTGGTAGAGAATGAAATAGGTCTTAAGGTAAAATGTCTCAGGTCAGATAATGGAGGGGAGTATTACAGCAATGAATTTGATGATTATTGTTCTAAGAATGGAATCCATAGGAAAAATATGGTTCTAAGAACCCCGTAGTAGAATGGGGTGTCAGAAAGGATGAACAGAACAATAATGGAACATGCTAGGAGCATGAGGATACATGCAGGACTGCCTCTTTATTTTTGGGCAGAAGCGGTGAGCACAACTATGTACTTAATAAATAGAAGACCCTCAAGTGCCTTGGATGGAGGCATACTTGAGGAGGCTTGGTACGGTAAGAAAGTCGATTAATCATTTCTTAGAGTCTTTGGATGTGAGGTGTTTGTTCATATTGACAAAGATGATAGGACCAAGCTAGAGGCTAAATCAGAAAAATACACTTTTATTGGTTATGGTGGTGATGACTTTGGATTTAAATGTTGGAGTATTAAGGACAAGAAAATCATTTGGTCTAGGGATGTGGTCTTTAATGAGAAAGTCATGTATAAGCAATAGTTGTAGGAAAATAGGGAAGAATCCAAGAAAGAATATGCAGTGGTAGAGGATCTTCTAGATGGGACAATGACCCATGAATTAGTTCAGGAACCTACTCAACAGGAACCCCAAACTCCTACAGTGAGGAGGTCTTCCAAGGTAAGAAAAGAACCTGAATATTTTTCTCCTTCTCTTTATTATTTATTACTCACTAATAGTGGAGAGCCAGAGAGCTTTGATGAAGCAATGCAGGTAGATGCCAGTAAGAAGTGGGAGTAAGCCATGGATGAGGAGCATAAGTCTCTCATGGAGAACCACACTTGGGATTTGGTGAAGCTACCAAGAAAAAAGAATTGCAGAACAAGTGGGTGTACAAAGTGTTAAAGATGAAGGAGGAAAGAAAAGATATAAGGCTTGGTTGGTGGTCAAGGGGTTTACACGAAACACGTTATAGATTTTGATGAGATCTTTTCTCTTGTAGTAAAAATGGCTTCTATTAGAACTGTTCTTGGAATAGTGGCAGCAGGAGACTTGCACTTAAAATAGTTAGATGTAAAGACTGCATTTCTCCATGGTGATTTGGAGGAGGAGCTATATATGCAGCAGTCAGAAGGATATGAAGTCAAAGGTAAAGAGGATATGGTGTGCAAACTAAAGAAGAGCTTATATGGCATGAAACAAGCCCCATGTCAATGGTATAAGAAGTTTGATAGCTTCATGATGGAGCAAGGTTATATCAGATGCCATTATGACCATTGCATGTATACAAATATATTTGAGGATGGAAGTTATATTATCCTGTGTTTGTATGTTGATGACATGCTGGTTGCAGGTAAAAACATGTAGGAAATAAAAGTACTCAAGAAACATCTAAGCGAATCCTTTGATATGAAGGATTTGGGGGCTGCCAGAAAAATCCTTGGTATGAGGATAAATCGGATAGGAAGGAACAGTGTTTGACTTTATCTCAAGAAGAGTACATTAAGAAGGTATTGGATAGGTTTAACATGCAGGATGCTAAACCGGTTGGGACTCCTTTGGCATGCCATTTTAAGTTATCAAAGGAGCAAAGTGTCCAAGACAGAGCAGAAAGAAACCATATGTCCAAGGTACCTTACTCATCGGCCGTTGTTGGCGCTTTGATGTATGCTATGGTATGCACTAGGCCTGATATTTCCCATGCAAGTAGGAGCTATGAGTAGATTTATAAGTGATCTAGGTAAAGAGCATTAACAAGCGAAAAGGGGATCCTTCAAGATTTGAGAGGGACCATTGGGATAGTTTTATGCTACAATGGATCGACACACCACTTTACGTGGTTATGTAGATTCGTAGACATGGCTGGAGATGTAGACAAGTAGGAGGAGCATGACAGTTATATTTACACTATAGGTGGGACAACAATAAGTTGGATTTCATGACTATAAAAGTCTGGTGGCTTCGCCAACCACGGAGGTGAGTATGTTGCTTGCCACGAGAGGCAAGCAAAGAGATGATTTGGTTACAACAATTTCTTGAGGATTTGGGGCATAAGCAGGAGGAATGTAAGCTGCATAGTGATAGTCAGAGTGCTATACACCTAGCTAAGAACTCTACTTTCAACTCCAGGATGAATCATATACAGTTGAGATATCACTTCATCAGAACAGCTTTAGAGGAAGATAAGTTGAAGTTGGAGAAGATTCATACCAATCAAAATCCTACAGACATGATAACCAAGGTGGTCACAAGGGATAAAATAAAGCTATGTTCATCTTTGGTTGGCCTTTGTGGATGATAGTGAAGGGTTGAGAAGCTTGCTCAGTGGAAATTAGTCTCTAAGTGGGAGATTGTTATGTTTGTGGAGCCTATTTTCATGTTAGAGTGTGGTACACCTTCTATGTGTTACACTCGAGTATTTTTATGGCGGTCCCACTCGCCGGTGAGTGGGTTAAGGGGGTTCGAGGGTGAGTCCTCAAGTAAATTTTCATGGGTGCTTTATCAACCCATGGGTAATGGGTAACCGTTATGGGCTATTTTTGGGCCCATGGTTTTTCGGTACCCATTGTTTTGATACCCACGATTTTGTATCAAACTGCTTAAGCAATTGTCTATTTATATGGTCTTATGTATATGATACATAGAAAAGAAAATGTATTGTAGATGTGCTTTGAATTCGGTGTGAATTACAGAGTTTGTTGAGCATAGCTCCAAATGGATTTGGGTATTGTATTAAGAGAGTGGAGGCTTGTAATAAAATATGAGCAAGTGATTTTTGGTGGACATAGCCCAAATTGGGTGAACCATGTTAAATCTTGTCTCTTTGTGTTGTGTTATTTATTCTCGCACTTTTATTTGAGATCAGTAATATTTTCTCGCATATTAGTTTCTACTATTGCGGTTCTATAAGGGATTATTCCGCATATTTTATCTATTATTTCCTAACATAAAATAGTAGGATTAAGTCCAAATTTTGTAGAGTACGATGCATGGGTCAATTCAGATGTTTGACTATAAGAACTTTGAGTCACACAAATCTTCAAAGAAGGAAGATTTATTGGGGGTGATTGATGAAGAAGGTCCTGCGAAGAAGGGGAGGACCGTGATTCAAGAATCACACTAGATGAATAATAACAAGGGTCCTGCAAAGAAAGAGAGGACTACGATTCAAGAATTATATTAGATGTTTGATTGGAGGGATTTGGAGTCGCAAATATCCTCAAAGGAAGGGAAGACCGTGACATAGGAGTCATATTAGATGACTTAGAGTCAAATTAGATGAATCTAAATATTAGTTTAGATCTAAATCATCAGAAGATTCAGAGGAAATATTTGGATTGGAATCCTAAGAAGAAGAGGAAATGTTTGGATTAGAATTAGAAGAAGAGTGGGGGGAACTCAAATAATAATTTGGATCAGAAGCGTCCAAATCATACCATCGACTATGAGATGAAGGTGAGAAACAAGTTACCCGTATGGGCTCTCTAGCACGAAGAACCAAACAAGATTTGGTCATGATGGGCATATTTTGATTTATACACTGAAAATTTGATTCCTTACTATCGTATGTATAAGGAACCTTGCGATAATCAGTCATTTTTGGCACTAGTTTTAAGCACAAATGTCTAGATCAAGATAGTGTGATGGAACTCCTTCAAAGGGAAGGAAGTGACATGTCGATTTGGGTAGCATAAGGACAACCATCTAGACATTTTGTAAGTATTGATATGTGTGCATGATTTTTTGAAGAAGGTCTAAGGAAAATAAACACCGTGATGATGCAATATCAATGAGATAAAAAGGGATTATCCTAGAAAATAAGTTTTCTGAATGAATAATCACAAGGAACAATCCTGAAGTGTGAAACACAAAGCTAATCAATAAGGAAATAAACCCTATGATAATATGTGTGCAAAGTGATAGTTCGATGCGAAGGTGATCAACACAATGTCAATATTTACATCAAGCTTGAAATGAAAAAGGCGTAAATATTAACAAAGGGTAGATGCAAATCCCAATCAAAGGATACCATGACAAGTTTAAACAAACAACAAGACCTAAATGTTAAAGGGTGGGGTTTACAAATGTAAGCCAAGTAACCACACCAATTGGACATGTCTATCAAGCTTCACAGAGAAGTGAGATATTAGTGTCAAAGTGGTATCGAAATGACGCAAACAAAGTAAGTGACACCTTTCAATATTTAGGACAATGTTTGAAATCAAAATAAGTCAAATTATACTAAGGATGTGTTAAAACATGGGCAACGTAATGCCACAATGCAGAAACTTAGATCATGTTTACGAGAAACATGACATAAGTATCTTAATTATGTTGAGAGAATGAAAACAAGGTAACATGTCAAAGGGAGATAAAATGATGAATCAATCCTAGCTATGATGATGATCCTAATGTGGGTATCAAGATCACAAAGGCTACCAATGATATAAATACGTCTCTCCACACTTTAGACGTTTAACTTACCCATCCACAAACATGGATGGGCATAAATAGACAAAAAAGTGGCAGAAACAATCAATTGGTAACATAGAGGTAGTCACCCTTCTTTTGATCAACAAAGTGTCAAAAGAATGTGAAGGAAGTAGATCAAAATGGGGATGAAAAAAAGTTGGCTTCAATTCGGCAGAGTTCCGCCTTGCCTTAAGGCAAGTGAAAAACTAAGCGAAAGTAATGTGTCACACGTTTCACAATGAAAAGATGGTTCACAACTCAACACTATTTTAGAATGGTAAAAGTGGGTTCTCTCATCCTAGGTGTTACAAAGTTGTTCACGAGCGGTGATTTACCCAAATAGTCCCGACTATCTTGGGAGTATCTTGAAATTTCCCCCTTCAAGCACAAAGGTGGACAAGAAATGCATCCATCATGTACTTAAAAGGGTCACATAGGGACAACTTGTAACTCTATCTCACAAAGGAATCACTAGTCAAGTAGGTAGTGCAGAGAACTTCCTGTTTTTTCCATAAGGTTCCCTCTTACATGGAATACTTTGGGGTTCCTAGAACCACCCTCATTGTTGTAGTTTATGGCGTTATGCAAAAGGGGTTATATTCTAGTTGAGCGGATAGGGACATACCCTTTTCTGAAACCTGCAATACAATGTTTTGAATATGGTGTGTTTTTTATCTTGCTTAACTTAATGTGGTTTTAAGTAGCACACCATTTGGCAACCTGCAAGAAAAATGTGTATTAGTGGGTTTGTGTTTTGTCTTTGATGCCTTTCTTTGACAAGCGTTAGGTCCTGTAGAAAACGAGTTTAGTAATTTTCCATTGCAAATTGATATCAATAAAGGGAATTTACACCTTGCTTTTGATTCCTAAGATCGCCAAAAGGTGTGAAGGAAGAGCATACGCAGTGTGAAAATTCTTACTAAATCACATAAAAATTACTTTATCTTTTAGAACAATTGTTTTTTAACATGTGATACAAAGTTGTGCAAGTGTTTTTGATCTCCAAGATTGCTTTTGAAGGCGCAAGGAGAGAGCATACACACTTTAAAAACATTTCTCAAGCTAAGAAATGAAACACTTAACTAAGTTAGTCAAAAATACAACCAAAATAACCCTGCAAATAATTGATTAGTGCTACAAAAATATTTCAAAGTGTTAGAATGGCCAACAAAACACTTTTTTGAACTTTAAGATACATTAGAAAATGCCTATTTACCTAATAATGTAAACCATAAATTATTGGTAAGTAAAAATCCTAATTTTATGATTTCATTGTGTAGTTCACTTCAATACCTTTCCAACGCAACAAAAATAGATTCGTTTTGAGTTCGAGAGCAAAAGTTATGGCCTCTGGAAGATTACTAATTATGCCTTTGCCACTGTTAGTGTACCTGCACCCCTAATTTGGTGCCTACACCCCTTATTTGGTGCCTACGCCACTGATTTGGTGCCTACACACCTCTGTCAAAAAATGACAGTCAAAGTTTTACTTGTGTACACATAATGGCATGTGCGGTCCCTTTCCTGTAGGTGGCTAAAAAACATAGGATTTTTCAAAAATAATCTCAAAATTTTATCGATTTGGTTCAATTTTGGTAGCACTTCACCTCCTTTGATCCTGCAAAGAGGAAAAAAACAAGACAAACCTAGCTTAACTAGTTATGAAACCTAATTTTAGCCATTAATACAAGAAAGGTTAGTGAAATCAAAAACTTGAAACTAATCTAAAAAAACTTTGAAAAATTAATCTAGAAAGATTGAAACTAAAATAGAAAGATTGAAACTAAAACAAAAATCTTCAAAGTGACTCCATTAATGGAGGATGGACAAAGTGTCCCACCGGGCATGCCAAATGTGTGCAATGGAAAGTTGCACAAGCTATGGAATGAGGAAAAAGAACCTCAAAGCTTTTCTTTACTCATCCATGCACCATGAGATAAGAGATAAACAAGAAACTATCTATGCATATATAAATTTGAAACAAATATTCAAACCCTAGCATATATACTACTCTCTACTCCATGAAAGCTTAATAAAAATGAACCTAGTTAGATTCTAAGCAATCAAATTAGATGTGTTGTTTACTTCAATGGAGGTGAAGAGGTCTCTCTAAAATGGCTACAAGACCAAGTTAGATACCCTCCTACTAACCTACTATGAAGTTATGGATGCAAGATGGAAGAGCTTCACCAATGGAGGATAGCCAAGATCAAATGCCTATTAGCTTGGCTAATGCAAATGAGGTCTAATGCCAATATATCCAAATGTGAGAGAGAAGGACTTGTGAGTGAAGTTGTCATTTTGAATGGGTAGGCTTAGCCTTGTATTTATAGTTTTCCACTTGGGAGAATTTGGAATTTGGGTGCATGTGGGACTAAAGCTCAAAAAGTAATTTTAGATTAGATTAGGATAAACATGCTTTAGGCTTAGTTAAGCTAGGATTAGGCTAGTTAAACTTGATTAGCAAGTGATTAAAGACTCGTTGAGAGTTAGGAGGGGTCTGGATAACCAATTGTGACTAATAGATAGCCTACAAAGCCAATAGAAGTGATATAGAGAGAACTAGGGAGGTTTTGAATGGTTAAAAGGAGGAATGTTTAGCTAATAAGAGAGATATTAGCCAAATAAGATGATTATAGGAGGAATACAACTGAAAGAGTGTTGTGAATGGGCATTCAAGAATGGAACGAAGTATGGGGATTCAACGAAGTGTCGTTAATTGGTTGAATTGGATGAAATGATAAGTGTAAGCATATTTAGGTGTCTACAGAGCTTGACTTTAATAACACCTTTGTCTACTTGTATGTCTTCAAAACTAGCATGAATTCCTTGCAACCCCCATGAGATCATTTAGTATGGATTGATTCCACGACTCGGGTATAAAATCTTTCCATGAACGCTCTACACAACTCCATCTCCTGGCTGGTTTGTCACCAAACAAATCTCTCACACCTTTCCTAACGAGCTTGGTTAACATTCATGAGTCCTCCTTCGAAAATGGTCCTCGTGACTTTATTATGAGCTTTGTATTTATCGTGTGCTGGAATTGAGCTAATATTTCCCCGTCTAAAACCGACACCACTCGTGCCCGAGCTTGATGACTTCCTCTCTTTCCCTCTACATTCTAAGATGATTTTTCTCCTATGACAAGAACACCATTAACATGCATTGCCAAGATCATTTCATTTACATAGTAAGGCTCAAAAGTTATGTCATTTTTCCTCCTAACTATGCCACAAATGTTTCATGATTCAAGGAAACGAGTCCTTCCCTGCCAACCCTAGAATTTGTTTTAATCGATGCTGGCTTCTTCTCCAAAAACCATGTTAGATTCCCCACGACCCTCTCTGACCATGATGTAACTTTCCTGATATCTTGGAAATGGACCCATACCACCTCCATGCATGGGATTATTCCATTAGGTTATAATATTGACATCCCCATATGTCAATGTTAATCAATCTCCCACTTTTTGAAAAAGTGAGTCTCAGAACCCCCTTACACGGAAACCTTGTATTGGCCTCGCCATCACTAAAATCCCACTTTGGCTGCTAACTTATATTATCCCCTCTTGCGTAAACTTGAAATTTTCCCACCGACCTTAGTTTTCTCCCGAGTTAAGGCCCGAACTCATTCATCCTTTAATGCATGTCTCGACAACACGTCTAATGATGAGCCTAAGATGAGCTCCCAATGTGATTAAACATCAATCAACTCGGCCAAAAACTCGAGCTTTGTCCACATCATCACTAACATGCCAACTCTTCCTATAATCACCAAGCTCCCTTTTGTTGACTCGAATGATCCTTGGTAATGATTCTCTGTCAAGCCCATTTTCGAGTCATGATCCGAGTTCATTCATTGATTGTTTCATCTCGTAGCTCTTTAACCAAGATCCTCATTTAGTGAGCTCAACTCGGTTCAATTCAACATTAGGTGAGCTCTCTTTATGCAACATTGGGCAACCTTTCAATCTTGAAGGCCCTTTTGGGGCATTCCCACACTTGACATATAAAAAACCTTGGTTTTCCTAGAACCTCCTTGAAACCTGAGGATCATAGAGATACAATAGAATCCCCTCGACATGATTAATTAATTAATTAAATTATTTTATCTCAATGATGACCAGAAGTGGGTCCATTGAGACCAACATTCTGTTTCAAACACAACCTGACCCCGTTGTCCAATTTTTCTATGTGCACAAAATTGGATAACACTAATCATCAAAAAACCTTTAACTTCAGCTATAAGATATGAAAATATCACAAATAGGTGTAGAAAGCAAATGAAGAATTTTATAATGCACTACGGTCCATGACTGACATAATCAAACACTTGTAAAATTAGTCATTTATCAATAGAGAAATCATTATTTCCAACAACCGAAATAATACAAATCCATCCATGTACAAATTTGACAACATTACTAATCATTATCAACTGCAAGAAATGTACAATAAAATATATAAACAAGCACCATAATGAAAATGCTTTAAATTATACAAACTCATCACACAAAACAAGGTAAAGTAAATTCATACCATTAAGTACAACAAGAATACATTGTACATGGCAAGTACTCTAGGAATTCTTGACAACAAGTGATGTTGTGTAGTTGGGTATGAAACTACGCATAAATGTGTATATATTTTTCAAGATATACATATGCACAAATAACCACATACTCAAGTATGCAACAATGGTTATCCATATTCCTTTGTAACCCACTCCTCATTTTACAACTTATCATTTTCACGAATCGATTGAAATTGTGGGATGTGACATACTTCCACCCTTAATGAATCATCATCCCGATGATTTTCAATCATTAATTGCAATAAAAATAATCAAACACGAGCTATATATTATAGCTGGGAAGAATAGTCAACATTTTCATCCAAAAATTGAATTTCTTCCAGATTTCAATTTATATGTTTTCAAATTTATTAGTTGTAACAACCTTTCAACCAACAAAAATTGTCACACAATCAACAATATGAATTTTTTTCAATATAGTCAGCCATAATATATAATATTATTTAGTATATATAACATTTAGTCATTTTAAAAGATCTCATCACCGAAAAAGAGAAGGAAAATAAATTTTTTAATTCCTCAAAGATTTCCTAAGTTGCATAGTTCATTAGAACCATTGTAGTCTTATACCTTACCTCATACAATTTCCTAATTTTTAAAGTTGCAATCAACAAATTTATGCTCTCATGTTGGTTCTTACCAAAATAACTCCATAGTTCAGCCCTTACCAAGTATTTACTTATATGAACCATGTTTCATCCAAAACATATCTTTTACACAAGTGTATGGGAACATTATATATCCTAGGAATTTCAGGTGATAAATATAACCTTACAGCTATGGGGTTTGTTGCTCCCCAAATTTTCAAAGGATACACACATCCCATTAGTAATTTTGGCATCCTCTCATGAAAACTTAATTTTTCCAAAAACTTATCCAGCTTAGAAATTTTGTTATTCCAATAATTCCAGAATATGCTGCATAAAGTAATTCCACATACCTTCCATTTCAATTTTTATTTTTAGTGAAAATAAGAATTTCCAATTCATGTTGGTACAAATCTCCAGCTAACTATGTTAGCTTTTATCGAATTTAGGTTACATGAAGGTATATTTCATTCCCAATTAGTTTGCTTCCATATTTTTTGGAATCTTTCCCAAAGCAAGTAATACCTCAATTCTTGCAATTCATACGTTATGTCAAGAAGCTCCATGTGGTGGGGAGCATAATTAAATTCATGATATTCCAATTTTCCTTCTTTTATAAGCAATAACCAAATTGTTTTGCAGAAGTGTTCCACCCAACCCAATTTCCTAAGGAATTCTATTACCACGATGAAGTTCCTATTAGGGTCCAAAACCTTTAAAAAAAGTGTTGTTGTTAGTTTATTTTTAGTATAAGAAATTGCATTTATAATTTGTCAATTAACACAAACACTTTCCACACCATAGTTTTAAAAACAGTGGATCTTTGAACATGTATTCTTGATTATTTTAACCACTTATAAGTAGTTTATTCACACCTACTTCAAACCGTAGAACTTTTCTTTGATATTAAATCAATGATGAAAATATCATAAAGTGAACCTTACTTCCTAATAGCTATGGTCATACAGAGTCCATTATAACTAAGTAAGCCTTACTTAGTAACATTTCGTGATGGATACGAGTTAATTCATATAGACATCAAATTTTCTTTTTTCTAAAATTCATGGAGAAAAACTAGTTCTTTCCTCATTACTCATGATGCATATGTCAATTTATAGCACATCTCCCTACTGTTGTTTGATCCTAATTGTCTTCCATTTTAATGATACGTCGATTAATATAAAATACGTCTATACTTAGATAGCAGTTGTGGTTTATTCCCAAATAGATATTAATCATGTTACCTAAGAATCAAAATAATGGGAAACCACTTGAATAAGGAGTATCATTTATTAACAAACCAAATTGCATTCCTTAATCAATAAATATCCCTAAGTATCATACCATTCAAAATAATCCTTCCATTCATGTACTAATAATACATATACGAAAGAATAAGTTTAATTCAGTCAACAATAAACCAATCATTCCTAAGATATACAAAACCATCAATTACTTAATCAAGACATATAAACTATTTACTTGATTGTATTTTCTAGGTAAGGTCACTTGGCCAAATCCAATGGAGCCATTTGAGTGTCCCATATATTTTAAACAAGTACACAATAATTTTTTAATACCCTCTTGATAAATAAATCATCACATATTTCACCTATAAAAATAAATGTACAAGAAGATATGAGGTATTTTGTTCAAAATAAAAAGAAATACTTTTCATAGTAGAATCTTTGTCTAGTCGAACAACTTCTACCACTAAAAACCTTTTAAGGTTTTAGTTTAGTTCATTGTCCCCAAGTTGAGATAAAAAGAGTGAAACCTATTTAGGTTTAGTTCTACATAAACTTCCTAATAGGAAAGGACAAATCTTATCAACATATGACAAGATAGCTTGACCAATGACCGACCACTGTCGAACACCGGTAAAGGTTTCCTAGATATCCAAACTAACATCTCTTTAAATTAGTTGATCATGATACTAACAATCTCAACCTTTAAATTATAACCACCATAAATGGAGTAAGGCTCCATGAAACTTTAAAAAAAAGAACATTTATCTTAAAATCAATGTAAAATAAAAACTAAGCTTTATAGTCCTATTTTTGCATGAACGATTTAAATATTTTATTTAAACACTTGGCTAAAATCCAAATCACATTCAATAGACTTGCAACCCAAGTAACAACTATCAAATCTACCTATCTAAATCAGACAATAGGTTTTTGGTTAGATAGTCCATGATAGCTAATGATAACATGATCATTAATTTGATCCCTAAAATATCAAATAAGACTTTTGATAACAACCTAGTTCCAATTTTTGAAATCATTGGTAAAATCAGTCTTACATTTTTAAGAGGAAGTTCCTTTCTATGCCACGTATGCTTGTTGTTCTTTTCATACCTCCATGAAATTTATTTTCTTTTTTAAAGTATTAAACTGCTAATTTATGTTGGAGAATTCAATAACAGTCAAAGAATCATTAACCCCTAAATGATTTTAAGTATAACTTCAATTACATGATGAAGTTAAATAGTTTCAATGTTGTATTGATAGAAATAGGTCTGTAATTTTTACAAAATTTTCCTCAAAAGAAAAGACCAGTTTTCCGATTCGCTTTTAGTTAATCACTAGATACAGAGAACTCAGTTGTATTAGTATTATACTAAAATAACAACAAGACATTGTACATAACTTACCGATGTCTAGTTAGGAATAACTTGGTCCTTTTGTTTTGGTTGTTTAACCACCGCAACATACATCATTAGTTACTTGATTGTTTTCATTATAATAGTAGTCTCCTTCTCATTCGAGGCATCCTTCATCATTTCCTTTTTCAATCAAGCGTTCATCTTTACCACATAAAAATTGTTATGTGCACTCTTGTCTATTATTACAACATGTTTTAATATTTTTTCATTATTGGAATTCCAAATTTTACTTCCATATCTTTTCCATCACCTTTTTCCTAACAGCTTAATGGTGAAGGAGATATAATTCTCTTTATATTATTTTATTACGAGTTGGAATTGATTGCAGATCATGTTCTATCCTTTTGGATTTTCTGAACACTACTTCTACAATAGAAATTCCACACCTATCTACTTCATCTACCCTATTTGGGTTTAATTTCATATTGAATTTAACATTCCAAAACCTATCATCAAAAGACAATCTAGTAGTTAAGTGATTCCCTCGCTGATTTCCACCAATCAATTCAAGTTGATTTTACTTGAATTTATCATTGCCACACTTTACCAACTGATCTAAGAAACTTTATGGTTTTACCTAACCTATTTACCACCAAACGTACGGTATAATTTGGTACGGCTGGTTCTCCATGATTTTTCCTTCTTATAGCCACCATATTATATTATTAAGGATAAGATGTTTAGTTGGCATAAGGACCCATTAAATCCAAGATCTACAACCTTCAACTCTGATACCAAAATGTATCACCCAAATTATGCTTCATCAAACTAAGGGAATTAAAAAAAAAACATTAATTAACTTGATGCCTTCAATGATTATCAACACAAAACAAATTATTCCATCATAGTAATTAAGTTTACAAATCCCTTAATTATTTTTATACTTTATGAATGCTTAACATCATTACTTAGATCAATATTAATTAATCAAAGATTAATTAATATTCTAGAATCCATCTGATAACATCATAACCATGTGTAGTTGTAAAGGTCCATTAGATATACCCGATCCCCTTTATCACTCTTTTGAGTGTGCATAATTAATAGATCTACCTGATCTCATTAATCGTCACTTTATCCAAGTGTACATAACTTGTATGTAATTGGTTAACCTTTTTATTTAGGTATGTGAACTGATGTAGTTCCAAGTGTATACCTAAAAATTAGTTTACTAAGTTTCATTTGGTATCTCACACCATTTTATTGAACTTGGTGAACTGACAGTGTAACCAACTAGTACACTACTTATGCCAAATATTTCAAACTATGCTTTACATGCTTAGTTTTATGACCACACATAAGTCACTCGAAACTCATCCCATCACCACATCATCATTCCACATAGTTATATGGACTCTTTTCCATTGTCTTAGTATTGAGTTTACATTTAACCATTTTAATTTCTTCATTTACAAAAAGGTATGCTTTCCTCTTAAGGATAGGTTAACCAAGTTTGATTACATTATTCAATTCATGTTAGAGGTATACAAAGTGATTTATTTGAGTCACCGAATGAATTATATACCTTATTTCATATGATCGTCAAACTATATTGATATATGATCATTCTTTAGGTTTAGTTGAGTATAATACTTTAAAAACATTTTGTACCATTAATTAAAATTGAATTAATTCTCATCAATAAATACTTATATATTTTATATTACCTAAGTCGGATTTGTACTTTAGTACTATTTCATGAATTCACCATGTACCTTTGTACTTTGTTCCATATCATAGTAACTATTTTCATGTTGTGGAACAAAGGAATCAAGCATGATCTTACTACGATACGAATTAATCTCTCGAAAGAGTAAGTTTTTTCACACAAAAGACACCCATTTGATTCTAAAAAATTCAAACATATAATTTTATTTATATCCTCATACTTATTTATGTTTAACAAATATATATTCATGTTTAAGGAAGGTACACTTATCTTGATACACATCATTTGTTAATCATTAGAAATCATAACATATCAATGAGATATCATTTGTTATTATTATATCTTATTGTGTTATCGTAACATCAGGTTGTCGTTGAAAATTTACATGATTAATCATTAAGCTTATGATTAAATAATGTACTTATATAATTAAAGGCATATTTAAATGTGTCTTCATATGAAATAAATAACAACTGTAAATTTTACAGTGTTAAGTATTGTAGTTGTATTTTTCGTATGATGTTGTCTCATCTTATCATACATCAATAATCAAAATATAATAAAATTAGGTCATCATATTGTACTTACAAGATTTCATTTATAATCTGATGTAATTTCGACATTATAAAATTTCCATAAAACACAAGTACATTGTAAAAACAACAACATATATTCATATAATGGAGGTTAAATCCTTGTTATTAAAGTACATAATGATATTGTAATCAATAACAAATAACAAGAAGCCTTTAAATCCTATATTCACTTGAGAAGTAATAATTTTTACTTTAATAAACTATAATTACATTTAATACATCATACAAATCAACACAATTTCAATCAAGTATGTCGTAATCCATTCCTTAATATTTTTGTAATACTTTTCAATCCTACAAGCTGAAAAGAATAGTTTATACATGGTCAGCTCATAAGAACTGACATGGATTACACATCTCTTAATCTAGTTGTCCTATTACAAAGTAATTAAACATTTACTTGCATTATTTAATGGGAAATTAAAAAAGCAACATTCATAACAAAGCTTATAAAATAAACCAAATGATTCAAGAACATTATTAAACATGTTACTTTCATGGACAATTTGTATAAATTTCCAATTCATTGTAACCCAAAATAGAATTATAACTTAAGCACCGACACATCCAACTAAACCAATATATTTTCCTCAACAAAAAATAGCCATTGTATCTAATTACAATCGTCATTTAACAAGCTTATTTGTTGATAGAAAAGAAGGAATAAGATAAGATGTTTCCTCCTTATCCCAAGTTTTCAAGCTACTACCTCAAGTACAAAATTTCCATAACATGCTTTCCCTATCAAGATTATATAGATGAGGTATCTATTTTTAGTTTATAATTCCATTTGCACATATTACTTTTCATATTTAAAATCACATAGCCATATGTTTAATAAACAACAAAACAATAATAAATATTCCTACTAAACATGCATAAAACATCCAACTCAATAATCCAACCTTACTAATGATCATAATGATAGAGTAAATATTATATTACCTACATTATCTTAACACTCATTAATAAAGTAAAAATTTACAAACATGCAAAATATCATCTAACCAGTAAATTGTTGCATTAATGCTTGCAAAAATAAAGCATTGATACTCAAACATAAAATTACATAACATCTTTTACCCATACCACTATTTGGTATCAACAGAAAACTAGAAATCTCATTTCTTCAAAAATAAGATCAATAAAAAATGACATAATTTCTCTTAACAAAACACATTACCTGGATTGAGAAGTCAAAATTATTAAGGTAAGTTATATCCTAATCTAATCGTTGATTGCAAGAAGAAATATCAACTGTATACAAGTTGTGACAATCATATACGATCTCACACAGAGAGCATTTAGGCTAGAATAATTCAACTAAGGTTTTTAAATTTTTGAAAAACATCAATTTTTCCCCAAACGAGTTTATATTGAGACACAACGTGTCTATGTGTAAGAGTGAACAAGGATCAAAACAAACCCATATACCATCAAGACACGGTGACTCGAGTGTCATGGTTTTTAATAGGAAAAACCATTATTCTAAACATGCAAACCCACACTAAAAATCATGTATAGCTAGTACCAATAGGTTAGCACCCATGTCGACCGGTTCGGTATCCACCCGAAGCCCAAAATGGGATTATATCAAGAAAGACCCATACCCAAGAACACAACTTTTTAGTATTGGGTTTTTATACACAACTGATTATAAATAAACACAAAATCCCTTCAACCATAAAATAAATATTTACAATTTTAAGAAAACTCCTGGAAACATTCACCTAGAAAATACCCAATTAATTTGAAAAAAAAATAACCGGTATAAGAGAGATGTAAACAAAGCCTAAAATTTTTAGGATATTTCCTCAACTTATTCCTCGCTATTTTCCTCCAAAGCTTCTAATAATTTGAATCAACCAAACTTTCCCACCTACTCATAGATTTATAGAATCTCAAAGCTACCAAAAATAACAACATCTAAATATCTAAAAAAGCTCGACTAAACTTCACATAGAAACCAACATGCACAACTCAACCAAACCAAGCTCCAAAATAACCATGCCTAATAAAACGAAGGTATTTTCATGTAAGGAAGTGTATTTGAGGAAGCTTCCTAATTTTTAGGAGATTTAATGCTCATTAGTTCATGTATATCCGCACAAAGTGACCTCATTTAATTTTACAACCTTTCTATCAAAATTCAATGATCATTCTCTTAACTTTAATACCATAATTTTCATGGGTCGTTATTCAACCAAAACCTTATCAAAAATTTCCATATGACTAATGGTCAAATTATTCAATTCTCAAACAAATAATTTACCCATTATATTTATTAAATCAATCAAACTTGTTATTAAAATCAAGCTTATGTTAGGACAATAATCATTATTTCCTAGAAAAATTATATGAAAAGTACATCCATGTAGATTATTTATCACTATTGTGAAATCATCATGATCAATAAGAAAACATAGTCATCCAAAATAGTTATAGTAACCAAACAAACCATCAATGCACCTTTGAATCATTACTTTCAAAGAAAGTAACAAGACATAGAAAAGTGCACTAAAATATCCATTACATGTACAATATTCCTTTCTATATAACCCATCATCAAAATCATCATATTCAATGGTCATTGACCATGATTAAAAAATCCAAATGTATATTCATTCAGGTCTTTAGACCTATGTAATACAAACTTTGATATAAGGGGCAAAAGGCTTTATTATTTTCCACCAAACTATTTGGTTTAAGGACCAATGAAACATAAATATATATCTATATGTCATGAGGTCCTAGACCTATATCACCATAATAGGCATCTATTAATAAAAATAACAACATTTCCTCCAAGTACAAATTCACTAATAATAAAAAAACCTTTAACTTCAGCTATAAGATATACAAATATCATAAACATGTATAGAAACCAAATGAATAATTTTGTAATGCACTACATTCCTTGAATGACATAATCAAACACTTTTAAGATTAGTAATTTATCAACAAAACAATCACTATTTCCTAGAATCGATATAATAAAAATCTAACCATGTTTAGATTTGACAACATTACCAATCATTATCAATCTGCAAGCAATATACAACAAAATCTTATAAACTAGTACCATAATGGAATAACTTTACATGCTACAAAATCATCACACACAACAAGGTAAAGTAAATTCATACCATTAAGTAAAACAAGAATAAGTTGTATATGTCAAGTACTATACGAATGCTTGACGACAAGTGTTATTGCACAGAATGTAGCTATGCGTAAGTGTGTATATATTTTTCACATAGACATACTCAGCTATGTAACGTTGCTTATCCCTTTTCCTTCATAAACCACTCCTCATTTTACAACTTATCCTTTCAACGAAAAAGAATGAAATTATGGGATGTGACATATGGGATGAAGAAATGAATATTGTTCACATTCTAAACAGATTCCTTAGCTAAATACTTTTTCAATATACTCCCTTATAAATGTGGACTGATAAGAAACCTAATGTATCTCATCTTAGGATCTTTATAACCCCTTCCTCTATCTTCATTACTAAAGAGAAAATAAAGAAGTTAGACCAAACCCCTATCCATGCATATTTTTAGGGTATGGAGGTAAAACATAAGGTCTAAGGATCTATGATCCCGCAAAATGTAAAGTTATAGAGAACAATAATTTCAAAATCTTACAAAAAAACCCTTTTGTTAATCTTCTTATACTTATCTCCTATTGTTTAAGATGGTTCTAATGAATTAGAAAATAGTGATAAAGATGATTGCAATAATCAAATAGATGGTAATAATCATGTTATAATAGAAAATGAGTCTCTTCATATATCATCTATAACTAAAATACCTAAATGAGCTCAGTCTCTTCTTCAAAACTCGAATATTGATGACCTTAGTAAGATGACTAGAAGCCATCATACCTATCATGCCTTAATGACTATGTCTAACATGAAACCCTAATATTTTAAGGAGGAATCTCATGAAGAAATATGTATAAAAGCCATGAAAGTTGAATATTATTCCTTAATTAAAAATTAGATCTCGATATCTTGTCTCTCCTCTGGAAAAACATAATATTGTTGGCTCTAAGGGAACTTATAAAATCGAATATAAGTGTGATGAAAATATTGATAATTTTAAATCTAGGTTATCATCTCACGGGTTTACTCAAAAACCTGGTATAGACTATGTAAAAACCTTTGCACCTGTTGCAAAAATGAGCATAGTTAGGATTCTTATTGCCTTAACTACTCAATATGGTTAGGAAATCCACCAGATGGATGTTAAGAAAAGAGATCTACATGACACAACCTAAAGGTTTTGAAGAAAATTTCAAAGAACTATTAATTTGTAAACAAAAAAATCTCTATATGGATTAAAACAAGTTCCTAGAGCTTCGTATGAATTTAAAAAAAAAAAAAAGATATTAGTTTCACTAATTTCTCATTTGATAATGATCTCTTTGTTAAAATTGAAAATAATCATATTATTCTTATTGTATTATATGTTGATGATTTTCTTATTACTATAAATTTAAATAGTTTAATTTTTAAAATTAAAGATAAATTGAAACAATACTTTGAAATGAATGATTTAGGATTATTACATCATTTTTTAGGCATGACATTTTTTCAAGATAAACATTCTATTGTTGTATCACAATCACAATATGTTGCTAATTTGATTAAAATGTTTAATATGGTAGATTGTAAACTAGTTGTTATTCCTATTGAAGTTGGTTGTAAACTTGATCATAAACTTGCATGTGAAAAAGCTAATCCTACTCTTTATAGGTAGCTTGTAGGTAGTTTAATTTATCTAACAATTACTAGACCTAACATTGCATATGCAGTAGGTATTACATCTAGATTCATGTAGGAACCATATCAGGATCATTGGAAGTTAACAAAAATAATATTGATATATATTAAAGGAACAATTAATTTTGGTTTACATTATACTTCTTCTAATAATGCATGTTTATATGGATATTGTGATTCTGACCATGTTGGTGATGTGATAGATAGAAAATCTACAACTAGATATGTTTTCAAGTTTGGTACATTTTCCATTACTTAGAGAAAAAAAGTAGCTAATAGTTTTCATCTCTTCTACTGAGGAGAATATAGAAGTGTGATGGAAGTAGTAAAATAAGCCATGTGGCTAAAGCGGATATTGGAAGAAATTCACATGGAAGTTAAAGGAAGTACTATTTTATATGATAGAGTTTTATTTCTCTAGTTAATAATCTAGTTCAACAACAAAGAACAAAACATATATATATATATATATATATATATATATATATATATATATATATGAGTTTCATCCGAGATAAAGTGATTTGTGGTGATATAGATCTCTAGTATTGTTCGACTAAAGATCAAGTTGCAAATATATTTACAAAGCCATTATGTGTTGTGAATTTCTACAAGTTTCATGTAATTTTTGGATGGTACGAATTTCCCTTGATAGGGAGTGTGCATGAAAATGCCACCTCTTAATGGTCAGCCATGTGTTTTCTTCTTCACCTCTATACTTCTACTCCAATTTTAAAGCATTGTAAAAGATCATTTTATGATATTAGTAAACTTGTAACTCTACATTTCCTATGTAGTCTAGTAATTTAGCATCATGTTGTAAAGGAGGTCCTTACTTTATAAAAGATTCCTAGAGATGATGGTATATAATTTCCATGAGAAACGTGAGATGAAGTCGACAAATCATGCTCACCTGAATCATCACTTTTGATTTATGGCTTCATTAGTGAGAAAATTTTTCATGTGGACAAACTTGTGGATTTCTTGCCAATGCTCTGGGAATCTAAGTCCCTCTACTTAACCGGTGTAGCTTCCGTATGTGCATGTGCGAGAAGTGTGGATTTCTGTGGTGGTCTTTCAACCGGGATCCAATAGGTGCACTCCACTAACCTCAGTGGCAAAGCTAGCAATCTCTTGCTAGGGAAGTCTTCATCTGTAGAGTGGGAAAGGGGAGTGAGAAAAGAGGTAGGAGAACTAATGTTGCAGGTAGAAAATCAAATTCCTGCACACACACTAGTTAGAAACTTCAACACATGCATTTATCGGAAGAAACAACTCTGCGAATAGCAACAAGACCAAATATAATTCGCCAATCACCAAGTATCAAGAAATCCCTTAGTCAAAAAAAGATAGAAACTCCTTCTTGTATTGATTGCTCAAATCAAATTTGTACATAATGTGGGAATGGAATAAATTTTGAGAGGGGAAGAGAGTAGAATAAAATATCCTGTTCTTTCTCTAGGTACAATGCAATCTTGAGTCTACAAGATCAATTACCAACCCCTTGAAATGGGAATGAATTTACAATTTATAGAATAGAATATGAATCTTCATCTTCCTCATGACCTTTCGAATACCTTAATATGACTTAAGACTATTCATATTCCACTTTAAATATTTAAGTCCCTTTTATAATAGCAAGGCGACTTAATTTACATTATGTTTCTAAAATCACTTTTAAGTGACTTAAAGGTATATCAAAAAGTGCAAACCCCAATGAAGAATTAGAAAATTTGAAAGTGAGAGAAATTTGGGGGAAGAGGAGAGAGAAAGAGAGAGAGAAGAAGAAGAGGATATGTCTCCCGATGAAGTCTGTTGATCCTCATTGATGGAAAGCTCCAAATGCAACGAAGTTCTAAATGTCCCATTGTGCCAAAACTACCCTTTGAGTGTGACTTACTATTTTTAGTAAATGGTCATTTCCACTATTTTCTACTCCAGATAATCATTCTATCCTTTTGGATATCTTCAGTGCACACTTGCTCTTTCCATAGCCGCTTTTGATGAAGACTTGCCAAAAATAGCAAGCATGTATAGGAAAACTTACTATTTTTAGAAAGTGTGTTTCCAGTGCTCGATTTGCGATGGAACATAATTTTTGTAATATTCTTGTCATTACGATCATGCCCTCTGAATTTCACATAGTTTTTCCCACTAGAATGCCTGGAAATAAATTTTGAAATTTTGACACAGTAGTGGCTTCGAGCACGAGTCATCATATAGCGGCCATTAATAGAGATTGAAATTTGAAGGTCTATTTTTTTGTCTTTTTTTTCAATGAAAACAACTCCATTGTGATAGGTTTTTCATTTGGAACTCATGTGTAAGTTTTTAGCTCATTTCCATTGTCGAAATGATGGGAAATTCGACAAATGTGAGCCGAGTGCACGAAGTGAGGGTTTTGTTGGAGAAAATGATTTTGGGCACCATTTGATCCTTGTTTGTTGGATCTTGATCACCTTGAAAAATTAGGAATTCTACAAAATATGGCATCTCAATCTGACTTGTATCTTGCAAGATATGAGGATTTTTCGATCGGGTGACTTCACGGTTATCTGGCAAAAATCTCCATTTTTCTCTTTGTTCTTCGTCATTTCACTCCATTTTTCTATGAGGCCTAAATATTTCTGTGCATTCATGGTTTGAAGAGTTTATGTGGCCATGGTGGAGCTGGTTTAGAGCAACAATGGTGGACTGGGTGTCTGGACAATCATGCATGGAGCCATGGCAAGGTATGAAGTTGTGAAGGAGAAATGAGAGGAAGAAAATGGCTAAGTGCTAGATTTAAACTTTAAAAACATGCACATGGAGGGGCTGGGTGCACTTTTATGTCCCTGATTTCCCTGACCTTAGGGACATGAGGGACATCAATTTCCATGGTGGTCAAGGTGATGTCATGTGTCCTCGATCCGACGGTAGGGGATTTGCTCCAAAAATGCACTTGGGGGCTGAAATTCGGTCACGTGGGTGTCCAAATGACTCCCTATAGGGTTTGGGAGAATTTTTCCATGTCTGATGCCCCCACCTCGGGTAAATAAGAGACATAAATTTCCACAATGGTCCTAGAGGTGACACATGGCACCCGATCCAACAACAGGGAATGGATGCTTCAAAAATGCACCTAGGGGTGAGGCTGCGATCACGTGGGTGTCTGAAGACTCCCCATAGGGGATGGGCACATTTTTCAAGGTTTTATGTCCCCACCTTAGGTGAATAAGGAAATAAAATTCCATGGTGGTCCTAGAGCTGACACGTGGCGCCGGTCCAACTGCAGGGAAATGCATGCTCCAAATAAGCACCGGGGTTGAATCTGTCAAGTCTGGAGGTCATATGAGGGTCGCGGAGGTCACATGAGGTCTGAGTGAATTTTCCAAGGGCTTATGTACATGACCTCGGGGACGTCGGGGCATGAAATCCCACCGGGCTCCGAAATGCGACACATGTCCTCTCGAAAAAATGACTAAGTCCTGAACTGCCTTTGAGAGGGTAACTTGGAATGAAGATAAATTGAGCTCCTGGAATTTCTTGGTAAAATTGTATATGATCCTGACTTGAAATGGAATTTTTAATCCAATTATGTGGGTCTCATGTCTTCATTCTAACATATTATCCTTGAAAAATTAGATTTTTTATCTAGGACTCCACTTGTGCCTGAGAAAAATTGCCTTCCAATCATATGCACCAAGGTGTTGTGAAAAATATTATTTCTTCATCATGTATATCTTGGAATCCTCTTTTTGAAGATGTTTTTTTTACTTCCAACTCCATTCGGAGCTCCCATAATCTTCTTCTGAATCCCAGTAGTTGTTTTAGGCCTGTGTACCGCCTAGGGTTGAGAACCTTGTTTTTCTCTCCAGTATTTCAAAAATTCCCAAAGCCTTCCAAATAATTTTCATGATGTTATAATGTATTCAATTCATTTCCATGTTTAATTTGGCCCTTATGTTACACTACAGGGGGTTGAATCTAATCCTGGGAAGGCCAACGATAGCCGTTCCCAATACTACCAGAAGATAACATCTTTTCAAAACTCCCTAAAATCACCTAGGGGAATGAATAGAATTTCCTCAATCACCTAGGGAACAATTTGACATCAAATATAGGGTGAAACAGGACTAATGAATTTGGCTTGGTGTTCTTGGAAATGATAAAACATGAAAATTTTGACATCTAGGCATAATTGTGCTCAAAAATTTTAATTTCCCTATTGCACATTTTCACGACAATAATGGATCTAACTTGGGGACAAGACATGGGAATCTAGAACCTCAATTTTAGACCATATAATTCATCAACTAGTTCCTTATCCATTGGTCCCTAGGGAGTCATGTACAACTTCTAGAAAGGAAGATTAGAAGAAGGAAACACACACACACACAAAATGACAGAAAGGAAACACACAACACACATAACGGAAAGGGAAAAATGCCTATCAATCACATATGGTACAAAGTGAGGGACAACCCGCTTTCACTGAAGTAATTTTTATTTCTCAAAAGTTACCCCTGAAGAGGCAACACCGAATGATGATGTTCTATGAAGCCGTTGACGGGTTCTAAAAAGTATCCTCCCCTCCTCAATTGCTTATGAAAGCCAGGTGCTTTCACAATTGTCTGTGTACTTGGTAGGAGTGAGTCCATGTGATCTTCTTGATGCTTAGGTCCTTGCTTGGAAATTCCACTGCCTTCATGCTCTTTGAAATCAGTTTCATCGTGCCAGTTGCCTTCCATGTTTATAAATATAGCTGATTCTCCATAGAGCATCTCATCGCTGCCCCAATGCTGATTTTCATTCCAATTCCTTGAATCTTCTGAGTTAATTTCTTTCCCGGGTCTATGCTCATTGACATCTTCTTCATGAGAAACATTTGAATCATCCCTTATCTTTATTCCCTGTGAGGCATTTGAGTCCTGATGGGAGGATCAGAGGAAAACTCATACTTGTCTTGCATGTCCATGGCACGAGTGAAGAGATCAAGAATCAGCTTGGGATCTTCTACAAATTCTACTGCATCAAAAATTTCTTTCACGGAGTTATGCTTCATTGTTTCCTGCAACTCATCTTTGTACACATTTGAGGAATGCAGCTCAAGGAAACTATCTGGAGGGATTACCCCATCATCTTGGGAATCACTGCACTCTATCAATCCTTCATCAAAAAGAGCTTCATCTTCAGAGGCTTTGAGACTCCTTGCTTCAATTTCTTCATCATGGAAAGAATCTTCATCCTCAAAAGGGAAAGAAAATATCTCCATTTCATTATTGCATCCATCAACCATTAGCTCTAGAGTACCATCATATTTTTCAATATGGCCAACCTTCACATTGGTTAAGGCTTCCAAATTAGCTTCACACTTGTCTTGCAGATTTGTGGCTTGCATCAGGAGCTCGAGACTGATCTCAGGGTCTTCTATTTCTTCCACAACTCTTAGCAGTTCTTGTATAGACATTTCTTTCAAAACTTTCACGGGCTCATCACAAGCTGAGTTTTTCTCTCCATAGATGGCTTGACTGAGATCATCTTCATCCCCAAATGGGAATGAGAGTAACTTCTCATCTTGTAAAATCATATAAACTAATTTTTCTTCTTTATAATCATCAAGAACCATCTCCTCTTCCTTGTGGTCTACATCATCCGGGCTTTGAGGTTTTCCTCTTGTAACTCAAATCTCATCAATGCTTCTTCAAAATCCAAATATTTTTGGGAAGGCATGTTTGGGCCTATCAATATGGGGATATCCTCTTCTTCCTTGGTTGCCACAAAGTGATTCATCTACCTGCTACCTTGATACAAGATGTTAGCTTCTGGGCTTCCATAATTTCATACTGTGCACCTCATCTTCTTCTTGGGAAGTAATTTCTCCATGTCTCCCTTCACTGGTATGGTTGCAAAAGACCAATTCATCTGAATTTTCCCTCCCAACTCTCAGCAAAAATTTCTACTCAGCAACATTCCAAATGAGGCTGGGATGTCTACTACCAAAATCATCACTGAAACTTTCTTGTTTGGAAATCTAGCGAGATCCACCTGTGCATCTTTAACCTTCCCTACAAGTGAGACCTTTTTTATTCCAAAGAGTAACAAGAGCCACTAGGTGGAGTCATTGTAAGTTTAAGATCCTTGGCAACCTTTAAAGGCATCATGTTGTCTGAGGTACCAAAATCTATTATGTAATTTTTCAGTACATATTCTCCAACAAGAAGGGAGACGCAGAAAGGTTCAACTTTATCAGTCTTTGATGCACTTAGAGAAATCATGTTTTGTGAGGGAGGTGTAGGTGAGTTTGGTAGCATGCCTTTGGAACGATGAGCTACATCATTGGTTGTTAGACTACCACTCCCTATATATCGATGAACCTCTCGAATTGTTCAGGATGAGTCCGCAAATATTCGATTTGGTAATCTGCACTAATCCTATAACATTTTATTGGTGTGAGTAATTACTTCATCCTTTTATAACATCTCCCAAAAATAGGTCCTCTAATGGCACTAATCTTTAGAACTGGCCCTTTGCACTTTCTAGAGATCATCTATGTAAGACATTTGGGGTGTCTCTGGGATATATCTTTACTTTCTCCCTCCCATGCACTTCCTCTTTGGGGTATCCTACGTAATATTAAATTTCTCCCCTCTTGCTTCTCCTCTAGTGTCCAAGTCTTCCCCAATTATTTGTTATCCATTGCCCTCTTCTTCCTCTTCATATCTTATGGGATCTTCCTATTGTGTGTCATGAGTCTCCTCTTCATGCTCCCCTTATTCCAAAGTCTCTTCAACGTGAGGGTACTTATAATATTTTTCTCCTTTTCCTCATGTACTTTGGAGATTATTCTTCTTTCTATAGTAAACCTTCCTCATTTGCCACATCTTCTTCAACCACATTTTCCTCCAAGTACCCTTATTCTTCCTCGACTTCATAAATCACTCCATGTTTCTTATTTGGTGGGATTTTCTTCTCCTTCACTTTGAAGATCAAGCACATTGATATACTTTCATACTTTCGGAATCAGCGTGAGATATATGTATATCCTATAACCATGCTTTCCCACTATTAAAGTCATAGGGCTCAAGTCTATGTTATCTAACTCCAATGTCTCTATGTATGTTGTCATTTCCAAATATACATAATTTTGGCTCTAAGTTTGGTAGTCGGCATATACCTTGTATGTATTTTTTTACAACTTCCACACATCAATTATGTGGTTCACGGTGGCACTGGAAGTACTTTGGTGTGAATGTAAATGGTATTTTTCACCATGGCTCCATCTCCATGTTACTTAGCATAAAATTTCCAAGACATTAATGTTGCAATATCACATACTCTTCTTGCTTGTCCAAAAGCACCGATAACTCCCTTCACATTTTCCACTAATTACCAAATGATTCACACAATCTCCTATACCATTTTTCCATGTGCATCTTATATGGGCCTTTGATTTCCCGTCATAAGTAAACTTAGAAAATCATTGCACTTGATACTTATTTTCAATTGGGTAGACCCACATCTTATCTTCTAGGCCACTAGGTACCCTAATTTCCCTAAAAACATCAAAAGATGAATGGTTCCCAAAGTTATCTTCTCACAATATTTTACTGGTTCTTTTCCTCCTCAATGATGCCATCAACAATATATAAGGAAATGTTGTCTAGTGTTTTTTGTTCCATCTTGTGTGAAACATGTAAAAATTCTTGCTCACTTCTTTCCACTTCTCAAAAGATCCCAACTTAAAACTTACTAGGTGCTGCGAAACCCTAGTGACTAGATTAGTGATAATTGTAATGTTGAATGCACACATGCATCACTGATAGTTAATTTTTTTTTCCGTGGCCTCAAATGCAACATCATCCTCCAAATCCAATGCAATATCTGGATCATTGTCACATAACCTAGTCACCTTCCTAATTAATTATGGAGTTAGGAGTATTCTTCTTTCTATAAAAAAATAAATCCTAGTGCACCCTAGACACAAGCAATTGATAGAGGTATACATGATTCCCAAAATATGGAAACTCATAAAGTTGCAAAACCCCTATGCTCTCCAAGTCCTTCTTAACCTTTTCATATAGAATAATTTTCCACTCCTCTGTTATCCTATCCATTTATTTAAGCACATCATTCCTTATATCAGTTTCATGGGCTTATGTCCTATGTTTATTATCGTTGATCTTGCACTTTGTCAACTACGAATTCCTTGGTTTCCCTACTATCACTTTTGGTGGGTATTGTATTTCTGAAAATCAGTCATCAAGAGACTCCTCCACAACCTTCTTTTTATTTATCTTAGGTTACCTTTTAGGTTTCATTTCTTTTCTCAACTTGTCAAACTTCAAAATCCACATAATACATGCCCTAGGTGCCAAAAATTACTTACTTGTTCCACTTTTTCCTATAGTTCTAAACTTCCAATCCTCTCAATAAATCATTTTCTCTTTCTTACTTCAACTTTGTGCCCTTGTTCATCTCTTAAATTTTTATACCCTAGATCTATGAGTTCTAGCTATGCTTCCTCTCTAACAAACCCTAGTCCATTCTCTTACTTGTAAAACCCTCCTAGCTTCCACTTATCCAAGTATCTCTCTGTCAATCTAGTTTTTCTCTTTAATTACTTTGGTTCACACTTCAATCACATCTTGTCTAGTTTTCTTCATGATTTTCACTTCGCACTTAGTCCTAATTATCTCTTTATCACACAAGTTACTCAAATGGTAAGATAATAATGACCTTTCTTGCACACTATTTATAGTTTCCCCAAGTTTTAGCTGCATTAATTTCTCTCACCTACAACCGCTTTTTACTTTTAAAGAGATTTTTATTTTTCTCGATGCTTTTTCTCCCATGCATGACAATCAAGCAACCTTCAAGCATACCACTACTTCCCAAGATGTAGACCATCTTTTGTGCATCTCCCTACGTTGCACACATTCATCCTTTACACCACTTGTCAAGTAGCTTCGTATTTTTCCTCCTTCCTCATGTTATACCGTACGACTCTCCATTCACGTGGTTCCTAATATGATAAATTCCATTGGCTTCAATTTCATTCACACCTTTATCATAAGAGCACTTCCTTCACGCACCTTAAATTTCCTTAAGCACAATTGTACCTACTTCAAATGTGCACATGTACCTTCTTCCAATACACACCTTACTCTTCTCCCATGTAATTATATATTTTTCCATCGCACACAATCATTTTACTCCTTTACATGCTCGTTTATCATCCTCTTATCAAGTATGTGTTGTGCACTTGAATATTCGTCACCCCACACTAAATTTATACGTAGTCCTTTACACATCCGTTTGACATAGAGTTATTAGGTCCTATGTATGAACACACTTATTACAACAAAAAGAAAGAAAGACAAATATGGGAATATAATATAAATGGAAATAATGCCTTATTTCAAACACAAAATAAGATTATTTATAGTAGGTATTTAACCATTGAAGAAACCAGAAACATGGTTCCATACAACGCTAGTAACTAACATGTGCCTGATTCCAATATCTTAGTTAATACAAATTATCCTAGCCAATACACTTTGAGCTTTCCTAGATGGCACACAAACTTGTAGTCATACAAGAGAATCATCTTCCCCACTGCAAAATACATAATTTTAATATGCCTATCATTCCAAGCCTTCCATCTAGATTTCTTTTTTTTCTAACTCCATTGCGTATTGGCACACCTCTCATCCAATTGCATCAATTTATCAATGCACTCCTCTACTTATTTTTCATCATCCAAGACTTACACAATACATAGGAAGGGAAACATAACCACCACTAAAAAAATTTCCTCTATGCCAAATACCTCTTGAAAGGGTATAGATTTATTCAACCTCTTATGTGTAGTTCTATATGCACATAACATTGTTGATACTTTTTCATCCCAATACTTTATTTCTACATCACATAGATTTGTCAATGTATATCCTAAAATCTTACTAAAGGCCTATGTAGTACCATTGGCTTGTGGGTGATAGGGTGTAGTCTTATGGTGCGCTACCATAAACTCTACTAGTAGGATTATAATGGTATTATTCAAAAATGAGTTCTTCTATCACTTGTCAAGCTCGATGGACAACCAAACCTACTAATGTCATTTTCCCATATAAATCTATATGTTTTATCGTAGATCAATCCTTTATGGGCTCAACCTCTACCCACTTCATCAAGTAATTTATGCATGTAATGATGTAAGTCAAACATGTTCTCCATGCATCTAGTGTGATTGGGACAAAAAAATCAATTTCCCATTTCTCAAATGGTTCCGCACTTGTTATAGGTATCAATGGCATTTCATCTCAATTTCTTGGCTTACCTATCATCTAAAAATGGTCACATTATTTTCCAAATTCCTTAGTATCCTTATATACTATTTCCCACCATAAACCTGCCAATAATATCTTGTGAATCATTTCTCTTTCTACATAATGACCTCTAACTATTCCTCCATGTGCCTCTTCCATGATAGCTTCACGCTCATGCTCCATCATGCACCTACGCAAGACCTCATCTCTACATATCTTGTACTTGTATCCTCTAATGAGAAGATATGGTGTCATGTGAATGGCAATTTGTTTCTTCTCTAGGGTTTTCATACCTTCAGTTACAACTCCAGTGTGCAAGAATACTACAATATCTTCTAGGTCTACTAGTGTGGGCTTTAGTCTAAACAACTATACATATGACATAATGTATTCTATGATTTAAAATTTCTCACTAGAGTTAATAATTTACAAATGATCTAGTCCAGGATAATTTTAGTGGTTAATATTTGTAATATGGAGAAAATTTCATTTTAGGAAAATTTGAAAAGATGATTTTTTCGAAGCAAGTAAGTGTCATGTTCGCCTAAAATGTACAATATATATTTTTTTGGTTGTTATCTTTTCCTACATTTGAAAACATATCCTATAAAAACCTAGATGATTTTCCGGTGTATACTACTACCGAATATCGATACCTTACCAATACCATGAAGTTGTTAACTTGTATACTCTAAGCACCAGAGAGCACGACAAATTTATCATTTGATTACTAATTTTTGTACAAAAATATATTCTTTGATGCGCAACTCATTGCATTTCCCGATGCAAGATAGGAATAATTTTGGTGACACGTGACTTAGTGTGTTTGCTGATGCATGATAATAATATTTGTTACAGGTGAAAAATGTTGTATTGTTGACATGTGACTCATTGCATTTACTGACGCGTGACATGACTAAAATTGTTGACGCCTTACGGCTTGGTTTTTTTACGCACGAAATAAGTTTATCGACACGTGAATCATTATAATTTGACATGTGACTCGAGTAATGGAAGGTGATGATAGTTATTAGAATGGGAAAACCTAAAAAGTATGTAAGAAATCTCATAAGTCCATGTTCAAGTATTTTGGAAACTCTGCTACTACAGATACCGCAACCACTAGCACCCATATAACTACCACTAGAAAGAATCGAAGTACTGACTGTGTGGAAGGTAATATTGAGGTGGACATGCATTCTACACAGTATCAACCAAATGAAACCTATGATGATACCATGCTAGATATTGAAGATATACCTATTGAGATGCCAGATCCAGAAGATATTCTTCCTGTTGGGGTGTATTAAGATATCATACATACAAGTACTCAAAAAAATGGAACACAAAAATAAAATTCAAATTCTGGTTCACAAAAGAGGAAACTAAATGATTTTGATATTGCTCAAATTCTACTCAAAAAAGTAAAACATTGAAAACGAACAAGAATATGTGGACAATTGGGAGGAATTACAAGTTCAATTGGGCTAGAAAATTTCCATTTATCGAACTCCGTACATTCATCTAATCTAGAAGATATCCCATTTGAATGTACATGTACAATATGTACATGGAAATTTGGAAAGTAGCAAAAAAATACAAATGAACATGGACACTATAGAAAAGCACTATGGAAAACAATATTTGGTATAATGGGAGGATGGCAACACATAGGTGGAAAATGAAAAATAATGCATGCATGTTAAATACGTAGTAGATTACGAAGTAGTACGGAAAAAACACGGACATCTCATAGAAAAGGGAGGAATGATCACATCACAAATTTGTAAGATGAATCAAACAAATCCATGCAAAACTCATACATACTTCTCTAGTTTATTTCACATGCTAAATAAGGGAAGAACGATTTTAGATTTCCTCATTTTCAAATTTTTGTATCTATATAATGGAATGGCCAAGGTACCTTAGGCTCATTGGTCTGACAGTAGTGCATGGGAAATGGAAAAATTCCTTTCGATGATAGAGAAGGAATATTTGAAAGAGAATGTAAAAAAGATAATTTTATCTCTCTTTCAATTGATGAAGTGAAAAAAATCGACAACACTGCATGGGTATGTATCCATGTCTATATGTTAGAAAATCATATAAGGACACCTCATCTACTGGGTGTTATGAAAATGGTTGAAAACTGTAATGCCGAAAACCTACATAAAATAGTTGTTTCTAATTTGAAAGATATTGCTAGAATGATTGATTATGAAATTGCTATGAATTTGGTATGCATCGAGCAGATGGTGCATTAGTTATGTAGGGTCACCGTATAGGATTGTGTGTTAGATTGCAAAAACAACACTAACCCCTTATATGTTAGCAATTCACCGTATGCCTCACATAATGAATTTAGAGTATAAAATGGTAAGAAACTATGAAAATGTAGCTAAATTAGATGACCTTATAAGAGAAATTCATGCATATATGGCAAGAAGCCCAAAGTAATTTCTTGAGTTCCGTAAATTCACAATTGGAATTATAGATGGCAAAAAAATTATGAAGGATGTTGATACGAGATGGATTTCTTTGTATGAACTGCATGAAGAGTTCATGAGGAGTATCCTTCAATGGTTGGTTTCATGCACAAATATTGTCATGAAGTTGATGAGCAAGGGAATTGTTGTTCCATTTAAATAATTTTGAGACATTTCTTACATGGGTTGGTATTATTCCAATGTTACAGGATATCAATGCACTCACGAAGCATGCATAAAGGAAATTAATCTATATTGTGGATTTTATATAGATGAGAAAAATGGTATGTCAAAGTCTTGATGTCTTGTATTGTTCCCAAGATAGTTTTGATACATGTATTTTCGAGAATTGGAAAGCTTTATTATATCTTAAAAACCCCAGTAACTATTTGAGATTTAATATCCACTATCACCTTTACATCAATGTTAATGGGAGGGACATAACACTTTGCACATTTTGCAAAAACGTCGGGATATTACGAATCGAACATGAAGATGTTCTGTGACACGTAATCTCTTTGAGTCTGTTATAGTTGAAACAAGAATAAAGATTAAAAATTCAAAATCCTTATCATCTTAAATTAGAGAACGTTTCTCCAAAGATAAAATTATTGAAGCAATGGGTTATATGAATCCTAATTTTTTGAATATTGAAGGTGCTCGTGCAAACTTTGTAAGAAAGCATTTCCATATATCCATGGGTACAATAATGGAACATTTCAAAAATACTTTAGAGTTCAAGGGTATGGAAATCAAAGGTATATTGAATGTTCATTTATTAAAGTCTCATTCAACAAATTTTGCAACCAATATAAAAATTTAGAAAAACCTTCTAAGAGTGATGCTATTACAAGGCTCGTGAGGAATCTATCAAAGTAATGTCTTATAAGAAGACATCAGTGAATATTTCAGATTATATGAGTTATGCCAAAAAATTATTTTGGGGTCTATGGAGGATGAAAGGGTTTTCAGTGCTTTATCATTTATAAAATCAAAACTGAGAAACAAGTTGGATAAAAATCTGGAAAGTTACACGAGGTGTTATGTTTCTTGCTACTCCATAGAAACATTTCCTTTTGATAGAGAAATTTTGCATTGGAATTCCCTTTTTGAAAGAAGAGGTGTAAATAATACAAATACAAGTACAACTGTTCCAAATGATGAGACTGGAATTGGTGTGTCATCACACTCTACAGAAGAGAACATCGACTTTGAATAAGTTATTGATAATGGATTGTTTCAGATTTAAATAGGTATCTCCTTGACCTTACTATTATTGTTTGATCCGTGTGGTTATTTATTCAATTGTTAACTCTACAGATGAAAATATTGACTGTGGTTATTTATTCAATTTCATATTAACTCTATAGATGTAAATATTGACTGAGGAGGATTTTTACAAAATTTTGTTTCAGCTCTTGTTATTATTAAAGATGTTACAGGTATATATATTTACATATTTTTAAATACAATTATTTATAAAAATATGTTTTATATAATTACTATTTTGGATTTGTCGAATACGAAATTCTGTTTAAAAAATATGTTTGTTACATGCATTTTTCGCATACTAATTTGCAAGACATTCAAAGTTCAAATCTGCATATTCTTCCACTGTTATACTCTTCCAGACTTCTATTGTCCAGACATGTATAGGTTATCATTTGTATTTTTCTTTAATATTTTGTTTCTTCGTTAATCCAATCAATCATTGTTTCATTTATTTTTTGAAAACGTGGGTTGACATCCATCCTAGGAAGCTCTCACTTCTCAAGATTGACAATGTCAGGCAACTCACCCATCTATATACTAATCTATTTCTCATGTTGAGTTTTCTTTAATCAAATGTCTTCTAGCACGTAGCACACTACGAAGGATGATTTCTCATTTTCCTTCCATATGCTTTATCACAGCCATCTAAAAGAAAAGAGGTAACTTAAACCCTATCATATGACATTGCTTGAGTTTTTACAATTATGTTTAATTTATTTTTGTATTTGCAAAATTCTTTGATAAAGTGTTTAAAATTTGTTGGATAAGTTTTTTCCATATTAAGATGTTTCTATCATAACACATTCCAATTTTTCTTAAAACAATTATCCATTATACAATTCATCATCCACTATTGTACTTGAAACTAATGTCATCATATAATTGATTCATTAAAAATAGAGAGAAGAATATTTTGAGAAGGTTTAAATGTCTTTGTCCTACCACATTCCATGATCGTGCTTGAAGCTAAAAATCTATGTCCACTCAATTCATCATAATCCATCTATTTTAATGTCTCCATCCACATCTAATGTCATCATAGAAGATGTAAGTCCTAGTTCAATTGACAAGTAGAGAGAAGAATATTTTGATAAACCTGATAAGAAGATGTAAGTACTAAATTTCTGACACACTCCAATTATTCTTAAATCAATTATTTATCCATTATCATCACAATTTATCATCATCCATATCTATTTTAACATTCCAATTTTTCTTAAAACAATTATCCATTATCATCATTCATCATCATCTATATCCATTCTAATGTCATCATATCATATCCATTAGAATATTTTGAGAATATTTAAATGTCTCCGTCTTACCACATACCAAATTTTCTTAAAACAGCTTATCCATTATCATCATCCACATACAAGTAATGATAATCCATATCTATGATTATATTCGAATGTCATCATGAACATCTATGCAATCATCATTACAAGTACTAAGATGCCTTCGTCATACCACATTCTATATTTTCTTAAAATAAATAATTAACCATTAGCATAATGCCATTACATTCAAATCAATGTATCTAGAAATTCTATACATAATATATAAGAAGATATAAAATTCCAGATTTTAAAGTATTTCAAATTTTCAAATGCCATCACATTCAAGTTTCAAATTTCAAATCTAAATAATAAATTATTTCAAATGTTCAAAACATCATGACCATCAAAAAAGTTTCAAATATAGATGATAAAGTATTTCAAACTTTCAAATTCAAAGTTTCAATTTTTCAAGGTTTAACCGTCAATAATGAAAATTTTCAACCCTCAATTTTGTGTACCCCTTTCACCAATGGCTTCCACTCCTATATTTGTACTACTTTCCCCAATGGCTTCTCCTCCTATACCCCTCTCCCCAATGGATTGAATAATCCTAGAACTAATCAGATCTTCCGCAGCATTGTCTAGACTCTTTACGATCCTTTGTTCTTCCCTTGTCGTATCTCTATGGGATAACAAACTCGGATCTACATCTGACTTGGATTTGAATAAAATTTCTCGGGTCAAAGCCATGCTCTTCAATTATCTTCTTTAGTTTATTGTTTTGTTTATTAATTAAAACAATATTTTCTTTCAAATTCTTTTTGCGCAGATAAAGCTGTTCTTAGTGCTTTCCAAGTGAACTTGGAACACCTTTGCTTTACTCTTCAAATTTTCATATTTCAATTACGTAAAAAAATAGTAATCTCAAGTAAACATATTACTAAAATAAGAAAAGGTAAAAGTAACAAAACATATTGTTTCGAAGTGATAATACTTACGACTGCTCTATCTCTTTCGGCATTTACAATTACTACCAGATCCTTGTCCTTAGACCATTTGTTAAAATATGCATGATCTTTAGCACTAATATTTTCTAATTTGTTTAATGCTTTATCCAAAATGTCATATTTATAGTTTTTGTTATACGTGACTATCCCACCTCTTACTTGGGTAAGTAAGGAATCAATCTTTGCAGGTTGTATCTAGACTGCAACATATAAACTTTCTCTTTGCCAATAATTTTCATAACGACTTATTATTTCATTGATTAGTACTTTATCCCATCTCTCCCATTCTATAAGCTAACTAATATGAGGTAAAATAAACTCCATGACATGGGATTGAAAATCATTACCAATTAAGTTCTCTAAATTAAATGGTAGCAATTATTCACCATCTCGTATCTCGAAGAAGATGATGTAGTTTGGAGAGGTATGGGGGCTTTCTAGTTGACCATCAACTGCTACTGCTTTCTACCTTTGGGTGGCCTAATCCTATTTGTGATAAAATAAATCAATATTTAAATAAATAAATCTAAAATGAAAAGTAATAAAAGTTGAAATCGAAGTATACCTACTGGCCTTGAATCATCTCACATGTATTAAAAAATCCTGATGGGTCATTGTTATCAATGCCCAAGTAATCTTCATCTAAATTTATATTATTTAAAACTAATATGCCCATTGCACTGGGTAAGCCACCGAGAGAGAAGATTGGAATTAGAAATGAGGAGGCAATGTTTAGTGTCCCACTAGGGTCCAGAGGAATTGGAACGTGTTTACCAATGTTCTTTTTCCCTGATCCTTTGGTTGGCATTTTGAATTGTAGTGGTGGAGGGGGTGGTGACACTATTTGTAAAGAATGTGAAGGACTAGAGTGTACTGAAAATTACAAGAAAAATCATATGAAAAACTATGAAACTATAGAAAACTTGATTCTTGTATTTAAGTAATTATATCATACCTTATTAAGGGGTAATGTTTTGCGGAGCTTGAGGTGGCCGTGTTGGGAGTAGTAGTTGGTTGTGTTTGAGATGTGTGTTGCTGGGATTGTTGTGCGGGTCTTTGAGAAGATACAATTGTATGTGACTGAACTAAGTGAGTTGGTGAAGACGATTGACTTTGAGAAGCCCTGGTATTGTCCAAAGTTCCTGCAATGTCAGAAACAATCGATTGTATATGAATTCAATATAGTAAATGGTAAATTGAAAATACAAAATGGGAATTTGTAAATATTAAATGTAAGGGTATTACATATCTAGCATTTAACAAATTCAAATGCTTGTTGGTTCATAGACAAGTGAACTTCCATTTCATATTTTGAATCGATAATGCCTCGGTGTGTTGTTGGCCTCTTCCTCTTGATGCAACTTTATTTCATGGAAGGGCCTCCAAAAATATTTTCTAGAAATAGTCAATAATTAATCGATTCCAGATGAGCATAATGTTAGTTTTATGTCGAAAACAAACTGATACATGTTGTTCTTGAAATGGAATTGATAAATTCTTCATTCTCTCATCTATGCAAGTAGGAATTGGTTTGTATTTTAAATTAAAAAGAGCCTTGTAATAAAGGCCAAGGAAATAGTTTATGGATTGAATAACTAGTTTGTCGAAAGCGATGCATTTGTAATATCAATTTTTATTTATCTGCACTAATCAAAAAAATTCTTTCTTATAGTTGCAAGAATATATGCAATAGCCCAGTTTGGTATATCAATTTTTGTCCCTCAAAAAAATTCTGGCTTGAAAGAAAGATATCATAGCAGCAAGAAAATGGTGTGCAATTCCTTGCGTATCCACACCACGTCTTGATTTGTTGACATGAGCTGCAAAAATCCAAAAAGATAGGTTAGAGATTACAGATTAGAGGTTAATATCAAAAACTGAAAATAAAAAATAAAAATTGAAAACAATTTATACGTACAATCAACATGAAACCAAAATTCGATTCAAGGTACTTTTTATCGGTTTCGACTAGGGTTGCTTTCGTTGTGACAATGGGTAAATTTTTGTATGGAAGGCCTGTTAAGTGATGAATATCAGCTGGATCGACACCGAATTGAAACATACGGCCATCATCCACAGTAACAGTAAACATATTTTCCTCTATATTGTAAGAGGAGAGTAGGTAATTCAGAATATCTTGATCTATTTCAAACTGGGAATTTTAACGAGCCCATCAAAATCACATGCATTAACCAAATCCTTGTATTCTCGAATTCATTTGCAAAACTGTCTGAATGTGGGGGCATAACAAATTCTTGTAGAGTATCTTCCGATTAACTAGATTCTACGATTGATTTTGATCTTGAGCTTGGCCTTGGGTCACACTTGTAGTCACCATTGTACTTGTCCTTGAGCTTGATTGTACCTAAAATTGATTCCTATAAACAAGAAATTTTGGAGCCAGAGAGTGTAAATGAGAAAATGACTAGTGGGAGGGTATTTATAGGAAAAATTAGGGTTTCAAACCCTTCCTGACGCGTGACGAGAAGACTTGTTGTCACATGTCAAGAAGGGTTCTAGGCACGCATGATGGAAGGTTTTCTTTGTGCCATAACAATTATTCTTGACATGTGACAATAATTCTTCTATCATGCGTCAAGAATACTTGTTGACATGTGAAAAAATGCCTTTTATCACGTGTCAAGCATATTTTCTTGATGCGTGATAGAAGACTTGTTGTCGCACGTCAAGAAGGGTTTTTAACATATGATAGAAGGTCTTCTGTCATACTTCAACAAATATTCTTGACACACGATAGTAATCCTTTTGTCATGTATCAAGAAAGTATGTTTAACGCACAACAAAAGGCCTTATGTCATGCATCAATAAGTATTCTTGACGCACGACAAAAGACTTACTGTCTTGCATCAAGAATAATTGTTGACGCATGAAAGAAAACCTTTCCTCACATGTTAAGAACCCTCCCTAAAATGTGATATATCAAGTCTTCTGTCACGCGTTATAAAGATGTCAAAGCATATGTAGGAAAAATTCCAATTCTCAAAAACATCAAAAATTTTCTTTACGTGAAAGTGTATCCACCTAGATTTCCTCTGATTTTCCACCTCCATTTTACTACTTGATTCTTAAAATGAACCCCGATCTAGTCCCAAGTTTCTCTTACCAAGATTTACTATAACAAAGAAATCAAAATCCTAGAAGAGAATGATCCAATGAAATATATGCCCCTACAAAACCGGCTTGTTGACCAATTAGTTGATGCCATATGATAAGTATAAAATATAAACAGTGTGACCAAAAAGTACCTCTTGAACTTGTGAAGCAAATATATCATTTACAACACTTCACGCTCTGTAGTATAATTTTTTTCAGCCGATGCCAACTTCTTTCTTGTAAAAAATGGGATGATCGACATTTTCTTCACATGGTTGTGCTAAAACTATTCCAATAGCTATACTAGAAGCATTTGCATGTACATGAAATGGCTTGTTCCAAAAGGGAAGTGAAATATAGGCATGGTGGTTAGTTTATCCTTCAAGGTCTTAAAATTTTTCTATTGTGCATCACCCCAATAGAATTTTCCTTTTGATTTTAATAACTCTTCTAGTGGCTTGATAATATTTACATAACCCTTAATAAAATTATGATAATAACCAAAGGTGTGTCAAATGAATCCATGCACTTTATTGTGATTCGTTAGCTCCTCCAAGCCTAATATGATCACAATTTTGACTGGTCTACTAAAAATCCTTCCTTACATAAGATGTGTCCAAGTAAAGTACCAAATGGTGGTGTGAAGATACACTTATTGATATTCAAAGAGATGTTAAGCTACATATATCTCTCATACATTAACCTTAGGTAGTCACAATGATCTTTTACTATGCCATACACAATCCAATCATCCAAGAATACATGTAGAAAATTATGAATAAAGTATTGAAATGCGTACACAACCATGCACAAGAACACTAGAGGTGCATTCTTTAGGCCAAAGGGTATAAGCGTGTAGAAAAACATCCCCATTCAATTGCAAAATTGGTCTTATCCTGGTCTTCGCACATAATCCTCACCGATGATAACTTGAAAACCCATATATAGAAGAGTAGATCTCAAGAATTGTAACACCTTCTAGTATCTCTTGAGTGAATGGTGTGAGAAAAGGATCTATGATACATGAAGCATTCAAAACTCTATAATCAACACAAATCCTTATATTTCCATTTTTTTACCATTGATAACCACATGGCTTATCCATTCGGTTTCCTAAATGGGCTCAATAATGTCTGACTTTAGAATTTTATCAATTTCATCTTTCACCTTGATGTGCAAATTAGGATTCATTCGGTAAGGCCTCTTCTGCACCATTGTGCACCCTCTTTGAGATTGATTTTCATTTCTCATAATGATGGATAAACACCCTTCATCTCATGATATCCTCTAGGAAAAAAACCTGAAATTCACACAAGATCTCAAAAATATTTGCAACCTTAGGTTTGTATCAATAATCACCTCCTTTGGCATGTATTAAGTTCCAATGTTCACTATATTTTTCATCAATGGAATATGGTATGCACATGATTTCTCATATATGGAGTCCAATAGCTTACGCGCACCTTCTATATGATAATATTTAGATCCTCGACATCTTCATCATCTATGAGTTAGACATGTTTCCCTTTATCTTTTCCTTTCCAAACGTGCCCCAATAGTGCCTCTTCTATTTCTACCAGATCTTCACATGCTTTAGTATTAAAATCACCAAAAACTGAATCATAAGCTCCTTAGTCTTTGTGCCATACCCCAACGTGATGTGCCTCGGTATCTGCAAATCTTCATGAACTAGTGGCTTAGTAGAAAAATAATCAAAAGTATGAATGATAACTAAAGTAAACTTGTGCCAATTTGTTGTTTCTAGCTTTATCTCAATGTACATACCAAACACATGTAAATCCACACAAAGTAGAATAAAACTTGTGTATCCATAGAGATGGTGGAAAAACATATTCCCCTTGCATCTGATTCCTCTCACAATTGTGAACATTTACAATGGGAGAAGTCTTCCCTCTCATATTCCTATACTACTAAAGGAAGATTGCTTCGACAAACATGGTCAACAAGGCTACTCTAATCTCACACCAACCAAGTAAGTCATGTCTATTCATAGCCCACTAGTGCATTGTTATCCCAAACAATGTGTATACCATCATGTTTCTCCTATGTTCCTCATTACACCATTGTACTTCCATCACGCATAAGAATGATTCAAGCTTCTCTTCCCCATATAATTTGGAAAACTAACTTTACCCAAATGATTAATAGGTCACAACCTAATCATCCTTATCACTCTTCCTCAAACCTCATGACCCACCATTTCATAAGTACCATGGGCCCAATCATCGTAAAATATGATAGTAGTATCACCGATGGAATGTATGTATTCCCACCGAAGAATGCTCGTATTTGATGACTCCACATTCTCTGGGTCACACACTATATGCAGTAGATTCTAGTGAGATATTATTCATTTATAGGATCTATATAAGGAAAAAATATTGAATCATCCACAAATAACACAACGCACTCATCCGTGTTCTCAAAGCTCATGTAACGCTTGTTAAAGTACAAATCTGATTTATTGGCATAACACCAAGGACCACCTAATAGTGTAGGGAACTTAACTAATACCGATTTCTCAAACACATCAAAATCACCTTTGAGCTTGGCTCCTTAAATGGTGATAGTAGCATCCTTCAATACCCTAATGGGCATAGACCTTTTTTTTTAGTAGCCATATACAACACATTTGAATATGGCTACAATGATGGCAACAGTCACATCTAGTTCCAAGCGTCAATCAGAGAAAATTGAATTCTACACCTATATCAATGAGTATATTACTTACCATCCATCCATTAATCATTGCATCCAATGTGATTTCTTTATCATATCCATGATCTTGTGTTGGTAAATTGGCATAAAAATATGGTGATATCTTACTACACCGCATATGATGTATTATCCCATAACCAATCTCCCAATAGAGGTATTATGTTCTCCGACCTATGTATATTTTACACATCCTTGAGTGGTAATTATGTATTCATCGCGTGTTTACTTTTGTGCACCTATTCTTTCAAACACTGTATTTCTCATGAAGATCCCTAATGAAACCCTTGGTCTCCTAATAAAAATCCTTCTAGTGGCCCGCATTTGGATACATTGCATGTAAAAACTATTCTGTCCTGATGATAATTATCACCTTCCCTTTCTCACTAATGCTACCGCCTCTACCCGCATGGTGACCAATAATGACTAGGGTTCAACTATAGACAACTTCTTAGGTGCCCATTTCTCTTGCTTAATTTTTTCTACCTTAATATTATCTACACCCTTATCCTTCTTGTTATTCTTACACATATGGGCATATATGTTTGGACAATATTCAACCTTATGTTCCTTTCCAAAATATGCGCAAACCTAATTCTTCGACACTTTCCCTAATAGTGATTGGGTGAACCAGAAGTGTAACATGTTCCTCATGAGAACCTCCCTCAACCACCATGACATATAATTTTGTATCCTCTTTTAGAGTATCCATTACCATTATTGTGACCTTCATTTTTATGTCCTTCTTGCACTGTGAGCTACTCTATACACTAGTTTGACACAACCCTATTTCACAAGCCTCGTGAATCTAGTCAATTAGATGAAAATTGGATGTGTCATGAGTGTGTGACTCAAAGATTTAATAATACAAAGAAATTCTTATTCATTGCTTGTTATAATAATGGATAGTTACAAACATCATGATATTTATAGAACATTTCAAAAATTGTGAGTAGCGCGCATGCATTCCTATGCGGAAAACTATCTTTTGAATTTCCTTATACTTCCCAATTAGTACACCGAGTCCATTGTGCATCTCATAAGATGAATTGTCGATAATTTCTCTAACTAAGTAGTCATTGCTGTAATCTGGGCTTCAAAGAATGGACTTACCCAAGTATCTATAATCTTGATTACTTCTACAAGTAATGGTGCTTCCAAGGCCTCACACAGTGATCAGTGAATGTATTATGTGAAAAATCCCTTTAAAAAGGTGTCAAAAAGCCTCCTATAAACCACTGCACATGTTGGCTTTGATGGATTTCATAGAAAAGATTAGACAAAAAGGTCTTGAAATATATATCATATTCTCTAACACTCTCAGAAAAATCCTTATTAATATCCTTCAACACCCTAATGATTTGTTTCTCAAACTCATGTATGTTGAATTCAGCTACAAAGGTGGTGTGTAATGCATCATAGTCCACTTTGTTGTCGATGTGGATCATATTTTCTATACTAGAGGCATGCACGACCTTAAAGTGTTGTTGCAAATTTATTATCCTTATGATATGGAGTTATTATTCCCTTGTCTCTCCACAATAACTCACACTTATGTACATGCTTGGATACATCTTCCAAAAAAAAATTTGGAAAGTGAAGGGACATCTTAAATAATATTTGAGGGGTATGTTGTTATGTTTTTTGTGTTCCTTGTCCTGAAGTGAGGATAGATTCTAAACTTGATCCTCCCCAGGATTTCCTCCACGTAGTGGGGGCTTGAACCTCCTAAGCCTCCTACTTTCACATAAGGACATGTAGAAGTACTTCCATGTGTCCTTGTAGTAGTGTTAAACTACACATCAATTGTTTGTCCTAATTTTCCACCCATAATACTACCTCCAATGGGTAGCATGCCACTTCTCTATCCCAATAACATGCCTACCAAATTTCTTCCAAGAAAATTCTATCCAAATATGAGATCCTATCACACTACCATATGCGCTTCCTTAATTTGTTGTACCTCTTTTACTCATACCAATACATTCCTACCTTTATCTCCAACCCACCATGGTGATCCTTGAGTACCTTCCCGCTTACCTCCACTATGATGATCTTCTACAATAACTTTCTTATTCCAAGCACTTGTTTAAGGTGTTTTTCTATCAATTTCTATAAATGTAGAAAATACCAAAAAAAATTAGGAATGGTTTACCTATACTTACATCGATAATGACAATGCCAGTTATAGAATATAGAGAATGAGAATATCTCCTCTTTTCACCGAGTGAGAATACCTATAAGATACGACATCTAAACAAATAAATATTAACTAAATATGATGATGATTTTCTCGTAAATTTCCAATCTCAGGAATCCAAGGGGGCTTCCTTGAAGGGTGTCAACTCGTTTGGTATAATTAAGTTATTTTTCTACTGATAAGATAGATAATGATCACAAATGATTTTAAAAATTGAGAGGGATAGTGAGACCTCATTATACTTGGTAAGTGGCCCATGCTAGGGTGGTGGAAAGCTCAAATTCCTTAAAGTAGTAATATTAGAACTCTTCAAAGAGCTTATCTCTCTTTTTGGATGATTTCAATATGATCCTTGATATCTTCACCGTTGGGTGTGAATGCAATGACACATAGGCTAAGTTCATGGAAAATATCAAAATTTTCCTACAAAAATGGTTTCTGGACAATCGAAGATCGTAGATGTTGGTGATAAGATGTACATACTTGGAACAGTCATCTACAAAAGATCCATCTCACAAACAAATTGTTAGGCAAAAATCATATTGATATAATATGATAATGCTAAAAATGATAAGAAAACATAACGATCACCGACAATCGGGGATCGACAAAAATTAAAGACAAAGGTCTTGTTTAGATGCAATATTTGATATATAGATAATAATAAGTATTAGAACGAGATTGATTATTCTAAGAAATAGCATAAAAAGTATAAAATATTGTAATATTCAAAAATATAAATATAGATGTATTTGTAAGACTAATGATAAAGAAGATGTTATGGATACTTATCGATGGCAATCATAATAAACAAAGATTGATATAGGAGCATATTATAAATAAGTCATTAGGACATTAGTTAGCTTGTCAAGCATGATAGCATTGTGCTATAGGAAATCAACTATGGTTTGGTTGTCTAATTTGGTTTTTAGACCTTTCAAATTTCAAATAAGGAATTTCCCTCCGTAATGCTATTTCAAATTGTGAAGTCAATTTTTCATGTGATTTGGGGATTTTGAGTGTGAACTTGAAGCTCATAATATTTTTAATAATATAATTGGGTCATATGTGGTAATTAGGCCTCTCTAGATTTTATATGTCCTAGAAGAACTATTCCATGCAAGTAAGAAGCATTTTAGATAAGAATGAATTTCAAAAGTGAGTGCTCATTAGGCATCATATTGTAACTTGCCTAAGAAAACTAGGTAATGTTGAGCTAATGTAGGTAGAGAAGGTATTAATCATGGTCATGTAATGATGAAGGTATTCCCATTCAAATGGAAATCAAGGAAAAGCTTCAAGGAAAATAATGGTGTTTTGTATATGCATTTGTAAATTGTAATCTGTGTGAATACATTTGTAGTTGTTGATTGTTCCTATAGAACTTATGCATGTTGATAGAAAGAAAAAAAATATCCGTGAAAGAACATCCTAACAAGGTTTGTGTGAAATAACATTGTATGTGTAGACTAGTGTATATGAGAACAAACTGTGAGGTGTGATCAAACTATGAGTTTCAATGTTTAAGAAAATTTTGAGGAAGTATGCTGATACAATTTGGGTAACTCATGTGTGTGATTTTTCAATTCATGATAGTAAATATGTACAATAAAACAAGAAGAAAAACCTTTGTAATATGTTGATGTAGGTTGAAATAACCATAACCATGCAACTACAATATACACCATGAGCGTGTTTTCCCTTGTATAAGAACATTAGGAGTTAATTTGTGGTATCATGTGTAAGAGGGCCTAAAGAATCATTTTTTTAAGATGTATCACTTGTAAACTTTCTTACTTGCTGGATTAGGTGGACTATGACTGAGCAAGTTATAACTGTGAGTGTGTTCTTTGGAGGAGTTTTCTAGTTGTTTTAGCATATTTCCAAGGGTGGAAATATAATACATGGAGTGGCCATTTTTTAAGGTAACTAACAATTCCATGTATGAAGGGTAGCAATCAAATACAAGACCTTATTTATCTAGACTTTTATCTCGTGTATGCACGTAGGAAGGGGAGTGGAAAGGAGTGGAGAAGGATTTACACATGATGTCAGTAGCCATTGATAAGGAAAATAATTGGATGAACTTGAATCAGACCTCCAGGTAAATTTTTGTCCCTTGAGATTACAAATAAAAGTTGTTATAACATTTTCCTCCCTCTCGGGCTTACTAGGAGGGTTTCATCCAACCGAGCTAGGGATTGTTGTTTATAAGCTCTAATTAATTTATTTTTACTTAATAACTTCAAGATAACATGCTAAGGACTTCTAGAAAGATATTTTGAGTAGATTTCAAAAACCCATTGCGGAATTGGAAGGAAAGTTTGACAGACTTCCTAGAGAACCCTTTGCATAGTGAAAGGGAAAATAAAGTAGATGCATTAACAAAGGAGGTATACTTAGGTTTTGAGTTCAATTTTGAAACTTATAAGAAATGGTAAAGGGCTTATTGGGTGCTAAAAATCCCATTATTTTGCATTGAATCCTTCCACATACACGTATAATTGTGACAATATCCTAAGGAAGACCTACTTGAGGGTATAGAAGCCAAAATTGCAAAAGTGAGGTATAAGGAGGCACACTAAGGGTTAGACTTTGAAATTTTACAAGCATGTCAGGATAGGTAAATGTGAACTAATGAAGCTTTCATAATTTTTGGGTGGTTATGTATCCTCCTATCCATGTTTCATGCAACAACCATGTCTTAAGTGTTGAGTTGTGGAGCTAAATGTATTCATAAATAACATGTTTTAAAAACTTGCAGGTTTACACAGTAACCAACGTCAGTTGGGTAACCGACATCGATCATCCGGGAGAAAAAGAATTGGTTTGGTGACCGACATCGGGTACATGTGCGTTATTGTTTTTATTTTAAACGCGAGATTAGATATAAACCTTGGTTATAAAGGTGATTAGAGGGTTGTAAATACATAGCTACGTTTCCCTAATCTTTTATGATTATAAGCTAGAAAACTAGGGTTAGAAGGTGAGCTAAGAGATTATTTGTAAGAAGTAATTCTTAGAGAAAAAAAGAGAAGCTTGTGAAGGAAAAATATTGTACATCCGTGTGAGGTGTGGAAGATTGCAGATATTCATTGTACATCCTTTGTAAAGAAAAGATTAATAGATTGGTTGTTTCTTGGTGGACGTATCCCACACTGGGTGAACCACATTATATCTTGTTTATTGTTCTTCTAGTTTAATTTCCATATTTATTGCTTGTATGCTTAATTATGATTATAGATCTGTACAACAAGAGTGTGCTAACACCAACAAATAGTATCAGAGATTTTTTGTTTGAGGGTTTTGTGTGTTGACATATTTACTCATAGAGGGTTTTGATTGAGTGGGAGCACAAAAATGGCAGAAGATAAAAAATACAAAGTGGAGAATTTACAGGCCGTAATTATCAATTATGGAAGATGTAGGTGGAAGATTATCTATATCAAAAATATTTATATTTACCGTTGGATGCGAGTGTGAAGCCTACAAAGATGACTGATGAAGAATGGAAGATTCTTGATAGAAAGGCTCTGGGATCTATAAGATTGAGCCTGGTAGAGCATCTGTAGCTTCTAATATTACTGAAGCAACAACCATGGTAGATTTGATGAAATATTTAACTAATTTATATGAAAAACCAAGTGCTTCAAATAAATTTTATTTGATGAAGAAATTATTTAATTAAAAAATGCAAGGTGTATCTCAGATCAAACCATTTTAATTATTTTTGTTCCATTATAAATCAATTAAAATTTGTTAATATTTCGTTTGATGATGAAGTGAAAGAAATTTATTCCTATTCTCTTTGTCAGATAGTTGGGATAACTTGGTAATGGTTGTTAGTAATACAACATCTGCTACTAATATTTTGAAGTTTGATGATGTGGTTAGTATAATCCTGAATGAATAAATACACATGAAAAGTACATGAGAGTCATCATCTAGAAATGATTTGAATGTAGAAAGGAGTGGAAGGAAGAAGGAAAGATCTAAGATAAATAATAATGGGAAATCAAATTCTAAGAATGACATATCTAAATACAAAGGTAGAGGAATAACTTGTTGGAACTGTGGAAGGAAAGGACATGCAAAGAAGTATTTTTGGTTCAAGGAAAACAAAGAGAATATACCAGAAAAGGTAAAGAAAAAAATGTTGCAATTGAGGCAATGCAAGATGCCCTTATTATTTCCTTAGATAGTAAAATAGAATCATGGGTTTTACATTCAAGAGCTTCTTTCCATGCTACCCATAATAAGGGTTATTTCAAAAATTATGTCTAGAGGAATTTTGGGCTTCTTTATTTAGGAGATGATGAACCATGCAATATTAGTGGTAAAGGGGAAGTTCATCTAAATTTTCAAAATGGAAATACATGGATATTGAAAGATGTGAGACATGTTCCAAGCCTTAGGAGAAATCTAATTTCTGCAAGACAACTAGGTGAATATGGTTGCATGGTTACATTCACAGTTGACTCTTGGAAAGTTACCAAGTGAGCTCTTACATTGGAAAGAGGAAAGAATGTAGGAACATTGTATTTTTCTACCTATATTATTGATTCCTTTTCTATTCTATCTACTTCAGATTCAGATGCAAGCATGTGGCATAATCGGCTAGGCCATATGAGTAAAAGGGAATGCAAATATTAAAGGCAAAGGGTAAGTTATCAGATTTGAAATATGTGGATCTTGATTTCTATGAGCATTGCATATTTGGAAAAAAAGAGATTTATTAAAGTTGGGGCAACAAAGAAGGAGAAAAAATTGGAGTTTGTGCACTCATATGTGTGGGGACAAGCCTAGGTAGATTCTCATGGAGGATCCCAATATTATGTGACTTTAATTGATGATGCCACAAGAAAGGTGTGGTTTTATTCTATTAAGCGTAAATATAATGTTTTTGAGACTTTTAAAAATGGAAATACCTTGTGAAAAATGAATCCAATTGAAAGTTAAAATTCCTTAGATCTAACAATGGTGGTGAGTACTTTGCAACAACACTTTCAAAGCTTACTATTCATTTAATGGAATAGGTAGAGAAAGAATAGTTACTAGAACACCATAGGAGAATGGTGTGGCTGAAAGAATGAAAAGAACCATCATGGAATGTGTAAGAAGCATGAGGATACATGTTGGATTACCCTTGCAGCTTTTACAGTAGTAGTAGACATGATTTTATATTTAATCAACCATGGGCCTTCAAGTGCATTAGATGGTGGAATACCAGAAGAATCTTAGACTGGAAATGAGGTATATCTTTCTTTTCTTATATTATTTGGTTCAGAATCTTTTGTGCTTATTGATAAAGAAAATAGAAAGAAGTTGGATGCTAAATCTAAGAGATGTACTTTTACTAGTTATGGCTTTAATGATTTTGGATTCTATTTTTGGAATTTAGATGATTATAAGATTATTAGGAGTCATGATATTGAATGGAATGAAAAGAGAATGTACATGGATAAAATTTTGATACCTAAACATGAACTGGGTGAAGATTTTGTAGAAGAAAATGCATTCTCATATTTAAAATTGACACCTACAGGTACAGAGTGTCGATTAAAATAACTAGCGTCGGCATCCTGAAGTGATGTCGGTAGATCTAGGACCAACGTTGGTAATATAGGACTGATTTCATTTGCAAGAACCGACTTCGGTAGCATGTGACCTATGTCGGTCACTATCGAGAGATTGATTCAACCGACATCGGTCACCTACGAATTTGACCATTGTGTTTATTTTAAGAACCTTGAAAATGGAAGCTATATTATTTTTCTACTATATGTAGATGATATGCTTATTGAAGATCTAGTATGCAGAAATTGTTGAGCTTAAAGAAAATTTAGCTCATACATTTGTAATGAAGGATTTAGGAGTTGAAAGAAAATAGTTGGCATGCACACATTCACGAGACATAAAGAACAAGAAATTGCATTTGTCTTAGGAATATTATATCAATAAGTTGTTAGAAAGGTTTAAAATGCATAATTTAAAACACCTGTAAGTACACCTATGGTTGGATACTTTAAATTAAGAAAAGATGAATGTCCTACATCACACGAGGAGGTTGAGTACAAGGAATGGGTTACGTATGCTTTAGAAGTTGGAATCCTTATGTATGAAATGGTTTGTACCACACCAAACATTACATAGGAAGTGGGAGTTATGAGAAAATTTATGGCCAATCTAGGTAAAGATAATTAGAAATAAGTCCTGACGGATACTTAGATATTTGAGAGGGACATCCGACATGCATTTATGCTATGGAGGTTTAGATATTTATTTATACAGCTATGTTGATTTAGATATTACTTGACGATTTGGATGGTAGTATAAGAACCACTAGATATGTATTCATAGTAGGTGGCATGACAATTAGATGGATTTCAAGATTGCAGAAGGCTGCAGCCTTGTCTACTATAGAGGTAGGATATGTTACAGTTACAGAGGCTATAAAAGAGATGATATCAATGAGTAGGTTCATGGAAGAGTTGGGAAAGGAGAAAGAGGATTACTTGTTATACATTGTTAGTTAAAGTGTGATTCATATGGAAAATAAATTAGTATTTCATTCAAGAATGAAAAACATTTAATTGAGATATCACTTCATACAACAAGTGTTGGAGGATGCACAATTGAAACTAGAGAAAATTCATACAAATGAGAACCCTACGGATATGCTAATGAATCCATTGGAAAAGGAGAAGTTGGAGCTACACTCCATTTCTGTTGGTCTTCGAGTTTGAGACTTGAAGAGGAAGAAACAAGCCAAGGAAAGGATCCAAGGATGGAGTTATATGGTACATTGCAAAAATTTATCTCCAAGTGGGAGGTTGATGAGTTGTGGAGCTAAATTTCTACATAAATAGCATGTTTTACAAAATTTTTGGTTTACAAAGTAACCAAATCAGTTGGTTAACCAACATCAGTCACCTGGGAGAAAATGGCATCGGTTGGGTAACCGACATTGGTTACCTGTACGTTAATGTTTTTATTTTAAACACGGGATTAGATATAAACCTTGGTTATAAAGGTGATTGGAGGGTTGTAAATACATAGATAATTTTCCCTAATGTTTGGATACTCTTATAAGCTAGAAAACTAGGGTTTGAAGGTGAGATTGGAGATTATTTATACGAAGGAATTATTGGAGAAAAACAAGAGAAGCTTTTGAAGGAAAAGTACTATACATCTGTGTGAGGTGTGGAAGATTGTAGATCTTCATTGTACATCCTCTCAGTAAAAGAAGATTAATAGATTGGTTATTTCTTGGTGGACGTATCCCACACTTTGGGTGAACCATGTTATATTTTTGTATTGTTATTCTGGTTAAATTTCGTATTTATTGCTTGTATGCTTAATTCGATTATATATGTACAATTAGAGTGTGTTAACCCAAAAATAAAGGACTTGTAAGGGAATTCTTGTAAAGAGAAGAATGTGAGGAGTTTTTAAGTTGTGAATGCATTTATTAATTGAATATAACAATGTTGTAAGTGTATGAATAGGGGAAGAATGGTTAATGAGGAAGAATTATCTAGGTTGTTTGAAATGGTCAATAAATCGTCAAGAAGAGGTTAGAGAAAATTGAGGGAAGGTTGGTAAAGGAAGACCTTTTTTGAGTTATGAATTAATTGGTGACTCGGTTTACATTGGAATGCTTTGAGTATAGGTAGAGGTAATGCTTGTTTAAGATTTTTCAGAGTACATTTGATCTAATATTACAAAATAGGTGAGTTTAGACTAAAGAATGATCCTCTAATGCAGATAATGAATGAAGGATTTATTTCTAATCCCCTATATGCTTGATATTTTTTTATCTACATCATTCGGTATCAAAGCGTGGCGGTGAGATTCAATAAATAATTTTTATTATTGTTAACAATGTGTGGAAGTGTGTGTGTGGTGGAAGGTGAAAATTAAGATGAGTGAAGAGAAGTCCTTGGAACAAGTATTTGATCATGGATATAGAATGCCATAGTGGATGAAGTATTTTATAGCCGAGAAAGAAAAGGTCAAGTCAAAACAAGTACTTGAGAAGATGAAATAACAAGAGCAACATAGAAGAGTGGTAGAGACAAGAGGTTTGATGGAATTAAGGTCTATTAGGCCTTGGAGATTAGATGACACGGGTGATGAGGATGAAGCAAAATCAACAACACATATGGGTAAGAGATTGCTAGAGATATTGAATAGTAATAGAGACAAATAAGAAAGAGAAAGGAATAGAAAAGAGGAAAATAATAATAAGTTGGTAAAGGAGAGAGATTTGAAGATGTAAGAAGAGATCCAAGAGTTAAAGAGAGATGTGGATTTGGGTGATTTAATGAAAGTTACAAGCAAGGCGAGAGAAAGTAGAATAATGTTTTCGAGAAGAAAAAAAAAAGTTAAGTGGCCATTAGATTTCATTATGAGTAATAGAAAGAGAGAGTGAAGCTAAGGAGAGAGATAAGACAAGAAGAAAGGAAACTAAAAAAAAGAGAATAGGATGAGAAGAAAAGAAAGTGAAGTGGACAAGAAGATAGTGTATGAAGAAGAGAATGGTGAAGTGAAGCATAAGAATTAGGAAGAGCTCATTGATGGAGCATCTCAAGAGGCTAGAGAGCCTCTATATTTTAAATCTGACTATGTCTTTGAATGTGTGAATGCAGGTGATCAAAGAGAGGAATAAGAGGCAAGCAATGATTCCTTGAATGAAGAAATAAAGAACAAGAGTGAAGACAAGATAACATGAGAATAGTTTGGGAAAGCTCAAGGTCATTTTGGATCAACTAATTATGACAATGCAAAAGTTGGTATAATGAAGAGATCACGGAGATCTCTCATAAGTATGTGGAGTTGGATTAGTGGAGAAGATGAGATGAAAGCTAGGACAAGTGATAGAGAGATCTTTAAAAATGAAGGAGATCATGAAAATTAAATCATAAACCAAGAAATGGAGATGAATAATGAAGAAGAGCATTATGTAGATGAACCAAAGCAAGTGAACGATGAGGAAGGAGATAAAGGTCATGAAGGATCTGATTTAATCCAATAGAAGTAGTAACAACATATTCAAGCAATAGTTATGATGATGATGGAAGAAAATAAATAAGAAGAATCCTATGAGGAAGCACAATTCATTTATGTAGATCAAATGCAATATGTGATTCCAGCAAAGCACATGGATGTGGGAACATATGATGAACCAACTGAAGATGAAGAAGAAAATAAATTGGAAAAATAAGGAAAAGAAAGAGCTATGAGGTCTAATCCTTACCTAGCACTAGAGTATGATGTAGGAACATCCTATAAAAAATTCATTAGGACATTAGTTAGCTTGTCAAATGTAATAGCAATTTGCTATAGGGAATTAGGTGTGGTTTGGTTGTCTAAGTTGGTGTCTAGACCTTTCAAATTTCAAATATGGAATTTTCCATCCAAAATGATATTTCAAATTGTGAGGTCAATTTTAGTGTGATTTGGGGATTTTGAGTGTGCACTTAAAGCTCATAATATTTGTAATAGTATAATGGGGTCATATGTGGTAATTAGGCATCTATAGAGTTCGAAGTCCTAGAAGAGCTATTCCATGCAAGTAAGAGGCATTCTAGATAAGGATGACTTTCAAAATTGAGTGCTCATCGGGCATCATGTTGTAACTTCCTTGACCAAACTAGGAAATCTTGAGCTAAAGAAGGTATAGATCATATTAATCAAGGTCATGTAATCGATGAAGGTATTCCCATTTGAATGGAAATCAAGGAAAAGATTCAAGGAAGGAAAATAATGGTGTTGTTGTATATGAATTTGTAACTTGTAACTATGTGAATACCTTTGTAGTTGCTTATTGTTCATGGATAACTTATGCATGTTGATAGAAAGAAAAATCCTTATCTGTGAAGAACATCATAACAAGGTTTGTGTGAAAGATAATTGGATGTGTAGACTAGTGTATGTGAAAAGAAACTATGAGTTATGATCAAACTATAAGTTTTAGTGTTTAATAAAATTGTGAGGAAGTATTATAATACACTTTGGGTGACTCATCTATGTGAGTTGTCAATTCATGACATTAAAGGTGTACACTAAAACTAGAAGCAAGACCTCTGTAATATGTTGATGCAGGTTGAATAACCATAACCATGCAACTATGATATATACCATGAATGTGTTTTCCATTGCATAAGAAGAGTGGGGAGTTATTTTTGTATCATGTTTAGGAGGTCCTAGATAATCATTATTTTAAGTTTTGGATGGTATATCACATGCAAAATTTATTTCTTGTTGGATTAGGTGGATTGTGATTGAGCAAGTCAGAATCGTGAGTGTTTTCTTTGGAGGAGTTTTCTAGTTGTTTTAGAATATCTCCAAGGGTGGAAATATAATACACAATGTGGGTATTGTGTGAAGGTAAGTAAAAATTTCATGCATGTAAGGTGGCAAGTAAATACCAGCCCTTCTTTACCTAGACTATGATTTGTGTATGCATGTAGGCGGGAAATGGAAAGAAGGAGTGGAGAAGGCTTTATAAATAATTTCATGAGCCACCTGGTAAGGCTAATACTTGGAAAACCTTGAATCAGACCTCCAGGTAAATTTTTGGTCCTTGATATTATGAACAAAAGTTGTTATAACATTTTCCTCCCTATCGAGCTTAGCAGAGTGTTTCATTCAACTAAGCTAGGGATTTTTGTTTAGAAGCTCTAATCAATGTATTTTGGCTTAAGAACTTGAAGTTAATATGAAAATGACTTCTAATAATATATTATTAATAGATTTCACAAAACCCATGGTGGAATTCAAAGGATAGTTTGACATTCTTCCTCAAGAACCCTTTGCACAATGAAAGGGCTAACAAAGTAGATGCATTAACAAAGGAGGTATACCCTACATTTTGAGTTCAAGTCTAAAACTTCTAAGAAATGTTAAAGGGCTTATTGGGTGCTAAAAATACCCTTATTTTTCATTTAATCATTCTAAAAACATATATAATCATGACAAAGTAGCCTAAGGAAAAGTCTGGTATAGGGTATAAAAGCAAAAGTTGCAAAAGTGAAGTATAAGGAGGTACACTAAATGTTAGACTCTAAAATTTTGCAAGCATGTCAGATAGGTAAATGTGAACTAATGAAGCTTTCATAAATTTTTGTGTGGATCTTGATCCTCCTATCCATGTTTGATGTAACAACCATGTCTTAAGGACTTCTAAGGGAAGTCTTGTAAAGAGAAGAGTGTGGGGAGTTTTTGAAGTTGTGAATGCATTTCTGCAGTGAATCTAACCATTTTGTAAGTGTATTAATAGGGAAGAATTGTTAGGGAGGAATAAGTAGCTAGGTTGTTTGAAATGGTTAAGAATTGTCAAGAAGAGGTTAGATAAAATTGAGGGAGGGCTGGTGAAGGAAGACCTTGTTTGAGTTATGAGTTAATTGGTGACATAGTTTACTTTGGAATGATGAGTGTAGGCATAGGTAAGGATTCTTCATAGTAGATTTGATCTAATATTTCAAAATAGGATAGTTTAGACTAAATAATGGTCCTCTAATACAAATAATGAATGAAGGAGTTATTTCTAATCACCTATATGGTTGATATTTTGTTTTTCTCTGCATTAAATATTGGTTAGAAAAATTCTATTTGATAAAGGTTTGATAAAAATGGACATTGATGGATGATAGAAGGATTTGGAAATGTTGGGATAAACTGAAATATTCCAATTGCATATATGATTATGAAAACAAAGATTTGGAATTGTTTAGGAAGCTAACAAAAGAAGAAAAGGTTACGAGATAGATCAACGGTGATCTCTCTCAGTGCATATTAAAAAATATTCAAAATGTTGGCTAATGACTGAATGGGAAGCAGGGCTTGATAAATTTATGCAAGATGATATTGATGACATATTGTAGATTATAACTAATGTAAAATGAGATGATAAAATGATAAAATAGAGTAATAACCTTGTAATCGCTTGTGTAGATGACAAATATCTAAAAGATTCATTGATAATCTAAGAGGGTCGCTGAAGGTCTTCATAGTAGAGTGCTAATAATCCTAAGCATAGAGATTTTTTCACACGTGTAGCAATTCGTCCTCATGCATGGATTCTAACTAACTAGGAAAGGGAGATAGAGGATGGCTAAATAGAATCAATAAGATTACCGCAATGATCGTCAATGATTGCCGATCGTTGTCAATTTGTTCCAATAGATTACAAATCAGCATGGAAAAGATTGCAAATACTGGAAACAACTTTCCATCTGAGATGTTAGGTTGTTTGGTAGACAAAGGTTAGGGATTCATGTAGTAAGAGGCTAGGGGGTTAGGATGCATAGGGTAAATAGGTTAAGTTGGTTTTGAGTGGTTAGAGAAGGATAAATAAGAGTTACACTAGTGATTTTTCTTTTACAACAATGTGATTTTGAAGCGTACTTAGAATAGTGATAATAATGATATTTATGCTAAAGTGTTATAAGGTTTTTCGGTCAGATAGGGGTGAGAGAGTGGTGTCTACATTTTCCTCTTTTTGTTGAGCTACATGTAGGCATAGGTTACGAGACAAAAACTAGTGCAAGGATGCCCTATTTGTTTATAAGGATATTCCGATATTTTCCCCCTCAAGCCAATGAGTGAATATGTTGGTCATTAGATTAAAGAGAGTTGTTGTTTGGATGGGTTTTCTTTTAAGATAATCTAGGATTTGTTTGAATTTTTAAATGACCATTCTAGAGGGATTTGTATATATGGTAAAACTCTTGGAAATACTTGTTAGGGGACGTAGAATGTGGACCACCTATTAATGCTTTATTCAGAAGACTACTTTGCATGACAGGTCCAAAAGAGATCTCTCATAGGAATGTGTGAAAACATGGGACCAAAGGGTCGAGGGAAACATCATCGAGGTGTTCGTGTTTTGATTTATGGTCAAGAAATTTTTATTTGATAATTTGATTAGCATCAAAGTTAAGGAAGGAAGCTTTTGATAAAGTTATGACTTGATAGGAAAGGTCTAAGTGACTACAATTTATAAGTTTATGTAAAATAAGGTTAAATCAATGGTGATTATAGATTGTCATTCTTTAGATATGAATCAATAATGATTGGAGATCACCTGGATATTCTCAAAGGTAAATATATAAAAATGGAGGGATGTGCAAATAGTTCATTCATGATGTGTTTGAGTTTGATTTGAGAGCTATGAGCGACCATTTTTAGTGATTTTGAGATATGGAGGTGAGTGAAAGTAGTAGGAAAGAGGTAGAGGAAAAGGATGGTGATGGTGGAGACAAGATGGTTAGGATGCAAGCATATCATGATACTTTACATGTGAAGAGAGATAGATTGGTGGTGGAGCATGATACCACTTTCAAGGAGCGTGATAGGATACAACATGAGATAGATCATATCCACTTAGAGCATGATGCCTATTTTTACCAAAGAGATAGATATCAATGGAAATGTGAGGCGATATAGGAAAAGTATGGGGATGTGGGTATGGCTTCATAGGTAGTTGGGAGTGTGGCCCAGGGGAATAGGGCCTAGTGAAGGATAGGTAGTGGTACTTGTGGGTGGAGTTCTATTGGCAAGAGGGTATATGGGACCTCTTGTTTTTGTGACCGTTGAGAAGTATAGGGTGCTGGGTGAGGATATGAGATATTATGAGTGCTTGGTGATAGAGCTCCTACTTGGTGATCCTAGTTATGCAGAGAAAAAAGTGAGGTAACATAGATCATCTTGACAAACTACATCAATGAGTAGTTGCAGTGTCACTCATCCGTGAAGATATCCAGGCCAGATGGAGGAGTCGTAGGAGGCAAGGGTGGTGAGCATCTATCATATTTTGATTTTACCACATAGTATGTGGGTTTTTGTATCTGATTGATATTATTGATGATTTTATATATGAGCCCTTTAGAGGAAGTTTTGTATAGAAATTCATTCAATGATATATATATATGATGAATATTTTAGATTCATGTGTTGATTTAATTATTTTTTTGATGTATGATTCTATGATGAGATGTTGAGATAATACATGATTTTAAATGTATTTGATATGATGTTGAATGTGTAGATGTTTAGATGTGTTTTTAAATTAATGTTGATATTTGATATGATGTTTGATGTTAACGTGATGTGACTTAGAGTGTAGTGATCATGATGTATATTTAAAAAATGTGCTTTAGTCATGGTTAGGAGTAAATATGGAATGCTTTTCTTATTTGGATTTGGTTTGATTCATATGTAATGTGATGGTATTTTAAGTATGACAATGCACTTGAGGCCTTGTAACAATTGTTAACATATAACTAACAATAATTAGTCACATGTGGGACCTTGGATAGTGATGGAAATGATCTTGTATACCTTCTTAGAACATGATAATGATTGACATGTGTAGTTCGTATGAGGGGAAGTAGGTTCTCCTTGTGATGGCTTGTAGGCTTATGCCCTAGTTAGATTTTTATTACACAAACTGATCAATGCAAGAAAGATGATTGATGTGGGAAGCTTTCCCGGGATGTTTTATGATTTTTGAATTTTTAAAGGCGATCGGGACATGAAGCCTTTTTATAATGATATGGGTATCCATCCTTTAAGGGAGTGGTTTAAAATTTTGATCCTTATTTATCTTTCATTGGATTGGTCTATATTTGATAATATGATTGATATTTTTCCTTCAAGGGATCATTCTATACTTTTGATAATGTGCATCCATAGATATTATTGACTTTTTTTTACACTTAGGGCAGGCCTAGTAGACCGTCAAAGGAGGGGAAGGATGTGTACAATTACACAGTTGATCCCTTAGCATATTTTTAGTAGGTACATAAAGGAAAGATGAGAGTAATAATTATAGGGTTGTAGCTAAAGAGGAACTTTTCCATGTGAAAGATGTGATAAACAGATCTGTGGTGTTCATCTTTAAGGTCATGATTTATAGGATACTAATGGTGGACCACATGCTTCCAAATCATTATGACATTGAATGATAGGCTAGTGGTGGAATAATATCTTTGATATGACTATTGTCATGATGGTATATATGTTAAAAGTAGAAAGGCCACAAGTGCAAGGAATTCGAATGTTCCTTTTAAGGTTTACCATCGAGGAAAGCTAGACAATATGCTCCCGACCTATACTTGTGAGTGATGACATATGGACCGATCGAGTTATGGGAAAAATTTCCACATTTACTCCTTTCCAGATTAGTGACATTTTTATTCTCTTTTATGATGAGATCATTAATGTTGAAGTCGTGTTATTTGACATTTTTTTTATATGTTTGTTTGATGCATTATTGATATGTGATATAATGTTCAAGGGATGTTAAATGATGTTCATCTAACAATTCAAGTTATGCTAGAAATTATTGATGGTAATAATCACCAAAGATAAAATATTTGATGGAAAATTAGAGAGATGGGATTTGAAATTCAAGGGGTAAGACCAACTCGGAGAAATAAATTAAATAAAAGGGTGTAACTCCTAAAGGAGCACAAATGCTAGTTCAATAAGCCCATATAGCAAATGGGATTTGGAGATGTCAATTTGTGTTTGTTTACTTGACAATTTTCATGAGAATTTTGTTAAGTGTTGTGTTAGAAGCCTCTGCTTGACCATTTTCTTATGGGTAATAGGGTGATGAAAATATTATCTTGATGTTGAATGTGTCAAAAAAATTCTTCACTTATTTATTTTTGTAATATTTTACATTATGTGTGATGATTTTGAGGGATTCCAAAGAAACATATGATGTTTTGGTAGATTAAATTGACAATTTTATCATCTTTAGTAAAGACTAGGGAATATCCTCTAACCATTTAGTGAAGTATTAGTATCGGTGCTGATAGAGAGATGTCATAGTAATGAACAAGGGTTGATGACGTTAATAAGGCCAAGTCCCCATTATGAGAAGGGTCATAGATCCTTAGAAGGTTAAATGGCCCTGACTTGGGATGTGGGTGAGATTGGAATGTTGTTGGCACTTGACGCATTTCTTGACATATGTACAACACTATTGATTAAAGGTGGGATAGTAATAGCCCATCCTTAGGACATGTTTATAAAAAACCATACCACTGAAGTGTCCACTACATATGTTTTCATGGACTTCTTGGATAACTTTAGTAGAATGATGAGATTTGAGACATTGTAGTAAGAGTTCGTAAAATCTACATTTGTAGAGAACACCTACGATAACGTGTCAAGTATCATTTTGAAGAAAATATCATTTAACATTTTTATATAAGTCATATCATATTTTTTATTGAGAGAGATAGTCAAAATTTTGAGTGTACCAGAGGTCTATTTGAATTTCTTTGATGAGGTTGATATAGGGAGTTCATTGGTGTGAGATGGTTGATCAATTATATGCACAACAACAAACAATTTAAAATTGTTAGTTGATAGTGGGATGAGTGATGGTAGAGAAGCCATGGTGTCTATGAACTTATTGGAAGATTGTGGAATTGTTTGGATGGTGTATTGATCAAAGGCTTCTAAGAGGAATTAAAATGTTCTCATAATTTTGTAAATTTTCATTCTTATAATTATAAATCCCTTTTATTTAGATGATGATGATTTGAGAGTCTTCGTAGATGTCCAAAATTTGAACACCAAACATGACTATTGTTTGGAGACCCATGATGAGAGCTTCATATTCGTCCATGTTATTAGTGCATTCAAAGTTTAATTTAAAGGATATAGGGATAAGAGTCCACCAGGGATGTATGATGATGATGATGCTAACATCTCCCCATTGCTTACACTTAGATCTATTAAAGAAAAGTTCAATTCTAATTGGATTATATTCTTTATCCATGACATTGATGTAGATTCATCAATAAATTGTTTGCAAGGTAGTTGATTGACAGAAAGGGAGATTTTGCGAGTTGATCAGTGATGGCTTTCCCCTTGATGGAATTTTTGTGAGATGAATTCTAGATCAAAATCAATCATGAGCATGATCCATCAAGTGATACGATCACTATGATATGGTTTATAATGCATAGATTTAAGAGGATTAAAATTAGTGACAACGTATGTTTTATTATTAAGTAGATAGTGGAGAAGTTTGGAAGTTGCAAAGTACAAGGAACAACATAACTTTTTTGATTCGGTATAACGGGTTTCATAGTCATGAAGTGGGAAACTTATGTAGTAGATAACATGTTCTATATCTTTTTTATTTCGATGAGTGAGCACAACATGCAAGTCATGGTCAATAGCGTATATGTATAGATAGAATGGATTCCCCTCGCATGGTGGTGTAATAACAGGGTGGTGATAAAATATATTATTTGAGGTCATCAAAGGATTTTTGACACTTGATCCCATTTGAAGTGAACATCCTTGTGAAGGAGATGATGAAAAGGTTGAAAATGATATGAAAGTTGTGAGATGAAATGATAGACTGATTGAAGTCAACCTTAGAGACTATGAATATTTTGAAGCTTAGAAGGAGGAGAGCATTTAGACGATGGATTTGATTTTGGTAGGGTCTACTTCAATTCCCCGAATAGAAATAATGAACCACAAAATCTTACTTGTTGAAAGAAACGAATACACACTTAACAGGGTTAAGGTGGAGGAAGTACTAGATAAGATGGGTAAAGATGACATCAAGGATGGTGAGATGGTCTCTACATTGTTTATATTTTCCTAAGAGGTCATCAACATAGTCTTCCATGGTTTTATGAATGAGATCATGGAAGATATATGTCATAGCTCATTGATAGGTGGCCCCTGCATTTTTAAGTTTTAAGGGTGTGACGTGTAGTAGCAAAAATACCCCAAGGAGTAATGAATGACATATTACATTGGTCTTTGGTCACAATAATGATTTGATTGTATCCTAACATGTTATCCATAAGAGATAAAATTTCATGGTCAAGTGGTGAGATTAACAATTTGATCGATATTAGGGAGTGAAAATTCATCTTTTGGAGAGGTGAGATTGAGATCTCGAAGTTTATACAAATGTAAAATTTCCCATAGTCTTTGGTTATGGGTACAATATTAGACACCCATTATGTATAGTCAATGGATAATATGAAGTTAGTATAAAGAAGACATTTTAATTCTTCTTTGATGAGGAGGGATACACGAGGGTGCATTCTACATAGTTTTTGTTTAACATGTTTAGCATTAGGTACCATTTCGATGTTATGAATGAAAATTTTATGGTCAATACTTTGCATGTCACTATATGAAAATGTGAAGGCTTGACTGTGCTTTGAAAGGAAAGAGCTAAAGTCCTTAAATTATTTTGAATCTAAATATGGGACAACCTTAATGATATGAGGGTATTGCAAATTCTCTATGCTGATGTCGATATTAGATTAATTAAGAAGTGTATATGTGTTGGGTGGTATAATTTTTTAAAGGTAATGATCCTCTTCCTCTATTTAAGATAAGATGGATTGATCGTCATGTCATTGAATAATTTCGATGGTAGGGGAATCCACCTCTACCATTTTTAGTAATACTAGCGAGAATGGTTTTAATGCCATTGTTAGTATGATAAGTAATTGGTATTAAGGTAATCGTGTTGACTAAAAAAATGTTATATGAGATGGAAATGGAATCATCCTGTCGATAGGGTAATCGATGAAGGGTGTGACTTTGAATCATGTTACGTGCCCACATGTGGTGTTTACAAAGGTATTTAAGGATGGTTTGTCAAAGCGTAATCCATACTTCTCATTAATTTTATGTGACTTTTCAAATACTAAATGATGTATTCCTTGTTCATAACATCCTACGATAAAGCCTTTCTAAACACAATGATGGAGATATATCTGAGTGAAGGAATAGTTGTATAAGAATGAAAAGTCTGATATAAATGGTTTAGTATGGTGTTGATTATCATGATATGGGGAAGGATGGTCGATCCATCCATATAAAAACTTAGATTTAAGATGAGGAGGGCCAAAGGATATGATATATCCAACATTGGGCTCATACATTGGTTGTTTATCGGCCTTCCATATGTGTTTGGTGTAGGAAATGAGTTGAGGGCCGAAAGGTGATACTCCCCCCATAGTGAAAGTAATTACATGACGTATTCAAAGGAAGTGTCATCTGGTAATTTAGATGCAGAGATGGAGGAATTGATATAAGATTGATTAGAGGAGAGTTCAAATTTTTTTTTTCAAAGAGCAAGTTGTTTGGTCATAAGTCATATGCATGCTTTAAAGGAATTTAGATCGGATGGAAGAGTAAAGGTTTTAACTTCATGTTTTATTTTAGAAAGTGATGTAAGGTGGATGGGATACAATGCATGGTGCACATCCAAGGTTGTCTTAACAACATATTGTATTGAAACTATCTTTATACAAGATATAATAATATGTGAATATATTTGAAACCTACTTTAATATGTAGAATAATCATGCCTAGTGTAGGGGAAATGATAACATTAAAGGCTCATTTTACTATAGGTGATTGAGTGACAATACTGTTAGGTAATTGAATCTGGTTAAACCATGCAATGATATAATATTGATACTAGTTCCATTGTCGATCATAACTCTCTTAAAGAGGTTATCATTGATTTGGGCCATGAAAAAGTGGGATATCATGATCTTTGGGTTACAAAGTTGAGATCTCTAAATCATAAAAAGTGATAGCAATAGACATTTTGAGAGTGAGGAACATATTTTTGAATGGTTTGGGATTCTAGGATGGTACTGATATTGATTGAATGTCCTCAATCATCATTTTTGATGTTGTGGAAAAGTTTAGATAAGCTCGTAAAGGGATGTTTTCATGGGATCTTGATGAAGTTGCTTGATGATGGTGTTTTACACAGGAGGTGGATTAATTGTGTGGAGGAGTGACAAGGATGGATACCTTTTCCTTAGAAGGGGGTGAGGACTAGGTGATTTGGGTGTAAGAGGGATAAAGACCTTGGGATTTTTTTTTGATATGAAGCTTTAGGCTCTTGGCGCGTGAGATTTGGTAGTTATAAAAAAATTCAACTTGATGTAGTTGGATCTTACTAGAAGATGCCTCACCTTTTTGTTGGATTTGGGTGTGATTTTGGATGGTGGTTTAGAGAGTGTGGCTTTAGGATGGGTTTGTTTATGTTGGTTTGGATATTGTAGATCTAAAAGATGAATCCCTTTTTTGGCAAGACTTTGGATAATAGTGTGAAGAGCCTTATAATCCTCAAGTAAAGTGTCCTGAAGTATGATGATATTTTAAAAATGATTTGAAGTTATACCAAGAGGGTTTCTAACCTCAAGGGCTAGATAACTTGAGAAAAATGTAACACTATGATGGATATTTGGATGAGTTCTTCAAGGGTTCTCACATAGTGCCATGTCGAAGCTAATGTTGAAGGGATATTTGTTTCATTTGATAGGTTGGAAAGTGGGATAGATGAGGTCATTTTTGTGAGACACGTTTAAGTGTCTATCGAGGGATGACTTTAGATTTTGTGAAATTGATAGTAAATTTGGATAAAGGATGAGACCCTATGATGGAAGGAAAGGGATTTGTATGTTATGTAGGGGTGGTTTGACTACGTTTTGATACATTATTTAATTTTCTAGATGAGTGATTTTTGGTTACGTAGTAGATTTGTGAATATTTTGCAAGTGATGTTGGTTGATGTGGTCATTCAAACGAGCTCTTAGTAATTTAGATGATGGGTTTATTTTATGAGGTTTTTGAATATGCCACGGGCATGCTTGAAGTGGATGTGGTATATGTTGAAGGGTCTATGGTCTTGCAGGAAGACAATACTAGAGGAGTTATATGACTTAGTTAGTTCTTTCGTAGCATAAGCCCTAGGTTTTGGAGGCATAGGTGGGAAGTATTTGATAATATTGATGGTGTGATGATAGTTGATAACATTGGATTGAGGTTGATTAGTGGATGGGGCATGATTAGGAAATGTTTGTTTAAGGACGTACAAATTCTGATTTGGAGGTGCATTTGAGTTATCAAGTTGCAAGTCAACTTTGTTGATAAGATCTCGAAGGAAATTTGAAAATGAATAACACTATTCGATCTCGTTGGCTTAGACCTGATGGTATTTACAATATTCATTTTGTCAATACCAAGTGGGTTTTGAAACAAATGTGTTGGTGGGGAAAATATTAGGGAACGTGATAATACATGTGGCTTGGAGCTTGTTGAAGACCATGCTATAGGATTCCTTAATGGGTGTATATTTATGTTACGAGAAGGTGTGTTCGGAATCTAAATGAACTTTAGATGCATCTTTTATAATGACCACATTTGTTGAGGCTTTTACATTTCTCATTACTAGAAGAAGGTTTGAACGAGGACTCAAGATTGGCTTTCTTTAATCTAAGTGTGATTTTACCATCTTCCAGGAATAAAATTCTAATTTTCAGGCCATGGTAAAGGACTCATCAAATGTATGAAAATATTGAATTTGAAGCATAAATGATATATCCTTAGCGAACGATCGAGCAAACAACTTGATTAGTTATATTTTTGGAAGTGAGAAGGATAATTTATTGATGATCCCATGCCAACGGGTGACAAAGTTTGCAACATATTCATCTTTGAATAGTTTGATAACATAAAGGTTTTTATTGGATATTTTATAGGCGATGTTGATGAAAAAGTTTTCTAAGAATAGTTGTACAAGATTTTTAAGTGAGAAAAGTGAGCATTGTGGAATAATTTTATACCAATCCAATGTGGGCCTTACTAAGGACATGGGGAATGTCGTTAACATGGGGTCTTGATCATGTGCAATAAAGTAACATGTGTGACAAAAATCTCTAATGTTATGTTGAGGGTCTTCACTTATATAGAATTTAAGGAACTTCGGGAGCTCCCACTGTGGAGGGTGGGATTTTAAGATACAAATGGATGAATAGGATCGTTATATATTTATTTGTATGATAGGGTGGTTTTAGGACCCATGGAGGAAACTTCAAGGCTAGAGATCCTATTCATCAGTTCTTATAAAGGATCATTTTATGAGGATTATTGTTGGGGATTTAATGATGATAGGCCGGGTTGATTATGGACATATGGTGTTGGTTGTTAATATAACTTATAGGGTAAAGGGATGTTATGCTTTGAGGGGAATACTCACGAGAATATTGTAGATAGGCTATGAAACTAAGGGTTGTGATGGTTGAATGTACTTGTATTAGATAGGAATGGATGTGTTGATAAGAGGTTGAGATGGTTGAGGTATATACTGGGATGGGATAAAAGTATGGATGAGTGGTTGGGATGGATGTGGGATGTATTTAGATGGGATAGAGGTGTTGATGAGTGGTTGGGATGGTTGAGGTATGTAGTGAGAATGGATTTGGGAGATAGGGGAAGTTGATGCCTATTGTGAAGAAGGGTGAGTGCTAGATATAAAAATTTGTATTGAAGTTGGGATTGACATGAAAACGTTATGAATAGAGTACATGGGTTGTTGTGAAGGGGTGGGTTGAGACACACTAAGAGGGGTGGCTACCAAACTCGTTGAAGGTGTAGGAGTGGAATTGGAAGGGGAATTCTTAGTGTTGTTTTGTGAAGATGACGAGCCTAATGAAGGATATGATGAGGAGGATGGTTGTTGATTTGTGTCTTGTAATGAAACAAACTTAAGAACGAAAGTGATGATTGGGATTGACAAAGTGGAAAATGATGTTTCGACCCACCAACAAAGGGACTAAGGATGAAGTTATTGGATGAATGGCTCGTGATTATGGTAAATAATCCATGAAGTGTTGAAGGTGACAATGGATATTGGAGGTAGTTGTATGCAGTGTGGGATTTTAGAGGAAAACACCTCAGGGAGGAAAGATAGGTTTTCAGATCAACTAGGTTAGAATTTGGGATCTCTCATAAAAGCTGGATCATCACCATTGAAAAAGCAAGGACTGGATGGATCTATGAAATTTGATGTGGTTGACTAAATTCTAGGAGAATGATGAGGTTCTTGATTGGTTGTTGAAGGTGATCAAAATTGATCAATCACACCTGGGATTTATTGAAGGTGAGACTAGATATTATCTAGGGATTGTTGAAGGTGATATGTCATATTATCGTAGTTTTGATGGTGAGACTATTTTTGGTTAGAACCATGGATTAAAAAAACAATCACTAAAGAAAAAAGAAAAATCTAGATGGTTGATTATAACAATACAAATAAGTCACACAAGATAATATTTTATTATCTTGATTAAATTAGAAAAGACATGAAATGTGAAAAATGGATTAAAAGGTTACTAAGAGATGACAGTCTAAGGATGGTTTCAGGTAATTTTAAAATATGGATTCCTCAATATACCCGAAGGTATGGGAGGCCCGAATATATGTTGGTTTTGGTATGAGGCATGATATTGGGGCCTACCTCCTCACTTCACGGTCCCACAATGATAAGGGTGTTGGGTGCTTAGCCGATATAACATTAACCAAATTTTTATACTCGCCAGAACACTAAGTTGGATTATCCTCTTGCTAATGAAATTCAAGTAGGTCCACTTGGGAAGGATTGTTGAGATGTGATTTAAGTTTGATGTGGTTTGGTTGTGTGTGAAGGAATTTTTGTGAATGGAATTATTTGAACTCCTAGTTAATCTATCTGAGAAAACAAGTATGAATGCTATTAGTAAGATCTAAAGAAAGTGTTAATTTGATGAGAACAAACAAGTAAGATACAATGCTAAAATAAAATGATGGAAGAGAAGATTGTACTGTAATCAATTTTTTGATTTCAAAATTTTAAGCAATAAGAACAATAATTCACTCCAAGCTAAAAGGTTAGATGAAATAGACAAAAAAATAAATGAAAGATAAAAAAGAAAAATCCAAATTAAAAAGGGACTAAGGTCCCACTAGGCATGCCAATATGTTTAAGGTTGTTTTCGGTCAAAAGTCCTATAAATGTAGAAAATACCAAAAATTGAATAAGAAAGGTTTACCGATACCCACACCGATAATTGGAATGCTAGGGTGATGGAATACAGATAATGAGAAGAGATCATCCTTTCACCAAGTGAGAAGACTTGTAAACAAAAAAAGACAAACAAAGAGATATTAAATAAATATGATAACGAGTTTCTTGGAAAATGTTGATCTTAGGAATCTAAGGGGACTTCCTTGAAGGGTGACAACTAGTTTGATATAATTACTCTGTTTTGATGTTGATAAGATGGCTAATGATAAAAAATTATTTAAAACTAAAGAGGGATAGTGAGACCCCATTCTTCTTTGTAAGTGGCCCAAGCTAGGGTGGTGGTAAGCTCAAAGTCCTCGAAGTAGTCGTACAAGAACTCTTTAGTAATTTTTCACTCTTCTTGGATGATTTTGATCTGATCCTCAATATGTTAAATGTTTGGCATGAATTTGATGACATACAAACTAATTTCATTAAGAGTATCAAATTTCTCCCACACAAATGACTCTGGACAATTGAAAGATCGCAGATGTTGATGATAGGATGCGCAGACCTAAAATAGTCATCTACAAGAGATCCATCTTGCAAACAAATTGTTAGGCTAAAATCATATTGATATAATATGATAATGCTAAAAATCATAATAAAACACATGGATCACTTGGTGATCAGGGATTGATGATGGTTAAAGAAAAAGTGCTCGTTTAGATGCAATATTTGAGAAATAGATAATAATAAGTGTTAGAACAAGATTAATGATGCTAAGAAAAATTATAAGAAGTCTAATTTTTTTAAGATTTAGAAAATATAAATATAGATGTATTTTGAAGACTAATGATAAATATGAGGTTATGGATACCAATCGATGGCGATGGGTAGAAAATGTTTAATTTTATAAAGGCTTGATAAAATGGACAATGAAGGATGATAGATGGTTTTGGAAACATTGGGATAAAGTGGAAAGATCCTAGAAACCTATATGATTCTAAAAATGGATATTTGGAATTGTTTAGGAAGATAATGGAAGAAGAAAAGTTTGGGGAAAATCAACAATGATCAAGGATCGACGACCTTATCCGTGTATATTCCAAAATATTCAAAAGGTTGGCTAATGATGTAATGGAAAGAAAAGCTTAAGAAATATGTGTATGATGATATCAATGAAAAAATGTATCTTATAAATAATGTAAAACATGTTGATAAAATGATAAAAAGGGAGTACAAACCTTGTTAACTATTTTTGAAAATGATAGAACTCTAAAATTTGAGTGATGTTCGAGAGGGTCCCCGAAGGTCTTGGTAGCAGAGTTGCGATAATCCAAAGTGTCAAGGTGTTCTCAAAGGTGTATAATTTCATCCTCACACAAATTTTGACTAGCTGGACCAGGGAACCATAGGTTGGCTAAATAGAATCGATGATGTCCACAATGATGGCCAACGATTGTAGATTGTTATCAATTTGTTCCAAGAGGTTAAAAATGAACAAGGAAAAGATTGAAAATGGTTGAAACCATATGCCATCCCAGATGTTAGGTTCTTTGATAGATGGTGGGGGATTAGGGATTCAAGTAGTAAGAGGTTATGGGGTTAGGATAGGTAGGGTAAATAGGTTAAGTTGGTTTTGAGTGGTTAGGGAAGGGTAAATAAGAGTTACACGGGTGATTTAGCTTTTATGACAGTGATTTTGAAGTGTACCTAGGATAGTGATAATAATAATGTTTATGTTAATGTGTTTAAGTTTTTTGGGTCACCTAGGGGTGAAATATCGTGTCTACAACACCATGCGCAAGGGATAGGTGTCAAGGATGGTTCGGATGCATGCAAATGGTTCTCATTATCTCCTTAGACTCACTCTCACTGATATCAAAAGGGTCATTTTACTTTGCACTTCCCCAATACTAAAAAGACATGATCATGTGGTCCCTTTCCTTCTATAGGATTCTCATCACTTTTTCCCAACATTATTCCTCTCGGTCTTAAAAACTCTTCAACTGCTCTCTCTCTCTCTCTCTAAACACCATGAGAAAGGGCTAGGTGTCAAGGATGGGTCGGATGCATGCAAACAGTTCTCATTCTCTCCTCAGAATCACTCTCATCTGATGTCAAAAGGGTAATTTTACTGCACTTCCCAATATTGAAAAGACATGATCTTGTGGTCCCTTGCCTTCTACAGATTCTCATCACTTCTGCCCAACATCATTCCTCTTAATATTAACAAATCTTCAACTTCTCTCTCTCTCTCTCTCTCTCTCTCTCTCTCTCTCTCTTTAACACCATCCTTCCCCGTGCGTGATGGATTTTTATTCTTTCATAGATCCATTTCCAGCTCAATCATCAATATATTTTTACTAAATGTAGCGCGCATAATTATGATCCTATAGGTTTGCATAGATATAAAAACTATGCTTCTTCCAGGGCATGAGTATGTCAAAATCATGTACTCTAAATTGTAATTACACAACAGACCATCCCACCAAAGGATCTACACTCTTATCCATGATGCATCCAAATCATAAAATTGTTGGTACTTATCCCGGCTTCACACTTGCTTCTTGCTTGCCAGATACCCCTATTTTGTGTGTAAGATGATAATTACTTGTACAAATCTAATGGAAAAAAAAATAAGAATGATTGTACAAAGAATCATATAATTTCTCTTCCACCCACTTACATGCATTAAAATCATGTTCGGTATTCTATCTATGAGAAAATTCATCTTGGTCATCATCCACCAAACACTCAATGTTCTCCAATGATAGTCGAACATCATATGAATGCCACATTGTGATGAGAAAAATGAAAAGAGATCTCAAAGCAACATAACCAAAATGTTGGATTCTAGTAGCTAACACTTTAAGAGGTCATGCGCACTAGTACTTCACCTAGGTAGATGCCAAGGTGCTCACCCGAAGTGTGCACAACCATATGAGTTCCTCCTTTTTTCACTTACCAAGATGTATTATTACATAACCATTATAACATGAATGAAGATAACAACACAATATAACAGAAGTAATGAAAACACATATAATAAGGAAATCATTCAACATCTAGATAATCATTAATAATATTTGGATTCCCATTATACCATGTTCATATCTACTAACCCTTGCAATCCGTATGTAATTTTCCATCTTAAACACAATTATTTACATAACATACTCACCGATTACATCTAGATCTATTACATCCATGTATACATACAAAGTAATTCCACACAATCTCACACAAACTTACATGATCAAATTTCACTATTACATGGAGTGCAACACCTATTTATACACAGTGGGGAATTTCTCTTCACTTCTTACATGTATTTTCCTAATAATAGATGTATTAATAATACCCTAGATGATTTTCTTTATATTTATATTGAGCTATAAATATCTCGGCCTCATCCATGCTTTTCCTATAATTATATCTTCTCCATGCGTTGTCTTTATCTTTTTCTTAGATGTGATTTAATTTTCCTCACCTATTTTTAGACCTTTCTTACATCTCACGCCATATGTGATTTTTCCCATTTTTAACTTTTGTTATGAACTCAACTAAGTCTTGGAACTCTGTGTGCATGTTTGAACCTCTTACGTGCCAAATATTCTCTACATTGTAGGCACCCTCATGCACCGGCCTATATTTTTAGTCTACTCACGGTGCACATGCTTTCATGCATCCTTTTGATCCTCAATTGATTCCTTCAAATCCCTTATGTACACTCTTTCATGTGATCTTCAACATCCATGCATGGATAGTACTTAGCCATTTCTTCCGACCAACATTTAACCCGATGAAACTATATAAATCTTTCAAATGTGATATGCTAGCCTAAACCCTCAATATTCTTTAAGAATTGTCAATATTGTTGTATAAACATGTAATGTTGGCATATAACCCCATTTATTATCAAGGGAGTGTTAGAACATTAATATTAAGTAGGGTTTAACCCCTCTTAAGTGTTCTTAAGTTATAAAATTTAGTTTATAATTAAATAAATAAAAATATATAATATTTTTAATTTATTTAATATAAACTTTAGGTTATAAGGTTTAATTGATTATTTAAATTAATTTATACAATAAAGGGGTACTTCACAAGAAGACACACTCGTAAAAATATTTATATAGGGCTCTCGGTCTCGGTGAATTATTCAAATTAATTGGATTCAAAATATGAAATAGAGAGAAGTGGTGAAGGAAAGTGTTATTACTAGACTATAAATTTTTATGTTTCTCGTAAATAGAAATCTACTTTTTCCATGGTTTTTACCTTTATGGCATTTTCCACTTATTTATTATGTTTTGTATTATAGTTTATTTCACGATATTTAATAAAAAATTTAATATTTTATTAATGTTCAGTTAATATCTCTCCGACCTTGACAATTGGGGTCTTGTTTAATGTGTAGGAATTCTCTAATGTCATTCTTCACAAACTTGTTCATGTGGAATGCCTTAACAAAATGAGATACTAGTTTTCAGAAAAAATTAATGAAAGATTCAAGAAGGTGATATTACCAATCAAGTGTTATCTCTTCAAGGGTTTTTAGAAATTTTTGGTGAAAACTCCATCCTAGGGAGATGTTATCACAGAGTGGTCACATACGCCTTGATATGGGAATTAAAGTATCCCTATCCTTTGTACTTATGAAAATATGGAAAAGGTATAGGTAAGACAATGGTATAAATAACATTATTGATCTACACCTTGAGGGATGCAACATAGGTCCCTATTGCACTAAAAATTGAGGTGAATATGTGAGCATAGGGAGGTGGAATCATGTGGGTTTTAGGTGAAAACCCACTAGGGATGAATGTTACATTGTTTGTAGGCGTTGTGTAATACATAGGGAAGTAGTTATCATGATGTGTTGATTCAAGGAAAGTATTATAATAAAAAAGTGTCAAAATAGTTAGGATTAACATATGAATTAGGTGCACCCATTAGTGTGCATCCCATGTGCATGAATGTTTGAGAGGTGGTGGCCATGTTGGGAATGACGTACGAAGTGGTTTTTTTGAGAGTTTTTGGAATGGAGTAAACATGTGAGGATGGAACACCTATACCTAATGTTCTAACCCATGCGAGAAGATCACTTAGGTTTGGTTGCACAAAGTAAATAGGTTGTTGGTATTATTGTATTTGTTACACATAGTTGGAAATAAGTTGGTTTTGGTTGTTCATGTTATGACCCACTTTTTGAATATTCATATGAATAGGTTGAGAGGGTTCGGAACCCTCCAAATATTGAGTGCAACCCACTAAGGTAGAGATGAGGTCACTCGACATGGATTTTGGATTTTACTTAGGAGATTGGTTAGCATTATACTCCATAGGAGAAGAGTGATAACCTTATATGAATGTTGGGTGTTGATGTTATCATTTTTATTTACATTTCTTAGCTCGGGTTGTTATCTCGTAGTATTTTTGGCTAAGATTGTAGCATATGTATTTACAACATGTTCAAGGAATTATTTATGGAAAAATTCAATCACTACTATTATTGAGGCATGTGATAAATTCATCAAGTATATAAGGATTAATATGTGGTCTTGACATAATTTATTGGTAAAGGAAAAAGCTTCTAGTAAAATTCATGTTTGAATATGATTTTCCACTTTTGTGGCTCTTATATATACCTAATTTTTTACACTTTCTAGCCTTTTATTTTGTATAGGGGATGTTGATGCATTTTTCTCCCAAGTTGGAACCTTAAGGGCCTACCTTGATTGGGATGTAATCAAACATGGTCATATGGGATAGACCACAACATTTGAGAGATCTCACTATTATTCCATAATGAACCCTTTTTGCCACTTTATTTACTCCTTTTGTTTACACATTGTACCCATTATGTCTACTTGTCTCATTATGATCACTTGATTTACACACATTTATGATCTTATCCCTTCTTTTAGTCATCCTTTCATCATTATATCCATTTATGTATTGGATTTTAACTCTATTTTCTTTATAACTTTTGAGCTAAGGTTTCTCTTAAGGACGATGTTGTTGCCCATAGGTGATGGTGTCGGGTTCACTTTTCCTATGGCCAATACTATCACCCACGGGAATTCACCTTGGGTATATATGTTTTACCACACTTGTTATTTTATCATCACTCGTTCATCATTCTAGAATGTTGCACTTGCTCGCATATTAGAAAATTGTACATATTTTCACACATAGTTGTTAGACTCTAGGTTTTGGAGCTCTCCCTTTTACATTTGGGTCACCATATCGAGATAAGATTAGAGGTCTTGTTCTTGATCTTTCCACTTTTCCACCCTTATCAATTCTTTCTCGTTGTTATTATCTCTAGGGAGGATCATGCATTAACATCCACATGTAGGTAAGTATTTCTAACATTTCTTTGTCCTTTGTTTCTTTTTTTTTTTTTTGTAAATTGTTGGTCATTCATTACTATATATTAGGTAGATGTATGTTTCCTTTGGTCATTTCCTTGTCATATTATGTTATTCCCCTTTGATTTATCCATCTCTTAGTCTAATCTCATTCTAAAGCCTAGTAGGATACCTATCTTTATATTAGATACAAACATTAATAACCTATAACTAACTTAGGGTGAGGGATGTTATCCTCCATAATTAAAACATTAGAAATCACCTTTGTTATGATCTACATCTTGTGTGAAAGCCTAGATTTTTCCTCAACATTTGAAAACCATAAAAGGGATCCATCTTATCTAGTCATACATTCTAGTCAACCCGACATGAAACTTATGTTTCCTATACTAGGTCGATTCACTCATCTTTCAAAAATTTCCCTTTTTCCCTATGTGATTGCCCAATATGTGAATTTTCTCCCACAGATGATCCTTCCTACAAATATTTTCCCTTGACATTATGTCATGATCCTCTATGTATTCCTTTCGCATGACCAATCTCATCATAGAATTCTTTACAGAACCTCTTTTCCAATCACCTTAACCTCATAAAACATCACATTGGAATATTTATTTGGTGGTTCTAATAAATCTTCTACCACACAATATATACTTAGTAATATTAATATGGAAACTAATACTTTTCCTAAGCTAGTTACTCATTTCACTGACTGTTTACTCATATGATTCTTTAACACTAAGAAGCAAAACCCCTATCTTGCAACATTTAGACCAATTCTAGCATTCATAATCCCATCTTTGACTTAGAGGACCAAGGAGAACGTGAATATATTCTTGAGTCTTATTATCTTCCTATCATATAAACAATTATTCAAAATATCCATGAATTTATAGGAGAGTAACTTGACATATTACAAAAATGTATTAAAGATTATATTTATATCAAGTTGGATTTAGATATTAATCATATTGATCCTCCCCTGTAAGTGGAGAAAATATTGATCCAACTAATACCACTAGCCCTCTTTTAACTAATTATTTTACGTAAATCATTATTAAATTTATAGATCATCTAAACCAACAAAAACAACAAACTACAATCAATTGGTTTTGTAAATGAAAAACAACTTGCCTCATCTTACTAGTCTACCAAAAATGGTTTATTGGGGCACAAAAACCAATTCATACCCTCCCCTTTTGGTTGATATCAATGGGACACCTATTTCCCAATATTCCATTCATAACAAGGTCATTAAATCCATTCAAAGAGAACATATCACTCCATACATTTCTTCCATGGATCTTGGAGAGATCACACCCTCCATCTCTTATGATGGCTTTACTGATCCTACCCTTCACATCGAGCCTTTAAAAAAATTTACAAGGATTCGGTCAACATCAACTCTTTAGTGCCCCACCATGCCACACGTAGTCAACAAGCTTATTCTAAGGCCATTAAATTGTTAATGGGTTTTTTCATGCGTCTTTGTGTAAAATTAATAGATCAAATCATTGTTGAGCCTTATCATAAAATGTTGATTGAATTTTTTATTCCTTTCTGGTGTAGCGCATTCTTGTTCATTGCTATGGCAATCTAGTTATTGAGAGTGTATTTTAATTTCATTTTTATTTCATAATTAAGAATTGATAATAATAATAATAATAAAATGTTAAATTTACAAAGAATAATAGTAATTGGATTAAAACAATAAAATAAATAAAAAGTAATAAATTTAAAGTTTACATAAATGTTGATTATGCATAAGGGATTTATATATATATATATAAAATTAATAATGTAAGGATGGAGGGTGATTGGTAGGAGTTAATGTTGTTGTAGGGGGCATGCACAAATCAATTTTTCTTTTGAAAGGGCATTGGAGTGTACACAACCTCTTATCCTATATCAAGTAGAGAGCCTTGAAATCATTTGGGAGATAGTTTTCATAAACCTCAATGAAGTGAAACCTCATGTCTTACCTTGTTTCCTAGGATTAAATGATATTGGAAATTATAAATAAATAATTTGGAAAGCATTGGTTTCAAACCATACATACCTCTCCCATGTTTTTACTAGTTGTAGCTTAATAGAGAGTAGTTTTAGTCTTTCAAAAAATGTCAATGAAAAAATATCATGAAGGCATTTCTCTTAGTCTTTGAAAAAATGAGTGCATTGAAAGGGATGAATATGATTTCAAGAAAATTTAACTAATAGGAGTGTAACTTGATTATTTCATCTTCCCATCATGATATTTCAGGAAAATGCAACGATGTATATGTCAAACGTGAATCCCGAGATGACATTTGGACATATTAAAAATCCCTTTTAAATGGAAGAGAAATATTTATCTACACACTATCAAGGAGTGCGAGCTAAGAGGAAGAGGATAAGTTGATAACAACAAGGTACATTTGAAAACATTTTTGGTTTTGTCCCTTTCTTTTTGGGATCTCGTAGTTGGTGTAGTCACATATTACCTAGTAAACCAAATTTGCCCAAAAGTATGGGATGATGCCATTAGCCACCATGGTGTTGATGTAAAGCATAGTATAGATCAAGTAATTTGAGGAATATTCAAGATTGGATATGTCGTGTCAACCACTTTAAGGTATATTTAGGCAATTTTGTCAAGTTAGTGTCTCCTACACAAGTCATCCACCTTCATGATGTGTGGGTTTGTAATATTTTTTCCTTGCATTATCAAGTTTTATTAAAGAAAATAATTATTAAACCTTGAGTAATTTAATCTAGGATGTGTAAATATGTCTCCACAACCTTTAGTGCATATTCCCAATATATCCCAAAATGTTAGATCAAGAGCAGGGTATGGGAATTCAAACAATTTTTGATAGATGATATTGAACATAATTTCAATGCATTCATAACACACGTGAAATGGATGAAAAATTAATCTTATTGAGGACCCATAAAATGTGCCTCATTTATTTATCCTCTAGACATGGAATCCTCTCCCTCTCTTTAGCTAATTTTATTCATCATTTTAATCCATAATTAGACATTATCAATTTTTAATTTACGTTGACTTACTTGGATGAATCAGTAACATTGTACCGATAGTAAGTAGTGGTTTTCAACTCACTAATACTCCCTAATATAATGAGATAAATTATTATCCTCTGAAAACTACTCCCTCATTAGTTTGGAGTCCATTCATAATGCATAGCTAAACCCATGGAAGATATGGATGTAGAAGGCGTCCTCTCTTTTACTACGAAAGATATCTAGAATCACCTTGCAAAACTAAACCTTGGATCGCAAAAAAATAATTACCACCTCAAACCCCTTCTCTATTATAATGAGAATTTTGTGATGTTTTTGGTTTTCATCATAGCATTTGGGTAGAAATTTTTATGTTCCCATTTTAGGTCTATCTTGAGATACCAAGTGCTAATATAGAACTATCAATTTATGATAATTCCTCTGGAATGGTACCTCCAAAAAGATTTTCATGTGTTGGATTTTAGTTTTGTTAATTTTCTTGTATTCTTAGTATATTTGAGAATGGATTCAAACGGTATTTAGTTCCTTTGGTTTTTTTTTGGAGCTCAAAATTGCACTCTACCCTGAGTCATAGACAACCCAAGATTTTGAGGAAACATGGGACTATCTCCAAGATGTGGGACTTTCAAACTGAGACAGACCTTTGGAGAAGGTCAGCTTCCCTACTTATTCCTACTACTAAACTACTCCTAATGCTGGAAATGAATCTATCTAATCCTAAACTGTGATTCCAAGAGACCATGGAGAGAGGAAAGTACATAAAATGAAAATCCTAAACTACAGGAGGTGACAACACTAAAATAAGGGGAAAACTTTTAAAAGAGAGAAAATGGAATAAGAAAATGATGGATAGGAAGAAATGGTAGCTACAATCACAATATAAATAAACCCCGTAGTATCCATAAACATACAAATCATACCTACAATTAAATTAAGAGGAAGGGGAATGTAATAAATCACAAGGAAAAATAGAGCCACAAAACAAGTAATTTTATTACTTCAAGATGATGCAAAAATCATTACAATGGAGGAAAAAGGTGTGAATTCAATAAAGGTTACAATCCAATGCATGCATCTCAAGAAAACTTTTGCAACACTTTCTGATGATGCCCTTACATTATGAAAGTATCCAACATTACAAATGAACATCATTTTACAATTTATATAAATGGAAGAGAGAGAAGAAGAGAGAGGGAAAAAAGAGGAAATTATAATTCCTCCTTCCACCCACATATAATGTAAATTAAATATCTAAAAAAGAGTATGGGAAACCATCCAATACTATCCCCCCTTTTTACTTTTCATATGAGAGAAGGAATGAGCACCATACTTCATTAATTTTATTTGTTGAGCTGCATGGAACTGCTCATTTCAATGTTGGATATGTTTTCCACTTTTTCACATAAGTAACATAAATAAAATTAAGAAATATAATTTATGTGGAGTAGAGGATTCTTAGATATTTCCAAAAGTATGATTTTTGAAAATCAAAGGTCTGGGTCAAAAGTTATGGCCATTTAAAGTTCATCATCTTGGGATAGTCGATGGAGTTCCCTACCTGACTCCACAGTCTACATTAATCTATTTTTTCCTTTATCTTGTAGGTAAATCAAGTTTTTGGGTCATAGAGGGAACTCAAGAAGTAGGGCCTTGAGTGCCTCTTGAGCCCTCTTCAGCCGTAATGTTCGGGGGTTTGTTGATTAGTGATTCACCGTTGGGTGGAACTCGGAATCATTCCACCGACATTCATTCTTCTACACCCCATGCTCTCCGCACTTCACTTTATTGAGATTCAAAATAATTTTCCACTCACATAAAACCTTATTTAGTATATTTATTATGATATGGATGGTCAATTGAACAATATAAGATCAGCTCCAAGCTCAAGTAGTGCTTCAAGTGGTTCAGGGGTTGTTCTTCAAATTTCAAATCATTTTTCATATTTACCAGGTAGACTCTATGCCCAATGGATGCTTCAAGGCCACTGATCAAATCATCTAGCAGGAATATGTCTTCATGAGTCATAAAATTATTATCCATTTTTACCCCTAGAAAAATGGACAACTTGGAAAAAATTGGACTTGAGCAGATTCATGGAGTTTCAATGGAGAATATGAAGAAACAAGTAATTTTATTTTATTTGCGCACATAGAATCATTTGAAGGCATTTCCCTTTGCTTGAGTTCCATACATATAAAAATTTGAGGAAAAAGGGATAAAAATTAGCTCAGCGAGCTCATGGGTGAGTTGGATAGTAGCTTGGAGATTCGAAGTCATTTTACTTCTTTAAGGTAAACGAGAAAAGTAACTCCAAAACCATGATTTACATAACTACCTTCTTTGTGCTAAACCTAATGTGCTTTACTTCTAAAATAAGTCAAGTAAATAATTCCAAAAGCCCGAGTCAAGTAGTTGGGGTTCAATAACCCACAGAGAAGGGAAAAAGAAGAGAAGCCCAAATATTCGAAGTGACATAATTGTAAAGTAAAGCTCACTAAAAAACATGAATAAAGCACATCAAAAACCCACAAAGAAAGGGATAGAGTGAGGATTTATGTGGGCATGTGATGTGACATTACTTAGAAGTAATTCTCAAAGCTTAAACCCGAGTAAATAAAATCACTTCCTAAAACCCAAAATGAAAGTGGAGGCCAAGTGTTACAAAAATGAGATTTGGCATAACCGAGAAGCAATAGGGTGTCAAAATCTGAAGTAGAGAGACTTAAAAATCTGTAAAGCATATTCAAAGAAGAAAGTGTTGCAAGAATATGACTGTGCTAGCTACGAAGCCGTATGGGTTCATAAACCTAATTTAGAGAAAAGGCATCCTCAAACCCCACAAAACAAAGGAGAAAGAAAAGGAAGGATTACATCGGGTTTTGAGCTCAAAAGAGCATAAAGTAATGGGGGCTCCGTTCTTCAAGAAAAGCTACTTCATAAACCCAAATTGGCATAAATTTTGACCAAGTGCTCTGTTTTTTGAGATCTTGGACTTTATGGAAACATATCATCAATCCCTATACCATGGAATTTAAAAATCATATTTTGGTGGGGAAAGTGGGAGAAAAAGGAAAAAAATAGTCTAGGATCAAAATCACACTTTTAGTTTTCCCAACAACTAAAATTTAATGCAATATGGGAAAATTTATTCTCCAACAAGGAAAAGGACATGGGGAAATAAGTTTTACAGTCTCCCATACTATTTTTTAGCACATTAATGAATTTTTTTGTGGTCCTCTCTCTCTCTCTCTCTCTCTCTCTCTCTCTCTCTCTCTCTCTCTCTCTCTCTGGAGTAAGGGGATATTTTGGGATGTGGGGAAACTCTTTAAAAAAAATTCTCACCACCAATGAGTTATAACCCTTCTCTTGGGCCTGAAAAGTGTTCCAATGCCTCTATTTATCAAATGTAATGGACTATGCATAATTTGAAGCAATAATTTTTTTGTTTTGTGGTGTTCCTTCAAACTTTTATCATATTTTCTTATGTTTCCTTTCCTCTCCATTATTTTTTTGTATTATGTGCATGTTTTTCTCATTCGCAAGTCTATTCATTTTTGTTTCATGGTGATTAGATGGTGAATTTTACCTTAGGATGGTGTCACAGATTGTTCTAACATCTCTCAAATCCATTTTCCTTCTTATTTCTCCCTTAGCAGGATGATTCCACCTAATTTTTCTGGTGGTATCACCTATTTTAGTGTAGGATTTCATTTTCATGCATCTTTCCAACCCTCTCTCCCTCCTTGGTCCCTTAGCAAGGTTAGTTTAGGATTAGTTAGCTACATTTTCCTTTTTAAGAGTAGTTTAGCATTAGATTTAGATAGAGGAAGTTAGTCTTCTCCGGAGGTCCATCTCAATACGTAAGTCCCACACTTGGAGATGGTCTCATGTTAGAAAAATGTAGGGATCTGTCATTAGATAATCTTAGGGTGCTATTTTTTTGTTATAACAATTTTGGCATGCTCTATGGGACAATCAAAAGTTAATATTTCAAGTTTTATCAAGTTTGGATGCATATCTTGGTAAAATTATAGCTTTTCGAGGATGTACAACAACACAAAGGAAATCTTAAAGCAACAAAGGCTTAAGATCCTACAAAGCAAAAGAGTGATGAGGGGATTTGAATAGTGCCAACTACGAAGTAGTGTGAAGTAGATTCATCTTTAAAACCCACAAGGAAGGTGATGGAGTAATGTGGTAATGCGACTTAGGGTGACTAGAAAGCAACAGGGGTTTACAAACCCATAAGTTGAGCAACTTTAAAAAATTACAAAGAAGAAAAGGTGGATAATATGAAGTAATGTAGGCTCAAAACCTGCAACACATATAGTGAATCCACTATTCTAACCAACTCATTTTATGAGTTTCATACCTTCCCCTTCTTCCATTCATTTTCCTTTCATTCCATATCTTTCCATTTTCTACCATTCATGAAGTTATGCAATCATAACTTCATTCCTATCATGGAATTCCCATTTTAAATAGCAACAATGTCATTCAAATCCATCTCCAAGATGTTTCAAAACACCTCCATATCAATTCTATGGACAAAATTAGATTGATTATGCACACCCATATGAGCCAAAAGCTGACTAGTCTTTTCATTCACTAAACTATGGAGCTATTCAGGGGGACAAGTATGCAGATTTTAGAGGTCATCCTACACCTAGAGATGGTGATTTATAGAGGAAGATTCAAGAAATAGAGCTGAGCATGGTGCAGATGAGGATTCGAAAGACTATGAAGGCGGCCAAAATTGGTTTCAGGATTCCTTATCCACGGGCTAGCCTTATGCCAAGTAAGTTCAATCCTCAACAAAATTTGTAATTTATAATTGAAATAATCACTTATTTTGCAGAATGGGTTAAAGGATGGAGGCTCATGAATCTATTTCTAAGAATCCCTATCGGTGGGGAAATCCCACACTACCATCTCACAACCCTCCCATTACTCTTTTCCAACCTACACCATCTTAACCTACTTTTCATAGTCCTAGATTTCTACCTCGTGCCCCCATTTTGAATTCATCTTCTCCATCTTCTTCCCTTTCGTCACACCTTCATTTCTCTTCCCTTTTCACTTCCAAAACTCCTTCTCCTAAAAATAAATTGTAAAACCTTTCCCTTCACCAAAAACATTTAAAAATAAGTTGAAACCCAACCCACCCCTCCTCTTGCAATCCTAAACCCATTTTGGGAGGAACAAAATCAAAAAATCATGTAAGGAGGGAAGGAAGTTGAAGAACCTAGAAGATAAGAACTTTCAAGAAAAATGAGAGAGTGGGATGCAAGGTTCAATTTTAATCATATGCCACAACTATTTAAGCCTTCAACAGAGGTTAACAATGCATAACACAAGGTGGAGATTGTTTTTACAAAAGAAAAACACAATAAGAAGATGATCAACAATCCTTATGTTCCAAGTGTAGTGTGTATGATGGCACCATCTTCTTAGAAGTTGTTAATTTATCAAAAATTACAAAAGAAATAGAGGAAGAGAAATCAGCTCCAAATCCACTAGAAGAGGAGCACAAGGAGGATGACATCCAAGAGGAGTATGCTGAAAATTAAGACAATGAAGAGGTTGATTTCTTATCAGACTTGGAAGATTGTGTTGGTGAGGAAGATCCCATTGAACTTACTACCTTTGTAGTCATACCACCCTTATTTCAACACCAAGATCCTCTTTCCATGGAAGAAAGCATTCTAGAATAGTTTGTTGCCCACATCAGGTCCTCATGAAGAACATATGGATGAGTTTTACCTTTCATAATTTATGGTGGATGAGGAGGAAGAAAAGGGAGATGATGAAAACATTCCCAAACCATTCATCAAGGCATAGGAAGATGTTTTTATGGAAGCAAAACCAAATTCAAATCAGATTGAAAACACGCTCATTGCTAAGAAACAGGAGGAAAGTATGCGGGATGATCCCACTTGTGGGATTGAGATTCAAATAAATGGGAAAATTATGAGGATCAGACTGTGTCCAATCAAATATTTAGATTTTTTAGAGCCAAGGAAGGAGGTTGAACCAATCATGCTCAATTTAAATCATGAGGATGAGTTTCAGATCACCAAAGGTTAAGCAACAACACCTCCAACCAAATGAAGAACAACCAAAGGAGGTATTTATTTTGTTTGTTGATAATTTAAATAGAAAGGTGGAAAACAAGTTTCAAATAAATTTTTCACTCTTACTTAAGACCATCTTTAGTGTCAAATAAAACACATGGTCTCAAATTGTGAGAAATGGCAACTACTTCTCCTTGTCTCATGCATTTATACGATTGGTTTATCCTCCTTTTCCTCTAGTTAGAGTAGATTAGGTAAAAAAAATAGTGTAATAAGTTCTTGTGCATACTTTGCATGTTTCTACTTGGAACATGTATGATTTTCCCCTTTTGTACTTAGTTTTTGTGGTGTTTTGTTGCTCTTACACATTTTAGTTCATTGAAGGTAGTGTTTGGGAAAGAAAGGTTTTAACAGTTTCAAGTGCACTCCAAATCAACATGTGATTCTAAAACTCATAAATGCTTCATCCTTTGCCATTATTCAATTCATTTTTCTTCAAAACTTGGCAGAGAAATCAGATTTGAGACAAGTTTCAAATGCATTCATTTAGTATCAACAGATCACTTGCTAAGAAAAGAGATGCTTTTTTCAGATTTAAAAAAAATCCACTCACATAAAACATTATTCAGAGTATTTCTTTTGATGTGGATGGTAAATTGAGAAATAATAGATTATATCCAAGTTCAAACAAAGATGCTTCAAGAGGTTCAAGGGTTGTTCTTAAAGTTTCATATCTTTTTCATGTTTACCAAGTTGACTCCATGTCCAATGGATGCTTCAAGGCCATTGATCAACTCATCTAGTAAGAAAATGTCCCCATGAGTCTCAAAAAATTTATCCATGTTTACCCCTAGAAAAAATGGACAATTGGGAAAAAATTGGACTTGGGAAGCTTCATGAACTTGCAATGAAGAATATGAAGAAATAGGTAATTTTCATGTTTTTCGGCACTTGAAATCATTTGAAGGAATTTCCCTTTGCTTGAGTTTCATACTTAGTCAAATTTGAGCGAAAAGGGTTAAAAATCATCTCGGTGAGCTCATGGGTTAGTTGGAGCGTAACTCGAATATTTGAAGTTGCTTTACTTCTTTAAGGTAACTAAGAAAAGTAACTCCAAAATCCCATTTGCATAGTTGTTTTCTTTTAAAACTGAAGTTACTTTACTTCTAAAATAAATAAAGTAAAACAACTCCAAAATCCTGAATCAATTAGTTAGGGGTCAAGAACCTATAGAGAAGGGAAAAATAAGAGCAGCCCGGAGTTTTGAAGAGACACAACTATAAAGTAAAGCTCGCTAAAAAAATGATCAAAGCACATCAGAAATCCTCCAAAGAAAGGGATGGAGTGAGGAGTTTTACGGGGAAGCGATGTGGGATTACCTTAAAGTAATGCTCATGTGCAAACCAAATTAAAGAAAATAACTTCCTAAAACCCAAAAATAAGGTGGAGGAAGAGTGTTAGGGAAATTTGACCTGAAATAACTAAGAAGCAATAGGGGTCAAAAATATGAAGTAGAGCAACTACAAAAGTCGGTAAAGTAGAACCAAGGAAGAGAGTGTTGTGGGGATACGACCCGCACTAGTTACGAAGATGTGGGGTTAGTAAACCTGAGTTGGAGAAAATTAATTCCCAAACCAAGAAAAAAAAAAGGAGTAAAGTGAAGGAAGGAATAAAGTGGGTGTTGAACTCAGAAGATCTTAGAGTAATGGGGCTCGATTCTTAGCGAAGAACTACTTCATAAACCTAAATTGGCATAAATTTTACCAATTGCTCTATTTTTTGAGATCTTGTACTTTCTTGAAATGTATCATTGAGATCTATACCATGGAATTTAAAAAAGTAGATTGTGGTGGGGATAGGTGGGAGGAAAAGGCAAAAAGTAGCCCAGATCAAAAACATACTTCCAGCTTTTCCCAACAACTTGAATTTAATGTAGTATGGGAAATTTTATTCTCCAATAAGGTGAAGGACATGGGGAAATGAGTTTTCATGTCTCCCATACTCTTTTTTAGCATATTAATGAACGTTTTTGGTGGGTGAAAGCGGGATTTCAGGATTTTATATATATATATATATATATATATATATATATATATATATATTGTAAAATTATCATTTTGAGAAGTAAGGGGTTATTCTGGGATGTGGGGAAACTTTTTCAAATTTATTTCTCACCACCAATGAGTGCAAGACTTCTCTTGGGCTTGACATGTGTTTCAATGCCTCTTTTCATCAAATGTAATGGATTGTGCATAATTTGAAGTAATAAATATGTGTTTTTTGGTGTTCCTTTAACCCTTTCTCATTTTTTATTGTATTTCCATTGCCTCTCCATTTTTAGTTGTATTATGTGCATGTTTTGATCATTTTCAGGTCTATTTGTTTGTGTTTCATGGGGTTTAGATGGTGAATTATGCTTTGGGACTATGTCACAGCTGTTCTAGCCTCTCTTAACTCCATTTTCCTTCTTATTTCTCCCTCAGCAAGATATTTCCACCTCCTTTTTCTGGTGCTATCACCTCTATTAGTGTAGGATTTTATTTTCATGCATCTTTCTAACCCTCTCTCTCCTGGTCCCTTGGCATGGTTAGTTTAGGATTAGTTAGTTGCATTTTACTTTCTAGGATTGATTTAGCATTAGATTTAGGTAGACAAAGTTGGCCTTCTCTTGAATTCAATCTCAAGATGAAAGTCCCACACTTGGATATGGTCCCGTGTTAGCAAAAAGTAGGGATCTGTCATCAAATAATCCTAGGGTGATATTTTTTTGTTATAACAGAAGGGAATGTCCCAAAAAATTCAATTTCCCCAAAGCATGAAAATTCTTGATTTTTCTATATTCTCCACCAATATCCCATGAAATTTCCCAATTCCAGATTTCATAGGTTATCAAATTTGCAAGGGTTGCAAAATTGGATAACAGATTTGCCAACTCATGTGGTAATCTACCTACTAGATTAAAGTGATCAGTGGCCTTGAAGAATCCATTGGGCATGGATTCATCTTGAAAACATGAAAACTAATCTGAACTTGAGGAACTCAACCCCGAATCCACCTAAATCACTACCTAAACCTAGAGCATCTCATAATAATAATTTTCTTCGAGTTAAATTTATGAGAGTGGAAAAAAATTAACTCTAAAATTTCACTCTATTTCCACGGAAGCTATGAAGAAATTGGGAAAAAGGTGGCGAACCCTTCCTCAAATGCATACCACTTTGATATTAAATTACGAACTATTGGGGAAAAGTGGATGAACTTTGAAAAATTCCCAAAATATTATTTTAGTTCCTCTATATTTAATTTTCTTAGATGTGTGAAACTGATCCTTGAACCTTTGAAATTATTCTTCTCTACTCATTCTTCAAAAATTATCATGAACATTATGCACCGAGTCCAACCAAAACAATAAAACTATGCAAATAACTTAGGAAAGGAAACCTACTCTACCAACAAGACAATGTGCTGAAAGAACTTAGAGGAATTGAAAACTAAACTAATATGTACAAGATGCAATGAGACAACCTAATGAGAATGCTTGAGGTAAATCCCATTGACTAGGATTTGTAATGCATCTCCATCAAGGTCTGACAACTCAAAAGAGTTATCCTCCTTGCAATCAGTAATGATATATGGCCCACTCCATATTTCATCAAACATGGAGTGTATCTTTGGTTTAACTCTATATGTATCCCATTTTAAGACTAGATCTCCAACCTTGAATGTTTGATCTCTAGCCTTCTGTCAAACCACTTCTTGGTTGATTTTTAATGTTATTCTAGCTTGATCATGGAAGAATTTAACTCCTCAATCTCAGCCAGTTATACCATTTGGATTTCTCTTTGGTCTTCCCCTTCAAATTCCCATAACTGAGATAATTCAAGTGAAGGAAATTCAAGTGACAGAGGAAGCTTGGATTCTTTTTTGTATACAAGCTTATAGGGGAAAGTGCTAATTTCCTTCTTCATTATGATGTTTCCCACCCAAATATCATTTATCACATTTGTGTGCCACTTCCTTTTATTGATGTTCATTTTTCTCTTCATGATCCTAATCAGGTTCTTATTAGTATACTCTACAAATCCATTATGTTGGGGGTAGTACTTTGAAGAAGTATTAAGATAAAACCCAATTCCAAGAGCCCAATTAAAAATCTTAGATCCTAGGAAATATTTTGCATTATCATAGATGATAGTTTTGGGAATGTCAAACCTTGTCACAATGTCCCTAAGAAAATTAAGAATGACTCATTGAGTGGGTTCCTTCAATGGTGCAACTTCTTTCCATCTAGTGAAGTAATTTGTTATTGTTAAAACCCATTTATGACCAACACTTGATAAAGTATTAATAATTCTGATGAAATTAAGACCCCATTGGGAAAATGGATGATTTTATTGAATTGGATGAAATGGAAGGGTAACCAACCTCTTCTTACCATTGAAAAAGGCACATTATCTGCATTTTCTAACCCATTTGTGAGCATCGGTAAACAACGTGGGCCAAAAGTAACTGCCTTTATCATTTTCATCATAGTATCCTTAATAGAAAAATTTCCACCTAAGAAATCATCATGAAATTGAGTCAAAACCTTGTCTCAATGCTCACCTTCAATGCACCTAAGAAAAACTCTATCTATATTTCTTTTAAACAAAATGCCATCAATTAGTTCATAAGGAATAGAATACAACCTTATATTTCTTCGTTTTATTTTCTTTAGGACAAGACAGTATGCACCAGAGAGCGAAGAATCAAGTCATATCAAAAATCCAAGTGTGATCATTGATTACATCTCCTTCATCTTGTTGAAATTCAGTGTTATGTGAAAGCTCTTCATTCATGAAGGATGTTTCTTGGTCATTCTGAGCATCTAAAGCAATCTATTCATAGAGTTTTCTACCTCTTACCAAATTTGTATCCTTAATAGTGACATCATATTCCTTTTTTTGGTCACCCATCCATATCTTTTCTTATCGATTTATGCTCCCATGATAAATTCTCTCACACTTTGGAATGTGAGACAATTTTTTTATGTGATTAGTAACAATCATACTCTTGAACTTCTTTAGATCTCTCATGATGGAAAATACCTTCTTTTCAATGTGGTTGTACTTCAATTCATAGTCCTTCAACATTTGACTGAAGAAGGACACTAGATGTTCTAATCCTTGAACATTTTGTCTTCAAAAATAGCAACAATGCTAGATTCAAATCCATATGCATATAAAATGAAATCCTTAACATAGTTAGGATTGACCAATGTAGGAGCCTTATCAATATCTTATTTTATCTTGGAAAAACTCTCTTTACCTTTGGATGTGCATTTGAAAACTAAATATTTCTTGAGCATAATTTTAATAGGTCTAACCGATCCTATAAAATTGGGAATGAATCACCAAACAAATTTTATTTTTCCAAGGAATGACTACAAGGATTTCTTGTGAGATGGAAATGAGAGAGAAAAATGGTTGAGATTATTTCTGGATCAATGGAAATTCCATCCTTTGAAACAATATGCCCCAAAATCTTACCCCTAAGGATTACAAATTTGCATTTATTGGGATTAAGAGACACCCCATATTCGCTACATTTCTCAAATGACTTCTCAAGATGATGTATGTGATCTTTACTCTGCTTTGAGAAAATGGTAATGTCATCAAGATAGACAAGGATGAATTCATTAATATTCCCTTTGAAGGAAATGTCCATTTCTCTTTAGAAAATGGCACCTGTATTTGACAAACCAAAAGGCATTTTTGATATTCATACGTTCCCCATTTGGTTGTAAATGCGGTCTTATACTTGATCCTCCTCCCTAACCTTGATCTAATTGAAATCTGAGTACCCATTAAGTATATAAAACCTCTCATCTTCTGCCAGTGTTTATAAATTTTTCTATATATAAGGTAGAGGATAGTGATCCTTTATGGAGGCATTTTTCAAATCTCTAAAATCAACACAAATTCTTATTTCTCCATTCTTATTTCTCACCGTAATAATATTTTTTTCCCATGTAGAGTATTTGATAGAATTTTTTTCCTCAATGAGTTTGGATAATTCCTTCCTTATGAGGGGCTCTATCTTGGGATTAATTGGCCTTTGCTTTTGCCTAATTGGTTTGACATTAGGATCAAGATAAATGGAATGTTGAATGATGTATGGATTAAACCCTTGAAGGTCATCATGTAATCTCATGAAAATACATCACTAAAGTTTTGGCATAAGGAGATAAAATCATATTTCTCATTATTATCACATACCTTTCTAAGAAGAAGTTCCTTTCCTATGCAATTGTAATAGATTAGAAATATTCTTGCCTTGTTGTTTTGTTCTTATCTTCACCTCTAAATTCATCATCGGGACTAAAAATATGCTCCAAAGTGACTAATCCTTTTGGCAATTTAATTATTTTTCAATTGAATAATTTGATTACCATAGTTGTCATGCAAACAAAATTGCATTTTTGAGGAAAATTTATCTTCATTATCGATGAATTGTAAAAAAATTCATCATTTTCAAATACTTTCCAGTTGGCTTTTTTGTCTAGAATGGATGGTCTCACCACTATCTTGATGTGTTTCCCATTACCTTTAACAAGATCCTCAATAGGTGAGAATTTTGAACCAAGGGCTTCCATCAAGTCATCTTATTTGTTCAATTTCCTAGGCACCACTTGTAGATCAAGAGAATCAAAACTTTCCATAAGGTCCCAAAATTTGTGCTTATAAGCTTTAAAAAGCTTATTATTTATGGAACACTTCCCTCTTACTTGGCGGATAACCAATTCAATGTCCCAAAAAATATGCAATGTTTTTATTCCTCTCTTTTTAGCAATTAGGTGACCATGCACCAATGCTTCATACTCTACTACATTATTAGAACATGCAATCTTCAATCTATGAGAAAAGAATAATTTATCATCCATTGAAGAAATTAGTACAACACATGCCCCAACTCCATTTCTACTTTTAGAACCATCACAAAACATATTTCATAGTCCACAAGCACTATTCTCTTCTTTCTTGAGTGGTGCATGTAAGGTAGACCATTATTCAACAATTCAAGGTATGTACCAAGACCAGTTTTCAAAACTTCATCATACGAGATCCCATTAAAAGCACAATTTAGCTCATTTGTCTAATAAAATATTAGGTATAGGAAGAGGAGTGGGATTATCTTCTGAAACTAACTTTTTCATATGTTTATTGTATTAGGTAATGTAATTGGGAAGGGGAAGGATTATAAGACTCAATATGATAGGAAAATATAGGCTCAACTTGTATTGTAAATCTTGTACTATACCTAGCTCTTAAGAGAATATGAGTCTAATATGAAGATAAGTAGCCACCTACTTTGGCTGTGAAATCTCTTGATAAGAAAATGGAAAACATAGGAGGAAAGTCAATTATTGATATATCATGGGTTATAGTTAGGCTTGGACAAGCATTAAGTGTTAACTCAAGATATTTAACCACTCTTCATACACCAACGATTGAACCATCAAGTTGTAAGACACCTTTAGAATCAGGATTGTACTTGATACTTAAGACATTAGCAATATTTTTTGGCATTACAGAGGTAATAGTACCAAAATCAATCATATAATTATGAACCAAGTGTTTTCCCACAATTAATGACATATAAAATGGTGGGGTCTTGACAAGTTTGCTTATTAGTTCTTCCTTTTCTCGACACAAGTTAACATTAGCATGAGTCTTTTCCATCACTAGATCAACTTGGGTAAGGTTATTGAGAGCTTCACATAGGAGGTCCCTTTGTGATGGAATAGCCAAAGCATCCCATATTTTCACATTAAAATTTTTCTTCTTCATCTTCTCAATAATATTGAAAGGAAGGCCCATGGATTTCTACATTTTTAGTACAAGATTCTCCTTCCTCGATTACTACAAGATTGGGGTAGGCATGTTTTGTTGGGAAGAAACTTCCTTGCTAGTAACCTTGGATTTTTTAATCTATACCAAATTCCTTTTCCTTGTTGACAATGTTTCCTTAATTAGAAGGAGATGAAGGTTGTGATTCTAACATCCTTTTCTTAGAACTTGTATTATCAACAACATTAATCTGAGGTTTACTAGAACTGCCCACTACTTGATTTATTACACATAATTCATCAGCCCCAAAGAACATGAGATTGACGTCGGGTTGAACTCTTTGACTCCTTCCTTCCACATTAGGATTGGCATCTTTTACTAATGGTTCTTAGAGATTGGAAGAATTTTGGACCATGAATGCAATGCATTTGCAAAAATAAGTTGATTATGTGGTTGGATGCACAGGAAACACCATTTTGTTTCTTATATTACATTATTTTACATTGGAACCAATGCTTGAATTAAGCTAGCAGCAAGAAGTGATTGGGGAGGAGTAATTTTTGCTATTGGAAGAGGTGCATTTTTACCCTACCATTATTTATTTTATTGATTTTATCCATATCTCTTATTAGGCTATTGGTTCTTGAATGGTTTATATCCTTGGTTAAATATTTGGTTTTAATATTGCCCCTAGTTAGAATAATTCCTATAATATTGGGCTTATTATTCCTCCAAGGATATGACTTTATTGGGCAAATTTCTAATTAAGGCCTTCATCTCTTCATCCTCCTTTTGTTGTGTGGGAGATAAATATGTGGAAGTAGTGGGTTGAGAAATTTACTCATGAATAGGAGCAATAAAGGAATGATAAACTTGAGATAATTTAGGGTACAAGGGCATGGGTGGTCTAGGATCTAGTTTCCTAGCTTTAATCAAACAACTTTTAGCCCTAATGGATATTGCATAGGCCCCAAGAAATTTTGAACCCACCATTGAATGAATCATGACAGAAATATCAAAATGTAATGCTCTTAAAAAGTAAAGAAAAATATATTTTGGATTTGGTCTTACAAGGACTATAATTCTATTTCGTGTCTTCTAAAATCTGAAATTGAAGTCTGCCATGGGCTCATTGGGAGCCCTATTTATAGTTTTCAGTTGTTTTAATAAGGAGACGTTATCTGAATTTTCCATAAATTGGTTGCAAAGGGCTATTCCAAGCTCATTCTAATTGGTGATTTTACCTTTTCCAGACTCCTAAACCATTGAAGATATTTTCCCTTAAATGAAGAAGCTAGCAGATTAACAACTACATATTGTTCAATAACTTGATGGACCACACAAACATTGGAAATTTCCTGAATATGATCAGGTGGGGTAGTATGATTTTCCCTAGTGAAGAAAGGGATAATTTTTAACGTTGTCACTAAAATATCATTTTGGGAATTAAGAGTACAAGCAATAATACTAGTAAATTTAACAAATGGTTGATTCATTTGTTATGCCATTACAATAGGTCTCATAATTCTAGTAGATCATGTAACAAAAGCCTACCGGGTAGTGGAGTAGAAAGAGTCCTAACCTTTGAACTTTTGTTCCTCTCCTTCTTCTTCCTAGAGATAATTGTAGGTACTAAAAAATTCCTTCTTCTTTTGTTCTAGACCTTGTTTGAATTATTCTCATGCATTTGAGGCACTCAATGCTGAAACTAGTAAATAGAATATTTGGAGTTTCCATACGTGTTTATGCAGAGCCTCTAAAGGATGAAATTTACCAAGATACACACCAAAAATTGGAAAAAGGAAATATTAACTTCTATGTTTCATCGAGCACTGCCAAAACTATTGGAGCTCAAAATTACACCCTTCCCTGAGTCATAGAATACCTAGGATTTTGAGGTAACATGTGACTTTATCCAAGTTGTGGGACCTACAAACTAAGATAGACCTCCACAAAAGTCCGTATTCATTTTCTTATTCCTAATTCTAAACTACTCATGCTAGAAATGAATTTATCTAATCCTAAACTATGACTCCAAGAGATCAAGGAGAGAGGAAAGTGCATAAAATGAAAATCCTAAATTATAGGAGGTGATAACACCAAAAATAAGGGGAAATACACTTTTAAAAGAGAGAAAATGGAATAAGACAATGAGGGAGATGGAAGAAATGGCATCTAAATTCTAGATAAGTATCTAAACTCTCATTTTCACATAATGCACAATAGAAATAATCCATGTAGTATGAAGAAACATACACAACATACCTATAAGTAAATGAAGAGGGAAGGAAACGTAATATATCACCAACTATGGTAGAATATAGCCATAAAACAAATAATTTTATTACTTTAAGATGATACACAAATCATTTTAATGGAGGAAGAAGGTGTAAATTCATTACAGGGTTACAATCCAAGGCCTGTAGCTCAAGAATACTTGTGCAACACTTTACAATGATGCCATTGTATTCCAAAAGTATCCATCATTACAAATGAGAATCATTTTACAATTTATAGAAATGGGAGAGAGAGAGAGAGAGAGAGAGAGAGAGGAAAAAAAATAGAGGGAAACTCTAATTCCTCCTTCCAACCACATATAATGTGTATTAAATCTCTAAAAACGAGTATGGGAAACCATCCAAGACCATGCCCCTTTGTTACTCTTCATATGGGAGAAGGATTGAGAACCATACTTCATTAATTTTGGTTAACAAGATACGTATAACTTCCCATTTCAATTCTAGATATGTTTTCCACTTTTTCACACATCTATGCTTAGAGATTTCCAAAAAATCCAATTTTGTGAAAATCATAGCTCTGGGAAAAAAGTTATGGCCATTTTAAGTTCAACATCTCGGGATGGTAGATGGATTTCCCTACATGACTCCACAAATGCATTAATCTAATTTTCCTTTTTCTTGTGGGTAAATGAAGTTTTGGATCACGAGAGGGAACTCGGGAACTAGGGCCTTCAATGCCTTGTGGACCTTCTTTGGCTATAGTGTTTGGGGTTGCTTGTTGATCGGATAATTAGCCATCGGGTAGAACTCGGAATTGTTCCACCCGGGATTCTTTCCTCTGCATTGCATGATCTCCGCACTTCACTTTGTTCATTGGGTCAAACAATTTTGAGGGGAACTAATTCTAAGGAGTAACTATTTCCCGTAACCCTCATTCTTCAACGTCACCATGAACCAAAAAAAACACTACCACTTTGTATTGTGGCTTAAAACACTTCGCGAGGAACTCATGATCTAGATGTACTAGTCCCGCCCGACTCCCATGTTCCCACAACTCACCTCTCACCCACAAAACACTATGATCTTCACCCAAATTCATTTAATGTGACCCAATCAGAAAATTTGGGAACAAAAGGAACAAAGGAACTATTTGTTATGTTCATCCCAAACCCGTAAAACATGCAATACAATAGAAATTAATAATTTTCTCAAATTTTTCATATTTTTATAATTATTTGGGTTTTTTTGAGAAGGAAGGGAATGTTCCAAAACAAATTTAAGTGTTTCAAATCATGAAAATGTCTGATTTTTCCATATTCTCCACCAAGATCCCATGAAATTACCCAAGTCCATATTTCGAAGTTAGCCAATTCATAAGGGATGAAAAATTGGATAATAGTTTCCTATTACCCCTTTTTTGAGGTCAATCAGTGGTTCATTAAGATGTTTTGGACTGCAGTATAGTTGTTAAACTGTGGCATTTCACTTTGAAATGGTGCCTCCAAAATTTGCACCATTATACAATTATTCTGACCGTCATCTCCTTGGTGATCTATTTATATAGTAAAAGAGGTCAAGTGTGATTGTTTCTTTCTTTATGTATTTATCAAACCTTTTTGGAGACCATTTTGTGGCATGTTAGGGCTAGTTGAGCGATATCAAAAAAATTATCCATTTGGTGCTTTGTGAATCTACCCAATGAATCTCTCAAGTGGGATGAAATGTTGTCTTGGAAAACCTTGTTACACACTTTTAAATCCCTTTGAACACTATTAAAACTGGTAAATGTGTGAACATGATAAAACACTATTACTCGCTCTTCCCCATTCTCTCTCTAAAAATGGATGTGTGTGTGTGTGTGTGTACATATATATGTATGTATGTATGTATGTATATAAGGGAGATGTGACACGACATAGAAATGAAATCTTATCTCTCTTCCTATATCTCTCTATAACAATGAAAAATAATGAAAATGTGGCATTATAAGATTTTATTTTTTCTCTCTTCTAGTTTCTCTCTTTTCTATGTCTCTCTAGAACGCTCAAATGAAATGGAAATGGTACAAAGTGTGATTATAGAAAAAATTTCTCTCTTTTTAGTCTCTTTATATTGGTTGATTAGCATGACTGAAATGTTTGAGGATGAATTTTTAATAATGAATGATTTTATAACTAGTTGGGTAGGGGTGATGCCATTTCAAATTTGTGTTGACACCGTGTTTTACAGGTTGTAGGAAAAGTAGAAAATGGTGGTTTTTTTATTCATATTGTATATTATTGTAATTTTAATATGTTATTGGGAGGGATAAAATAGATTTTTACGTTTATAGAATTTTGTTATTATCCAAACTATGGATTTTGAAAGAAGAATTTCATCTCTAATGTGTATGAAGTTGTAATAATCTGATAATTAATTGACATCGATCTCAAGGATTAGCTGCACTTAAGTAATTGAGTCTCTTAATTGTATTTGTATCTCTCTTGTGAAACTTGTCTCATGTATTGTTTAAATGATATACACTAAATTCATTAATATGGAATTGTTTTCCCTTAAACCTCTTCATTATGTTGTCTCTCTTCAATCAAGTCGTTCATATAAAGAGGTGAATAGTAACATTACCCATTGTAAATAAATTTACCACTCTATGTGAATCGTTCTCGAAACCTAAAGGAAACCTAATTCTTATGGAAATAAATTAGGATGATAGAGCCATTGGTGAAATATTGTGTGAAATAGAATGAGGAAACTCAATTAAATTATCTTTATACCTTATAAGTATAAAACTCAAGTTATTTACCTTATTAAACCTTATAGGAAAGAGTGTTATCTAAACTATTAACCTTGGAAGATCGTTAGCTAGTACAAAGAATCAAAGTGGGATAACGATGTTGTAGCTAGTATTGTGTTGTACCATGAAGGATTCTAGGCATCATAAATTGGAATTAATTTATTTAAATACCTTCTAAGAAGTTGTTTGTGGGAAAAAATTATAGTTAACTTCGCTATCAAAATTGTGTTCCTATAAGAAGGTATTGATTTTATGAGTAAAGTGAAACTTGGAAATTATTCTAAAAATTAAGTCTCTTCATGTCATTAAAGATAAAAATGAATAGTTCCATGTGGTAAGTTTTTTTAGAAAACATGAATTCTTATCTAGAAAACAAATCCAGTGTCACTCACACATATCTTCAAATGAACCGAACCCATTTATTGAAATGTAAATATTAATTTTTATAAAGAATTAAACTAAATAATGTATTCTCCTTGTGAGGAAAGGTTTAAATGAAATTAAGGAAATGTAGTTTTTGGGAATGAGAACATATAAGAATTAAATGTGAGATTTATTGTAATAAGAATGAAAGAAAATGAGGTGTAATCCTCATAAGTGAATTCTTGAATGAAATGTGAATATGCCATTTTGAAACGAGAGTATATTCCATTATGTATGTTAAATTTTGTACAATTCAAGGATGTAAAAAAAAGATTTTTAATTGTAATGAAGATATAAACAATGAAATCTATATAAATGGTGGATTAATCCCTTATTCTTATCTCTTTCTATCTATATTAGTTATATCATTGTTTTGTGTTTTGCTTTTATGAGAAATTATGGCATTGTTTTATGGTGGTTATGATTGTATCATTGCATGCATAATATGTTCGTGTATGTCCCATTATTCGAGATAAAAAGGGATTTAATGTATCTGTTTCCCCTTAAAAATTCATTAAATGGTTGGGAAGTATTATGTACATTTTATTCTTTTGATGTATAGGCATTACCCTCCTTTATCATATAATGTATAATAAAGTTATGCATGTATCTTCTTAGAGTGTTAGTGTATATGGGCCTAGTATTTTGTGTCTTGTGATAAATAAAATGTAATAAGTATTGTGTAAAACAATTAAAAATCACAGTTGTACTATTGTATTTTGGATTTTTAATTATGGGGTGTTACATATGGTATCAAAGTGGAGTTTCAAACACTTGAACCTATGGGATAAACTGGGAAAGATTCTTATATGATTGTTTGTATGTGTGTAACATGAGTGTCATGTCGAGTCTTGTTGGTGTGTTATGTGGAGTTATTATGATGTTTCTCTAGCCCATTTATTTTTTTATGCATGTAACTCCTTACAAACATGTTTTGTAGTGAATCCTTATTTCCATTATATAGAATTGTGCCCTGTGGACCCATTTTTCATCAGACCCCGCATAGACCTTCATATTATGGTTCATTGATTTCTTGGTGCATCTTTTGGATAGTATTACTATGTGTTACATCTAGAGACTGGTATGGGAGTTATCAAGATATTGGTGAGTTTCTCTTGAGTTTTATTCTTTCGTGGTTGTGATAGTTGTATATGGTATTTGACACCTCAAAGAATTATTTTCCTTCTTGGAACACTTGACTTGATATTTGACCCTTCTCAACCTCATGTCATGCTTCCTTATTGACACATTGTTGAATTATCATGGTGTTATCACTTCTACAATTCTAAGATATCTTAATTCTTATTCTTTGTATAATTGAGTATGATGGTGGAAGAGTTATGTTGTCTTATTAACAATTATGCGCTTTTAATTTTGTGAATGAGTCTATTGTGCTTATCACTTGTTATGGGTTTCGAACTATTGTTATGTTTCATGATGAATGTACCCCTTGTGAATCTTTGGATGGATGATGCATGTCTATCGGGATAATTGTGAAAACCACATATTTCTAACTTGTGAATGTGTTATAATGTTTTATCACCGACCAACATGTTATGTGATAAAATCCTTCTTCATGGAAAAATTGGCATATTTTGATGTTGTGTTATCATATGTATATAATAAATTCATTCTTTTTGAATTGGTGGCATATGGTGACCCTATGACCATCTTGTATTGTACTTTCACTTTTAGTGTGTCATGTGGAAACATGAAATGTTGTAAGCCATGAACATATTGTGATGTTGTACCCAGTATGTATACCCACGTGTATGAAGTTATGGTTATTGTGCATAATTAATTGTTATTTTAGTGATGTGTTTATCTATTGTGTTGTGTACCCCGCCTTTGATAATCCATACACATAGTATCAAATTTATATGTTGAGATTGCTGAAAAATAGATTGTTGTCTCTATTTTAATCAAGACAAGTATGAGATAAGAAGTGGAGTCTTGCATAGAATGCAAACCCACTTATATTAATTTTATATGTATGAAATTTTATCAATAGGTGTCATGCATATTGTGTTACATGGACACCTTAGGCTCGGAGAAAGGAAATGTGTACTTTTTCCTCTCTCATTAATTGATTGTATTTTATTGACCCTTATGGGAGATTGGAGATGGCAATTCATACATAGACTATGGAAGTTGCATCAATTGATAATTTATCATCTTATATTGTGAGAGGATTCTTGATGAAAATACATGCACTCGATAATTTAGTACCCCTATAAGTGGCCAACGAGAGGCCACATATTTATCGTGATGTGGATATTTTCAAGTGCATTTTTTATTTAAAACTTGATCTTCCTAGAAGAAACATTTTATTTTAATCATTATGAAGCTTCAGGATATTCTTGTTTACTTTTCAATTCTTGCAAGATTTCAGATATTTTGAATCTAGCTACTTTTGGCCATTTTCTTTACTTGTTGAGATTTCTTGGTTTTTATATTTGCAACTTCAAGCTTTACGGATTTTTGCCACTTGGTATTTTTCGTCAAGAATATTAATGTGGATTTTATTAATTGATTGATAAGTTGGTTCTACCTTGTTCATAATGTGCATATATGTTGTATGGGGGTACGCCCAAGTGTCATGTTGTGTATGCTTAGGAATGAAAGAATACCTTTGATTTTGAGGTGATAAAGCTTTGTGTCTAAGATCATTGAGTGACCAAAACTAACTTGAATATTACGATACTTAGTCCTCTATGGTTGAGGGAATCTTATGATACTTAGTCCTCTATGGTTGAGGGACTCTTATGATACTTAGTCATCTACATGGTTAAGTGACTCTTATGATACATATTTATTTGTAGTAAAATTACTCTTACGATGCTCGGTACTCTTTGGTGAAGTGGCCTTTATGATATTCAATACTAGTTTATGGGTAGACGGTAATTTATTTTCTTTGTACCATGTGATGGTGATTCTTATCATTGAGATGGATAAGTGTTATCCCAATTTTTGAGTTAAAAAATAAAATTGAGATAACCAATCAAATTTTTCCATCTTTAGGGTTTTTGATATTTATAAGTGATATTGAGAAAATCCCACTTTTTCTTCCTTGAAGTATTTTTTTGTTTCAGAATCTTCGAATTTTTACATGTTTTATGTCAAGTGTTTCCGACACTTTGAAACCCGACACACTAGAGTATTTTAGGTTTCGGGTTTCAAAGGCGTCGAGACATCGAAGCTAAAAACACATGCTTCATGTGTTTATCTATGGTTGAGGGAATCTTATGATACTTAGTCCTCTATGGTTGAGGGACTCTTATGATACTTAGTCATCTACATGGTTAAGTGACTCTTATGATATGTATTTATCTATAGTAAAATTACTCTTACGATGCTCGGTACTCTTTGGTGAAGTGGCCTTTATGATATTCAATACTAGTTTATGGGTAGACGGTAATTTATTTTCTTTGTACCATGTGATGGTGATTCTTATCATTGAGATGGATAAGTGTTATCCCAATTTTTGAGTTAAACAATAAAATTGAGATAACCAATCAAATTTTTCCATCTTTAGGGGTTTTGATATTTATAAGTGATATTGAGAAAATCCCACTTTTTCTTCCTTGAAGTATTTTTTTGGTTTCAAGAATCTTCGAATTTTTACATGTTTTATATCAAGTGTTTCCCGACACCAAACCCGACACACTAGAGTATTTCAGGTTTCAGGTTTCAAAACTTCAAGACATTGAAGCTAAAAACACATGCTTCATGTATGATTTTTTCGAATACAACCTAGATACATTATAGCAGATCAAGTTTTTGGGTTTCATGTAATTTGAAACATCGTGATGGTTTTGCATGTCGGATGCTCAATTCTTCCCAATTTTCAAACCCAATTGCTTCTTGTTGTTGTATTTTTGGGATGATTTTACATTGGAACATCTTGAAGTTTCAACATGTCTAATGCACGATGTTTTCTCGATCCCGATTCTCGATAAAAAAATTGGGTTCCTTTGTGTTGGGTTTTGGCACCCTAACACATAGGCATGGTATGTTTCCTATGGTTAACTTTCCACACAAGGGTCAATGCATTTATTTCCAAGATGGAGGTTGGTTGCCACACATGTCATCCTATGTGTAATTAATGTTGGGGTTTTATTAATATTAGGTTTTTTCACATCATTTCTACTTGGTACAAATTCGAATTTGAAATTTTTCTCAAAACCGACATCTAATTTCTTGGCATTTGTGGTCCATTTTATTCATTTTCAAACTTCTCATCTCATTTCTTGGAAGTTGCTTATCTCCTAGATGGTTTTCTTTTTTATAGGTTTCTATTAGGTTTTCTTCATCCTTTTGATACATAATATTAATGTGGAATTTGTTCACATTTTCCTTGACCTTTATCTTCTCTCTTGCTTATTTTCTATCTTGTTTTGATGAAGAAAACTTAAAAAACTCATTGTCTCTAATTTTCACAATGATGAACACGTCGAAAACCCCGACAAGAACTTGTTAGGATTTTTAACCTCTTCGTCATAGTGAAAATTTTGAATCAACATAAAAAAGAAATTATGATCTAACTTCTCATGTTTTATACTTTTTCAAGTGAAACATGGGTGAAGTTTTGACGGTTTGCCGAGATTTTAAGTTGCAAAACAAGGTAACTTTTCCAACAGTTTTTCAAGTTTGTTGAGTTGCTCGTTAGGTTTCAAATCTTGATGGTATTTAAAGAATCCAAGCATGTGAAACAAGACCACTTTCCTGACAGAGACTATTAGAATTTATAATGTTTTTATCAATGAGAAAAACTCGTAAGGGGTATTTCAGGTTTTCGAGAGGTGTTGATCAAGGTAAAATTATCGAATTTCATTCCTAGGCATCTAGGAGGGTCCTTCAGAAAATTTCTTTTGTTCTTTATCTATATTTGATTTAGGGAAAGGCAAGGAAAAGGAAGAATAATTAAAAAATATGAAATACAAGTATCAAGGGGTCAGTCCCCCTTCTAACATTGACTCTAATTTTGATGTTAGGGATAGCGAATTAAGAAATATTGACATGGAATATTTCTGGAATAGGGTCAAGGATCTATAAAGACACTAGGAAGTAATGCGTCTATGATATCAAAATTCCTCTCTCCACAAGTTTCCACATATCTACTCAATTCTCGAAAATCATCCTTACAGAAGAAAATCACTATGACCCGAATCCAAGCTTGTCAAGAATCAATATGGAGAGGTATTCATACACTTGGACTCTAATTATTTTTAAGATATTCTCAAAATTATTGATTTCACCACTTATGTCAACACTTGACCTCAAGAGGGCCCAACAGGCTTGGGATAGCAACTAAGATGATTTCATCAAGCATGTCAATAAGAGATACCTCATAAAACCTAACCTAGCACTAAGCATAAACCCAAAGACCTTACCTCATAATTATTTCCTTCTTGAAATCCATGACATTATCACATTACTAAGTATGGTTTTTGGCCTTCCAGAAGCAAGGGAGTTCCAAAGATGGATGTATCAATTCATCACCATTATTCACAAGGATGAACAATTCCTCACATGGGGTGAATACATTAGTAATACTATAGACATTTAATTGAAGGAGATGCCAATAACAAGGAAATTTTACATGACATCATATGTCATGCGGTATCGAGAATGAGAAGCTATCCAAGGTTCACAACTTAGGGATATAAATCCTTTGATTATGTCTAAAAATTCTATCCCCAATTATCTTTGAAACAAATCCAAAGCCATTTTGTAAGGATAAATCACGCCTTCTTCTACAACATCATTTGTACGTTGGATAGAGATACTTCTAGGTACCTGTTGGCACCCAAATTGATTCTCCCTCAAAAGCTGAGCATCATCATAGGTTTGGTAGGAAGCTTAGAGACAAGAAGAGTATGTAGTGTGTTGTTTTGTATCCAGGGTGAAATTTAGCTTTCGATGTGGAGAAATGGGTAGCACCCTCAAGAATATTTGACCTATCCTCACTACTTTATGGTTATTCCTTTTAACTAGGGTGAGAGGACCCTTTTTTAGCCTATTGTTTGTGGAGGAGATGGAGATATCCTTCCTTGTGAAATTTAAAGAAGACCTTGAAGAAAATATGATCAATGCAACAAAACCTAACTCTCACGATTTGTCACTCTAGATAATGGAGATATTTTCTAAACAAGGTTCAGGCCACTAAAGACAATGAAAACATGATTGTTTCTACATGTTTTGGTAAGTGAAAATTATGCATTTGTATACACACATGAAAAACAGGGTAGTATGGGTATGATTGGTTGTTTTTAAATGAATTTTTGGTGGGAGGTGAGGCAAAAATGAACTTGATTCACCAAATCCTTGAGAAATTTTACAAAAATGGAGAGCTTGAACAACATAATGCCTTGGGATAGCTAGGATGTTCCTTTAACCAAAATATGTGCTTCAATGGAGGCCCAGATCAACACTTTTCACACAAAATTCAAGGATCCAAAATGAAGGCTCAAATTGGAAAAATTAACTAAACATTATCAACCTCTGTTTCATCATGCCTAAGATACCCTCAAAGGCTAACAAACAATCTTATAGTCATGCTAGGAGTCATAGTGATTTTAAATTTGTTTATTTCACTATCAAATGAAAGCTCTTCTGATAAATGAAATTGTAAATGCCACCAAACTATCAAAAGGATAAGATCTTGTGTGATTCACAAAGATTTCAATGTAAGATTGCAATGGGAAAAAGAAAACTACTTGCAGACATTCAAAAATGAAGCAAACATAAATTTTTCCCAAAAAATAATGCATATTAACTCAAGTTTGATTAAATTTATCACAGGGGAAAGTTTCTAGAACAATCTCAGAGCTTTTCAATGGTTTTACACTCAACCACCTTGACATGATCAAATTTAACACAAAAGGAGATAAACAGTTTCTTCAGATGGTTTCTCAGAAGGATGGGTTCTATCAAGCTTTTCTCTTAGAAAAATCAGTCCCGACCTCTAACACTCCAACCATTTACATGAAAAATTCATGCAATTTATAATACTTCATTTACAATAGAGTTTTCCCCCAAAACTAAGGACATTCAAAGCACCATTGCATGTTAAGACTCCCAGAATCATATTTGTGAAAAAGTTGTCAGGTGTGTAGAGGGAAAATCTCTCCAAATATTTCCAGCATTCAATTCTTCACCTGTAAGTCATTCTTCATCTCACGCACCAACTACTTCCTCCTCCAATTTGTCAAATCTGGTTCTTTGCATGCCAAGGAAAGAAAAAATAAAATTAGATCGAAGCCAATGGTCAGATCACATCTTGATGGAAAATGAAGTCTTTATTTTTCCCACCCAACCAGGATACCAAATTAATGTTCCTCTTCATTTTACATGTAGGAGACTCCAAGAAATGATAAAAACCATAAAAATTTGCATCCCCAGAGCTTTGGAGTAGAAATGGTGGAAAATCGATACTAGATGCACACAGCTTTACCATTGATCTGATCTCTTTTGAATCTGACCTCCATGTGGGAGATCCAAGTTAAGATGGGCCTAGGGGTTCCTTTTTACCTTTTACACCTTTTGGAAAAAAATGCAAAATTTCTCAATTTTCTCCACCCTCCACCTTTGAAAAATGGGCCTGACACGTGTCCCAATGTGGGTCCCAAAGGAACCATAGCTAAATTCTTCTATTTCACCTCCTTTTTGGAAAAGGAAAATTTTCCAAGTTTTCCCCGTAGCTCCACCCTTCCGCTTCTAGTTTCTGATGTGGGTCCCAACAACCACACTTCCTTTTACACTTTTAACTCCTTTTTCCACAAAAGGAAAATTTTCCAATTTTCCCCGAAAGTCCGCACCTCCACCGTTGACTGGAGAAAATTTTGACTATTCTCTTATCGGGCCTATGGGTCATTTTGATGATTTCATATTTTAAATAATAAGGGGCAAAAAATCCAAGTTGCCTCCGATAATGGCCCGCCTCCCCGCCTCTTGACTTTTCAAACCACCACGCATCTCAATGGCACATCTTGAGATGGTCCCCAAAAGTAGAGACCCTAAATGAGCGTGGGCTCACCATGTGTCTCGGCCCTTTAGGAAGTTTCTAAAAATTCTAAGGAAAGAAGACTCAGGGAGAAACCTCCACGTGTCATTATGGCACAACTTCAAGAACCTTATAAGGCTTCAAAATGATTTGGCATGGGGACACTTCCATTTTAGAATCTTTACTCCATTTTTCCAAAAGGGAAAAATATCCAACTTGCTTTCAAGGCCCACATCTCTACTTTTAACTTTGCCATGTGTCCTTCTGCGGGGTCAAAGTAAGACTTTTTCCTACCGCTTAAATTTTTCTTTAATCAAAGCATGGCGGGGCCATGCAGGGTGAGTTCAAATTTTTTTCCAAAGTATCCAAAAAGAAAAAGTTCATAAAACAAACCCACCATGCCCCATCCAATTAGAAGAAGCCACGTAAGTACCAAAAGAACCAATCAGAATTGAGAGCTACGGGACCAAATTGCCTTTTTTCCAAAAAAGTAAAAAGTGACAAGTTAAAACATTTTCCCACCATCCCCTAACCAACCAAAAGAATCCATGTGACCTTCGAATGTAAGAGGAATAATTTTGATAGGAAAAAGATGCCCAAACCATCAAAAACACATAAATTCACCATTCATGCCTAGAATCCGATTTTTCACTAAGGATGAATTTTTTTGAAACAAAACCAAGTGAAACATGGTTCCAAGCATCTTTCACCATGGATTTGGATTTTCAAAGGCATAAAAATATAAATTGATCATTCTCGAGCTTCCATGGTTGGGGAAAAATAGGAAAAATGGCAGAGCCCGTGGATTTTGAAGAAATTAGGGCAAAAATAGGCAAACTCAGAGACTTCTTCAAAAAGGGGCATGAAATGGATTCTGTAAACAACTCAAGGCATTCAAATGGAGGTAAAATCTTCATAAACATCCACATCGAGAGATAAAATGTTTCATAACACACAGATCAAAGGAAAATCAGGGCAAAATGGTGTGAGATCAAATGAGCACCAACATCGGCTCCGACTTGGGATGGGCACTCCTGCAGAGTGCCACAAGAACAACTAGTAGACCAAGTGCCAAGAATAGACATTGGGCAACGAGTCAGTCAAAATAAAATAGCATAGCGGAACAACCACAACCATCCTCCAAAACTAAACCGAGAAACCAGCAAAACCAAGTCACCAAGACCAGAACGAGAAAAAACATAAAATAAAGCAAGCAAACCAACAAATTATACACTGATGCATACAGTGATGCTCACTTTGATTCTGGGGAATCAATCAAGGAAAATTTTCAAGTGCCTACCATCCTAGATATGACCATGCTAAGCAGTTTTGATATGTCTTTAACAATTGGTCATATGATTGTTTCTCTTTCCCATCCAAGTGGCTAACTGACCATACTTTTTAGGCTTACCCTCATGCCTCAAATTTTTTTTAATATCCTTCAAGACTGCATCAAACATCAAAGTCCCAAGAAAATCATCTTGCTCATGACACCTGCATTGGTCAATTTCATATTCCCAAAGACAACATAGCTCACAAAGTTATCAACATCAATATCTACATGCAATACTTCATAAGAAGCATTGTTGGGGTCCTCAACAAGATATAACATTTTCTTCTCACCAGGTAACTTCACAAGGCTTCCCTCAATTGGAATAGTGGCATAGGACATATCCATTTGAACACTCCCACCAACACTTGCAGCCCATTTTCTAGATAACAACATACCCCACTTGGCTGGGCAATCAACAATAACAACATCAAGCTTCAAGTTTTTACCTGGGTAAGCTACAAGTTATACCACCAAACCTTTCACACATCCCACCACGGGCACTTCTCTAGATTCCATAGTAGTACACTTCCCATATGCTTTGCCATTACTTTGAGATCTAGCTCATTCATGACTTCCAGGGGCATAACATTGCATGATGCCCCCGAATCAAACATACAAAGTGTGCAGTAATAATCTATCTTTAATGATGAGAGTGGTGAAAAAGGATCCACATTTAATTGAGACTCACCAAAGATGTCCCAAGTAAACTTCAGGTGGTTCACCTATTTCCTCCAACACTACTTGGGTTTTTTCAACTTTTAAATGGTAGGAGTCTCAACATTTTTATTTCTACCTTGGGTGACCTTTTCTTCACTAAACCCCAAATATTTTAATGCTCTTTCTATGCTCAGGAATCTAAGAAACAACAATAGGAATAGAAATCTTGATCTTACTCAAGATTTGGGCTAATATCATAAGGAACATGCTTGGGTAATGCAAAGTTTAGGAGAGAAGGTTTACAAATTCATCTAGATGGCACATGAGTTTTTTGATAGTCTCAAAGGGCATGAGGAAGGACATAATTTTGTTTGAGACAACAAGGCCCTTTACCAAGATGTATCTTCTTTGGAGCCTCTTTTGGGATATATTTAAGCAATGGAAGTTTTGGCTTGGCTTGAGGTCCCTATCCCTTTAACAACCCTACTCCTAGTATTATATTCCTTTTCTTGATGGCCAACAACAACATGTTCATTAACATTTTCCTATCCTCCTCGATGGGATTCCTCCATCATACTTCTTTATCATTAAATCTCTTAAATATTCAAAATCATTATTAGGGAAATTCAAAATCTTGTACAATATCTACTTCTAAATTATGAGAGGGAGGAAGAATAATACCCATGGATGCAATCCCAAAAATTTATCAGCAGTTCTAGCACTTATTACCTCTTTTGAAGTTTCCTCTTGTTGTGAGCTCATGGAGAAACCCACCATGCAAACATCATCATCATAATCATCAACTTCTTTTTCTTCTTCTTCTGATCTTCCTCACATGGAGCATGGGGCATGAAACATCTATCACACCAATCAATGACATCTGTCTCCTCCACAACAACAACTCTGATAGCCAAAGGATCAGGTACCATTCTATTTTCCCTGGCCTAGGACTGTTTATTTCCAAATCCAATAGGTCCCTTGCCTCTATCATCAGATCTTTGATCATTTCTATGATGATTTGTAAACTATCTTGGCCTTGTTGTTTGTGCTAACCTTGTGAACTCTTCCCAATCCCTTTTTTCTTCCCGGCTAATTTGTATGATATTTCTTTGACAACCCTTGCCAAATTTTCACAACTTCCTCCAAATCAACAGCCTTACTTGTTTGAGGCTTTTCCGGTTAATTAGTTTTACACCCTCCCTTTTTGGAGGCTTTCCAATTGCCTTGATGTTATTCTCAATTTGCAAAGCCATGGTGAAGGCCTACCTCAAATTAGTAGGGTTTTTGTCCCTCAAGTAGTAAGAATTTTTTATCAAATGCATCTAAATATTTGATCAAACATGATTCATCACATGGCCTTAAGCTAACAAGAAATCTCCTCAAGGTCTTGTTAAACCTTGTGTTGAAATCATGTACTGACTCATTAGGATTCTTCTTGATGTTTTCAAATTCTGATAGAAGAAACCTAGGGTCAGTTCTATCACCATACTACAATCTAAATGCATTATTCATCTCTATCCAAGAATCAATGGAATTATCTAGCAAATCTTTATACCAGTCCCTTGCATCCTCTTCCAAAGTATGGATAAACAATTTGATATATACATCTTCATGTTCAATCTCAAAGTCTTCCATCATATTGATAAAAATATTTAAATGTTGATCACCAGTTATAGCGTTGTTTCCTTGGAAATTTGGTAATCTATTTCTTACATCCCTGAGGGAATTGCATTTGGATAACCAACCATCCCTATAAAATTTATAGGACCAAAGGTGTTTACAAAAAAAGGAGGTCTAGGTGGGGGTTAGGCCATGTTGTTTTGAGGAGGTGACCCTAGAGGGGAGACAAATTGATAAGGGGCAGAGGGTCTTTGAAACACAGGAGTATAACTTTCAAAATGGATATCCCTAAAGGCCTTGTTTCTTGAAAACCCTATCAACTTTTGAAAAGACAAGGGTAGAATGAGAAGCAAAATTTTCAAAATCAAATGAAGGCCCCTCTCCAGTTGGAGAATTCAATTCCACAAAGAGGCTACCTAGATTCAAAAGCACTTGAATGGACAGTCTTCAATGATAGGCTGATCACTTTCATCAATGGAGATCCCTTTTCTTGTCTCTAATGATCTCCAACAACTCTCCAGGATTTTCTTCCTTTTGACTTTGTTTTTCCTAGCTCTAGAAATAATGTCCTAGCAGGATCCCTAGAAAAGAAATATCTTCTTCCTTCCATCTTTGCAAATATTAGTAACAAATATCACTTGACAGAGGTTAAGACACTAGTACTCATCAAGAATCAGATCAACAGGAGTCGCCACTAAGGATTTCCACCTTAGTTGTGCAAATGCACTAAAATATGATTTATCAAATGTCTATCAATACTAGAAACTAGAAATGGAATGATCTAACTTTTCTTTACCTAGATTTATCAATGAAAGCTAGTGCACTAGGTGTAGAAACTAAAATAATTACACACAACACTTGCAACTTTGAATACTTCTTACAGGCCCAAACACAAGATGATGTTTGAAAAAATGTATTATCACTTAGAGCATATAAGAAGTGTTTACTAGGATTTGAATATGAACTATAACCACTATGTCCGGAAAACAAAGGCATCAATCGGTGTTGTACCCAAATTGATTCTCCCTCAAAAGCTGAGCAACATCATAGGTTTGGCAAGGAATCTTAGAGACAAGTAGAGCATGTAGTGTGTCATTTTGTAGCCGGGGATGAAATGCAACTTGCTGTTTTTGTCACTCAAATGTGGAGAAATGGGTAGCACCCTCAAGAGGATTTGACCTATCCTCACTACTTTATGGTTGTGCCTTTCAACCAGGGTGAGAGGACCCTTTTTTAGCCTGTTGTTTGTGGAGGAGATGGAGATATCCTTCCTTGTGAAATTATTAAGAAGACCTTGAAGAAAATATGATCAATGTAACAAAACATAACTCTCACGAGTTATCACTCTAGATAATGGAGATATTTTCTAAGCAAGGTTCAAGCCACTAAAGACAATGAAAACTCTGATTGTTTCTACATGTTTTGGTAGTAAAAATTATGCATTTGTATACACACATGACAAAAAGGGTAGTATGGGTATGATTGGTTGTTTTTAAATGAATTTTTGTGGGAGGTGAGGCATAATGAACTTGATTCACCAGATCCTTGAGAAATTTTACAAAAATGGAGAGCTTGAACAAAAAATGCTTCGAGATAGCTAGGATGTTCCTTTAACTAGAATATGTGCTTCAATGGAGGCCCAGATCAACACTTTTCACACAAACTTCAAGGATCCAAAATGAAGGCTCAAATTGGAAAACTTAACTAAACATTATCAACCTCTGTTTCATCATGCCTAAGATACCCTCAAAGGCTAACAAACAATCTTATAGTCATGCTAGAGTCACAATGATTTTAAATTTGTTTATTTCACTATCAAATGAAAGCTCTTCTGATAAATGAAATTACAAATGCCACCAAACTATCACAAGGATAAGATCTTGTGTGATTCACAAATATTTCAATGTAAGATTGCAACGAGAACAAGAAAACTACTTGCAGACATTTAAAAATGAAGCAAACACAAATTTTTGCCCAAAAATAACGCATAGATTAACTCAAGTTTGATTAAATTTATCAATAGCAAGGGAAAGTTTCTAGAACAATCTCAAAGCTTGTCAATGGTTGTACACTCACAACCACCTTGACATGATCAAATTTAACACAAAAGGAGATAAACAGTTTCTTCATATGATTTCTTAGAAGGATGGGTTCTATCAAGCTTTTCTCTTAGAAAAATCAGTCCCGACCTCTAACACTCCAACCATTTGCACGAAAAATTCATGCAATTTATAATACTTCATTTACAACAGATTTTCCCCCAAAACCAAAGACATTCAAAGCACCATTGCGTGTTGAGACTCCCAAAATCAGATTTGTGAAAAAGTTGTTAAGTGTGCAGAGGGAAAATCTCTCCAAATATTTCCAACATTCAATTCTTCACCTGGTAAGTCATTCTTCATCTCATGTGCCAACTACTTCCTCCTCCAATCTATCAAATTTGGTTCTTTGTGCCAAGGAAAGAAAACTAAAAATCAGATCAAAGCCAATGATCAGATCACATTTTGATTGCAAAAGACATCTTAATATTTTCCCACCCAACCAAGATACCAAATTAATGTTCCTCTTCATTTTACGTGCAGGAGACTCTAAAAAATGATTTAAAAAAAAAAATCGTAAAAATTCACATCCCTAGGAGCTTTGGAGCAAAAATGGTGAAAATTAGATACAGATGCATAGTTTTGTTGATCTCTCTTTTGAATCTGGACCGTCCACATGGGAGATCCAAGTTAAGATGGGCCCGGGGGTTCCTTTTTACCTTTTACACCTTTTGGAAAAAATGAAAAATTTCTCAATTTACTTCACCCTCTCCTCCTTTGAAAAATGGGCCTGACACATGTGTCCCAATGTGGGTCCCAAAGTGAACCATGGATAAATTCTGCTATTTCACCTCCTTTTTGGAAAAGTGAAAATTTTCCAAGTTTTCCCCTCATCTCTACCCTTCCGCTTCTAGTTTCTAATGTGGGTCCTAGCGAACCACGCTTCCTTTTATACTTTTAACTCCTTTTCCACAAAAGGAAAATTTTCCAATTTTCCCCCAAAAGTTCACACCTCCGTCATTGACTGGAGAAAATTTTGACTATTCTCTGTCGGGCCTATGGGTCATTTTGATGATTTTAATCTTTTGAATAACAAGGGGCAAAATCCAAGTTGCCCCCGATGGCCCACCTCCCCGCCTCTTTGACTTTTCAAACCACCACACGTTCTCAATGGCACATCTTGAGATGGTCCCCAAAATAGAGACCCTAAATGAGCACGGGTTGCCACGTGTCTTAGGCCCTTTAGGAAGTTGCTGAAAAGTCTAAGGAAAGAAGACCCATGTGAACCTCCACGTGTCATTATGGCACAACTTCAAGAACCTTATAAGGCTTCAAAATGATTTAGCAGGGGCGCACTTTCCATTTTAGAATATTTACTCCATTTTTCCAAAAGGGAAAAATATCCAACTTTACTTCCGAAGGCCCACATCTCCACTTTTAACTTTGCCATGTCCTTCTACGGGGTCAAAGTAAGACTTTTCCTCCACTTAAATTTTTCTTTAATCAAAGCCTGGTGGGGTCACGGGCAAGTTCAAACATTTTTCCAAAGTAGCCAAAAAGAAAAGTTCATAAAACAAACCCACCGCACCTCATCCAATTAGAAGAAGCCATGTAAGTACCAAAAGAACCAATCAAATTTTAGGAGAGCTACGGACCAAATTTGCCTTTTTCCAAAAAAGCAAAAAGTGACAAGTTAAAACATTTACCCACCATCCCCTGACCAACCAAAAGAAGCCACGTGACCACAAATGCTGAGAATAAATTTGACAGGAAAAAGATGCCCGCTAGATTGTTAAAAACACAGAATTCACCATTCATGCCCATAAATCCGATTTTTCACTAAGGATGAAATTTTTTGAAACAAAACCAAGTGAAACATGGTTCCAAGCATCTTTCGACCATGGATTTGGATTTTCAAAGGCATACAAATATAAATTGATCATTCTCAAGCTTCCATGGTTGGGGTAAAATAGGAAAAATGGCAGAGCCCACGATTTTGAAGAAATTAGGGAAAAATAGGGAAAACTCGAGACTTTTTCAAAAAGGGGCATGACAATTTGGAGCTCCTCAAGTTCTAATAGAGTAAGCATAAGGCGGAATCCACTTCCCAATATCTATTAGTCGTTACACTTATAGGTCATTAATCAAATCCAATAAAGTTACTTCTAAACTGAAGTAAATAATCAAAATGTCTCTCCGTCCAAGGCATGTGTTTGATTATTGAGGGATATTGAAGGCTTACATAGCACTACAATTTCATTTCTCGACATTGAGGATATAAATATTGATTGCAAAGATTAGGCAATTATAAGGAGGAGAGACCATAATCACTTGACGTTTGACGAAGAAAAACATAAAAACTTGTTGACATCCCTCAAGGTGTTGTTGATGACAGGGAAATATTAGACCCCATGTATGTGCAAATGAATGTTGAGGGTATGGGTTTTTCCATTATTGATTTTTGGGTCAAATAATCAACATCCATCAAAGATCAAGCTTCGATATTATTCTTCAAACTAACTCTTGGTTATACTCAATGAATAATCATCCAAAGGATCCCAACTCCCCAAAATTTGCAATGACTTCTGCATCACGGGTGGATCCCTCTTAAGAAGATGAAGATACGAGATAATAGTGAAGTTCCCGGGAAGAAGTTGAAATTCAAGTTCTATATCAATAGGTAAAAGACTCCTCCTTACTTCAATCCATCTACACCTATCAGTATGATTCATTCCTCTTTTCCTCAACAAGAATAAGGGGCACCAACTAGTGTCATGGACACCCCATATCTTAATTTTTCTCTCTCCCTCATCACTCATGTAGTTCCCATTATGACCTTGGCCCCACATGAGTCACTTCTTATCACTTATCCTCTACATATTCTCCTCCATATTTTCTATCCCCTCCACCTTCCTCATATTTCTAGATCTCATTGGTTATCACTTCTTCCAATCTTGTTTCTCCTCCAAAACCTTCCTCTCCTCCGCTTTCATTCTTGACACAATTTTTCTCATCCCTTTCCTCTATCTCATCTAGGATAAGTATGACCCCGCATTTTCCTCACATAACTTAGGTCCCTTCTCCATACTTTGCTCTTTTTCTTCCATGCCTTCCTATCCTTCCCCATCTTGATGATTTCCATGAGCATTTTCTATACTCCTCCCTCGTTAGTTACCAATTTTATTACTCCTCCAATTACTACACTCATGATCTTTTCTCCCCACAACAATCACCTCCTTCTTCTCGTACCATCTTAGCTAGTTAGCCAAACCCCAAAGAAGAGAAAAATGAATGTCCCTCCTAAATCCTTTGATTTTAATTTACTGAATCTTGCCCCATATCACACAACCAAAAATCCCAACACAATTTATCACATCACTATTGATGCATCTCAAGAAAGGTTAGCTAAGATCCTCATGCCTATTGTAGAAAAGAACAAGGAATACATTACAACTTAATACTATCGGATAATCAAAGTGTCATTGAGAAAAGTCACTACTAAAGGTATATAGTTCTATTTGAAGGTAACCATGGATAATCTATTCAAAAATATCAAAGAAACCAGGGCTACCAAGGATGAGCTAAAATAAAAAGTGGAAAAACTGACGACTATCCTTCTCAAAATATCTTAACCAACCCCAATATTTTCTCATGCTTTGGTTAGTTTTGACACTTTATCAATACAACAGTAGATAATATTGGGTAGAAATTTGGTACCGGTGGTAGATTATTAGATCTAGAGGATCCTAACTTAGGTAAAATTTTGATTCAAGACGCTATCAAAGTTCACAATGATATATAAGTACGTTCAAATCAGCCATTGAAAATATGTACAAGGAATGCAATACTTGGGAGGTGACCCTGAGGCCTTGACCGAACTTTGAAAGACAATTTTGACATGCTTTTTTAGGAAGGGATAATCACTAAAAAGAAAGGTATTTTGAGTTTTATAAGGCAATTGAATTTCGAGTCAATATTTTGCAAGAGGCATGTGAAAAGCTACACAATGCTAAATGGTAAGGGGTAGATGTCATGAGTGACATTTTGATGAGTTGGCTCAAATACTCGGACATATCTTGGATGATGCTTTGAACTTACTTGCCCATGTATGATCTCTTCAGGGAATTCAAGGATTTGATTGAAAAAGATTACTCAAAAGAGAGTAATTTTTATTTGAAATCTATTGACAAGATGAATTTGTTTCAAAATGTTTTGATTTATTTGGCAAAGATTATAAGAAAAATCTATAAGTTACCCAAGCAATTGATCAATGTTCTTAATCGATAATCATCTGGACCAGATGAAAAGGAAACATAGGATATGATTCATAAATTACATGAGTATCACACTAAGGAATACCAGAAGGAAAAATATAACTGATGATTCATCATGTTTTTTCCATTTTAATGCCAAACATGTAATTTTTTGTGATGATGAGACATGTTTTGGATTTGTAGGATTGACCTAGTCATTTTGTGTTGATCCAATCAAACTAATCTTAATGAGAATTTTCTTCTTTTATACTGCAATCCAAAGGTTTCCCCTTTTCTATAAATGTAAAATGTTGAGGAATTATCAAACAATTATTTTTTTTGGAAAAAGATCAAGTAAGTTTAGATTATAAAAGAATAAAAACTTTCTATTTTCATCTTTACGATGAAAGAATATAAAGAGATTATTTTAAAAATGTGTGTTGAATGTTATTTCTTTATTCGAAGTGTTGTTCTTAAGTTCAATACTTTATAGTATTCCTTACTTTCACATTTTGCATTCATTAAATCTTAATCAATTTTATTATTATTTCATCTCATGTTTGTATCTCCAGATCTTTGTTTTCTAAAAGTAAAAGAACCTCTCTACTCTTATTTCCTTTAGTTATTCCTTCCTATTTTCTCTTCTAAAGGTTCCTTTCATTCTCAACATTTCTTTCATTCCATAAGAAATAAAAATATTGGGATGATATCCCAACCCTTAATGGTTAGAATAGTGTAAATATTTCTAATACTTTTTAGTGTGTGTAGAATAATAATAAACAAGGTGCCTCCCATTTATTTGAGGAGGGAATTTGTCTCACATAGTGTGGTTGAACCTTAAATTTTTCCTTGAAAAAATATCCAACCAATAGTTTTTGGAGACTCCGTTAGGGATACAAATGTAAGACAATATTTTCACACTTTTGGTGACTTTGTATTTGTTTTTTCCTACCATTTATTTTTTATTCAAGATGGTAGGAAAGGTGTTTACTCATGATATCGAGAGTAAGAGGTGAGGTGGATCATGTGTTTGATTTATTTTGCAATTGCATAAATTCAACCTTTCTCCTGAAATATGTTCCTCTAGGCATTTAAACATATCATCACTTGTATGTAGGAAATGCACTACACAAGAGCAAGGTACATCAACTACTTGTAGAGATTTATTTTTAAGTGGAACTCAAATTCTTGCATGCACATCCTTTTAAACAATGGGTGTGCCACCTCCACCATTAGTCCCTTGGGTATATACCATTGGTACTCTCGCATTAGCTCAACCTATACATGATCTACCTCATGGTTTGAGGAATAGTTTTCCCAAAGTCCAATGGTGATGGGAAGCAACATCGTGAAAAACATATCACTGCATTTTTATGTCCTATAGAGTTATGGGTATTTCCCATGAATATGTATATATTCATTTGTTTGTTGAATATCTCCAAGTATCTATTGTTGAATGGTTCTACCATTTACCTCCATGTTCCATTGATAGTTGGGCTACCATGAGAAAAATATTTGAGGAGAGATTCAAACCCATAGAAGATGCACATATATTACTATCTCAACTCAACCAAATGACAAAAGAACCACAAGATCCTATGTGTGACTTTGTAGCCAAGTTTAACAAGTTGATTCACAAGATCCTATAAAGTGCTTCTCCTAGCCCTAGAACCAGAAGTGATTCTTTTTTAATGCTCAACTATCTGAGGTTGGTTTCTTGTTAGAAGGTAGGTTATTCATGATCTAGCTACCAAAAAATAAATGGCAACACATATTAAAGATGACCTTATCATGGATGATAAGATATGTAGAGACTCTTCTAATCCTAAGAAACATCTGAGTAAATCTTATACTACAATTGATTTTAAATAATAAAATGTCTTAGAATGTACCAAGTGCTCTATCTAGGATATGCCTAAAAGGAATTCTAATAATAATGCTTCTGCAAGGGATAGGAATTGGTTATCAGATTCTCAACCTTGATTGCCTATTGAAGATCCTCCTATAAATGTTGTTATTGGAATTGTTGATGAGAGAGAAGAAACACATGATGAAGCTAAATATTCTTATGATTAATTTGGATACATTCATGAATCTTATGATGAACCGTTAGTGAATCCAATATCAAGTATTTGGAATATGAAGAAGATGACTATGATGATGTGGTGAATGACATGAACAACCAATCCTTTGTTATTTTTACCCATTCAAAGAACTATAAATAAGAAGTAGATAATCCCAAAGAGAATGCCAAAGAAAAAGAAGATCAACGATCATTCCTAATGTTGCTAAAAAGAAGAAATCCTTTTCCATTCAACCAAAAGAGAAACTTTATGTTAAAAAGGATACTCCTACTTCTAATATGTCCTCTTCCACTATTCTTAAGGCTAGTTCCTCTCATGTACAAGAAATTAATGAAGGTCCTTCACCTTTAGCTACTCCATCCTACACTACCTTTGACATCATTGGTAACCCTAAGAAAACTAAAATCCAGATGTCGAAGTAGAGTACCTCAATCTAATCATGAGTAGTTATAAATATTGGCTAAGTTTATTAAGAGAAAATTTGTTATACCAACACCTACTTCCTCCAAGGGACTTCTTCTTAAACCCTTACCTCCCTCATCTCAGAATAATCTAGCATCAACCTCATCATTTAGGAAAATTGAGCCATTTTATTTGTCATTGCCATTAACAATTTTAAACTCAACAATTGCATCATATATTTAGGAGCATCTCGACAATGTCATGCCCATGAAGGTATCTCATGCCTTGGGAATCACTCTAACAAAAATTTGGGAATGTTACTCAATGGAAACTAAACAAGTTCCATTGATAGTTTAAATCAAAGATGTTCAATTCAAATTCACATAAATTCCTAAGAGAGAGTCAAGATGAAGATCCTTGTTGCAAATATTTGAGATGATTACGGAATATTCTTAGGAAAATGTTTTTCTGAGATGTCAAGGAGATATTCAAATGGATTGGTTAAAGGTAAGGGTATATACATGTTAATGGAACAATGCACACACTTGAGCCAAAAGTTTAGGAAAGTACCTAGTTACTAAATATGATGATCTTAAGATGAAAATTCTTTTTGAATATTTTGGCTTAGTTACTTACTTCATGACTTTGGATAAAAGATACACTTCTACTTCTGTCACACAAAGAGAATCTAATGAAATAAAGACTTTATAATTCATGGTAGCTCCTAAGGTTCTAGATCTAAGGCTGGTGTAGTGCACATATCTCCTAATTTTGTGATTTTTCTATTTTCGTTTAAACTAAAATTTGACAACACCAATAATATAGTTGAATATGAGGCTTTATTATTGGGTTTAAAGATGGAAAAAGAGAAAGGAATCAAGAACATCAAGGCTCAAGGAGATGTTGAGCTCATACTAAACCATGTCAGAATGTGTATCAAGTGAAGAATAATCACTTGAATCATTACAGAATAGGGCTTGGGAATGCATTGAAGACTTCAAAGCTTTCTCCATCAAGGTATTATCTAGAGATCAAAATGATAAATTCGAATCCATTTTTTGTCTACTTTTTTTATTATTACCACATCTAGGGTTTAAGGAAGACAAGTATACAATTGAGATATTCTACCATCCAAGTGTTCATGATACTACTACCCATTGGAAAGTCTTTAATGACAATCAATATATCCCCACTTTCCTCAAAAAAATTGAAAACTTCAAAAATCTACTTTAAGGGTTCTAAATTATCTTTATGTGAATCCATCTCTCATTCATGCTAGGAAGTTAGTGGAAATTTTATTCATCTTAAAAGGAAAAAAATGATAAAAGGATTTGTTTCTATAGAAGGATTGTTTGAAAAGTATGATCGCTTCATTAAGAAGAAGTAGCATGATGAAACCAACTCTTCCACTCAAGTCAACATGTAAATCTGGGATCCTCAAAGCAAAAAGATTGTTAATATTGGAAAATGCTCCTCATGTGAGGAAAAGAGAATTTTTTTATAATTTTAAATAAATATATGTATGTTCTAGCTTGGTCGTATGCATATTTCAAATCTTTCAAGCTAAAGGATTTTCAAGACAACATCCCTCTCATGTCGACCCTCAACCTTACAGAAGAAAAGCAACGCCATTATAATCCAAATATATCAAGCATAATTCTTTCAAAATTCAAAATAAGTTGGATATGAGGATCATATTTATTATTCACCACTCAACATGGGTTTGCAATATCATCCTAGTTCATAAGAAGAACGAAGAAACTTGTATCTTAGTAGAATTTTGAAACATCAACCATGAAGGATAATTACAATTTTCCCATTATGGATCAAGTTTTACAAAAATAACTAGTTCTGAAATGATTTCCATGTTGGATGGATTTTTTGGAAGAATCAGGTCAAAGTTATTGCTGAAGATCAACACAAGACAACCTTTACTATTCCTTGGGGTACCCTCACATACCGAAGAATGTTGTTTGAGTTGATCAATGTAGGATTCCACTTTTCCAAGGGCGATGGACATGGAATTTAGTGATTTGATGGGAAATATTTCATGGTGTATCAGGATGATCTCTTGGTATTTTCAAAGAAAATAAAAGATCAAAATGCAATCACTTAGAGCAGATTTCAATAAGATGTCAACAACATGGGATTTCCTTAAATCCTAAGAAATACATTTTGGGGTCATAAAAAAAATTTTTGGGGGAACATTGTAACAAAGAAATGAAAAAAATTGACTCCCAATGATTTAAAGAAATAAAAATTATCATGTTTCCTATGATTAAAACTGCATGCACTCATTCTTCGGAAAAGTCAATTTTTTTGAGGAGGTTTGTCCTCATTTTGTAAACAAAACTTGACACATTGTCAGATGATGAAATTAAAAGTTCCATTTTAGTGGAATGCTAATGGAAAATATTCCTATAATGAAATCAAAGAATCCATCATACTTTCCCTAGTGTTGATATCCCTATATTTTAGAAATACTTCATCGTGTACATTTATGCCTCATATCACATCATATCTACCATACTTGATGCAAAAAAACCAAAGGTATAGATTCTCCTATTAATTTTATGAGTTTCCCTTTGAATGCTCACAATTTGAAAATTTTGCAAGTCAAGAAGCACACTAATGTAGTACTTCAGATAGTAAAACATTTCAGGTATTCCATCCTAAACTCTCATACACTGGTTTTTTTACTTGATACTATTGTGAAGTCCATATTAACACAGCAAGAGTTAAGAAGCCAAAGAGGTAACTATATTTCCAAAGTACAAGAGTATGAATTAGAAATAATTATACATGGGATGGGCTTATGCCAACTCATTGCTAAAAACAACCCAGAAGAGGAAATTGATAAAGATACAAGATAGCTAAGAGAAATTATCAATGGTGTTGTTCGTTAGTATGACAAATGAGTGGTATTCAAACATTGTGTATTTTCTCACCTATGGAGAATAACCTAAGAATATAAGCTTGAAATAAAAGTAAAATATGAAACTTATATCATCCAAGTACGTGCTCTAGGACAATGCCTTATATAAAAAAGGAATTGATGGAGTTTTTCTCTATTTTGTGGACAATAATTAGTAGGGTAAGTTTTGAAAGCTTATCATGATTTGTCTTATGGAGGACATTTTTTATTTTCTATTACTACGAATAAAACCCAACGAGAAATAAATTATTGCCCTATTTATTCATAGATGCATCAAAATGGGTTGTAAAATGTGAGGGTTGCTCAACAATTTTTTGGTCATCCCAAATTGACAAACTTCCCCTCAGGGTTGGTAGTGATCGATGATCCTTTTCATAAATGGGGAATAAATTTTATCAATGCATTGAATTATTTTTCTAGTGGCAAACATAGTTATCTCCTAATAATAACCAAATATTTCACCAAGTGGGTGGAATCCATCCCTATGAAGCACGCTAATTTTGATGTTCTTTGTAAATTCATCAAGGAGAACATAATAGTGAGGTTTGGCATTCCTCATAAATTCATGGCTAAGAACACTTCTAATTTATCATCGTATTAACACACTTGAGTTCTATTATGGCTATGATATTACCTTGTCTAGAATGCTTTTAATTATTATCCTCATGGAAATTGTCAAGTGAATAATGTTATAAAAAATTGGTGACTATATTTAGGAAGCTAGTTGATGCAAATCAATGAGTGCGGTATAAATATCTCTGTAAGATGCACTTTGGAACTAATGCATCACTCCCAAATTAGCTATTGGTATGTCCCATTTCCAGTTACTTTATGATTTCAATGTTGAAATTTCTATCTCCCTTGGGTTGCCAACTTTGAATTGGATAAGATTATTGAATATGACACATTTCTAAACTCTATGGAGAAGCGAATCATGTACCTGACTGAATTGGAAGAGAAGAGGTCCAAAATAGTTGATAGGATTCCTAAGCACCAAAACAAGGTAAAAATATTTTTTTACAAGAAGGCCAGAAGTAAGATTTTTAGGTTGGAGAATTAATCCTTTTGTGGGACAAAAGGAGAGATTTAAAGGGAATGCATGAAAAATTTGACTCCTTATGGAGAGGTCACTTAAAGCTTCTCCTTTTGAGTGGATATAACAACTTATATTTTCCATACCTTGATGGGACACATATCCTGATACCTCATAACGGGAAGTATCTCAAGTTATTCAGGTAGTAAATCAAGTGTTCTCCTATGTGTATCATATTTTTTCTTTTTTTTTGTGTCTTCCCCTTTCTATTTGGCTTGTTTCCTTTTGGTATTTACTTTTTATTTTGTATGTATAATTTTTTTGGTTTTTTCATGCGTCTCTTTATTCCACTTCTCTCTGAATCCATGGCTCAATGGATATATAATTGATAAATATGGGGTTTTCTCCCTATTATTTGTCTTAACTCAAAGGAATTCCGTATTCGGAGCTAGTTGTTATCCCAAATTTTGAGTTAAACGATAAAATTGAGATAAGAAATCAAATTTTTCCATATTTAGGGATTTTTTATCTTTCTAAGAGACCTTGAGAAAATCCCATTTTTTCTTCCTTGAAGTATTTTTGTAAGTATTTTTCAGGTGTCGGGATTCTTTTGCATTTTTACATGTTTTATGTCAAGTGTTTCCCGAGCCCAAAATCTGAAACACTATAGTATTTCATGTTTTGGGTTTTGAAAGCATCAAGACATATAAGATAAATAAACATGCTTCATGTATGATGTTTTCCAAACCCGAACCCTAAAACACTATAGCGAATTGAGTTTTTAGGTTTCATGTACACTGGAACATTGTGAGGGTTTTGCGTGTTAGATCCTCAATGTTTCCTAATTCCAAAACCCTCGCTTCTTCTTCTCACATTTTCAAGATTATTTTGCATTGGAACATATCTAAGTTTTGACATGTCTAATGTGTGATGTTTTCCAATCCTAATTCTTGATAAGTTCTTAGGGTTCCTTTATGTTTGGTTTTCAAGACCCAATTACACATAGGCATGACATGTTCCCTATTGTCAACTTTCCAACCTATAGACACAAAATCATGCACTTTAGGTATTATTTATCCTAGTCTTATACTACTATTTATATTGTTCTCAAGTGAAGAAAGTACTAATTAATCCCACCTTTTGACCATCTTATTTTTATTTTTTATCTCATCATTCCTATGTATTTTCCTATGCATGACCACCTATATTGTAATTGTCCCACATCATTTTAGCCTAAACCATGGTGCCCAATCTTGTACTCGGGCGCCCAGAGCCACCCCGGTCCCACTTGGGGCTCCCGATCCATGTTCTTCTTTCCCACATCTTTTTGGGCCTCTTTTATCTATTTTTAATCCTTATATTTTTTCTAGTCGGCCATATCAAGGTTAATTACAAAATTAGAGCAAGATAACCCTATAAATATAAAGTTATGAAACCATAATGACAATCTTATCATCACATACTATTGTCATTCCATCTAGAGTTTTATCCATTACATCACTTACATCTACATAGTGTCCTACATCAAGGATAGAAGATCCGCATCAACACACACAATAGGGGGGAGGGATTCTCTTCTATTCCATGAAAAATTACCATTAAATTTTTCTATAGTTATTATTTCTCGCTAATTCACAAAGTGTGACTATAAGAAGAACACTAGTGAATGACATGCACACACACACTCCAAAACTACATTTGGGTCTAAAATGTAGTCCATCACTCGAGTTAGTAAGCCCATGTTCTAAAAGCTAAGGTCAGTATGTCCCATTCATTTTATATCTTTTATTTTTAGGGTTTTGATACTTCTTTGTCTTTTGCAGGTCATTCCTTCATCTTGCATCATTTCACATACCTAATGCAATTTGGTAGATCTATTACGATAGATAGGGACTAATTAGGGGCTTCATGACACTACAAACTAGATTCTAATCTTTTACAAAGACCATGAACCTATTATACGACAGGGCACCAGATAAACCAGGTGCCCCAAGACCTTCCTAGGTGCATTGCAATTCCCTTATATCTTCAAAATATTACCTTTACGGGACCTCTTGAGTGATAGTTCGTACTTTTTGAATCTATAATCGACTTGTGGAAACCTATGATAGTCTCCAACAATTAGCTAAGTCCTTTCCTTTTACATCTTTGCACATTTAGGGTTTTATTTCATTTAGGGTCTTATTTAGTATTCCATATTTGTTTTAGTCCTTTTAGTCCTCCTATATTAGATTAACTATTATTATACTTTCTTATAGTTTAGTTTAATTTTAGTTAATCATTTTAGTGAACCCGACATCTCATCATGGGTAAGCGTAATAGGAAATTTACTTCTCCTAAGTCTCCAATTACTTTGCAATTTGATAGTCATGGTCACGCTTTTTTGACACTCTTACTTCTCCTTACGAATATAGATCTTTCCCTTTGTTCATTCAGCTTCCATCTTATGATATGGATCCTAGAGCTATTGATGTTGTTATTTCCACTTATTTGTGCACTATTGATCTAGCTACTTTAGCACAACTCGTATAAGAAGTACAAGCTCTTCCTCCTAATCCCATAGCCACACCTGCTACCATTAGTGAGCCACTATCATTTCCGCTCTCGTGTCCCTTCTCTAGTATTATCCATAGATGATTCAATCGATCCCATACTTGTCCCAACTTCTCCATCTTCTATGACTAAATCTTAATCTCTCGTAATTCCACATGACTTAGTTCTTATTGTTTGTAGGATTGATGTGGTCCCTTTTGATTCGCCACTTACTCCTAATGATACTAATGTTATGGTACTGTATACAGAACCTACTCCACAATACTCCCTTACTTTACCTCCCCTTCCACTACCTCCCCATAGATGAGCTACCACTTGAGGGCACTATTCACATGGTTACGTGGTTTCTTCCTCACATCCTACTGATATTATTGCTATTATGCCATATCAAAAACATTTACATTCCATATATTACATTCCATCATGCATGCCAACCTCATCCACTTCACCATTCACCTACACACTCTCTTCATGAATAATTCTTATTGGGAGCACATACCACTTGATACCTCATGCATGGCCACCATATATTCACATGATGGTCTCTCTCGGCTTGGTTTTAACTTTGCATACCTTCATCCTCCTTTATGTGATCCACATTTGTATCATGGCATCTATTATTCTTACTATTACATATGGCTTGCATGTTTTCCATCTTGTAGTTCATCTTGCATGTTATCATACCACTTCTTTGCTTACTCTTGGCCAATCTTGGTTAGATTATATCGGAGGCACCTAGATCCTAATCACATTGATATAGCATTTCCCATGCCATTTGGCCTTTGTGCGCATTTGTAGTAGTTCCTTTCTTTTTTATTCACCCAACTTCACTATTTGGTATGCTCAGGGATGTCCTTTACCTCCCTTTATAAATGAACAATACACCATGGTCATGTATATCTTACACACTCATGGTTATTTGGATGACCTACCACATTCCAAGGCTTATAAGGTTTCCCACGCTGTTACATATGATTTTGAAAATAATTTTGATGACATTTTAGACAATCTTACTTCTCCTTTATCTCCTTACAGTAGCACTAATCCATCACCACCTCAAATATGCCCTATATCCACCCATTTAGTTAATGACTTCCACCTTCGCAGTCATCCATCTAATACACACCTATTGGATTCCATACATGCATTGCAAACTCAATGTCAGTCCATGGAAGCCATGATTACATCTCTCATTGTTGAAGTCGAGAAACTTAAGGCTACTTCTCGATCTCATGTTGGTACTCATGATCCACCTCAAATGCCATCTACATCCATTACGTGCCCTCTCATTTACCCTCTAGGTACACCATTTCCTCCACCTCTCATCTTTCACTCTAATGTTATAGCACAATATAAGACATTTTCATTCAACTTCTTAATCATCAAATGATTACTCTACCACCTACTCATCACTATCCTCCTTCTCGACTAGTACACTACCATGATCATCCATATTGCCACTATTATCATTGAATGCATGGACATCATACCAATGCTTTTCACTTTTTCATGTATAATTAAAAATATCAAACAACTAGGACTTCTCTCCTTTGATGTGCAACCATCTCTATTCACCATCCAGCCCATTGGGTTCATTCATCATGTAAATCTCAAGCTAGTACTACTCAAGTACCTTCTCAGTGATAAACTTTTGCACAAAGTTCATTGTCTCCCCACTCGAACTCAATGTTACAATGTGTTCCTACATCCCACTCTTCCTCATTCATTCATTCTTCATGTGCATATAGATTTTCACCATTTCCACATTTATCTACTATATTACCACTATTAGATCATGGCCCTCCACTTACACTATCCTAGGCATTAGTCGAGGGACATTCATCCTTCACCCTCATTGGTTAATTAATCTTTCATACACACTTTGGGGGTTATGGAATCTCAAACCCCCCCATCCTAACATCAGCACATCATCATTTTTCACATTTCTTTCATATAAGCATATCATATCACACATCATAAAGATGCCATTATCCGATGACACACTCTTGTGCTTTGGTTCACACTTGATTGTTGAGGGATTACCATTACACTGAACCCCACACACTACACTATAGGCATTACACATTACATTTCATCACACATACTAGTGCGTCATACACCATACATCCTATATCATTTTTCCATTTATACATTTCACATATTTACTAGCTTTTCAATTTTACTATCATCCACGTATTTAGGACCATCCAATATTCCTCCTACACACTACATATATCATTTACATCACCTACACATAGTCACATCACACATTACACATCTATACATCACATTCCTTTTACATACTATGCTAGTCTACATTATATATGAGTCTAGCCTTACATTTCATCCCTATATGTTACATTATCAATCTACATACATCCCTACATCATACATTATGCATTTATCCATTTTACATGTTATGCTAGTCCACACCACATACGAGTCTAGCTTTATATTTAGTCCTTACATACTACATTACTAGCTTCTCTACACTTATTGCATTTTACACATTACATGTTACACATCCTACATATACTACATCCTATTATACAAACTATGCATTTACAACACCTTTCCCACCACATGGTCGTTTCATCACTATACACACTACATTTTTTTCTACGCATTGCACTCACCACCCTATGATGCACTTTAGTTCCTCGGTCCATACTCAACTATTGAGGGTTTACTAATCAAATGGACCTTACACTCACCATGTGAACATTTCCTCATGTCAAATTTATACCCTAGTGACATACACTTTAGGCTAAATTTTCACCTATTCTATCATTTTGTAGTGGTATACACATTAGGATTACATCACCACTCCCTTATTATTTATCTCATAGTGACATACATTATAGGATAACATCACCCATTCCATAATTTTATCATGGTAGATACACTTAGATTACATCACCATACCATCCTTCCATCCCATAGTGATATATGCTTAGGGCTAAATCATCACTCATCCATTCAACAAGTCGTGATATACGCTTTGGCTATAGGGTTCATGCACATCTCTCCACATGTCGCATCTTCATCACCATTACATATACACACTCATCACAACACGCTAGAAACAACCAACACTACTCAATTATTTCCCGATGACTCACTCTCATTTACGGTTCATTTTGGCTTGCTTTGAGGGGAAATAAAATGAACCTTTTCTATACACTTCCATTCACTCGAGGGGCATGTTGCTCCTATCATTCCATCTTGCATTCCATTCCATCCATCCACAACATAATGTATTGTCTTAGGGCATGTCTTTTTTTAGTAGTGTTTTTGCATGATCACTTTCTTACACATGTTATATTCATTTCTTATATTTCATTATCTATATCATACACACATGCACATTCAGGAATTTATTTAGTGTGATCAAAGATACAAGAATCTTACACGCAACATGGATGCTCACCTTCTACCCTTCATATTGGTTGTTGTGGGCATCCACATTCATCTCATAAAGGTGTTATTGTTTCATTTTGTACTTAAAATATTACATTATTTCATCATACACACTTTGACATATTGGTTATTACTCTAACATGCTAACAAGTGTTCCATGTGCAACACTTGTTTTGTAGGATTATATGTCTTTATGACTCCTTATTTTTCTATTTCTACTTGTATACTACTTTTTTCCATTATATGTTAATTTTATTATGTTTGTGTGCACACTTGTCTTTTGTTTTTGCCATGACGGCCTTTGTGTCTTGCGATATCATGAGTGATGTCCCATGTTTACAACCTAATTTGTGTGGATTATTGTTTCTTGTGTGTTTACACTACTGTGCTTGTTAGTTTCTACGTTGTCTACGTATTTTACACTTGTCTTATTGCATGCATGTGTTTTCGAATAACACTTGTTTTGACTAGCCATCCCCTTTTGTGTGTACCTTGGATTCTACCAAGAATTTTCTTTCCTTTACCCCCTGCAGGATAGAGTTCTATAGGTCAGAGTGTGATAGGTCCTCTTTTGGGGCCACATTCTCCTTTTAGCGATGACATGCACATGCCCCAAAGAGGGGGCATCATTGAGGGTTTTACATACTAACACAATATATTTACATCGGTTCAAAACAATGCACTTTCCACCCTTTTCATTGTGGGTTTACATACATCGAGTGAGTTCAGACCAGTCTACGAACTCCATACACAATGGCATCTACAGGACATGGTGTCCTTTGGCATTTTTGGGAAGTAATTACAAGCTTGGGGGTTATAGTGGGTGTGCCTCTCTACACTACTTTGGCTAGTTGGCATCATTGTCCAAAAACTAGGACGTTATAGAGATCTCTTCACACATTTCAGTAGAAGCGGTTAAAGGTTGAGGACACAAATCATTTCCTCCCTATACTTCTTCAACTAGGGTGGTGTGAGATCACCCAAAAAACTCGTGATGGTACATGATATCCTTTACACTCTTTTTCTCGACATGTATAAGATGCACATGTTCAATTTACACTTTTATTTTTGTATATTTTACATTTGTGTACTTTACACATTTCTATACAGATGCATATTTTACACATCATTTTTACATACATATATATTTGACTACTTGATCATTTTCTCCTTGTAGGTCCAGTCATATGAGAAACAAACAATCAAATTGGGGGAAATAACAACAACGATGATGATGACGATGATGAAATACAACACACCATGATGGAACTTTCCTTTACTAACCATGCAGGTACACTACACACCACAACAAATACACACAGTTCCACCCTAGGTTCACTCTCATCACTTTTTATGCCCATTTTCATCCTTAGATTCCATGCTCCTCCAAATTTTTCTTTTTTTCATTCCACTCTTAAGTCTAGTCCATCGGCACGTCTTCTACTACACTCTACATGGATATCATGTATGCATCTCTATCTACTTTATGTTATCGAGTGTTCCACTCACCAACATAAAGTGGGGAAAATGTAGACACAAAATCATGCACTTTAGGCATTATTGAGCCTAGGCTTATACTAATGTTTAAAAGGTTCTCAAGTCATGAAATTACTACTTATTCCCACCCTTTGGCCATCTTGTTTTTATATTTTATTTCGTCATCCATGTGTATTTTCCTATGCATGCCCACCTATTTCGTAATTTTCCCATCATTTTAGCCTAAACTGGGGTGCCTAGGCCTATAATGGGCACCCTAGTCCCACCTGGGGTGCCTTGATCCATGTTCTTCTTTCCCACCTCTTTTTGGGCCTCTTTTAGCCATTTTTCATCCTTATCTTTTTCCTAGTCGACCATTTCGGGTTAATTATGAAATTAAAGCAAAAGAACCCTGCTAAATATAAAGTTATGAGACCATAATGAGGGTCCTAACATCACATACTACTATCACTCCATCTAGATTTACATCCATTGCATCACTTGCATCCACATAGTGTCATGCATCAAGGCTAGGAGATTTGCATCAACACACACAACATAGGGGATGGATTCTATTATATTCCATGCACACATATTATTAAATTTTTCTATAGTTATTATTGCTCGTACTTCAAAAAGTGTGACTAACACAAGAAAACCTAGAATGACATGTGTGTGTGTGTGTGTGTGCACGCACGCACGCACACACACACACACACACACACACACACACACACACCAGAACTACATTTGGGTCCGAAATGCAGTGCAATGCTCAAATTATTAAGCCCACTATTGTGGTAGCTAAGGTCACTCCAACCCATTCATTTTGCATCTTTTATTTTTAGGGTTTTGATACTTCTTTGTCTTTTGTAGGTCATTCCTTCATCTTGCATTATTTCACATACCCGACGTAGTTTGGAAGATCTAGTGTGACAGACATGAATATTTTAGGGCATCTTACGACACTACCAAAACCATATTTTGAGCTTTTACAAAGACCAAAGTGCCTATTCTACAACTAGATGCCATGGGGTGCCCCAAGTACCTTCATGAGTGCAGAAATCCTCTTATATCTTCCAAATATGACGTTTGTGAGACCTCTAAGTGATCATTCTTGCTTCGGGAATCCATAGTCGACTTACGTCAATGTGCGATAGTCTCCAATAATTAACTAAGTCCTTTTATTTTACATCTTAATGCATTTAGGGTTTTATTTAATTTAGTATAATTATTTACAAATATTCCATATTGTCTTAGCGTAGTTTACAACATTTAAGTCCTCCTATATTAGATTAACTATTATTATACTTTCTTATAGTTTAATTTAATTTTAGTTAATCACGTCCCCACGCTAATGTATTTATTTCCAAAAGGAGGTTGGTCACTATACGTGTCATCCTACATGTATTTAATGTTGGAGGTTTATAAATATTAGGGGTTTTTCCACTTCATTCATATTTGGTACAAATTTAAATTGTAAAATTTTTCTCCTACTCTCAAATCTTAAAACCATACTTCTAATTTATTGGCATTTGTGATCAATTTTCTTCATTTTTCAAACTTCTCACCTCATTTATTGGTAAGTGCTTCTATCATGTTTGGTTTTCCTTTTTTTTAAAGGTTTATATTAGGTTTTCTTCATCCTTTTGAAATACAACATTGTTGTGGGATTTGTTCATATTTTCCTTGATATTTCTCTTCTCCTTTGCTTATTTTCCCTCTTGTTTTGATTAAGAAAACTTCCAACCTCATTCTCTCGATTTTCACAATGATGAACACATAACAGCACCTCAACATGAAATTTTTGTTATTTTGACCTATTCATCATAGTGAAAATTTCGAATCAACATAAAAATGAACTTATAATTTAAATTTACATGTTTCAAAAAAATTGATCTCAAAACAAGTCTCAAGTTTCAAAATTTATCAGAAATTGAAGCTGCAAAACAAGGTCACTTTCCTTCTAATGTGTTAGGATTCCCGAGGCTCTTTTCAAGTTTCAAATCTCAACGGTCTTTTAAGAATCTAATGGTGTGAAGAAAAACCAATTTCCTAACAAATTGTCAAACTTTCTAAGGTGTTTAGCACGGAGAAAAACCTAAAGGGGTTTTTCAAGTTTTTAGAGGTGTTGATTAAGGTAAAATTGTTGGATTTCATTTTTAGGCATCGAGGAGAGTCATCAAGAAACTAAAGTACTTTCTCCATGTGTGATTTAGGGAAAGATATGGACAATGAAACAACCTCCAATGAGATTAAATACAAGTATCAAGGGGTCATACCCCTTCAAACATTGACTATAATGTTGACTCCGGGATATCAAATAAGGACATATTGACATGGATGATTTCTAGAATAGGGTAAAGGGAACTATAAAGACACCATGGATGCAATGAATATGTGATATCGAATTTCTCTCTCACCACAGGTTTCCCCATGTCTACTCAATGCCCAAAGTTCATCCTTGTAGTAGAAAATCACTATGACCCTAAATCTAAGGTTGTCAAGAATCAAAACGAAGAGGTAGTCATCTGCTTGGACACTAATTATTTTTCATATCTTCTCAAGCCACCGAATCTCACCACTTATGTTGACACTGACGTCAATAGGGCCCAACAAGCTTGGGATAACAACTTAGATGATTGCATCAAGTATGGTAATAAGATATACCTCATAAACCTAGGCCAATAGTGAGCAGGTTTCCGAAGACCTTACCCCAGTGATTTCATTCTTAAAATCCATGATATCGGCACATTCTTGAGTAATGTTTTTGACCTTATGGAAGAAAACTAGTTCCAAGGATTCATGTATAAATTCATCATTATTATTCACAAGGGTGAAACATTCTTAACATGGGTTGAATATATCAAATGATACAATAGAGGCAAAGTTGAAGGAGCTACCGAAAATAGGGAAATTTTACATGACATCATATGTCACTTACGCGATCAGTAGGAATGAGATTCTATCCTGTGTTGACCACTCAAGTATCTAAATCCATTGATTATACCTAAAACTTTTATTTCCAATTGTCTTTGAAACAAATTGAAATCCATTTCTGAAATTTAAATGAAATCTTCTTCTACAACATCATTTATAGGTTGGAAAAATATCTTTGGAGGTGCTTATGCACTAATGCAGCTTAGAACGTAGTTTCTCATTGGGGTTGTCTCTTCCTATAGTTCCCCACATTCACCTACCTCTAGGTAGGAGCATTCCAAGGATCCCCATATATGCTACCTATATTTCCAAGTGACAAGTGGATTCTATTAGAATTGGTTAGGCATTTTTAGACCTCCACAAGTTCCAACAGACTAAGAATAAGGCGGAATCCACTTCCCAATATCTATTGGTTATTACACTTGCATGCTAGTAATCAAATCCAAGAATGTTGCTTCTCAAACAAAATAAGTAATAATAATGTCTCTTCATTTAAGGCCTGGATTTTATTATCAAGGATATTGAAGGCTTATGGAGAAATGCGCTTTCATGTCCTTGACATTGAGGATATATGGATTGGTTTCAAGGACAAGTTAAAAATCGGGAGGAGAGAGTGTAGTTGCTTAAATTTGGATGAAGAAACAACATAAAAATTTGATGACATCCCTAAAGGTTTTGTTGATGACAGGAAATATTTATGTGCAAATGAATGCTCGAGTATGGGTTTTCCCCTATCAATTGTTTAGTTAAAAATTGACATCCATCAAAGATAAAGCTTCCCACATTCTTCCCTGAATCAACTCTTGGTTGTACTCAATGAATATTCTGCCAAAGGATCCAAACTTCCCAAAAGTGGTAGTGACTTATAAATTAGAGTCGGGTTCCTCTAATGAAGATAAATATAAAAGTGAAGTTCTTGGGAAAAATTATAAATTCAAGTTCTATAGAAATGGGGAAAAGAATCCTCCTTCCTCTCTATCTATAATTCTTGTTATTATTGATTATCCTTCTCCTCAACAAGTACAAGGGACACAAACCAAAGTGCCATGAGCATCCCATCTCTTCTTATTTCCATCTCCCTCATCACCCATGTAGTTCCCATTGTGACCTTGGCCCCACATGTGTCACTTCCTCTCACTTCTTCTCTACATGTTCCATTTTATTTTACATATTGTCCTTCTTATTTTCTATCCCTCCACCTTCCTCATATTTATAGATCTCATCGGTTATCCCTTATTTTGCTCTGTTTATCCTCCATCACATTCCTCTCCTCCAATTTCACTCTTGGCACAAATATTCTCATCCCTTTCTCCTCTCTCATCTGGGATAAGTATGACCCTGGGTTCTCCTCACATAACCTAGTTCCCTTCTCCATCCTCCTCTTTTCCTCCATACCTTCCTCTCCTCTCCCATCTTCAATGGTTTTCATGGCCATTTTTCCACTTCTCCTCCTTGGTTACCATGTTGCTTACCCCTCCGAGTACTACACCCATTTTCACTTATCCCCCACAAAAAAAAAGAACCTCCTTCTTCCGTCCCATATTAAATAGTTAGCCAAACCCCCAAGAAGAGGACAATGGTTGTCCCCCTAAAGCCTTTGACTTTAGTTTGCTTACTCTTACCCCATCTTACACAACCAAAAACCTGAAAATATATTTTATCACATCACCATTGATTCATCAGGATAAAGGTTTTCCAATATCATTGTATCTACTATAGACAAGAAAAAATAATACATTATGGCTTCGTACTATCAAATAACCAAAGTGGTATTGGGAAAATTCACTATTGAAGGTGCATAATTGGATTTGCAGTATCCATGGATAATCTATTCAAAAAGATAAAATAAACCAAGGATACCAAGGATGAGATGAAATAAAAAAGTGGAACATTTGATGGCTATCCTTCTCAAAGTCTCCCAACAAACACTGATCTCTTCCTAGGCTCTAGTCATTTTAGACACTTCATCTACATCAGAAGTATTAAATATTGGGCAGAAGGGTAGGATGATAGAGGATTGGATCTATAGGATCCTAACTTAGGGGAAAAGGTTGATTCAAGATGATTTCAAAGTTCAAAATGATATAGAAGTGTAGATATCAGCCATTGAAACTATTCATAGGGAATGTGAAGAGGAATGTAATAATTGGGAGCTAATCCTTGAGGCCTTTGATGAGCTCAAGAAATTCGATTACAAACCCTTTTTCAGAAGGTATAATCAATGACAAAGAAAGGGATTTTTAGTTTTATAATGCAATTGAATTTCGAGTCAAGATTTTTAGGAGGCATGTGAGAAGTTGTAAAATGCTAAAGGAGAAGGGATAGATGCCACCCGCAACATTTCTCGATGAGTTGGCTTGAATACTCATCCATATCTTGGATGAAAATTTGAACTTGTTACTTACAGATGATCTCTCCAGGAATTAAAGGATTTAATCGAAAATGATTCCTCAACAAAGAGTAATTTTATTTGAAATCTATTGATAAGATGATTTTGTGCCAAATTTTTTTGAGTAATTTGGCCAAGATTATAAGAAGACTCCAGAAGTTTCCTAGGAAATTCATCAATGTGATTTATATGTGCAATGTTCTTAATTGATACTCATGTGGATTGGATGAAAAAGAAACATAGGATATGATTTATAAATTCCATGAGTATCACACTAAGGAACACGAGAAGGAAAAATCGGCGAGATGATTCCTCACATTTTTGCATTTTAACGTCAAACATGTAAATTTTTAAGATGTTGAGACATCATTTGGATTTGATGGATTGACCTGGTCATTTTGTGTTAGAACCAATTAAACTAGTCTTAATGAGAATTTACTATTTTTAGACTTAAAATCCAACATTTTACCTTTTCTTTCTTCCCCTTTTCTATAAATGTAAAATGTTGAGGCATTATCAAACGATGATATTTTTTGGAAAAATAACTAGTAAACTCGGATTGTAAAAGAAGAAAAAAATTGTATTTTCATCTTTGACAAGAAGGAATATAAAGAGGTGCATTACAAACTGTGTGTTGAATGTTATTTCTTTATTTGATGTGTTGTTCTTAAGTTCAATACATTATAGTATTCCTTACTTTCAAATTCTACATTCATTAAATCTTAATCAAGTTTATTATTGTTTTATCTCGTGTTAGTATCTTTGGATCTGTGTTTTCTAGAGAAAAAACACGACTCTAATCTTCTTTCCTTCAGTTATTCCTTCATACTTTCTCTTCTAAAGCTTCCTTTCATTCTCAATCTTTATTTCATTCTATAAAGAATAAGACTACTTGGATGAGATCCCAACCCCAATGGTTAGAATAGTGTAAATATTGTGAATACTCTTTGGTGTGTGTAGAATAAAATAAATAGGAGTCTTCACTTTACTTGAGGAGGGAATTTTTCCCGCATGTTGTGGTTGAACCTCATATTTTTCCTTGACAAAATATCAAACCAACAATATGATATTCAGTTCAAAACCCATAGTTATGTTTTGGTATTTTACACTCTTTCAAATTGTGGATTACTTGGGTACTTTTAGGCCATGTCGGATTCACCGAAAAACATACTTGATACAATTGCTTGGTTATCTTAAGTCCCTTAAGGATAAGTTGAGATACTAGACTATAAACTCTTGTGATAGATACCGTATACTTTTACTCATTGGGCACTATACATAGAGATATTAATTACTTTTGATCATGGGAACCTTGTTATAGATGTGTTTTTGACACACCTTTATTATGTGTTGTACATGCACCATTATATACCTTTTGTATGAAGTATATGATATGAGGACCATGTTGTGTGATCCATCACTTTTTCCTCTTGGATGTATGGACTGCATTTTTCCTCTCACGTTTGGGTTGGTGATCTTGTTTGGGTTATAGTCATAAAAATGTGTTAAAGGGTATTTTTGGACTTTCTTGTGTTGTGATTTGGGACTTGTATGATGTCATAATGTCATGTGTTACTAGGAAACCTATTGGAAATTTAAAATTGAATTGTTAAACAATGAAAATATTATGAGAACTGAATCAAGGAAATGGTATAAAGGAAAAGAATTAAATGACTAGTAAAATAAAAGAACCACTAGTCTTCATAGAAAAATAATAATTGGAGACAAATTTCAAATTTTTCTTCTTCCTTATGGTCACACTTTAGTGACCAAATCTGTTTCTTTAGTGTCATGAGTCGTTGTCTATTTCCTCCTTGCTTATGATGTATCCCCTTCTACCCTTGGCATTATGTCACATTGAGGATGATGCTCGTATAAGGGGAGGGATATGTAGTGCACCGCCCCTCTGTACCTAACCAACAAGATTATTATAAGGCCATAAAATTGTTAATGGGTTCATTTTAGATGTCTTTGCATAAAATTAATAGATCAAATCATTGTTGAGTCTTATCGTCAAATGTTGATCAAATTTTGTATTCCTCGCTAGTGTAGTTCCCTCCTACTCATTGTCACGTCAATCTCGTGCCTAAAAGTTTCTTTTACGGTCATTTTTATTCGTGATTAAGAAATCATAATAATAATAAAATGATAAATTTACAAATAACAATAGTAATTGGATTAAAATCATTACGAAGAAATGAATTTAAAGTTAACATAAATGGTGATTATACAAGCAGATTTTTATTTACTAAAGTTAACTAACACACACACACACACACACACACACACACACACACACACACACACACACACACACACACACACACACACACACACACACACACACACACACACACACACACACACACACACACACACACACACACACACACACACACACACACACACACACACACTTTTAAAAATATAGAATTAATAATGTAAATATGGAGGGTGGTTGGTGGGAGTTAATTGTAGTATGGGGAGTTTGCACAAATCAAGTTTTCTTTTGAAAAGGTTCTTAGAGTGTAAACAAACTCATATCCTATGCAAAGAATATAACCTTGAAAACATGTGGGAGATGGTTATTAGACACCTCAATGAAGTGTAACCTCATGGCCTACCTTGTTTGCTATGATTAAATTATTTTGGGTATTGGAATGACATTGGAAACTACAAAAAATGCTTTGGAAAGTGTTGGAACCCAATAATACATACCTCTCCCATAGTTTTCCCAATTGTATGTTAATGGAGAGTATTTTTAATATTTCAAAAAAAAAATGTTAACAAACAAATCTTATGAAATGTGTTGATGTTGGTATTTAAACAAATGAGTGCGCTGAAAGGGATGTGTAAGCTTTTAGGTAAATACAACCAATATATGTGTAACTTGATTAGTTAACCTTGCCATCATCCTCCATTTTATGCCGAATGGGAACCCCGACATGGCATTTGGATGTATTATAAATCCCTTTTTGATGACATGGAAATGTTGGTCTACACACTACTAGGGAGTACGATATGAGTGGACGATGATTAGTTGATGTTTTTGCTAGTAACAACAAGGAAGATTTGATTTTTTTGTTTTTTCACTCTTTTTTTGGATTTGCAATTGGTAGTCACATAGGTGTATTCAAGATGAGATATATTAGGATTGTGAGAAATTTTGTCTAGTTAGTGTCTCCTACATAGTCTAGCCACCTTCATGAGGTATGGGTTCATAATAATGTTGCATTGCAGACTCAAGTTTCTCTTTTACTTTAAGCGATTACATATGTGATGTGTAAAGATGAATCCAAAACCTTTAGTGCATACTCCCAATATATCCAAAATGGCAGCTCAAGAGCAAGGTATGTGAATTCAAACAATTTTAGAAAGAGGATATTTATCATAATATGGATGCATTCATAATGCATGTGAATTAGATGAAAAAAATGCCTCTTGTTGGGGGCTCATATAGAATGTACGTCATTTCTTTATCCTCCAAGAATGGAATCCTCACCCTCTCTAGTTGATTTCATTCATCATTAGATATTATGAATATTTATCTTACATTGATTTACTAAGATGAATGCGTAATATTATACCAATAATTAATAGTGGTTTTCAAATCATTAATACTCTTTGAGACCATGATATATATGTTTAACCTCTAAACAATACTGACTTCTTAGTTTGGAATTCATTTCGCATGCATATCTAACCCCATGGAAGAGTTGGACATAGAAAACATCAACTCCATTACAGCAAAAGTGATTTGGAATTTCCCTACAAAACTAAACCATGAAATGCAAAAACACTAATTACCACCAAACACATTCTTTGTTATAGTGAGAATTGTGTGACTATTTTTTTCCAAAAATCTAGGTAGCACTTTTTTGTGCCCATTTTGGGGCCAACTTGCATACCCTACTAGTCTAAAATTGTCAATTTACAATAATTCCCTCCGGAAAAGTACCTCCAAAATGAGTTTCATGTGTTGGATTTTAGTTCGAGTCACTTTTCTTGTGTTCTTAGTATATGTGAGAATGAATTCGAAGTGTCTTTCGTTATTTTGGTCACTTATCACCCTTGATTGTGAGGCCATTCTATAGACCGTTGAGCTGTTTTGGATTGTAGTATAGTTGTTAAATTGCGTCATTTCACTCTAAAATGGAGCCTCCAAAACACACACCATTTAACGAATATTTTCACCATCAACTCCTTTGTGATATATATGGAGGCCATTGTGAATGTTTCATTAATTTCTTATTTATCACACATTTTGGAGACCGTTATGTGGCCTATTTGGGCTGGTTTAGCGATATTGTAGTTTTATGCATATGGTAATTCATGACTCTACCGATGAATCACACCTTTTTGGAGACCGTTTTGTGGCCTATTTGGGATGGTTTAGTGATATCGTAGTTTTATGCATATGGTAATTAATGACTCTACCTGATGAATCTCTCCATTGTGATGAAATGTTGTCTTGAAAAACCTATTACACACTATTAAATCTTGTTGCACACTATTAGAACTAGTAAATACATGAACATGATAAAACACTATTACTCATTCTTGCCCCCATTCTCTCTCTAAAATTGTATATATATATATATATATATATATAAGGTAAATGTGACATGACATAGAAATAAAATCTTATCTCTCTTCCTACATCTCTCTAGGATAATTAAAAATAATGAAAAGGTAGCATTATAAGATTTGACATTTTCTCTCTCTAGTTTCTCTTTCCTTTTTCTCTCTCACTAGAATTCTCAAATGAAATGAAATGGGGAAAAGTGTGATTAAAGAAATTTGGTCTCTTCTTACTCTCCTTGTATTAGTTGATTGAAACGACTAAAATGTCGAGGATGAAAATTTTACAATGAATGATTTTATAACCAATTAGGTAGGGGTGATTACATTCCAATTTTGCATTGACACTTTGTGTTGTTGAAGGTTGTAGGAAAAGAGGTGAAATAGTAGTGTTTTCATTCGATTGTATATTATTACAATTTTTATATGTTATCGGAGGAATAAAATGGATTGTTATGTTTATTGAAATGTGTAATTAGGCCAATTGTGGATTTTGAAAGAAAAATTCCGTCTCTAATGTGTATGAAGTTCTAATAAGTTGATAATTGTAAATTGACATTGAGCTTAAGGATTAGCTACACTTAAGTAAATGAGTCTCTTGATTATATATGTATCTCTCTTTGTAAAATTTGCATAATGTATGGTAGAAAGGATATACACTAAATGTATTAATATCTAATTATTTTCCCTTAAACATCTTAATTATGTTGTCTCTCCTCGGTCAAGCCATGCCTATAAAGAGGTGAATTGTAACATTACCCATTTGTAAATAAATTGATCACTCTATGTGTATGGTGTTTGAAACCTAGAGGGAAACCTAATTCTTATGGAAAAAAAATTAGGATGATTGCACCCACGGTTAACTCTAGTGTGAAATTGAATGAAACAATTGGATTTAATGCACTTTATACCTTCTAAGTACAAAATTCAAGTGATTGGTCATATTAAACCTTATAGGAAAGAGTGTTATCTCAACTAGTAACCTTGGAAGATCCTTAGCTGGTACAAAGCATTAGTGGGATAAGGATGTTGTTTCTACTATAGTGTTGACCCATGAAGGATTCTAGGCATCACAAATTGGAATTAATTTATTTAAAGACCTTCTAAAATTTTATTTGTGGACAAAATATAAATAATGTTCCGATAAGATGTTGATTTTAGGAGTAATACAAAACTTGGAAATTATTCTCTAGTTACGCCTCTTCATGTATTTAAAGATTAACAAATTTTTTCCATGAGGTAACATGCATTTCAGAATAGATGAATTCTTATATGGAAAAATGAATAATGTGTGACTTATGCATATCTTAAAATGATTCCAACCCATTTATTGAAATATGAAAGTTATTTGTAATAAATATTGAAACCAAATAAAGTATTCTCCTTGTGAGGAAAGGTTTAAATGAAATGAAGGACATTTAGTTTTTGGGAATGAGAACATATGCCTATATACATTAAATTCCATTCAAATCAATGTTACAAAAGAAATGATTAAATGTGAGATTTATTGTAATAAAAAGTGAAACAAATGAGGTGTAATCCTCATGAGTGAATGTTTGAATGAAATGATAATATGCCATTTTGAACCATGAAATCTATATGGTGGATTAAGCCATCCTCTCTCTCTCTCTCTCTCTCTCTCTCTGTGTCTCTCTCTAATATCATTGTTTTTTGTTTTGTTCTTGTGAGAAATTGTGGCATTATTATCTGGTGGTTAGATTGTATGGTTATTGTAATGTCCCCTTTTTCAAATTAGTTCATTTTGGAGACTTCTAGCCCATTCCAATTCCCATGGGCAAGAAGGAAGTGAACAAGGGAAGCATTTTCATGTCTTTAAGTATTTTTCATGAGTATTAACATTTTTATTTCATAGTTTCTCTCATAAGTTAGGTCAATTTAGGTTGAAAAGGTGAAAAGGCAAAGATAAAACTAAAATAAAACATCCTTATGAGGTCAATCGTGGGGTAAAAATCCTGATTTTCTTTGGCACCACCAAAAGGGTATAAAATGGGTCACTTGGACTCATTTTGGGAATCTATCTTATCATTAAAATTATACTTACATGATATTTGGGCTGATAGCTCAATTTCTTCCACTAAGGGGTGAAAATCCATTGGCGTGGTATACAAGGAGGATGAAACCCTTATTTGTTCAAATTGAAGAACATAAAATCTTTAATTGATGGTTCCTAAGTCCTTAAAGGAATGTTATGTTGTTGGTTTTCAGCTACGGTTTGATAGGAGAAAAGATACCAAGGTTTCTACATCTATTTTGGACCCTCTCCTTGAGTATCAACTTATTTGAGGAGATGGTGGGTGTCTTCTAAGGAACATCTTGGCAATTGGAATTGATATTCATCTTCCTCATAATTTTAGAGGTTGATTTCACACTTTCATGATATTTTTGGGGATTGGAATATCCTTTTCCATCCATTATTGCAAGTTGTATCTTTATTGTCATTAAGTTAATTATAGCTAGAAATAACTTCATAATTTGGATATGTTTTGGAGTACTTTTTTTTAATGTTTATTCCATTGGTTGAATATAATATTTAGGAGTCTTTATACATCAATTTTCAGCTTGTTTGGAGGGTGTTCGATGCCCTACAAGTGTAGATACAATTTGTTGCTAGGGTTTCTTATATTTCCATATTTATTGTCATAAAAATTAGATTACTCTCATTTGGGTTTGTGTTATTTCTCCATTTTCAGTTTCATCCCTAAAAAGGGACATTACAGTTGTGTACAATGGTATGTTTGTATGTGTATGTTGGGGATTGTGTGCCATTAGTGGAAAGAAAAGGGGGGTTAATTGCACTTGTTTCCCCTTAACAATTCATTTAATGGCTTGGTGTTCTTACATACATTTTATTATTGTGATGTGTAGGCATCACCTCCTCCTTTATCCTAGATGTATAAAGAAGTGATGCACAAATTTTTCAGTTCAAGAATTGTCATGCTAATGTATATGTGGGCCTAGTGTTGTTTATCTTGTGATCAATTCAACAATAGTAAGTGTCATGTCAAATAATAATAATTTTTTATTATTAGTTGTACTATTGCATTTTGGGTTGTGAATTGTGGGGTGTTACAAACTCTTACGTTGTCGCCAAGATCTTGGCCAAGATACTTATGAGAGATGCTTTGGATTAGAATCATACCCTTATAGGAAAATCTATTTTCGAACTTGAAATCTTGGTGACAACGTTGATTAATGAATTCCATTATCATGATCTCCTTGAAAACAACATCAACACTTTCATCAATTGGAAACAAGCTAACAACGAATCATCCCCATCTTTCATCAAGCATTGGAAAATCTTATGCAATAAGGATGAACACAATATGCACGATGCAAGTCTATTTCAATTATTCCTAGAGCTCTCAAACCTCTCCCTTCATACAAGGTAAGATCCTTATTTCCTATGACATGGAAAGAAGCACTCGAATAAGAGAAATTTCATTATTACCTCATGAAGAAATTTGAAAAACCTACCCCTAAGAGGTCTTGATTCTGAAATCGCCGCCCTACTTGGGCGGTGGTCCTTCATGTGTTTTCTAGAATGTTATTTTTAACGAGACTCGTGTAAAATTTCAACTCTCTATCTTCTCATTTCATAGCCTTTAGTCTTTATGATTCTAGTTCTTAGTGTTTTTGCATCATAGTTTTCAATTTGGTTTTCATTTGGGTAAATGGGAATTCTATAAATAGTTTTGATATTTAAGAAGGCCACAAAATAATCTTCTCATTTCATAGTTTTAGTATTTCAGTTCTTAGGAGTTCATAGTTTTGCTATTTAGAAGCCACATAATCATGCTAATGTTATCATTGTTTCACACAATCAATTGAGTAGATAGTTTCATTTTTAGTCATAAGCCATTAAAGTTGTAGGTTTTGTTCATCAAACAGATAGTTTCAGGTTCTAGACATTTCATGTTGTATGACTCGTAATAAATCCCGCTAGGAATTACATAAGCCAAGCTCTGTTCTCTTGCGCTATCCCTCTCCTACTCGTGCATTGTATTCGGTTGCATCCTAAAATGCCGCCATTGTTCCAATACCTACTTCTATTGATGATGGCATTACACACTTTTCTGGATTCACGTGAGCACAAAGGAACGAGGAGATCACACTGAGGGGACAAAGCCACACACAATCGGATTCGCCACTATTATGCAAAATCTAGGTTCAAGCTATCAAAGTTCTAGTTAAAATATATCAAATAGAATAGTGAATCATTTCATTTCAGTTAATCTCACTTTTGATATTTCCGGGGAAGATGTGGGGATTGATAGTTTCTGAGAAACTATGATTCATTCCTCACTTTTGAGGTAGGATCGGAGTCTTTCAAATAGATTAGATTAGTTATTTCATTATTTAGAATAGATTTACAACTGCACAGGCAAGTAGCTATACTCAACTGCTTTGTTTGTTTTAATTTCATTGTTAGTTTAGTTGTCATTTTCTAGATATTTTAAATAATTTCTCTTTCAATTTCGTTCAAATAGTTCATCAAAAACACAAAAATAGAGAAGTTATATATGTTATAGATATACTTTACATAGTTAGTTTTACTTTGCTTCAGTTAGATTTACATTGTTTCTTTTGTATGACAATCACGGGACCTAGGGAGCCCAGAGAATACGTATTCGAGCCAATCGTGCCTCAACCCAATCTTGTGGCAGCAATAACTAACGTAGATCAAAATCTCAGAATCCAAGTCTTCCGAACAACAACAGACCTACAAGAAATTAGCTCACAATTAAGAGGACTAAACGTAGAAGACGACAAAGCGCATACGTTTTGGTCAAACCAGCCAAACTACAGACTACCCTAGATAAATATCCACATGACTGTAGAAGGGCTTGAAAAGAGAAAAATTTTCGGTTGTGATCCTTTGGTCCCACAACCAGATGCAGGAGACATTCTAACCGATATAGACACTAGCTTAAGAATTCAAATTGCCAGAACGCCTGTAGCATACTCTGAAGATTGCACAACTATTAATTCTAAATATAGAGGCTGAAAAGGCATACAACTACTGATACTAGGGGTTAGGGATTGATTCCACACATGACCATAGGAGGTCCACAACAACCACGAATCTACGGTTATGATCCATAGGTCCCACAACCCAACGAGTCCACAGTCAATCAGACGTAGATGCTGGTTTACGCACATTAGTATTTAGATCCACTCCACTTCCACCAATCATTATCACATAGTTATCCTTGTTAGATATAGCAGCTAACAAAGCTAAATATTTCTAGACTAGACCAAAGAATCACCCATAGAATCCACTATATATCCATCATCCATCTTATGACCCTATCTAGAGACATACACGAAACAATCCCAGGTCATTTTCCCACGTATCCCACAACCTATAGATCGGATCATGCCAAAGCTCGATATTGATTGGAGCCTTCGAGCAGTCATCCTCGCCAACCGATCTATCACACCGCCAGGTTAGGAGGGCCTTCTTTGCCTTAGATTCACAAATTCCATTAGTGTGTGTCGAAGACATAAGATTACCTAACTAGTTTTCCTACACCCCACATATATTCCATCCCCACCGGCTATCTCTGGCATGACCTCGGGAGGTCGGGTGTGAGGAAGAGTTACTTGTAGATTCCCATGCTCACTTGTCACTTTTCCATCGTACAAAATTGGTGAACCCGACGTGAACAAAACAGTTCTTCCTCTTTTATTTTTATTTCTTCCATCCACCTTCACTCTTTCCCATTATTCTCATGTGGTATTCATATACCCCCCAAATATGTCGAGATTCGATGCATATGGTAGACCTCTCCTAGGTCTTGAAGCATACTACGATCAACTGAATAGACAACCATCACCCTCGCTCTCAGCATGGGGTGACAACTATTCAACTAACCGATTGTCAACACAAACTCCACCTCCAAGGACTAGATATAGTTCTTCTTTCCAAATAGAGGAGTTGGACCAGCTCACTCAAACGCAACAACCAGAGCCTTCAAGCTCAAACAACATGATGTTTACGGAGAGAATCTGGTTCATCTCCTCAGTGTTGCTTAGACCACAAATTAGTAGACAATCGATCCATATCTATTTTTAGATGATGAACATTCAGTGCATTATGCCAGAATGAACAATGCTCTCGGAGTATGTACCCACCTATAGGAAGTTTACAAACACGACCCGAGGTCTCGTTTCAAGAAAACACCTCCATGCCACTACCTATAGGAAATGCCCTCGGTGAAACTTGGTAGGGCAACGATCAGTTCATAGCGGGGTACCACATGCCTATACAACCTCAGGATATACAACAAACACCACTAAGGAAAAATACTATGACTTCACCAAATGAAGTCATCTCAACTTTAGTAGAAAAAGTTAGAGGGTTAGAACTTGCTCAAGCAAGTCAAAATTCTCAATTCATGCAGTAGGAAATTCCAATCCTCCACATCATCCTAGCCAAGTAGACCTCCTCACAGGAATAGGCACATTGGGCATGCCTCCTCAGTATTCACAACAAACGCCAACTAGAACCATGTTTTCTAACACCGTTCCGGTGGAAAATATGATACCTCCCGGTCTAGTACAAAATAATCCATTCCTGGGCAATACTCCTCCATACTTAAACATGTATTCCAAATCACCACAGGAGATATGTTCTCTCTCTGGCATATTCACTCAACCACAGGGATTTCCTTATGCCCCTGCAAATGCATATGCTACACCATATCAACAACCCATTCCACCTCCACCCCTCAACAGGCACCATCAATGGTCGAAACCTATGCGATAGGAACTTATTCAGAATATTTGAAAGAACCCTTAGACTTCACCATACGAAGCATCATGCTTCCAAGACCTCTTCCCGATTTTCCCAAATACAAAGGGGAGGAGACCCGAATGCACACATTAAGGCCTATGCCATAGCCATTCGAGAACTACTCCCTTGGGATGGGGTTGTTGCCAAAATATTCCCCAAAACTTTAGAGGGCATCACCCTCGATTGGTATTACAGAATACCTGAAGCTTCCATCCATTCATTTAAACAACTCGTTTCAGAGTTCATCAAGGCGTTTGACATGAACAAACTGTTGAGAATGGGAATCAGGGAATTCTTGCACATTAAGCAAGAACACAATGAATATGTTGCTCATTTCATCCAAAGATGGCGTACAATCCTTTATTCTTCAGCAAGTGCTCCAAACATGGACCAAATGGAACTATGTGATTTATTCCTTCATTCTCTCAGCAGAGAGGTAAAGGAAGAAGTCTAGAAGTTCCCACTAAGGACTTACGATGAAGTACTTGAGAGCGCCCTCCGAATAGATCAAGCTGCAATAGATAGCGGTCGTAAGACGTATGGAACAAATGGGAGGTTAATCACCCCAACCAGAATACTACGACTTATCCTACTACCACAAATGTCAATCAAGGACCTAAAATCCTTAACAAAAATCATGGCGTAACAACAAATGGAGTAACCAACCAAACAAAAAAAAAATCAAATGTTGTAAATACTCCACCGCCAATTAACAATCAACGAAACAACAACTTTACCCCGACAATCAATTCGGTGGATTTTAATCATCCACAACAACAACAACAAAGGTAGACCCAGACACAGGGTCCAAGTCAAAATTCAACTGGATATCAAAACCAAAACCAAAACCAAAGACAACAAACGCAAAACTTTAATAGTCAATGGTTTAATCAGAGTTTTGGACCACAATACGTGCCAAACCAACAACCTAGGAATTACAATCCCAACTCATATTGTGGTTTCCACAAAATTCGAGGCCATGACACTAGACTTGCCACGATTACAATAAGTTCATGCAACATCTTCCAGAAGAACAAAGACAACTTTTCATAGATATGTTCTTAGCAGATCCTGCATCACCTACACCAAATACTTTCACGGAGCAGTCTCCCCTCAAAATGCACCCCTCAAGATCTTCAACGATCCGCTCCCAAATCACAATAACAACAAATTAAATCCAAATGGGATGAACAAGAGTGTAATGACAGGAAACAATGATCATGAAGCCTCGACTTCACTAAATCCACCTGTCGCACCACAATTAGGAAATCAGCTACGACCCAAGATAGTCAGTTTAGTGGAGTTAGACACTGAGCTACCCGTGGAAGCCGTAACAAGGACACGAGAGTATTCCTCTCAGCCAAGTCCAAGTTACCCGCTAGAGACAGATAACATTCAACAACCATTAGTAAAACCCGTAGGTGCCTATGATTTAATTAATGACCTAACAAAGACCTTCTCTCATATCTCCTTTTGGACTTATTGAAGAACTCTCCTACCCATAGGGCTGCTCTTTTAGAAGCATTAGGTTTAGGTCATTTAATTAACATCACTCCACCTCCCAAAACACAGGTAAACCATATAGACTTTGATATCCACCCTCCGGGGCAGCCGGATAGGGATACTAGTTTATATTTGACATAAACAAAATGCCAACAGAATGCCGAGATTACACGAAGAGGTGATCCAACCTTACATTTACAAGTGTGGGTTTATAACAATTACGTTAAATGCACAATGGTTGATGATGGGGCAGCAGTTAACATAGTTCCCTTCTCTTTCCTTCAAAAGCTAGGGTATGGAGAAACAAATTGTTCCACGACTCGAATACGCTAAGAGGCTATGATAGCCTTAAAGCCACTTCGATTGGAACTATAATACTACCAGTCACCTTAGGACCCAAAACAATCCTCACTAAGTTTTATATTATAGATCGGGAAACCAACTATAATATGATCCTCGGCCGACCATGGATACACCGTATGAAGGCAATCCCTTCTACGTTATTTCAAGAAATAAGATTCCTACACTTAGGAAAGGTATTCATAGCAAAAGGTGATCCAAACCATTCGATATACACCTAGTAGACCTGAAGAAAAGACCAGGCATTCACTCTGAGTTTGAACTCCCAACAAACCAACTTAACAAGCCAACCGACTCAAAACCGAAGAAAAGTTGGTACCTACAATGAGCTAGAAGTTACGAACCTAATCAAGAATATCCCAGCCCTCAAAGATGAGGCTAACATTGTAGAAACAATATCATTAGGAACTACTGCAAAAATAGTCGAATTGCTAGAATAGGATCTACCAATTTTCCTACCATTTGATTCTATAGGCATGGGATATACCCTAGGAGTTGGTTCTCTTCCAACAGAAGAACTCTGCATGGTAGAAGTAACCGAAGCAGAAGAAGTAGACGTGTAAAAATGTCCCAACATCCATCTTCCCAAGTAAATATTGGACTCTCCATTTCGATGGAGCTAGATGTCATTATGGGGCTGGGGCAGGTGTGATCTTTACTTCACCCGAGGGAAAGATCCTACCATTCACCTTTAAACTAAATTTCAAATGTACAAACAATGGCGCTGAGTACGAAGCCCTCCTCCTTGGCCTCATCTTAGCTAAGAGGCTCGGTGTTAATGACATCAAGGTGTTAGGAGACTCTCAATTAATAGCAAACCAAGTCTCTGAGGTGTATGAGACTAGAGCTGAACATTTACAACTCTACAAAACAACAGTATTAGATTTGAGCAAAGGATTTAACTTCATATCAATTGAAGCAATCCCACGAGAACAAAATCTTCTCACAGATTCGATAGCAACCTCAACTTCACATTTCACTCCAAACAGTGAGTTGAAGACACCCATTTCATGGTATCCCTTCGTATTGAACCATTAGTGAAGAAAATGTCAAACCCTCTTTTAACAAACATAGCTGAGAATAAATCTACTATCTTAGATCATGTTGATAGTGATAAAGCCACTCTTGATTACTTAAATGCCTATGCAGCAGTTACATCTCACCCATCACGTGGTAGATTTGTCTTTAATCCCACATTCATCTTCTTACTTTAGAAATCCCATGATAGAGCTTCCCCCACAAAAGGAACTCGACATATACGTGGTAGAGAATGGAGAAGATCTAGAACTACCTCCAGCCCCACCTGAGTTTGAAGAAGGTAACGCTTCTTTAATCAAGAAACAATTGATATTAACATCGAACGGAGGAAGAACCAAAGATCTTAAAACTAGGATCTTCGTTAACTCCAAAGAGAGATAGAAATACACACTCAAATCCTCAGAGAACATCAAAAGGATTTTGCATTTAATTATAAAGAAATGATGGGAATTACACCACACATCACGGTACATAACCTCATCACCAAATCAGATGCAAAGCCAATTAAACAAAAATCGAGACCAATGAAACCCAAGGTAGCTCTCATGGTGAAGGAAGAAGTAATGAAACTTCTCCAAGTAGGGTTCATCAAACCGGTTGATTACTCTCAGTGGGTATCTAATATCATCCCCATTCTAAAAAAGAATGGGAAGATACGCATCTGCATAGACTTCCGAGACATTAACAAAGGCATGTCCCAAGGATGACTTCCCATTACCATCCATTGACATCATCATTGACGCAACAACTGGATTTGAGCTTTTGTCTCTCATGGATGGATTCTCGGATACAATCAAATCAGAATATCCAAACAAGACCAAGCCAAAACCACGTTTATAACTCCTTGGGGAACCTATTGCTACGTTGTTATGCCATTCGGTCTCAAGAACGCTGGTGCTACATACCAACGGGAAATGACATATATATTTCATGATCTTATTCATAAAATCATGGAATCCTATGTAGATGACTTGTTAGCTAAAGCCAGAAGTGTGTGATCACCCGGAAGTGCTCCGCATCATTCTTTCACATTTGATAGAATACGAGTCACACTAAACCCAAAAAAATGTGTATTTGGTGTGACAGGAGGGAAACTCCTGGTTACATCATATCATCACGAGGGATCGATGTAGACCCAGCCAAAATCTGGGTTGTTCTTGAAATGATCCCACCTTCGATGAATCTAGAATCAGGTCATTTCTTGGGAAACTCGGTGCAATCCAAAGATTCATCCCAGATTTAAGCTTTTCCATTCATCCAATCAACAATCTACTCAAGAAAGATTATAGTATTGATTGGACCAAAGACTGCAATGAGGCTTTCAAAGCAGTTAAGCGTTTCTTGTTGTCACCACCTACGCTAATGCCTCCTAAGCCAGACCACCCTTTAATCTTATATTCACGAGCTACCAATGTCTCGCTAGCCTACATGCTAGCTCAAGAAGATGATGACAAATGAGAACGTGTGATCTATTTTATTAGCCAAACATTACTTGATTATGAAACATGTTATACGCAAGTAGAATGAGAATGCCTTGCCATAGTCTTTGCAACCAAACGCTTAAGACATTACATGCTAAATCAAGAAACAAGGGTCATTGTAAAAATAGACCATTTACAAACTTTCCTCACGCAAGGGTCCTTTTCTAAAAAGGTGGATGCTTTATAACCTTAATGGGTGAATTCAAATTAACTTTTGTAAACCAAAAGTCCATTAAGGGACAAATCATTATAGATTGGTTAGCCGATAACCCATTAGATGGAGGTGATCTAGTAGATCTAGATTTTCCCGATGAATGCATATACTACATCAAAACTAGACCTCCTATCTCTGAATGTCCTTGGTATACTAATATTATTAATTATATCATGGACCATGCGTATCCAGAAGGTGCTACACCACAACAAAGAAGGTGGTTACGCATTATCGTAGCTAAATACGTTATTATAGAACAAGTGCTCTATCGTAAGGCCTTCGATGGAATGCTTCTAAGGTGTGTTGACACAGAAGAATCCAAGAAGATTCTCTACGAATCTCACAATGGAATATGTGGAGGTCACTTTGGTGGTCATGCCACTACCCACAAAATACATCGATGGGCTATTTCTGGCCCACTCTAGAGCACGCAAAGTAGAGTTTGTACGCAAGTGCCATAAATGTCAAGAATTTTCCCACGAGATTCACATGCCGGCACAAGCTCTACAACCAATCGCTACTCCATGGCCCTTTTCTACATGGGGCCTAGATTTGATAGGGAAATTCTCTCCCTCATCAATAGATGGCCATAACTTCATAATCACGGCCACCGAGTATTTTACCAAATGGGTAGAGGCTATGCCTCTCACCACTGTACCAGGTTCCGTGATCGCCAAGTTCATTTTAAACCAGATCATTTACAGGTACGGTGTCCCACAAATCATTATCTCAGATAATGGTACTTCCTTTAAGAATGACGAAGTCCATGAGCTATGCAGTAAATTTAAAATAAACCATCATACAACCTCCCTGTATTACCCTCAAGCCAATGGACAGGCTGAAGCAACAAACAAAACATTGAAAGCTATTCTCCTTAAAATGGTAAAAGAAAACAAATGAGATTGGCATTTAAAGTTATATCCAGCCTTGTGGGCCCACCAGAACCTCAATAAGAACACCAACAGAGCAACTCCTTTCTCATTGGTATTCGGAGCAGAAGCAGTTCTCCCACTTGAGGTTGAAATACCCAGTCTCCGTATCTCACTACAAGGGATTCTGGATGAAGAAGCTTATAGAGAAGCACGTCTCTCCCAACTAGAAAGCCTAGATGAGGCCAAGCTAGATGTTGAACAATGGCATAGAGTCTATGCTGACCGATGTGCCGGAAATATAATAAAAAGGTCTATGAATGAGATATATATGAAGGAGATCTAGTTCTAAGACTAGATAGCCGATCGATAAAAAGACCGGTGAAGGAAGGAAATTCCAGCCCAAATGGTTGGGCCCATACCGAGTCACGAAAGACTATGGAAATGGTGCATATCTCTTATGTACACTGGAAGGTGAGGAATTCAATGAAACAGTCAATTCCTTGCATCTTAAATGATTCTATGCATAAGCAACCAACACTACTTGTATAATTATATCTACATTGCATCTTCATGTAGTTAGGTTCATTTTGTCCACTTGTTTCATAAAATTTTGTGATCAAGGAACTTATTCTCAAAGCAATGCATTACAAACTTCTGATGGTATTGGCATAATCCTTCCAATCATACTTCTTCATTTTCATAACATCATCACCTATTTCAATCATTTCATCCATATAAAGCTAGATATGACAAAGTCTTAACGGTAACCATACCAAGGTCTACATGCTTGTTCTCACTTTTGGTTTCTTCCTAGGATAGGTGTCTTGCCTATGGTCTATTCTAGAAGCTTCATAGTGTCACATCTATCCCATATGCGTATATCTCTTTGGAAATAAGAACATACTGACATTTTTCTCAAATAAATAAGTCAAATGTAGATCAAATAGAAAATTTTATTTTTACACATTTCCTTGCCCTACCAACCTTCGGTGATGAGCTTGCATCTCTTACTAGTGACGTAGGGTTGGGAAAGGATGGGAATGCCCTTACTCACCTATGCCTTGTCCATGGTGATAAGCCCATGCTTCCTACTAGTAGCATGGGGCAAGGTGTGGGGGTCCTCTTGACAATAAACATTGAAGGTCATAAGAAAAAATAGTTCAAATAAACCTTTGAAATCTTGAGTCAAAAAAAATGAATCAGATGTCCAAAATTCCAAGAGAGCTCAAAACCCCGAAAACCAGATTTTGTCTACCATGTGGCCATCTACGGATCTAAGTCTAGATAAACCACAAAGCAAGTCACATTCTAAACTATGGAGTCACTTGAGTAGAGTAGGTTTGTAGCATCCTAATTTGGTTCCACCAAATCTTTTTCTATCTCTCATCACTACCATTCAACAAATTTCATAGCTTGTGCCCTTTCTAGCTCTCGGTGGTGAGCCCTCGCATCTTACTAGTTGCATGTGGAGTTAGGAGTGGGGCAAGTTCATCTGCTCATCATACCAGGTTTATCATCTCATTTTGCCAAAACAAATACAAAGTACCGGAAAATTGCTTATAGAAGCTAAAAGTTCAAAATCACATTGTGTCTGCATTATCATATATCAGCATCACGAAATACAAAAAGAAAGAAAGCATTCATATCATTTGTTCTCCATTGCATACATTCTGAAAAGCATATAAAAACAACATTATAATATACATGTGGAAAAATCACAAAAACTAGATACCAAGAGTCTGATCCAAAAGAATATATATATATATATATATATAATCAAGTTTCCTGTACAATGCCATCATGCGCTAGGCATGGTCAAAATGCTCAATGAGCCCGGAAATACAAAATAAATCATATAAACAATCTACGAGAGCCAAGTGGCCTCTCAACCCCTATGAGACCCCTCTGAAGGTGCACGACCACGTCTAGGACTCCGGCTACGCCGGCGCTCTGAAGTGCACCGAGGGCTCACGGTCCCGAGGAGCAGCTACAGCCTCGCTATGAGAATGACTCCTCATCAGCGCTCTATCCTATACCCAGCCAACTCGGTACGGAGGGTGGACACCATCTTGGCCACATGCCAGATAGGGGGGAAAAATGTCGGTATGCCTACCGGCTGCTGAAGGCTCCCCTGCATCCACGGATAGCTCCACGTGAGTCCTCTCCATGGGGATCATCAGGGTATCAGTGCATACCCAATGAATCAGGTCTCACCACTCATCAATAGTCTCTGCAAGAAAAGGAGAAAACAAGTTAGAAATAGTCAAAAGATAAAAACAAAATGAAACAAGAGTAGAGATAACAACTAAGACAATTCTAGCTAAAAACAAATATTAAGAGAAGGATGATAACTCACTCGGATCTCCGGGCCTCCAAGAGGGATCCCTAGGGTCAGCACCTACCACAGATGCCACCACTGACTGATGTCCTCCTCCCGTGTCCTCGAGAACAACATAACATCCCTACTACTGGACTCATCCTCCCCACCTAGTCCCGAGAAGGTGGCTCCTCTGAAACTAGAGTCACCCTCTCCACACTCTACTCTACCCTCTCTCACCTGTAAGATATCCTGAGTGTCATGCCACTCAGGATCATTGTCCTCCTCTCCACCTGACTCACTGACCTCAGCCTCGGTCTCCTCCTCCATCTCTCCCCCGTGAACTCCTCGACTCGAGTCTATATCAATATCAATGGGGTCATCACTGCTGTGGGCGGGACCGGTGGCAATCTGAAGTAAGGGTGCCTGAGGAGCACCGGCTCTCCCTCGAGCACGTACTACCCACCTAGCTACAATAGGGACACCAGGAGTAACAACAGTCCAACCCCGGCCTCTAGGACCTCCCCTAGCCTCCCGAACTGATCTGAATACTGGCACCACTGGGGGGAGCATACCGACGTAAGGAAGGCCAAACTGCTTGAGGCACTCGATCAAAGGGGTGTGTCTCCACCTTCCCCGTCCTGTCCACAAGCTACCCTGTGGTAGAGCAAGAGATCAAAGTGAGGGTCTCCTCGCCCCATAACCCTGCCATGGCCTGATAAGGTGTGGCCTCCATATCATCAGTAGTCAAGGAGGTGACTGGCTGGTGGGGTGCTCTAAGCACCGACATATCTATCCATCTGCTGCCCTCACGCTCTCCGGATCCGCCACCTCTACACCTCTCCCATAAGGGATGAAACGCTCATAGACCCAACTCATAACCAGGGTCGATGGCTCAATGACTACCCCTGTAAATGAACCACCCAGTACAAATCATGATAGGTGGTCCCAAGAATGTCAGCTCCCCAGCATAAATCCGCCATGTCCCTCAATCTATGTAATAATGGGGGACCAAAGAATAAAGTAAAGTGTCTCCTCCCTTGTCCCCAATCAATCTCGAGGCAAGGATCCCCATAATGGCCTGATGAATCAAGGGATAGGTAGGATAGGAATAGAATGGACCCTCACCCCCTTCTTCAAACCAGTGGAGATAACTGCGTCTCCCATGTATGTAGCCCACTATGCTATCTGAGCCCGTGACCCTGCTGTCTCAAGCGTAAGCCATCTCCCGATGATCGGACCCCCAAGATATGGTAGACATCCTCCAGGTGATAGTCCACTCACCCCTGACTCCTGGAAATCGAAAGTGTTCCGATCAACATCCCAATATGAAAACAAGTCACAAAGTATGTGACTAGAAGGTGCAACATGCGGGACCCGTGATATACGCAATATGCCGGCCCTCTGAAGAGTGTCCTGCTCATCTTGAGAAAGTGCATCCAACACTACTGGAAGCCAATCACACTCTCTCTCTCTGGCTCCATCTGATATATTCCTCCTTCACCTGCATACACCCAAAAACATGCAAAAAGGAGTAAGTTAGTATTCAAATGACATTAGAAAAATCATTAAAACATATAAGAATGCTAGAAATGCAAAAATGAATTCAAACAAGTATTATTTTGGCATTCTGTGAAGGACCGCCGCCCTGAGCAGGGCGGCGGTTCCATAACCACCACCTTAAAGGTGGCGGTCCTGTAACCGCCACCCGACGGGCGGCGGTCATGTGTAACCGCCACCGCCCCGCTCAGCTGGGCGGTCGTGTCCCAAATTTCACACGGGTCACGTGCCCTAAAAATGCCTAAAACACAAAAAAAGACTATTTTGACTAAAACAAAGCCTACCCATTAGGCGCCCCCTAAGTGACCCTATTAAACTAACATTTTCAAAAATAATCCCCCCATGACAAAGATTTCATCATTTTAACATTTTGGGGATAAAAACGTTAAATCAAGAAAACTAACCTGTGATCTCACGGGTCGATGTTCCACTCATGGAGGCATGATCACTATCTCGTCACGAACGTTTTGACTATACTCTCAAAAACCATCACCGTGGGTCCCAGAGCTCAAAATCAATCAAATCAACACGCGCAAATGAATAGGAAAATGGGCCCATTTTTACATATATAACATCTTGACTTGTTTCGAATGCCCTTTTCGCAGGTTTGGAGCACCGACGGAGGTAAGTTCTTATCCCCACACAAATGGTAAGTCCTCATTTCATATTATTTTAGTATTTATTTTTTGATTTATTTTATCTATCTGCACTTGAGTCCTCTTTTCATTTTGTAGGTAGCGGAATTTTGGATGGCGTCATTTCAACACACGGACGTGTCAGGTATAATTTCTAACTTCCCATTTCGGGACCACCATACTGGACCCACCATTTTACACCTCTTCATGGCTAAAACACTTCTCCGAGGGGGCAATATGTACGTACCCAAAATTGTAGGGTACTACACCACCGAACAACATTACACGTGCCCCAATGATGATACAGGTCTCCTCGCAAGGTGTTCGGGATCCGAAAATATCTCCAAGTATGCGTTAACATCCCGCATGTCCCACTTAGCCCTCTGTGTGCTTTGTTTTCTCTTCTCCCCTCTTTTTCTTTGCATTTTGGTCTTCAGCTATTCTGAAACCCTCCAGGGGCGGTGGTCTCGTGACCGCCGCCTGTAGTAGGGGGCGGTCCTATAACCGCCGCCCTTGCTCGGCTGGTGGTGGTCCTTCACGTGTTTTCCAAAATGTTCTTTTAACGTGACTCATGTAAAATTTCAACGTTTACCAGCTTTTTTCACCACCTTTGCTCGTATTTATGATTCTGGTTCCTTGGAATAGTGTTTTTGCATTGTTTATGGTTAAAGAGTTCAAATTGGTTTTCACCTTTGGGTAAATGGGAATTCTATAAATAGTTGGTTGATCTTTAAGCAAATGGCCCCTCAAAAATTACCTCTCATCTTCTCATTTCATAGTTTTAGTCTTTCAGTTCTTAGGAATTCATAGTTTTTATTTGTTTCATGCATAGTTAGTGTTGTTTTGTTGTTTAGAAGCCACATAATCTTCTTGTGCAAGTGTTGTTATTGTTTCACACAATCAATTGAGATAGGATAGTTTCATTTTCAGTCGGAAGCCATTAAAGTTGCAGGTTTTGTTCATCAAATAGGATAGTTTCAGGTTCTGACATTTTATGTTGTATGACTCACAATAAATCCCGCTAGGAATTGCATAAGCCAAGCTCTGTTCTCTTGCGCTATCCCTCTCCTACTCGCATTGTATTCAGTCTACATCCTAAGCTGCCATTGTTCCAATACCTACTTCTGTTGATGCTAGCATTACACACTTTTCTGGATTCACGTGAGCACGAAGGAACGAGGAGATCACACTGAGGGGACAAAGCCACACACAACCGGATTCGCCACTATTTCTGCAAAATCCAGTTCAAGCTATCAAAGTTCTAGTTAAAATATATCAAATAGAATAGTGAATCATTTCATTTCAGTTAATCTCACTTTCGATATTTCCGGGGAAGCTGTGGGGATTGATAGTTTCTGAGAAACTATGATTCATTCCTCACTTCTGAGGTAGGATCGAGAGTCTTTCAAATAGATTAGATCAGTTATTTCATTATTTAGAATAGATTTACAACTGCACAGGAAAGTAGCTATACTCGGCTGCCTTGTTTGTTTTAATTTCATTATTAGTTTAGTTGTCAATTTCTAGATATTTTAAATAATTTCTCTTTCAATTTCATTCAAATAGTTCATCAAAAACACAAAAATAGAGAAGTTATATATGTTGTAGATATACTTTACATAGTTAGTTTTACTTTGCTTCAGTTAGATTTACATTGTTTCTTTTGTATGACAATCACGGACCTAGGGAGCCCAGAGAATACGTATTCGAGCCAATCATGCCTCAACCCAATCTTGTGGCAGCAATAACTGACGTAGATCAAAATCTCAAAATCCAAGTCTTCCGAACAATAACAGACCTACAAGAAATTAGCTCACAATTAAGAGGACTAAACATAGAAGACAACAAAGCGCATACATTTTTTTGGTCAAACCAGCCAAACTACATATTACCCTAGATAAATATCCACATGACTGTAGAAGGGCTTGAAAAGAGAAAATGTTTGGTTGTGATCCTTTGGTCCCACAGCCAGATGCAGAGACATTCTAACCGACATAGACACTAGCTTAAGAATTCAAATTGCCAGAACACCTATAAGATACTCTGAGAAGATTGCACAACTGTTAATTCTAAATATAGAGGCCGAAAAGGCATACGACTACTAGATACTAGGGGTTAGGGATTGATTCTCGCACATGACCATAGAGGTCCACAACAACCACGAATCTACGGTTGTGATCCACAGGTCCCACAACCCAATGAGTCCACAGGTCAATCAGACGTAGATGTTGGTTTACGCACATTAGTATTTAGATCCACTCCACTTCCACCAAACATTATCACACAGTTATCCTTGTTAGATATAGTAGCTAACAAAGCTAAAGATTTCTGGACTAGACCAGAGAATCACCCATAGAATCCACTATATATCCATCATCCATCTTATGACCCTATCTGAGACATATACACGAAACAATCCCAGGTCATTTTCCACGTATCCCACAACCTATAGATCGGATCACGCCAGAGCTCGATATTGATTGGAGCCTTCGAGCAATCATCCTCACCAACCGATCTATCATGCTAGTTTAGGTTAGGAGGGCCTTCTTTGCCTTAGATTCATAGATTCCATTAGTGCATGTCGAAGACATAAGATTACTTTAACTATTTTGCCTAATATTCCATAGTTTTCGAGAGGTCGGGTGTGAGAAGAGTTACTTGTAGATTCCCATGCCCCTCTAAAATCGTATATTCTTAGGAAATATTAGTTAGTATGAACATTAAATAATAATATTTAGATATATTCTAAATATATGTAATTGAGTGTGAGATATTTTAGAAATGTAAGTGAGAGAATAAAGTTGGTTAGAGATATTTAAGGTGATAGGATTGGATTCTCTAGGGATTTAAGGTGATGTTTTAGGTAAAACACTTATAAAATGTAATCTCTCATAATGTAGTCTATATACCTCCTAATACAACTCTTACGTGTGGGGTTACGCATTCAAGAAAAAATAGGAGGCGATCGTTGAAAATCAAATCTATACGAAGTGGGATTTAGATTGTTTATTATACACCTTAGTTTGGATATAAAAGTAGAATTCCACCTCCTATTTAAGTTAAGTTTTTTTGTTTTACTTTCAAGTTAAATTCTAAGTCATAAATGTGGGAGTATATTTAGAGTGGGATATTTGATGTAGAATTCCTATCCACATATGTTGGCCATTATTACCTATTCTATCCATCTTTATCCATTTAGTTTTTTTTTTAATGTCTCGAGTCTAGAATAAAAACTCCTTGTAATAGTGGTCTTCTAAGTCATAAGTCCCTTACCACAATCCCCTTTTTAATTAGATTTTATAATTGTTGTTTAGTTTTATGTCAATTGTAAGTCGTTAAAAATATTAAAAAAATCTTAAATGAATGTATTTCGATTGAACGTGACATTGGATTTTGGTGTGTAATTGAACCTCATGATCAAATCTCATCGAGTTAGCAATGTCATTGATTGGAGAACGGATGCGATGGATAGTTGGCCTAATGTACACCTGAGTTGGCCTAATGGTGAAGAACATGTGCTCTTGAAATAGAGGTCACAAGTTCAAATCCTGAAGGGGGTAGGGTATGTACGCCTCGTTTGTAGCAAAGTTAGTTGCCTCCCGCATGTGAGTATGAGGTAGTCCCATATGCTATAAGCCACTTGTAGACCCAAAAACAAGTTGCTTGACATCGTGGACTATAAAAACCTATTATTATTATTATTATTATTATTATTAATGATGTCAAAAATGACCTCTCACCAACCACTAGTGATGGGGCCACATAACTTATTTGGTGGCATGTTTCCGGTGTGCGATTTTCTTTCGGTGTGTTTACTTTTTGTTGTGCTACATTTCATTTCAAAGTTCCTATTTTGATTTGTCTTTTCAAAAAAACCTTTATTGTGATTTGAGAAAGAGGACATGTACCTGAATATTATCTTTTGGGGGCAAGAGAAGATTGCGGGGTAAACTCAATACAAAGTATTGTCCATATAGTACTGATGGCTAATTAATCCAAATTAGATTCAAATTTTTGTGGGTTTTAGTCACTTGAAGGAATTCTTCCCATAGGGTATATAGAATCCAGGGGACCGTGAGCCTCAAAATCATCTCTACAAAACTACACCTTTTTAGGGTTACGAGGAAACTTGATGGAGTCGTTACTTAGTCTAAGTAGTATTTTTAGGAACAAAATTTGTAAGATATCTCTTCTCCCATGTTAACTCTAAGGGAATGAATGTTAGGAAATATTAGTTAGTATGAAAATTAAATAATAATATTTAGATATATTCTAAATATATGTTATTCGAGTGAGATATTCTATGAATGTAAGTGAGAGAATAAAGCTTGTTAGAGAGATTTAAGTCGATAGGGTTGAGATTCTTTAGGGATTCAAGGTGATGTTTAACTCCATGAATTGAGAAGTACAAACACTTATAAAATGTAAGATCGCATACTTGTAATAGTCTTTGAATGAGTGAAATCAATAAGAAGGTTCAAAGCATTTTGTTTATCTTGTGAATAATCTTATCAATTTGTTTCATCTTCCTCCCATAAAGATTGTCACCATCCTCTGTATACGAATGATTTGAGATGTCGTTTACCTTGACTATTCACCATGGTTATCAAACCATCTTACCCTCTTCCTCAATAGCATGATGAAAGAAAATTTTTTTGGTGACATGCTAATTAGGGTCATTTATATAAAAACTCTCATGCCTTTTGATCATTTTCCTACGCTTTCCTCCTTACAAATAAATTTGATCACCAAACCATTATACGGGAGAGGTTAGATGAGGCTATCAAGGCACCATAATAAATCCCAATAATGTGATCGTCTTGAGGTAGTTCATCAATCTAATGAATGTCTTGAAGTGTATAATGATCCACTCCTAGATCACTCTAAGTCTGACCAATATGCTCATGGTCCTACTCTAAACAATAGTGTAAAATCTAATTTTATCAACACTTCATACCCATCTACCAAGGTACATCCATGCGGAACACTATAACAATGCAAGGTTTCAAACATATTATTTCTTATATTGAGCCAACATATCCCTCTTCTCACCATATTAGAGCTTACGAACTATCTAATCATGCTCTTTGAGGTAAACATTCCATACATAATCATAAATCCATTATTCTATAGTTTAGATAAATGACATCGGCCCCTATGTAAATTTCCATGGATGGTCAATCCCATTTGTGGCTTGATCATTCACTTGGACACCATAGACCCATATGCCCTAGCATGAATGATCTCATCTGATATGAATTCTTTTGCTCCCTACACCATCAACCCCTATAAATATTCCTCTACCCTAATTGATCTCATAAATATCAGAAAAATTAAAATTTGGAGATCTATGCAATACCCACTCCTTTAGAACCTATTCGAATGATACACCCTAGGCTCAAACTGCTGAATAGTCCAACCCAAAACATTGGGATGCCCTTATAGAACTCACTATAATATCAAGTCAAACTCCATTATTAAAACTCATTCATACCTCATATAACATCGTGAGTTTCTTATGTCTGGTATCTTTATTATGAGCATCTTATGAATATTTGAAGAGCTATCCATTTCTATTGACATTTCTACCAACCATTTTTATTGCAATCAAGTTTCCCTCTTAATTCTATTATTTCGATGAGAATCTCTTTCATGCAGGGGGACTCGTCCCTCTTCATCTTAATTCAAATTGGACACACTACAATAAAGAGTTCCCTTATAGATGAAGGTTTGAGTACTTTTATTGCTTCCATCGATTTCATTAAGAAACATAGTTATTCTATTAACAATCTCAAATCCACTAGGAGAATGTGTCAAGGTTATGAGCATTGAAAAATGCCCCCATGGGATGTATTTGACCACCTATCATTGTGCCTCCTTGTGCATTCTATTTCAAAGTCATGATTATTAACTTCCCCTTGTATTATATTATCCTCTCGGGTTAGACGTGGACCCACCACATGCATGTAATCACATCATTCTCCCGCCAATGCATTAAGTTTACACATTCGGGGCTATTTGTGATGTAAAGGTGACACTAACCCTTGGAACTTCGAACTCTTTCAAGAAAATAGGAAATTCAAAATTCCCACTTTGGAAGATCTCCCTACTATTCCATTTTGCAAATATCAATTATTTAACTATCCCATGGACTCCCTTCATGGCTAAAGTGGTCATCCCGAGGTCATGTGTCATACTCGCTTAAAATTCTTAACTCGGATGATGATGAGCCTGATGAAATCAACATTTTTAATCATACTAATGTCATTATTTCACAACTAACTCCTGCCCTACAATATTTATCTCACAAGAATGATGTTGATGGAGTACCTATCATTGTTACTCGGACCAAGTTTCCTCTTGTCAAGCTTCTAGTTTAACCTGATGCTGAATCAAATCATGTGTTATTGGCATTACTACACATGATTATGACCATGGTTATACCCTATATGACCATTTATTATCAAATACATATAGGCTAAGAATTTAGAAATTTTATGATACATTCAATCGTTCTGATCCCACGTTAATCATAGTATTAACACTATCACGATTTCTTCACATGATACAACTAATGATTCCAACCCTAAAGAAGATGAACTCATGGATGAAGAGGATGATTTATCTAAATTTGAATCTAAGGATGAGCTTGTGAACTACACCCCTTTGATTAGCGACACAATTCCTAATCCATAACATGACCCCTTAGTCATCTCATCTCCTCTACTTCCATGAAACCTCTTGTGTAATCTCCTCCTTATCGTCCCCCTTCCACTTCTTGTTATTTCCTTAACCCTAGATTGTATATCGGGATATGGATAGCCAACATATGGCTAGTATAATCTCTTACCATCTCATATCATATTTATTTATGCTTTCATATGCTTAGTGGGCCAACATTGGTCCTTTACATAATGTAGTAGGGTATATATAGGAGTTAGAGAGTAGGATATTATCATCATATTGAACACTTGAGTCTTATTATATGGTTTGGAGGTTTCCCCCTTGAAGTGGATGAGTCATTATACTTGCATATTGTGATCAATTCTCTATATTTTGGTTTTATATTCCCGATGATATTCATATCTATTTTTAATTTCATAAAAAGTAGTATTAAAGTATCAATGTGGACATAATTGGGTCAAAACCCTAATTTTGAATATTTAGTTATATCTCTAAAATGGCGATGAATTTTGCTACAATTTTTTAACATGAGTGGTAAAATCATTTAAGTAAATTGATTCACAAATTTAAATATTTGTTGAATTTTTTTTACAAATTATAACCATTTTAGGATTTTTCATATAATTATTCCTTAGGCCGCTTTTTTGGTAATTTTTCTTAGTTTCTTATATTTTCATAAATCTTTCCAAAAGTTATCTAGGGATTTTTCTCATTGTTTCTTTGTATTTTTCCAATAACCATACAAAACCACAAACCCTAAATATCTAATCCTTGTATCCCAAGACCCAAACCCTACATCATGACAGGGATATCAACTAGAGACAAATGGAAGGGTCAAACCACTCCATAAATGAATAAAAATAAGGAAGATATGGATTTGGAATCTTCATCTTCTAGAGTATCAGAGGTATTTAACCAACTTCATGAAAGGGTTAATAATATGGTGAGTAAGGAGGACTTCCACCATGATCTTAAAACACTAAAAGATAAAATGGAAGATAACCTTCAAGCACTGGGAGGTAACATTCAAGACATGAAGAGTGAAATGCAGTTAGGGTTGGAATCAATGAGAAAGGAGATGATGAACACTCTTTCAAGCATGAATATGGGAATGAATTCCCATTCAAGTCACATGGATTCCTCAATTTAGATGCACCTAGATCCAAATAATAGAAAACAAGGCGGATCCTCTATACAACCTAGTAGATCTTCTATCCAATTGTGTAATGTTATTCAAATAGAGGAAATGTGAAATTTTAATGGAAATTAACCAATCACTTAGATCAAATAAATGGAGGTTTTTTTATTTACATAAAATACCAAGTAGGTATAATGTGGTAATGAAATTTTTGTATCTAGAACCGCAACAACTCACTTGGTATCGTTGGTTATAAACTCAAAATAAGAAGCAATACCTTTACTTGGTCAATTTTTATAGAGGAGTTGCAAATGCACTATAGTAGTAGTGTGGCTGAGAACTACTTTATCCAATTGGAAAAGCTATGAAAAAAAGATTAGTAAATGATTATATTCAGCAGTTCCAGAGCTTGTCATTGTGTGTGGATACAATTTTAGATGAAAATTTGAAGGATTTTTTCCTGGGTGGTCTCAAGGATCACATACAACACGAGGTATGAATTTTTGAGCCACTCTTTTTTTTTTATTATATTATCATGGCATGTAGGATAGAGGAAAAATACCTTTTATATGAAAAGGTATAACTTCACTAACCTGAGAGATCGTAACACCTCAGTACCACATTCCATCAACCTACCTTGTCGAATCCACAAAAAATTGAAGAGAAATAAGTAAAGATTTATGTTATATTTGTGATAATAAATGGAGTAAAGGACATAAATGTGCAAAGAAAAAATTATTCTACATTTAAGGACCAAATGAGGAAGAACATGGGGGTGAAGAATATGGTGAAGAGGAATAGGTTCATGAGATCATGAGTGAGAAATCTCAACGAAATATATCTTGTTATGTAATTTTCAAAATTAGTAACCCAAAAACCCAAAAGTTATTTGGGTTTGTAATAAAACAAAGGGTGATGAAATTGATTGACTCTTGAGGTACTCACAACTTCATGAACCATAAGTTGGATTTACACTTAAACCGATACGTTTATCTAACTCCATAGTTTTAGGTCTTGGTAATGATGGTGGTATAGTTAGTTGTTCAATAAAATGATATAATATTAATATATTCATAGGATATTACCTATTATATGGTCCCATAAATGCAATTTCAATAAGGGCAAAAACATTGTATTAGGGTTCCAATGGATTACTACATTGGGAACAATAGATATGAACTTCATGAATTATTCATTTGGTTCTATTATAAAGGGAGGAATTTTGAGTTCCAAGGGATGTAGGCAAAAATTCCACAATTGGTAAGTTCTCATCAAATGCAAAAGCTTCTTAAGAATGGTGATGATGGGTTTATGACACAACTATTATCACTAGAAGCTGAAAGGAATGATAACCGAGATCATACCAAGCCAAGAATACAGATGCTAATAAAACACCACGATCAATAAGATGAAAGTAATTTGCCAAAATAACTTTATATAAACCTTTGCAAACAAATGAGCAAAAATATCATATATTATTATGGAACTCAATGCAATACAATGAGAATGGGCCTTGCTTAAATAGGCAAGGAATAGTAATCTAAGAACCAGGTCAAGGTCATAGATTAAGCCATAAATCAAGGAAATAACTAGTCATCAAAGAACTAGTCAAGCCCATAGATTTAGGAGATAACTAGACATCAAGGATCTAGTCAATACCATAGATCAAGGAAAGAACTATACCTAACAACTAGATAGTATCTCCTAATATCTAAATAAGATAAAAGAAATATCCACACACATAAGTTGGTGAGGATAAATATAATAAAGGTAAATAAAGTACCTAGGTGAACATGAGCTAAGGTAAATACCTACTCTAACACGCCCTCTCAAGTGAGGCTAGGGGCCAAAATAGAAGTGACATTTCCATAGTATGAGTCCCGGAAACTAGGCACGATGAGGTACTCATGTACAATAAGCGGAAAAAATAGACACCGCAAGGTACCCAAAACCAAGATAACAAAAAGTAAAGAGAGTAAATACCTGCTCCAAGGCATCCCAAGAACCTCGAGTTCAAAAAAACTCGTACAATGTTGAAGAAGTTTGGTGTGCATTGTGGTTTGAATCCACTGCTCGATCACAACACTAAAAACAACTGACACTGGGTTTCACTAGAATAGCTCCATACAAGGAGATTCTCAATGGAGTGATGTCAAAAGTGAAAAAAACACCAAACATAATTTGATGAACTACTACAAATAGGTGTGCCACGATCCAAGAACAATAACCAAAGAAACAAGGCAAGGACACAAAATCAAGAGTGTCACGATCCAAGAAAAGCCAAGGTAACAAGACAAGGACACAAAACCCGAAGATGCGGAATCAACACCACACCCTCCCATACTTGTTGAATGGGTGGAGTGACGCTTCAAATCTGTATGAGTTGCCAAAACAACTACTCAAACACTAACAAACTAACACTGGAATGCACCGAATAGATCCCCCACAAGAGATATTGTCAACATACAAAAATGTCAAAATACAGATACAAAATCTCTCAACAAACAAGAGAGATACACTACACCTGCTAAAAAAATGCTCAAAAAAAGAAGCATCACAATGCAGAAGGTATAGAAAGTGGAGCAAGAGGCCGAATGGTGGAGGAGCCACGCCTATAGATTCCTCTCAATGAATTACTATGTCGTCATCACGAGTGATCAGATATCCACCCCAAATCAACACGGATGGATGAAGAAGATGCCTATATATGACTTGGTGCAAAATGCACAATGGTTGCATGCAAAAGAACATCGAATGTGTGTCGGTTTCATCATGTCTGGTAGCTAAAATCTCGGGTTTCTCAAGCTGAGTGAAGGTGCAGAAATCATGTGTTGTTCATGATCCTCATAAAGATTCGAGCAACAAAAAAGGATCTTTGTCAATGTGTGATCCCAATGAAGTATCTGCTCGAAAACCAATGTCATGACGAGAATTCCACTTAACATGTGGAATAGAGGAAACAATACCCTATGAATGTTTGCCAATGACTCCACTAGTGAGACCCATAGAACGGAGCATGTGAGAACTGAATGTAGTGGTATGCTTCTCAAAAAATGCCATGCAGCTAAGCAGAAGTAGGATACACAACATGTGGTACTTGTAATAGGCATAGATGTGGAAGAGCATGCAGTAACAAGCTTCATAGGTGTATGAGCATCAAGAGCAGGAATAGACTCAAAGACTGACAGATCAATGTTAGTGGGTTCAGGAGCAATAGCTACAAGTGGACTAGGAGCATGGATATGGCTGTCCACAATATGATGGTGATGTTGTAGGCTAGCAAGTTTGTTCTGCAGGAAGTGTATTATTGTATCCTTATCATGAATGAGTGATTGTAGAAGATAATTTCACTTCTTAAGTGATCTATTTTCTTCCACAAATTTTATAATATCCTCTTGAAGTCCACACACTTAAGAGAAAAGCATATCATTCTCAGAATCCATGATAGATACAAAATGCAACTCCTAGAAGTTTAGGACGTCGGGCATCCGAAATTGTGTCCACAATTGATTACAACACTCCTCCATATTTGGAACTTTATAATTATATTGGAAGTCTCAAAATAAATATTTCTAATGGAAAAATCATGAAAAAAGAAACACTTTTTCAAAAAACAGCACCGAAAACCGACTTACCGATCAAAAGTTACAAGCTTTTTAATATTTTGCTCTGTTATTTATTTTAGTTGCCACCAAAAAAAAATAAATTTTTGTTACCTTAACCACACAAATGAAATTAAAGGGGGCTAAAGTTAAGCACCTACTAGTAGGAATCACAAGCTTTAAGCCCTCATATGATCATACCATATGACCAAGCGCTAAGGATTTTAATGGGTGCCGAAAAGTCCTATGCACAAACCGAAACAACTATGCCACAAAAGAAAATTTCCCTGTGTAGATCTCGAGAAACCCAACAGACCCAAAAAATAATCCCACATTTTCTTTTCTAGTGGGCATGAATCCCAAGGCAAACCAGTGTACTTCTCTACAACAACAAAAAAACCAAAAACCGACTGCCTATAGAAATGGATGATTTTATAATTGATCTTATGGTTTTCATGCCTTCCGGACCCAATGGAAACCTCTATTTTGCATAAAACTACATGCAGCAACAAAATACGACCAAATCCAAAATATATGAATATGCAAAGATTTTATTTGCAAAATAACACTTACTGAGACGAATGTCAACAAAGAATCTCTAGCTCTGATACCATGAAAGGAATGATAACCAGATCGTACCAAGCTAAGAACACATATGATAATCAAACACCACAATCAATAAGATGAAAGTAACTCGCCAGAATAACTTTACATAAACCTTTGCAAACAAATGAGCAATAATATCATATATTATTATGGAACTCAATGCAATACAATCAGAATGGGCCTTGCTTAAATAGGCAAGGAATAACAATCTAAGAACTAGTCAAGGTCGTAGATCAAGCCATAAATCAAGGAAATAACTAGTCATCAAAGAACTAGTCAAGCCCATAGATTTAGGAGAGAACTAAACATCAAGGATCTAGTCAATACCATAGATCAAGGAAAGAACTATACCTAAAAACTAGATAATATCTCCTAATATCTAAATAAGATAAGAAAAATATCCACACACATAAGTTAGTGAGGATAAATACAATAAAGGTAAATAAAGTACCTAGGTTAACATGAGCTAAGGTAAATACCTACTCTAATGAAGCTTAACCATCAAAAGGAATTGTACCATCATATCTATCCAAAATTATTAATAATCACTCATTTTTGGGGATATGTTGAAAGGGTTACCTCTAAAAAGAGATCATGATCAAGCTATTTAGCTATTACCAAGAATCTAACCACCCAACATTTTACCTAATAGGTACCTTTTATACAAAAAAAGAGATTGAAAAGATGATACAAGAGATGCTAGGAGCAGGTATTATTATCCACAGCTAGAGTGTTTACTTTTCTTTGTTGGTGTTGATACGAAATAATGATGAAGGTTGGAACATGTGTCTAGGATAAATGGATCTAAACAAATCCATAATGAAAATTAAGTATCTTATTCCTGTCAATGAAGATTTGTTAGATGAATTACATAGTGTTGTTTATTTCAAAAACTATATCTTCAATCGAGGATACCATCGAGATCAAAATTCATTATGAATATATTCATAAAATGACATATAGGAAACATGAAGGCCACTATGAATTAATAGTGGTGATTTTTGTACTTATAAATGCACCATTTACTTTCCAAACTTTGATGAATTCAATATTTTAGCCATTTTTTTGGAAGTTAGTCCTGGTATTCTTTGATGATATATTAATATACAACAAGACTTTGGTGGAAAATTTACATCATGTCAATAATGTATTGGATGCTCCCAAACAAAAACACCCTTATGTTTATCCCTCCAAGTGTTCTTTTGGGGTAAGAAATGTAGAATACTTGGTTCATATTGTGTCTCATGAAGTAGTAAAAGTGGATCATAATAAGATCAAAGCCATGGTGGATTAGAATATTCCAAAACACTCAAAAATATTAGGGGATACTTAGAGCTTACAAATTATTATCATATATTTGTGAAGAATTATGGTAGAATTGAAAAACCACTCACAATTTTATTGTAGAAAGACTATCATCATTGGAATGAGGAAGTAACACATGCATTTGGATCAACAAGAAGGCCATGTATACCACTCTAGTTTTGGTTACTCCATTTATCCAAAACCTTCATTTTTGAATGTGATTCTTTAGCATATGACATAGGTAAAGTAATATGTAAGAGGGCCACCCCATTGCATTTGAGATTCATAAAATAAAACATAAGAACCTATCAAAACTAACTTATGAGAAGGAAATGAAGGCTATTCTTCATGCATACAAATAGTGGAGACCGTATCTCATGGGTCGTCACTTCAAGGTAAAGATAGATGATGATAACTTGAAATACTTCTTATATAAAATATTATCATTTGAAGAACAAAAAAATGGGCCACTTAGATTTTGGGTTATGAATTTCATATCATTTACAAAAAGGGAATAGAAAATGTGGTAGTTGATGCACTCTCTAAGAGAGATGAGTCCAAAGAGGCATTGTCATATGTCATGTCCATATTATAGGAAGATTGGGTGGATTAAGAAATATCATAATGAAAAAATAACAAAAAGACATATAATTTTATTTAGAATCTCCAACAAGATTTGAGCATTTCAGAAAAATTTGTTCTGTCTCATCCATTTACGGTGAGTACAATTTCTATATAGTTTAGGTATACATTTTAGAAGCTACATGGAACACCTAAGACTATAGTTAGTGATAGTGATCATTTATTTAATATAAAATTTTGGAATGATTTAAGCTCATGTTTGAGTACTCCATTATCTCATAGTTCATCATATCATCCCCAATATGATTAACCGATTAAGGTAGTAAACAAATGTTTGAAGGGGTATCTATGATGCTTTGATTCAAATAAGAAAGAGATATGGGTCAAGTGGATACCACTTGGAGTATGGTCGTATAACTCTTCATTTCATACTTATTCAAAAAAATCATATTTTTGGCATTATATGGTTACCATCCACCATCCCTCACTTCCAACTTATGGGTCCAATCTAAAGTAAGAGAAATTTAATATCACATTCAACACCAACATGAGGTGCTCTGAATTCTTAAAGAGAACTTGGTAATGACACAAAAACACATGAAGGAACAAGATGATAAACATCACAATGAACAAATATTTGAAGTTAGATACTTTAGTTTTGTAAAATTACTATCATATAAGAAACTATTTTTGAAACAACCTAAAAAATATTACAATTTTTCACCCGAATAATATGTCCTTTATCTAGTGTTGTAAAAAGTTTGTAATGTGGTATAACCATTGGAAATTCCTCGGTCAACTAAAATGCATCTAGTTTTCCATGTTTCTTTCTCGAGTCGGTGTTAGTTAAGCTTGATGAGGATGGATGCATGATATTGGAACTTGAAGGAATCATACAAACACATACTAAGAATTTGAGGATAAGGTTCATCACTGAGTATTTGATCAAATGGAAAAATTTGGAACTTGAAAATGCAACATGGGAAGATGAAGTATTTCGATAGTAACATCAAAATATTACCAACATTGGGGAAAATGCCACTCTGGAGGGGATGGACATGCTACACCATCAACCCTAGGTAATATATGGGGATATGGATAGCCCACCTATAGGTTGTAATTTGGTGGAACTTTAGATCTAATGTTGATACTTTGTTCTAGAATGTCATCCATATTTTCATAGAAATATTGATCTAGTTGGGCCTTACCCTGCAATGGAGATAAATTAATTACTACTACCTTTATCTTATTCTTTTTATTTACTATGTTTTCCCCATCATCACCGTGAAATTTATCATTAGTATAATTATTCATGAGAGGATCTTCATTGTTTGTGTTTTTATTTCCCATTTGGATTCGATATCAAGTTTATTTTGCCATTGATTATTTTCTCGAGGAGAGGTTAAGATTGTATTTATATGTATTTAAAATTTGAATGTAGATGGATGTTAGATGATGTAATATAAACTAGGAGGTAAGATTTGGAAAAATATATATTTAAGTTCTAGTTAAACATGAGCTAAGTGATAACCCTTTTATTTCATTGAGGTTGATTGTTGATGAATACGGTATGAAAGACCCTATGATTGATAAGGTTGATATGATAATATGTTTTTGGATGATAGGTTGATGATGCGCTGCATACTAGCTTTTAGATGTAGATTTATAGTTGATGATATTTAAAATTGTGGATCATATAACAAACTTATCAAGATATTGTAGAACAAAAATCAATCGTAAGAGGATTGGTGTTGTTAGATGAATAGTTGGTAAGCTAGAAGAGGATGATTGGTAGTAGATGGATTATGATGATTGAAAATAAATGATATCAAGAGATGGATATATGTTGATTAAGAGTGGTTTATGGAATGATTTTATATTGGATATAGGTGTTCGGTTAGTAGACATACTAGTCTTACACAAAAAAACAAACAATATCACCCAAGATACAAGACATACACTAGTATTAAATGAGTGTACAACTTGACTAATAGCCTACCAATATACCTCACCCAAAGTGGTGACTAGATTGGTCCTTCATTATTCACATTATGTGATACATAGCGTGTAACTTTAAAAATTTTGTGCTCCCTTCACTACTAATCATTTGAGGATGAAAGTTCTTACACTATGTTGAACAAGGATCAACTAGGCGTGTCCCCTATTTACCTTATGGTACGTGGGGTAAAATTGATGTTGTAAAGATGTTTTCTAAGGCATGGGTATTGGGACATGGAAGCCCCTCACTTCATGTCACTCATAAAATAAGCATACACTTAGCTAATAATGATAGCTTTCCTGGAACTATATACTCCACAAGAACATTGGTTGTGTCTTTTTCTATGGTGATGAAATCCATGTCACAAAGACTTCTAGATACTATGGTAAGTATGTGGGATCAATTCCACATCACGTTACCCATAAAAAGAAAGAAAAAGAGGGAAACTAGGTTTTTATCCCTAATATCACTAATCACTATAATGGGAGATCATACACAACATAGTTCCAAGATACAAAAATATAATCAAACAAGATATGATAATATACAATATTATTCAAACAAAGAAAGAAAGATACAAGAAAGATATTATTTTTATGTTAGATCTTCAAATAAATGATGGTACAAAAAGAGGGTTAGTAATTTTTATTTAATCTATATCTTGTCTGCAAGCATAAACCCGCACAATCACAAAAATAACGTTATAGAGTCTAAAAATGAAGGGATGATGCAAGAATATAAAATGACACGATCCTGCAAAAAACAAAGCGATTAGACATTAAAATGACTGAATTAGTAGCTAAAATGATGTGGTCACTGCACAAAGAGAGTTAGTTAAAATGACGCTTTTTAAAAAAAAATGACACAATTAAATATAAATGGTGTAGTTAGTAGCTAAAATTACATTAGGGGTTTTAAGCCAAAAATAGATGAAAATAGAAAATCATGGTGTAAAACTAAGAAAATTTGTTAGATAAAGAGATATCTAAGAGCTGAAATAACAACTAAATGCTTAAAAATGATTTAAAACTAAGAAATAGTAGAGTCGTATATCTCTTGTCTTGAAAAATATGTGGTGGAAGTCAAAAATGACATCGTATATGTCAAAAACGTAACCGTCTAGAGAAAACAACGTGCTTTAAAATGTCGTAATATAGCTGAAAAATGACTATCACTTTTAGCCTACACAATATTCACAAAAAAAACATGAGACTTCATAAAAAAGCGTTATCGATCCACGATAATGAAATTATCAACCACAAAAATGTCACTTGACAATAAAGGGTAAGTGCATGAATTTGGGGGGCCAAAAAGTTGACAAAACCAGAAAATGTAGATGAAACACGCTCATGTTTTAATTTGTTTGGCTCGATAATAACCGAACCTATAACATGTACGTGTTTTGTGTAGTATGGACCATGCATATGTGTTTTGGTGGTTTATACTTACAAAAATAAATGTTTAATTTTATTTTAGTAAATATAAGAAATTAGGGTCACTCTGCACCTTATGGAAGTGGTCTCATAGCTCCAACAATTATAATCTAGAAGATAGTTTTTCAAAATCTAATATGGTCAGTACTTACTCATTTTCAGGATTTTAGCAAATGACCTAAAACTTTCAGGGCATATATATTGTAGTCGGTCTTTGTTTTGGGAAAGCATATAGTCATTTTTAGGTTTTTGACCTTCTAAAATGGATTTTGGCCCTACCACTGCTTGAATTGGTACTAATTTTTAAATTTGATCCATAATTCACTTTAGTAACCATGAATTAACTCTATGATGTTTGTCTACTTTTACTAAAAAGAGATCCTCACTTTGTAGATAGAGGATTGTTCCCTTAATGGGATTCCTGTCCTATGGCCAAAATGAGGTGCTTGTAATGTGCCTCATCCTTAAGGTGTGATAACACTACTAGGTGTTGAATGAGTTGTTACGAATAATACCAAGTGAACTCAGATGATTGCTCATTCTTAGAAACATGGTGCTCCATATAAAGATCATCCCCTCACCTTTCCTAGCTCTAAAAACATCCTTTCATGGAATCAAATTCATGATTCTCATACATGATTTTTCTCACATGTCTCTTACACAAATAATGGTCCTTGATAACTTGGTGACATGATTGGCTCATTTTAGCTTGTTCTGAAGGATGTTCAATTAACTACAAAATGGCCAAAAATGCCTTTTTAGGCCTTCAAAGGAAGTAGTCTCTCATAAAAACTAAATGAGTTGATCGATCACCTTAAACACTATTCCCTACACACTGAAACACGTTGAATGATATTTTTAGGAATTTCCTTTGGGTGAGGGTTTATGATTTAGGGTTTAGGGTTTAGGGCTCGGGGTTTAGGGTTTAGGGCTAAGGGTTTAGGACTCAAGGTTTAGAGTTTAGGGTTTAAGGTTTAGTGTTTAAGGCTCATAGTTCATATTTTAGGGTTTAGGGTTTAGGGCTCAGGGCTTAGGGTTCATGGTTTAGGGTTTATGGTTTAGGGTTTAGAGTTTAGGGTTTATGGTTCAGGGTTAAGGGTTGAGGGTTTAGGGTTTAGGGCTCAAGGTTCAAGGTTTAGGGTTTAGGGGTCAAGGTTGAGGTTTAGGGTTTATGGCTCAGTTCAGGGTTTAGGGATTAGGATTAAGGGATCGGGGTTGAGGTTTAGGGTTTAGGGTTGAGAGTTGAGGGTTCAGGGTTTAGAGTTTAGGGTTTAGGGTTTAGGGTTGAGGTTTTATGTTTAAGGGTTTAAGGTTTAGGGTTTTGGATTAGGGCTTATGGCTTAGGGCCTAGGGTTCAGGGCTTAGGGTTTAGGGTTTAGGGCTCAAGGTTTAGGGTTTAGGGGTCAGGGTTTAGGTTTTATGGTTTAGGGTTTAGGGTTTAGGATTTAGGGCTTAGAGTTTAGGGTTTAGGGCTTAGGGTTTAGGGTTTAGGGCTCAGGGTTTAAGGTTTAGGGTTAAGGATTTAGGGTTTACGGTTTAGGGTTTAGGAGTTAGGGTTTAAGGTTTAGGGTTGAGGATTTAGGGTTTACGGTTCAGGGTTTAGGAGTTAGGGTTTAAGGTTTAAAGGTTAGGGTTCAGGGTTTAAGGTTTAAAGGTTAGGGTTCAGGGTTTAGGGTAAAGGGTTCAGGGTTTAGGGTTTAGGGTTCAGGGTTTAGGGTTTAGGGTTTAGGGTTGAGAGTTGAGGGTTCAGGTTTAGGGCTCAGGGTTTAGTTTTTAGGGTTTAGGGTTTATGTTTAAGGGTTCAAGGTTTAGGGTTTTAGCTTAGGGCTTATGGCTTAGGGCCTAGGGTTCAGGGCTTAGGGTTTAGGGTTTAGGGCTCAAGGTTTAGGGTTTAGGGGTCAGGGTTTAGGTTTTAGGGTTTAGGGTTTAGGATTTAGGGCTTAGAGTTTAGGGTTTATGGCTTAGGGTTTATGGTATAGGGTTTAGGGTTTAGGGCTTAGGGTTTAAGGTTTAGGGTTGAGGATTTAGGGTTTAGGGTTTAGGAGTTAGGGTTTAAGGTTTAGGGTTGAGGATTTAGGGTTTATGGTTCAGGTTTAGGAGTTAGGGTTTAAGGTTTAAAGGTTAGGGTTCAAGGTTTAGGGCAAAGGGTTTAGGGTTTAGGGTTTAGGGATCATGGTTGAGGGTTTAGGGTTGAGAGTTTAGGGATCGGGGTGAGGTTTAGGGTTGAGAGTTGAGGGTTTAGGGTTTAGGGCTTAGGGTTTAGTTTTTAGGGTTTATGTTTAAGGGTTCAAGGTTTAGGGTTTTGGCTTAGGGCTTATGGCTTAAGGCCTAGGGTTTAGGGCTTAGGGTTTAGGGTTTAGGGCTTAAGGTTTAGGGTTTAGGGGTCGAGTTTAGGTTTTAGGTTTTAGGGTTTAGGGTTTAGGATTTAGGGCTTAGAGTTTAGGGTTTAGGGCTTAGGGTTTATGGTATAGGGTTTAGGGTTTAGGGATCAGGGTTTAAGGTTTAGGGTTGAGGATTTAGGGTTTAGGGTTTAGGGTTTAGGAGTTAAGGTTTAGGGTTGAGGATTTAGGGTTTATGGTTCAGGTTTAGGAGTTAGGGTTTAAGGTTTAAAGGTCAAGGTTCAGGGTTTAGGGTAAAGGGTTCAGGGTTTAGGGTTTAGGGATCAAGGTTTAGGGTTTATGTTTGAGAGTTGAGGGTTCAAGATTTAGGGCTCAGGGTTTAGTTTTTAGGGTTTAGGGTTTACGTTTAAGGGTTCAAGGTTTAGGGTTTTGGCTTAGTATTTAGGGCTTATGGCCTAGGGTTCATGGCTTAGGGTTTAGGGTTTAGGGCTCAAGGTTTAGGGTTTAGGGGTCATAGTTTAGGTTTTAAGTTTTAGGGTTTAGGATTTAGGGCTTAGAGTTTAGGGTTTAGTGCTTAGGGTTTATGGTATAGGGTTTAGGGCTAAGGGTTTAGGGCTCAAGGTCTAAGTTTTAGGGTTTACGGTTTAGGGTTTAGGAGTTAGGGTCTAAGGTTTAAAGGTCAAGGTTCAGGATTTAGGGAAAAGGGTTTAGGGTTTAGAGTTTAAGGCTCGAGGTTTAGGCTTTAGGCTTTAGGTTTAAGGGTTTAGGTTGCGAGTTCAGGGTTTAGTGTTTAGTGTTTAGGGCTTAGGATTTAAGGCATAAACAAGGTAGTTCTATAAGAAGACTCAATGATGGTTCTAGGCATGAGACTAGGAAATATTGATGAAATATGGTTTGGGTTTTAGGGTTTAGGGATCATGGTTTAGGGTTTAAGGTTTAGGGTTTAGGGTTTAGGGTTCAAGGTTCAGGGTTATGGTTTAGGATTTAGGTTTTAGGTTTAGGGTTTAGGGTTTAGTGCTTATGGTTAGGGTTTACGGATCAAGGTTAAGGATTTATGGTTTAGGGTTTAGGTTTTAGGGTTTCAAGTTAAGGATTTAGTGTTTAGGGATAAGGGTTTATGGTTTATGGTTTAGGTTTTAGGGTTTATGGTTTAGGTTTTAGCATTTAGGGTTTAGGATTTAATGTTTAGGGATTAAGGTTTAGGGTTTAGGGTTTAGGGCTCGGGGTTTAGGGCTTAGGGCTTAGGGCTTAGGGTATATGGTCTAGGGTTTAGGGTTTATATTTTAGGGCTCAGGGATAAGGGTGTAGGATTCAAGGCTTAGGGTTTAGGGTTTAGGATTTGGTGTTTAAGGTTTAGGGGTCATGGTTTAGCATTTAGGATGTAGTTTTTATGGTTCAGGGTTTAGGGTTTAGCATTTAGGGCTCATGGTTCATGGTTTAGGGTTTAGGGTTTAGGGATTATTGCTTATGGTTTAAGTCTTAAGGCTCAAGGTTTAGGGCTCATGGGTAACGATTGAATGTTTAAGGTTTTGGGTTTTGGGTTTAGGTTTTAGGGTCTAGGGATCATGGTTAAAGGTTTAGGGTTTAAGGTTTAGGGTTTAGGGCTTAAGGTTTATAGTTTAGTGTTTATGTTTATGGCCTATGGTTTAGGGTTTTGATTATAGAAGTTAAACACTAAAAGATTTAGGCTAAATGCTTTGAAATCTGAAAAATTACCTATGTACTAACCAGATTATACTTTAAAAACTATCTCCTAAACCATGACTCATGGAGTTGTGAGACTAATTCCATAAGGTGCAGAGTGACCCTAATTTATTATATTTAAATAAATAATAATAAATGAAAAAATTATACATTAAATTTATTTATGTAAATAAAAGCATGTCAAAAGCATACATAATGTTTATACTACATAGAATGTGTACGTGTTATGTAACAAGTACGTGTTATCCAAAATTCACCCCTAGGGTAAATTTCGATAACATGCATTAAATTCTCAAGTACCGGGAAAATTGATTGATTCAGGGCAAAAAATAATGTTTCTATGGTCCCCTCAGATTTTTTCTAACTCCCCTGTCCAAGAAGAAAAGAGCAACTTTTGAGAAAAGGTGAAAAAGTTGCAAAAAACAAGCTTGGGCCAGGAAAAATCATGAAAAATGGCTAAGTCCTAGTCCAGGCGGTCCTTGGGACAGTTGGGACGTCGGGGCGTGAATCGGCCGAAAGGCCACCAGGGCGGCCGCAAAGCACTTCGAACAATTGGGATGCGCGGGACACGGAAAGCTGGTTCGACCGAAGGAGAAAATAAAATTGACTAACTGTTGCATAGGGGCAGTTTGGGACAGCCAGTGTGAGGACGCGAAGGGCGCGAACCGCCTGGATCGGCCGGAACAGAGAACTTTAGCATTGGGACAGTCGGGCCAGAAGTACGCGGTAGACGCGGGGAGCCGAAGGAGCCGAAAGCCAATCAAATGACGCCACGTGTCTTCACTTCAAAGAGGGACAGGGAAGCCCATTTCAGGTGGATCAGAGGAATTTGTCCCAAGTAGTTTGGGACATCCGGGAGAAATGGATGTGGTGGACGCGAAAATCCGGTAGGCTCATGGACGAATCGCAGCATGACACGTGTCACAAGGGGAAATGTCCAAAAGTTCAAAGGGCGAGGTTTGAAGGGTCAGCCCGAGCCAATCAGAAGAGGACACGTGTCCAATGGAACAGGGAAGCATGGAGCTTGGGGAGGATTTGGAAAATTTGGCCAAGTTTCGGCCAAAAAGCTAAAAGTAAAGGAAGACCCCGCGCCCCTGTCCTCCAATCAATGCATGCCACGTGTCCCAGTGGCGGGGGCATGGAGGAAAAGTGAAAAATGTTCCAAAATCATCAAAAAGTCAAAATTTTCAAGAAAAACCCACAAGTGAGCGAGAGGAGAGAGAATTACACATCTAATCGGCGTTTGACACGTGTTGTCCAGGGTGGCGGAGCGCGGGAAAAAAATTTGAAATCCATTTTCACTGTTTTTGTGCCGTAAATCTTCAGATCTCCATATCTTTCGATCCAGAGCTCGGATTTGCACGTTCTTTATATCAACGGAAATCTTATGAAATTCTCTACATGATTCTAGGGTTAATCTTGAATTTTGATGTAGTTTGGAGAGAGAAAGTTAAGAAACAGCTCTGACGCGTGTTCATGGCCAGAAGTGACATTTCAACGACCAAATTTAACACAGAATGGGTCGCATTCTCCTGCAATCCGGTCAAAAATGACAGGGTATGGGTTTGTAAGGTCCCCCATGCTATTTTAATGCATTTGTAGTTAAGGAGGAATGGGCCCCATGTTTTTGTATGTTTCTGTCTCCTGGGCTCGACCCATGCATGTAAAAGCCATTTTGCTCATTTAAAGGGAACATTTTTGGGCATAGCAACTTTTCTTTTCACCTCCAACAAGTGATTGTTTGAAGAATCAGACCTCTTCAAAGACTGTAATAGTTTTTACCTCTCTGAGGTTGTAATGCATGGTTTTGACACTGAAATGATAATGCAAGCTTTGTGAATGGTTTCAGTCCTTTGTTTGTGTTATTTGCTTCATTTCAGATCCTAAATTATATCTTATCAGCCTGTGTATGTTTTATGTTGCAATATTTGGTCTGTGTCTATTTTCTTGACAAAAATTATTCACCACTCCTTTTGGTGCATCACCATCTTTAGTTAGTTTCAATTTTTACATTTCTATCCCTGTCTCCTTGCAGTTTAGAGTAGGATTAGGATCTGAACCTCTGTAGTTGTGCAAGCATTAGATCTAATCAGAGGAGTTTGAGGAACCAGACCTCTAATCTGGAGATTCCTCTCTCAGTTTCACAAGTCCCACACTTGGAGAGAGGTTTCCATGTTGTGCAATCACACTGGATGCTAGAGTGATCAACCTAGAAGCCTGATCTGCATCCAGGGGTGCTGTGAGTCTGCAACAATAGTTTTGGCATGCCCGGTGGGACCTAGAGGTCTCATTTTTATTGCAACAAAGTTGATGTGCATCTGCTGCAATTTTCTTGCTTAAAAAGAGTTATTATTTGCATATCTGGCGACTCCAAGGGGAAGAATCAACTGGTTTCAAGTGCAGGCCTGAAAACTCATGAGAAGAATCACCACAAGGTCAAGAGTTGGAGAAGAAGAAGTGTTGTTTGAATACCTACAATTATCTCCAAGAAGAAGGTAAAGAGGAAGAAGGATTCAAAGGTCTCCATCTCCACCAAACAGAACTCTCTCAACTCCTCCACCTAGTAGGCCTTTCATTCAGTCAACAAGGGTTTTAAGACCAATTAGAATGGCATAAAACAACCCCTATGTCAACTTCACAGCGCAGCCCACTTGCCTCAATGCACAACATCCGGTTCCTATTGCAGCCTTGAAGAACATTCCCTACTTCACTTTGGAGAAAATTAGACTACTCTAGGTGATCATGTTAAGGATATTGCTAACCTTTGTGCAATTCATGAAATCAATGAGATGCAAGTGGCTGTCAAGTTATTGGCATATTCATTCAAGGGTAAAGCATTGCAATGGTTTAGGAGCCTTGGAGCTTGTTCTATCACAAATTGGAATCAGTTTGTGTATAGCACTTCATGAGCAATTTGGAGAGAAGGAGACAACTTGTCTCTTTTGGAGCAGCTGACAACCATCAAGAGAGCTCCCAATGAGCAGCTGACTAATTTCAACTTTAGATTTCAAAAGACTTGGGAGAGAATTCCAGTGGCAGTCAGGCCAACAGTAGAAGGTGCTTTTCTCTACTATCTCAAAGCTTTAAATTCTGATATTTCTATGTTAATTCAATCTATGGGAGCATAACTATCCCTATGGCTTATAGCATTTCCATTAGGGCTGAAAATTTTTGATCAAGTGGAAAACTTGCCCCTAGACCTCCCATGCCACTGTTTCCAAGTTTAGAGAGCCCAAACACCAATCAAGCACCTAGTTTGGCTCCTTCTCCCACTCCTAGAAATCAGATTTCAAATGAAGCTTCCACCTCATCTCCAAGTGCCCCAAATGAGCTTGAGAATTCATGAAGCAATTGTAAAACCTAGGCAATGAGCTGGTTACTCTCAAGAGGTAGCAAGCCCAAGGTTTCGACCTTCTTATCAACCCCAAGCTCAGCCTAATAGGCAGCCATACCAACCACAAAGACCCCTAATCCGATTGCAAATATGAATCAAACAAGGCCTCCTGCCAATAGACCATTTCAGCCCTATAATCCAAATGCCATATCTACCTCTAAGGCATTGGTGCCAACGCAAAACAACATTGCTCAGGAGTATGATTGGTGCTTTCCATGCAATGAGCCTCATAACCAATCCATGTGCTTCAATGGTGCTCTTAATCAAGCACTAATGGTGACAACTAATGGTGTGGAGGGTGAGGGCAGTCAAGGAAACAGTCAACAACAAGAAACATTCCAACAGCAATCAGCCCCAAATGACACCACATTGGTAAATTGGCAAGTAGAAGATTTATGTGGCATGAATCAAGTAGTTTCTCAAGGTGTTGCAGCCAACACAAGGTCAAAAAGGAGGAATTTGGGTGAAGAACAGCCATTAGCCCCAACCAATCCACAACGTCCCATTGCTCCACAAATGGTTGTGCAAGCAAAATCCATTTCAAATGCACAAGGGCAGCCAAGAACAGCCTAGGCCAACTCAAATACCAGTTGTTGCTGCCCACATGAAAGGAGTGAATGTGCAAACCAAGGGACAGCAAAAGGATACTTCATCCCCATTCAATATCATTGATCAGATGAAGAAGACTAATGTTAATATATCAATGTGGAATCCCTATCTATCCCGGGCCAAAGAGATTTGCTAAAGCTGCCATGAAGGGTGGCCAACTTGAATCAGCAAGTTCGGATGCAAGACAAAGTGCTTACAAATGCTGCCCGGCTGAGGAAATCATGGAGAAAAACAAGGTAAGATGTTGAGCCCCCTCCTTTCTATGTTTCATTGATCATTGGAAATCAGCTAGTGCACAATTGCATGATTGATTCTGGAGCAAGTAGTTTTGTCATGCCCAAACAAATAGCTGATCAGCTAGGGCTCCAGTATGAAACAACATCCAAAGGGGTAGTGCAGCTAGATGGGACAGCAGTGATGTAGCAGATTGGAGTGATTAGAAACTTGAGTCTTACCTTGCACGCATGTCCAAATGTTGTTGTTTTACAAGATGTATCAGTCATAGACCTTCCACCACTCTTTGCCCTTTGCTTGTCAAGGGACTTCACAGCCAAGATTGGGGGATATTTGTCTGCTGATTGGTCTCACATGCTATTCAGAACAAGGTATGGAACTAAGGCTACAATCAGGTCAGAACCTATTGCAAACTTCCACATTGAGCCTTACACTCCAAGTCAGATTAATGCCAATTGCTCAGCATTTGATCAAGAGGATCACCCAAGCACTGATGAGGCTGACACCAAGGTTGGAAGCATCCCAGATTTGACTCTTGATGAATGGGCAAGCAAGGTGCATGCTTTTGATCCTTATCAAGAAATAGAAGAATCTGAGCTAGGGTTTATTGTTTACATGAAGAGAATCAACCTCTCCCCACAGCATCACCAAGCCAGATCATAAGGACAAGAATGAAGTATGGCAATTGTTCTTTGATGGGTCAAGGAGTAGACAAGGTGCAGGAGGAGGGGCTATACTCATTTCACCATAAGGTATAAAGTATTACTCAGCTTTCCATTTTCAGTTTTCTTGCTCAAACAATACAGCTGAGTATGAAGCCTTAATTCATGGACTGCACTGGGCAAAGAAGAAAGGCATCAGGAATTTACAAGTATTTGGTGATAGTGAGCTGATCGTAAACCAAGTCAAAGGAAAAAATGCTGCCAAAAATGATCTATTGAAGAACTACAAAAATCGGGTATGGGATCTTATTGAAGATTTTGAAGCTTTTAGCATCAAGTCCATCCCAAGAAAAAAATAATGAAGCCACTGACAGGCTAGCAGCAATTGGGGCTACGTTTGATGTTGTAGAAAGTATCAAAAGTGAGAAATCTCAGCCTCATATCAAATTGGTTGTGAGACCAGCTGTTCCGGATAACAATACAAGTTGGCAAGTCTTCGAGAATGATCAGCAAATTGTTAATTTCCTACAAGAAGAAGCTGAGTTCTCCGCCAAGAATCAAGACAAGCTGCAGCAGCAGTATGGTGACCAAGTGGTGCAGCTGAGAACTAACAAATTACCAAAAGGCCTCATAACCTTGGAGTCAATCTTCAACCCGAATGATCAGTTCCGGAAGGAGAAAGTGAACATTCAAGTAAAGGGTGAAGATTCAGAGCCTATTTTAGTGGAAGAAGGCAAAACATTGCAAATTGGCAAAGTAAGTACCTCACAAGAGAAATCTGATTTTGTTCAGCTTTGTCAAGAGTTCCCAGATGTCTTTGCTTGGACTTACAAAGATCTAAGAGGTTTCAACCCAAAATTGGCACAACATACTATTGAGTTGGATCCGAATCCAAGCCTATCAGGCAAAAGCAAAGGCCAGTGAATCCCCATATTGAACCTCTCATGAGAAAAGAGTTAAGCAAGCTTATTGAGGCCAATATCATCTTCCCCATCAAACACTCAAGTTGGGTTGCAAACTTGGTGCCAGTAAGAAAGAGAAATGGAGAAATAAGATTGTGTGTGGACTTTCGCGATCTAAATAGAGCATCACTCAAAGATCATTATCCGCTTCCATCAATGGAACAAATATTGCAGGTTGTAGCTGGTTCAGAAAGGTTCTCACTACTTGATGGCTATTCAGGCTATAATCAGATAATGGTGAAGGAAGAAGATCAATTCAAGATGGCCTTCACTACAAAATGGGGCACATATGCTTACAAGAAGATGCCATTTGGACTGTCGAATGCGGAGCAACATTCCAGTGAGCTATGGATATGGCGTTCAAAGGTTTGATCAACAAGATAGTGCTGGTATACCTAGATGATATCACTTGTCTTCTCAAAGAATGTAGCAGAGACCATCTCTTTCACCTCGAGACAAGTGTTTCGAGGTGTAGAAGGTTCGGTGTCTCTTGAATCCTAATAAGTGCATCTTTCTTACACATGAAGGAAAGCTCCTTGGCCATATTGTCTCTAAGGAAGGATTAGCAATTGATCCAGAGAGGGTTGAAGCCATAAGAGCACTACCATTGCCAAGCCACAAGAAATCCCTTCAAAGTTTCTTGGGAAGGATAAACTTTGTTCGGAGGTTTGTCCCAGATTTTGCAGCCCTTGTCAAGCCCATCACCAAAATGTTAAAGAAGAGCATGGCTTTCAAGTGGACAGCAGAAGGCAAGGAGAGTTTTGAAGCAATCAAAGAAGCTATCTCCCAAGCACCAACTCTCATCAACCCAGACTTCTCCAAGGATTTCATCCTCTATGCATTTGGAGGTAATGACACTATCTCTGCCATTTTGGTACAGCAGAACAAGGATAATGATGAGCAGCCAATTGCCTTCTTCAGCCAAAGCCTAGATGACTATGAGGTGAGGTACTCTTTTATTGAGAAGCATGTACTTGCAGTAATCAGAAGCTTGAAGAAATTCAAGCATTTAGTCTCAAACAACAAGGTCTAGTTGCTGGTCTCGCATGCTGGGGTTAAGGACTTCCTCCTCAACAAGGATTTGAATGAGAAAAGGGCAGGTTGGATCACCCGTGTCATGGAGTATGACATTGAGATCAAGATCACCAAGCTGGTAAGAGGGAAAGGATTGTGTGAGCAGCTGGTTTTGGGGAAGCAAAAGAAGTAGTAATGAAGAAGAGGCTGTTTTGTGATCCGGGACAGCAACAAAGAAAAGGCTATTTTGCCCCCATCCTTGCTGGACCCAGACATCCATGAGCCTAGTCAGAGAGATGAACAAGATCAAAGAGAAGACAAGGTCATCATGTATGCCATCGTTGATGGAGTTTTGTTCAAGAAAGATGTAAATGGAGTGCTGCTGAGATGCATTAGCACAAATCAGATTCAAAGGGTGTTGGAAGAGTTTCATGGTGGACCAGCTGGTGGTCATTTTGCACCAAGAGTGACAGCTCTAAAAATCATGAAGGCTGGCTTATTATTGGCCTAAAATATTCAGTGATTGCTATGCATGGATCAAGAGGTGTAATAATTATGCATTCTTCACGGGGAAAGTGAGACTTTCTGCCCCCTTCCATTGCACCCAATCTCGGTTGACCAACCATTCATGCAATGGGGTTTGGACTTCATCGGAGTTATTAATCCCAATTCAAGCCAAGGGCACAAATGGATTTTGACAGCCACAGACTACTTCACCAAATGGACAGAAGTAGTAGCACTCAAAGAGGCAAATGAGTCTAGCATCTTAGACTTTTATGAGGGGATAACAACTAGATTTGGTGTACCTACCACAATAATCTCTGATAATGCATTGGCATTCATTGGATCTAAGGTGACTGAGTGGGTTGTCAAGAACAGTATCTACCTAAGCACTTCATCAAACTATTACCCTCAAGGTAATGGCCAAGCCGAGTCTACAAACAAGAACTTGTTGAGGATCATTAGGAGGACTCTTGACGAGAATCAGAGGTCTTGGCATACCAAACTGAAATAAGCCTTATGGGCTGATAGGATAACTCCCAAAAGATCCACAGGTAACTCTCCATTTAGGCTTGTCTATGGAAGAGAGGCAATCTTGCCCATGTCACTTGAGTTTCCAACATTGGAACTCATGAAGCAGCTGGAGTTGCTTGAATTTGAGCCCATGGAGGTGAGGTATGCAGAGTTGATGGAGCTATAAGAGATCAGAAATTAGGCATCCCAAGCAATGGAAAAGGATCAAGCTTTGATCAAGAAGACCTTTGATAGAAAGGCCAAGGATAGATCTTTTCAAGTTGGAGATCTAGTGTTGAAATGGGATGTGGATAGAGAAAAACCGGGAAGGCATTCAAAATTTGATGCCATTTGGAGTGGCCCATACATGGTCACAAAGTGCAAGAATAGCAATGCTTTCCAATTGGCCTCATTGGATGGTGAAGAACTGCAGATTCCAGTCAATGGAATCTATCTCAAGCGTTGCTTCTAGAGGGAAATTCACTACCTTGTAAATATTAGATTAGATTTTCATTCCTCCAAGTGCTTGTGCACATTGTTTTGCTATAGGTTAGTTTTGTTTTCCCTAAGTGCTTTGGCACAGCTTGCTGTCCATGGAGATGTTTTGCAGTCCTTGCTTTCATCAGGTGATATTCCATCTTCCTCCTTACACATTCTGAGTCAGTTAGGGGTCTAAACAGAACATTTGATGACTCCATGCCCAATGGACTGCTTTAGGCTACTGGTATCTTCTACCTAGCAGGCAGGTAACCCCGCTGAGTTGCCAAATTGTTATCCAAAATTCACCCCCAGGGTAAATTTGATAACATGCATTAAATTCTCAAGTCCCAGGCAAATAGATTGATTCAGGGCAAAAAATCATGTTTCTAGGGTCCCCTCAGATTTTTTCTAACTCCCCTGTCCAAGAAGAAAAGAGCAAGTTCTGAGAAAAGGTGAAAAAGTTGCAAAAACAAGCTTGGGCCAGGAAAAATCATGAAAAATGGCTAAGTCCTAGTCCAAGCGGTCCTTGGGACATTTGGGATGTCGGGCGTGAATCGGCGAAAGGCCGCGAGCAAGCCGCAGAAACCTTTGGAACATTGGGGCCGTGGACGCGAAAGCTGGTTCGGCCGAAGGAGAAAAGAAAATTGACTAATTGTTGCATAGGGGCAGTTTGGGAATGCCGAACCGTGTGGATGCGAAGGGCGTGAACTGCCGGATCGGCCGAACAGAACTTTAGCACTTGGGACAATCGGGCGAAAGCGGCGGACACGGGAGCGCGGATAGGCGAAGGAGCCGAAAGCCAATCAAATGATGCCACGTGTCTTCGCTTCAAAGAGGGACAGGGAAGCCCATTTCGGGTGGATCGAAATAATTTTTCCCAAGCAGTTTGGGAAATCTGAGACAAATGGACGCGGTGGACGCGAAAATCCGGCAAGCTCGTGGATGAATCGCAGCATGACACGTGTCACAAGGGGAAACGTCCAAAAGTTCAAAGGGTGAGGTTTGAAGGGTCAACCCGAGCCAATCAAAAGCAGAACACGTTTCCAATGGAACAGGGAAGCACGAAGCTCGGGGAGGATTTGGAAAATTTTGCCAAGTTTCGGCCAAAAAGCTAAAAGTAAAGGAAGACCCCACGCCCCTGTCCTCCAATCAATGCATGCCACGTGTCCCAGTGGCGGGGGCACGGAGGAAAAGTGAAAAATGTTCCAAAATCATCAAAAAGTCAAAATTTTCAAGGAAAACCTGCAGGTGAGTAGAGGAGAGAGAATTACGCATCCAATCAGTGCTTGACACGTGTCGTCCTAGGTGGCAGAGTGCGGGAAAAATTTTGAAATCCATTTTCGCCCTTTTTGCCCTAAATCTTCAGATCTCCATATCTTTCGATCCAGAGCTCAGATTTGCACGTTCTTTATATCAACGGAAAGCTTATGAAATTCTCTACATGATTACAGGGTTAATCTTGAATTTTGGTGCATTATGGAGAGAGAAAGTTAAGAAACAGCTCTGACGCATGTTCATGGCCAGAAGTGACATTTCAGCGACTAAATTTAACACAGAATGGGTCGCATTCTCCTGCAATCTGATCAAAAATGATAGGGTATGGGTTTTTAAGGTCCCCCATGCCATTTTAATGCATTTTTAGTTAAGGAGGAATGGGTTCCCACGTTTTTGTACGTTTCTGTCTCCTGGGCTCGACCCATGCAATGTAAAAGCCAGTTTTGGCTCATTTTCAAGGGTGGAACATTTTTTGGGCATAGCAACTTCTTCTTTTCACCTCCAGCAAGTGATTGTTTGAAGAATCAGACCTCTTCAAAGACTGTAACATTTTTACCTCTCTGAGGTTGTAATGCATGGTTTTGACACTGAAATGATAATGCAAGCTTTGTGAATGGTTTGAGTCCTTTGTTTGTGTTATTTGCTTCATTTCAGATCCTAAATTATATCTTATCATCCTGTGTATGTTTTATGTTGCAATATTTGGTCTGTTTCTATTTGCTTGACAAAAATTATTCACCATTCCTTTTGGTGCATCACCATCTTTAGTTAGTTTCAATTTTTAATTTCTATCCTGTCTCTAGCAGCTTTAGAATAGGATTAGGATCTCGAACCTCTGTAGTTGTGCAAGCATTAGATCTAATTAGAGGAGTTTGAGGAACCAGCCTCTAATCTAGAGATTCCTCTCTCGCCACAGTCCCACACTTGGAGAGAGGTTTCCATGTTGTGCAATCACACTGGATGCTAGAGTGATCAACCTGAAGCCCGATCTGCATCCGGGGTGTTGTGAGTCTACAACAATAGTACGCATCATAACGTGTACATGTTATGTAATGCATACGTGTTTTGCGTTTTATCTTTTCCCAAGCCATGCCTCAAGGCTTGGGATCCGGTTTGGATCCCCAAGCATGAGGCATGGACTTGCACAAACACAACAAATAGCGTGTTTTCACAAGAAAATGTAAAAATTCCACTTCCTCTATGATAAATCAAAATAAAAAAATCGATCCATTTTAAAAAAATTATACCACGACGTAGATCAGAGTCTCTTCTTTCTAAAAATATAATTTTTCAAATTTTCTGACTAATATAAGGTTTCCATATTATTTATTTTCTAACTATGTCTTTTTATAGCTATTTTTTGAAGTGTAAATATGTATATCTTTCATGGTGTATCTTTTTTTTGGGTAATCGAAATTTAAAAAAATATACTAGCCCAAACTAGGCATAATTCTATACATATTAAAAAAATCTAATTTTTTATATTTTTTGAGGTAGTTGGGGGAGGGGGCATGGTCGGAGCTCTGTTATTTTTCAAAACATAAAATTTATGTACTAGAAAAATCATAAATAAAAAAATATTCTCTAAAACAATCTTTAAAAATTTGGATCCCAAACTAGATGTTCCTATCTATCTTTCTACCAAAGGGTTTTCAAAAATACTAAATTGTGCTCAAAAATGGTGGGGGCACGAAAGTCACTCTATTATGTTTTTTAACAAAAATAGGAGCATATGTTGGTATTTTAGTTGTTTGACCCACTTAAAATTATCCATTTTCAATAAAATTTAGTATCTTAGAAACTAGACTCAAAATTATATGATTCATATTTCTACAACATCTTCCAATTTTGAGTGTAACTATTTGAAAAACTCATACAAGTTGAAGTTTTTTTTTCAAAAAATGCATCCACTTAAGACCCCCTTTTGGCCCCCCAACTTGGTGCACTTACCTAAACAAGGAAAATATCACAAAATTTATCTAATTTATTTGCCCTTTATATTATGATTTCTTCACATCTTGTAATTAAGGTTGTATTAATGAAAAATGAATGTTTAAGTTCATGTGGGATTCTATCACACATGTAAAAATGTGTGTCATATTTAACTCTAAAAACATTAAAACTCCTAGCCCACAACAGAATAACACACCTCTAATTGGTAAAATGAAGCAAATGAGATCAAGAAAATCATCCTTGGAAGAAGAATACCTCACTTTACCTTGACAACTAATTTTACCCTTTGTTGGAATGGATGTGCCCAAGATTGTGTGGTGGATGCTTGTAGCTTGTTTGTTGATGGCTCCCAAATTCAGAAGCACTTCGTCATTACATTTGTGATGGATCTTCAACTTGATGGAGTTTGATTAAGCTTCTCTAAGTTCCCTATGGATGGAGGGTGGTGTAAGACTATATAAAATAATAGATGGTTGAGATTGATCCATGTAGGATGAAGATCATTGGAGGAGAAGAGATGAGAGGATGGGAGATTTTAGATTAAGATAATTTCTATGAATTTTTAGTTGATGCAGGAGCATCATCTTATATAAAGGATTTTTTTGGATTTCTTCAAATTTTGGTTTTTTTTGGGTCTTAGTAGGGTTTTTAGGTGTGTTATAGTGTTTCCTAACCTCATTGTGATCCTTCTTGAGTGTTTAGAGACCTTTGTGTGTTTTCCCTCCAAAATGCTTCTTTTGAAAATTTGAATTTCTAAACAAATATGGAGAGTTCAAATGTAAATCGGGAAGAATTTAAAGGATGTAAAAGGTTATTTAAGGCCTTACGGGAGGAAAATAAGGTGTCTATACCCTTTTTGTTAGAGTTCCATAACCTATGGTCAGCTTGAACCATGATTGATAACCTTGAGTTAAGCTTGTAATTACATATTCTCTTGTTAAGAAAGGAGACATTCAAACTAAAATGGGAGGTTAGGTTTTAGAATATGGTTTATAGGTGGAATAACATGTGAAGGATCCATGAAGAGGCTCAATAAGTCATTTTAATGTAAAGAAGATCAAAATAATACAAATTTCAATTGAAGTAAGTTATGAAGTGCATATGTTTTGATTATTTTGTGATGAGGAATTGTGTGCTAGTCTCTTGTATGATTAATAAATGTTATTATTACATGGAATGATTTGTTTTTAAAATTTTAAGAGTAAGTTCCAAGAAATAAGGCTTTGAATTGATGAAGAATAACAATAGTGGTGAGTTTGCACAAAAACATTGATAGAAAATTGGGTATAAGGTAAGGAATTATATTCTCTATGTTTCAATGATGGAATTAGATGATAGTGTGAATATAACTAAGGAAAATAAGTTCATAAATGGGATAAAATAAAATATTATCAAGTATCTACTTTGGGTGAGTATTGAACAACCTAGTTTCTTAATTCTTATACACGATCCTAATATGTCATTCTAGATACATGATTATTTTCTGAGAAGATAGATGGTCATATGAACCTTGATAGGTAATGGATAAGTTACCCATAGTCCTATAGAGTATTTTTAAAATTTTGCATTATTTGGGAGACAAGCAAATGCAATTCAAGTTAAATAAACTGCTCTCGGTTGTAGGTACCCTTCTCTAGGGTTTATACAAGTAAAAATTGACACAACTTGTAATTTACAATGTAAATATTGTTAAAACTTGGTGAGTAGTGAATACTAATGATGATTTATGTGTACAAAAATTTTCAAGTATAGTAATGGTTTTTTTAGGAGGTAAATGAGCGAAATACAATTTTAACTGTATGTAACACAATCTTAAGGGTTAGGAGATGAAAGTTGGCATAAATTAGTTTATTTCCATTTAAAATGTCCAAAAATTGGTAGGAAGGAGGAAATATGTAGGGAAAATATTTCCTTAAAATTTCAAAATGATTTTAATAGTTTGAATGTGTTAAAAGTTGAAAAGACAGTCATGACTGTCTATCTACCTTATTTTGAGGAGATGAATGTAATTTCTTTATCAAAAGGCCAAAGCCATCATATTCCACTTACTAATTTTGGTTCTATAGTGAGAGTAAGGAGTAATAAGTGTGATGAATTAGTTTGGAAATCTTATTAGAGTCTTATAAAGAGTGAAAATCCAAAAGTATAGTTACATGACGTCTACATAGTCAAGAAAGAATGTGGTGAGAAAATATTAAAGGATATAAATTTCATGGGATGAATTCTTAAAGTCGTTGTCTTGGAACTAGTTAAAGGTGCAAGAGAAGTGCAAGATGTAGTTAAGAAAATTTTATAACTGAACAAGAAAACTAGTGACAAGACATCGAGGTCTTTATTTAGGAAATAGAGGAAAAACATTCCTTAAGCAAGATAAAATGTGTTGAAGGACTAAGCCAAATAACCAAGAATTTATTAGGGGGATTTTTTAAATTGTTAGAAGTGGGTTAATATGTTTTGTAATACATGAGGCTAGACAAGAGAATATAAACTTGAAAAATATCATTCTTACACTAAGAAAGATACATAATGACAAAATCACTTATTGTGTTTGGAGAGCTGATGAAAGAGACAAGCCATAGAAATTGGTGAAAAGTAAGCTTGGAAAAAGGGTATCCAAAACTATAATCAAGTTCCCTAGATAATTTGGGGGTTTTTATTAAATTTTGATTTTTATCATGACATGACTACAAGGAAGTATGGCTAATTAAGATCAAAATTTGAAGATTAAAGGACTTGTACTAAACCCATGACCTTAAATTTTGGATATAAGTTTTAAGAGAAAAATGGGTATCCTAAAATTTTCCTAGTCTAGTTTGAAACCTAGTGTGTCTCTCGAGAGTTATAAGGTTTTTATAATTTTAGGGTTGCGAAGAGCACTTAAGAAAGCTTAAGAAGGATAAAGAGGTGAAATGGCATTTTGAAATTTTGTGAATATTATTATCATGATTGGTTGATGATGTTAAATAGGTTTGAGAAGATTATATCACTTGAAAACAAGTTTGAAAAATAAATTTGTAATTTGGTGACTTGACACACTAGCATTCTTAAGCATTTTTGCATGTTTTGTTGAATTTGTTCTCATAACTAAAAGATTTGTTGCATTGTGAATGGTATCATCATTTTTACTGTCATCATGTGGTATCATATAAGTTTTTCTCTTGAAAAGAAGAAGAGATATTGAACAAAAGAAGTGAAGAGGGAAAGAAAATTAGTGAGCAAAGAAACCATAGCCTTTAAGGATGCTTAATAGAGAAGAGGGAGGATAAGAAGAGGTCCAAGGTGACACATAATTGGATTGTAAAGACAAGAGAATATAAACACGAAAATAGCATGAAATTCTAGGGTGAGGTGTTGAGAAGAAGCAAGGTGGAAAATACTTTCTTGTGAAGAAGAAAAGAGAGAGTTAAGAAGAAAGAGAGTGAAAATGAGAGGTTTCTTTTTAGATGGATACTACAATAAGATGAAAGAGAGTGAAAGGAAGGAAAGAATGACTAATGAAGAGATGATGACAGAGATTAGAGAGATAAAGGAAGACTTGAAGTGGATAGTAGAAAGAAGAAAGGAGGCAAACCGATGTTTTGGATAGAATATGAGAAAAAAACGTGCAATGGACTGTAGAATGTCTTATGGAGAGAAGAAGGAAGAAAAATATTTCTTGGAAAAGAGAGGAAATAAGGAAGAAAATAAGCATGGAATTCAGTTTTTTCTATCCAAAAGTGGGAGTGATGCTTGGTGAAGAAGAAGAAGAAGCTAGTAAAGAAGAAGAGCAACTGAAAGGAGATGAAGAAGAGATCTTGCAAAGAGCTTCTCAAGAGGCTATAAGGCCTCCAAATTTTCATTCTAATAGTTTATTTTTATGTGTGAATTCAAGTAAACAAAGTGAATAAATGAAGGAAATAAACAATGCCTTGGATGAAGATTTAGAAGACAAGAGAAAAAATTAAGACATGCAAGAAAAAGAAGTTTGTAAAAAAGTAAAACTTATTTTGGATCAGTTAAGGAAGAAATTACGAGTTATTAACATGATACAAGGATCACTAAAAGTACTTATAAGCATGTGGAGTTGGTTGAGTGGATAAGATGAGGTGAAAATCAAAGAAAATACTATAGAAACCTTAACAAAAGAAGCATATGAAGAAAATGAGAGTATGATGAATATTCAAGAGGAAAAAATATAGCAATAATGTGATAATATATAGAAAAATATAGAGATAAAAGAAGAGGTTCATCGGTAAGGAAGTCAAAACTCAATATGAGGAAGAAAGAAGACAAAAAGGAGACTAGTTTGTCTCTATTTTTACAATATAATGTTGTTTTTAGCTATGCTTGTGCAAGTGTGAACAAAGAAATGAATGTGAAAGATGATAAGAAGAAAGAAAATGAAGAGAATGTAGTACTGAAAAATGAAGAAGGAGATATCAAGGAATATGAAGAAAGATGAAGACAAGACAAGCAAGCTAGAAGCTAGACAAACAAAGAGAAAAAAAGAAAAGAAAAACACGAACAATGAAGATGAGATCAAACACAACATAATAATAAGCAATTCAAATAATAAAATGAAATGGAAGACAATAAAGAAGACTTATATTTGTACAGAGTTGGAAATATTCCCACTTGGGGAGTGTGATGCAAGAGTATCATCTTGTGTAAATGATTTTTTTAATTTATTTGAATTTTTGGTTTTTTTGGGTCTTAGTAGGTATTTTAGGTGTGTTAGAGTGTTTCCTAACCTCCTTGTGTTCATTCTTAAGCGTTTAGAGACCTTTGTGTGTTTTACCTCCAAAATGCTTCTTTTGGAAATTTTATTTTCTAAACAAATATGGTGAGGTAAAATGTAAATTGTGAAGACTTTTAATGATGTAAAAGGTCATTTAAGGCCTTATGGGAGGAAAATAAGGTGTCTATAACCTTTTTGCTAGAGTTGCATAACATATGGTTAAGTTGAACCATGATTGATAACATTGAGTTAAGCTTGTAACTATGTCTTCTCTTATTAAGAAAATAGGCATTCAAACTAAAAAAGGGGGTTAGGTTTTAGAAGAGGCTTAAGAGGTGGAAGAACATGTGAAGGATCCATGAAGAGGATCAAGAAGTCTATTTAATGTAAAGTAGATCAAAATAATACAAATTTCCATTTAAGTTATGAGGTGCATGTGTTTTGATTGTTTTGTGAAGAGGGAAAGTGTGCTAGTGTCTTGTAACCTTAATAAATGCTAGGATTACATGGAATCATGTGTTGTTTAAATGTTCAAGAGTCATTTCCGGAAATAAGGCTTCGAATGGATGAAGAATAACAATATTGGTGAGTTTGCACAAAAAAATTGATAGAAATTAGGGTATAAGGTAAGGAATTGTATTATCTATGATTGAATGATGGAATAAGACGATAGAGTGAATATAAGTAAGGAAAATAATTTGGTACATAGGATAGAAGGAAATATTATTATCTAATTTGGGCGAGTATTGAACAACCCAGGTTTCTTAATACTTATACACAATCCTAATACGTGACAAGTAATGATACTTGATTATTTTCTACGAAGATATATAGTTAGATGAACCTTAAAAGGTAATGGAGAAGTTCACTAGAGTATTGTAGAGGATTTTTAAAATTTAACAATATTTGGGAGAAAAGAAAATACAATTCGGGTCAAATGCCCTACTCTCGGTTTGTCGGTACCTCGCTTTATGGTTTAGAAAGGCAAAAATTAACACAACTTGTAATTTACCCAGTCAATATTGCTCAAACTTGGTGAGTATTGAATAATAATGATGATTTAGGAGTAAAAAAACTTTCAAGGATGGTAAAGATGTTTTGATGATGTAAATGAGAGAAATACAAACTTAATTGTGTAGTTAACCTAGTCTTAAGGGTTTCAAAGAGGAAAGTTGGGATAAATTCGTTTGTTTCCATTGAAAACATCCAAAAAAATTTGGAAGGAGGACATAGGTAGGGTAGAGGTTTCCATAAAATTTCAAAATTATTTTAATAGTCTCGAATGTGTTAAAATTTGAAACAGCAGTTTTAACTTTCTATTTACCTTGTTTTGAGGAGTTGAATGCAATTTATTGATCAAAAGGCCAAGACCATCATATTACACTTAATAATGTTTATTTCATAGTGAGAGTAAGGAGTAATAATTATGATGAATTATTTTAGAAAGCTTAGTAGAGTCTTATAAAGAGTGAAAACCCAAAACTAGAGTTAAAGGACAATCTACACAATCAAGGAAAACGTTGTGAGAAAACATTAATGGAGTTAAATTGCATAGGACAGAGTCTTAAATTCATGGTGTTGTACCTAGTGGAAGGTGTGAGAGAAGTGCAATAGGTAGTTAAGAAGGATTTATAGCTAAATAATAAAAATAGTGACAAGATCCTGTCAAGGTCTTTATATAGGAAAGAGAGCAAAAAAATTCCGTGGGGAAGTAAATGTGTGTTGAAGGACTAATATAAAGAACCGAGACTTGATTAGGGGATTGTTTAAGTGTTAGAAACAGGTTAAGATGTTTGTGGAATTGATGAGTCCATAAAAGAGCATATAAAATTGAAAAATCTCAGTCTTAAACCAAAAAAGAGACCTAATTGCGAATGGGAGATTTGATGAAAGAGACATGCTATAAAAATTAGTGAAAAGTAATTGTTAATGCAAAATTACATCACCCCAGAGTACAAGGAAATCAATGTAACTCGCATAACATGGGATTATCTGCGCAGTGTGGAACCTTGCAAGTAGGATAATCCTCCTGGAGAAGGCCATCTTCCTATCCTATCCTATTGCCAACTACTCCAAAGTGCAGAGAGTTGCAGATCTAACCCTAATCTAATATTTCCAAGGAGACAAATATAGAGAAAATGCATGAAATAAAACTACTCTATGTAAAGGTGATACACCAAGAAAAGTTGAGACAATCCAAGTGAGAGAAAGATTGGGAGAAAACCAGGAAGGAGAGGACTGGTAGAAATGCCATAGTCCAAGACAATATTCAATTCCCTATATTCATAAAGCACAACAAACTACAGACCCTGTAAAGAGATAGATACATGCACAATATAATTATAAATATAATGGAAGGAAAAAGATGTAATTCATACAAATTAGGGTGAAAATGGCCACAAAACATGAATTTTATTTCTCAGAAACATGCACAATCCATCATATCATAAGCACAAGACAAAATCTTTTACAATAATCCCAAATTCGAGGCCTTTAGCTCATAATAGCTCTGGAACAATTTTGACAGAGTTCCTTTGCTTTTCCAAAAAATCCCTCTCAAAATGAGGTGAATTTTACAATATATAGGCAATTTGGGTCACCAACCGGTAGGATGCATTAAAGAGGTATGGGAAACCATTCATTTTGGTAATTTTCTTGCATGAGCGGTCATGGGTGCCATGCCTCATTAATTATGGTTTTTGAAATGTCATTCCTTCACCTACCCTCGTCTAGATTATAACTCATCCATCGTGCAAGTCGTCCCAACCACATTGGGTTGGACGTCATCCATACTCCTTGAAAAAATTGCACAGCCCATGAGTTCCTTTCCATATTTGGGTTAGACGGTCATCTAATAATGCTCCATACAATCATGAGTAGGTCGTCTATTCGATTGTCATCGACTTCATTGGGGTTGGTCAAAATCTAACTTCGTGACCGTACATGCCTCTTGTCGCCGACCAACACAGGAGTTTCTATCTTCGTGGCTATCCTAACCAAGAAGTTTTATGGCTGTCTATCTCTACCCATACGGCATACTACCTATCCATTACGGAAGCCAACAAACCAAAAATATGAGCAACCAATTCATACAAATGTAATCCATCCTTATTTGTTGGTCATCAAACCCCGTGTGGTTGGAAGATGTCTATGTTTGTCGGCGAACCTCTCTATATGTGTCTATCGATTAATTGTAACCCACCAACCTAAGTCACCACAAAATTCAGCTAACACGCCCATCCGACTAACCCATCACCCATCCAACAGAGCCGACCAACCAACGGGTCGTCTAACGATCTTCCATACCATGGTTGGACGTCGACCATATTTATTGGTCATCAAACCCTAAAGGGTTAGACTTCGTGTATGTTTGTCGACTAACTTGTCACTTGACCAACCGTGTTGACCAACCTGTCACCCAACCAATTGTCCCAACTAATCTGTCACCCGAACAACCATGCTAACCAACCTATCACCTGACCAAATGTGCCAACTAACTAGTCACACGACCAACCATGTCTACCAACTTTGTCACCCGACCAACTGGGCTGACCAACCAGGATGATTCTTCAATAATCTTGATTTTCAACTCCAAGATTCACCGTGGCAAGCCACTCGCCGCGCCAGTAATGACCAACTCAACCGAGCCAAAACATGAGCTACCCTGCATACTGCAAAAGCATTTCCCTTTTTCCATCAACTCGCATGTTCTGACCTGCTAAGTTTTCCATTTCGCAGGGTGTGAAAAATGGATAACAATTGGTGACTTATGGTATGATCTTCTTGCTTGATCTAGAAGACCAGTGACCTTAGGGGATCCATTGGGCATGAAGTCATTGATTTCTGGAACTAGCCCGTTACTTGAAAATATATCCCCAACCTTTGGAGAACTATTGGGGGTTTTTATATCAATTGAAATTCTTGGTTGAGGATTGGTGGTTTCTTCACCAAAATTTTCTGAAACTAGAAATTGCAAGAGCAAAAAGGTCACAACTATGTACAAATAGAAAAGGTCATACACATTCCAAATAGAATATGCAGAGAGTGCACAAGCACTTATTACAAAAGCAACCTAAACTAAAACAATGCAATGTGCTACAAGAACTTGGAGGAATTACAACTCTTAAACTAATATGTACAAGAAGGATATTTCACTCAATAAAAATTCTTGAGATATATTCCATTGACTGGAATCTGTAGTCCTTCTCCATCCAACCTTGATAGCTGGAAAGCATTGTTTTCTTTGCATCCTGAAATCATATAAGGGCCACTCCATATTACATCAAAATTAGAGTGCCTTCATATTTTTCCTATCTACATCCCATTTAAGGACCAAGTCTCCCTCTTGGAAGTTTCTAGCCTTTTCCTTCTTTTCAAAGCACCTCTTGATCAACGCTTGATCCTTCTCCATGATTTGCATGGATTGGTTCCTCATCTCCTCCAACTCCACGAGCTCTACATATTTATCTTCCATGGGTTCAAACACCGATAGCTCTAGCTAATTCATGAGTTCTAATGGGAAAAATTCAAGGGATATAGGTAGCCTTACCTCTCTTCCATAGACTAATCTGTAAGGATATTTCCTTGTCGACTTCTTGGGAGTAATCCTATCAGTTCCCCCAAGGTTGATTTCAACTTGGCATGCTAAGTTCTCTAGTTCTCATCTAGAGCTCTCCTTATAATATTCAAAATATTTTTGTTGGTGGACTTGACTTGTCCATTAACTTTCTGTAGTAATTTTCAGAGGTGCTCAAGTATATCCCATTTTTGACTTGCCCACTCTGTAATCTTGGCACCTAGGAATGCCAAATCATTATCTGATATAATGGTTGTCAGAACTCTGAACCTTGTCAATATCCCTTCATAAAAATCTAGTACGTTGGCCTCATTTTCTTCTTTGAGTACAACTTCCTCCATCCACTTGTGAAATAATTTGTGGTTGTGAGGATCCATTTGTAGCCCAAGCTAGAATTTGGATTAATCACCCCAATGATATCCAACCCCCATTGCATGAATGGTTCATTTACAGAAATGGGGTGGAGGGGAAGGGTTAATAACCTCTCTTTTCCTAAGAAGAAGACACACTTTGTACACTTCCTAATCCATCATAAAAATCATGAAAAATGTTAGGCCAATAATAACCTACCTTCATATTTCTCAGAGATGTCACCCTTATGAAAAATTTGCCACTTGTTTCTCCGATATGAAATTCATGTAGCACCTTATCTATTTGATCTACCTTGAGGCACCTTAGGAGGACACCATTTACATATTTCTTGAACAAGATACCATCAACCAATACAAAGGGGATACAATGGAGCCTGAAATATATTATTTTGGCCTTGCTTAGCCCTTGAGGACTTTGACCTATTTGAAGGAAATGGACTATATCTTGAGTCCAACAAGGATCGGGTGAGGCATCGGCTGATTTCTCTTGATCGTCGTGTAGCACCAAAACAACCTCTCCTTTACCACTTGACTCAGCATGCTATCCTAAAGCTAGTTGTTCACATAATCCCTTCCCCTTGACCAGCTTGGTCACCTTAATATCAATGTCATATTCCATGACCTTGGTTACCCAATAGCCCTTTTTTCATTGAGGTCCTTGTTTAAAAGAAAATATTTTATAAGTGTGACTAGTAGATGAATCCTATTATTTGAAACTAAATGTCTGAACTTCTTCAAACTTCTAATCATGAAAAGGACATGTTTCTCAATGAATGAATATCTTACCTCATAGTCCATAAGGCCTTGGCTGAAGAATGCAATAGGTTGTTCCAATCCTTCCTTACTCTGTTGCACCAAGATTACGGAGATGGTGTCCGAACCACCAAAGGCATATAGAAATAAGTATTTGGAGAAGTCCATATTAATGAGAGTTGGAGCTTGAGATATGGCATGCTTGATAGCTTTGAAACTCTCTTTTCCCTTTACTATCCATTTGAAAGCCAAATTCTTTTTCAACATCATCATTAATGGCTTCACAAGAGTGGAAAAATTCGGTACAAACCTCTGAAAAAAGTTTATCCTCCCCAAGAAGCTTTGGAGAGCCTTCTTATGACTTGGTAATGGTAGAGCATGGATGGATTCTACCCTCTCTAGATCAATTTTCAGTCCTTCCTTCAACACAATATGGCCTAGAATTTTACCCTCATGTGCCATGAATATGCATTTTTTTGGGTTCAAGGACACTCCAAACCTCCTACACCTTTGGAAGACCTGTCTGAGATGAAAGAGGTGACTTTCTACATTTTTAGAAAATACAATGATGTCATCAAGATATACAAGCACTATTTTATTTAACATGACCCTTAAATGCCATATCCATTGCTTGTTGAAATGTTTCTCCAGCGTTTGATAGCCCGAATGACATCTTCCTGTAGGCATAGGTGCCCCATTTTGTGGTGAAGGTTGTTTTGAACTGATCCTCCTCTTTCACCATAATTTGATTATAGCCCGAATATCCATCTAAGAGGGAGAATCTTTCTAAACTGGCCACTACCTACAAAATCTACTCCATGGAGGGCAGTGGATAGTGATCCTTGAGGGAGGCCTTGTTTAAATCCCAAAATCCATGCACAACATGATTTCCCCATTCATTTACCTAATCATAACCATATTTTCCACCCAACTTGAGTACTTGATCGAGAAAATGATACTCGCCTCAATGATCTTATTCAGCTCCTTCTTCATGAGAGGCTCTATAAGAAGGTTGACTAGCGTTTTCTTTTTCTGATAGGCTTAGCCTCCGGATTCAACCCAATAGTGTGGTCTTCCAATTTTGGGTTAAAAACCTTCAAATCCTCATATCTCCAAGAAAAAATCTGGGAATTCCTGGAAAAGTTGCACAAGGTCGTACTTTTCTTGTTCGTTGCTCATCTTGCCTATTTGGAGCGTCTTACCTTCTCCAACCAAAATGGGTTCAAAATCCTCCTTTTTGACTTGAATGTTGGCCTTCTCTTTCCGGAATTGATCATTTAGATTGCATATTGACTCTAAATTCACTAAACCCTTTGGCAATTTTTTTGTCCACAATTGTATTATTTGATCCCCGTACTGCTGCTCCAATTTCTCTTGATTTTTAGCTAAGAACTCAACCTCATCATGTAAAAAGTTAATGATTTTCTGATCATTCTCAAAAACACAAAAATTGTGTTATTATACGATGCAACTATGGCCTTACAATGACATGAACATGTGGTTGTGCTTTATCTCTCTTGATACTATCCACCACATCAAATGTTGCTCCAATTTCTGCGAGCCTATCTACGACCTCATTCTTCTTTCGTAGTATGGCCTCAATATTGAATGCTTCAAGGTCTTCAATTTGATCCCATACCCGATGCTTATAGGATTTGAGTAGATCATTCTTAGCTTGCATGTTTTCCTCTAACTCAGGTTGATAATTAACTCACTATCCCCAAACACTTGCAAGTTTTTAATACCCCTCTTTCTTGCCCAATGTAACCCATGGATTAAAGCCTCATACTCAATTGTATTGTTTGAACAAGAAAATGAAAAAATGAAAAGTTGAGTAGTACTTCATACCTTGTGGTGACAAAAGCATTGCACCTCTTCTAGCACCTTGCCTACTCCTTGAATTATCAATAAACAACTGCCACACTTCATTCTCATCCTTTTTCCCTAGCTTGGTGAGGTTAGGAGTGGGAAGGTTCTCTTCATGTAGAAAATAAAATCCCATCTCAGCTTCTTCCATTTCCTTATATGGATCGAAAACATGTCCCCTTTGAGCCCAATCATCAAGCGTTAGGTCTAGAATGCTCCCAACCTTTGTGTTTGCCTCTTGAGCCTCCAAGAATTCCTCTTGATCAAATATGGTACAATTTGCATTGATTGGGCTGGGAATATAAGGATCAATGTGAAAATTGGCAATTGGTTCTAACCTAATCATAGCCTTAGCTCCATACTTTGTCTTGAATAACACGTAAGACCAATCAATTTGATAGGTACCCCCAATTAAGGCATGTAAAATCCCTCGAAAGGCATAAGGCAAATAGTGGTGGAAAATAAATCATTGATACATCTTGTAGAACTATGACATTCGAAAGCATGGAGCATAGGGATTAGTTCTTTGATCACTCTAACTATGCTTATTATTGTCCCATCCAATTGCACTACTCCCTTTAATACTTGGCTCATATTTTAAGCCCAATTTATCATTATTTGTTTCATCATTGTCGAGTTTCTACCCCGATTCGATCATGCAATTGTGCACTAATTTATCCCCATGATCAATGAGACATAGAATGGTGGAGGCTTCACATTCTTACCTGAATGACATTCTCCTTGTTGTGCGGTGTTAGTAAGAACCATCTCCTAATTTTGGATGGCTCATTAAAAGGGGACCAATTTTCCATAGCTATTTGCAACAAATCTCGCTACCCTGGAATTGCCAATGATTCCCACATGGAAATACTGACATTGGTCTTCTTCATTTGATCAATGATATTGAAAGGGGGTGGGTTTTCTCTTTTTTTCCCTTGATGGGCATGGCCTTTTCGGTACAGGTTTGGTCCATGAGCCGCATTGCATTGGTATTCTAGGTTGATTCTCAGACATTGGGGCTACTGCAAATTTGCCGTGGGCTGGATTTGTGCATTAGGAGATGGATTTGGCCTACCAACTCCTTGTTGAGTGAGAGTGGGCTGAGAAATAATTGGACTAGATGATTTCCCCTCCTCTATGTTCCTTTTCTTTTCTGTGTATTGGCATCCATGCCCTAGAAAGGAGATTGATTAACCCCACAAAAGTCCTCCATCTGCCAATTGACCATCATAGTTTCAGTTTGACAAGTCTCTTGTTAAGTTTCTTGCTGATTTTCTTCCTTACTATGATCTTGGGCCAGCCCAACGGTTTACACCATCAAGGCTTGATTCAAAGCACCATTGAAGCACATTTATTAGTTATGAGGTAGGTTTTAGGGGTAACACCATTCATACTCTTGAGAAATGTTTTTTTGATTAGTAACCAAAGCCATTGATGTTGAAACTACATTTGGGTTATAAGGCTGAAATAGTATGACAATTTGAGACTACCCTTGGTTTAGATTTTGCTTTATTTCCTGAGCGGGAGGCCTGTTAGGATGATATGGGGGCCTATCTGTTTGATCTTGAGGCTGGTAAGGTCTGGAGCTCTGAGTTTGTTGCCTTTTGATTGTCACCAACTCATTCCCCAAATTTTGTAGTTGCTTCATGACTTCCTAGAGTTCCTTGGAAGTACTAGAAGAAGTGGAGGCCTCACTACTTCTCTGATTTATAAGGGCTGGAATAAGGGCTATTTCAGGTGCTTGACTGGTAGAGGGGTTCCCTAATTCGGATATAGAGGCATAGGTGGCCTAGGTGCTAGCTTTCCCACTTAAATTAATCAGTTCTCTACTTTGATAGCTATATCATATGCCCCTAGCAGTGTTGTTCCCCCCATCAATTGTATCATCATAGCTATGTCAAAATTTAGAGCCCTAAAAATTAGAGGAATGCACATTCCGTTGCTAGCCTTATGAAAATCAAAATATGGTCTCATGTCCACTGGAACCTAAATTTGAAGTCAACCATCTACTCATTCGAGTCCCTCTTGATTGTGGTTAATTGTTCTAACAAAGATAAATTATCTTCCTTCTCTCTAAACTCGTTGCATAGAGTTGAACACAACGCATCCTAGTTTTTAATTGACCCTATTGCTAAGCTCCTAAACCATTTTAGTGCCTTACATTTGAGAGAAGAAGCAAGGAGCCTAATTGCAACATCCATCTCGTTGATCTTGTGAATGGCACAAACATTCACAATATCTTGAATATGATCAATGAGGGTCGTATGATTCTCCCCAGTGAAGTAAGGAATTCTCTTCAATGCTACCACCAGAATAGGATTATGTGCATTGAGGGCGAGTGGACTGCCACCTGTGAAATTGACAAATGGGTTTTCCAGTGGTGGTGGTTGTTGTAGATGTGCCATTATGATTGGCCTGAGAACCCTGGTTGATTAAAGGAAGGGTCTACCAGGTGGAGGTGTTGATAAGGTTTTGTTTTGTGGGGATGGATACCTTTGTGCTATTCTTCATCTCCTTCCTCTCCTTGGTGATAATTGAAAGTATTCAAAGACACCTTCTTCTCTTTCTTTGTACCAAGTTTAAATCCTTCTCATGAGCTTAACCTACAAGTACTACTGAAACTAGTTGATTTTATATTTGGAGTCACCAGATGTGTTCTTTGTAAAGCCTCCAAAGGCTATTAATTCGCTAAGATACACACCCACTCCTGTTGAAATAGAAATATTGACTTCTGGTCCCACTAGGCATGCCAAAACTGTTAATGCAAAATTACAACATCCATGATTGCTTGTGATTTTGTGTACGAGGCAATCAATACAACCTGCATAACATGGGATTATCTTATATTGTGGGACCTTGCAAGTAGGATAATCCTCCAGAGAAGGATGTCATCCTATCCTATCCTAGTTCCAAATACTCCAAAGTGTAGAGAGTTACTGAGATCTAAGCCTAATCTAATATTTCCAAGGAGATAGAGATAGAGAAAATGCATGAAATAAAACTACTCTATGTGTAGGTGAGGCACCAAGAAAAGGTGAGACAATCCAAGTGAGTGAAAGATGGGGATAAAACCAAGAAGGAGAGGGCTAGTATAAATTCTGCAGTCCAAGACAATATTTAATTCCCTATATTCATAAAGCACAACAAACTACAAACCCTGCAAAGAGATAGATACATGCACAATATACTTATAAATATAATGGAAGGAAAAATATGCAATTCATACAAATTAGGGGGAAAATGGCCACAAAACATTAGTTTTATTACTCAGAAACATGCAAAATCCATCATATCATAAGCACAATACAAAATCCTTTACAACAAGCCCAAATTTTAGGCCTTTAGCTCACAATAGCTCTAGAATAATTTTGACATAGTTCCTTTGATTTTTCAAAAAATCCCTCTCAACTGAGGTGAATTTTACAATATATAGGAAATTTGGGTCACCAACCGACAATATGCATTAAAGAGGTATGGGCAACCATTCATTTTGGTACTTTTCTGCACGGGCGGTCATGGGTGCCATGCATCATTAATTCTAGTTATTGGGATGTCATTCCTTCAACTACCCTCGTCTGGCTTATAACTCATTCATCTTGTGGGTCGTCCAACCGTGTTGGGTTGGATGTCTTCCATCTTCCTTGAAAAAACTACCTAGCCCACGAGTTCCTTTCCATATTTGTGTTAGGCGGTGCCTAACCATGATCTGTACAATCATGAGTAGGTCGTCTATTCTGATTGTCGTCCAACTTCATTGGGGTTGGTCGAATTCTAACCAAGTGACCGTACATACCTCTTGTTGCCGACCAAAATGAGAGTTGCTATCTTCGGGTTTTCCTAAATAGGAAGTTGGATGGTCATCTATCTTTGCCTATACGACATATTATCTATCTATTCCGCGTACCGACAACCAACGAGCCAACTAATAAAGCCATACAACCGTAAGTCATCCATCTATGTTAGTCGTCAAACCACGAAGGTTTAGACAATGTCTATGTTTGTTGACCAACCTCTCCATACATCATTCATCCGACTAATCTTAACCCACCAACCCGAGCCGCCAAAAAGTCACCAACACATCCATCCAATTAACCCATCACCCGTCCAACAAGAGCCGACCAAACAATGGGTCGCCTAACCGATCTTCCATACCGGGGTTGGAAGTCACCATATGTGTTGGTCATCAAACCCCGATGGGTTAGACATCGTCATGTTTTTCGACCAACTCACACCGACGAATCATGCCAACCAACTTGTCACCCGACCAACCATGTCGACCAACCAATCACCCGACCAACCATGCCGACCAACATGTCACCCGACCAACCGTGCCGACTAACTTCTCACCTAACCTATCACCTAACCAACCATGTCGACCAAATAGTCACCCAACCAACCATGTCGACCAAATAGTCACCCACCAACCATGTCGACCAACCTAGCACTCGACCAATTGAGCCGACCAACTAGCCAACCGACCAACCAGGCTGATTCTCTAATAATCTCGATCCGCTAACTCCAAGATTCGCCACGTCTCGCCAGCTCACTGCTAGTTATGACCAACTTGATCGAGCTAAAACACAAGCTACCCTGCATACTGCAAAAGCATTTCCCTTTTTCCATCAACTGATGATGTTCCGACCCTTTAAGTTGTCAATTTCGCGGGGTGCGAAAAATGGATAACAATAATCTTAGGGAAAAGGGTATCCAAGTATAATAACTTTCACTAGATAATTTGGGGTTGTTTTAAAAGTAGGTTTTGTATCTGGACAAGGCTACTGAGGAAATATGGCTAATTGAGATCAAGATTTGAATATTAAATAAGTTGTACTAAACCTCGACATTGAAATATGGATATAATATGTAAGGGGAAAATGGGTATCTAAAAAGGTGCATAGTTTGGTTTTAAACCTAGCGTGTCTCTCAAAGTTATAAGGTTTTCATGATTTTAAGGCTATAAGATCACTTTAAAAGGATTTAAAAGGATAAAGGGGTGAAATGACATTTCGAAACTTTGTGAATATTCTAATAATTCTTGGTGGATGATGTTAAGAAGGTTTGACAAGATTATAGCCATTGGTAACGAGGTTTGACAAAGAAAGTGGTAATTTTGTGACTTGAAGAACTAACATTCTTGAGCATTTTAGCATGTTTTGTGGAATTTGTTCTCATAACTAACATAATTGTTGCATTTTGAATGATATCATCATTTTTACCATCATCATTAGTTATGGAAGGTGATAGAATTATGATGATTCTAGATTTAGTGAAATATAGGTGGTGGTAGAAGGAGAGATTAGATTAAGCTTATAAGATTCTAGATTAGATTAGTGGCTAATGAATAGTTAACGAGGGTAATTAGTAGAAGAGGATGCGTTAATAGGTGGGTAGGTAGGGTAGGGAATATTAGATTCCTTAATTTTGTGATGAGTTTTTAAATTAGTTATTGAGGGATTAATTAAAATTTTAGTGAGATGGGATGAGGGAATAATTATTAAAATCAATATTGACTCATTTTAAGTGCATACACAAACCACCATCCATCAAATTTTCCTTGAGGTTACAAAAGGTCTAAGAAGTAGAGGATCACAATGAATAATAAATGAAGTGTTGGGTAGCCTCGAGGAGAATTTGACATGAGCACAAAATTGAATGGAGCAAGTTGATCAACACCACAATGAGTGACTATTTGACATAGGTGATTGGATCTCTGTGTGGCTATAACCATACAAGAAGATATCCCTAAAAATAAAAAGGATAATAAGCTTGTTCCTCACTATTAGATCCTTATTGTCTTACAAAAATGGGAGTGTAGCATACATGTTGGACTTACCTCTATCTACATGAATACATCATATATTTCATGTCCCGTGTTTTAAGAACATCATTGGGTAGCTAGTACCCATCTAGATTGAGTTACTTAGAGATAAACGAGGAGATAAGATTCATTCTAGACCCGTAAGAGATCCTTCAAACTAACACAAAGAAGTTACTCAGTAATAGGGTGATTCAAGAGTATATAATCAAATTGAAGAATTTGTCCAACGAGGATCTGCAACATGGGAAGGTGAAGCATTTTTATATAAGTACCTAAAGTTAGTCAATGTTAATGACAACATTAGTTTCAAGGAGCAAGGCATGCTATACCCTTAACCTATTATATGTATTGGGATATGGAGAGCCGACATGTGGCTAACATAATATATTAGCTTGTCTTGTCATATGTCTATATTCTTTCATATTGTTAATAGGGCCGTTATGGATTTACCTCATCCTAAATAAGGTATATTACATATGAACTTGTAGGGGTTCGTATATAGATCATTGTTGTGTATTCTATTTTTATTCTAATGTTGTGAAGGTTTCCCTCTTGAGTGGCCAAGTCATATTATGTTTTGTAGTGTATCAAGTATTGAATACATGTTATATTATGTTATCATAATTGTGAATTACTTGCTATTTTTCTACTTTTGTGTTTAGTTACGTGTCATGTTGTTTAATCGATCTAAATAATTTCATTACATTCCAAAGTAAATGTCATTTATTATGTGCAAATTCATGGAATAAAAAATTTAAGGTCATTCTTCATTAGACCCCTAACTATGACTACATCATCTCTTATAATGTAGGGTTTGTTTCTAGTTTTTCTTTCATATTATTTTATACATATTTAAATTCATGGAAAGGTAACCCAAGGTTCTCGTGGCTTTATTTTTATACTCACAAATTTTATAACCCCAACAAAGTTGAGATAAAATTTTATTTAAAGGTTAAATATTGTTATATATATATATGGGGGTTGATTACACTACCTCTAAAGGGCTTTGTTATTCCAAATTTGAACACATTTCTTGGACAACATATTTAGTATTAAAATAAATCTTTGAAAATATATTGTTTAATTCTTATGTTCACTCACCATCGTTTAAAAAGTTTTAACTTAAGAATATTAATAGTGGACTTATGAGTAGTCATGAGGTCAATAGAGCAACTTTGACATCATATAAACAACCAATACATTCATCTTGGATGGTGTTAAATGTATAACTAATTTAGCCATTCCATGTGTTTTTTTAATCTTATGTTTCAAATCGTACATACAAAAGCGTCAACTGTCTGCCGACCAAACATCGTAATTGATGCCCACCTTTCAGATGCTTTGCTCGCAACCATATTTTATCAATACAATTGTTTTGATTTTCAATAATTTATAAGAGAGATTCCTGAAGCGGAAATAAAAATAATGGAGAAGGAAGCAGAGCCCAATGAATATGCCCTTGTAAAACGTTGAAGATCCGGAGGTGGGGCCAGCGGATGTGAAATTTTGCTAGTCAACTACAAACGTCCAAATCCTTTGATAATATATTTTTGATTCCCTGTAATTAAGATATTCAGATTGGCATGCAAGATGACATTGTTGCCGCAGATCCGGACGGAGACGCGCCAACTTCTACCCAAATACATACAAAGAAAGGAATGAGAATTTTATAGATGGAAAAGGAATAAAATCAAAACCCTAAACCATTCAAAATTAGTTTTTATTTTAATTTAAAATTTGCATGCTTTCAAGTGTACAAATTTCTCAAGTTTCATTGAAGGGTTGTATTCTACCAAATTTATTGGGAGGCCTCATTTCTTGTTATTTATATTTCGTGTAATTTTTAATATAGCCAAAATCTGAACACACTCAATATACTGCAAATAATTTGAACTCCAAAAGAAAATAGATCTCCTTCTTTGTTATTGAATCATGAATTACAATGTTTCCTAAATAGGAAAACAACTCCCAACTCGAGTTGCCAAGCAAACTCTAACTAACTTTGACTAAATCTACTCTAGGTGGCGGAAATTACTATTTTTAGCAGTTTACTAGAACCTGCTATTCTTAGTAAGTTCACATGCTTATTCGTACGGGCACATAAATTGCCATGCATCTTCTACATGCCTAAATTAGAGGAATTGCCAACTTTCCAACTCACAATGCATCTAAGAGACTAACATTAACTAATGCCCTAAAATAGGAAAAAACCGAATTACAAATTAAATCCTAATTTTTGGCCCTCAAATGGTGGAATTCGGGCCAAAATGTGCCAAACGTGCTCCAACTAGTAGGGCGAGTTGACCAAGCGTTCGTCTCGTTGAAACAGGGGGTTTTAAAAAATAGACCCAATCAGACACTCGAAACACATGTTATGACCTTGTCGAATTCTCTGCGAATTTTAATGCATCAATTTTAGTAATGGTGAATGGTTGGACAACACTTCTTTGAAAACAATTTTATATTACCAATGTCAAACTCTTATAGACAAGTTGCTTCCCCTTAATTAAAGAATGTAATAATTAAGTATAAAATATTTTAAATTGTTCTTACTAAGAAAGTTTTATGTTGATAATCAAAACATTATATTATGATGTTTTTAGAATAAAAGTCTATCAAAAGTTTGACTCAAAAATATAGGCACACTTTTATTCCAAAAACATCTTTTTCTATATATTAATAAACGTGGAAGCCTCAAATCATTAGTTAAATATTATGAATTTATTTAATTTTATAGATTTTATGGACATTATTTTCAAACATAACCAAAAATAAAACTAAAAATTGATAATTTTGTGACATTCAATGTTGTTCACTTCAAAAATATTTTATTGTTTATTTATATTTATCAAATACAAAATATAATAAGATAAAATATATACTAATAAAATAAGAAATAAATTTAATTTTATACTAATATGACAATTTATATTATCATAAATGTTCTATCATAAAAGTTCATAATTATATAAATAAATAAATAATTTACACAAATAAATTTACATTTTTATAATGTATAGTTTATGACATAAAGATGGACTTAACTATCATATTTAAAATTGTAGTGAAAGCTATTTGTAGAAGTCTCCATTTTCACCTTTTGTTATATAAACATCAATTACCTCATGTATTTCTTAATAATGTATTCAAAATTATTATATAACTAAATTCAATATAGAAATAAATATATATACTTTTCGGTGATTATATTTTCAAGTGAAATATATAATTTAGTTAAAATATATATGTGTTTAAAAAATGATATATTTTAGAAGTAATAAATAAATTTCATTTTTATTTAATTAAAATGAATCGTAGTGATTAAAAGAATTGAACTAGATGATTGAGGGAGAATCTTAGCTTACATAGAGTTTGTTGTTACTTGATTCTATGAAAATATCAACTAAAGGAATGAGATTACATGCAAACCATCAATGAATTTCTAGTAGATACCCCTTAATACTTTTTAGATAGTAGATAACACTCAAAACATTAAAATAATCTAACCCTTAACACGAACTTGAAAACTAATGATTATGCATACACCTATTATCGGTGGATTGATTTGTTTTAAAATTAATAATATTATTTTAAATGTATTGATATTTTTTTAAAGATATTTTTGAAATTGGTAAAAACAATATAATGTATAAGTACATATGAAAATAGTTTTATTTCTATGACGAAATACATGATGTCTTTTTCTTTGGCTCATGGATGCAAAAATTGTTGGAAAAAATTGACACCTATCGAAACAAATGGAAGGAAATTAAGAAAAGAATAAATCCTTAAACCCAAATCTACTCATTTTCTAAGTGGAGATATGATTTCCATTTCAAATGAAATAAAATGCCTTAAAAATACACCATAGTTTGGTGCTTGGGTCCTTGACATTGGTGCCACATTACACATGACTTTCTAAAATGACTTATTTTAGGAATATAATGAAGAAAGTTGTTTTCCAATATATTCTATAGACATAAAAATTTGAATATAGAAGGAAAACAAATAATTCATATCAAGATAAATTGTTAGGTCTTCCATATGTCCATTATAAACATCTTCCTATTCCTTCTTCAACTAAAAATAAAAATAAAAATCTTTGTTAAAAACAAGGCCACTCCATTTTCCTCAATAATGGAGGAGTAAAAATCACAATAAAATGTTACAAAGTATTCACGTAATTATTGGTTATGAGAAAGGGAAAATTATAAAACTTAGGGGTGAACCTTCAATCTCATCTTTTAAATAAAGGGATGTCACAAAATATTTTTGGCAATCTAAATTCGGGCACAAAAAATATGACAACATTTACACAACGTAAAATAATGGTACTTTGTAGGATTTGCAAATCTACCCAAGAAAATTTAAAATGTGAAGTTTTCATCTTAGATAAACACTTACGGAAACCATTTCAAACATTAGAAGGGAAATCTAAGATAAATTTATAATTAATTTAATTTGATTTTTATATCTACCAAATCAATCTAGTGGTGGTAAAACTTATACTTGATGTTTTTATTGATCATTAGAGTACGATGACATGGATCCATTTTGTGAAACAAAAATCATAAGCCTTCAAATATTTTGAATGGTCTCAAACCATGCATGAAAATTATTTACAATCTCACATTGGGATGCTCAACACTAGTAATGGAGGTGGATTCACTTCAAAAAATTGTTAGCAAAGGTCCCTGGATCATAGATTCAGGACATGCAACATGTTGTATTCTCACTAATCAATATTTGTCTCAAAATTATGCTTTAGGTATTCAATGTGTGTAATAGTTTAAATCCACATAAATAAGAAAGAAGAGAGAGAATGGGAAAAACATATTACAACTAGAAGTACTTAAAGCTCAATATAAACACAAAAATGGAAGGAAACTGAGATAAATCACTATTGGGATCCAAGATCAACCTTACGCACAAATGCACTTTTATATTTTTATACAAAACTACATGATTATTTGATCCAAGGTCAAATGGGGTGGGTGGAAAAATGCACCCAGCCCCATTTAACCTTTGGAACCCCATATGACCATCGGGATTACAAGTTCAGCCCCCGAGTACAATTTAGAGCTCAAATCCCCTCTTTGTCGAATCTTCGCCACATGTTAGCCCTAGGACCGCCATGGAAGTTGATGTCCCTCACATCCCTCACACATCATGGACAAAAAAACCTTGAAAAATGTGCCAAACCCTCTAGGATATTATTTTGTCACCCATGTGACCCGTTTCTAACCCCTCGGTGCTTTAAAGCTGATTTTGGAGCACTCATTCCCTGTCGTCGGATCAATGCCACGTGTCGCATCCAGAATGCCGTGGAAATTGATGTCTATCATGTCCCTTTGAGGTGAGGATGTCGAGACATAATAATGAGCCCATCCCTTACTGGTCATTTTTGAATATTTAAATCGCACTTAGCCATTTTTTCCCCCTCATTTCTCCTTCATAGCTCCTCACCATGCCATGGCCATGTGCTTGCTTGTCCAGGACACTTGGTCCACTATTTCCACTCCAAAACAAAGCACTATCATGACTCAAAATCTTCCAATCCTGAAAATATGTAGGCCTTATAGAAAAATGGACTGAAATGATGAAAAACAAAGAGAAAATGAATATTTTTCGCTAGATGACTACCAAGTCACCCAATCGGAAAATACTTATATCTTGTAAAATACAAGTCGGATCAAAATTCCATCTTTTGCATAATGCCAATTTTTTCAAGGTGATCAAGATACAACAAACATGAGGTCAAATGGTGCTCGGAATCATTTGTTCCAATAAAAACCTCACTTCGTGCACCGGATCACATTTGTCGATTTCCCATCATTCAGTAATGGAAATGAGCTTAAAACTTGCACACAAGCTTCAAATGAAAAACCTATGACAATGGAGTTGTTTTCGTCCACAAGGCAGAGAAAAAAACCAGACTTGCAAATTTTGAGCTCCACTAATGGCCACCAGGCTAAAATTGAAAATTTTATTTCCAATCATTCTAGCGGGGAAAAATCAAGTGAAATTCGGAGGATGTGACCGCGACGATGAGCCAAATCCCGAGAAAAATATACTCCGTCACAAATTGAGCACTTTGAAAGCCACTTTCAAAAAATAGTAATCTTTCCTACACATGCTTGTTATTTTTTGTAAGTATTTATCAAAAATGGCTATGGAAAAGGCGGTGTGCATTGAAGATCTCCAAAGCGAATGATTATCCGGAGCATAAAACAGTGAAAATGACAACTTACTAAAAATAGTAAGTCCCTTATATGGGTGCTTACTAAAAATAGTAAGGACCACCCTAAGAAGTGGTCAAAGCAAAGGCAATGTGCATAGGATTGAATGAATATTTTCATCACATCAAGATGATCAAGAAGAAGCAAGAATCACCTCTTACTAAAAATAGTAAGTCTCCCATCTAGGCATTTACTAAAAATAGTAAGTCACACTCAAAAAACATTTTTGGCACAATGGGACATTCAAAACTTCGTCGCATCAGAGCTTTCCATCAACGAGGATCATCATACTTCATCAGGGGAACATCTTCCCCTCTTCTTTCTCTTCCCTCTCCCCCAACTTTTTCTCCCTTTAAATGTTCTAATTCTTCGTTGGGGTTTGCACTTTTTTATATGCCTTTAAGTCACCTAAAAGTGACTTTAGAAACATAATGTAAATTAAGTCACCTTCATTTTATAAAAGGGACTTAAATATTTTATAGGAAGATGAATATTCTAAATTTAGAAATAAAGCATATGGAGGGTCATGAAGAAGAAGAGTAGTCAAGTCTACTCTATAAATTGTAAAGCCATTCCCATCTCAAAGGGTTGGTCATTAATTTTATAATCTCAAGAGTGCATTCTACTTTAAGAGAGCAAAGGAGATAGCCAAAATATTCAATTCCCCTCATTCTCAAATTTCCTCTATTTCTTACACTATGTACAATTTCTACTTGAGCACCAATACAATAAGAAGGATTTTATATCCTTTTTGATGAGAAAATTTTAGAAACTTTGAGTGCTCAATCTTACCTCGTCTTGTTGTTGTTTGCGGTATTGTTTCCTCTTAATTTCATTAAATAAGAACGAAAGGAGACACGAGGTTAATGAAGAGATCTGTTCGAGTTTCTCTTTAATGACTAACATTCTATGAAAATGTAGGTTGAAGATGTGGCCAAAATCACTAGTGGGGTAGTCTTGAAATTATGAAAGCTAACTGTAGCAACCTCTCCAATGAGGTGGATCATATTAGAGCCATATTACATAGTTATATGGAATGGAGTATTATTACTGTGAGATCCACTCTGTAACATATTCAAACCTCAACCAATTTGGGTAATGCGTATAGGGAAGTGGACGAGCATGGCAATCCGAATAAAAGGAAAGGGTAAGATGTCGAATGTGACCTCGTGTGCTAAAATTTTAGACAGATCTGGAAAAAGTTAAAAAGTAATGTTTGTCTGGGTGGTTGTTTGTTTACTATGTTGTTATTTTACTTTGTTGTTAGTAAGACTTTGGTTTAGTTGGTGTTGTTATTACTCTTTTTTGTGTTTTGTACTAGATTATATGCTCATAGAGGAGTTGGGTTGTTATAGACCTTCTATATGTATCTTTTTGTATGCTTTGTATAGTTTTTATCTACCCTCTGTGGATCTCTGACATGTAAGGGGTAGGGTCCCCAACCCTGTTTTACCTATTATAAAAATAAAATAAAATTTCAAAAACCCAAATATTTGTGAATTAATGAAGATTCACCACTAAAATTTAAAGTATTGAGAATAGATTCATTGGGTGAATTTCTAGTCGAGATCATGTGTTATATGACCTCGTAATCCATACTCTTGATCTCGGGAGTGAATATTTCACAATTCATTTCCTATTCATGCCTCTAAATGTGATTTTGTGAACTTTAGTTTCTTCTCACAACTTAAAGTCTAATTTTTGAAGTACCTAGTTCTAATTTAAAATTCGTAGTGTTTCATAGTTCCTTCTTGCACTCCAACATTTTTAGGATTTAAGGTGTTGTAATTTGATATTGGGCTTCCAATTTTTAACTTTGGTTTCTCATGGGAACCAAAAGTGAACTTTTCATAATTAAGTGAGTCCAAAATTTTGTTTTTTATTGGGTTTGCACTTTTTTTCACTCAAGTGACTTCAAATTCTATTTTTAAGTTGGGATGTACTTTTTTGGAACTCAAGAGATTTCGACCTTCTATTTTCCAATTAACATGCGCTTTCATGAAATTTCTTGTGTCATAATTTGTTGTTAAGGTTGCACTTTTCACTTAAGGTTCTACATGAGAACCAAATGTGTCGTAAAGGTTCATTGTGAGAGTGAAAAATGCTCTTTGAATTCACTTGGAAGAGTCAAATAGTCTAACACGAGAGAATAGTTAATTATTAATCAACTAGTGCAAGCCATATAATTATATAGTTAGAAGTGCTCCTATAAAAAGGAGCTTCTCTCGAACAACTTACCCCACAATTCTCTCCAAAACCTCCTATATACGTGAGTTGTTAAAATAACTCACAACAATAATATTCACCTAATATTATTTTCTACCCATATTTATTTCCCAATAATGTTAGCACAATATAATTTTCCTAACATTCACCCCCTAGTGTGAACATAGGAAAACCTACCTTTTACTTCCACCTGCTTTCATGATTAGGTGATTTTTTCTGTAGAATGATCACAAACCCGTCGTATGGTTTTAAATGGTTAACCACAAACCGAAAACGATGGTTTTCAATTGGAGTACCACAAACAAAAAATTAAGGTTTTCAAGTGGTTTACCTACAACCACATCATAATGTGTCAAATACTATTTTTAGCCCTCGTCACGTTTCACTGCAGGAATAACATAGAAAATTTTGTTGCTCACACACACAAACCGAAAGTTGGAAATGTAGCATTGAATCTTGTTCCCTCTCTCAATGTAACATTTCCACTTATTTCACAAACCAACCAATCAGGGAACCGCATACATGAACACTAAAATCAATCACACCACACACAAATTAAAGCACTTAGAAAAATACCACCAAACCTTTGTGTCGCCCCGTTGTTGGTGACTATTGAGAGGTCGTTAATTGACCTCTAACCTCCATTTTCCTCCTTCCTCCGATGTCATGCTACTAGCTCAATGAGATTTGATCATGGAGCATAATTACAATTCAAACGCTTTGAGTTACACCGAAAATGTGTTCGTAAGAAAAATATTATTATTATTATTTTGAATCTTTGACTTTTACAAAGACACTAATTGTGAAAACTATTTATTTCGACTCACAACAACTATTACAAACAAATAACAATAATCACATACATTTATTAATTTTGAAAGACTATTGACTATTCAATTTGACTCTTTTGATGATAGTTTTGAGACTTATTAATTGGAAAAACTTGAGACATGACAAACTATAATAAAAATTTGATGACCCTTTAATGACTAAAGGCATGACAAAAATGAATTTATAGACCTTTTAAACTATTGACGACTCAATCGCTCAACCGTGCATGAATATAAGCTATCAATAAAACCATACCCAATCTAATAACAAAAAGACTGCTAATAGATTCTTGTATGTTCGAGTACCTTGCATTGCCACAAATGTGAATTAAATTGAAATCTGAATATATTCACCGAACTAGCTGAGTGTTCATAAGTGTGATAGAGAGAATGTTGATCGAATATCGCACGAGGATGAATAATACTCAACAATCATCTCTCCAATGTCAAACCGTGACAGGTGGAGACGTCAAATTGCAAGTGCTTGATATCATATTGATTATAAAAGATTCATATAAGGAATGGTTCGAGGCCGAGCTCAATGCAAGATCATTATTATTGTTTGAAAGCACAATCTAATGCCACTAACAATTAACACTGAATCGGAATATAACCATCAATTGTATATACAAACTGTTATAGGCAGATTTGATTATAGTGTACTGCCGATACGTGGTAGACTGAATGATGGCACTAGAGACTGAGTAGGTGCAGTTTTATATGTGTGTAATCAATGGAACTTGCAAAAGATCCTCTTCCATTCACAGTTCATTCCACCATATATGTATATGTGCAACATATCTTCTCAGGAAGTTGACAATCCACACAATCTGATATGACACCAATTAAAAAATTAGTGATCAGTTGTTGTTTGAGCCTAAAGTATCAGCTTCAGCTCCACGTAGGATGCAAACTCTTCCAAATACAGTCAGAGCACATCCAAGAATGACACATGCGTGAGATATAAAAATGTAGTAGAGAAGTAGCGAAATCACATATGCATGATAATACGACCTTGGAAAAGTTACAGATTTTTTCAGAACTTATTCACCACTAATATACTGTAAAATCTCATCCAATACTTAGGAAATTCATATGCAGGGGCATTACAAGATTGGTTGCCCCTTCACAAATTAACTCTCCATACTAATCTTGCTGTGATGCCGGATGAAAGATCTGAATTTTCTAACACAGAATTCCTTACTAATCAACTAGTGCAAGCCATACAATTATATAGGTAGAAATGCTCTTATAAACAAGGAGCTTCTCTGAACAACTTACCCCACAATTCTCTCCACAAACTTTATACTCATATTTATTTCCCAATAATGTGAGCACAATCTTATAAACTACTTGTAACTCACCAATAGCCCAAGACCTTGAGTTCAAAACTTTGATGGTAAACACTTTTATTATACTAGAGCTATGAAATGGAGTGGTGGAGGAGCACTTTCTCTAAGTGGGACATGTAGGTGGGCTTGGGACCTTAATGTCCACCGAGTGATCTGCATTTAGCTTTTATTGTACTAGAGCTATGAAATGGAGTGGTGGAGGAGCACTTTCTCTAAGTGGGACATGTAGGTGGGCTTGGGACCTTCATGTCCACCGAGTGATCTGCATTCAAAGTGCCCCACTCTGTGCGCTTGGTCCATAAGGAGAAGTTCGACCCTTGCATCAAGGTGTCCCCATGTCCATGTATTGAAAGCATCTAATGAACTCAATGGGAATGGAACTTGGGTTGATGATTACAAACTACTTGTAACTCACCAATATCCCAAGACCTTGAATTCATATTATTTGATCTTTTCATATGTTGTTTTTCCATGTCACGATATTATATTCAAAATTTTAAAGTTTACTTATGACATATTTTGGGTTTATTTCTTACATTTATTTGTTACTTGATATTTTGGTATGATTTTAATCCATCTTTTGGTCTTATGTTCCTCTTGGATACCATCATTTCTAATTTTGTAAGTATACTTATCACGGGTTTATACTTATACCTCTTGTCATATATATGATCTACAATTCCTATAATGCTTAATTAATCTCTTTTATCCGTGATCCCATATGAACCACCCTTTATATATATTTATTGTACACTCTTCCCTTTATCCATCCTTGCGTCACTCTTATAGAAGTCCAACTTCACATATCCATCTCCTCTCATTTAAGGCACACTAGTGTAGAAGATGAGATCACACTCTTGTTTTAGGGTGTGTTTAGAGATACTTAAGAATCATGTTTTATAAGTCCTCCTTTGTAATGAATACCCATAAGTTCTCTTCTATAATTCATATTTCACACCCATTTTCATTAGCCTTAAGAATTTGTATGAATGAGGAACAAGAAAGACAATAGAAATTTTAAAATCCATAGTATCGGTGAAAAATAAATAAAATGATGAAATACCCTTGGTAATCAATAATATGTTTGATGTGTTAGTCCCTCATCACGAGGAAATCTCCACAATGGAAGAGGAATGAAAAAGAACCATACAATAAAGTAATAAGGAGTGTACATGGTAGACTCTCCCTATAAGGAACGGTTCTTAAAGACAAATATCATTTCAAAAAAGAAGAGATAAGTACCTCCTCAACTAATACTAAGGATTCAGAATAGGAAAATGGCATTCCCTAGGCTTCTTCATCGATTTTTATAGAGGGTCAAGAGATCAAAGAAACCCAAGCTTTGAGATCATTTGTTTAGGACCAAAAAGTCAAAAAGTCCCCTAAAAGGAAAGTGACTCGAGAACGAGAGGGAATGTGAAAAAACTGATGCTGGAGAAAATAAAGACTCGGGCATGGTATATTGTCTGAAAAATAAAAAAGAGAAAGGGAGTCTAGAAAGGAGGTGATGGAAGGTAAGAAAATACCTTTAAAGATCAGTAAAAAATCCAGTCTTATTAAATGATAATTCTCTCATGGAATATAAGGGGTATAAATAGCCCAAGTAAACATAGAATGCCTTTTGATATTAGGAAGAACAAGAAACCAAATATTATTCTTGTATAGGAAACTAAAATGATTCTTTTCGAAAGAAGCAAGTTTTCATTTCTAGCCATCTGTGGGTGCTTTGGGAGGGCTCATTTGCCTTTGGGATCGAATGTGGTGAGTAGTTTTCCCTTTTCCAACAGTCAACATCACTTAGCAATTTCTTTTACCGATTTAAGCTCCAAAATAAGTTCATCATGTCCAATCTCTACACTCCAAACTCTTGCGGTGGTATAAGGACTTTATGGGAAGAACTAACCGAGTTCAAAATAATGCCAAAAGAGATCCATTGGATTATTGGGGATGAATTTAATACATGCCTGATCCTGGAGAAAAAAGGTGGTCTTATATCTTACTATGAAAGTATGGAGGACTTGGCCAACTTTATTAATTGGAATGAATTGTTTGATCTTGATATTAGTGGTTCTAAATACACGTGGACTAATAGAAGGAGTGGATAGGGTCTCATTCAGATAAGACTAGATAGGTTCCTTATAACTTTCCAATAGCTATAGGAACAAAATTATGTGCTATCCTATTTAGCTCGTATTGGATATGATCCTCCTAAGAATTGGTGAATTGGAAATATCAAAAGGTAGGCCCTTCAGATTTGAAAAAATGTGGACCACTCACCCTAAGATTGAGAAAAGGATTGAGGAATGGTGTAACTTATATACTAGAGGAAATAGTATGTTTCAAGTGGCTTCTAAGCTCAAAATTGTTAAAAATAATATTAAAAATGCAATAAAGAGACCTTCGGAAACATTTTCCCGTAAAAAGTAAATTATCTAAGGAGCTTAAGGAAATGGAAGAAATAATGGAGGAGGGAGTACCGAGTGAGGAAGATAAGGAAAAATAAAAATATCTAATATCTGAATTTCACACCATCCTTTGTAAGGAAGAAATATATTGGAGACAATCCCGGTTAAGTGGCTAAAAGAGGGTGATAGAAACACCAAGTTTTTCCACATCTCATCTACCATTAAGGAAAACAAAGGGGTATCCAGGAAATTGTAAGGCACGATAGTGATATTGTTACAAAGGAGAATGATATTTCAGATACCATTATTACCTTCTTCAAACAATTGTTCTCTGAGGAATTCCAACCTAAAACAGACTCTACTAATGAAACTTTGAGTCTTTTTGAAGCTGCCATAAGTGAAGAAAATAATAAAGACCTTACAACTATTCCATCAGAAGAAGAGATTAAGGCTATTGTTTCGATGATGGAGGGAGAAAAACCCTAGGACCTGATGGGTTTCTAACCTTCTTCTTCCAAATGTACTAGGACATTGTGAAGAATGAGGTGGTGGCAATGGTACATGATTTTTTAAAATCAAGATATATGCTCAAAAATTCAATCACACCTTCATAGCCCTTATTCCCAAAAAAATTGGGAGCTAAAGATCTTAGCTATTTTAGGCTCATTATCCTATGCATCACTATGTACAAAATAATATCCAAATTTTTGGGTTTTCGAATGAGGGAGTTTCTTGGAAATTTCATATCTCCTAATCAAAGAGCCTTCACTCTGGGAAGACAAATTCTAGGGACAACATCATTTCCATACATGAAACTATTCACTCAGTTGAAAAATACAGAAGAGAAGCAATGATTATTAAATTGGATATGCAAAAATCATATGATCGGGTATCATGGAAATTTCTATTTTGGCTTCTTCAAAAGTTGGGCTTTGATATTCACTTCATTAAATTGATTCAAGCATGCACCACCACTTTAATGTTCTTAGTCATTATAAATGGAAAAACTCATGGTTTCTTTAAAGCCGAGATGGTTCTAATGCAGGGTGATCCATTCTCACCCTTCCTCTATATCATTATGTCAGAAGCCTTGAGTAGGTTGTGTTCAAAACCTAAAAATGAAAGAAGAATTGAAGGAGTTAAGGTTGCTAATGATGTTGAGAACCAATGCCTCCAACAATTTGTGGATGACACGATTCTTCTGGGCCAAGCCTCTGTTCAAGAATCCATTTATTTCAAGAACATTAAAAAGAAGTATGAGGAGGTTTTGAGCCAAAAAGTGAACTTCTAAAAGAGTTCTTGATACTTCATCAATGTTAGTGAACAACAACAACATAGATTAGCCAACATCCTTGAATGTAACATAAAGAATCTTGAATAGCTATTTGGGAATTCCCTTGTGTGGTTGTAATATGGATGACACAAGATGGAATAAAATTATTGAAAGATTCCACAAAAAAATAGCCTCTTGGAAAGGCTCATTATTGACACGGAGTTAGGAAAGCTCAATTGCCTCAAGTTTTTATGTAGGGAGTGGCCACATACACCATGTCTATTTTTATTATGCCTTCCAAAATTAGAAAGGGCATTGAGGGTATTCAAAGAAGGTTTTTATGATAAGGGACAGAGGTCAAGTCTTAGATACCTCTGATAGGATGGGAGAAGGTTATAAAACCCAAAGACAGAGGTGGTCTTGGTTTGAAAAATATGCAGATGATGAATCATGCACTCTTTTCCAAAATGGGGTGGAGATTTCTTAAAGAAGAAGGAATTTTGGTAGACATCTTAAAATGATATACTTGAATGTTGGCGAACTTTAGGCTTCTTCACTGATAGGGAACTACCTAAAGGATCTATTTTTTTTAATAATCTTGGTCAAATTAATGAGTTACTGATTAGGGGAATCAAGTGGAATCTAGGGAATGGTATGAGTATCGAATTATAGGAGGATCCTTGGATCAGAAATCAAACCTTAAAGAGTGAAGATCCCCGGAGAGACCACTTCAAATTTTACAAAAGAGATTTTGGAGAAAGGGTGTGTGATTACTAAACGGAATAGAGAAAGTGGAAACAAATTACACGTCTAGTGAACTACACAGCCCTCTTCTTCCATTTGATACCCTCAATAATGAACTAAAGTTACATCACAATCCGCAAATACAATGCCAAGATGAATTCATATGGAGGAATATGGATTCCAAGAATTACAAAGTTAAATCTGGATATTTGCTTAAATTTGAACAAATTGCCACTAATGACTAATGGAAGAACGTTTGAACAAAACTATTATTCCCAAAATTAATTTCTTATTTTGGGAATCTATTCAAAATAAAATTATTACCATGGACAAGTTAAGAAAAAGAGGCACGATAATCATAAATAGTATGCCCTATGCGGGAACCAAGAAGAAACTGCTAACCATCTTTTTTTGGAATGTTCTTATGGTTTTCAAGTATTTTTAGTTGTGTTTGACATTTTTTAAACGAAGATGATTCTCCCAATGGATGTCTCTAACCTCCTAGAATAGTAGTTTTCCATCTATCGTGATGATATTGTCAAGGAATTATGGAAATTCTCTACTACCATATACTCTATGAGGAATTTGGCTTGAAAGAAACAACACGATTTTTTGAAATCAGGGTTCTAGCTTCAAGAAGGTGGTGAGGAAAATGAACCAAAGCCTTTAATAAAATATACAACTCATCAAATGTAACTCTACAAAATATCTCCCAGACTTATACATTTCTATTTTAAACAACTTGAGTATTAGTACTATGAATTGGGTTAAAATCAAAGAAGGGGAGGAAGGAAAAAAAAAAGCGGTTAAATGGAAAATCCCTCCCACGGGATGGTTCAAACTTAATTTTGATGGTTCAGCCAAGATCAAGGAGGGGTGTCTTTGGGGTGAGGTAAAATATGGGATCATAAGGGTAAATTTATTTTGGTGTATGTTGGACCTGGTGGGCAATCATTCCTTTACCCATGCCAAGGCAATTGCTATGCTTTGGGTCTTACACTAAGTTTCACCATGACCATACAAAACTTGATAATTGAAGGAGATTATTTATGTGTGATTATGCACTTAGACATAATGAAAGCATAGGATGAAAGCTCAATAATATCATTAATGAGGCTAAGAAACTAAAATCTGGATTCAAAAGTAGGGAGATGAAGCATGTGTATAGAAATGGGAACAAGACGGTAGACGGATTGGTCAATTATGGTAATGACTTACCAGAAAAGGTGAGTTGGTAGGGAGATGACATACCGTGGAATAATATAAAAAAATTATTAATGAAGATAAGATATTTTGTGATAAGGAATCATGATTACTGGGATATGAAGGACATGATACGTGTGGAATTGAATCATAATTTAGAAAGGAGTTTCACTACCAACGAAGAGTTAATTCTTTATTTCTAGGTATTTTTCTCATCCTACTAAAGCTCAAGACTGTGTGTTTTTTGGGATAAACATGGGTGGAGAGATATTTTTTATTGAAACCATGACCTACCTTCATTTTAAGAGAGATGTCACATTGTGGAGGTTCCTGCGACATGGTGGTATGTCTAATTTCATAAAAAAATTAAGGCCATGATCTCGTGACTAGCAAATGAATTTGGAAAGGCATGGGAGGATGAATGTGTCAAAATGAGGGGGACTGAGATCATTTTCAATGAGGAGACCATAGTTGAAGCTATAGGTATGTCTATTGATGTTCCTTAAAATTTTAAGGACAAATCCAGAAGGAAACATGAAATATCCATCTTTTTGGCACCGAATAAAAATTCTAATATATGGTGATGAAATAACAAGAAATTTTATTCCAGGATCATTGGGATGATGTTTTTCTTGTGGTTATGAAGTATCTTACACTTGAGGGTAAATTCAGGAATATTTTTTCTTATCATCTGTCTAGTTTGAATTTCCTAAGAAGAAATCGGAAATGTGTTTTTGTTTTTTCTCCTCATATCTCTAGCCTCCTCTATATGTGACTACCAAAATGGAAAGATGGATACTTGTCTCCATCATGGTTTTATATTATTGCTATGTAAGAAAGGAAAATTCATGATTCCTCCTCAACCTTTGTGGACAATAGTTCGTTGACTCTAATAATGAAACCCTTGTGGCCCACATGAAACAAAGAAAACAAGGTGGGAAACAAGATGGATTAGACAACATTGGTGACATTCTTTATAATATGAAACAGGGAGATACATGTAGGGATGAGAGTGTTGTTAGAAAAGAGAGGGATATAAATATTGTGGATTGGGAAGCCCGTATCCTTAGAGTGGAATCCACATCGGATACCATTTTTTTGCTTAATTAAAAACCTTGTGCAAGAAGTTAGGGACTGTCATAGGAAAATTAAAGTTCAAAATAGAAGAATTCCGGGGATGAATGCGGAGATAATTATGCAAGAGTAAAGGATTTCAATTCTCAAATATCAAATTGCTAAATTTGATACGAGCATGGAAAATGTAAGATGTAGTGTGAGATAAGTAGCTCTCGATGATGAAGAGATCGGGAAGTGGAGGAAACGAACACTAAGAATACTCCAAGACGTGTCATCATTAAGTGGAAATATGATATGGGAGCGGGCCCGAGCATGAGAAGAAAAAGTAAAGACCCCCTGAAAAGATGATTTGTTGCTGAACTTTTGTTGCACTTTTTTTGTGTTTCTTTTTCCCTATGTTTGTTATTCTTGTTTCCTTGGAGGTCTATGTATTGTTGCTAAAAGAATATATATACTTTGTAGTTACTTAGACCGGTTTGGTCTTGCCTTGTTTTTGTGGCACTGTTTGTCAAGACTGTTTGACTTAGTGCTTTTGGATTCTTTTTGTTGGCCATCATGCCTTTTGCTCTTTTTTTTTGTAAAGGGTTTTTTGGGTCCCTTCAAAACCAACTCTTATTACCTTATCTAAAAATAAATAAATAAAATGACAAGAAAAAAAAATATGACAAGTAAAATCATGAAAAACAAAAACATTAAAAAACATAATATAATCATTCAACACAACTACTATCCTAGTTGAAAGATATAACTTCAAAGCTGACCTTGTTACATAACTTGATGTCCTTTGAGGTGTGGTACGTTTACTAACTTTGGTAGGATGTATTATATCAATCATTCGGTGCCTCTTCCTTTTCAAAATACTACCTAATCCTCATAATAGGACTATATATCCTTAAGTGAGGTACTATTTATTATTAATTAAGACATTGATGATTGTAAAAACATCATGGGAAGGTAATATATATCAATTACTAACATATAATATCATAGCTAGCTTGGGATATACCTTTACACTTTACTAGTTAGTCTAGTTCAAACCCACATACATGGGGTCCTTCTCACCTAGATGAAAAAAAAAAACTTTCGGACCATGTCCTAACTATTAAAATGTCTCATCTCTATTAAGGATCTTTGGGTGCCTTATTGTCTCCTCTTTCATGTTCACTCCCTTCACTCCCCTTTATGCTTATTAACGATATATGGCCATAGGTTTATACCACCTTTATATCCTACTATTTATTTTACAACCCAAATACTTTTAATGTAGATTTTTTAATATGATCGTATGACCTTCAAGACTTACTCATAAATAAATCCTTTTAGATCCGTATCATCTCCATTGATACTAATCATAGCATTTGATGGCACTGTTTCATGTCTTATGCCATCAACTCTAGGTACTTACTCACTAGGTGGACCTTGAATGAAGTCTTGGGAATGGATGAAAACTATGTAGTTGTTGAAAGATGTTATGAAAGAGGTATAAGTGTGGTGTAAATTGATACGGAGGAAACTCTAAGATGATAGAGATTTGATTTCGTAGGGAGATGTAAGATGATGATTGTAAAGGTATAAAAATAATCTAAGGTGTCGTAACATCAATAACACATCAAATCTCTCTCTTAAGTACTAACTAACCAATCCATATAATCATTTCTTTATATCTCCTCTCTTGACAATATCCTTAAGGAAATCACTCCATGGAATTCAACGCACTAATAGTGCATGGGAAAATCAAAAGTTAGTAAGAGTGCAAAATAAGGTGTATACAAAATGTAACACATTAGAGATAGGGAAATGAGATTTAAATAAATGAATAACAAAATTCATAAGATAAATCTATTTCCAAAAAGCAACATCTACTCCTAAAATGAAAAAAATTCATGTAATACAATGCATGTTCACCAATTGATAAAAACACTAAACTAACCATGTCACATCACAACTACGGTTTTTTCGAATAAACTAGTAAATCACACCTATTTGCTTAAATAGAGGTTATATATACCATATGAAAATAAAAAGTAAAGTTCTAGTAATTATAGTTTAAATTATAATACAACGAGTCACACACTTTGGAGGTGAATTATACCTTATAATCATATATTGAATATGTGTAATGATTTTTTTATTGGAAATGAAATTGGTTGACCATAAACATGGTAGCTACGAAATGGTCTTTTTAAAAATAACGAGATAGATGACATGCTTGCAATCACTCAAATTTGATCTTGAAATCCTCATTAGGTTTTATGAATTCGATGTGAGTTGTTGGAAAACTAGTCTTCTTCTTCAAAACACTAATTTAGCCTCTAGGTTTACGAGAATATGCAATGAGAACAAATGAGTCTCAAGAAATTTTGCTAAACTATAGAATTAAGAGCTTCCTTGATATTTATCAAACCCCTCAAGTGGTGAACATGTTTGCCATCATCATATAAATATTAGGCATTTACTAAGAAATCTTGTGTAGTGTAAGCTGTCTTAACCGTTATCTTTTCAATGCGTGTAAATAATTAATGGAACTTATGTGCTTATGAGCTACGTTTTGGTACGAGGATGTTTTAGAAATAAAGCGGTATTTCCTTACAACAACAACATAAATAAGTTGTGATTGGCATATGTCTTTAAATAGACAAGTGCACCTCTATATTATAGACTTATTGAATTCAAATTAATATTCCATTAGCTTGAAAAATTGACAAATAACTAAATATATATATATATTAAATAACGGTCAAAACAAAATAATTGAGTATCTCGAACATAAAATTGATATAGCAATTTCATAGACCATCTAGAATCTCTAGTGGGGCTCTCGCCCTATCTAGATACATATAGGTTTTTACCCACTCTAGCTCCCCGAATAATCCAAATTTTCTCCACGGCGGTAATCGGCTATATGCAAAGACCGTTGCCATATAGCCGATAGGGTCGCGTGGGGGCACGACATCTATATCTCGACTGATGACTTTCTATATCTCTCTATGGAAAAAACGAAAAGAAAAGAAAACTAAAATATATGAAAAAAAAGGGTACAAATTTACAATCGAAATAGAAAGAAAATATTAATATTCCAATAAACCATTGATGAATAAACAAATAAATACATCAACACCAAAGCTATTAACCAATCCCGTACAAAAATTAGGTCTCCGCCCATTATATGTATTAATCAAATGTAAATAAAAAATAAGGGATGATTTTGAGTACAATGAAGGGGTTCTCGGGAGTTAACGGATACGAATTCTGTTCCAATCCCGACTAATGAGATTATAATAATGCGTTGCCACGGTGGACACAATTCGGTCTTAAAATGCTGACACAATTCTGTCTTCCTAAAATTCTAAAAGACTACCTAAGTTTAGATAAACCCCCGCTAAATTCCGAGTCCAAATCAGGAAGGTCCCAAAGTTTGTCTTCCTCTAATTATAAGCAATTTTATAATAAGCTTACTCGAGTACACTAAAGCATATAAACAACAAAATAAGTGTGTTTCATGGGATACACAACAAGCATTCCAACTCTATTATCCTGCAATGCGTCAACCCTATTATTATGATGTTATGTGAGTGGGAGGGGGTCAATAATGGCTTCTATTTTATATATGATTGTATATTTGTTTACGTATAATTAAATTGGTTTGAATAAAATGATATTAATATTTTTATTGAAATATAAAAATTGAATTCACATCTTTAGTTTTTAAAATAACTTTTATTTGATCTCAATTTTTAGAGTTCAATTTTATTTCGTGCACTAAATTGTATTGGTCACGAATTTACCTATCTAAAGAGTATATTTATATTCTTTTTCAAGACGGGTCCATCTACTCCTTTATGTAGATTCTAATTATTGAAGCTTGATAAACACATCATTATTGCAAAATATAAGTTCAAAAGTTAACTATGATACACCAATATCATAGGTCATTTTATATATAAGGATTATTGATTACGTAGTTGTCATTCTATTGAGGTGCACTTTTAACACACACTTTTTGATTAAAAGGTAATAAGGGTCATGGGGACCCTACCCCATTACAAGGTGCATCAACAATATCAAAGCAAAAAAAGGCAACTATATAACCAAGTAACCATAAACTAACAACATAATAACATCGAGATACAGAACTAACCAAAGAGAGACAAAAAGAGACCGGGAAAAATTATTTTATAGTTTTAAGCACCTCCTTCCACTCGAGAGCTAGGGCAATGATAACATTGCTCAATTTTTCATATGGGGAGTCCCCTTCCTCCCTCTTCCGCTTCTTTCCTTTATCCTTTCCTTCCTCCTCCCGCTTGATATTTATAATATGCTTCAAATCCTTTAAATGCTCAACAGTACTCTTTATATTCAAAGTACTATTTATAATCTGTTTTGACATAGCCATTTATGGTTTCAATCTCGTTCTCCTTCTATGAATAGACTTTCTCCATCCTTTCGATCCTTTCCTCAAAGAAAATCACCTTGTTAGCCTTGTCTTTTATCGCATTCCAGTCTTTAAGTAGAACATTCAACATATTTTTATTTAGATCAATATCCATCTACATTTGTTTGAAATTCCCAGTACCCATCTCCGGATTATCATTCTCATTCATCTTGACCTCATTGCAATCGTAATCATTGTCCTCAATAGCCTTTTCACAAGCCTCCTGGCCCTTGATTCTTCATAATTGTCGCCTCATGCAAAGGCACAATATTATCCATCGGAGCAGAGTAGGAATGAGTTTGCGAGGAGGTGGAAACCTTTGAATCAAACTCATGACTCTCCTCGGTAAAAGAGAATGCATCCACCTTGCATGAAGAAGGGCCACGACACTAATAAGACCTCTATACATGTATGACTTTGTGATATACCTTTTACCACCTTCCAAACATCAATGTTAATCCTCATGAAACTTTTAGCACACATTATACGGATATTTTTTCATGCAATTTACTATTTTTGGCATATTTATTCCCATTTTAGGGCGATGATAAATCATCAACACATACCTTCACACAAAGGCCAAGAGAATCCATTATTTCCATTCTTACTCTAGGAATAATCAAATTTAGCTATTGCGGATGTTATGAGTCATAAAGGGAGATTTTAGGGTGGAAAGTGATGTTGAAATGAAACAAACCAAACCTAGAAGTAAAACTTTAGTTTTAAACAATTTGTATCGATTGTAAAGAGTGGTCCAAACATCATTCAAAACGGATTTTTTTAGTCTTAACAGCTTATGTTCAATCATATCAAAATTTATAGGTTATGGTCATTTAGACATCCATTGTGTATTTCCATGTCTAGATTCTAGTGAAAAGTATTCTACCACATTACACACATATTGTGACATGTCATCTCTATTCCTCTTAATTTACTACATTATATTTCCATTTTATTAATTAAGAATCATTATGGTGTTTTACGTTTATTGTGATAGTTAATCATAATCCATTCATTAGAATAAATTTTCACTCTCATCATCTTCGATGTGGTTTCGTTTCTCTAAAATTTTAGTTTTTAAATGGAAAGGAGATGTATCACATCATATTAGGTTTTCTCATACTTTTATATATTTTTATTATAAAGATGATTGTTGACTAAGCTCTTCCATAAAAATCTAAGTGATTTTTCTCTCGATTGGTTCTATGACCTCGGGCATGTAAATCAATAAATTGCTTTGCAAACCATGTGACCCGATTTCATGGGTCATTTTAAAATTAACATTAACTTAAAAATTACATTTGGAGATTTCTCTCAAATTAAATAATGAGCTAATGAATGCAATATTCGCTATGTATTTTATTCAGACTATGGTTACTCATATGAGTTATGAGCCACCATATTATTTGGTTCACTACCTTTTATGGATGGATTTATTCTAATTACTAAAGAAAATGTTTTGAACAATTCCTATGATTTACCATTTGATGAGTTTTGTCATGTTATTAGATAATTTAAAATAAATCTCTTAGATGAAAACACACTTAAATACTCTTCTAAACCAAAAATTCCTCTTGTAATACTTCTATATTTTTAAACAAGTCAAATTTTGGTGTTGAGCGGGAAAATAGATAAGTACTAGCCACACACGGAGGTTTGGAACTGCGCACAAGGGATGTGTGAAGGGGCACACACATGCGGGAAGGATCAACATGTGAAGGTTCACGCATGAGTAGACAAAGTTTGGGACTTAGCCTATTTTCCAAGGACATGGCTAAAAATAGAAAAAATAGAGATGGATTGGCATCGAAGAAAGGGATAAAGATAGAAAAAGTAAGGATGGATTGGGATGCACACAAAGGAGATAAAATTGGAAAAAGAACATGTCCGACAAAGATGAAGATCATGAAAGAATCGAGGATAATAATATAATTAGTGCATACTTTGTATATTTAGAATAATATATTATTAGGACAAGATGTAGAAGAAAGAATGCAAGCGATTTTATACACACACCTATTATTAGGTGAGTTCATGAAGCAATGAAGGGAAAGTCCCCACCCATATATATATGTAGTAAATCTTTGTTGTGGAGAGAGATTTTTGTGTGGAGATTGGGTATCGAGTGCTAGCTTGAGGATCTTGGTTCTACGGGCCCTCTACATTGATGTATTTCGAACTATGGTTTATTTGATTCTTGAGTTATGTAATTGATGGTATTATATATTGGGTAATTATGTATAGGTTGTAGAGATTATTATGTCCAAAAATGTGTACCTTAGATCTGATTATTATCTTACATGAATGATTTCCCTATTATATGTTTTTGAATCGACATGGATGTAATGATTCTTTGTGCATGATTTATTGATTGATTATGAATATGATGAATATGCATGCTAACATCTTGATAAGAAAAGTAAAGGAGGGACCTGGTGGATGTGTACACTTTGGGTGAGCTTCTAGAATTTTCTAGATGAAGTTTCAATGTGCATAGATCTAGTTGGGTAGTAAAAGGATACTTTTTGGTTTCGTTGTTGGGACCTCTTTTCACTTTTTCTACAAGGATGTTGCATGCATATGACATTTCAACTGTCTTTGGAGAATATTTAAAGCTAGATAGAAGATGGCCAAGACACTTTTACATAGAGTTATAACATTGGGCCTGATTTTAATGCGTGAAAGTGGGTAGAAGACGATTTATATGTCTACTTGTATGAAATGTTCTTCAAATTCTTCCCAATATAGTTATATTAGTGGTTGGTAGCTTACGCGGATAATAAAGGCCTTTGGTCGGGAAAGAGAGTTTAGATGAAAGAAGGCTATTAAACACTCTTTAATTTAGACGATGTGTGGAATAAAGTTATAGATCATTGGTGGGAAGGTGTACTACGTAACTATACTTTGGAAAACACAATTTTGACATATTCTTTATTGAAGGGAGAATAATTTTGGTTCTTGCATGAGCCAAGATGATCCTATTTGTGTGCAATAACATTAGCTATCAAGATCTTGATGATAAAACTAGGAATGGAGAAATTAGCTATGGTGAGGTAAACCCCACCACATGCGGAGGCATGTTTAGGAACGATGAAAATGACCCTAGCGAAAGAAAGAAAAAGATAGGAAAGCGACCCTAAATCTAGTTTATGCATATATACAATTAACAACAAACAAACATTTCTCTACATATTTAAATCAGGTAACTAGTAAAGATAGTTTATGCAACATGTCTTGATAAATTAATCCATCCTATAACATAGTGATAAACCTTGTGCAATTGTAAGGGTTAGTTATCCCTGATCTCCATGATCACCCTTAACATTCGTTTGAATGTTCATACTTAGCCTCACTTGGTTTTATAGTCTTTCGGTAGTGAGAACATGTGACTGATCCTCTAGTGTCTACATAGATTTTCATTTAGTAAAATTCCATCCTATATCCTACACTTCAAGATTTGAGGAATCACGGTGATTAGACAATGTACCCAGAAAAGCACATTACTTTGTCCAAAGTTTCTTAGTTGTACTATGTAAATTTAGTATAGATGATTACACATAGCATCTAAACTTGTCTTCCCATCACCTCACAAATGTCTCATCACAGTTATCTAGATTCATTAAACTTATGTAGGTGAACCTATTAAGACTTACTGATTTCCTAACGGTTCAACTTCATAAGTACAAGGAACCCCAATGCTTGCTATTGGTTACCTACGAGAGGCCAATCTTCTACTTTACATGTTCCCACATTAAGCAACCTATGGGCCAATCGTAGGTATCCTAAACCGGGCATTAAATGTGTAATTCGTGCGAGGGTTCATATCCTTCATTTCTTATCTAATTACTTAGTGAAATATAGTTTATGCATCAAGTTACTATGGATATAAGGATAAGATCATGAAGTGATTATCTCTTTGCTTCCCTATCCATACATACTAACCATTTTAATAGAAAAGGCGTGTTAGACCCCTAGTCAAGATTCAACTAGGTCTTATTAATGTTACAATATCATACCTTAGTTGATCTTGATTCTATATCCATTAATCAAATCTAGATATATGTTTTATTAGGACTATGTCTCACATCTTGTTTAAATTTATAGATAACCTTAACTTAGGATTCATTTATTTTTCTTTACGAAGAAAGATGAGTTCATTTAAATAACCTTTAAATCTTATAAGGTAATAAACTAATTTACATGGTGAGTTTATCATACTTCCTTTTATTTTCCATCATATCTAGCATTGAAGTAGTCTCTTAAATCTTTGACTAGATTATTAAAATTGTCGAGTTTATTGCAAAAACACTTTTAGATTAATCCATTATGCTTCCATGGAATTTTTTTATCCTTTTAAAGTTAATACTATCATCATGCATCATTACCCTTCCAAATACAATTTTATAACTCAATTAATATTCTTTTTCTTTACCCGTAATAATCTCTTTATTGTGATGGAGAGACAAATAGATATGAGGTATATCTTTATTATCATAACCCATACCTATTATAAGCATAAGATAGTTAAATATGTGAATCCTTCACTTTATAAAATATACCATTAAGTTACCCAAACCCATAACAAGACAATGTATTTGGAAAAATAGAAAAAATCCAACAGATTTATATATTACAAGTCTTGTCCATAAATGGACTAGTATAAAGGACATCTTGTCCAAGACAAGTTTCTAAATCCTTAAATTACAAGTACAATAGGATCAATGATCCGTGATAAAAATATTCAAGTCTAACGCCGTTCCTCACAAGCCGGTGATAGAATGCCCATACATCATCATAAAACCTATGACACTATTTTGTTTGGGGGTGTCAGTTCAAAGAACTAGCAAGAAGTTAATCTATTCACTTAACTATGTTTTTGAAAATAAAGTAGATTATTCATCACACATAACTAAACTAAACTTTCAAGGGTAATGCTTCCATGCAAAAGATAGGGAACTAGAACCCTCTAGCAGTCCCATAGCTAGCGATGAAAGAGGTGTGGGGGTATATATGTGAAGTGTTCCCGAAGGAACACTTCGCATACAAACCTCCTCGCTTCTTCAATCACAAACCATGCGAATGGCGGAGGTTTCGGGTTCCCGATCTTTTACGGAACCAATATCTTCGCGCAAAAAATGAATCAAACCAATCAACAAATTTTGGCTAGCTATTATTCAAAGAAATTTAAATTTGTTTTGTAATAAAAATTAACGCATAATGATTCTCGAGGCCATAAAAATTCATCCAAGTAATTTGAATCCATAAAAATGACTAAGTATAGAATTCTGATGAATTTTAGCCGAGGTTCGCCTTGTATTTTTCACTTTCAATCTTTTCCAGAAAGTAGATTTAACTAATCTAAATAAAACAATGAAGTAAATGCATTAAATGAAAAGGTATGGATCAAATGATCCAACCCTTTGAGTCACAAGGATCTTGGGTACGAAATTAAACTAATAAGAAATAACTTACCAAGATGAACCATCAAATTTCATTTACCTTTATTTTAATATCATTATCCAAATGTCCCTGTGCAGGTTAATACATCTGTAAAATAATCAAGAGCTATTGAATCATTTTGTTTCCTTGCATGCCATGAGTTAGTTCCCACTTTTATTTCATAACACAAAATGTAAATGAGCATTTCAACCTATTTTATTTCCAAGTAATATATACCAACAAACTTATTACTAGCTATAACAATAAATCAACATTCAACCACTTTCAAACACATTCAGGTGGAATAAAAATGAATTATACCATTCTCGGCCTAAATAATTGTATCATCTATTTTTATCTCCATTTTTAAGGAAACTAACGATCACTTCTAATAGCCTCAATGACTAAAACTCCATTCAAATTTGGCATCGAAATATTTATTTAACATCAAAGTCAACCCATGGACAAGCTTCAAAACAGAAATATCCAACCACCACTTACTAAAAACGATACCCAGTTCCAATTTAAATGGTAGGAAGATCTATTGACCCTTTTCTTATTAACGGTGTGATTAAAACTCATACTCGTCTTCTAACAAAACCCATTAAGTCTAACATGTCCTTCAGCTAAAACCACAATTATCACATTATAGATCCCCACAAACAAATTTACCTACACTCCACCCAAACCCACATTACAGATATATCATTTTCTACAAATCAAATAGAAAAATAAATCAAAGAATTTCGTTAGAAGAACCTAAATTTCGAATACCCCCAATTTAAAAAGTTATTTTCCATAACCCAAAACAACCTCATGATTTCATGGAAGGAACACAAGTTTGAAAACCCCAAAATTTCACAGATAGTTCCCCATAAACCCTACAACCATACGATTTCATAATATTCTAAAATCAATCAGAGAAATTTCCATTAAATTATAAGGAAGTAGCAAGGCAGGTCAGGGTGAAGCAAAGAATATCCATTTATTTTCATTTAACCATAACAAAATAACATGAAAGGAAGAAAAATCACCATGCGACTTCTTGGAAAGAACACAAGTTCGAAACCCAACATTTCTCACCCAATTTTCCAAAACCTTAGCAGCCATACAATTTTATTCAAAGAACTCTCAGTTCTAAAATAGATTCACAACATATTTTCCAAAACTCTTTCAAATAAAACAAAACCACAAACAATGATACAATCACTTTAAAAATAAAAATAAGTAAGCAAGTAGAGTAACACCTTGTGTGCAAATGATTTTTTCCTTCGTTTTTATTCTAGACGATCTCTAAAAACCCTATCAATTATCCTATGTGCCAAGAATATGAGCTCTCCAAACCATCCTTACCTCAACATTGCATTCCTCTTTAAAGACAAAGGGTTTCTCATCAAAAATTGATTCCTCACAAGCAAAGAGAAATCCGACAGAGTTTCATCCATAAATGGAGCTCAAAACTACAAGTTGAATGCAAAGAAACTACATGAATCCCACTTTCCCCCCCTTCCCATCATGAATTCCTAAAAAACCTGTTATGCATTTACTCCCTCCACCTACCGCCTACCAAGTGGATGGAAAAAGGAGGCCCAAGACTTCGTGGGAGGGGATCTCATAGTTTAAAAATTGAATATTCAATTAAATAATTACTAGCCCGCTTTCCTGCGTGTACTCTCCACTTAAGTGGACATAATAATTATTAAAAATCTTATCCATGCAAATGTGGTATTAATTACCATTTTTTAAAAAATGAACTTAATACAAAATAAAACCATAATAATATGGGCCCAATCAATTATATTATTTAAAAATATAATATCATTAACTTTAATGTTCTGATATCAATCTATCAAGGATTTTAATCCTTATTGTCTTTACCATATAATGCCAACTCAAAACAATTCACGCAACAATAATACCAATACCAAAGCGTGTCATACTTATTCCAAGCCTTGTTAAAATGCATATCGCAAGTTGCCTTAGGAGCGACATCACCCTTAGTCCATATGGGTGTCAACACAACCTCATAATTAAACTGCATTTATATTAATAAAAGTGATATTTAGTTATCTAAGTACTTAATCTTTAATTAAGTACTTAGATGACTAATTACCGTCATCCACAACTAACACTTAATTATTCAAACAAACGTTCATTTTCCCATTTTTTCATACTTATTTGAATAATTAAATGTCAAAATAAAAGATTAATTAGCGGGATGTTACATTCCTCCCTACTAAAATGATTCATCATCCCTGATGAATTAATTATTGTTTTCACATAAACAAAAATAATAGTGCTACTGAAATTTACTAAATAAATCCTTCATTCAGTATCCCAAAATTTTAGAATCTATTTTTTTAAAGTAATAGCATGGATAAAATAACATTATTTAACCAAATAAAATAAAAAATTTCCCATCCTCACCAATCGATAAATAATTTTTTTTCCAACTGTCATAAAGTTTCATCACAAGTTTCTAAACAAATAAATGCGGAAAAACAATTTTAAATTCATCCAGATTCTCCCAAGTTGCACTTTCCTATGAATAATGGTCTCATTAGACCTTACATTGTGAAATTTATCCGTTTCTCGAGCAACTTATATGTTTTTAGTACTCTAATGGGTTCCACGACGATGATTCCGGGTTAGAACCTATAATGAGTCCTAATTAAGTACACGTGATAAATATGAAACACACCTATTTAATAAAGAAAGATGGAAAAAATCATGCATCTTTCACGGTGAAGGAAGAAATGCTAGTCGGTATCTAACTGAAATACAAAATTTATGGAACTTTGAATGGTCCAACATAGTGTGGGAAAATCTTGGAATCCTTCCCAAACATTATTGAACTCTTTTTAGGATTTACTCGAAGAAAAACCTTGTCTCCCTTTTCAAATACTCTTTCCTTCATATGCATATCTGCATAACTCTTTTGTTGATTTGCAACTTCTTTCAAGTGTTCCCATATTTTCTTAGCTTATTTTTCCATTTTAGTTAGCATTTCCGGCCTACCACTTCTCTATCCTCTACATTGTCCTAACTTATAGGTTTTCAGAATTTACTTCCGTATAATGCTTTAAAAGGTTCGATTCTAAGCTAAGAGTGATATGAGTTATTGTATGCAAAATAAAATAGTGACAGGTATTCTTCCCACTTGTACTACTGATCCATGCAGTACATGTGTAGTATATCTTCCAATACTTGGTTTACATACTCAGTTTGACCGTCCATTTTCGGATGATAAGCTGAAATAAAATTCAGTTTAGTGCCCAAACCAGAATTTAATGTTTTCCAAAAATGAGATGTCATCCTTGGATCTCTGTTTGAAATGATTGTTTTTGGAACACTGTGTAGTTAAAATATCTCATAGAAAAACCTTTTATCAAGAACTGGGAATCATCAGTAAGGTTCCTAGGTATAAAGTGAGCTACCTTTGTTAACTTGTCTACCACTACCAAGATCATATCATGTCGGTTTTTAGTCAAGGGTAATCCTTGGACAAATTCCATGTTAATGAATTTCCATTTCTGGTGTGGAATGTTATGCGGGTATAACAGTCCAACAGGGTGCGTGTGTTTTGCTTTTACCCTTTGACATTCTAAACAACTCAAAACATAAGTTGTGATGCTCTTTTTCATTCCTTTCCGAAATATAATTGTTTTACATCTGTTGTCATTTTGGTTATTCTCGGATGACCAGAGTATGGTGCATCATGGAACTCTCACAACACTTTCATTCGAGTTTGTTCCCTTTTGGAACATAAATTTTGTTTTAAAAACGCAAAATTATATCATTGTCAAAACTAAAACCAACATACCTCTTATCCTTAGGATTGAATTTTAGAACTTTCGGTACTTACAATAGTATGGATTTATATGTGACTCCTTCATGAATTCCTCCTTGAATTTCATTCGTAAAGTTATAACAACTGATAAGTATCTCCTATGGCTCAAGACATCCGCTACCCCATTTTATTCTCCTTTGATATAACTGATAACAAAGTTGTATTGCAACAAAAAATTCAACCATTTTCACTATCATGTGTTAAATTGGGTTACGTGAAGATATATTTCATCCCCAAGTGGACGGTTTTTAATTCAAAAGGTTTCCCCATCAAATAGTGCCTCTAAACCTATAAATAATGAACTATCGCAGCCAATTCCAAATCATGAGGGGCATATTTATACTCATGAACTTTAAGTTTCCTTCCCTCATATTCCACAACATGTTCATCGTGAAGTAGAACTCCTAATCCTTCCCCGGATGCATCAATAAAAACTCTTAAATTTCCATTTGGGTCAGGAATGGTTAGCACTGGAGCAATTTTCAAATGCTCCTTTAATGGATTAAATGCTTACTCAAATTTATCAGTCCACACAAACTTTTGGTCCTTCTTCTAAAGTGATGTTATTGGACACGGAAATATTAAAAAGTTGTTCATGAATTTGTGGTAGTACCCCGTCAAACCCATTAAGCTTATTACCTTATGTACATCCTTTGGTGTTGGCCACTCTACAATGGCTCTTATCTTTACAGGGTCCATAAAGATTCCATTCTTATTAATTACATGACCAAGATATTATATCTCCTTCTGATAGAAAGCACATTTAGCCAAATTTCCATAAAGCTTGTTCTTTCTCAAAATTTCCAACATGATTTCCAAATGGTGTTGTGCTCTTGTTCATTCTTAGAGTAGATGAATATATCATCTAGCAACCGAAAAGAGGGATATGTGAAAACCGATATTGAAATAATGCACCATGACGAAGTTTCACTCTGATTGTAACTTTATAGCTTTAATGCAATAAGAAAGATTTCAACAATGGAAAGAATATGCAAATAAGAAAACAAGTCTTCTCATACTCATAGATCGAAAAAGGAAGTACAAATAGGGGTGTTGTGTAACCCCCATGCCTAAACAAGGAAATAACCCCTATGATACCACTGATGCATATGACATGACTGACACATATGACAACTGCTAAAGGAGGGTTACAATTCCAAATAAGAAATGTAACTCCTATGACACATTAACACAAATGACAATGAAAAATTCTATGACAGAATCTGACACTTGTCATTTGACTCCCTAAGACCTATGAATCTCGCAAGGTGAGATGACTCACCATGTGATGTGGACGATGACTAGGCAGGTCACACACACCAACACCCCCTTCATCGAAGCCGAGGTAGAGGTCATGGTAAGACAGAATAGAAAAGAAGACTCCCCTAGACAACTAAGAAAGATGTGCCAATAAGGCCCGGAAACTAAAGGCTTGATAAGGTGCCCATATAAAAAAATATCTTTATGGAAGGAAGAAGAGGAGGAGAAATATATATAACTTGAAGAAGATGGGTGGCTGCAAAGAAACCTCACCCTAAGAAGAGACCATAAGTGAAGAAATTTCACCTCAGTGAAGGGCTTGGTGAATATGTCTACAACCTGATCAGCTATCTGAACATACTATATGTCGATGATGTTTTCATGTATCAGATCCCATATGAAGTGCATGTGAATCTCAATGTGCTTCATCCATTGATGTTAAATTGGATTTCTAAAAATCGAGATAGTGCTCATGTTGTCATAGTAGATAATGGTAGGCCACCGAAAGTGGATGCCAAACTCTATCAAGATACCCTGTAACCAAACAAATTTTGTGGCAGTGTTAACTACTCCTCTATACTCTGCTTCTATTAATGATATGGAAATGGTGTTCTACTTCTTACTGGACCAACTGACAGAACCTGAACTAAGAGTGAAACTATAGCCTAAGGTAGACTTCCGATGATCTAGATCACCGCCCAATCTGAGTCTATAAATCCAACCAAGTCAATCTCAGTCCCTCCTAAGTAATGAATACCATCTATGTGAGTGCCACGAACATAGTGAAGGATCCACTTTGCTTCTTTTAAATTCAGCTCATGAGGCTCCTACATAAATCTAGACACGATCTCGATAGCATACGATAGATCTGGCCAAGTGTGAGTAAGGTAGATCAAGCTCCCCACCAACTACCGATAAAGGGTATTGTCAACCAAGGGGGAAGAGCAATCAAAACCAACTTGACCCCAGAAAGAAAAGGAGTAGGTGAGGACTTGATATTAGACATGTGAAACCGAGCAAGAAAATCAAGAGAGTACTAGACTACGAGATCATAATTCTGAGTCGATTGTGAAATCTGGATCCCAATCTGATAATGAAGCAATGCTAAGTCGGACATGGAGAACTTGTTGGCCAAGGATATTTTCACGGAATTAATGATAGAGGAAGAGCTACCCGTGATCAACAAGTCATCAACATAGAGAACAAGAATAAGCATGGAGTCATCCTGCCATAGAATATACACATTTGGGTCAGAGTGACACCAAGTGAACCATGATGTAAGTAAAAAGAGTCCATCTTGGCATACCAAGCTGAGGGGCTTGTTTAAGGTCAGTAGAGACTTCTTTAACTTGAAAACAAGGGATGGATCATGGACATAACCCAGAGGTTGTTCTATATAGATCTCTTCCTCTAGATCCCCATGAAGGAAGGAACTCTTAACATCCATCTGGTGGACTTCCTATCTATTAGTGATAGCGATGGCAAGGGTCAGTCGAATGGAAGTTATCTTCGCATTCGAGCAAAGGTTTTAAGTAATCAACCCCATCTATCTGGGAGAAACCCTTAGCTACAAGTCGTGCTTTATACTTCTCAACTTCTCCATTGGCTCCATACTTTGTCCGATATATCCACCTACACCAAATGATTTTCTTCCTTTCGGAAGAGGGGTAAGATCCCAAGTGTCATTCTTTATGAGTGAGGAATACTCCTCATCCATAGTATAATCCCACTCAGGAATCCCATAAGCTTCTTGGAAAGATGGTGGATCGAAGCAGAGGTAAAGAAGGAATGGGGTCCAAAAACTTGAGTGAGTACGTCTCTCATCTGAAGGATCTCCAACTAAATCTCCAGCACTCTGTAAAGTTTTCTGGCCCAAAGAGGTCCCAGAAGGATCAAGCTCAGAGTCGGAAGATTCTTCACTTGAGTGAGAAGGGACATAGTCCTCATCATCACTCTTGTCAGAATCAAAAGACTCAGAAGTTTGAGGATCGGGAGGAGTAGGGAGAGGAGGAACTCACTCAACAACATCATCATCTGATGATTTAGAATCTGAATTAGTGGGAAAAAGAACCTTAGTGGAAGTAAAATTCAAGGATGACTCATTAAACTTCACACTCCTCTCAATATAGAGCTCATGGGTTGTAGGGTTCAATAATCAATATCCCTTCATGCCATCAAGATACCCGACAAAGATACAAGGTTTGGATTATGGATCCAATGCCTTGCATTTCTTCTTGGGAATCTGAGCCATAGCCTTGGATCCAAAGACTCGAAAGTGCTCAACATCAGGCTTGTGTCCAAACCAGGCTTCAAAGGGTGTCATCCCTCTTACTGCCTTGTGTGGAACATGATTCTGAATGTAACAAGCACAATTCACTTGCTTCAACCCAATACTGTAAAGGAAGGGACTTCGAGTGAACCATACAAGTAGCCATCTCCTTTAGAGTTTGGTTCTTTCTTTCTGCAACTCCATTTTGGGAAGGGCTATAAGCAACTATATGCTGCAAAGAAATCCCCTTAGAAGTGCAGAAATCCTCAAACCTATTACTCACATACTTGCCTCCATTGTTGGTTCAAAGAACCTTGATAGACCATTCCGCTTGTTTCTTAGCAAGAGCCTTAAAGTTCTGAAAATGCTCAAAGACTTCAGACTTAAGCTTAAGAAAATATACCCAAGTATAACGTGAAAATTCATCAATGAAGGTTAGTATATATAGAGCTCTAGTGAAAGAAGGAGATGGAAAGGGGCCAAAAACATCACTATGAACAAGATCTAAGGGACGAGTAGCTCTCTAGGATTTTCCCTTATCAAAGTTTTTTTTAGGGTGCTTTAGGGTATAACCCTCACAAAGACCTTTAGAAAAATTAACTCGGGGTAACCCGTTGACCATTTCATTTTGGCTCAATTGTTCAAGGTAACGATAATTTAGATGCCCAAAATGTTCATGCCATATCTTGCTAACCTCATTTGCATGAGTGAGAAAAGCATTGGGCGTCGAATTAGAAGAGAAGTGGGAAAAGGTATACAACCATGAACGGTGATCTTCCTTTCTCTCAGCCACAATACAGTCAGAGTTAAGCTCATGAATGATCATGAATTTAGGAAAAATTTCCACTCACATTCCCTCACCAAGGTGGGTGATTTGGTAAACCGATAGGATATTGGTAGAGAGATTGGGAACACTCAACACTTGGTTAAAAGTTCCACCTTCTATCTCTACCAATCCACTACCAGATTCCAACACATGCTTGTCATCACCCAACATGATTTGGGACATGCCACATGGTTCAATGCTAGAGAATTCAACCTCTGAAGAAGCCATGTGGTGTGAGGTACCATAATTGATAATCCAAGTTGATGATGGAGCTGATCTAGCTACGAGGGCCTTACCTTTCTTCTTTTCATTTTTAGACTCCTTTTCTTTAGAAGACTCGCCCTTTTGAGAATTTTGTTTGACGATTTAGGAACACTTATTTTATTCTTCTCAAGTAACTAAGTTAAGTGATCAATTTGTTTCTGAAAACATTGATTCTCTTCATGGCTATGATACTTACAATAGGAGCATTTACACTTTTCCTTCTTTTCTTTAGGCTCAGAATTTGAAGTGTTAGTGTTGGGCTTAGCTGGGGTTTGGTTGGTCTTGGTTTATTTCTTAGGTTGGTCCTTTGTTTCTTTCTTCTTTTCATTTTCTTTCCCTTATTTGCCACAAGGGCATGTGACTTGGATTTTAGAGTCCCCATTTGAATGAGTTTGTCCTATTCTCGAATGAGTTGGGATGAAAAAACTGTCAAATGAGGGCATTTTCCAGCACTACCCAAGGTAGATTTCGTGGCATGGAAAGTTGAAACGAAGATAGAGTATTCGGACCTAACTTAGAAAGAATCGAAAAGATCAATTAAGAGTCTTTCTTCTCCACTTTACATTCCTTTAGAAGTATTCTAGTGTGGAAAAAATTTGAGAAGAAGGCTTGCATGTTTTCAAAGTCACTAAGATTTAACCCTAGTAGTTCATTCTCCAACTCATGCAACCTCATTTCATCTTGCTTCCCAAACATCTTGTAGATCTCTTTCCATGCTCCATCGGGTGTCGAGGAAGTTTTGATGTGGAAGAAAAATTCGAAGAGATGGACATACAAAGAAGACCTAAGGCTTCATCATAGTGGTTGAACCATTTAGATCTTTTAGGTTCATCATCAAGTTCTATCTCTAACCCCATGGTAACATGGTACAACCCTTTACTTTGCAAAGCCGATATAATTTTAGATCTCCATTCGAAGAAATTAAAAGGTGTGAGCACCGGTACTTTAGAGATATCCATAATGAAGAGATAGAACCAATGAAGGTAGAAGGAAGGAGAGAGAAAGGAAATAACCACCCCAGAACAATATTACACCCCCCAAGTTTGGCACTTTATATTTTAGTGCGTTGATTACAATCAAATGTGACTATGCATCGAGAACCAGTCTATCACTCACCTTGCAATCAGCGTAATAACACGCAAGAGTGGAGACCACAATCAAGGTTCATTGGGTACAACAGTTTGACACTATAAGAAAGCACAAGAACGAGTGAAAAAAAGAAGGGGAAGAGAAGGCCTTATGAGAAATGGTGTCTCATGTCACACGAAAAAATCCTTTGCACGTAAGATTGTGGTGGATGCTCTCACAAGTCCAAAAACAATTAAAGGGATAGTACTGATGCTCAAGATGATTTGAAATGAGCCAAAATAAGCAATACAATGACACCCCCCATAATGTGGAAATTTATAAAATAATGCATTTACAAAACTGATAATCCTATCATGTAGTGTGTGAAAAAACATGCAACTTTGACTAAAGAAGTGCTCAAAACTGAGCAACGAGTCAAAAGTTATAGAAAAAAATAATTCTTGCAACTGATGGAAGATGCCAATAAGTCCTGCAAATGGATTAAAAAAGTGCCCTAAACACATGAAAAGGGTGTCATATGTGTGCTCATTGGAAATGGCATCAAATTTTAGATAGGTTGTTGTTAGTGCAAATTAGCAGCACCCCTGGATGTTTTCTCAGATTTCTAGTTTGATAATTGGCATCCAGTGTGATTGCACAACATTGAATATTTTCCCCAAGTGTGGGACTTGTAAAAATGGGAAAAGAGTCTCTAGATTAAAGGATGGTTCCTCTACTCCTCTGATCAGATGTATTCTTGAAACTTGTAGAGGTTTAAACTCAAAATCCTACTCTAATTCCGCGAGGAGACAAGGATGGAGGAAAAGGATAAAACTAAAACTAACAAGGTGATACACCAAAGGAGTGGTGAACATCCACTTCTACAAATTGACACAGATTATAGAATTGTAGAAAATATCATGCACAAATTGCTAAAATTTAATGAAAGATCAGAATGAAGCAAACAACATAAGAAAAGGATTGAAAACTCATTCACAGAGCTTGCATTGTCATTTCCATTTTAAAATACGAGTGCATTACAATAGTAAAGAGGTAGAAAACATGTTGCGCTTACGATAGAGGTCTAATATTCCATAAATCCACCTACTAGGGTGAAGGAGGGAGCCTGCAATTCATAAAAATGTCCAACCCTTTACAAATGAGCCAAATCTAGCTTTTAACAATGAAAACTTTGGGCGGAGAGAGAAAACATGGGAAAATAGAAAGGAAACATTCAACCACCGACCAAATCCATTAAGAAGGCATGGGTACCCTTAAAAGTTCATTCCCCAAGATTTTTGACCATGCTGGAGAAGAATGGAAGCCATACTGCATTAAAAATGGTGGTTGAAACGTCGGTTCTGCTCTTTTTCCCGTCTTTAGAGGTTTTTTTGATTTTTCTCCCACCAAACTCCATCAAAAAAACAAAATTGAAGATTCCATCATGTAGAGGACTTCAATATATTTATAATGACACTAAAATCAAGGAAATCCAAGCTCTGGATTAAATATATTCCCCTCTGAAGATTTAGGGAAAAATAGGGAAAAAATCGGGTCGGTGGGCCGAAACCCAAATTTTTTCCCCTTTTTTGAATTTGGGAAAATTTTCCCAAAAATCTCCGCTCCCCTCTGCTCTGATGCCACGTGGCACATTCTTATTGGGAATGGGCCTCAATCAGCCTTCCTCCCTCTGTGGACCCGTGGGTAAAATTTTCTCCTTTGTGCCCTTTGGCAAACTTTGGCAAAATTTTGAAGTTCTCCCCGTGCCATAGCCGCTCGGCCGACGGCTGTAGAAACATGTCGCCTTTTGATTAGTTCGTGGGGGCACTCCAAATTTTCCCTTCGATACTTGGCGTGCACTGTGGGCCAATTTTCTCCCTTGACTCCTTGCATTTTTGGTGAAAATCCAAAATTCACTCCGCCGCCCCGATTTCTGCCGGCCCCATGGACATGTGGCGGCCTCCCATTCGTGCGGGGCCCAAACCACCTCTTTCTCCGTGGGCCCGCGGGTGAAAATTTTCCTTTGTGCCCCCACCACTTCCTTAGCAAAAATTTCTAACTTTCCTCCGCTGCCCCACCATTCCGCCGCCACATGGCACGTTTTGATTGGTCCATGAACCTTCTTAGGGAAAATTTCCCTCAAAAACTCTGTTGAGCCATAACTTGCAAAATACAAGGAGTTAAAAGGAAAAATTTACCTTTCTGGAAAGGTGAGAAAATTATTTATCTGATGAAACCATTTCCGAGAAAATTTTGAGTGCCCGAAAAGTGAAAAAAATTTGACCGAGACACAAGGAAGGAAATGAGAGGGAGTTAGCCAAAAATAAGCAAGGGCTTATTTTGGATAACAATTTTAGCGACTTAGAGGGTCATCTGCTTGGATGAAGTTACCGGTTTCCTGAAGCAATCCATTAGGCATGGAGTCATCAAATTAACTTCTTGGTGTTCTCAACTCATTAGAAAATTTCTAGAAGGAAGATTGTGAGATTAGAACATCATGATCTGGAACATGGCCTGCAAGATGCATCCTTGGGACAACAAAGCTTGTGCTAAAGAACTTAGGGAAATGTAAACTAAGCTACAACAAGACAATGTGCACAAGCACTTGGAAGAATGAAAATCTAAGCTAATATGTACAAGGTGAGGAGTTTTCCTTTTAGTAGCAATGCTTTAGATGGATTCCATTGAATGGAATTTACAATTCTTCACCATCCAATGTAGACAATTGGAAGAAATTGCTGTTCTTACATTTTGTGACCATGTTAGGGACACTCCAAATGACATCAAACTTTGAATGCCTTCCTAGTTTTTCTCGGTCTGCATCCCATTTCAACATTAGATCTCCGACTTGGAAATTTCTAGCCTTAGCTTTCTTATTAAAGGTTCTCTTGATCAAGGCTTGGTCCTTCTCCATTGTTTAGGCTGCATGCTCTCTGACTTCTTAGAGTTCCATCAATTCTACATATCTAACCTCCATGGGTTCAAGCTCCAACAATTCTAATTGCTTCATGAGTTCCAAAATTGGCAACTCAAGTGACATAGAAAATATTGCCTCTCTTCCATAAACAATCTTGAATGGAGAATTACCTGTGGATCTCTTGGGAGTTATCTTATCAGCCCATAAGGCTGATTTCAGTTTGGTGTGCCAAGTCCTCTAATTTTCATCAAGAGTCCTCTTGATGATCCTTAATAAATTCTTATTGGTAGAATCATCTTGTCCATTACCTTGAGGGTAATAATTTGATGAAGTGATCGGATAGATCCCGTTCTTAATAGCCTATTTAGTGACCTTTGATCCTATGAATGCCAATGCATTATAAGATATTATAGTGGCGGGTGCACCAGATCTAGTTATTATCCCCTCATAGAAGTCTAGAATGCTTGATTCATTTACCTCCTTGAGTGCTACTTGATTCAGTCCATTTGGTGAAGTAGTATGTTCTTTGTTAGGATCCACTTGTGTCCTTGGCTCGAGTTTGGGTTAATGAATCCAATGAAGTCCAAACCCCATTGCATGAATGGCTGGTCAACTGAAATTAGGTGCAATGGGAGGGCTGCTAATCTCTTCTTGCATGTAAAAATGTACAATTTTTGCACCTCTTAATCCATGCATAACAATCACTTGAATACCTTAGGCCAATAATAGCCACCTTCATGATCTTGAGGGCTGTCACTCTTGGAGAAAAATGACCCCAACTAATCCACCATGGAATTCTTCTAACATCCTATTAATTTGATTTGTCCAATGCATCTCAAAGAACACTCCATTTATATCCTTTTGAATAAGACACCATCAACAAGTGCATATGGGATAACCTACAATCTGAAGTGCCTTCTCTTGGTTTTGTTCATCTCTATAGGGCATAGGCCTATTTGTAAGAATTGAATTATGTCTTGGGTCCAAGTAAGGAGTGGGCATACCACCATTCTCTTCTTGAACACCTATTTGTTCCTGGCTGTCTTGCAACGCCAAAACAACATCTTTCCCATTGCTTGCTTCCATTGATTTTCTTAAGACTAGCTGCTCACATATTCCATTTCCTCGGACCAGCTTGGTGAATTTTATCTCAATGTCATACTCCATAACATGAGTAATCCACCCCACACGTTTTTCATTTAAATCTTTGTTGAGGAGGAAGTCCTTAACTCCCACATGAGAAACTAGTAGTTGAACCTTGTTGTTTGAAACTAGATGCTTAAACTTCTTCAAGCTCCTAACCACTACAAGAAAATATTTCTCAATGAAAGAATACCTCACCTCATAGTCTTCCAAGCTTTGGATAAAGAAGGCAATTGGTTGCTCTGCATTTTCTTTGTTCTAACTATACCAAAATTGCAGAAATAGTATCACTACCACCAAATGCATAAAGGATAAAATCCTTAGAGAAATCTAGGTTAATGAGAGTTGGAGCTTGTGAGATAACCTCTTTGATTGCCTCAAAACTTACCTTACCTTCAGCTGTCCATTTGAAATCCATACTTTTCTTTAACATCATAATTATTGGCTTGACAAGGGCTGCAAATTCTGCACAAACCTTTGAACAAAATTGATTCTTCCTAGAAACTTTGAAGGGCCTTCTTGTGACTTGGTAATGATAGTGCTCTTATTGCCTCAACCCTTTCTCGGATCAATTGCTAATCTCTCTTTTGAAAAAATGTGGCCAAGGAGCTTCCCTTCATGAGCTAGAAAAATACATTTTTTAGGATTCAAGGATACCCCAAATTTTCTACATCTTTGGAACACTTGTCTAAAATAAAGAGGTGATCTGCTGCACTTTTAGAAAATATAGTAATATCATCTAGATATATCATCACTATTTTGTTGATCAACCCTTTGAATGCCATATCCATTTCCCTTTGGAAGGTAGCTCCGACGTTAGACAACCCAAATGGCATTTTTCTATATGCATAAGTTCCCCATTTGGTGGTGAACGCTGTTTTGAACTGATCATCCTCCTTAAACATGATCTAATTATACCCTGAATAACCATCTAGCAATGAAAACCTCTCAGAGCCAGCAACAACTTGCAAAATCTACTCCATAGAAGGAAGTGGGTAATGATCCTTGAGGGATGCTCTATTCAAATATCTAAAGTCTACACACAATCTGATTTCTCCACTCTTATTTCTAACTGGAACCAAGTTTGTTACCTAGCTTGAATGCTTGATAGGAAATATGATACTTGCCTCAATTAACTTATTCAATTCCTTCTTCATTAGAGGCTCCATGTGTGGATTGACTGGCCTTTGTTTTTTCCTGATGGGTTTAGCACTTGGATCTAATTCAATTGTATGTTGAGCTAGCTTGGGGTTGAAACCTCTCAAGTCTTCATAGCTCCAAGAAAATATATCTAGGAACTCTTGGAAAAGTTGCATGAACTCATACCTTTCTTGCTTGGTTGCCACTTTACCAATTTGAAGTGATTTTCCTTCTCCCACCGAGATGGGCATTGAATCTTCTCCCTTGACTTGGATGTTTGATTTCTCCTTCCTAAATTGATCATTAGGATTAAAGATGGACTCCAAAGTGACAAGTCCCTTTGGTAGTTTGTTGGTTCTTAGCTGTACCACTTGATCACCATACTGTTGTTCTAACTTTTCTTGATTCTTGGCCAAGAACTCAGCTTCTTCTTGCAAGAAATTGATGATTTGTTGGTCACTTCAAAACACTTTCCAACTTACATTATTGTCTGGCACTGATGGCCTTACAATCACATGAATGCTTGGCTGCACCTTATCTTCCTTGATACTCTCCATAACATCAAAGGCTGCTCCAATGCTGCAAGTCTATCAAAGCAGCTTGGTTCTCTTTCCTAGGAATGGAATTGATGCCAAAGCCTTCAAAATCCTCAATGAGGTCCCACACCCTATTCTTATAACACTCGAGCGAGGTCATTTTTGGCAGCATTCGCCTTTAACTTGATTAACAATTAGCTCACTGTCACCAAAGACTTGTAAGTTTTTATACCCTTTTTTCTTGACCAATGCAATCCTTGTATCAAAGCTTCATATTCAACAATGTTGTTAGAACATACAAACTGAAATCTAAAAGATGAATAATACTTAATGCCTTGAAGTGAAACAAGCATAGCTCCCCCTCCTACACCTTGTCTACTTCTTGATCCATCAAAGAAAAACTGCCATACCTCATTGTCATCTTTGTGGTTTGGCTTGGTGATGCTAGGAATAAGCTGATTTTCTTCATGCATGCAATAAAATCCTAGTTTAGATTCTTACACTTCCTTGTAGGGATCAAAAGCATGTACCTTGCTTTCCCATTCATCAAGAGTCAAATCTAGGATGATTCCAACCTTGGTGTCAGCTTCATCTGTGCTTGGATAGTCTTCTTGATCAAACATTAAACAGTTGGCATTGATTGACTTGGAGTATGAGGCTCAATGTGAAATTTTGCAATAGGTTCAGACCTGATTGTGGCCTTAGTTCCATATCTGGTTCTAAACAACATGTGTGACCAATCAACAGATAAGTAGCCTCCAATTCTAGCTGTGAAATCCCTTGACAAACATAGGGAAAAAAGTGGTGGTAAATCTATCACTGACACATCTTGCAACACAGTGACATTGGGGCATGCATGCAAAGTAAGGATCAAATATTTAATCACCCCAATCTGTTGCTATTGTCATCCCATCCAATTGCACCACCCATTTGGATATGAATTCATATTGGAGGCCCAACTTATCAGCTATTTTCTTGGGCATTATAGAACTACTTGCCCCAGAATCAATCATACAATTGTGTACTAGTTTATCCCCAATGATCAATGAAACATAGAATGGAGGGGGCTTCAAAACTTTACCTTGTTTGTCCTCCAAGTTGCTCAACATTTGTGAGTAATTTCTCCGATTATGAGCTTGCTGATTTGAAGTTGACCAATCCTTCATGGCAGCTTGTAGTAGATCCCTTTGGCCTGGGATGGATAGTGATTCCCACATAGATATATTCACATTTGTCTTCTTCATTTGCTCAATGATGCTAAATGGGGATGAAACATCTCTTTGCTGTCCCTTAGCCTACACATTCCTTTCTTGCACATGGGCTGTAACAACTGGCATTTGAGCTGGTCTAGAAGGTGGCTTGGGCTGTCCTTACACATTTGGAACTGCATTTTGCCTACCAACACCTTGTGGAGTGATGGAAGGTTGTGGGTCACTTGGATTTAATTATTTCCCTTCACCAATATTCCTCTTCTTCGACCTTGTGTTAGCTTCTGCTACATTCGAGAAATTGTTTGATTCATACCACAAAAATATTTAGCCTACTAGTTCACAAGTGTAGTCTCATTTGGAGAAGTATTTTCTTGAGATGTTCCTTGTTGCTGGTTTGTTTCTTGACTCACCTCACCCTCAAGACTAGTTCTTTGTCACCATCAAAGCTTGGTTCAAAGCACCATTGAAGCACATAGACTAGTTGTGGGGTTCATTGCATGGGAAACACCAATCATACTCTTTTACACTGGCACTAAGGCTTTAGAGGTAGATGCAACACTTTGGGGTTATAGGGCTGAAATGGTCAATTGTTAGGAGGCCTTACTTGATTTTGATTTGCAGCTGGATTGGGTGGCCTATTAGGCTGATATGGTTGCCTATTAGGCTAAGTTTGAGGCTGATAAGAAGGTCTAAAACTTTGGGCTTGCTGCCTCTTGAGTGTAACCAACTCATTGCCTAAATTTTGTAATTGTTTCATGACTTCTTGAAGTTCATTTGAAGCACTAGAGGATGAAGTAGAAGTTTCATTCGAACTCTAATTTCTAGGAGTGTGAATAGGAGCTAAAGTAGGTGTTTGACTAGTGCTTGGGCTTTCCAAGTTTGGATATAAGGGCATGGCAGGCCTAGGATCCAGTTTACCGACTTGGATTAAACAATTCTCAGCCCTAATGGCAATACTATAAGATGCAGGTATATTTGCACCCCCCATGGATTGAATTAACATAGAAGTATAAGAATTTAAAGCTTTGAGATGATATAAGAAGGAACCTTTAGTCATTGGCCTTCTTGCCGCCACGAGAATTATATCCCATGTCCTTTGAAATATGAAGTTGAAGTCATTAGCTGCTCATTGGGAGCTCTCTTGATAGTTGTCAGTTGTTCCAATAGAGAAAAATTATCTCCCTTTTCTCCAAATTGCTCATGGAGAACTATACACAACTGGTTCCAATTTTGGATAGAGCCTGATCCAAGGCTCCTGAACCATTTCAAGGCTTTCCCTTTGAATGAAGATGCCAAAATTTTGACAATGAATCTGCATCTCAACAATCTCATGGATTGCACAAACATTAGCAATATCTTTGACATGATCACCATGAGTGGTATGATTTTCTCAAGTAAAGTATGAAATGTTCTTCAATGCTACAACTAGAGCTGATTTTGTGCATTGAGAGCAAGTGGGATGTTCTTTAGTAGAAAGGTGACATAAGGGTTATGTTGTGCCATTCTGATTGGCCCGAGAACCCTTGTTGATTGGGTGAAACTACCGTGTGGAGAAGTTGATAGAGTTTTGTTTGGTGGAGATGGAGACTTCGAATTCTTCTTCCTCTCTCTTCTTCCTAGGGATAAAACCGGATACTAAAAAAAATCCTTCTTCTCTAGCCCTTGACCTTGTTTGGATCCTTCTCATGAATCTTCAGACTTGGACTGCTAAAACTAGTTGATTTTTATTCTTTGGAGTCACCAGATGTGTAAATCGGGGCTCTTTTAAGAAATAAATTACAACAAAATCACATCAAATTTTTGCAATGAAGATGAACACCTCTAAGGTCCCACTTTGGGCTTACCAAAATTGTTAGTGCAAATCAGCACAATGCCTTGATGTTTTCTCAGATTTCTAGTTTGATAATTGGCATCCAGTGTGATTACACAACATTGAATCTTTTCCCCAAGTGTGGGACTTGTAAAAATGGGAAAATAATCTCTAGATTAAAGGTTGGTTCCTCTACTCCTCTGATCAGATGTATGCTTGAAACTTATAGAGGTTTAAACTCAAAATCCTACTCTAATTCTGCCAAGGAGACAAGGATGGAGGAAAAAGATAAAAACTAAAACTAACAAGGTGATACACCAAAGGAGTGGTGAACATCCACTTCTACAAATTGACACAGATTACATAATTGCAGCAAATATCATGCACAAATTGCTAAAATGTAATGAAATATTAGAATGAAGAAAACAACACAAGAAAAGGATTGAAAACTCATTCACAGAGCTTGCATTGTCATTTCCATTTTAAAATACAGTGCATTACAATAGCAAATAGGTAGAAAACATGTTGCAGTTCTGAAAGAGGTTTGATATTCCACAAATCCACTTCTTTAGGGTGAAGGAGGGAGCCTATAGTTCATAAAAATGTCCAACCCTTTACAAATGAGCCAAATCTGGCTTTTAACAATGAAAAATTTAGGCTAGGAGAGAGAAAACATGGGAAAATGGAAAGGAAACATTCAACCACTGACCAAATCCATCAAGAAGGCATGGGTACCCTTAAAAGTTCATTTCCCAAGATTTTTGACCATGCTGGAGAAGAATGGAAGCCATACTGCATTAAAAATGGTGGTTGAAACATTAGTTCTACTCTTTTTCCCATGCCAGAGGTGTTTTTGATTTTTCTCCCACTAAAATCCATCAAAAAAACAACATTGAAGATTCCATCATGTAGAGGACTTCAATAGCTTTCCAATGACACTAAAATCGAGGAAAAATGAGCTCTGGATTGAAAGATATGCCCCTATAAAGATTTAGGGCAAAAGCAAGGAAAAAATTAGGTCGACGGGCAGAAACCCAAAAATTTTCCCCTGTTTTGAATTTGGGAAAATTTTCCCAAAAATCTCTGTCCCCCACCGCTTTGATGCGATGTGGCACATTACTATTGGGTGCAGGCCTCAATCAACCTTCCTCCTTTGCGGGCTGTGGGCAAAATTTTCTCCTTTAAGCGCCTTTGGCAAACTTTGGCAAAATTTTGAAGTTCTCCCGCGCCCGCCGCTCCGACGGTCTGTAGACATGTGTCACCTTTTTATTAGTCTATGGAGGGGAGCTCCAAATTTTCCCTTCGATACTTGGCGGACCAACGGGCCAATTTTCTCCCTTGACTCCTTGCATTTTTGGCGAAAAGCCAAAATTCACTCCGCCGCCGATTTCTGCTGGCCCCATGGACACATGGTGGCCTCCCATTCGCGTGGGGCCCAAACCACCTCTTTCTCCACCGCCTCACGGGTTAAATTTTCCTTTACGCACTTGCTACTTCCTTAGCAAAAATTTCTAACTTTGCTCCACTTTGCCCGCCATTCCGCCGCCGCATGGCACGTTTTGATTGGTCTACTTGACCTTCCTAGGAAAATTTCCCTCAAAAACTATCTTGAGCATAACTTGCAAAATACAAGGAGTTAGAAGGAAAAATTTACTTTTATATAAAGGTGAGAAAATTCTCTATCCGATGAAGCCATTTCAGAGAAAATTTTGAGTTCCTCAAAAGTGAAAAAAATTTGACCGAGACGCAAGGAAGGAAGGAAATGAGAGGGAGTTAGCCAAAATGAGCAAGGGCTTATTTTGGATAACAATTGTTTTTATTACGAGGGGGATTAGCCTCCTACCAACCCCAGACCTCACCCTCCATCTTTGACACTTGAAGGAAGGACAATAAAACAAGCAAAATATACCAAAAAAATTCCAAAGAAATAAGTGTTTTTCACCTTACAAAAAGTGCGAACTAGGCTAATGATACTAACCAAGATGAGTTTATTTAGAGGCTAATGCACCGAGTCGGAGAGAGGTAGATGGTCTAAGTGGAATGCGAGACACGTGGAACAATCTTGGGATCTTAAGTGTTTGAGTGTGGAAACCAAGTCACTGAGAGTAGATCGAGTCACTTTGGAAAGAGATGAGCCAAATGGTCAAGCCGGGAGTTAATAGGTGCCCGTGAGTTAACGTGTGAGGAGTGGGTGAACCATTTAACCTCAAACAAAGCACCGAGAGGGTACTGAGAAGCTGACGAGAGAGATGTCGAGCTACCTAACCGAGTCAGGGTAGTTGGTGACTGTATTTAACATCAAATTACCACCAACGATGTTCAAGGCGGGAGCCGCGAGGTAACGGACATCAAGAACCTGGTGAGGCCAAGCTACGAGCAAGTGTAGACCATGAGCACACAGTAAAAGATCACCAAAACACCTGAAACACGGTAAAACCAGAACAAAAAGGAGAAAAAAATGATCCCGTAGACATTTAAGCCACAACCAATGCCTGAGTAAACCGATACATGGGCATGATGTAAGTTACAAAAATGAATAATGCATAGCTGATCCATCATGATAGAGTCGATGTAATACAAATTTTCTAGAATAGCGATACAAGGAAAATACAATGAACCCAAGTTGATCATGGCAATGGAAAGGAAAATGCAAATGACCTATTCCACCAATGCACGAGCATGTAATGCCGAATCACAAGGAGTGGAGGTTGAAACATGAGCATGAATTACAAGCTTAGAACATATACTTGCACGTAGAGAGAAACCCCAGCTGGAGTCAAGGCTAATATGATTCCTCAAGTAGGTTACAAGGAAAGATGTTCTTAAACAATACAAGCCAAAAAAACCAGTGCGAGAGGTTGATGAGCTAAAAAAACCCATAGATGTTGAACAATGCACGAGTCAATAACAATGAACCACAAGTCCACACCAAAGAAAAACCGAGCTCACGAGAATAGAAGAAATCACAAACTCAACAAATGATAATGCAAATCGACCAAAATACCTTAAAACTTGCAGTATCTTAAAACCTCAATGCAAGGTGAACAGTATGATTCCAAAGTAATAATTGAAAAAACTTGCACGAGGAAATAAGAAGAAACTAGAAGTAATAAGCAATTGATAAACGAAGAGTGCACGTTTTACCGAAACCTCACGTTCTGATACCATGAAAGAGGGATATGTGAGAACCAATATTGAAATGATGCACCATAATGAAGTTTCACTCCGATGGTAATGTTTTAGCTCTAATGCAATAAGCAAGATTCAAACAATGTAAAGAATATGCAAATAAGAAAATAGGTCTGCTCATTCTCATAGATCAAAAAAGGAAGTACAAATAGGGGTGTTGTGTAACCCCATGCCTAAACAAGGAAAGAACCCTATGATGCCACTGACGCATATGACACCACTAAAGGAGGAGTTACAATTCCAAATAAGGAATGTAACTCCTATGACGTATTGATACAAATGACAATGACAGATTCTATGATAGAATCTAACACTTGTCATTTGACTCCCTAAGACCTATGACTCTCACAAGGCGAGATGACTCACCATGTGATGTGGATGATGACTAGGCAGGTCACACACACCAACAAGAAACATGAGTAAAAAAATATCAAGATACTGGTAGAAGATACTATTCATTAGGTTCATACATGTTTTCGAAGCATTAGTGAGTTTGAATGACATAAATGTGAACTCATAATGATTATAGTGTGTTTTGAACGTCATTTTGTGAATGTATTCCTCTTTGATTCTTAATTGATGATATCCCAATCTTAGATCTATTTTAGAGAATACCACGACACCTCTCATATGATCGAAGAGATTGTCTATCCATGGAAAAGGATATTTGTTCTTAATTATTGCCTTGTTCAACATCCTATAGTCTATACACAATCGAAGGGTTCCATCCTTCTTCTTCACAAAAATCACTAGTGCACCCCATGGTGACACAATGGGTCTTATTAAGCCCTTAGAGAGGAGATCATGCATTTGAGCTTATAACTCATTTAGGTTTGTTTTCATGCGATAAGGTGCTTTTGAAATAGGCTCAATTCCCGATTAGATGTCAATTGTGAAGTCAAATTCCTTTTTGGTGGTAATCCAAGTAACTCCTCTGGAAATACATCACTAAAGTGGAGAAAAATCCAAAGGATGTTTAGTATTTTCCTCTAAATAATCTATTTTTACAGAAAAGAGGTACAACCTTTTCCTTTTGGCTTTTTAGCTGCATGGCTGAAATCTGCCTTATGGAAGAACTCCTTTTTATTCCTTGAATGATGGCTTGTTTCAGCTCATCATCAAGACATTTTACACATTTTTCCTTGTAGTCCACAATAGCTTGGTGTTTGGACAACCAATTAACTCCAATTATTACATCATAAGACCCTAATGGAGCTACATAAAGGTTCACTTCAGCTGTAAATTTGGACAGTTCAAATGTTGCCATAAGCAAACATTACTCTACCTTATGTCTAACATTGTTCCCATATTGCACTTGTCCATGAATTTTCCATATAGCTAGCTTTTCTACGTAATTTTTTTGCTAAAACTTTAGAAATGAAACATTTGGTTTCCACTTGTATCTATTAAAACTTTTATGGAATGACCAAACAACTTACCTAATACTTCATAATGACTGACTTAATTTCATAGCTCAAACAAACCTCCTATCATATGCTAAAGAAAATTAGAATTATCTTTCAGAAATTACAACTTATTTTATCACTATGTTTCTTCCTGGAAGTTCTTATTTTCTTCCCTTTTCCTTTCCTTGTACAAATTTTTATTTGCTTGAGTTGCTTCCAACAACGTCCCATTTTATAACGATTTTTTTACCAAGAAATGAATGGTTATGTTCTCATCTTTAGAAGTTACAACATATTTAATGTAGTTTCCAATAAGATATCAGGGTCATACAAATGTCCTCTAATCACAAAATAAACCCCTAATCATACTCCCAATTACAAGGTCTTCCAAATTTACCTAGGCATAGACTTCCATCATCTAACTTGCCTTCATATCAGTCAGGAGTCCACTCTACTCACCAAACAGAGTCTTTGATCATCATATCAAGATAAGAGAGTGTATGAAAAACCTTACCAACAGTCTTTCAATGCATTCCTTGGACAATATAATAGGGAATCATCATTAAATCCATACAACACATTGAGATTCTAATGCCAATTACAAGAATCATAGGTCACAATGACCAAGAAATCTATATATTAAAAGATCATTCAATACAATTAGTCTAGCTTTATTGCTCTTCAATCAAGATTACAAACCCTTGAGCATCTCAAGCTCTCCCACATACCTTTCTTCCTAAAAGTAAATGGTGAAGATGATCCAATGCTCTTGTTTTACTTTTACTCTTTTTGAGTCAACATTTATTGCAGATTTCATTCTAGCATATTTGGCCTTTCCATTCACTGCTTCTACAATAAATAGTCCTCTCCTATCCACTTCACCTACCCTATGCGGGTTTTTATTTCATGTTGGATTGATGTTCCAAAATATTTCATCTTCATAGTTCAACAGTTAAACAAATCCCTTACTAATTCTCATCATTCAATTCAAATTTTTCAAGATAGAACTGATCATTTCAACACTCAACCGATTGCTCCCTGCATCCTTCTGGTTTTGTGTGTCATGAAGATTTGTTAGATACCACTAAACTTGAAGCATAGTTTGGCCAAGTTCATTCTCCATGGTACATCCTTCTCATATTCATTTTACTTTGTTAATAAAAAACACAATTCAATAAACATAAGGACCACTGTTGGTACCAGATTTAATCTTCAAAGGCCAAGAAACATCACGGATTTGAAAATAAACTCGGAGGTAGATAGATGATTATGTATGTCATTTTGTAGCCAGGGAAGTAATTTATCTGAATTTTTAGCACTTAGGCTTTGAAGAAGTGGGTAGCACCTTAAAAGGATGTGATCTTATCCTAACTATTTTAGGTTGTGCCTTTCAACCAAGGTAAGAGAACCTATTTTGTAACCTCTGTTATTGAAGAATGCTGGTAAATCCTTCTTTTGCACAAATTTTATAGAGAATACCTTGGGAAAATATGATCAACACACCAAATCTGACTTTCACGAGTTGTCACTTCCAGTTTGATATGTTGATCATATTTTCCCAAGGTCTTCTATAAAGACATTAAGAAATTCGATTGTTCTACATATTTTTACAAGTAGATTTTGTTCCTTTATTGATGCATAAGGAAACTAGGGGTAGTTCAGGGTAGATCAATGGTTTTTAAATGATTTTGGTAGGAGATGAAGTAGGATAAAGTTGATTATACTAGATCTTTAGAGGGACTTCACAATAATGAACAACTTCACAATAGAAAGCTTCAGAACAGCCAAGACGTTCCTTCAACCAGAAGGTGTGCTTCAATGGAGGCCCAAATCAGCACGTTTTCACACAATATTTGAGACTCCAACATGAAGGCTTGAATTGGAAGACTCAATTAAACACTAAAGTTTCTGATTAATCATGCCTAAGGTACACCCGAAGACTTATAGACAATATTTATCAACAAATGACAGTGAATTGATTTTAATTTTTTTATCTCATCCAAGATGAAGGATCTTCTTGAAATGAAATTACAAATACCATTAGATTATCATAGGGACAAGATCCTGTGTGATTTCACAAAAAATTCAGTGTAAGATTGCAATAGGAATGAAAGAAACTATTTACAGACATTTTGAAAATAAAGCAGACACAAAATTGCTAGAGATTAGACACAAATTAATTCCAAAATTGCTTAGATTCATCAGCAGGGGAAAGCTTCCAGAGCAATCTTAGTTCTGTTAATGGCTATACATCTACAACCAAATTGACATGACAGAAAATCTAACATAGAAGAAAATAATAGGTAATCTCGGCTTTGGTCTCTCGGAAGATGACTTTCTCAAATGTTTTCTCAAGAATTCAAACTCTGACCATTTGCAAGAGTATTTTCATTGCATTTATACATTTTTATTACTCAATTTCCCCCCCAAAAGAGAAGAATATTTGAGGGAAATTTTCTTGTTACCAATTTGTTTCAGAAAACAATGTTTAACAAATTCAGATCCAAAATTTTCTAGGTGGACCAATTGTGAACTGATCACACTTCTTGGGCCCTCAACTAATGATTAGGATGTCATACCACAACTTTTAGGGAGTCCCTTTAATCATTCTGATTCTGTCATGTGAGAAATCCCCTTTTTAATAATTTTTCAAAGCCTCTTCATAGTTGGACTTGATAGGTCATCCCTTTTTGCTCTCGAGGCAACACCTTTTTCACCTTTTATGCCTGCACTTTCATCATTTCATCTTTTTCCCCTCCTTTTCCTCTAAAATTTTACCATGCAACTTTTGGATCTAGAATTTTTCATTTTACACGAGCTCGGGAAAAAATACACTTCAAAAGTACTTCAGATTTACAAATTGAGCTCCCAAATTGATTATATTGAACTTTGCAGACCAAAATGACACAAATTTGCCAAAAATTCGATGAAGAATGATTCAAAAATGCATCTCCAAACATCCCAGAGATTCAATGATGTTAAAATAAAATGAAATGCACATCTACCATTGATATTTCCTTTCAAATTTTAATCTGAGCACTCCACGTGGCAAAATGTGATTGGAAATGGGCTTGGGAAAACATTTTGACATTTTATAACTTTTGGAAAAAAGTAAAATTTTGACATTTTTCTCCACCCCTCCACCCTTAGAAAACAGGATTAACATGTGTCCCAATGTGGGTCCCAGAGGAACCGTAGTTGGATTATGCTATTTTACCTCATTTTTGGAAAAAGGAAAATTTTCCAAATTTTCCCCCGACTCCGCTCTTCCACCTTTAGCTTCTGATGTGGGTTCCAGCAGATCTGCGCTTCATTTTTTCACTTTATACTTATTTTCCAAAAAGTAAAAAGTTCCACATTTTCCCCGTGGGCCCGCACCTCCATTTTTGACTATTCAATGTTGGAATTACTTTCCTATCGGGGCTGCACTACAACTTACAATTTTATTCCTTTTTTACAAAAGGAAAAAACCTTAAATAACCCGAAGCTCCGTTTCTCCATTTCCCTTCCTGCCACGTGTCTCAATGGCACATTTTGGGATTGTCCCAAAAATTAGAGACCCCATACAAGCACGAGCTCAACACGTGTCTTAGTCCGGCATAGTCTGTTAAAAAGTTGAAGGTTCAACGGAAGGTGCCATGTGTCTAAGGTCTGAGATAGTATCCTTCGGTCATTGAAAAGTCCAAGCAAAAAGATAGAGTGATCGGAAGCCTCCAAGTGTCCTCCTGGTGCTTCTTCAAAATAAAACTCAGGGGCCGGTCCCCAAACATGCACAGTCCCTCCATGTGTCTTTATGGTGTAACTAAAAGATGGTTCCCAAGAGGGAGACCTTGAGCAGTGTGGGCTCACCACGTGTCTCGGGCTTCGAGAAAATTGCTTTAAAAATTTTAAGTACAAAGCGAGTTGGCGGAAACCTCCACCTTTCCCCTATCGCAATTGTTAAGGTGGGACCCTGAGGTGGATCCTCAAATGAGCACTAGCCCACCACGTGTCCATGGCCCACCAAAAATTGTATTGGCTACATGAAAAATTTGTCTAAGTCCGGGAAAAGTAGTGGAATCCTCCACGTGTACCCTTGATACAACTCCAAGGCCAAACCAAAAGGTGAATTTTCAAATGAGCATCGTTCTTCCATGTGGAAAAGTTTTGGGTTGAAGAAAGCCATATATTTTTTTTGAGTGCCCCACCGAGCCGCATCCAACCAAAAAGGCCACGTTTCCATTGATGTAGAGATGTAAATTTGAGGGAAAACTCACCCGTCAAACCATAAAAATGCAGGAAAACCACCATTTGAGCCTAGAGATGAATTTTTCTTCAAGGAAAGAGAATTTGGAGATGTTATAAGTTTCAAACATGATCCTCCGAGCTACATCCAATCTTGTTTCCTCAGGTATTTGGGACAAAAATGACAGGGAAAACAATACGTGACTGCAGAAAATGGAAGGAAAGGAAAAACATGAGTTTTACGCCCAATTTACAGACTCCTTCAGATGGACAAAGAAATGAAAAAACAAATTATGGACCTTTAAGTGATCCTTGACCAAGGAAGGGACTGATCATGGCAACCAAATGGAGGATAGAGTCTTCAAGCACTAACATGGGGAGATAAAAAACATGACAGAGGCCGTAAACTAAGGAATTTCAATTACAAACGGGGCGAGACTAACTTGAGAACCAACATTAGCTCGACTTGGGGATGGGAACTCCTATGAATGCCACAAGAAAAAATATCGGACCAGTGCCAAAAGAGACCATTGGGTAATGGAGTCAAATAATAATCTTACGAGAGAAGAACATCCATAACCATCCTCCAAAAAATGACTCGAGAAACCAACAAAACCAGGTCACCAAGGACCAGAAACGAATGAAAACACAAAAGTAGACGAGAACAAAGAACTATACACTATACAAATGGAGTATACCTTGATTCTAAGAAATCAATCAAGGAAATGCTTCAAATTCCTGCCATTAATAGGCAATTCAAGTAGTTCCTTGTCTAAGTATTTTAGGAAGAAGGTATTTTCACCAATTCAAATATCAATTGAATAAGAGCCCATCCAAAATGCATCAAATTTACCATTGTTTCCCTTATCTTCATGTCTCTATCCCATAAAAGCACAAGATCCCCAATGCTGAAAGCTCTGTGTCACCTTTTTGTCAAATAGCTTCTTCAAATTTTCTCTAAACTTCACATGCCACTGATGGGATGCCCTTCTTTCTTCATCCAACTCAATAATCTGATTGATTCGAGAATCATATGAACTAACTTCTTGGTCTTCAATCTATTGAACAAACTGAAATGAAGACAAGCTAAATGGAGGGGAAAAAAATCTTGAGTTCCATATAACATTCAAATGGGATTTTACCAAGTAGCTCTTTTGACAGTGATTCTATCATCCCAAATAGAAAACTTTAGTTTCTCACCCCACTTCCTTTTGTTCAGCTCCAAGGTTCTTCTAATGATCTTCAACAAGTTTTTATTACTAGACTTAGCTTGTCCATTTCCTTAGGGATTGTAGTTAGAAGCATATGCCAAATTGATCCCATATTATTTTCACATTGCCACCAAAGTTTTGGCTCAAAAAACTCATGGCATTATCAACAAAATTTTTAGCTGGCACTCCAAATCTGCATATGATTTGATTCAGCATGAAGTCCATGATCACTTGGTATGTTTCCTTCTTGGTGGGGATTGCTTCCACCCACTTAGTGAAATAATCAGTGGCTCATTTATAACTAGCATTGGAAAGATAAAAATCCCCCTATGAAATCCATTCCCCATTGTCTGAATGGGGCTTCAACTAACACAGCTATAAAGGAAGGGAGCATGAAGCTTTCATTCTTCCAAAAAAACTGACAACTTTCACATTTCCTCACCAATAGAGTTGTATCCTTGAAGAGAGTTGGCCACCAATAACCAACCCTCAAGATTTTTTGTGCTGTAACTCTTCCAACAAAATGTCCCCCATAGACCCCTCCACGAAGATCAACAATTATTTTTGGGGCCTCATTTTCAGTAATGCATCTCAAGAGCACTCCCTCGGGGTTCTTCCAAGCTAACCCAAAATCAGTAATGACATATTTTTGAGAGGCTAACTTAAGAGCTCTTTTCTGATTTTTACTCAGATTTTCAGGGCAGCATAGATGTCTAAGATAAAAGATTATATCTTTGTACCATTCAGAACTTACCAAATTTTCAAGGACATCCACCCTTTCTCCTTCTACTTCATTCACCTCAATAGTTTGCAGGTTGCTCTCAACCATAAGCTTAGCTAGGCCCAAACCTCTTACCAATTTTGTGGTTTGGATATCCATGTCATACTCTTACAACTTGTTCACCCATCTACATCTTTTGCTTGAGACCTCCATCTCTGATAAGATATCTTTCACCATGGTGTGGGGAACATAAGAAACAACTTTAGAACTCAAGATGTAGGGTCTGAAAACATTTGTTGCTTTCACCAAGGAAAATTCTTGCTTCTCCATGATGGTGTATTTCAACTCAGCTCCCTGTAACACCTTATTGAAAAAGGCAATTGGTCTCTCAGCCCCTTCATCATCCTTCTGTAATAAAATATATGCAATGGTGTTTTCTGAAGAAAAAGAGAACATTTGAAAAGGCTTCTTATAATTTGGATATGCCAAAACAGGTGCATGCTTTAGTGCTTCTTTGATCCCATCAAAAGCTTGAATGGATGCTTCTTCCCACTTGATAATCTAGTCTTTCTTCAACATACAAGTGATGGGGAGAGTCAACTCAGCAAAATTAGACACAAATATTCTAATGAAATTGATTTTCCCAAAGAAGGATTGGATTCCCTTCTTGATTATTGGAATTAGAACCTTGCTGATAGCCTCTACGCTTTCGGGATCAATCATGATGCCATGCTTTGATCTGACAATGTGACAAAGAAACTTGGCCTTTTACACTCCAAAGTGGAACTTTTTGGGATTCAACTATATGCCAAATTATCTACACCTAATCAACATATTTTCCAAGTGTTGTAAGTGATCATTTCTCTTCTGGAAAACAAAGCTACATCATCTTGATAAACATAAATGAAATCATTAATGTAACCAGAAAAATCCACATCCATTTCCATTTGAAATGTTGATCCAACATTCATTAGACCAAAAGGCATTCTAACATAGACATATGTTCCCCAAGGAGTGGTAAAGGAAATATTAATTCTTTACGATTCCTTTACTGATAACTTGATTATAGCTAGAGAAACCATCCAATGTAGAAAGAAACTCAGATCCAGTCACTAAACTGCAACATATTTTCCATGTTTGGCAGAGGATAATTATCTTTCATTGATGCTCTATTCATATTTCTAAAATCCACGCATATCCTGATATCACCATTCTTTTTCTAACTGGCACTAAGTTTACAACCCAAGAAGAATACCTTGTTGGTTGAATAATCCCTCCATCCCTTAGCTTCTTCAATTATTCTTGCATATTCATGGAGAGGAGTGGATTAATTAGCCTCTGCTTTTGTCTAAATGGTTTTGCATTTGTTTCAAGAGGAATTTCATGCTGAAACAAATCCTCTCTGTATGCTTTCATCTCAGAATAAGACCAAGCCAAACAGTCCTGATATTTCTTCAACAATTGGACATAGGACTGTTTTTCTTCCTTGCTCAGATTGCTTCCCAACCAGATCTTCCTTGGTTTCTCCTTTGTGCCAAGTTCATTCTCTTCAACATCCCTTGAGGTTCTTTATATGTTTGTTAATAATGCAATCAACATTATCAAAGTTTGATTCAAGAGCAACCAACCCTCTAGGAATGGTATTAGTTTTCAATTAGATGATGTCTTTTCCAAAAAAGTTTCTTTTCCTTCTGCTGCACACACCATTGGCTCCCAATCAATACAATGATAAAAAAACTCCCCTTTGTTCTATAGAAACCATTTCACCTAGGCATCATCATCAAATACTTGCCAATTTTTTACGTTGTCAGGGACAAATGGCCTTGTTAGTACTTCAACATTATATTCACAATTGGGGACATTGAACAAACATCAAACCGAGATCCCAAGACTACAAGCTGGTCTGTAACAACATTGAACTTTCTATCATGATGCACAATATTAAATGAGTCAAACATTTCAATCAAATCCCAAACTGCATGCTTGTATTGTTTCATTCTCTGATTTTTAGTAGCATACAATTTTCTAATTTGTTTGACAATCAGTTATGAGTCTCCTTTGACAATGATATATTTAATATAATACTTCCAAGAAATTCTCAAACCTAATAACAATGCTTCATACTCAGCAATGTTATTAGTGCATTCAAAGTTAAGTTTGAAAGAAAATACAAACTCTTCTTGGCTTGGGGAGATCAGAACAATGCCAACACCATTTCCAAACTTGGAACAGGCTCCATCAAATAACAAGGTCCAAGGTAAACCAGCTTGTTCAAGACATTTGCATTGATCAATTTTGTGCTCCTTACCATCAACAAACCCCACAAAGTTATCTGCATCCACATCAACATATAACACTTCATAAGAAGCATTATTTGGATCTTCAATGAGGTGTAACATTTTCTTCTCTCCATACAACTTTATAAGGCTGCCTTTAATTGGAATGGTGGAAAAAGACATATCCATTTGAACACTTCCACCAACACTTATAACCCACTTTCTTGATAACAACATGCCCCATTTGGCAAGGCAATCATCAATGACAACATCAAGTTTCAGGTTCTTACCTGGATAAGCTACAAGTTGTACCACCAAACCTTTCACACATCTAATAATTGGCACCTCTCTAGAGTCCATGGTAGTGCATCTTCCATATTCTGCTATCACTTTGATATCCAACTCATTCATGACCTTAAGAGGTATGACATTGCATGATGCTCTGGAATCAAACATACAATTGTGTAGTAGTTTGTCCTTAATGATCAAAGTTGTAAAAAATGGATCAACATTTAATTGGGATTCAACCAAAGATGTCCCCAAGTAAACCTCAGGTGCTTCTCCAAGCTCTTCCAATGCTTGTGGTGTTTCAAGGTCTGCAATGGTTGGAGGAGGAGTTTCTACAATGTTTACATTTCTACCTAGGGTACTCTTTTCTTCTTTCAATCCCAAGTACTCAAATGCTCTCTTCTTGTGCTCAAGAATCCTAAGCAACTCAACAATTGGAACACTAACTTTGATTTGACTCAAAACTTGGGAAATGTCATATGGAACATTCTTTGGAAAGGAAGCATTGGAAGGGAGATTAGTAAACTCATCAGATGGCATGGGATTCTTGACAGTTTGGGCATGAGGAGAAGTATGAATCTTGTTTGGGACAACAAGGCCTTTGGAAGGTGTATCTTTCTTAGGAGACTCTTTAGGAATACTAGTAAGCAATGGAGTTTTAGGTTTGGCTTGAGGCCCTGATCCTTTGACAACTCTACTCCTAGTATTATAATCCTTTTCTTGAGAAACAACAACGTTCATTAATAACTACCTATCTTCCTCCGAAGGGATTCCTCCATCATACTTATTTATCATTAAATCTCTTAAATAATCAAAGTCATTATTAGGTATTTCAAAATCTTGCACTACATCTACTTCAAAAGTATGAGGAGGAGGAAGAAGTGGTACCCGGTGAATGCAATCCCAAAAATTTGCAGCAATTCGAGCACTTATCACTTCGTGTTGTGAGCTTGAAGAGCAACCCATCATGAAAACATCATCATTAGTACCATCATCATTATCAACTTCTTCTTCTTTCTGATTTACTTCACATGGAGGATGGGGAAGAAAGCATCTATCACACCAATCAATCTCATTGGCTTCATCAACAACAACAAGGGTAGTCAGAGGATCAGGCACCATTCTACTTTCACATGCTTGGGGATGTCTATTTGTAGATCCCATGGGTCCTTTACCTCTGTCATATGACCTCTGATCACCCCTAGGATGATTGCCAAATATGTCATGATTTTGTGCCTTTTGCTGACCTTGTGAACTCTATTCGTTTCTCTACCTAGGCTAGTTTGTAAGAGATTTCTTTGACAACCCCTACCAAATTTTTAACAACCTCCTCAAGATCCACTCTCTTGCTTGCTTGAGGTTTTTTTGGGTTTATCAATTTAACACTCTCCCTCTTAGGAGTTTTTCCAATGGCCTTAATGTTGTTCTCAATTTGTAGAGCCATAGTAAAGGCCTTCCTTAAAGTGCCATGATTTTTATCCCTTAAATAGTATGCAACCTTCTTGTCAAATGCATCAAGCATAATTTATAATAAAATAATAATTACACGGCCTCAAATTCACATGAAATATTCTCAATGTCTTATTGAATCTTGTATTAAAATCATGAACTGATTCATTAGGATTCTTTTTAATATTTTCAAACTACGATAAAAGAAACCTTGGGTCAGTTTTATCACCGTCTTGCATTCTAAAGGCATTCTTCATCTCTGTCCGTCAAGAGTCAATGGAATTATCTGGTAGAGATTTATAACAGTCCCTTGCATCCTCTTCTAGAGTATGAATAAATAATTTAATGTATACATATTCAAAATCTATTTCAAATCCTCCATCATATTGATAAAGAGTTTCAAGTGTTGATCACTAATTATTGCATTATTTCCTTGAAACTTAGGCAATCTATTTCTTACATCCCATGGCACAACATTTGGATAGCCAGCCATACCTCTAAAACTGATGGGACCAAAAGTATTAACAAAAAATGGAGGTCTAGGTGGAGGCTGAGCCATATTATTATGAGGAGGTGATCTTATAGGAGAAACAAAGTGATGAGGAGTGAGGGGTTTGTGTGGTACATGGATATAATTTTTAGAATGACTACCCTCTAAAGGCTCTATCTCTTGGAAAAATCTAATAGATTTTGAAAATACAGGGGTAGATCGAGAAGAATTTTCAAATACGAGATGATGGACCCTCTCCGGATGGAGAATTTAATTCAACAAAGAGGCTACCTAATTCGAAGCACTTGAGGAAGTGCTTTGTAATCTTCAATCACGGGATGATCGGTTTCACTAATGGAGATCTCTTTTCTTGATGCTTGATCTCCAACAGCCTTCCAAATTCTTCCGCCTTCCGAATTAGACTATCCCAGCTCTTGAAAGAACCTTATACTAGGGTACTTGGTGAAGAAATATCTTCTTCCTTACAGATTTGTAGATATTAGTGACAAATCTCACTTGATATATGTTTAAGACAACTTTGGTATTTATAAAGAATTTAAATAACACGAGTCACCACTAAGGATTTTCACCTTAGTTTGTGCAAATGCACTATGAAAGACCTATCAAATGTCTTTCAATACTATATTCATACAAATTTTACCATATCTACTCTTTTTAACCCAAATTTATAAATGATGATACAAATCTTAGTGTAATAACTGTATAAGCTGGAAATATTACACTCAGAACTCACAACTTTGAACAATTTCTACAGATCTGAACAAATAATAACATTTCAATAATGTATCTACACTTTAAAATCTATAAAAAGAATTACTGTGGTGCTCATACATGTACACCTTTGTTCAAATACTTCAACGAGTCCCTGACAATGGCGTTAGAAGTGTGTTGGTACCCAGATTTAATCTCCTTCAAAGGCCAAACAACATCATGGATTTCAAAAGAAACTCAAAGGAAGATACATGATTATGTATGTCATTTTGTAGTCGAGGAAACAATTTATCTGACTTTTTAGCACTCAAGCTTTGAAGATGTGGGTAGCACCTTAAAAGGATGTGATCTTATCCTAACTATTTTAGGTTGTGCCTTTCAACCAAGGTAAGAGAACCTATTTTGTAACCTATGTTATTGAAGAATGTTGGTAAATCCTTCTTTTGCACAAATTTAATAGAGAAGACCTTGGGACAATATGATCAACACACCAAATCTGATTCTCATGAGTTGTCACTTCCAGATTATGGAGATATTTTCAATATAAGGAAAATGTTACTAAAGACATTAAGAAATCATGATTGTTCTGCATATTTTTGCAAGTAGATTTTGTTCCTTTGTTGATACACAGGGAAAACAAGGGTAGTTCAGGGTAGATCAATGGTTTTTAAATGATTTTTGTGAGATACGAAGCATGATAAAGTTGATTATACTAGATTTATTGAGGGACTTCACAATAATGAACAACTTCACAACAAAAGCTTGAACATCCAAGATGTTCCTTGACCGAGAAGGTGTGCTTCAATGGAGGCCCATATCAACATGTTTTCACATAATATTTGAGACTCCAACATGAAGGATTGAATTGGAAGACTCAATTAAACACTAAAGTTTCTGATTAATCACGCCTAAGGTACACCCGAAGACTTACAAACAATCTTTATCAACAAATGACAGTGAATTGATTTTAAATTTTTTTATCTCATCCAATATGAAGTCTCTTCTCGAAATGAAATTGTAAATAACATTATATTGTCACAGGGACAAGATCCTGTGTGATTTCACAAAATTTTTAGTGTAAGATTGTACTAGAACAAAAAAACTATTTGCAGCATTACTAAAATAAAGAAGACACAAAATTGCTAGAGATTAGACACAAATTAATTCCAAAATTGCTTAGATTCATCAGTAGGGGAAAGATTCCAAAGAAATCTCAGTGCTTGTCAATGGCTATACATCTGCAACCAACTTGACATGAAAAAAATCTAACATAGAAGAAAATAACAGGTAATCTCGGCTTTGGTCTCTCTGGGAAGATGACTTTCTCAAAAAAATTCTCAAGAATTCAAAATCGACCATTTGCAAGAGTATTCTCATTACATTTATACATTTTTTCTTACTCAATTTCCCCCCCAAAAGAGAAGAATATTTGAGGGACCTTTGCTTATTACCAATTTGTTTCAGACAACGACGTTTAACAAATTCATCCAAAATCTACCAAGTGGACCAAATGTGAACTGATTACGTTTCTTAGGCCCTCGACTAATGACTAGGATGTCATGCCACAACTTTTCAAGAGTCCCTTTAATCATTTTGATTCTATCATGTGAGAAATCCCCTTTTTAATCATTTTTGAAGCCTCTGCATAGCTAGACTTGATAGGTCATCCCTTTTTGCTCTCGAGGCAACACCTTTTTCACCTTTTGCACTGCACTTTCATCATTTCATCCTTTTTCCCTCCTTTTCCTTTGAAATTTTACTTTGCAACTTTTGGATCTGGAATTTTGCATTTTTACATGAGCCCAAGCAAAAATCCACTTCAAAAGTACTTCAAATTTACAAATTGAGCTCCCAAATTGATTCAATTGAACTTTGCAGACCAAAACGACACAAATTTGCCAAAAATTTGATGAAGAATGATGCAAAAAATGCATCTCCAAACATCCTGGAGCTTCAATGGTGGAAAAATCAAATGAAATGCATAGCTACCATTGATCTTGCCTTTCAAATTTTAATCTGAGCCCTCCACATGGCAAAATGTGATTGGAAACGGGCCTAGGAATTTTTTTGACATTTTATAACTTTTGGAAAAAAGTAAAATTTTGACATTTTCTCTGCCCCTCGACCTTAGAAAATGGGCTTGACATGTGTCCCAATGTGGGTCCCAGAGGAACTGTGGCTTGATTATGCTATTTTACCTTGTTTTTGGAAAAAGGAAAATTATCCAAAATTTCCCTAGCTCCGCCCTTTCACCTTTAGCTTCTGATGTGGGTTCCAGCGGATATGCGCTTAATTTTTTCAATTTATGCTTATTTTCCAAAAAGGAAAAAGTTTCACATTTTTCTGTAGGCTTGCACCTCCATTTTTGACTATTCAATGTTGGCATTACTTTCCTGTCGGGGCCGCTCTAACTTACAATTTTATCCCTTTTTACAAAAGGAAAAAACCTTAAATAACCCCAAAGCTCCGTTTCTCCATTTCCCCGCCTGCCACATGTCTCAATGGCACATTTTGAGATGGTCCTAAAAAGTAGAGACCCCAAAAGCACAAGCTCAACACATGTCTCAGTCTGGTAGAGTCATTAAAAAGTTGAAGGTTCAGCGGAAGGTGCCATGTGTCTAAGGTCCGAGATAGTCTCCTTCAGTCATTGAAAAGTCCAAGCAAAAAGGTAGAGTGAGTGGAAGCCTCCAAGTGTCCTCCTGGTGCTTCTTCAAAATAAAACTAAGGGGCTGGTCCCTAAACATGTGTGGTACCTCCATGTGTCTTTATGGTGTAACTACAAGATGGTGCCCAAGAGCAGAGACCATGAATGAGCGTGGGCTCACCACGTGTCAGAGCTTCAAAAATTTCTTTGAAAATTTTAAGTACAAATCGGAGTGGCGAAGCCTCCACTTGTCCCCTGTGCAATTGTTAAGGTGGGACCACGAGGTGAATCCTCAAATGAGCGCCCACTCACCATGTGTCCATGGCCCCAAAAAAAGCTATGCCATCAGTGCATGAAAAATTTGTCTAAGTCCAAGAAAAGCAGCGGAATCCTCTAGTGTCCCCTGGCGCAACTCCAGGCAAACCAAAAGGTGAATTTTCAAATGAGTGTCGTTCTTCCATGTGGACAAGTTTTGGGTTGAAGCGAGCCATAGAGTTTTTTAGTGTGCCCCGCTGAGCCATATTTAATGAAAAGAGCCACATTTCCACTAATGCAGAGATGTAAATTTGACGGTGAAAACTTACCCAATGGCCAAAAAAACTATAGGAAAACCACCATTTGAGCTTGGAGATGAATTTTTCTTCAAGGACAGAGAATTTGGAGATTTTATAAGTTTGAAACATGATCCTATGAGCTACATCTAATATTGTTTCCTCGGGTATTTGGGATAAAATGACAGGGAAAACAATACGTGATTGCGGAAAATGGAAGGAAAGGAAAAACTCAAGTTTTACCCCCAATTTATAGACTCCTTTAGATGGATAGAAAAATGAAAAACAAAGTATGGACCTTTAAGTGATCCTCGACCAAGGAAGGGACTCATCATGGAAACCAAACGGAGGACAAAGTCTTCAAGCACCAAAATCGGGAGATAGAAAACATGACAGAGGCCGCAAACTAAGGAATTTCAATGACAAACGGGGTGAGACTAATTTGAGCACCAAAAGACCCAATAAGTCCAAGAGATGTAACCTTCACTCACGATACTAAATGTAATAACCTAAAATTTGTAACCAAAAATGGTAGGATTTTTTTACAACAAATGGACATTCTGTACATATATAAATTACATAACTAGCTAAAGCTAGTTAATGCGACAAGTCATATTAAATTAACAAAAATAAGACATTCCTTTGCATATTTAAATCGGGTAATTAACTAAACTAGTTTATGCAGCATGTCTTGATAAGGTAATCCATCCTATAACATAGTGATGAACCTTACATATTAACCATGAAGGGGTCATTATCCTTGATCTCCATGAACACCACAACATTCATTTGAATGTTCGTACTTTCTTCCTCACTTGGTTTTACTACACTATAGTAGTGAGAACATGTGATTGATCCTCTAGTGTCTACCTAGAGTTTCATTTAGTAAAAATCCATCCTATATCCTTCACTACAAGCTTTAAGGAATCACAATGATTAGACAATGTACCCAACAAGCACATTACTTTAGCCAAAGCTTCTTAGTTGTATTATGTACACTTAGTATAGACGATTGCACATAGTGTCTAAATTTTTTTCCCATCACCTCACAAATGTATCATCACAATTATCTAGATTCATTAAACTTATGTAGGTGAACCTATTAAAACTTACATATTTTCAAATGGTTCAACTTCATAAGTACAAGGAACCCCAATGCTCAGTATTGGTTACCTATTTGAGGCTAATCCGTTGTTTAATATGTTACCACATTAAGCAACCTATGGGCCACTTGTAGGTAGATTGCAACATGCATTGAATGTGCAATTACTGCAAGGGTTCATAGCCTTCATTTCTTATCCAATTCTTGTGTGAAATATAGTTTATGATTCAAGTTACTCTGGATAGAAAGATAACATCACAAAGTGATTATATCTTTGTTTCCTATCCATACGTACTAACTATTCTAATAGAAAAGGTGTGTTAGACCCTAGTCAAGATTCCACTAGGTCTTATTAATCTTACAATGTCATACCTTAGTTTATCTTGATTCTTTATCCATTAATCAAAGTCATATCTATGCTTTATTAGGACTATATCTCACATCTTGTTTAAAGTTAGAGATAACCTCAACTTAAGATTCATTTTTTTCTTTACAAAGAATGATGTGTTAATTTAAATAACCTTTAAATCTTATAAGGTAATAAACTAATTTACATGACAATTTTATCATACTTCTTTTTAGATTCCATCATATCTAATATTGAACTAGTCTCTTAAATATTTGACCAAATTATTTGCAATTATTGGTTTATTACATAAACACTTTTATATTAATCCAATATGTTTCCATGGAAATATTTTTATCCTTTTAAAGTTAATACTATCATCATGCATCCTTACCCTTCCAAATACGTTTTATAACTCACTTAATATTCTTTTTCTTTACTCGTAATAATCTCTTTACTATAATGGAGAGACAAATAGATATGAGGTATATCTTTATTATCATAAACCATACCTATTATAAGCATAAGATAGTTAAATATGTGAAACCTTAACTTTATCAAATATACTAGTTAAGTTACCCAAACCCATAACATGACAATGTATTTAGACACATAGAAATCAGCCAACACATTTATATATTACAATTATTGTCCATAAATGGACTAGTAAAAAGGACATATTGTCCAAAATGAGTATCTAAATACTTAAATTACAAGTACAATAGGATCAATGATCCATGATAAAAATATTCAAGTCTAACGTTGTTCCTCAAAACCGGTGATAGAATGCCCATACATCATCACAAAACCTACGAAACTATTTTGTTTGGGGGTGTCAGTTCAAATAATTGACAAGAATTTAATCTATTTACTTAACTATGTTTTTGAAAATAAAGTAGATTGTTCATCACACATAGCTTAACTAAAATTTCAAGTGTAATGCTTCCACAAAAGATAGGGAACTAGAACGCTCTAGCGAGTCCATAGTTTGGTGATGAAAAGGCTTGGAGGTTTATATGTGAAGCGTACTGAAGGAACACTTTACATACAAACCTCCTCTCTTGTTCAATCACAACCCATGCGAATGGCGGAGATGTTGGGTTCCCAATTTTTGATGGAACCACTATCTTTGAACAAAAAATAAATCAAAGTAATCAAGAAATTTTGGATACCTATCATTCAAGGAAAATTAAATTTGTTTATCAAAAAACATTAACGCAGAATAATTCTTAGGCCATAAAAAGCCATCTGAATAATTTTACTCCATAACAATGACTAAGTATAAAATTATGATGAAATTTTGCCAGAGTTTCACCTTGTATTTTACAGTTTTAATATTTTCCATAAATTAGATTTAACTAATCTAAATCAAATAATGAAGTAAATGCATTAAATGAAAAGGTATGGATCAAATGATCCAACCCTTCAAGTCACAAGGATCTCGGGACAAAATAAAACTAACAAGAAATAAACTTACCCAACTGAACCATCAACTTTTATTTACCTTTATTTTATTATCATTATCCAAATGTCCATGTAGAGGTTAATACATCTATAAAATAATCAAGAGCTTCAATAATTTTGTTTCCTTGCATGCCATGAGTCAATTCCCACTTTTATTTCATAACAAAAATGAAAACGAGCATTTCAACCTATTTTATTTCCAAGTAATATGTACCAACAAACTTATTACTAGCTGTAACAATAAATCAACATTCAAAACTTGCATACACATTCAACATTCACCGAGTAAAACCAAATTATGCTAGTCTCGGCGTAAGTAACTATTTCATCTAAGTTTATCTTCTTTTTAAGGAAACTAACAATCACTTATAATAGCCTGAGAAACTAGAACTCCATTGAAATTCGACTTAAGGAAATATTTATTTTACAATCAAATCCAACCCATGGAAAAGATTCAAAACAGAAAAATCCAACCACCACTCACATATAACGATACACAATTCATATTTAAACTTAAGGAAGATCTACGGACCCTTTTTCTTATTCACGGTGTGAGTTAAACTCATACCCATCTTCTAAAAAATCCCATTAAGTCTAACATGTTTTCCAGCTAAAACCACAATTATCAAGTTATAGAGCCCCCATAGAAAATTTACTAAACACTCCAACCAAACCTACATTACGAGATATATCATTTAATACAAATCACGCATAGAGAAAAACCAGTCAAGAATTTCATTTGAAGAACCTAAAGTTTGAATACCCCTAATTTCACAATTTATTTTCCATAAAAAAAAAAAAACATCCTCACGATTTCATGAAAGGAACGCAAGTTTAAAAACCCCAAAATTTCATATATATTTACCCATAAAACCTCAACCATACAATTTAAAAATATTTTAAAACCAATCGAGAGAACTTTCAATTAAATTATAAGGAAGTAGTAAGGCATGTCGAGGTGAAGCAAAGAATATACATTTATTTTCATTTAACCATAACAAAAACATGAAATGAATAAAAAATGCATGTGACTTCTTGAAAAGAACACAAGTTCAAAACCCCGCATTCCTCATCTTATTTTCCAAAACATTAGCAGCCATACGATTTTATTCAAAGAAATCACAGTTCTAAAATAGATTCACAACATATTTTCCACAACTCTTTCAAAATAAAACAAAACCACAAACTATGATGCAATCACTTTAAAAATAAAAAACAAGTAAGCAAGCAGCGTAATCCCTTTCTTGTGAATGATTTGTGGATTCATTTTTGCTTGCAGTTGATCTCTGAAAACCTTATCAACTATCCTGAATGCCAAGAATCTGAGCTCTCTAAATGATCCACACCTCAACATTACATTCCTCTTTAATGATAAATGGTTTCTCATAAAAATTTATTCCTCACATGTAGAGAAGCATTTGGTAGAGTATCCTCCATAATCGGAGTTCAACACTACAAGTCGAATATAAAGAAACTACTAGACTCTAAATTTTCCCCCTTCCCACCACAAATTACCAAAAACCATGCTTTATAGATTTAATGCATCCACCTACCACCTTTAAGTAGATGAAGAAAGGGAGGCCCAAGACTTCATGGGAGGGGATCTCATAGTTTAAAATTGAATATTCAATTAAATAATTACCACCCCCTTTTCTTGCATGGACTGTCCACTTAAGTGGACATAATAATTATTAAAAATCTTATCCATGCAAATATGGTATTAATTACCATTTTAAAAAATGAACTTAATACAAAATAAAACCTTAGGCTCAACCATTCGATGGGTGTGGCCATATGGCCCCCATCAATTATATTATTTAAAAATATAATATCATTAACTTTAATGTTATAATATAAATTTACCAAGGCTTTTAAGCCTTATTGTTTTTACCATATAATGCCAACTCAAAACAATTCACGCAACAATAATACCAATACCACAGTGTGTCATACTTATTCCAAGCCTTGTTAAAACACATAACACAAGTTTCCTTAGGAGCGACATCACCCTTAGTCCATATGGGCGTCAACACAACCTCATAATTAAACTAAATTTATATTAATAAAAGTGATATTTAGTTATTTAAGTATTTAATCTGTAATTAAGTACGTAATTGAGTAATTACTGTCATCCATAACTAACACTTAATTATTCAAACAAACGTTCATTTTCCCATTTTTCATACTTATTTGAATAATTAAATAGAAAAATAAAAGATTAATTAATAGGATGTTGCAAGCTTAGGGACACAAACATGGCATCACAACAAGCACCAATGTTTGGAAGTAATTTTGGAGGTATTTTTATAGGTGTGTCATCATGATAGAGTTTTGGTGTGTAAACCATTAGAATAAATCATATAGGTGTTACTACAACACAGAAAATGGGTGACCAGTTTAGCACAACAACTTGGACCCAAGGAAGTTCATCTACTGGACCACAAGTCATGGTGGGAGGCTTAGGTCATCCATCACACGGAGGAAATCATTGTGGGGTTTGGGTTTAGGGTCTAGTCCTACTCCAAGTCAAGGTCCCCAACCACCACCTAATCAACCATCACAAACACCACCTCAAAAACCACATCGGTAGACACACGAGGTATTCTTTGAGATGTCTCTTCACTTACCAAAATATAGAGGTGTGGATGATGCGGTAGAGCATGTGCATAAGTGTGAATTATTATGGAGAGAAATGGAATTATAGCCCTTGATAGAAATGAAATTCAATTTTCCACCACACTTAATGGGCACACACATAGCTGGTATAGAAAGTATGATCCACCCCAAATTGTGATGGATTATGATGCACCATGTACTACATTTTTAGTTAAATTCCACATTCTGATTTAAAAAATAAAGTATTATCATTCTTAAGGACATCAAGAAAAGATTATATAAAAGTGTGAGGGAGTATGATGCATGGTTAAAAACTTTCTTTTCCAAGCTATCTTATGATATTCATTAGAGACAACATACACAAGGGTTTCTTGAAGGATTAATGAATCCATTTTAAAGGTCCTTCTCAAATAAAACATTTTCTCTGTGTATGCGAGGCTTTAGAAGAAGCTCTACATGCTGAAGCATTGGGAGTGGACATAGGAGTTAGCCTTTTTATAGAGGCACAAATTAAAAAATGGATAAACAGGTTGGAGAATATTTATACCAATTTAGTGCATGCAACATGTAGTGGGTTATGGTGCAATTTGATTATGACGTAGAAGGAAATACTAAGGTTTTTTGTGCGGGAATGTGTGTGCACTATTACGATGATTGTGATATTTTCCAAAAAGAATCATGACGTCCGGAATTGCCCCCTCTTACAACATGCAAAAATGAAGAATGTTTTAATGTATCGTGACATTTGTGATGCACATACCATGATACAATTGACTATTGTTTGATAGACCAAATTCATGAGGCATGTAGTACTAGATTGAGATAGACCACCATGTCAAGTAGCTCTTAGGCGTAGGAGGACCAACCATTGAAGGGTGCAATAATGGAGATGGTGGGTTCTGAGGTGGATCTGACAAGAGCATAGACCATGGTGATATAGGAAGGTTTACATGCAAAATTTTTCTACTTGTGAGTCACTATATCATTACCATCACAAGTGTCCTAAGAATTAGGTCTACGCCTACTATGGAAAAGCACACAAGGTTTTAGATTACGAGAGACCTCTATGAGCATATGTGTAAGAACAAAAAGAAGGAAAACGCCAAAAGGATGATCAAGGTACATTGTGGGAAGAATGAAAAATGGACACATTAAAATACACCCGATCTAGAATTACATCATGTGTTAGTTACTAATCATGCAGAGGTAGAAGAGTGCATGAACCTCTTAAATAAAAGCCACTTATCGGGAGGGAGGAGATTACGCATGTGAAGTATCCAGATGTTTCTCATCAAAAGGAGGTCTATCTAGAGACCATGTGGGTAATATGAGATTTGCGGGGTGAAATATAATGCACGAAGGAACATGCATATGGAAGAGAATGCACATGGAACATTGAGATTCACTAGAAAGATGTAGATGATTTGAAGGAGGTTTACTGGATGTTGCATGGAGAACATTATTCCCTTACTAGGGGAATGACTACACGAGAAGGTACCGTCGACGCAAGAGTTGAGAGAAAGTATCATATACTTCGTGTAAACATACCACCAAAGTATCATGATTATGAAAAATGAATCAAACTGGATTCAATGATAAATGGCTGGTTGGTGAGTAATATTCCGATTGACGAACCATTGATGTCAATGTTCTAACTTCGGATGCTTGGAACCAGATTGGGAGACCACATTTGCAAGCATATTATAATGTTATGTATATGGAAAATAAAACAAGTGCCATTCCTATTGGTATAATCAAGGATGATTGAATTACTATGTAAGGAGCTGAGTTTATAGGAGATTTTGAAGTATTGGAGTTGGCTGAGGAAGACAACTTTCCAACATTGTGCACATGTTGTTGCATAGGTGTTGTTATTGATGCAAAACCTCATTAATGAAAAATCGAATGATGGAAGAGAGTCATATGATGTTGCGGATGATTTTGAGATGACGGTTTAGACATGTTCATGATGATATAAGGTGATTCAGTGAGGATTGTCTATTCTTACAAGCCCATTCAGGTGACCTAGCTAGCCTAGGTGATGTTGTATGGTGGTTGGAGTTTCTTAGTGACTTTAGAAGCATGTTGGAATGTTAGTTAACATGTTTTGGGAGTTCTTGGGAACTCACATGAGTTGCATGATGCAGATACATGTTGGTGACCATGTTTCATGTGCTCATTTGGAGCAAGTATGGATGCTAGGTGGTATAAGGATGAGCTATGGAGCTATATGAGCTCATGAATGCATGTATGTAGGTGTATCATGATGTAACAAGTATTTTATGACCTTTTTAAGTTTCTTCATGATTACTTATAGTATTCTTTCATTGACCCTAGCCTTCTACAAAGCAAAATCCTAAGGGGTAGCTATGCAAGTCTTAGTGGATAGAAATATTGAGAGGTGATTATGAAATTATGATGATTGGATATTTTATTAGGGTTTTCATTATTTTTTGAGAAATTTTTCAGGTTTCCATGATGTGAATTTTGTAAGATATTATGTTTTTTCTAAAACAAGGTCAAGTAGAAGTGCATTTCCATTTCGAATTGGAACTTTCGATGCTCACCATGAATGTTTTTATTTTCATGGGACCTTTTGGATTTCAGGGATGTTTCTAAATTTATTTTACAAGGTTTAAAAAAATAATTAGGTATTTTCATTGTCAATTTTTATGAATGAATATTAAGAAGGTAAACAACTATTTATGAGTTTGAAAAGCTGGCTTGAAAGTGGTTTGAGATATTTTATTCATAAGTGGAAATAATTACTTCTTAGTGCATGTATGATTATTGTAACATGTAGAGTACTCCATAATATTTCCAGAAAGGTATGTTAGAGCATGTGGTCATATGTGGGCCCCACCTAAATTTACTTGTTTATGAAGAACTTTAATTTGGGACAAGGTTGTCTAAAGGAGTTGAAAACTAAATGACCATTGTGTGAATTATGTGAGTTTTTATCGATGTCCAAATAATTTTTATTTCATGTTCATGATGAGAAGTGGTTAAGTATGCTTCATTTAGGTTGATTGGTCAAATGCCGCTTTTGGGGTAATCAGAAGCTGCCTTTAGTAAAATGGAAATTGAAGGAGCCAAAGGAGGATTTCGGAGGTGATTAATTTTTTTGAAATATAATTCAAATATATTTCCAGTTGTATAATGTTTTCTTTATGATTATGATTTTTTCTATGGATTCTACATCAGTTTGTGGACAAGAATATTTTTGGACAACTAGGACAAAATTGTGTTTACTAAAAGACCGAGTTGGTTCAAACATGTGATGGATTGGGTGATGCTTTATATTACTTGTAATGAGAATAGGGATGAATTTCATCCAATGAATCCATTTGGAGGTATTTAAAGTGTCAATAATGGTGCTAACTAATTGTATTTGTAAAACTTCTTTTTGGGAAGATTGATTTGGTGAAGGAAAACATTTATTGAGTTTGAACCAAAGTGGATATTTCACAAGCTTTATTTTGTTTAGAAGTGTTCTAAAGGTTCTATAATTTCCATAAAGTGGCCACATTCCATATTTTAGGTGTTCTATGATAATATTGAAGCCAAAAGGTAAGGACAAGATGCTATAAAAAGGTGTTTGGTGAAGGTAATGAGCCACTGGGCCCATTAAATGAAATAATTTGATTGGTTAATGATAATTAAACAATGAACCATAAAGATAAGAGCTTAAAGGAAATGCTTCTTCAATGCATAAATGAAATTACATACTACGTTATTTCCTACTCTCTATGATTACTAACTTAAACAATGAACCTATGAATAACATAAGAAATCAAAGTGGATTGTTACTTGATCTCAAAGATTGAGAATGTAATATCACCAATAAAGGATAAAAGATCATTTTGGATCTTCCCATATTACTCAATTTTGAGTGAAAGGATACAAGATGAAGAAGCTATTTCCAACAATGGAGAAATGATCAAGAACAAAATGCTTATAGTCTTTCACTATTCAAATCATGGTGCGAAGAAAGGTAAGAAGGAGGGTTCTTTATATATCTTTCCTAAAGAGGCAAGGCTAGAAAATTGATGAATGTGGAATAAAGGTAAAACAAGATTAGGAATGGATAAGGTTGCTTTATAAAAGGTAATATTGATTTATAAGAGTTTAATTTATCATTAGTAAGTCATGGGAATTGGGGGATGTTTTAATTAATCAAAGGTGATTAATTAATAGGTAGAGGTAAGCTTAAAGAAGCTAATTAGAGGAAAATCAATATGATTTGCGGGATGTAAGAGAGGAATTTGATCCAATAAATGGTAATTTATTGATTTAGAGTTGCGAGTGTAATTAATTAATAATAATTAATTAACCCAAGTAGAAGTGGATATTAATTAACGAAAGGTCATTAATTGACATATTTAATGATAGGAAGGCTAATTAATTAATGAAATGTTATTAATTAATGAATATGAAGAGGAATGTTAGATAATTAGTAGAAAAATGCTAATTATTATGGAAATGATGAGAAAGAGGATAATTAGTGCAATCTTAGCATTAAAGGTTGCATAAGTGGATTTTAGGTGTCTATATTCTATGATAATATTGAAGCCAAAAGGTAAGGACAAGTTCTTTATAAAAAGGTTTTTTGGTGAAGGAAATGAGCCACTTGGCCCATTAAATGAAATAATTTGATTGGTTCATGATAATTGTGACCATGTATGATGTTTAAATTTTATTTTAAACATGTGTGATGAATTTTAAATAACTATTAAAAATAGTTTTGGGATTAGGAGATTTTTGTCATTCTAATGCATGAGATTTGAGAATTTTTTGTGCATGGAAGAAGGGTTTTTGCTAGGCTGACCCATATGGGTCACTTTTAGCTATTATGAAAATTATATGGGATGTTTTTTTGATGTATTGGTCATGAAAAATGAGGGAAAATGTTTTGTTTTGAATTTAAATTAAGAAGGATCTTATAAAAGCATAGTTTTGGTGCTTTTGTGAGCTAGTGGTGTGTGTATAAGAAGTGTGACCTAGGTGAAGTTTTTTTGTAGGTGTGTGAGTGTGAATTGAGATAATATCAAGTTTTTGATAGGCCAAAGAAGGTAATAAAACATGTTTTCAAGATTTTAAATCTTGATAACTGAAGGAATAGATAGATTATGAGAGTTTAAAGACCTTGGGTTTGAAGAAGAGCGAGCTAAATCATTGGTATCTATTGTTGGGATTTAGGGGCAGCAGAATAATGCTATGATTTAATTAAAAAAACATGCACACAGGGATCTAAACAATTCCCCATAAAATCTACGAGAGTGGGAGAACAAACTAGAATAATCCAAATCACATAAAAGTACACACACATAACAAGCATGTACCGTGGTTCACCAAATGTGGGATACATCCACCAAAGATATAGATCTCATACACACACACACACATATATAATATAACAAGAGTATATGTATCTCTACAAGAGTATCTCCTCCTCCTAGATCCCCAACTAGATCTGCCCGAGTACATTAAACCATGCCTCCATACCACCACTTGTGTCTCCTCTATATCTCTAACCGAGATCTACCCGAGTGCACTACACCAGTGCCTCTCAAACATAACCAAATATCACATACCCAAAGCTACCCCATATCTACCACTATGCAACCAAGCTCTCACCGTATTATGAATCTACAAACGAGACCTCTATAATATCTAGATTTACATGGATCAATAATACAATATGATCTCATGGATCTACAATTCAAGACTAGATCTACATAGATCTATAATACAAGATCTCACCAACATGTGGATCTACAACAAGAAATGATATGTGCTTTGCATACTTGTGTAAGCCATTACAATGAGACAATAATTATACAAAGAAAATAAAGTAGCCTTTATTTCCTTCCTGTCTAGCTCCTTTCCATGGAGTCTTTGTCTTCATGTAACATGTTCCTTTTTTCTTCTTCTTCTTCTTTGTCTTCATCCTCTTGAGTCTGGAGAGAATCAAGGATCTAAAGCGATCCCTCTTTTGACTCTTCTTATTCTTCATCTTTATCCTCTCGGTCTCGTAGAATTAAGGATCTAATATGATTCTTCTCATTATTCCACCAAATCCCTAACTTTCACGCTTATATATAAAATATATAAACTTAGGGCACCTTAGCTATGTAATTACATCTAATAGATTTTATTAAAAAAATCAATATTTAAATCCCGTGACTTAAAATAAAACACATTGCATGTAAACGCTACCATTACACCTAACCGCGGATGGTTCCCACTTGCTCGACTGATGAAGGATCACGGTTCGCACTTTCTCTGACCGGTTGGGCTGTCCGATGATGACGGTTTTGGGTGACCGCTCCAGTTCCCCCTTGACTAATGACAGGGTTGCTTGTATTTCCAGTCACTTTCCATTGCATGCTAACCGCTGTAAGCAATCTAGCTCCATAACCTAACAATCTTCCACTTGGAGATAAATTTCTGAATCTCTCATGCACTGCACTGTACACCACCATCCCGTACACACCGTGAAGACCATCTATTCTTTCCTTCAACAATTCTCTCAAAAATAAAACCAGGAAGATCAAAACCATCTTCTCAAACCAAGAAAATGAAACCATGACTTACCAATCCTGCACAAAGCTACAACTGATCCGTGACACCAAGCCTCAAGATCCCACTGAATTGTAACACCATACCAATTATTGGTATCAAACAAACAAGACAACCTAGCTCCTCATGCAACAAGCCATCATGACTAGCACACCTACAAGAGCTCCCACTCAAACCGAAGTTTTGAGCCTCAATCACATCCATAGCCATACCTATAAAACCAACCATGTTCTCCATCCATCTATCCATGTCTCCATGCAACTGCTAATGCAAATGACCAAGACAGGTTAAACTGGAATATGCAAAAGCAAAACAAGATCCTGGGTAAAGACAACCCACATGAGTTCTACCTACAACACTGGGTGATCAATCCACAAACCTACATAACTCAATAGAATCCAAACACTGCAATATGTAAATCCAACCTGTATAAACAACTAGCATGTCCAAGAAAATCATCTGTAGATAACATCTCTCAAGGAGTAACATAGTAACAAGAGGAAATACAAACATCCCTACTCATGCTCAAAGCATCCATGTGTAAATTAAACATCTGCATCATCATAGACTCACAAAATTGAATCTATCCAACATGTACAAACTTACCATGTACATCCATCCATATCACCAGCTCTCCGAAGCTCCAAGTCCACCACCGACTAACTCTAAAGCTGAATATAAATCCTGTGCTCATGAATGTTGGTAAAAAAATCCATGCTTGAACCATGCCACTAATACCAAGTGAAAATATTAGCATATATGTCATCAACATACAACACATATCAACCAAGATGAAAGAAAAAACAAGGGAACCATCTAAAAATGGTAAATAAACACTATTTTTAAACCCATGACCAAACTGATCATGGTTTCCTAACCAACCTCGATCACTTCCTAACCGACCACAAGAACTAGATGATGAAACACGATTAATCCTAATCCGACACTAGACTCTGTAAAAGTCAAATGTTCTCTTTTAACCCTTAAAATCTAAAAATTGCTCTATCATCTTCACCCACTGAATCTAACCATCAACCTGTAATCCCATAGGATATCCAGCACCAAAAATAAACCCAAGTGACATCACAAAGTAATAAAATCTATATACCTAAAAATCCGTGACTGTCCTCCAAAACCAGCTAGTGCCTTTGTCACTCTGAATATTATAAATCTCCTCTCACTCTACATGTGCATCATGTATTCAATCCTACAACGCCAACAACCATGGCTTGCTCCCACTGAACATGAAATCCCCTGCACTACCTGCTAATACGTTAGTGAGAAATAAAACTAGATGAAAGACCTATAAAATTGATTCCCTTTCTTCTCTGAGAATACTTCTATTTCACAAAATTTTGGACTTCTTGTGAAGTAGGTGAATCAAATCCTTTTCATCCGTATGTACTCAACATCTCTCATTACCTACAACTGTGTCTAACCATGAGTTTTCATTGAGGATCTCATCCTTAGACTAGAAACCCTTGTCCTCAAGATTCCACACAACCGGGAAATAAAATTCAAACAACACCAAGAAACCACAGTGTGAATTTGTGCACACAGTCTAAACATAATATCAGTTTATCCAAACAAAAGAAATAAGACATGAACCGTATAGAGATACTTGACTCAAATTCTCAATGGACTAATCGGGCCAACTCCGTCCTCTTTCGATCCAAATATTGAAGTGATTAACATGGTTTCTACTTGTACACACTATGCCGAAACCCTGATCCTCCAAAACAGACACACGAATCAACTACCCTCTCTTGCTAAAAAAACCCCGTACGAGATAAGTTACCACAAAGACTAACCACAATCATCCCCAACCAACCTTGGTTACTTGAACGATGCTCGGTTCTTTTCCGTGACCGACCTTGGTTCTCGGACCAATGTCAATCTTTGGAACAAACCCAACACCACACAATTTGGCATAACACACCACACCAGGTGCCTACTTTGACCAAAGCCAATAGTTGATTAGAGCCAGTCATTTCAAGAAGCATCCAAATCTTGTACAAAAAACTTAACAACAAGTCCATGCAATAAATTGCATCAAGATGAAACACATCACCTTACCAACACCAAGACACTCAACCACATCTTCAACTGAAGTACATGCTTCTCTGATGGAAGCCTCGTCTTCGCTTATGCTACTCTTCTCTCTCCGAATCCCGTGCATCTAACTACACCAAAGGATGCATAACTACTCCTTTTCTCATTCTCAGATCTAGATCTGTAGTCCCAAATATGCATGTGCAACCAAAATAATATAAGCACTGCAATACCGAGATAAAACCATACCTCAATAACCGGATCTGTAATCTAACCAACATGCTTGTGCCTCCAAGAACTGGGACACCTCAACAAACAAGATACATTCTATGCATCTTTCCATTTCTTTAGATCTGTGATTTTCTATTTAAAACCAGGCTACTCGATCGACCATGGTTACCACTGTAACCAACCATGATTACCTACGACAATCGGTTGCCACATAACCGATGCTAGTCACTGTGTTCTCCAACAACCTTACTCTTCCAGCTCCCACTTGAGATTAAATCTCTTCATGTGATCTTCTCATCAGAAAAAAACGCTGCTCTGATACCAGTTGTTGGGATTTAGGGGCAGCGGAATAGTGCTATGATTTAATAACAAACAAAATCATGCACACAGGATCTAAACAATTCCCCACAAAATCTACAGCAGTGGGAGGATAAACTAGAATAATCCAAATCACATAAAATTACACACACATAACAAGCATGTACCATGGTTCACCCAATGTGGGATACGTCCACCAAAGATAGATCTCTCTCTCTCTCACACACACACATATATAATATAACAAGAGATTACAAACCCACTCTTATGCACAAAAGTACATGTATATCTACAAGAGTATCTCCTCCTCCCAGATCCCCAACCGGATCTACTTGAGTACACTAAACCGTGTCTCCATACCACCACTTGTGTCTCCTCCAGATCTCTAACCAGATCTACCTGAGTGCACTACAACCATGCCTCTCAAACATAACCAGATCTCACATACCCGAAGCTACCCTGCATCTACCACTATGCAGCCAAGCTCTCACTATATTGTGAATCTACAAATGAGACCTCTACAATATCTAGATCTACATGGATCAACAATACAATATGATCTCATGGATCTACAATGCAAGACTAGATCTACATAGATCTATAATACAAGATCTCACCAACATGTGGATCTACAAGAAGAAATGATATGTGCTTTGCATACTGTGTAAGAAATTACAATGAGACGATAAATATACAAAGGAAATATAGTAGCCTACTATTTCCTTCTATCCATCTCCTCTCCATGGAGTCTCTGTCTTCATGTAACCTGTTCCTTTTTGTCTTCTTCTTCTTCGTCTTCATCCTCTCGGTCTGGGAGAGAATCAAGGATGTAAAGTGATCCCTATTTTTACTCTTCTTCTTCTTTTTCTTCATCCTCTCGGTCTTAGAGAATCAAGGATCTAATCTGATCCTTCTCATTATTTCACCTAAGCCCTAACTTTCATGCTTAAATATAAAATATATAAACTTAGGGCACCTTAGCTATGAAATTACATCCAATATATTTTCTTTAAAAAAAATCAATATTTAAAGCCCGTGACTTAAAATAAAACACATCGCATAGGTAATTGGTGTCGGTTAGACCTAACCATGGATGTTACCCACTTGCTTTGACCGATGTCTATCCTGTCTGACTGATGACGGGTCGCAGTTCCCACTTTCTCTGACCAAAGTCAGGTCTGTCTGACCGATGATAGTTCTCGGTGACCATGTTGGTTCCCCCCTTGACCGATGATGGGCTGTTGTATTTCCAGTCACTTTCCATTGCATGCTAACTGTAAAGCAATCTAGCTCCACAACCTAAAATCTATCAGGTTGTGGAAGAAATATTTTAGAAATAAGAACATAATAAGGTAGTTGAGTGGGTTATTTATCATCTTGGGGGGTTTTATCCTCCTCAGGATTTGGTGCTTCACATAATTAGGGGTTGTTTCTCCTTGTAGGGTTGGAACTCTACTAAATTAGGGATTGGTGCTCCCTGTGGGGTTGGTGCCTAATTAAATTTGAAACATATAAATATAAATATTGTGTTTAAGTGGGATTTATTCCCGATGGTATCCCACTTATATATTATGTCTTTATGTCAATTATCTTTCTCATGGTTCCTTGCATTTATGATATTTGATGATGTGCACAAATTAATGATTGGATAAGTGAATTTTTGGTTTGGTTGAGTAATTTAATTCTGATTTAATTTTTTGAAGGATTGATTCATCCCCCCTAATTATTGCATTATGTTTCTAACAATTGGTATTAGAGCAAGTCCTTTTGGATAATTTTTACAACTTGAAAGATGATCCTCAAGTAAAAAAATGGTGAGTAGTACAGTTATTGGCAAAGACACCAATGTTTGATGGAAAAAACTATTCTTTTTGGAGTATAAGGATGAATACCTATATTATGTCCCAAGGGTTTGATGTTTGGAATATTGTGGAAGATGGATATAATCCTCCTGCCACTCCTCCTACCAAGAATTAGACATGGATGCACATGAGCACATTTCTAAGGCTTTCAATGTTATCATTCATGGTCTTGGAGAATCTAAATTGGGAAAGGTAATGCATTGCAAATCAGAAAAGGAAGCATGGGAGAAATTACAAGTTCTTTATGAAGGTGACTCAAAGGTAAGAATTTCCAAGCTTCAAAATTTTAAAACTTAGTTTGAATCTATTAAGATGAATGATGATGATTCCATTGTTTATAATCTTCTTAGAGTTAAAAATGTTGTCCATAACATGAAAGGGTTAGGAGATGATGTGAAATAAGAAGTAGTTGTTCAAAAGGTTTTGAGATCTCTAACTCCTAGATATGACTCCAAAGTTTCTTTAATTGAAGAAGTCAAGGGTTTGAATACCTTGATGATGGATGATCTACATGGTACTTTAATTTCCTATTATATGACAGTCATTAAATCTAAAAAATCTAATAAAGATATATCCTTAAAAATGGAGAAAATATAAAAGGACAAAAATGTTAAAACTGAAGATACTACTCAAGATCTAGATGATGAAGAACTATTTTCCATGGTTGCTAGAAGAATGATAGTTGGAAATAGTAATTATAAGGGTAAAATTCCTTTCAAATGCTTATCTTTTGGTAAAATAGGACATTTTACTACTAAATGTCCTCATAGACATGATAAGAAAAGAATTAATAATAATTAAATTTATCATGAGAATAAAATTTAGAAGTACGATAAAAAGAATAAAGAGTTCAAAAAGGGTGAATTCAAGAATAAGGGTAAGAAGAGTTTTCTTATCAAGGAAGAGGTCTATTCCTCTGAAGAAAGTAGTGATGTTGATGGATCTGATTCGAGATTGAATCTGATCACAAATATTTAGGTGATGAGGTTCTTTTCATGAAAAAGGAAGCCATGAGATCCTCTAGTGAAGGTTATATTTTATGGGGTGATGTTACACCTGATTCTCACAAGAAAAATGAAGGAGATGATGCTGGTTTAAAGCTTGAGTTGTCATGTGTTTAATCAAAACTAGAGCATGTTGAAAAGAATAATAAGAAATTGAATTCAAAATTCAAGGAGTATGAGGAAAAGATATAAGAACTTGAAGGGAAACATTCAACCATTACCGAACAACTTGATGAAACAATGAGAAAGTTAGAAATGAAAATGAGTAACATGAATCTTAGTTTGAAATCTAAGGAGGAAGAAGTGATTATACTCAATAAATAACTACTAAATACTATAATTAAGATCAAATCATTTAAGAAATTTGAAGAGATTACTAAGGCTCTTGATGATATCTTGAGAAATCAGGAAGGTGCAGGTGATAATGTTGGTTTAGGCTTCAATATGAAGTCAAGGATAATAAGGTGAAGCAAGAATACCTATTTTCATGAAAATAAGTAGGTGAACCAAACACAAAGGAAGGAAAAATTAGATTGAAATTAAAGACAATGAGAAGACCAAAATGATTAGGAAACCTAATGCCTCAAGGTATGAAAGATATTTTAATGGTTATTTCTATACATGTAATGGATTTGGATATAGGGCTAAGGAATGTAGAAGTTCTTCTAGAGATATTCATTCATGGAGAGACCATAAAAGTGATCTTATTAGATATTTTATATGCTACAAGTGCAATGAGATAGGCCATGTTGTTAGTGTTTGTTTGAAAGATACATCTAGACATGTTGATGGGTTTAAGAAGAACAATATAATGGTGTGTTACAGTTATAATCAGGTTGGTCATAATGCAAGGGACTATAACTTTTGATTTTCAAGATAAAAGAAGAATGTTCAAGGCTCTAGAGTTCAAAGGCCTAAAATGCATGATAATTATCCAATAAGGACTTGAGAAACAAGAAGAAATCATGATGCTTCATCAAGGGTAGTTATTGATAGAAGAAAAGGTATAACAAAAAGTTCAAATCGGAAGAGAGAAGAAAGAGATATACACGTGTCTAAGATGGCTTGGGATCTCTTTAAGACCTTCTTTTAGGTCTTCATGGTGTTCATATATCTCCACTATGATTCTTGGAGGTATATTAGTGCAAATGAAGCTTTGGAGTAAGGGGGATATGTTTATGTATGTGTGAGAATCCTCCATGTTCATAAGGTGTGTCCTTTTGTGTCTTTAAGTGTGCTCAAATGTTTCAATATGGTTGTATTTTTGTGTGAGATGTCAAGATATTTTCATTTGTGGTCATAAGGTATATGTGTCTGAGTTCTTATAGTCTGAGTTTTGCATTTTAATGGTGAAGTTGCTAGACATATATGGTTCAAGATGATAAGGATTCTTGTTTACATATCATATGAAGTTTTTAGTTCTATGGAATTCATCAAGTGAGTACTCTTGTTCCCCGGGTCTAAGTTTAGCAATGTTGGTTGAGTTTGTGGTTTGTGAAGTTTCATGGTGTAAAGTTTGAGTTAAGTGGAAATTTTGAGATTTTCATGAGGTGTAGGGGTAAGTGTCAAGTATGTATAATATTCCATGATATATGAGTTGTTTTTTTCATGTCTCGAAGCCTATTTAGGAAAATCATGACTCATAAAGGATACATTCATACTAAGTTGTCTGTGTTGGGCTTCATGAGTGGTTGTTGGTATACTCTTTGGGGTTTGTGAGTTTAAGTCCCATGTAATGCATCTCAAATTATATAAATGGTTCTCGAGTTTATTTAAAGATTCCATTATGTCATCAAGTATGATGACTTGATCAAACATTATGAAGGTAAATATTTGTGTAGTGTTCTTTGAGGTTTATGAGAAAAAAATCAAGGTGAATCTAGGTATGCATATGGTGCTCTTGATTCTAAAATCATGGAAATAGTTATCAAGATGGTTAAAGGTGTTATCAAATTGTTATGGGTTGAGATTTAGTTCATAAAAGTAATTTTTGTGTAGTTTAGATGTTTTATGGCCTGACCGGTGTTGACGATAAAGGTATTGTAAGTGGTATGGGAGGAATGTTGGATATAGAGGACTAAATGATTGATTACAATACTAAAAATTTGTGAAAATATTATAGAAAAGGATATTTCTAGGATTAAAGAATTTTTAGGATAAAAAATTGATTAGATTTTTGGGAATCATGACAAAGTTTAGCTTGACAATGTTAGTGCTAAAAGACATAATTCAAAAGTGTATCTTACAATCTGGGTATGTTCACTTTGGGATGTGACTTTAAGGATTTCAGAGCAAGTAATATGGTCAAATGGGTATGAAATTCAAGTAAATTATTCTCATTAATTCTTGTATACCAAGACATAAATGATATCACATCCAAATCCAAGGCTAGTAGATTGTGAATGAGCAATTTGAACTTGAGAGGTAAGTTCATGGGCAATTTTGATGTTTCTCATACTTTTGTATGTCTTGCATATGATTATAAAATCCTTGAATAATTTCAATTGATGAAGTTAAGGTCAAAAGGATAATTTTTTGTTCTTTATGCAATATTAATGCCTCAAGACTCGTACTTTGAGCATATATGCATTAACACATGCCAATAGCTAATTTCTTGTGTACTTTGAGACCTTTAAATTAGTATGGATGAGTGCAATTGGGATTGAGATTATATTCATGATAGGAGAAGGATGATCTACATGCCTACCTTATTCAAATTAAGAGTTCCCAATAAAGAAGGGTATGAATTCATTCTTGATATTTTTGGTAATAAAGATTATGCATCTACAAGTGTACGGTGAAGATATGAAGCAGAGCATGCAAATATGTACATGTATATGTGTTTAAAATGTCCCTATACTTATCTAGATGCTCTTAAAAGTGTTTCATAGACATAACAATGTGTTTGAGGTTCAAAATTGGTAAAGTCAATATAGTTGAGAGCTCAAAGTGAGCTAAAATTACAATATGACATGTTGCAGTGAAGAATTCATGTCAAAGGAAGAGTATGGTGTTTCTAAGAGGTGATTGGTGTGGTAAATATCATTCATGGTATGTTAAGTTGTGCCTAAACATATCTATATGATCTAAAATATGTTTCATGCATGTGAGAGTATATTAGACTATGCCATGACTAGGTATGATCTTCTTGTTCCTAAGTGAACTCTACATGTCTATAGGTGCTTGAAAAGGTATGATGGTACTGCTCTTGAAAAAGATACGGTGACTTAAATTCTTATTGAGGTTGGAAAAGATTATATGTTAAGTGGAAAATCTTGTGACTAGGTATGTCAATATTTCTTGCATCAAAATATGTCTCACTGTTTACACTCGCTAGAGATTATGGTACATTTCTTATAGATGTCTCCCAAGTGTGTAAAGAGTTTTCATTTCGGGGGGAGTCCATGATCCACTCCATGAAGATTCTCTTGGTGTTTTCACATGCATGAGCTAAGAAGAGTAAGGTTCTTGACTAGTTGTAACTGATTTGATGGTAAGGATGATGGATTGATGATGGTTAGTGTATAATTATATGAAAAAGTTGCTTCTACATGTGCATGATGTGGTGTATGCACTTAGTCAAGATAGGGGAGCATGAGGTTTGGTTTCTTGAAGGTGATATAGATAATATTATGTGCTTATAAGGTATGGTGTAGGTGTTTTCTCCAATATTAAGTTTTTTTTGACTCTTGATTGCATTATTTCACCCATTATGACTGTCAAGAACTAAGAAAGTTGTTTAGGACTAGGTATAAGTGTCTGAAGTCTTTTCATGCCATAAGAAGAAAATAAGAAGAGTAATTTTGAGATTTTATACATGAGATATGCAAAATTAATATCATAATTGCATAAAGAAAATTTGAAATCTTACTCTTTATTCTTGCTACATTCATAGGAAGTATTACATCCATTTAAATAGGAGATGTTGTTCCTATATTTAAGGAGATATAATCTCCATAAATATCTCCACACATAACTCCTAAAACAACTCCATGCTATTTTACGTGAGATTTTGTTTTCTCACAAAACTAATATTGTTAATGATTTGTTTACTGAATAACTCATAACAATATTTACTCACCCACTCATAATTACATTTACAATAATGTAATCAACACATATTATATTATCCTAGATAATATAATCACTTACATAATATTCTATGTTCACACTACAACATAGATATTCCTAACAAGATAGTGTTCTTAAGTATAGGGGAGTGATAAAGTGTTGTAACAAAGGATGTATTTCTTCTTGTGGCCTATGAAAGTTTTTCCTAAAGTTATCAAGTGTTACTTCGTATTTTAGTCCTTGTGTGAGGTGGTTAGTAAGAAACTCAGTATTGACAAGATATATCTATGCATATAAAAATGGTGTAACCTCAATAAAGAAGGTATGGTGGATTTTTATGCTCATATAGGACATTGTTGACATGTCTATGGAGTGTTTGTTTCAGGTAGTGCTCTGCTACAATGGCTTCAAGGATGTGGAAAAGAAAGTTTTTTGTGAAAAATAGCTACTTTTGCATGCCTCAAAGGTGGATAATGGGATTTTTTCCCAAAAAGAGGTAATGTGATGATTTCTTCATGATTTATTGACATGTTGAAATAATTTATATGTTATTACCAGGGGGATTTTAGTGTCTCCATGCTTGAAAAGAGGCTAAAAATAAGGTTTGAGTGAATTTTAAAGTTTTTGAGCTTATTTGAGATATTTGGTTGATGTTTCTAACCAAAGCATGATACTATGAAGTTGAGGAAGATAAAGAACATGTTACTATAGGTATACCTTTTTCATTAATATAAAAAGGGGAGAAGTACAGGTGGTTTTCCATCAATGAAAAAGGGGGATATTATTGGCATGTTGTTGCATAGGTGTTGTCATTGATGTAAAACCTCATTAATGAAAAAGTGGATGATGGAGTATGGTCAAATGATGTTGTGGTTGATTTTGAAATGATGGCTCAAAGGTGTTCATGATCATATAAGGTAATTCAGTGAGGATTTTTTGTTCTTGCAAGCCCATTCAGGTCACCTAGCTAGCCTAGGTGATGTTGCATGGTGATTAGACCTTCTTGGTGACTTGATAAACATGTTGACATGTTAGATAGAATTTTTTTAAGAGTTATTAGGCACCCACATGAGTTACATGGTGTAGATACATGTTGGTGACCATGTTTTAGGTGCTCATTTAGAGCAGGCATGGATGCTAGGAGGTATGAGGATAAGCTATGGAGTTATATGAGCTCATGATTGCATGTATTCAGTGTATACTTATATATTGGGTATGTTTGGCCTTTTTGGAGTGTTTTCATGATGAGTTATTATAGACACCCAAAATTTTCACCCTTCATCCCTTTTATCATTTATTAATCCAATTCATCATTTACACTCATAAAATCACCTTATCCTAAGTCATAACCCCTTTATCATATTTACCACACATAAATATCCTTTCTACAGCTTGTCAAATCTACATCTAACCATCTAAAACCACCCTAAAATAAAAATTAAATAAAGACAAATCACATATAACCTATTTCACAACCCCCTTAACCATCACACCTCATCCCCAACAACTTAGCAAACTATTTACCCGAATCCAAAACTAAACAACTCCATTTGGAATTGGTTTTAACCACTTTACCCTTCCAAACCCCGAAAAACCCAAATTGCCGATGATTTAGGTAATCATAAATGATTATAAATAGTATTTTTTCTACCATCATCTAAGATCCTCAATTTAAAATCTTGAGCTCTTGCTTTCAATATTGTCTTCCAAAATTCTGCATATCATCACTTAGCACTAGAATATCAAAATCATCACTAAACATCATTATCAATCTTCATCAAGCATTTTCAAGGCATTTTGAATCTCATGTGGATCAATTTTTCAGCATTCAACCTATAGACTACACCAACCATCCATATCACTTTCTAGCGAGTTTTGAGGCTTCTTTTGGCTCTGTTTCAAACTACAAGTATTATTTTTATGTTCTTACCATCTATTTAACATCATTTACAGTGATCAATTACTCTAAAAAATCAATTAGAAACTTAAAACATTTGAATTTGTTAAACTATCAACAATCACTTGAATCATCAACAATTGGCCCAATCGTTCATCGATTCTTGTCAAAATTTACCTTTCATCAACTTCTATCAGTTTTCATCAAGTATCTATTATCTTTTTTTATCAAACCTATTTATTTTAACATGTTTTTAAGCATGGCTCACTTTGTTAGATGGAAATTGGTGGTCAATCACATGAAATCACAAGCATTCACTCACTTCCAATAGTCTGACAACCTTTCTACTTGGAACATTTTGACATCATTCATGAATTAAGTATATGTGCAATCCAATTTTTTGAAACCAAACAAGACATCGAGATCCAATTGAATTCCTCCAGGACATCAAACAAGAAGCTACCAAATTCTAGTACGATTACTTTGAATGAATATAGATTACATCCATACTTTCCCGAGCCACATTCGAAGTTTCGAACAAGACATTCCATTTGATCTTGAATTCTAGTCATCTTTATCTACTATCCTTGTATCTATCTATCTTATATCCATTTATCATTTATCATTTATCCATTATAATTCACTTGATTATTTTCAAGGAAGATGACATCCTTCAAGGAAGCCCTTGGGATTCCTCGAATCTACCTTTTCTCGAGTAACTTGCTTATCTATCTATCTAATCCATTTTGTTTAGTGTTTTTAAATGCACGTTTCTTTATAGAATAGGAGCTTGTACACACTTTTTGATGAAGCGCAACTTCTATCAAAATTGATCATCAGTAATCATCATCTATGGGTATCGTTAAACTCAAGGCCTTCTTACGAGCTTAGTTTTTTTATATTATTTCACTTTTCAAATTTAAGTAGAAAGGTTAAAACATATCTAAAAATTTTGGCACACCTAGTGGGACCTAAGTCCCCTTATTTCATTCATTCAAATTTCATAATTTTCATATCTAGGTTTTCTACTCTATAATCACTAGTGATTTGGTCAATCACTAGTGATCGTGGTGAATCACAAATGATTCAGTCAATCACCGATGATTTATTTGAATTATTTTGATTACTCAATGGTCAACCTTATAACCCTTATTTTTCTAATGTTTTATGTCTTTTTCTAACTTGTTATTGTATGTTTTCTATTTTCTGGAGGATTTTTGCTTGTTGGATTGCTATATTGCTAAAAAATATATAAAATAAAAAATTACAAAAAATTAAAAAGGAAGTGTTATTAAGGTGAGTCTTTTTCCTTCTTTTTGCTTTTTTGTACCGCATTTTTTTGTCCTGCCTCATGGTAATGTATTAATTTTTAGGATTAAAATGAACATTGCAATCTAATTCATCATATAACTTTAATTAGGAAGGTTAATTGATTGGATTCACTTGGTTCTTCCCCCACACACAACCAAATCACATCAAATATCAAACTCGCATTGTAAAACTTCTACCCAGGTGATAACTATTGGGATTTCATCACCCAATAGAGAAAATGACTTGGTGTTCTTTTTCACCTGATTCTTAGACCATTTCTTTGAAGTATTGGCGACGCAGATAGGGTAATGGGCGTAGGAAGAATACCTGTTCAAATACTGGTTGATGGGTTGTTGCGCGTGTATGACTTTTGAATCCACAGTTGATTGTGATAACTTCCTTTTGGCTAGGAGGAACTACCTGTAATGAAAATCAAGACCACCAGAAGGAATTAAACAATATATGCAGTGAACTGCCTAGTGTATGCTAGATCCAGGAAGTGTGATACTTCCTAGATGGTCAGACCACTATTTTAAACAATTTAATGTTGTAAACAAAGTAAATCCTATTGTAATTTGAAATGATTTAGGTATATCACTTAAAACACAATAATAAATAGATCTAATCTAACATGCTAAGTCAGAATAGGATCCAAAGGTCAAGTGACTGGTTCTGGGTTCTGCAGGTTTGACAGGTCTCAGGTAGATCACATGTGAATGAGGGTGAGGTGAAATTAGGTGGGTAGGTCTCTGTTTTGGGTTGTATGGGTAAATACAGAGACCGTTTCCGGTCAAGGGTGACCGATGGTGGTTAGGTATAACTAGTGCCGCCATCGTGGAAATCTGGGAATGCCACAAAACAAGCTTTGGGTCTCCTTTGTGATTGCATAAAGGACTTTGGTTGGTCGGATGAGGTATTGGGTGACTTGGGTATGATTTGGTGAGGTTTTAATGGGTATATGGAGGTGGAAGTGTTGGAGAAGGTCAATAGATGGGTAGGTAAACCATAGATGGTAAAATAATGATGAAATGAAATAAACTAGAGAAGTATGATGTTATACTTACTTGGATTCTGATTTTGGATGCTTGTGAGTGAGGGATGGAGGTGCTGATGAGAGGTTTGAAGGCTGCAAGTGATCACCAACTAAAGAAAAGCTTTTGCATGGGCTGCATGTACATTCCTCTTGGCTTGGTTAGATCAGATCATGGCTGGGATGGCTGTGCAAGAGAAAATGCTTGATCTCCTTCCTTGCATGCGGGTTCTCACTGGAATTCACTCTCTAAAGATGTGTTAATGCTCACCAACCTTCTACCAACGTTTTTCCAACTTATAACTTCCAACTTCAATGTTTAAAATAAGGTTGTTTTGGGGTTAAAATTGTAACCGACGGTGGTTACGGCTTAATCGGTGACGAGTTTAGGGGTAACTAGCGCTACCAAGGCAGATTTCCTAGGTTTACTAAAATAGGGAGATCCTCTTGATTTCCTTCGATCTCATGTTGTTAACCCATGGATTAGACTAAGAGCTTCTTGTAAGCATGTGGAAATGTGGTTGGAGGGAATGTAGGCATTGATTTTTAGGGTTTAGGTAAGTCTTAGTTAGTTATGAAAACTTACTAAGAGTATGTATTAGGTTGAGTTGGCTTGGTGAGGTGTCTAAGTGAATCAGTATGTGTGGATATTATTTAAAATAATATATTTAAATAATAAATATAGTGAGGATAATGCATTAATTTAATTTAATTAATTAAATTAATATTAGTGGGGTGAAAGGGGCCATAGCTAGTGAATGTGATGAAGGGTGCTTATTCATCGAGGAACCAAAGGAGGAACCAAAGAGGAGTGTGAAATAATTTTAGTGTCTATATTTTTCCCCTTTTTTACGTAGCTTGTATTGGTAAGCGACGCTAACAAAAATAAGATGTGGTTGCCCCATGTGTGGGTGAAGGTGATCCCCCTCAAACTAGGAACTGATGAGGCAGAAGGGAGAATTGGTGAGTGGTTTGATAAAATGTAAATGGGAGGAAAAGGTAGGTGGGCATGGGGGAGAAAGGGTTAAAGGTCTACTCGAGAAATCTAGGTAACGGGTCTGGGTCAAAGGTAGCAATAGTCAAACACACGCACACGTATAAACTACAACACACTACCAGTTGAAGAGTAGGAAAACTCTACATCGTCTAAGGTCGATAGGTTTATCCAAACAAGGTTGAAGTGATTCTGGTATCCAAGGTATAGGATATGGTCAGAAGCACAATGTAGGTTAGGTGTAGGAACGTTTAGGTATGTTCCAATACACCAAAGGTAGGGTCAGGATAAATGGTCACGGTAATAGGCTAGGTAAGGTCATTAGGTCAATCAACATAGGTAATAGTGCCACAAGGTATAGCGAACACATGAGGTCAAAGGTCACTAGAAATGGTCTAGGGCCAAATATCTAGGTCACGACACGTAAGGCCAAGGTAGGGGTAAAATAATGAGTCCCCAAAGGAGGAAAAAGGGAGGTAGTAAATGATGAGGGCAGGAAAGGTAAGGTAAATGGGTTGGGTAAAGGTGGGGTGGGGTAAATGGTCAGGGTGAAGGTTGGGTGAGGTAAAAAAGGAAGATGTAGGGCAATGTGTAGGTGAGGGTGACCGATGCGTCTTTGGTCATGGAGAACCGACATCGGTATAGGTTAACCGACGATGGTTAGGTAGGGCACGTGACCGATTTCTATCATGGGTAATCGACGTCGCTAGGTTGGGTTGTTATATAAAAAAGTATCTATGTTTTTTGTTATTCATTTGTTATTTACGAAGTGAGGAAACGACAAAAAAGAGAGAAAAGTGTCTGGAAAAAATGGGATAGTGAGCTGGCAGTGTGATTGGATGAGGGTTTGGTTAGTGAGAAGTGGGTCCACGGGATTAGGGTGAGAGATTTTATTGGTCGAGGTCATGCAGTAGCTATTCAATGATGGTAGAGGCCGGAGAGGGATTGGGTGGGCCATCGGTATAATGGCTAAACATGCCATCGAGACAGCGGTAGCATGACGAGGTAAGTGCCCTAATCTACATTGTTGATTTGATAGATTAGAGGAGTAGAATATTGTTATTTGTAGTTTTTGTGGTTTTTGGGTTTTTTTGGGTGTGTAAAAATTAAATTTGGGTATGGGGGAATAAAGCAGGAAAAAGAGGAAAGGGGAAGGTAGTAAATGGTATAGGTGGGGTGGGTAGAGATCCAAGGAGTTTAGGTCATCAGAGGTGGGGTAAAAGGGGCAAGGGGGGTTTTTAGAAAGGGGGTTTTGGGAAGTCGCGGGTTTTGGGCATGTTGTGGGTTTAGATCTGTTAGGTGTGGGTAGATTATAGGTAAAATGATGTAGGTGAAGGTGATTGTGGTGAAAGAAGAGGATGTCCCCAAAGGTAATCATGTCGAGGATCAAGTCCTATATAAGGTAATAAAAACATAAACAAAGATGGTTAAAAGATAAGAGGGGGCAATAAAGCCACCGATTGGGTGGGATCATACCGAGTAGATCATACCTTGGAGGAGGTGATGAACGTAAGACCCTAAAGACATTGCATGATTGACTGTTCTACAGTGAAAAGTAGTCATATGATCACCAAATGTCTAAGTTCCAAGAAGTCCCTTGAGGCAGTTAGGAAATGAGAGTGGGAATGGTAAGAAGGGTGAAAGGTAGTTAATTTTATATGGTATAAGGTAACAGGCCCTTCTGGGCAAGAGAACCTAGATCACAATGGGCAAGTCCATGACAAAAGGTTGTTGTTTTGATAGACTGATCGATGCGGGAAGTCTATATGGGATAAATAATATTGAACTCCTTGAGGTCTTCATGAAGTTGATCGATGCGGGAAGCTTCGGTTGCTCTCATTTTTTTAGAGCTTTACATAGTTGTCCTTTCGAGGGAGTAGTCTATTTATAGTAGTAATTGTCGAGAGGAAGATGTCCTTTTGAGGGAGTCATCTTTTGGTTAGAAGTTTGACTCAAGGATTTTGGTCCCATATGAGGTCTTTGAAGTCATGGACAAGACCAAGGTGGAGTATAGGACTCTTATTCAAAAGGCAAGGTGAAATGACCATGGATCTCATCCAAAGGTAGATGAAAAGTATCCACAAGAATCATGCTATGTGCAATGCCATGGTACACATATTCAAGAGAAGATAACAAGTGAAGGGTACTCATGTGATTCTTGTTTATTCATTGGTGAGGTGTATGGAGTGGGTAGTGCTCAAGGGATGAGCTTGAAAGAGACAAAGGCTGAGGTAGGATGACGAGTCAACAATAGAATGGTCAAAGATGCAAGAAATTAAGGGGCTTAGGTTTGGGTTTACCATCAAGAGAAGATAAATGATAAGCACCTGATCCATAGGTATGAGTTAGGATGTATGGTCCAAGCCAATTAGGAGAAAATTTTCCCGTGTACTTTTCTCGCTTTGGTTATGTGTTGATTTTCTTTAGGACAAGGTCACCGACTTAGAAGGTTCATTTATGGGCACGTTTTTTATAGGCATGTTTGATACATTTTTGGTAAACTTGAAGGTGATCCAAAGCATTAAGACAATGTTCATCTAATAACTCTAGTCATGCTAAATGGTCATGACGAAAGTCATCATCGATGAGCATGTCATGGAGAGAAATGTGGAGTGGGGGATTTGGACTTCGAGAGGCAGAAATGCCTCTATACCGTAGACTAGAGAAAATGGTGTGGCTACAGTGGAAGTGTGAATACTAGTGTGGTATGCCCACAGGGCAAAAGGAATGTGTGTATGCCAATCCTTCCCAGTATTGTCAACCACTTTCATAAGAATTTTGTTGAGGGTTTTGTTAGTGGATTCGGCTTGGCCGTTGGTTTATGGGTAGTAAGGTGATGAGAAACTAAGCTGAATGCCGAAGGCGTTGCAAAGTTTTCGTAATGTTTTGTTTTTGAATTGTTTTCCATTATCAGTGATGAGGTGATGAGGAACACCAAATCGATAAATGATGTGGTGGTTAATAAACTCACATATTTTCTCAGCTTTTTTGGAGATGAGTGGTATGGCTTCCACCCATTTTTGTAGTATTCGGTAGTAGTGATGATCCATTGATGGCGTTGGGAAGAATGAGGATTGATCTCTCCAACAAGATCCAAACCCCATTGAGAGAAGGGCCAAAGGTCGCGAGTGACCTGTAAGGCATGACTGGGTGTATGATGGAGATTGGAATGTTGTTGGAATTTTACACAATGTTTGATGTAGTCGCAACAATCATGGTTAAGGGTTGGCCAGTAATAGCCTAGGTGAAGAATACGCTTAGCAATAGTAAGGCCAATGAAGTTTCCTTCACATATGCCATCATGAACCTCCTTAATGGTATAAGGAATTTTAGAACTCGTGAGGCATCGTAAGAGAATACCATAAAATCTGTGCTTATACAGGAGTCCCCCCAGGATGACGTAATGAGAGACCTTTTTAAGGAAGGCACATTGTCTGTTACGGGTGAGATCAAGAGTTAATATGGAGAGAGAAAGGTAGTTGGAGTATTATTTATACCAAAGGTCACTCGGGTCAAGGGTAGCGGTTTCGATCAAGTAAACATCATGAGGTAAATAAGAAGGTGATTGGAGTCATTGTATGGTGACAAAGATTTTAGAATCGGCAAGTGAAGCAGGTATTTGGGAAGCTAAGTAGGCCATGGTATCCATAAATTTTTTGGTTGAATGTGGGATGGTTTGAAGGGTGTAACGATCAAAGGTGGTCAAAAAATATGTCCACATGATGTTTATACTTTTGAAGTATCTCGTTATGACATTGGTAAATATTATTGATTTTGTTTATGACCAATTGAGAATCACCAAAGATGTTGATTGATTTAACATTGAGAGCATAAGCGGCTTGGAGACCAAGTACGAGCACTTCGTATTCGGCAACATTGTTGGTACATTCAAAATCTAATTTAAAAGACAAAGGCATGGTCTCACCATCAAGAGGAATGACAATAATACCAGTCCCACCCCCATGCCGACACTTGGAACCATCAAGAAGAGTGTCATTTGGTAAGGAGGTTCATCCAGGAAAGGGTAGCAATTGACTCATCCGGAAAGTTAAAATTAGAGGGTTTGTCCCTAGAAATAGGTGCGTCAGAAATTGGTCAGCAATAGCTTGGCCTTGATGGACTTTTGATGAATGAATTTGAGGTCAAGATCAGCTAAAAGCATAAGCCATCGTGTGGCACACTGATTTTGATAAGGTTTGGCGTACATAAAGTGTAAGGGGTCGGTGTTGGTCACAACATAGGTTTTGTGGTTGAGTAGGTAATGATGGAGTTTGGTGGCAATGAAAACTAAGGATATGAAAAGTTTTTTGGGATGGTTGTATCGAGTTTCATAGTCCAAAAGAGTATGGCTTATGTAATAAACCACATGCTCCATGTGTTTTTCATCGCGATGAGTGAGAATGGCTCCCAAGGAATGATCAGTAGCTGATATGTATAGGTAAAAAGGTTGATCTTCTTTAGGTGGAATGAGCATGGGTGGTTGGAGAAGGTATTATTTTAAGGCCTCAAAAGCTTTGTGATATTCATCATCCCATTGAAAGGAGACATCCTTTTTGAGAAAATGATGAAATGGTTGACATCGATAAGATAATTGTGAAATGAAACGGCGAATGGACTACAATTTACCTTGCAGGCTACAGAGTTGTCAAAGGTTAGTAGGTGGAGGAATTTTGAGAATGGCCTTGACTTTAGTAGGGTCAACTTCTATACCATGGAGGGAAATGATAAATCCCAGGAGCTTTCTTGAAAGAACCACAAAGATGCACTTCTTAGGTCAAGGCGCATACAATATTTAATGAGGAGATCAAATATGGTTTAGAGGATGGAAAGGTGCTCGGAGTGAAATTTAGATTTGGGCAAGAGATCATCCACGTAATATTCCAATATGCGATGCATGATGTCATGAAAGATGTAAGTCATAAAGACGCTGATATGTGGCACTAGCATTTTTAAGGCCAAAAGGCATGACTCGATAGTAGAAGGTCCCCAAGGGGTGATGAATGAGGTATTTTATTGATCTTATGGGGAAAGAAAGATTTGATTATAACTCGAGAAGCCATCCATGAGTGATAGCATCTCATGGCCAGGGTAAGGTCAACTAGCTAGTCAATACCGGTAAGGGAAAGTCATCTTTCGGTAGGCTAGGTTGAGGTCATGGAAGTCCATGTAATGTGAAGTCCCTGGTTGCTTTCATGACAGGGACAATGTTAGAAATCCAACGAGGATAATCAATGGGTAAGATGAAGGAAATAGAAAGAAGGCACTGAAGTTATTCTTTGACAAGAAGAGCAATGTGAGGGTGCATTTTCCTCAACTTTTGTTTAATGGGTTTGGCATCAGGAATGGTGATGATATTGTGGACCACTATGGTGGGGTCAATACCGGGCATGTCTAGCATAAGACCAAGTGAAATCATGGTTACAATATCTAAGAAAATAAGTGATGGCTTCCTGTTCAGTAACATCTAAAGATTGTCTGATCTTTAGGATGTGCAGGCCATCCTAAGTGTGAATGTTGATCTCGATAGTCGATTCATTCAACATGGTTTGTGTCTTAGAGGGTAATGACTGCGCCGAATATACGAGTCTTCTCGTACCAAGGTAGGTGAGTATGGATTCATCATCTTGACATTGAACGATGTTTATTAAAGGTGTGTCATCATCAATCATCTCGTGGATACAGAAGGGAAGAGTGGAAGGGGCCTTACCTTTGCGTTGGTAAGTCATAGGTCCCAAAGAAATGGTGTTTATGAATTTTTTTTAGGAGGGATAGACTCAGTATCCATCGACTCACGCTGAAGGTGGTGATAAAGGTGGAGCGGGTGAAGAAGGTGGAGAAGGGCTAATGTCCTTAATGAGTTCAATGCGGGCCTGTTTGGTAGATGGTTTAGGAAAGCTGATACCACTACAGGTGTTATGTTTATGGGTGGTACATGGAATAACAGTATGACGGCCTTACTCGTAAAATACAAAACCAAAAATCTTCCATGCACATCGGTGTAGGAAGGTGTGGGTGAAACAACAATTGGTAAGTGATTGGAAGTCAGCGGAAAATGGGCGGGTTTGTGATGATGGTTCGGGTGTGTAAGTGGTATTATTAAGTCCCCCATAGGCGAGACTAGTACAAAGGTGTGGAGGACCATAAAGGAGACATTCTTCTATATGGTGATCATAGCGAGGGTGTTGGTGAAGTCTTCCATACTCTTGTGGAGTAAGAAATGTGTTGACACTATATAGGCGGTACTCCCCTAGAGTGAGGCATTGAAAAACACCTTCCAAGGGATCAGTGGTTGGTATGTAGGTAGTTAGTATGGATAATGTGTCGGAGGTCAATGCGAAGGTGGAGTTAATGGATTGGGAAGCTGATGGGTTAGATGTGGAGGTTATGGCAAGAGTAGGAATGGAGGAGGTATGTGCGGTAGAAGTAGTGGCTGTACTGGTAGGTGGAGGTGTAGGTGAAGCGGTAGTGTTCATGAGGTAGAAGACTTGATAGGTATGAGCACATCATTGGGTCGGTAAAGCATGTTGCATGTTGTGAAAGGTGAGGGGTTAGCTGGAATGGTATAGGTGTGTCCTTCATATTCAAACTTTACACAATGATGAAAAGTGGAAGGAACAAAATCCATGACACAAATCTAGGGTCACCAAGCAACATGTTATATTGGAATTCCCCCTCCAAAACATAAAACAATTCTGGAACAATGCAGGGGCCCACGTGAATGTGGAGGATGATGGTGCCTAGTGTAGAGGTGATAGCATCATTGAATAAATACAACATGACTAGATGTTTATGCATGTAATTGTTAGGTATGTGCATTTGAGCGAATGCATGGAATGAAATGATGTTAATGCTAGCATCCCCATCAATCATCACATGGCATACCCGTATGTCGTTGATGTGGACAAAGATGAAGAGGGTTGGGTCCAGGTCATCATTTTGGTGTGGCACGATCTCTTCCTCTGAGAAGCTAAGGGAGGATACTTGGTGAATAGTGTGGGATGAAGATGAAGGTGGTAATTTGGTGAGAGACGCTACATGATGGGGTGTGATAATGGAGGCTACGGGTGTAGGGTCATTGGGTAAAACCTCAATATATTGAAGAACCTCCATGAGAGCTTGACAATGGGATTTCAAGGTTTAAATGAGGTCATATAAGGACATTTTAAGGGGAGATTGATGTAGTTGTTTGATCATGGTGCGATGTGTGACACCATTAGAAATGGGGTACATGGGGCCACAGATAGTGATTTTAGGTATGGGTGCAGATGGTATGTTGGGTATAGGATTGGTTGGTGGGTCAGTTGCCTTTTCTTTTCCCTTATCCTTCTGCGCATGTGTAGTGATGTGTATCATGTTGATTTGAGGGGAGTTGTTAAATGGAGAAGGTGTAGGATGAGTGGTATAACGACATGAAGGAAAAAACCTACTGGAGGAGAAAATACTTGTGAGGTGAGTTGGGCGCAACGACATTTGGGTGGTGGCATGGCAAGTTCTTTGATGCAAACCATGTTAATTTCAAATTTTGGGGGTGGCTCTAGGAGTCTGTGAGGGTGGAGGTTGTGGTTGTTGAGTGGGCAGTGTGGGAATGGGTGTTGGTGTAGCATGATCCTCATTGAGAAGGTCATCATCATCAAAGTTGGCCTATGGAGGACACAATTGGATAAGGACGGTTTTCAAGGCCTTGCAGTTTTCCACATCGTGCCCCGACACACGATGGTATGCACAAATTTTAGTATCGACAAACCCTTTTGGCTTAGGTTTAAGGGGGTCATAAGGTCCGAGTGGAAGTAATGTGATGACAAAAGTCTCAAGGAGGTTGGTTAAAATTTTGGCATAGGACCCTGCTAGTGGATTGCAATGGGAGGTGAATGTAGGTTTGGGTATATGTGTGGTTGATTATTGAGGAATGATCTTTGTAGGAGGGGGAGTGGGTCAAGTCGTGGTTTTGGGTACTGGCATGGTCCTGGGGTGTTGGTTGTGTTTATCTAGGTAGGGGTATGGTAGATGAAAGAGCAGGGAGGGTGTGTGGTTGTTTTGACTACCTTATTGTGGGGTAGTGGAGTTTTGCTTTTGGGTTACACCTTCTTGGGTAAAGGTGATGTGGGTGTAAGAGGTCTAGAAGGAAGAGAAGATGGAGGAAGAGGGTGAGGTACCCACGGGATAATGAGGGTGCTATGAAGGTAGATGACGCGGTCATGCTTAGGGTGTGAGAGACAATGACTGAAGTGTAGTGGGTAGTGAAGCAATAGCTAAGGGTATTGGAGGTATGGGTGGTAGCGATGCTGTAGGTGTGGGTGTAAGTCATGTTGGGCGTCAGGGTAAGTTAGAGGTTTGTGAGGAAGGAATGGGTTGTTGTGTTTTTGGCTTATTGTTGGGTGGAGGTTGCTTGACCATGTTGGGAAGTTGAGGGCTTAAGACAAAGGGACAGTGGTGGTGTGATTGGTGCAACCTGGTATGAGATCAATGGATTTGGTTCTTCTGTTTGGGTGTAGGAGTAGGTATGGTGTTGAATTTGGAGGATGTAGCTAAATCTAGTTTGATAGGTGGATGAGTAAGGTTGGTGGTCGGGTGACCCCTAAAGTGGTAATAGGTTTAGTTGAGGTAAATGTTATAGGTATGGGTTTGGGTTTAGGTGTAGGTTGAGTTATGGGTAAGGGTGTGGTTTGAGCTATAACAGGTGTCGTGGAAGGGGTTGTGATAGAGGTGGTTGTGTTTGGTTTGATTGGTCAAAATATTTTTGGGTAGATAGTGGAGGTATCGGCAAGGACCTCTGCATCTGTGTTGAGACCGAAGCAGAAGACACCCCCATAGTAAGGCTCTATCCACATAATCTAAGTGATTAGCCAAATATGAGAATGACATGTCTGTAGGTGGAGTTGATGAGGACCTAATGGCAATTCCCGTAAAATGTGTCTTAGAGACAGAAATTGGCTAGCTTCAGCTTCCGTGGGTAAGAGAGCCAAAAGTAGGTCTCAGAGGATTTTGGGTAGTTGATGGAGAATGTTCACCAAGAGGAAAATGTATCTTAACTAGGTCTATGATAAGTGGAGGAGATGATGGGTGTTCCTTTGCAAGTGGAGGAATGGATAGGTTCTCCTCTGTGGGTGGAGGAGGTACTGTATGTAAAGGTTCTCTAAGGACCGAAGCCGGGGGTGAGATGGTCTCAATGTTAGCGGAATAATATTCTCAGAGATGATGAAGGAGATGAAAGGTGTTCCTCTATGGGTGAAAGAATAGGGAGGTTGGTTCGATGTGGCGGAGGATTTGAGGCTAGGATCTCCTCTATGGAAGGAATATGGGGTAATTGGGAGGAGACAGTACATCATTAAAGATAGCGTGAACCTCCCGGGTATGGGTATCATGAGTTGAAGTCTCACCGGTTTGATCGCATTTAAGGGGCATGGTTGGGAAATCATTTCTTGAAGATGTGTAGGTTTTGGTTGGAAGGTGCATTACGATTATCCATAGTTAAATCACATTTCTTGGACAATATTTTTGAAAGTGATGCAGTTGTAGTTACTATGACCCTTTACTTGATGATAGTTATAGAAGTCATGTTCTTTATACCATGCGGGCATGGGGCAAGTAGGGCTAAAACTAGTGTGTGGTTTTATAGGTGGAGGGTGATGGCTCCAGCTTTGATAAGATTTTCTAAGATAGAAGAGTAAGGTTCCCCAATTGGGGTATATTTCTGCTACTCTCATCTGAATTGAAAAGTCTAGATGAGTGAGAGATTAGATGAGGGGGTAGCTTGATTTGACAGATGAGTTGGGCTGGCCTTAAGTACCACTGCGTTAGCGCGCCTTAGCTTTTGAATAATTGGTTTATGGTTTGGAAGAAGAAGAGGTATCATTCGACTTGAATGCTGAATTATTATTTTGTAATTGGATTTTCTTCTCTTCGATGGCCTAAATCTCTAAATTTTGTGCCATAGTGAATGCTTCGTCGAATGTTCAGAAGGTTTGGACCTATAAGGTCGGTGAGATATGCTTAGCACAAGCCTATGTGAAGAGCTCAATGAGTTCTGTTTGTGGCAGTTGGAAGGTAAGTTGGTTAATCAAGCCACGCTACGGGTGACAAAATCATGATAGATTCGTCCTCATACTAACGTGTGGAGTATAGATCGGTCATGGTAACCTTCTTAATGATATTGATAGAGAAATGATCTAAGAAGGTTTGGGCTACATGATTGAATGAGAATATAGAGTGTCTAGGTAACCCACTATACCAATCTAATGCAGGTCCATTGAGGGACATAGGAAAGGTTCTCAAGAGCAAGTCATCATCATGAGTGATCATATAACACCCGTGTTTGAACGACTACAAATGCTGCTACGGGTCTTCTTTGCTATTGAAACGATTGAATTTAGGCATTTCCCAATGCACGAGGTATGAGCAGATAGGAATGGATGGGTGGATGGGCTCATTACAAATCTCGTCGTAGGTGAGAGTGTTGCGGAGCACGAAACCGATGCCTCCAATGTTCCGCATCTTATCCAACATCAATTTAATTAGGTTGTTGGTGGGTTGTGATGATTGGGTGCCCCTATAGCATGACAGGGGTTGGTTTTGGGCATATAACAGGGGTGACACTCCAGTGTATGGGGCTGCCATGTAGGTTGGTTGAGAAGAAGATAATGAAATAGGGGTACGTGCACTTAATGTATAACGGATGAAACGAGAGGTTATTGGTAGTATGTATATGGGGTTGGAAGGGTTGTGGTAACCCTAGTGGCAATAGGGGCTAACAATTGTGGAATGGAAAGGAACATGTTCAGAAATGGGGTAGGGGTCATCAAACCGGAGGTGGTAATGTAACTATGGGTATGTGTGAGACATTAGGGGTGGATGAGGTTGTGTTTGGGGTAGTTATCGAGGGAATGGTGGATGTAGCGGGTGCCATGGAGGTATTAGATGTGGAAGTCATAATGGGTATAGTACCTAGCTGCGAAATGATCATGCGGCAACACATAGCCAGATGGGGCCGATGCAGGGAGTGTGTGAGAGTCAGGGGGATAGATACGAGCATGCCATATATCAATCGACCCGATGCATCTCGAGTGGATGAGTGAGAAAGGCAAACCGCAAAGTGACAGGGGTTTTGGTTAAGGATTCGTGCAAAATCCTCATGTCCAGAGTGATAGTGATAGGTTGGATGGGCTTCATTGATGGTGATAAAATGGAAGGTGGTGAAGGACTAGGTGGGAGTGGTTGACAATTGGTGTGCAATACGAGTGCACTTGCTTGTCTTTGGGTCAGCACCATGTGAACCAAGATCGATCGTGTATGGCTACTTCTCTTTAAATGACATAGAGAACAACAGGAATAGGTGAATCTGGTAGCAAAAAGTGGATTAGGTACCAAATGGTGGTTGGAATGTGAAACAGGCTAACCGATGCCGGTTAGGGAAAATTGACACCGATTAGGGGTAACCACCGCCGATCACCGTAAAATTGAAACATTGAGTGAAAAATAAGGCAGAAGGTGAAATATGAGAAGTATGCCAAATCTTGATGTTTAAAATGTGAATGGGAATGATGGCAATGAAAGGGACTATGAAAAATGGAAGAAAGTGAAAAAAATGTCTTCTTGGGTAGGTTAACCAAAGGACCTAGAACCGACATTAGTTGGGTATAACCGACAATGGTCAGAGGTAACTCGACGACTTGCATACTTGTGAAATTGAAACATGATGAAAGAAAAGTGGTTGTGAATTAAAATATGATGTAGAATCGGACCCGAGTTCGAGAATGATGATGACATGGCCCGTGCACACTTAGGTAAAGCTAGAATACACCAGTTGTGATGAGGAGCGTGCAAGGATGAACAAAAAAGTGAAGAACGTGATCTCTCAACTCAAAACACAAGCCAAATAGAAACACTAAGAAACATGTGATCCTAGGAGTGCCTTTTGTATTATGTTTGTTTAGCTTATGCTATTTAGGTAATCGACACATGAATTGTGAAATAGAGTTTTTTTGGTGAGGATGGCTTCCTATAAAGAAGGAGATCTAAAAGGTGAGGTTTCGGTATGTTATGGTGGGGGTGGGCTTTGTTCTCAAGTATGACTTAATAGAGTAGCGAGTCGGGAGTACCTGCCAATCCTCGATCGGTGAGATCATTGGCAGTGTTCCTGTGGAAATATGTTGTTTAATAATATGTGTTTGTTTTGAATTTGTGCAATTTGGTAAGACTTAGAGAGAGAGAGAGAGAGAGAGAGAGAGAGAGAGAGAGATGTTCTTTCTATGATTTATTTGTCAACCATTAGCTGGTCATGACTTCCAAATGATAGGTTGCCCTCAATTAATGTGAGTTAATGTGATAAATCGAATGTAATGCACTTATTTTTAGGCCCAAATCGAAGTGTGAAGTTGGATGACACAATAAGATGAAGAGGAAGAGGGATGCTCTTTCACTATAATGCAAAAAAATGAAGAAATGGTTCTTTTTAATTACACCAAAAGAAAATTTTCCTTTAGAGCAAATAGAAAGAAGAGGTGGGTTACTAAGGAAGAAAATTAGTGTGTACACTTTTATAAGGTAAACAAACACAAAAAATTTCTGAGGAATGAATGAAATGCAAGGAACCACGGATGGGTCCCATCGGGTGTGCCAAAATGTTTCACCTGATTCTTAGATCATTTCTTTGAAGTATTGATGAAATAGATAGGGTAATGGGCATAGGAGGAATACCTATTCAAATGTCTGGTTGATGGGTTGTTGCATACGTATGACTTCTGAATCCACAGTTGATTTTGAGAACTTACTTTTGGCTAGGAGGAACTACCTGTAATGAAAAGAAAGACCACTAGAAGGAATTAAACAATATATGCAGTGAACTACCTAGCGTATGCTAGATTCGGGAAGTGTGATACTTCCTAGATGGCTATCAGTCCACTGTTTTAAACAATTTAATGATGTAAACAAAGTAAATCCTATTGTAATTCAAAATGATTTAGGTATATCACTTGAAACACAATAAGAAATAGATCTAATCTAACAGGCTAAGTCAGAATAGGATCCAAAGGTCAAGTGATTGGTTCTAGGTTCTGCAGGTTTGACAGAGGTCTCGAGTAGATAAAAGGTGAATGACAGCTTAGGTAAAATTAGGTGGGTAGGTCTCTATTCTTGGCTGTATGAGTAAATACATAGACCGATGTCACAAGGGTGACCGACGAAGGTTAGGTGTAATTGGTGCTGGTTATTGTGGAAATCGGGAATGCCACGGAACAAGCTTTGGGTATCCTTTGTGATTGCACAAAGGACTTTGGTTGGTCAGGATGAGGTATTGGGTGACTTGGGTATGATTTGGTGAGGTTTTAATGGGTATATGGAGGTGGAAGTGTTGGAGAAGGTTAATAGGTGGGTAGGTAAACCATAGATGGTAAAATAATGATGAAATGAAATAAACCAGAGAAGTATGTTGTTACACTTACTTGGATTCTAATTTTGGATGCTTCGAGTGAGGGATGGAGGTGGTGATGAGAAATATACACACCTCAATTTTACAATCAATGAATTTAGGAAGAATAAAATTAGTGTTATAACAAAAGTATCTGAAAAATCCTTTTAGATTCCATACACCTACTCCATCGTCAAAGTTCCCATCTATCTCGGGGTCAAGAGTTAGAACCACCACATTCTCCTAGCTCTCAATCTGCATCATTTGAGATCCTTGATCCTCCTAGTCCTCACTTCTTTGATGGTGGGGATCCCGTATTTTCAAAGATTTTAGATTTAATCCCTAAAGCCCTTAATGCTTACCCTGATAGCTAGGGGTGTCCAAATTCAACCATCAATACTTGAACCACCTCCGTATGTTCCTGATCCTTTGTGTGGTTTTTCCCATCTTATTGACCCAACTCAAGAACCCTTCATTCAAAAATTACACCCATATCCATCTCATACTCAACCTAAAACATCTAATGTCATGTCTTCCATTCCTGTTTTTGGTCTTCATATGATTTCTTCTCAAGACACGTCCACTCAACAACCTACATCTTCACCTAATCCTTCCACTAGTTCCACACCTCTTCAAAACAATCCTAATTCTTCCTCATCTACTCCTCCAACATCCTCATCCATTCAGACACCTCCAGTGAGTTTTGTTGCCGTTTCTATCACTATATCTTAGCCACCACCTTCTCAAAAAACACCAACCCCATTCAAAACATCACTATGTCCATTCCTGCATCCATTCCTCTAGTCAACACTAGTGTTATTTCTAGCACCCACCTCATTTCTTTATCATCTTCTACCCCTCTTATCTCACAACATGTACCTCAACCATCATAACCACTCATTTCCATACCCCAATCTATTCCTATTCGAATATCCCACAAAAAGCACCATCCTCTATTTCTTCTTTTATATACTTCCAACAGCCACTCACTTATTCACAACCCCTTACCTATACATTCATTCCCTTCCAACATATCCCCCAACCATCGCAACCTCTTATTAACACATCTATTCTCATCCCCTATCAATATGTGCAACCATCACAACCCTTAGTGTCTCAATCCACTTATAATATCCCCACTAACATTCCTTATCAATAAAATATCCCTTATCAACATAATATCCCTTAGCGGTATTAATCATACCCATAACCTAGCCTATTTTCACTCAATTAACCTAGCTCATCCTTAGAAAAAACCATCACAACTAGATCCCCTTCAATCTCTCATGAACAAAATATCCAACCTACAATCCACTTCCTTGGGTCTTAAGAATTTGCTCTCCAATGAAAAAATCTACAATGAGCCCATTCACCCCTCAAGACCTTATAAAGTGCATCCACCTTACTGGGAACTTCCAAATCTTATCAAATTCTATAGTAAATAAGATCCCCGAAACAAATTCATGCTTTCCGTGATACTTGTTAACTCATAGCCCATGAACAAGATCTAATGCTGCAGAATTTCCCCATGTCCCTCACCTGTCTTGCCCTAGATTGTTACAATAGCATCCCTCGCAGTACTCCTTTTTCTCATTCAAACAAATCACACAACTCTTCCTAGAAGACTTCTCTATAAAAATTTCTTGCAAAATAACCATCAATGACCTCTATTTATTCTATCATTCATGTGCTAAACACATCTCATTCATAGTTCAAATAAAATCATTCCAAATGTTTGATGAAGCTTTCACTATGGTCCATAAGTTATAATTGCAATCCCTCAAAAAAGGAAGAGTTAAACTACAACCTAAGATGACACAATCTAACTTTTCATCTAAATCATCCTCCAATCTTGACAAGTACAAATAATTAGACAATGTCGTAGTCATAAAATCCACTCCTAATTAAAATCCTAGTACTAAGCGTTCTCATCCACAATGTAGTTACACAACCATTGGAGATAACTATAGTGCATTATTTTACAAAATCCTCCCTGCTAATATGATCTCTCTTCCACCAATTTGTCCCATTGAAACATATGTATCTAAGCCCTCTTAGTATAGGGATAATGATTATTATAAATACCATATGATTATTGTATCCACAACATCCTTCAATATTTTATTGACAAGGGTAAAATCTATTTAGATAATTTGAATGTACCCCAAAATAAAAATCTTTATGTTTTTAGACAACCTTTCATGAATCACTCTCCATTTACTCGATCAACAAAAACAAACAATGTTCACATTCATCATACCATCAATACCATCAATAATATTGCAACTACCCCTAAACTCTGATCTACATCCCCTAAACAAACATCTACATCTACCGAATCTTGATCCATAACCATCGAGTCTACATCTGTTAAAAAACTAATGAATCTACACCCTCATCTTCTAAATCTATATCATCCACACCTCCTCAAGATGCTTCTAAACCCACATATGAAAAAAATTAGAAACACCCCCTAATCCTATCATTAAAGATCAACCCTCCATATCTACTACCTTAACATCCACACCTATCTCATCTAAGAAAACCAAGAAGGGACCTAAAATAAAATCCTTTTCCAAGTATTTAAAAGACCCTATTATGCCTTCGCAGATTAGTACCACTTACGTGACCCTCAAAATTTCATCCCACCCCCTTCTAAGAAGGTCACTATCATCTCAAATCTGAAACCAACCCATCAAGCTTATATATTGGGTCCCTATCCCTCATCCTTCACACCATCTAATAATCCTCCTTGACAGATGACTAAACGAGACCAGTTCAAGGACATGTCTCACCCAAACATCAAATCAAAAGAGACCCTTTCACCATCCACATCTTCACCTAAGGGGCATTATGTGACCATCCTAGATGTTCTCCTTCAACAATCACATATAACATTACCACCTCCTAAACTATCAGACCCTTGAGGATGGAAACCCTCTTGGTATGAATTCAATGTCTCTTGCGACTATCATAGGACACAAGGAAATTTTATAGAGGACTACAAATCCTTTCATTTAATTGCTAAGAAAATTTGAAACCTGACCTACTTTCCTTCGAACCACACATAAAACTAAAAGCTCCACCATCACCCAAATCCAAAGAATCCATATCTAAAATATATCCTAATCAGTCGATGTATTTCAAATAACTACCTGCTCACGAAACTACAATAAGGATTCATCATAACCAAAAAAATAATTTTTTTGTAGCCATACCCTTACCTCCTGAGTTAGTTACACCATATGAAAAACCTAAAGTATTCATACCTATAGCTAAAAATCATGCAATCAAACCACAATATCGAAAGCTAAGGTTTTAATACTTGTTGCACCACCTTCATCCACCATATTACAGAAGGTCTTTATCAAATAGTTACACTAAGCTCCCATAAAAATGTCACTTTACGAGATGGTTCAAACATCACCTTCCCACAAACAAGCAATGATCGAAGCCCTCCAATCAATATCGTACCGACAGATGACCCCCTCTCTTTCACAAACTTTGTAGGGGCCCTTAAAGCATCCATCGCCATATCATTTGAGTCATTTGAAATACCTTCAATTAGACTAAAAGACCATGATTTACCACTCCTCATCACTTCTCAAATTACTGATGTCATCATTATGATTGATGGAGGCACAACTATTAACATCATATCATCCATTACCTTTAATCAACTTAAATTACCTCACACCATCATTTCTAAAACTATAGTTTTACTACGAGCCTTCAATGGTACTATAACACCCACATTAGGTACCATTATCTTACCTCTTAATGGTGGCATTAAAACCTTACTTAACTATTTGACATCATAGAAGGAGAGTTACAAAATAACATGTTATTAGGAAAACCTTAAATACACACTATGTAATGTGTTCCCTCTACACTTCACCGATTCCTTAAATACGAACACGAAGGACAAAAATTCACCATCCCTAGAGATCCAAATCCCTTTGCTGATTGTAACATGACATATCACCCAAATGACGTTAGCATGCCTAAATCTACGTTTGCGTATTCTAAAAAGAATATACTAGCACAATCATCCCTTCATCCAAACTATCGATTATTCCGCCCTTCATGATGTTATGCAACACGTCACACTAGGGGAGTATTGCCTCCTCATTTTTAACTCCATACCCACACCTAAGATGTATGGTATCCATAATAAGTAACCCATGTACGAGCCTGATATAGGAGATGATATATCCTAGGGTCCCGCATATCTAAAAACAAACCTCATCTATGGGGGACTCAATCACCACTAGTCTCGATCCATTGAAAAACATCATGCCATACCCTTTTCATAAGATTTTAAATCTTTATTTAATAAAAAATTTCCTCGAATGTATATTCATTGTTGTGCTCTGAAATGTTTTAGATTTTGGCATTATGAACAAGGAATACCTGAATTAATCATCCCACGTTCTCTTAAACCACATGAAAAATATGGTTCAGGATATAAAAAAACTACTACCGACTCACCTAGATAAACCACGTCTATGCACATCACTAAATTTGAACCATCACCATCAACTAAGTCAGATGATCCCATGGATACTAATGACACCATATCCATCCCACCTAATTTTTTTAGTCAATAATATTTCCTTAACAAATCCAATCACCTCAACAAAAAAATTCCTCTCATTTGGCCAAAAATGATTGAAGAATATTCACCCACAATCAATATCCTTCAATGTCGCGATGACCAAGACATTCTTTCTCATATAAGAGTAGAAGATAAATTCCTTTAGAAATATATACCACCCAAAAATCAACCCTTGTTAATGAATATACCATCAACATTAACTTAGGAACCCCTTAGGACCCCACATAGTTAAAGTCAATCAATCATTAAACCCACAAGAACTAGATGATTTCACTTCCTTTTTATATAAAAAAGCCAAGAATTCTCTTGGTCATATAATGATATGCCTCGTATCGATTCTAATATCATCATACACAACATCTTCACCTATTCCAATGCCAAGCCTATTAAGCAGAAGCTTCATAGGATGCATACTTGTGTGGCTCTCCTTATTAAAGAAGATTTACAAAGTATTTTATCTGTTAACTTTATCGTACCCATCAAATATCCATAATGGGTCTTTGACATCATTCCCATAACCAATGCCTCGGAAAGGTACGTATCTCGCATTTATTTATGGGATCTCAATCTTGCATGTCCTAAAGATGATTTCCCCCTTCCAAACATCGATCAACTTGTCAACCTAACAACTAGACACAAAATGATCTCCCTCATGGATGGATTTTCTATTTATAATCAAATCCTCATCACTACCAATGATCAACATAAAACATCCTTTATCACCCCTTGGGGAACCTTATGCTATTGCATTATGCCTTTTGGTCTTAAAAACATCAAAGCCACTTATCAATGTGTTATGACCTATATCTTCCATTATCTTATCCAAAAATCCATCGAAGACTACGTTGATAATAATTTAGGAAAATATAAACGACACAAAGATCATATTTCCATCCTTGAATCCATCTTTACTTGCCTTATTCAATATTTCCTTCATCTTAATCCTATAAAGTGTGTCTTTGGTGTTCTCAGTACAAAACTTTTAGGATTAATCATATATGTTCGAGGTGTTTAATTAGACCCAACCAAAGTTAAATAAATCATCAAAATACCTCCCTATCCAATCTTAAACAATTGTGTATCCTCTAAGGTAAATTGTAATGCATTCGACATTTTGTATCACAACTTTCCAATCATTGTCAACCATTTCATCATCTTCTCTACAAGGATGTAAACTTTCAATGGGATACTGATTATCATAATTCCTTCAAAGAACTTAAACATTACCTTCTATCACTACTGCTCTTACACCACCTCGCAAGGGGAGAAATTATATTGATACATGTTTTCTTCTGAACACGCCTTAAGAGATATGCTCACTCACCGTGATAACCAAGGTCGTGAACATGTCATATACTATATCAGTCACACACTCCACGATTATGAAACTCGTTACACTAAATCTAAGAAACTATGTTGCACCTTATACTTTGCCACTTCTAAACTACATCATTATCTCCTTAACCACAAGACCTATGTCGTTACTAGCTTCAATCCACTTAAAACCATGCACTCTAAACCATATCACAACAATCACTATCAATTTCCTCAAAAACAATTTTCAGATGAATCAATTAACCATGTCGACGAAGACAAATTCATCCTTATAAAAATGAACCTTTTCTTCAAAGGATCTAAATGCTCACAAGGGGGAGGAGGGGATGGTGTTGCTATCATACCTTCTTTGGGTATTCCTATTCCACTATCATTTAAGCTCAACTTCGAATGCACTAATAACATGACATAGTACAAATATTTAATCATGGGCCTTATGACCACTATTCTCCTAGGTGTTGACATCCTAGAAATCTACGGAGACTCACAACTTGTCATCAATCAAGTCAAAGAATAATATCAATGTAAACATAAAATATTATAGAAATATAAAGATGTTGTTCATTTTATCCTCGAAACCTTTGATCATTCTACCATCCAAACCATCCTGTGATCCTCTAACAAGTTTGCAGACACTATGGCCTCTTTAGGGTCCCTCATTGCCCTCAAAATGAAGAATAAAATGACAACAATAAGGTATTTGTATTCATTCAATGGTTAGATCATCCTTCACATCAAGATTAACTTCCCTCTATCAATGTCATCGAAGCTAATCCATTATAATTTTTGGTATTCTCAAATCTATGATTATATTTTTGAATCTAAAATCCCCTCTGACTTATCAAACAATGCTAAACGATCATTACTTCAATGTGCCAAAAAATTTTCATCATAGGTGGTATCCTCTATAATAGTGGCTTTGACATTATTTTATTAATATTCTTAAATCTCATGAATCAACCAAAGCTATCGAAGAAGTCCATGATGGTATTTTGGAGGTCATTTTAGTTGAAATTTCATCTCCAAATGTGTCTTGTGACTAGGGTACTATTTTCCTACTATCAATCATGTTTTTTGTGCATACGTTAAGAAATGCATAAAATACCAACTACATTCAAATATTATCCATGTCCTAAGTCAAACATTACAACCAGCTCAAGTCTTATGGCCTTTGTCTAAATGGGGTTAGATATCATTGGTACTATCAATCCTAAATCATCTCAAAAAAATCATTCCATTATCCTATCTACAAAATATTTCACTAAATGTGTTGAAGCTATCCCTTTAACCTCAACTAAATTAGGACCTATCACAACTTCATATATCAATACATCATATGCCATTTTGGCGTTCCACATAAATTTTCACAGAAAATGGTAAATATTTTAAAACAAAGAACTTAAGAAACTCTGTGACACATTTAACATCAAAATCGGCTTCTCGTCACCATATAATCCTCAAGAAAAAGGATAGGTTGAAGCCTCTAACAAAACACTTGCTAAAATCCTCATGAAAATAGTAGATGACACATGTAGTAATTGAAATCTCCAAATCCCACTCATTCTTTGGGCTTATCAACCTATCATCTGTACTCCTATAGGTGCTACACCCTTTTCACTTGTTTATGAATCCAAAGCTTACCTACCCTCAAATTTCAAATTCCTTCACTTCATGTATCTCTTAAGGATTTCATTCCTAATGAAGAATATTGACAAGACCGCTTAACACAAATTAAATTATTAGATGAAAAATGCCTCATGGCCCTAGAACGTCATCATTTATATCAAGAATGCATCAAACGAGCCTATAACAAACATGTAAAAGCACATGAATTCAAAATTTGTGATCTTGTTCTAAAATAAATTCAAAATGTCACTACACTATAACAGAGTAAACATGAAAATTTTTCCCCTTATTGGATCGGTCCATATGTCATTACTGACAAATATGGGTTGGGAGCTTATCATTTAGCCTCCCTTGATGGTGGAATTGAAAAGGAACCTTTGAATTCATTGCGCTTGTGGCCTTTCTACTATTAAATGCTTGATCATCATGAGAGTAGTTATATCCAACATCTTATCCCTTTGTCAACCATCCATCTTATCACAATAATGATTTGAAGGAATGTAATTTTTTCCGTTACTATCCTTAATAGACCTTAAAGATGAACACCATGGCTCTATTCATCACATATTTCACTATGGATAAGTTCCTCCTTGGTAGGAACCCCACAATCATTACATTCACCTACCTTGTACCAACTAAAAACATGACATGGGACATATATATGTAGGTCATGTACACATCTTATCCCCTCATCAAAATGGTCTATTAGGGTCTTTCCATCATCTAAAAATAAATTCAAAAATATCTATGGATGATCTTTATCAAAAATCAAATATAATAGATTGATTCCTTGAATGAAATCTATTCAAAAATACATCAAACTCATATTATTAAATTACAATAGATTTATCCCTCAAAGGATAGTTACTAGTAAAAACTATAGATCGATCCCTCCAAGGATAGATATCTTGTAAAAATAAAAATAAAAAATGTATACCATACCCTCGGAGAGGATGAATAACCATGCAAAAAGGCTTCTTGCATCGATCGATTAGAATTCAAAGAAAAATCAAAATTTCAAAAACATCCTTGAAAGCTTCCCGCATCTATCGGTTTTGCATCAAAATAGAATATGTAAATCTTGGGCATTTCTCTAAGAACTCATTGAAAAGGATAACCCTCTTCTCGTGTTAATCTACACATAGAAAGACCACCTTTCATGTCCTAGGAATGTACAACCACATCATTCCACTCTTTGATTAAGATCTTGTGTAACTACCTATTGATAATCTCATTTAATATTTATTGCTAAGGCTACAAGTGCAAGTGCTTTCACATTTATATACCCATCACGTATGTATCAAATCCATATCAAAGAAATCATTTCATTTTTAATCCTATCTCATTAGTTACATTTTGATAAAAATTATCATAAAGATCACAATTTAGTCACAACACACGTAATCATCAAATCCCTATTTCACATATTTCATACCCCATTAATATGCTCAACATTTTAATCATATAAATAACATTTTCCCATCATCATATCAATTAACATCAAAAATGTTTTTATATCACATTCAAAACATAAACATATCAACATACATCATCAACACATGAAAATTAAACAAGATAAACCACAACCTCCAAAACATCACATATATAATAACAATATAAAGTACATCATCAAAAGGTATCGACATTATATAAAATGAAGGCTTCACAAAGAGTCATATACATCAAGTCTCCAAAACAAATACATATCATCTCTATCTAGTAAAATGGATATCATCTATAAACTACTAACTCGAATAGCACTCCCAGCACCACCCTGGTCTCCCTCACCACCACCAACTCCTCTATCACCATAGACTCCTCCATCCGGTCTCCTAGGTGGCTGACCCATGTTGCTTGGAGTAGGTGATACTCCTACCCACACTATATTATCAGCATACAAATTATCATTCAAAAAACTATGTATAATCATATCCTCATAATACACCAACTCGTATGCAAAGACCGATAATGAGCCGCACCGACCATACCGATGCCTCTATTTGGTTGTTAGCCTGTGCATGAGCTGTCAACTTTACACATGATATAGAAGACCCCATGGTGCATAAAGACTTCTTCAAAGAATCCCATTACGACGGTATTGGTCTTTGTTTGTAATAGCATGAGTCATCTTAATCTTGAGCCCATCTCACTCAATCACTACACTATCTTGCTCACTAAACAATGCATCTCGGACACCCATGAGATCATCCCCTCTCTCTAGAACTATCCCTCTCTTCCTCCACCATGGCCTTCTCAGCCGTAAAATGTGCTACAACAAAGATCTCCATCTAAATCATCCTCATCTTCTTCATCATCATCACTCACTTGAACCACCTATTTTATTCCCTCAACTCGAGCATGCATTTTCCTCGGTTAGTGTACTACTTGAACCCTCTCGAATGCTCTAAATTCTTGAGTCCACCAAGGTCCATACTTGGGTGTAAACCTTGCATCATCAATAAGAACTATATATTTTTCATTATTTGGCCCCATGGCCCCACACCCCTCAACAATAATGAAAGGTATACTAGCAACTACCTTGGGAGTCTCTATATCCCAATCCTCACGTATATACCGCAATGGATCCTCAATAACATCCTTTACCAATCCAATTTTTCGTCTAACACAACTGAATCAAACCATATCATAATTAATCCCTCTCCTCACTTGTCCCCATGTATTTTGATGTGTTCTAACAAGCTCATGCTCATATCTAGGCCAATCATGAAAATATAGGTATGGTCTCCAAATGACATCTCTCATCTATAGTCCTATCATCATATCCCTATAATAACTCACCTTCCTCTTCCTCTTTGATCTACCCATATCCTATCTCCACCTCATAAACCCCGTAGGCCTATCATCTATCCTCAATGGTAATCCATATGGCAAGGCAATGGATATATGCTCATATGCCCAACACTGTAACAAGAAAGCAATATCAATCCCATACCTCTTGTGAGCCTTCCAGGCCCACAACTCTCGGTATGTCTGAGCAAGTAAAGTGGGTGCCCACTCAAACACTTTTCGTCTCTCCATCATCTCTGCTACCACCCCTATCATCATCTAGGGAAACCTACCTCCTCTAAAATCAGGTAGGGAAAAACATGATATGGCCATCATCATCATAGTCATCCTAGTACATCCCTCTCTCGATGGAAGATATAAATCTTGATATGCAAAAACTCTATAAATATACTTCACATCATCCACCTCATCCTTGTATAACCTCCTCATAACATCCAGTCTCTCAGACTCATCAATAGTGTATATACCCTCTCCTCACCGGTAGTCTCATGATCCAATGCACATCCTCTAACGTAATAGTCATCTCCCCATGGGTAACTAAAAAGTGTAGGTGGAAGGATTCCACCTCTCCATCAATACTAACATCAAACCCCGACATCTATGTACTCTCCTATAATACCTCATACCTCCTAAACCCACTTCCTATATGTAATCCCAACCCTCATCCTACATGTTATTTCAAACCTCATCCAAAATGATAGGGATCCTATCACGGATCGTCAAATTTGCGTCCACGTTCATACACAAACATTAAAACACATATCATCATTAAAACATTCAAAAATTTCATAAAAACTAAAAATTACCATTAAAAAAATCAATTGTAACTTTACCAGTTGAATCACTGATGATTCGTCTCAATCACTTTAGCAATTGCGTGGATCACCGATTCTTCGATTATGATATTCAAAATCCGTATGCTACCATATTAAAAAAAATCCTAAAATATACCCATAAATCATCGAAATTCAAACTAAAACAAACACAATCAAGCTTACCTCTACTATAGTAAGGTTTTATTGCTGATGGAGGATGCCATTGCACTTAATCATGTTTTTTCAACTCCTTAATCACTCTAAAATTCACATGGGTTTGTTACATTTTGAACTATTCACCGTCTAAACTACCTTTTATAGCCCCCAAATCGCTTCCACCATAATCACCAAGGATTTTTTCAATCGCTAGCGATTCATCCAAAATCACCCACGATTAGTGTAATCACTAGCAATTCACCATGTTTTACACACCTATCAATATTTTTTCAAAATCAAACACTTTATCACCTTTTTTAAAGCATGTTTCCTCCTTCAAAGGACCCCAATCCTCGAATTATTAAACATTGAACAAACAAATCAATCTCAGGATATGTCATACATCTATGGGACACAAGCCCTCTAGCTCCCCATCACTTGAATTCCCCATCATTACACCATGTCTTTGTGGATCATATGTTTATAGGCATCAAACCCTTTGTTGTTCCCCCTACTTACTTGATCCCATGGTATCATAACTCGTTTTGGTACCTCTTCGATCTAGGGTAACGTTTTTAATGAAATGCATGTCACACTCGTCAAACCAACCTATCAAAAAGGTGTTCCATACTCTACACTTTAGTCACCCCATTTTGAGGGGAGATCACCCATAAAAATCAACTCGTCATTGTTTTTTTCTAGCACTTTGCCTACATCAAACTACTAGACAAAAAGGGGAAAATGTTTACACCAAAATTTGCATCCTTCATTTCCTTTCATTTTTAAATCCAATTCATCATTTACACTCATAAAATCACTTTATCCTAAGTCATAAACCCTTTATCATATTTACCACATGTAAATATCCTTTCTACAGCTATCAAATCTATATCTTACCAAAATATCTTACCCTAACATACAAAATTAAATAAAGAAAAATCACATATAACCTATTTCACAACCCCCTTAACCATCACACCTCATCCCCAACAACTTAGAAAACTATTTACCCGAAGCCAAAACTAAACAACTCCATTTGGAAGTGGTTTTAACCACTTTACCCTTCCAAACCCTGAAAAACCTAGATCACCGATGATTTAGGTAATCACAAATGATTATAAATAGTAGTTTTTCTGCCATCATCCAGGATCCTTAATTTCAAATCTTGAGCTGTTTCTTTCAATATTATCTTCCAGCATTCTGCATATCATCACTTAGCACCAGAATATCAAAATTATCAGTGAGCATCATTATTAATCTTCATCAAGCATTTACAAGGCATTTTGAAGCTCCCGTGGATCAATTTTTCAAAATTCAACTTGCATACTACAAAAACCATCCAAATCACTTTCCAGCAAGGTTTGAGGATTCTTTTAGCTCCATTTTGACCTCAAGTATTATTTTTTATGATGTTACCATCTATTTAACATGATTTGAAGTCATATGTTACTATAAAACATCAATCAAAACATTTAAACGTTTGAATTTATTAAACTGTCAAAAATTTCTTCAATTGCCAATGATTCGCCCAATCGCTAATGATTCCTATCAAAATTTACCTTGGATAAACTTCTAGAAGTTTTCATCAAGTATCTCTTATCTATTTTATCAAACCTATTGCTTCTAACATGTTTTTAAGCATGGCTCACTGTTAGATGGAAATTGATGGTCAATCACATGAAATCACAAGCATTCACTCACTTCTAATAGTCAAAAAACCTTTCTACTGGGAACAATTTGACATCATTCATGAATTAAGTCTGTGTGCAATCTGATTTGCTAAAACCAAACAAGACATCAAAGATTATATTGAATTCCTCCACGACATCGAACAAAAATCTTCTTATTTCTTGTATGATTAATTTGAACATGTGCATATTACATCCACACTTTTTTAGGCCACATTCAAAGTTTAACAAGACCTTCTATTTGATCTTGAATTCTATTCATCTTTATCTACTATCCTTGTATCTATCTATTATGTACCCATTTATCATTTATCGTTTATCCATTACAATTCACTTGATTTTTACAAGGCGAGATAAAATTCTTTGAGGAATCCCTTTGGATTCTTTGAATCAGACTTTGCAGAGCAACTCACTTATTTTTCTATCTAATCCATTTTGTTTAGTGTCTTTGAGCGCAGGTTTCTTTGCGAGAACATGAGCTTGTACACACATTTGGATGGAGAAAACTTCTATCAAGATCTATCATCAAAAATCATCATCTATGAGTATCGTTAAACCCCATTTTCTGAAGTAAATTTTTTATTTTAATTTTTTAATTCAAGTAGAAATGTAAAAACATATCTCAACAGCTTATAGTGTTCTTTCACTGACGCTATCTTTTACAACAGGCAAAACCTAAGGGGTAGCTATGGAAGTATCAATGGATGGAAATATTGAGAGGTAATTATGACATTATGATGATTGTAGATATTATTAGTGAGTGTGCTTGTGCTACTATAAAAAAATCACATTTCCATGATGTGAATTTTTCAATATATGACATTTTTAGTGAAACAATGTCAATGAGAAGTGCATTTCTAGCTCGAAGTTGAAATTTTGATGATCAACATGAATTGTGTGATTTTTATGTGACCTTTTGGATTTCATGGTTTTTTCTAAATTTATTTTCAAATGTTTAATTAAAATAATTAGGTCTTTTCATTTTCATATTTTTATGAATGAATGTTAAGAAGGTAAAATATCTATTTATGAGTTTAAAAACCTAGCTTGAAAGGGGTTTGAGAGATTTAATTCCTAAGTGGCCAAAATTTATTCCTAGTTAATGGATGGTGATTATAACATGTAGAATAATCCTTCACATTTCTAGAAAGGTATGTTAGAGCATGTGGTCATATGTGGGACCCACCTGAATTTTCTTGTTTACGAAGAAGTTCGATGCTGGGACAAGGTTGTCCAAAGGTGTTGAAAAATAAATTTCCACTATGTGATTTATGTGATTTTTATTTATTTCAAAAGAAGTTTTAGGTCATGGTAATTATGAGAAATGGTCTAGTATGCTTCATTTAGGTTGACTGGTCAAAGGTCAATTGTGGGGTAGTAAGAAGTTGTCTTCAATAAACATGACATTGCATGACCTAAAAGAGGAGTTAGGAGGTGATTAGAATTGTTTTGGAAAGATAATTTATATATATTTCTATAAATATAAGGTTTTACTCATTATTATGAGTTTTTCTATGTTTTCCATGCCAGTTTGTGGACAAGAAGAGTTTTGGCTATCAAGGACAACATTGTATTTACCTTGAAAGATTGAGTTGGTTGGAGCATGAGATGGATTGGGTGATGCTTTCTATCACCTGTAATGTGAAGAGGGATAATTTTTTTATAAAATGAATCCATTTTTGTTTCTTGAAAGTGTTAGGAAAGTTTCTAACCAGTTGCATTTGTAAAACTACTTTTTGGGGAGATTGATTTAGGGAAGGAAAAAGTTGATGCAAATTTGAACCACTTTGAATATTTCATGAGATCTAACTATTTTAGAATTTTTATATATGTTCTAAAATTTCCATAACTTTGTCACATGCCATAGTTGAGGTGTTATTTGATGATCTTGAAGCCAAAAGGTGAAGACAAGGTGTTGGAAACAGGTGTTTGGTGAAGGCAATGAGCCACTAGGCCCATTAAATGAAATAATTTGATTGGTTCATGAAAATTGTGACTATTTATGATGTTTAAATGTTATTTTAAATATTCCAGATGAATTTTAAAGCATGAATAAAAATAGGTTTTGGATTAGGAGATATTTTTCATTCCAATGCATGGATTTGAGGATTTTTGGTGTATGGAAGAAGGGTTTTTATAGGCCGACCCATATGGGTAACTTGTAGCTGTTATGAAAAGTATATGGGATGTTTTTATGATGTATTGGTCATGAAAAATTAGGAAAATTTTATTGTTTTGAATTTTAATTAAGAAGGAGATTATAAAAGCATAGTTTTGGGTGTTTTTGTGAGTTAGTGGTGTGTGTGCAAGAAGTGCAAGATAGGTGAATTTGTTTTTCAGGTGTGTGAGAATTAATTGAGATCGGATAATATGTGTGATTAGTCAAGGAAGGTCATAAATCATGTGTAAAATATTTTGAAGCTTGAAAAGTGAAGGAAGAGCTAGTTTGTGAGAGTTTGAAGACCTAGGGTTTGAAGAAGAACAAGCTTAATAATTCATATCTATCAGTTGTGGCAGAAATATTTAAAATATAAGATCATAATAAGGTGGTTGAGTGGGTGTTTTATCATCTTGGGGGTTGTAAAATCCTTGTGGATTTTGTTCTTCACAAAATTAGGGGTTGGTGTTCCTTACGGGGTTGTAGCTCCTTGTAAAGTTATTGCCTCAATAAATTTGAAACATATAAATATAAATATGGTGATTCAGTTGGTTTTCTTTCCCTTGAGGCTTTCCCACTTATATCTTGTTTCTTTGTGTTGATTATCTTGCTCATGGTTCATTGCATTTATGATATTTGATGATGTGCAAACATTAATGATTGGATAATTTAATTTTTTGTTTGGTTGAGTAATTTAAATCTGATTTAAATTTTGTAAAAACTGATTCATCCCCCCTCTTAGTCCATTGTGCTTCCAACAAAAATTTCTTAGGTGACCATGGTGTTATGTGAATAATGCTGATTTGTGTTTCAACAAAAGATATATCCATTTTGAGAAAAAGGATGAGCATGTTGTCATACCCATTGATGATGGGAAGGATGCACCTTATGTCAAGCCTATAAGTGAAGAGGATATTAATAGTATCTATGTACATATAGTGCCCGACCTTGAGAACGTGTAATTGTATAAGGAAGGTAAATTTTAGTGGGAAGATGCGCGATCATCAATGACACTACTAGTGTCACTTGTGACAATTAAGCCCATAACACATATGAAATGGTCAAGCATGAGGTTAATGGAATACTCACTAGGATGATAAGTCCACACATGATCAGTGCTTGAGAAAAAATAAGTTACCTAGGTATACTAGAGAGGAAAACCCGATTCTTTTGTGCACACCATGGAGTATCAATGAAAGAATGAAGGGGATAGGAGAAATATATTATTTTATTCCTTACGTGGAATAATAAAAAAATGGTGGGAGACACACAAAGATAGTTTTTTGGGATGGTATGAGGTAAGGGTATCCTTTTTGACAAGATTTACTTAGAGAAATGTTCCCTCCCTTGTACATGAGTATGATGGGGAGAATCCTCCTTTGGTATACGTCAAAAATGTGAGAGATAATAGGTGCAAGGCCAAGAGGATTTAACACATTATATTTGGGTACATAGGTTCTACTATACTCTATGAGGATTCATGCCTACATGGTGTGCATGCTTGAGCTAATGAAAGAGACTGCAAGTTGGTGAGACATGACTAGAGGTATAAATCACAATTTTGGTTATTTTTCTAATAAGCCGCCGATACATGAGGCCTTGTAGATTATGAAGTGTATCACACTAGGAGATAATTAAAAATTGGGAGAACTTATGATTTGGATTTTGGGAGAGCCTAGGGTTAAGGCACGTGACAATGCAAAGGTGGAAACAAAATAAATCTAGCTAGTTCATGCATGGAAAGAAAAATGGTAAAGGGAATATGGTATACCTCATTGATGATGAAGAAGTTGAGACTCGTGATATTATCCATACAGAGGGTACACGTGAGGTTATGGAATATGAAAATTAAATGGTGTGCACATACCATGATCTTATGAAGATTGAGAAGGTTAATATTGGGATTGAGTATTCACCTAAGGAGAATTTCATTGGAGATTATTAGTCGAACAAATAGGTATTAAAAATCATTTAACCGTTGTCTAAATTTGAATATTTTTTCCCATGAAATTACCATGAGCTAAGGGTGTACATATCTCATTAGGATAAATTAAGATTTAGTTGAAAGAAGGTGCACACCGGTTTGGAAGAGGCCTTACAAGATGAACCCAAACTGTGCATGAAGGTGGAAGAAGAGATTGAAAAAATACTTAAGTCTAGAATCATTGAACCAATAGAGGAATATAAGAGGGTTAGCCCCATGTTTATGAATATAAATAAGGATGTCCAGATTAGGATTTGCGTTGATTATAGGGAACGCAATTCCTCATGCGTCATAGATCCTTTTCCTACACCATTCATAGAGGAAATCCTTGAAGGAGTTTCTAGGCACAAAATCTATTCTTTCATTAATGGATTTTAGGATACCACCAATGCGCATTTTACGTGTGGATAAGGAGACGACCACATTCGCCATAGAATCGAGAAGTTTTACATATACTTTCATGCCTTTTGGCTTAAATAAGGCACCAAAAATGTTCTTGTGCATAGTTGTGGAGGATTTTCATGACTTCATCCACAAGTTCTTACAAGTTTATCTAGATGACTAGACCATTTATGGATTGGTAAAATATAACTATGATAATTTGAGATTGATGTTTGAAAGATGCAAGAATTTAAGCATCTCTCTCAGCATTAAGAACTATACTTTTTCTACACCCTTTGGCATTTTTCTTGGGAACATTATTTGTAAGGAAGTATTTTTGGTAGATCTAGCTAAGATTTCATTGACCTTGGGATTGGAAGAACCTACCAATCAGAGTGAAGTGCATGGTTTCTTGGGCATACATGATACTACGGGAAGCTTGTAAAAGGGGATGAAAATATTGTTGCACCGTTGGAGGAATTTCTCAAGGCCAAAGGAAATTTTTATGTGGGTGGTATGCAACAATAAGAATTCAAGACTTTGAAGGAGAATCTTACCAAGACAACAATATTACGCTTCCCCTCATGGAACAAACCTTTTAATATACATGTTAATGTATTTTACATGGATATTAGCACAATATTGGTGTAACTATGAGAGGGTAATGTGGATCATCCCATATGCTTTGTAAGTAGGAAGTTGACACTAACAAAGCAAAACTATACAACCATAAAGCATGAGGCATTATCTATGATCTACACACTTCACAAAATTTTATAGTACTTATTGGCCACACTGTTCATATTTTATATAGATCATATGGCATTGAATTACTTGGTCAAAAACCTATTTTGCAAGGGTGAATATGCCCGTGGATACTCCTTTATCAAGAATTTTATTTTACAGTTGTAGTAAATTCGTGTAAGAGAAACATGGTCCACTTGATCACTTATCAAGGACCAATTCTAGAGAGGACATGAAAAGTATTAAAGACACCATGCCCGATGCATAGTTTTTCAGTTGAACCATGCGTCTACCGATTTGGAGGAAATATAAGTATTTTTATGCATTGGACTAATGCTTGAAGGAATGAAGGCATTAGGAAAGAAACAACTTGTTGTTTGGGATACTCCATATAAAATAATTAGAGGATATTTGTAAAAATGGGAAAATATGAGGTCTTCTCGTAGATGTTTACTTGAACATTAGTGTGAATTAATTGCGGAGGAATCTCATGGAGGAATAACAAAAGAGCCATTATGCAAGAGATGTGACCATGGACAAGATCTTGTTAAGCGGTCTATAGTGGCGAAATTATATATAGATACCAAGGATTTTGTCAAAACATGTGATCAATGTAAAATAATTGGAAATAATGGAAATAGGGAAGAAATGCCTTTGAGACCTATAAAAGTGTGAAACACTTTGAAAAATGGGAAATTGTTTTTGTAGGACCTATTGCGCCACCCGTGCGTAGGATTGGAACATGCTACATTATTAAATGTACTGATTACTTGACAAGGTGGTCTAAGGTTGTGCCTATAAAATATTGTACTCCAATGAAAACAACAAGGTTCCTTTAGGAAAATATTATTAGCAGGTATGGGTGCCAATTGAGTTGAACCAAAGATAGAGGAACTCACTTCTTAAATGAGACTACTATAATTTTATTGGCATAGTTTATGATGGCACACCATAAGAATAATACTTATCAACCTCACACTAATGGCACTACTTGAAGGTTTCAACAAGATACTTGGGAAGGAAACTAACAAAGATATCGATGTTAGAAAAAAGGATTGGGATAACAAGGTATCAACCATTTTTGGGCATACGAGAATAAGATATAAATGGATCAACAAGGCCACACCATTTCAGTTGGTGTTTTTTGTGGTGGATATACTACATGTATAAATTATGTTAGCATCCTTGTGTATTTCATGAACAGTGTTTTGGATGAAGAACAAGATGTAGATGAGCGTATTGACAAGTTGATGTAATTAGATGATTGACGTAACATTGTGCATTGGAGACATAAGATAGAAAAGGCACAACAAACATCTTATCATAATAAGAATGTAAAGAGAAAGTACTTTGTAGTTAGAAAGATGGTACTTCTATATGACTCTAAGTTTGCATTCCAACTAGGGAACTTGAAAGTCCACTAGTTGGGACCCTATGTAGTGACCAAGATACTAGACTCGGGTGCATGTATATTATAAGCACTTGAATGAAACCATGTTACTAAGTTAATTTAATGGGAGTAGGCTGAATACCTACTATAAATAAGCTTCTTTTTGTTTTTAATAAGGCAATATTTCCATTTAGATTATATTTCCCTTTCAAGTTTTGTTTTTTCTTTGCTTGTTTTGTTTTAATAAGAATGTTCATGCCTAAAATATGATTACTACATATTGAGTTGATGCGTAAAGGACCACACATAATTTTAATGTGGGGTAGACACATGTGTGACTACATGCAATAATAAATTTTGGGATGTTGATGCTTAGTTTGGAAATGATCCAAGAGTGTGCACGAAAAATTCTTAATCGTGGTGCTTAATGGATATGAGTGGTATACACGTAAGCAAAGGAAATATGTTACGGTGTGCTTAGGAATGATGGTACGGGACATGGATTACTTAGATCATGAATCCATGCAAGTAAGAGGTTGTGCAATGTGATGTGAGGAGGAAAATACAAGATGGACCACTTAGTATGTGGCGTAAAGGAAGATGGCTTACGATATAAGGAAGTGCATATAAGGATGAGTGAAGTCTTGGAAGTAAGGACATACCAGAAAGTTATGACTATTACATCCGAATAAAAACATGAAGAAAATAAAAAAGTATCGTTAAGATACAAAAAGTGTTTTAAAACGAGAAAGTGCTTTAAATTATAAAATCGGAAAAGGTGTTTTAAAGACAAAAAGTAAGTCATTGGAGTGATTAAGTTTGAAATAGTTATAAAAATGGAAAAATCAAGTCATTCTCTAGCTTACATTCAAAGATATTTTAGAAACCAAGCAATCGAGAAACCAAGTGTGATGAAGCGAATCAAGTAGCGAGAAAACTATAGTAGAGTGCGAAAGTTTTCCGTGTGAAGATCCTTCGCTAGAGGAAGAAGAAGTTTGAGTGAAAAGGCACAAATGAAGTAGGGTTTTTAGGGTTAGAATATGAACAACTATTGTTTACAAGATCTTGGGTGTTGCAAAGTTAGGGCTGATAGGTAAAAAGATAGGGCATGAGAGCATGACACACAAGGTAGACTAAGTATTTGATACACATAGTAGGGGTTTGCAGAGAAATAACATCTAGGGAATAGGTAATGAGTGTAAAATTGAGATCAATACATGAAATCAAGGAAGGAAACCAAAACATAACCTACGGGAAAGGACAAGGGAAAGGGAAAAGAAAGGAAAGCTAAGGACGTGGAGCAACCCAAATAATTATTCTCACAAATCTAATACCAAGAGGAGGTGATTCTAACATAACAATGGACCTCGTATCTCACAAATTGTAAGATCAACAACTAAAATCATAGGGAAACAGGTAATGAGGCCACTTTAAACAAGGATATGATGTGGGAACTACCTACGATGACCACAAAGGGTCAAGTGTTGATGGATGACTAAGTGAGGAAGAGTCTCAACAACATAGGGGTTCTCCAATTGTTCAAGTTTTTGTTCTTTGAAAGGACTACACACCTCTTCTAGTGGTTTATGTCAAGAGTAAATGAGTATTAATTATACTTTTGGGTAAACTAATGATAATTACAACCAAAGATGATTGGGTAAGTCACAAAGTTATGGGAAAATGGAGAAGACCGAGATTTAGATCCATTTGACGAGACAAAAATTGATGACTTGGCAATAAAATTTCAATATGACATAGAAAATTGGGCCATGAACATGGAGAATATTGTAGACCCTACGAATAGGGTAGATTTCAACTGGTAAGTTGCAATCTTGATGCTTCAAGAGATGGGGAGAACTAAACAAGAAGTTCCTCTACATTGTGCATAAGATGGCGCATAAGACACACTACAACATTATGTAGTTCATCACTGAGGGGATTATTGAGGAAGCCAAAGCGTAAACTGAGAGAGGAGAAAATATCATGTGGGGATCTATAATATCATTGATTTTATTATAAAATATTGGTGTCCCTAACAAATTGAAAGAGGAATTGTGGGTTCACCCTATAGAAGATAAGTCCCAGGATGTATAATTTATCGACTTCATGTGTGAGGGTCAAATCAATAATTTATACAAGGAAATATTAGAAAAATTGTATAATAGGATCCACACACCCTTTGAAAATAAATGGTGTGTACACAGGGAGGTAAGAGATCAAATAAAATTTGTAGTAATGAAAAAATTTATCCTTGCACGATTCATGATGAACACGGTTGAGATGGGGCTATGGTGAAAACTTCTATTTGCATTCACAACCAAATATTTTAAATGTCCGTGAGTAAGATATAAGATGCAAAATAGTGGGAATTTGATGCAAAGAAGTGGAATCAAACGCACAATCTACACTAAACATTTGAATAAACTTTCAAGACAACGTAATTAGAAACATTGGAGCTAGATACTTGGACCTTAATCCCATTATGAATGCTATAATCAGATGTATGATATGCAATATTTTTTTCATCTTTCAATGAAACAAAAAGGATAAGAAATAAGTTGAGGTATGTGACTCTCATATGCCTTAACTAAAAAAGAGCATGGTAAAAATCCCGAAGAGAGGTTAGGAAGAAACCCGTAAGAAGAAGAAGAAGAAAAGTTACACTAGACTAGAGACAAAAGGAATAGATGCAATATAAAATAAAGAAAGAAAACAAATGCACAAGATCTTTCAAGAAAACTAGGGTAAGTCCACTCTAGAAAACTAGGGGTCCTAAGAAATCTCTACTCATGTTTGATTATGAGGGATATAAAAATTATGAGGAAAGAGGGTGCAAGGATGCTTTGTGTGAGAAGAATAATAAGAATTTGCACATTGAAAGAAAGAAAGGAGAGGAGGATCAACCCATGCATGTAGAATCAAGCATGGAGAAGGGTAAAGAGGGTGAACAAAATAAAATCCCATGTAGAGACAAGGCACCAATATGTAAAGGAGAGATGCACATCACATAGGAGGAAGATCCCAAGAGAGATAAGGAAGAAGGTGATGATTCCTATGTCATCAATGAGGATAAACGTGTTGGTGGTGAGAAAAGTGCACATGCATTCACTCCAAGGAAGAAGCGCACTAAGGCCAAAGTAGTTAGGAGGTGACACCCACCATCATCATCATTTGTGTCATTCATTGAAAATCCTACAAAGGTACTAAGGGATAGGTTTCAAAGCATGATGCCTAAGTAAAAATTATTTGGCAGGGGACTTGTAAGATGAGAGAGGAGGGATCTTGCACACAATGAAAATTTTGTCATGGAACATGCATATGCATACTGAAAGAACCATATTTTGAGATAAATAATAGGTCCTACTCCACTTTGACATTGAAAAAATAGCCTAGAAAGAAGTATAAGATTGTTGACCCCATAAGGATAACCAATGAGTAGGATTGTACTTGCACCGAATAATCTTACAAGTGAGGTCACACAGAGGAACCTGGATGAGGGAGATAACTTGAAATTAATAGTAGAAGATAAAATGGATTAGGAGCGTGATGTCCAAAAGATAAAGGAGGAATTAAAAGGAGAATGGAAGTGCATGAAGGAGGCTTTTGAAAAGCTAGGAGCATTGGTGAAGTAGATAATAGGGTGTGGCCCACCTTTGTAATCCAATCTAGAAAAAATACACATACAAGATGGAGTATCTCTAAGACTTGGTTGGGATGCTAATTTTTAACATCAAGAGTGTCACGTGACCAACAACATAAAAAATGGATGAGGAGAAGAAAAGGAATAATGATGTCATTAAGGCCAAGATAGCTAAGTCTAAATCCTTGGTTACTAAGATCAAAGAGGCCAATAGTAGGGTTGAGTTGGATTTTGACAAGCACTAAAAATGTGACCATATCCTAAGTGCACACATTAGTAGGGATGAAGTAGATCTCAAATCAATTTAAATAAAGACACCAAGTAATAAGGTTGAGAATGCCAAGGTTATGACAACAATATCATTGCGAAATATATAATAAAGGCCATGAAGGAGACACTGGAACTTTGAATCAAAAAAATCCAAATAATGGTCATGGAATGGATGGATGATATGGAGGGAGTAACTACGAGAGTTGGACGTGGTCATCAAGGATATTCCGGTATTATAGAGGTAATGCAAAGGGAAAACCACAGGAAATTTTAGAGTGGGAGAAGTTGGAGAACACATTGAGCCAAGAGTTCCCAGATTATCCATAGATATCCAAAAACACACCAATTCATCATTTTCATCAGCACCAAGAAGGAGAATTGAATAAAATGAAGAAAAATGAGGTAAATGGAGGTTCTAGAAAGAATCGCCACCTTGCATGGTGACGATCCTATAACTACTTCCCGATTAGGGCGGTCTTGAAACCACTAATCTACTTAGGGTGGCGATCCTGACACTTTCGAACAAAAAAGATAAATGGAGCATGAATGGACGTGAATTTGAAGCACCCGATTGTCTCTTCCCTCCCTGACCTTTCCCATTCTCTAGTGCACGGGAGGACATGGGAGAAGGCTATAAATACAAGGAGGAGCAAGAGAATTGGGAATTCAAAGATCTAGAGAGATCGAGAAGAAAAGTATTAATTATATGAGAGCAAGTAATGAGAGATTCATTGGTAATGGAGTGGAATTGTAGGAGTAACGTGTAATAAAATAGAGAAAGCAAGTAACTTGAGAGAAGGTTTACATTGTTTATTCTTTTCATACTTATTGTAATTTGTAAAATTTGATTATTGGCCAATACAAGTGGGAAGAAAGAGTAGTTTCCCTTCCCGATTGGTTTTCCCTCAAATTAGGGGGTTTCAGGATAAAATTCTTGTGTTGTGTGTGGAATTATTTTAGCATTTCTCTACAATTATGTCCTAAGCACTAGTTAATCAGTCACTAAAGCTCGAAAATATCATTTTCCAAAGTAGAAAGTAGAACAACATAATTATGTGATTTGTAGAGTTCCAAAGTAGAAGTTTACGGATCATTTTGGTATCAGAGCTGATTATATATCCAGGAATGTGGAATTCAATTCTTTCTTGTGATTTTTATGATAGTGACAAGATCTAGAGGTGAAGAATTTTTACCTTCTAAGCCATATATTTCTATGAAGAAGTGGAAATAGAGAATTCAATCTCAAATGGAGGAAGAGAACTTAGTCCATAGAATAAAAATGTTAGAGACCATGATGGATAGGTTGCATAGAAAACAAGAAGAGATTTTAGATCTATGGTTAAGAAAGATTCCATGGACTCAATGGTTTGAGAAATGGCCAAAAAATTGGTATCGGAAAGAGCATGATGAAGAGAACAATTGTAAGGAAGAAGGTAAAATCTGCTCATACACCTTTTAAGGTAGAATTGCTTGATAAGTGGCTAATACATTGGAAGTATATTTTAGTGTCCATAGAGTTAGTGAAGAATAAAGGATTAACTTTGCACATCTCAAAATGTAAAGTCATGCTCTGGTTTGGTTCTAGCCACTTGTGAGAAGAAGAAATGTCCTACTATTAGTACTTGGAGAGGTTTTAAAGAATTTCTTAGAGATAAATTATATCCTATTGGCCATAAGAATGACATGATGATTAAGTGGTAGTAATTTAAATAGGGTAGTGGTCAAAGCATGCAAGACTACACTACAAAATTTCAAAGACAAGCCATGTTGCTTAATATGGACTTGGAGGATGAGGACATTATGACCAAGTATTTTGGAGGACTTCACGCTCAACTTTAGAGGAAGGTAATATCCATGAAGCCCAAGGATGTTAATGAATCTTATATACAAGAATACTACATTGATGACAAGAATAAACAAGGAGAAGAAGAGCCAAAGGGATACCGGTTAATAGATTAATAGGAAAAAGAACAAGGGAAGACAAGTAGCAAAGGTAAATGGAAAGGTAAACATGCCACTATTACTCTGCATACTTGTAAAGATCCCAAGAATTTCTTAAAGAATTGTGATATAAATGGACATAATGAAACCACATGTTGGAAGTTTCATCCATAATTACACCCAAAGCACCAAACCAAGGATTCAAATAAATCCATATCCACTGTGAAAAAAGAAGGAGAGGTGGAGATTGAGGATGATTTAGATGTAGACGAGAGGTTGGGATGCACAACCACTAACAAGTATAGGGCTGTAAAATAAGAGTTGAGTAAGCTATTTCAAATTAGAATCCAAATCAAGAAGATTAAGGTAAACGATTTAGTAGATTTGAGTTCTTAGTCAAATATTATTAATGATGTGGTTGTAGAACATCTTGGTCTAGAGACTTAGGAACATCCACATCCATACGCATTGGGATGGGTGAAGAAGGGTGTAAAAATACATGTTGCAAGAAAGGTTAAGTTTTAGTTTGGGATAAATACCCAATATATTGATGTATTATAGGTTGATATCATTCCACATGATACATTTGATGTTGTCTTTGAAAGTCCTTACTTGAATGCCAGGGATGTTGTGTTTAAAAGGAGGGGGAACCAATAAAGATGAGTAAAGGACGAAGTCAATTTCAACATCTGGGAACACCATAGCAAGTCAAAGAAGGCTATGGTAAGTTCTAGTCAAGCCCAAAGAATTATTCAGAAAATCATCAGTTTTGTTTACTTTCATTGGAAGAAAGAAAAAATGGAGTAGAGAGCACATATGTTTCTAACCAAAGGATGGAGAATTTGGATAACACTTATCAATTTTTACAAAAGAATCCACCACAGAACTGCTCATTCAAGGAGCAATACAAACTTACACTATCAAGTCACCGTATCTACCTACTTATTCACTGGACCTGACCATGGGGCAGCAAGGAGAAGAGGAGACACAGGGAACAATGGTGACTATCGTAGTAATGCACATGGGGATGATCTAGAAAATCCATCTCAAGAGACAAAGTCTGCCACACTTCACGCGGATGCACCCGATAGCAAGTTGTAAGAGCTCGCACCTACTAGGGTCATCTATACATGATAAATAAACCATATAGAAGCTACCTTCCAAAGAGGATTGTACTCAATGAAAATCAAAGGAGGATGTAGCATTGGAGTAGCAAACCAGAGATCCACATGAGCTTTTCTAGATTAGATGGTAGAAGACACCAAAAGAGACCCAGTGGTACTCGAAGGAGAAAAAGAGGTAGTTGTTTTCTCTACCAATCCCCCATTGAGATTTTGTGGGAAAAAAAGCATCCTAAGAAAAGGATGTATGATCCATAGCGATCCATAAAAATACACCACTTCATCATTTCCATCAGAACCAAGAAGGAGAATTGAATAAAAAGAAGAAAAATGAGGTAAATGGAGGTTTGGGACAAAACCACCACTCTGTATAGAGTGTGACAGTTGTAGAACCACCGCCTCAGTAGAGTAGTGGTCCTATGACCACCTCCCATCAAGGGCGGCAGTCTTGAAACCACAGGTCTACTCGGGCGGTGATCCCGAAACTTTCTAATAGAAAAGAGAAATGGAGCATGAATGAATGTGAATTTGAAGTGCCCGACTATGTCTCTTCCCTCCCCGACCTTTCCCATTCTCTAGTGCATGGGAGGACATGTGATAAGGATATAAATACAATGAAGAGGAAGAGAATTAGGAATTTGAAGATCCAAAGAGATCTAGAATTAAAGTATTACTTATATAAGAGAAAGTGAGTAGATATTTTTCAGTGCTTTGGAGTGGAATTGTAGGAGCAAGGTGTAATAAAATAGAACAAACAAGTGACTGGAGAGAAGGTTTACATTGTTTCTTATTTTCATTCTTATTGTAATCTATAAAATTTGATTATTGGCCAATAAAAGTGGGAAGAAATAGAAGTTTCCCTTCTCATGGTTTTCCCTCAAATTGGGTGGGGGGGTTTATAGGATAAAAATTCTTGTGTTGTGTGAGGAATTCTTTTAGCATTTCTATACATTTTTTCCTAAGCACTATGTAATTAGTCACTAAAGCTCGAAACTATATTTTTCCAAAGTAGAAAGTAGAAGAACACAATTGTGTGATTCTTAGAGTTCTAAAGTAGAAGTTTACGGATCACCGAGAGATCCTAAAGCTACCTAGAGCTTGAGAAAACCACACATAAGGCATAAATTCCTTATTCTTTAATTCATAGTGATATGCAATTGTTCTTTATTCTTCAGTATTCTTTGATTTATTTATTCATTGGAGAGATAAGTTGGGTGAAAAGTTTCCAAGGACGGGTAATCAATTTAGTGTGGGGTAATGTTGAGTGGGGAAAATGGCTAAGTACTATCCACGTACGGAGGTTTGGAAACATGTGCAAGGTATGTGTGAAAAGGTGAACGCATTTAGGAAGGATCAACGCATGAAGGTTTCATGAGAAGAAAATTTTTGGGACTTATCTGATTTTCCAAGGACATGGATAAAAATATAAAAACAAAGATGGAGTGACATCCCGAAAAGGATAAAAATACACAAATGTAGAGATAAAATTGGAAAAAGTACCTAGAGGATGAAGATGAAGATCATACATGGATAGGGGCTAATAATAAGATTATTTCATGTTGTATATTTATAATAATATATTATTAGCACAAAATGTAGAAGAAAGAATGCAAAATATTATTGAAACACACCTGTTATTAGGTGAGTGCATTAAGAGGAGAAGGGAAATCCCCCACCCTTATATACGGTGTAGTGCATCTTTGTTGTGGAGAGATATTTTTGTGTGGATATTGGGAATTAGTGATCACTCGAGTGTTTTTGTTCTATAGGTCCTATGTATTGATGTATTTTGAACTATGATGTATTTAGTTCTTGAGTTATGTAATTTATGGTATTATGTAATGGGTAATTATGTATGGGTTGCAGAGATTATTATGTCTAAACATTGGTACCTTAGATTAGATTGTTATCTTACATGAATTATTTCCCTATTATATGTGTTTCTGAATTGACATGGTTGTAATGATTCTCCATGCATGATTGGTTGATTAATTATGGATATGATAAAATTACATGATAACATGTTGATAAGAAAAGTAAAGGAGGGACCTAGTGGCTATGGGTGATTCAGTGAGCTTACAAACTTGTCTAGATGAAGTTAAAGTACTACATTTGGGAATACAATACAACATTTGGTCAATTTTTTGACATCTAGATGTCTAAATAAACTGAGTTAGATGTTTAAAAATATGTAAATGGATGTTATAAGTATTAGTGAAAAATATCCATGTTGGATTTTATGTCAAATATTTGACATGCATATGAACATTGGAATATAAACATATGTATTAGAGATTTTGATTACATTGATTTATCTACTAGAAGTCTAACTTTATGTGGTATTATTTAATTTTTATATCATTCCCATGTCATGTCCTAATTATAATGTCATTTGGATATTATAAAATAAAAAATTAGCATCTCCATAAAGTCCATGTTGAAGTAGTAGATGTCATTGTTATTATAGTTCTGATATACATATAATGCAACCCCTACATAAAGTGTAACTAGAGACACCAAATTTTTATATGCTTTTCCCCAGCCCACATTTATCCCCTTCATAATCATCTTGCATATATATACCTCTCTTCCTATTCAAATTCCTACTATCCCATTCTATACCCTAATTTCCCACTTTCCTATCTTTTATCCCATCATTTATTTTATCTTCCCTAATCTACCCATAATCATATTTAAATACCCCTAAACCCATTCATTTACCTAATATTTTCCGAAAACCCTCCATTTATAGTCCCTAGACACCCATCTACCCTCATCCAATGCATTCCTATCTTCAAACTTACTTTTATCCTCCATATGCAACCCTAACACACCCAAAGAGCCCAAAACCCAAATTCTACCAATTTAGGGCCCTTTGCTTCGATTTAATCATCATCTGTGCCACCCAAATCAAGGTCCAGTCATAGTTTATGGTGACCCATGTGGGTCTTTGTCGACCCTTTAAGTATGACCATACTTTCCTCTCCTTATGATGTAATTTTTAGAATTAAGGTCTTCTTACAAGTTTTGATGTGTTTTTATCTTCTTTAGAGATACAACCATCACTTGGAGATATTTTGTAGATCTTGCGAGGCCATGTTGGGAGATTTTAAGTCCATTTCCTTTCTTGGAGCCCTCATCTTCGCTTCATCACCCTTTTGCATCGGTCTTTCAGGACTTCTAATTATCTTGGAGATTCATCATTATCAACTTTCATTGATCCCTTTCCCACAAACATTTTCCCATCCACTTTGTCCCATAAAACCCTAATTCTACCCCCCCGATATCCATCAACCCACCTATTTTCCATCAACCCAATCCATAGTAACTATGGTTATTTTACTTACTTCATCAATCATTTTACCTATAACTTTCTTGATAATTAGGCCCCTTTGTTCATGTAATCTACCTTCAGAGCCCAGATTTAATCTTCACTACACCACTCATTTTCAATCCAACCCAGGTTATCATCGACCCTATCTACATTTATCAGATATGGAAATTTTTTTACATCCATTTTATCTCTCTAACATTCCAACATCAGATCTAGGACCTTCTTTGTGTTTAAAATCCTCTTGCAGATTTTTTTTTTTGCATTTTCTGATCTTCTCTCATTACAATTGCCATCGACTATACCTATCGGTCTCAGTTACCATCGAACTAACCATTTTTACTCTACTTATCTCATTTTTATCATCATCTATTTTATTTGATCTTTTATCTTAGCATATATCTCATATCTATGTTTTATCTTGTTATCTATTTTATCTTATCAATCCATTATCATTTTCTTTCTCTTTTATCAAAGTGGGTTAACATCCATCCCTAGGAAGTTATCACTTCTCGGGAATGACCTAGTCATGCAACCCACCATCTTATCTACTAATCCTTTTTCATGTTTAGTTTCTCTTTTTATGCATGTTAATGAGCTTACAACATAGAATATATTTTATGCATGTATCTTCATCATCATCGCATATCAAGAGGTATTCTTAAACCCTATCATCATTTGTATTTTACTATTCTGTTGTATTCATTTCCATTAACTTGAAAATAGAGCAGAAAATTTGATTAACATTTCAGCACACCCATTAGGATCCACCCTTTCTCCTTGGTGAGTTCTTTCTTTATTTCATTTCATATTCCATTTCTTTCTTTCTACTAACCTCATAGGTCTGATTTTACGCTTATATATGTGGTGGATTTCTTACGTAGATCAACAACACATGTGCTTAAACTAAAAACAAAAATGGAAATAACGTTATCCAAGTATTCCTCATTTTTTCCCTATTTTATTTTTTTACGTCTCTCTCCTTCCTTTTTTGTGTGATCTCATGGAATATAACATTTTATTTTGGGATTTAAAAATATCACCTTCATTATTGCTTTATAACATAGTCTAACTAGGAGGTAATTCATTGCATTCATGTTTCTTCCATACACAAACAAAATCAAAAATCAATCAACACATCAGAAAAATATTATACCAAGTGGAACAATTTGGATTTCATCACCCAATAGGAAAGCTTCCAAAGTGTTTAGGCCACGCAAGAAGTTTTTGATCACTGGTATACGGGATATACACCCGACACCCTTATTGTTGTAGTGTGTGAAGTGAGGGGTAGCCTCCATACAAAGCCACATACCAAGATATGATCACTAAATTGAGCCTCACATACCTTCAAGTATATTGAGGATGTCATCCAAAACAACCCAAAACCATCCTTAGATTGGCCACTTCTTAGGTTCCCTTTGAGCCCCTTTCTTTTCTTTTTCACACTTTTCTAATAAACAAGATAATTAACACCGTGTTTCTTGAGATGATTTTTATATTAAAAATTATCATAGGTTATTGTTTGTTATTTCATGATAATTATAAATCTCTCTCAAGCCAAAAAAATTGAACACAAAACTTCATACAACAATATCCTCACTTCCAACAATCTTTCCCAACAAACTTCTACACTTTTCATTGTTTCATCTACACCTATGATCACCACACCTTTAGTTTCCCAACCTATTATTTATATGGTCCCTTCTCATGAGACCCATGTCATTCAAAATAATCCCCATCTTGAAACCAAACCTTTCATATATCATCATTATATTCCTTCTAGACCAACTATACCCCCATCAACCACATTTTTGGAGCCTTTAGACCTCCCACTATCCCTCATGGATGTGTGGAGTTTTAGGAGCTTCTTGACGCTAATCTCATTTCCCTTCATGACTATCTCACTAGTAAATATACCAATATCCACATTGATGGACCACCCCTTCAACAAATTTATGCTTATCACTCACAAACTAAATCTAACCAAGTATTTATTGCTCAGCTTGTCATTTTATTTCCAAGGGATATGAACGAATTAGAAATGGCTCAAAGTGAACATGTCCTTCAAAAATATTCCACCATGATCCCTCAATCTCATCAAATTGACCCAATTATTGGTCCCTATTCCACCAAAGTTACCTCACATCAACACCATGCATATATCTTCTAATCCCATCACTTCTTCATCCACCATGATAACCAATGTTCCTATTCAAACCCATCAAGAACCCTATCTACTTCTACCACTAGAGAAACATATACCAATATCGGTGACCATCTCTACTTCCCAAGTGCATGCCAACATCATTATCTTGCAACCACCCTTTGGATTCTACTCAAACTCATCAACATCTAAACGAAGGTGTCTTTCAACACACCTTCCCCAATAAAATATCCAAACATCTCAACCATCCTACACGCACATCCCAACTCATCCTATGCAATCCCAATCTAATATCCCCATATCTCAACAACAATCAAAATCCTACCCATCTAATTACATCCCCATCTCTCAACAACATCCTATCTCCCAACCTATCCAATCATGTGCATTCAACTATCTTCCACCTTATCAACCAACCCCATAAAATCCTAATTATTCTCAACAATATCAATCTAATCCATAACCTAACCCATCCACTTCTTATAATCTGCAACCTCACTAATCAATCCATCATCCTCACAAATAGAGTGAGCCCATGCAATTTTTTCCAAGTAGGTTGGAAAACTTGGAATCCTCTACTTTGGGTTCTAAAATATCGTTCACTTATGAAAAAATCTACAATGAGCCTATCAACCCACAAATTCCCATCAAACAATATCCTCTCCACTAGGAGATCCCCAAATTTTCTAAGTTCAACAGCAAGGAGGACTCTAAATAGCACCTTCAAGCGTTTAGAAATGCATAATATTTCATTTCCCACGATAGACTCTAAATCACGTACTTTGGAAAAATATTTAGTCTCAGTCTCATACTACTATTCATATGGTTCTTAAGTGAAAAGAGTAATAATTAACCCATATCTTTGGCCATTCTACATTGTTTTCTATTGCTACTTTCGATCTTGCACATGTAATTGGCTAGTCTATACCTTTATACTGTGTTTTCCCTATTTCTGATTTGGAGGACCCGAGGAACCCTAGTCCTCTCGGGAGCCCCGATCCTCTTTACAATATTCTTTAAATTTTTGGGAAATTTCTATCCTTTTCAGTTATTATATTTTTGTTGGTCGGCCTTTTCGGGGCTAATTACGAAATTAAATCAAGAGATCCATATAAATATAAAGTTATGTGACCATAATGAGGGACCAAACACTAGCTATCTCCACCTAAGGTTACATCCATCAAAGGCATCTATAACTAAATTTGTATCTATCTAGCTCCATCAAAAATTACAAAAGGTTGTTTCATCTACATCACACTTCATAGGAGGGGAATCTATTATTTCCATGCACACATTTATTACATTCTACATATATTTACTTGCTTGCTAATTCACATAATATGTGAAGGTTTCCTACTCCTTTTCATTTTGTCTCCACTGCGACACAGTCCCGTGACATCATCGAATCAGCTAAGGTCTTCTTAACCCTCTTTGCACATTAGGGTTTAACATTTAATTCCTTTTATTACGTGGGTATTAGTTTAGTATTTTAGTACTTCATTTATTTAGTTATTTTACTTGTCATATATCATTATATCATTATATTATATTTCCATTTTAGTTTAATCATTTTGGTGAACTCAACCTCTTTTATGCTTAGGATCCTCATTCTTCCTCTATTATGGGTCATGATTTTCCTCAAATTTCTTTGTCTGATCTACTTAAGATGCATTATAATTTACAAGTTGTTCTTTAAAAATCCCTAGACCCCATGTATCTTCCTAAAGATATGCCTCCACATGAAATAAGTCTTATCTTCAATTGTCAATTTGATGAACCTAGAACTCATGATACTCCATTTAATTAACCCATGTTAGATTCAATTCAATCCCTTCATTCTTTATTTCAATAAAAATTTAAGGCTATGGGATCCATGATTACATCTCTCAAATCTGAAATCCAATATCTTAAGGATGGTTCTTAGACTCATGTTTATTCTCCTTCTACATATTATCTTCAATCTATGTCTACTACATGTACTCATATTAGTGAGCCTCAAGTCATACCATTACCAATGCCTCTCACCTTTGATCACAATACCAAGTAACATGGTATTCTTACTAAGCTCCTAGGTCATCAATTGATCACTTTACTGCCTACTCATTACTATCCTCCTTATCGGATAGAAAAATATCAAGGTCATCCATATTGTAATTACCATCGAATCAATGGACATAATGACAATGATTGCTACACTTTACAACAAAGAATTAAACATCTTAAGCATTAGGGATTTATCTCATTCACTACACAACATTATGTTGTATGCCCATCTACAAATGCTACATCTCAATGGGATCCTAATCCTGATTCATATATATCTAATGAGCATCGTGGTATCACTTTTACGGTACCTTCTTTGGCCACTCAAGTGCCACCTATTCATTACACTCCAAATTTTGTTATGGATAGTCCTACTCCTCCACTCAAGTTATCTGTAAGTTTTGATTAACCAAGTTAATCTAAGTAACCTCATTTAAAGATAATCTCAACCTAACATCCACTCAAGTCATATGCGGTAAAAAACATCCCTTCATTACATAAGGAAATCACACACTAGTTGACATTTCTCAACTCGGAAATTTAAGGACCCTATCTAGTCCTCGCCTTGACATCTAATCACTTTTTATAAGAAAATATTCTTTACATTGAACCACATAACATATTTTGACTCAATATCCATCGCTAACATACTTGGGGGCATGATGCTTATCATATCCTTCCCTATTTTAACCAACAAACATGCATATTACGTCTTTATCACATAACAATATAACATTTGCTTGTTACACTCATACTTTGACATACAATTCCATTTTCATTTCCCGATGACACACTCTTGTGCTTTGGTTGACTCTTGACTATTGAGGGAATCCTATACACATGAATCTCACATAATGAATGGTAGACATTGCACACTATACACTATGTACTACACATTCTACACATCTAATCATACATGTTCCACTCATTACCCGATGCCACACTATAGTCACATGGTCCATACTGGAATGTTGAGGGTATATATCAAAAATAGACAACATAACATTCACAAATTCAAACATTGAATATTTTCTCATGTGACACACTTAGATTAAGTGATATATGCTTTCGGATACAAGGTCAATTCTGCTAGTATGATCTTGTGATAGGCTACATCATCAACTTCACTTGCATCATTTAGTGGTATACACTTTAGGCTAAACCACAAATCCTTTCCATTCATATTTTTGATGATATATGCTTAGGCTACATCATCACACATAATTTATCTTTAGGTCGCATACCATCACTACATATTCATCACAATGCATTCCACATAACACATTTTCGACCATTTCCCGATGGCACACTCTAATAATGGTTCATTCTTGACTACCGAGGGGGCATACTAAATGAACCTCGGTGCATAAAATTCCATTCACTCAATGGGCACATGGATCATATCATTCAATCTATATTTTGTTCCATCCATCAAGAGTGTACTACATATCATGGTTGCATTTCATCTTGCTTGCGCTTTATTTTACATGTACACTTTATTACACATGCTAGATAGATATGTTGTATGCCATTATATTTATTATACACACATTTGTGTTTAATTTCTTTCTAGTTATGATCGCAGATCATAAAATGATATTACATGCAACATGGATGTTTTACAACCAGCCCCACAATAGTCACTTGGGGCATCCACATTCATACACTATAGGTGATGTTGTTTCATTTTTTATCATAACAAACTATTTTATTTGTTTACACACACTTTGACATAATTTTTATATTTATAACATGCTAATTAGTGTTTCATGTGTAGTATTTGTCATGTAGGGATAATATTTTCTAAACTTGTTTGTTACACTTTTTGCTATTGTTTGTTCTTATTTGTGGGCTTAGCCATTTTTCTTGTGTGTACACTTGATTGTTTGTGTCCATTATAGCCTTGAGTGTCTTACAACAGATCGAGGGTGTCCCATGTTTGTAAACCACTTTGAATAGCCTACGCTATCTTCTTGGTATTTACATTATCTATTTATGTTATAGCTTACACATTCTTTGTTTGGATTACACTTGTTTTATACATGCATGTTCATACTAACACTTTTTTTCTAGCTACCTTGTTTGTTTGTGCCTTTTTTCTACCAAGCACATATCCTCCCCCATGTAGGGAAAAATTTCAGTGTTCATGGTCATTCCACTTTTGGGCCACATTCTCCTATCCTTGATGTCTCATGTGCCCCCAAAGAGGGGGAATCATTTGGGTTTATGCATAGTACCGATACAGTTCAATTTTAATTTTTTTCTATGACATAGTGGGTTAAATAGCGAATGGGTTCCTACCAGTCTACAGAACTCCATACACAACGTATTTTAAATGAAAGATTCTCCTTACCATTATGGGGATAAATTACATGTTAGAGGATAAACCGGACCTTCCTCTTTACACTACTTTGGCCAATGGCGTCATATCACCCAAAAAACTAGACAGTACAAAGATCTCTTCAGTTTTGGGAAGTAGTTACAAGTTGGAGGATAAATCAAACTTTCCTCCCTACACTTCTTTATCTAGTGGCATGAGATCACCCAAAAAAATCACATGACATTGACATGATCCTTTCTACACCCTTTTTCTCATCACATATTAGGTGCACATGTTCCTTTTTCATTTTCCGTACTTTCTTTACATGATTTTTACATATATACATGTGTATTTGACTACTTGATCATCTTGTCTTTTTTAGGTTTGTCCTTATGGGAAACAAGTAGTCAATATCACACACATAGTCAGTACATCACACACATGACACTAACCATGTAGGTACACCAAATACATTGGAATCTGCACACACATTTTTACCCTAGGTTCACTCTCATCACTTTTTTTCACTTTTTCATATTTATCTCCATGCTCTTTTTTAACCCATCTACAAGTGACTCTTCCGCGCACTCCGACCTCCCGAGGTCATGTGCCGAGACAACCGGTGGGGATGGAATATAGGTGGGACACAGACAAACTAGTTAGGCAATCTAATGTCTTCGACACGCACTAATGGAATTTGTGAATCTAAGGCAAAGAAGGCCCTTCTAACTTGGACTGGTGTGATAGATCGATCGGCAAGGATGACTGCTCGAAGGCTCCAATCAATATCGAGCTCTGGCGTGATTCGATCTATGGGTTGTGGAATACGTGGGAAATGACCTGGGATAGTTTCGTGTATTTCTCCTGATAAGGTCATATAGTGGATGGTAAAGTAGTCACTCTATGGATGGTTCTCTGGCCTAGTCCAGAATTCTCTAGCTTTGTTAGCTGTTGTGTCCAGTAAGGATAATTGTTGGATAATGATAGGTGGAAGTGGGGTAGACTGGAATACCAGTGTGCGTAGGCCAGTGTCTATGTCTAATTCTCTGATGGATTCGTTAGGCTGCGGGATTTGTGGGTCACAACCATAGATTCTTGGTTGTTGTGGTCCTGTTATGGTCATACGCGAGATCAAGTCCTGATCCCTAGTATCCAATAATCATACGCTTTCTCAGCTTCTATATTTAGAATCAATAGTTGTGTGATTTTCTCTAATATCCTACGGGCGTTCTCGCAACCTGGATTCTTAAACCGGTATCTATGTCTGTGAGGGTGTCTCCTGCGTCTGGTTGTGGAATTAAAGGATCACACCCGAATGTTTGTTCTCTTTCGAATCCTTCTACAGTCATGTGGATATTTTTCCTAGTGCAACCTGTAGTTTGGCTGACTTGACCAAAATGTATATGCTTGGTCGTCTTCTATGTTTAATCCTCTTAACTGAGATCTGACTCTGCTGGAAATCTGTTGTTGTTTGGAAGACTTGTATCCTAAGGTTCTGGTCAATATCAGTTATTGCCACTATGAGATTGGGCTGAGGCACGATTGGCTCGAAAATGTATTCCCTGGGCTCCCTAGGTCCCGTAATTGTCATGCAAAAGCAGTAATAAAACAAACTATAATAAAGTGAAATCTAAGTATATTTCTAGCATATATGACTTCTTTTTGTATTTTCTGATGATTTAAATGAATTTAAGAAAGCAGCTATTTAAAATATTTAGAATTGACAACTAAACTAATAATTTAAAACAAACAAAATAAATTTAGTATAGCTATTTGTCTCAGGCAATTTGTATATCTATTCTAAACAATGAAATAACTAATCTATTTATAGATTCTCGATCCTACCTCGTAAGTGAGGAGTGAATCATAGTTTCTCGTAAACTATCAATCCCCACAGCCTTCCCCGGCAATATTGAGAATGAAATTAACTAAAATAAAGTGATTAACTACTCTGTTTGATATGATTCTAACTAGAACTTTGAAAGTTAAAACCTGGATTCCGCAGTAATGCAAAGGCGAATCCGATGGTGTGTGTGATCTTGTCCCCTCGCATGATCTCTTCGCTTCTTTGTGTTCACGAGATCCATAAAGCGTGTAATGCTTGCATCAACAGAATAGGTGTTTGGAACAAGGGACAACCTTCGTAATGCGATAGAATAGAACGCGGATAGAAGAGGGATAGCGCAAGAGTACAAGCTTGGCTTATGCAATTCCTAAAGCGGATCTACCGCGAATCGTGCAACAAAATGCGTCCAGAACCTGAAACTATCCTGTATGAAGAGAAAACCTGCAACTTTAATGGCTTCCTAAGCTATTCTACTCTAATGGATTAGATAAAACAGCAACACTGTTTGCACAAGTTGGATATGTGGCTTACCAACAGCTAGTCAATGCAAACTAAGCATGTAATGAACTAAACTAAGGAATTAAAGCAAACTAATAGACCACAGCACTGAAAATGAGAAGATTGGAGTAAAAATGGTGGCCATTTGCTTGAGCACAAGCCATGCATTTATAAGAATTCAATCACCCCAAAATCAAAATCAAACTGAACTCCTAAACAATAAACAAAGGAAAAACACTATTCCAGGGGACCAAAAACATAAATGCATGCTCAAGTCGGCAAGAAAAGCTGGTGAAACGTGATATTTCACGCGAGTTACGTCAAAAGACGTTCTGGAAAATGCGCATAAAGGACCGCCGCCCGCTCGCTGGCGGGCGGGCAGTTAGGACCGCCGCCTGCTCAGGGGCGGCGGGTTACGAGACCGCCGCCCCAGTGGCGGCGGCGGTTTCACATCAAGAGAAAAAGGCCAAGAAAAGAGAGGAAAAGGGGAAAACAAAGCACGCGGGGACAAGGTGGGGTATGCGGGATGTTAACGCATGTTTGAGGAGCTCTTTCTGGATCCCGAACACCTTGCGGAGAGACCTATATCATCATTGGGGCATTTATTACACTGCTCTCAAAAGATAAGACTTTACAATTTTGGGTACGTACATATTGCCCCCTCAGAGAAGCGTTTTAACCATGAAGAGGCATAAAACGGTGGGTCCGAGTATGGCAGTCCCGAAATGGGGAGTTAGAAGCTATACCTTACTCGTCCGTGTGTTGAGATGACGCCATCCGAAATTCCCGCTACCTGCAAAATGAAAAGAGAGCTCAAGTGCAGATAGATACAATAACTTGGAAAATAAACGCTAAAGCAATAGGGAATGAGGACGTACCATTCGTGTGGGGATAGAAACTTACCTCCATCAGTGCTCCAAACCTGTGAAAAAGGTATTTAAAACGAATCAGGGCGCTATATATATGAAAGTGGGCCCATTTTCCTATTCATTTGCGCGAGTCGATTTGATTGATTTTGAGCTCTGGGACCCACGGTGACGGTTTCTCACGTGAATAGAGTCAAAACGTCCGCAGTGAGATCGTGAGCATGCCTCCACGCGCGGAACACCGCCCTGCCAGATCACAGGTTGGTTTTCTTCAATTTTGTGTTTTTCCCTCTTTAAATTTGAAATGGCAAATTCTTTGCAATGGGGGGGTTATTTTTGAAAATGCTAGGTTCAAAAGGTCCACCTAGGGGGGGCGCCTACTGGGTAGGCTCCATTTTTAGGTTAAATGGTCATTTTTTACATGTTTTAGGCTTTTTAAGGTTAAAAACCCGCGCGGGTTTTCGACACGACCGCCCCCCCAGGCCAGGCGGCAGCGGTTACATGACCGCCGCCGCCCGGTGGCAGGGTTACGCGACCGCCACCTTCAAGGCGGCGGTTACAAAACCGCCTCCCTGCTCAGGGCGGCGGTTTTGCACAGAATGCAAAAGAACTTATTTTGGAGACTGCACTTGTATTTTCTTGCACTTCTATGCGTTTTTATGACTTCTCTTGGTATTATTCAGATACTAACTTGCCCTGTTTTGTGTGTTTTTGGGTGTATGCAGGCGAGGGAGGAGTATATCAGATGGAGCCGAGAGAGAGTGTGATTGGCTTTCGGGGGTATTGGATGCCCTTTCTCAGGATGAGGAGGATACATTACAGAGGGCCGGCATATTGCGTATATCACGCGTGCCCCATGTCACACCATCCAGTCACATACTTTGTGACTTATTTTCATATTGGGACGCAGATCGGAACACTTTCCGACTGCCAGGGGTCCGTGGTGAGTGGACCATCACTTTGGAGGATGCCTACCGTATCCTGGGGGTCCCGATCATCGGGAGGAGACTCACACCGAGACGCAGGTCCCGAGCACAGATCGCACAAAGGCAAAGCTACATGGGAGATGCAAATATCTCCACGGGGTCAAGAAGGGAGTGAGAGTTCGATCCATTCCTTCTTTGCCCATCCCCGTACTTCGACAAGCTATCATGGGGATCCTTGCCTCGAGGCTGATCGGGGACAAGGGAGGGGATACTTTACTATACTGCTGGGCCCCCATCATTACACAGATAGAGGGGCATGGCCGGATATACGCCTGGGGCGCAGATATTCTGGGGACCACCTACCATGATTTATACAGGGTGGTCCGTCTACAGGGACAGTCTTTGAGCCACCCTACTCTAGTCATGAGTTGGGTGTATGAGCGTTTTATCCCCTATGGCAGAGGCGTGGAGGTGGCAGATCCCGGGGCGTGAGGGCAGCCGATGGTCGAGATATGTCGGCTGCTAGAGCACCTCACCACCACCTGCCTCTCCTCTTACTACAAAGCAGATATGGAGGCGACACCGTACCAGCTTATGGCCGGTATATGGGGAGAGGAGACTCTTACATTGATTTCTTGCTCCACCACAGGGCAGCTTATCGACCGCGTGGGACGAGTGGAGGTACATCCTTTCGGCAGGGTTCCTCAGCAGTTTGGCCTTCCATATACGGGCATGCTTCCTCCAAAGGGCACCAAATATAGATCAGTCCGCGAGGCTGAGGGGGCCTAGAGGCCGTGGTCGACAAAGATCACTCCCGGCACTCCCATCAGCAGCCAGGAGGATAGTTCGGGCTAGAGGAGAGCTGGTGCGCCTCGGGCACCTTTGCTTCAGATTGCTGCGGGTCCTGCTCACAGCAGCGATGACCCCATAGATATTGACTCCGATTCTGAGGAGTTTACAGAGGGAGGATCGGAGGAGCAGACGGATGACAGTGATCCTGAGTGGTATGACACTCAGGACATCATGCAGGCAGAGAGGGCCGAGCAGAGTGCAGAGAGAGAGACTCTAGTTTCAGAGGAGCCACTCTCCCAGGGCCATGGTGGAGAGGATGAGTCCGTTGCGGGGCGTCATGTTGCTCCCACTACAGGAGCAGCCCCGCAGTCAGCAGCGGCATCTGCGGCGGGTGCTGGCCCTAGCGACCCATCTTGGAGGCCCGGTGATCCGAGTAAGTTATCCTTTCTTCCTTTCAATGCTTGTTTAGTTTAGGATTTGTTTTAATTGCTATTTCTCCTTGTGTTTTGATCTTGTATCTTTTAGTCTCTTGCCTAGTTTCTAATTCATTTTTTCTTCTTTGTTTGCAGAGACTGTTGACGAGTGGCGGGATCTAATCCGCAGGGTATGCACTGATTCCCTGATGATCCCTATGGATAGGACCCGTGCGGAGCTGTCCGTAGATGCCGGGGAGCCCTCAGCAGCCGGTAGGCATACCGACGTCTTCGCTCCCATTTGGCACGTGGCCAGGATGGTGTCGACTCTCCGTACAGAGTTGGCAAGCTATAGGACAGCCGAGCGCCTTATGAGGAGCCATTCTCGTGGCGAGACCGCGGCTGCCCTCGGGACCCCGAGCCCTCCGTGCATTCGTGAGCGCCAGCGCCGCGAGCCGAGCCCTAGGCGAGGGCGCGCACCTTCGGAGGGGTCGCGTAGGGGTTGAGAGACCACTTGGCTCCTATGTATTTTGTACTATAGATTCTTTTGTATATCACGGGCTCTTTGAGCGTTTTGACCATGCCTAGTGCATGATGGCATTGTATATAAACATTGATTATTTATATATATGCATTCGTTTTTGGACCAAAACTTGTCACTCATGTTTTCCCTTTTCTGTTTCCAACTGCTTTGTGTATACTACGATGTATGTTTTATATGCTTTCTAGAATGTATGCAATGGAAAACAGATGATGCAAATGTTTGCTTTCTTTTTGTGTTTCATGATGCTGATACATGATAATGTAGATATATTGTGATTTTGAATCTTAGCTTCTGTGAGTAAATTGGATACCTCATGTTTGTTTTGGCAAAGTGATGAAAATAACAAATATGATGAACAGATAAACTTGCCCCACTCCTAACTCCACGCAACCAGTAAGATGCGAGGGCTCATCACCAAGAGCCAGGAAGGGCGCAAGTTATGAAATGTGATGAAATGATAGCGATGAAAGATAGACAAAGCTTTGGCGGAACCAAATTGAAAGCTACAAGCTGACTCCACCCGGGTGACTTCATAGTTTTGGATGCAACTTGCTTTGCGGTTTATCTAGACTTAGACCCGTAGATGGCCACATAGTAGACAAAATCTGGGTTTTTAGGATTTTTGACTCTTTCGGAATTTTGAACATCCGTTTCATTTGTTTTTGACTCAAAGTTTGAAAGTTTGAATTGCTTGCGTATGACCATTTGCATTTATTTGTTAAGAGGACCCCCTACACTTGGCCCCACGCTACTAGTAAGAAGCGTGAGTTTATCACCGTGGGCAAAGCGTAGGCGAGTAAGGGCATTTCCATCCTTTCCCAACCCTACGTCACTAGTAAGAGACGCAAGCTCATCACCGAAGGTTGGTGGGGCAGGGAAATGTGTAAAATTAAAATTTTCTGTTTGATCAACGTTTGACTTGTTTATTTGAGTAAAATGTCAGTATGTCCTTATTTCCAAAGAGATATACATATGGGATAGATGTGACACCATGAAGCTTCTAGAACAGACCATAGGCAATGACACTTATTCTAAGAAGAAATCAAGGCGAGAAAAGACTTGCAGATCTTGGTATGGTTACCGTTAAGACTTTGTCATGTCTATTTTATTTGATAAAAGATTCTGAAGTGATTGATGATATCGTGAAAATGGAGAGATATGATTAGAAAGTTTTGTGCCAACAACATCATGAGTTTGTAATGAATTGCTTTGAGAATAGACTCCTTGATCACAATTTGTGTAAGAAACGAATGGACAAAATGATCCTAATTTATATGAAAATGCAATGTAGATAGCTATATAGGTAGCGTTAGCTGCTTATGCGTAGAAACGTTTGAGGTGCAGGGAATTGACTGTTTCACCAAACTCCTCACCTTCTAACGTACATAAGAGGTATGCACCATTTCCATAGTCCTTCATGACTCGGTATGGGCCCAACCATTTGGGCCGGAATTTCCTTCCTTCGCCGGTCTTCTTATCGATCCGGCTGTCTAGTCTTAGAACTAGATCACCTTCGTATATGTCACGTTCATAGACCTTCTTGTTATACTGCCGGCACATCCGGTCAGCGTAGACTCTATGTCGTTGTTCAGCATCTAACCTGGTTTCATCTAGGCTTTCTAGTTGGGAAAGACGCGCTTCTCTGTAAGCGTCTTCATCCAGAACTCCTTGTAATGAAATGCGAAGACTAGGTATTTCAACCTCGAGTGGGAGAACTGCTTCTGCCCCAAATACCAGCGAGAAAGGAGTTGCTCCCGTTGGTGTTCTTATTGAGGTTCGGTGGGCCCATAAGGCCGGGTATAACTTTAAATGCCAATCTCGCTTGTTTTCTTTTACCGTTTTAAGGAGAATGGCTTTCAGTGTTTTGTTTGTTGCTTCAGCCTGTCCGTTGGCTTGGGGATAATACAAGGAAGCCGTATGATGGCTTATCTTAAATTTATTGCATAGCTCACGAACCTCTTCATTCTTAAAAGAAGTTCCATTATCGGAGATAATGATTTGCGGGATACCGTACCTGCAAATGATTTGGTTTAAAATGAACTTAGCGATTACAGAACCAGGTACAGTAGTAAGAGGCATGGCCTCCACCCATTTGGTAAAATATTCAGTGGCCGTGATTATAAAATTATGGCCATCTGTGGATGAGGGAGAGAATTTCCCTATTAAGTCTAGACCCCATGTAGAAAAGGGCCATGGAGTTGCGATTGGTTGTAGAGCTTGTGCCGGCATGTGGATCTCATGAGAGAACTCTTGACATTTATGACACTTGCATGTGCAAACTCTATCGCGTCACGTTCTAGAGTGGGCCAGAAATAGCCCATTCGATGTATTTTTCGAGCGGTGGCATGGCCACCGAAGTGGCCTCCACATATACCGCAGTGGGATTCATGGAGAATCCTCTTGGACTCTTCTGTGTCAACACACCTTAAGAGCATTCCATCGAATGCTTTTCGATAGAGCACCTACTCTATAATGACATATTTAGCTACGATTATGCGTAACCGCCTTCTTTGTTGTGGTGTAACTGCCTCCGGGTATGTATGGTCCATGATATAATTAACGATGTCAGTGTACCAAGGACACTCAGAGATAGCGGGTCGTGTTTCAATGTAGTATACGCATTCATCTGGAAAGTCTAAATCTACTAGATCGCCTCCGTCTAATGGGTTGTCAGCTAACCAATCCGCGATGATTTGTCCTTTAACCGATTTCTGATTTACAAATGTTAATTCGAACTCTCCCATTAAGGTTATAAAACGTCCAGCCTTTTTAGACAAGGAACCTTGTGTGAGAAAAGTCCGTAAATGGTCTGTTTTTACCATGACCTTCGTTTCTTGATTCAGCATATAATGTCTTAGGCGTTTAGTAGCAAAGACTATGGCAAGGCATTCTCGTTCTGCTTGTGTATAGCGTGTTTCATAGTCGAGCAGTGTTCGGCTAATGAAATAAATCACACGTTCTCTCTTGTTATCATCTTCTTGGGCCAACATGCAAGCTAACGAGACATCGGTAGCCCGTGAGTACAAAATTAATGGGCGATCTAGCTTAGGTGGCATTAGTGTGGGTGGTGATAGCAGGAAACGCTTAACTGCATCAAAAGCTTCATTGCAATCTTCGGTCCAATCAATGTTGTAGTCTTTCTTGAGTAAATTGTTGATTGGATGAATGGCGAAGCTTAAATCCGGGATGAATCTTCGGATTGCACCTAGCTTTCCGAGAAATGACCTGATTCCAGATTCGTCCGAAGGTGGAACCATTTCGAGGACAGCCCAAATTTTGGTTGGGTCCACATCTATTCCCCGTGACGATATGATGTAACCTAGGAGTTTTCCTCCTGTTACACCAAAGACGCATTTCTCTGGATTTAGCGTGACTCCGTATTCTATTAGGCGTGAAAGAATGACGCGGAGTACTTCCGGATGGTCACAACGCTTCTTGGCTTTGGCCAATAAGTCATCCACGTAAGATTCCACGATCTTATGAATTAGATCGTGAAATATGTATGTCATAGCCCGCTGGTAGGTAGCACCGGCATTCTTGAGACCGAATGGCATAACAACGTAGCAATAGGTTCCCCAAGGAGTTATGAACGTGGTTTTAGCTTGATCTTGCTCGATATTCTGATTTGGTTGTATCCCGAGAATCCATCCATGAGAGACAAGAGTTCAAAACCAGTCACAGTGATCAACGATAACGCCTATGGATGGTAATGGGAAATCGCTTTAGGACACGCTTTGTTGATGTCTCGAAATCTATGCAAATGCGTATCTTTCCGCTTCTTCTTGAGAACGGGAACGATGTTAGATACCCATCGGGAGTAGTCAACTCGCTTGATGAATCCTACCAAGGAGTTTTATTACTTCTCTTTACCATGAGAGCTACTTTGGGCTTCATGGGTCTTGATTTTTGTTTAATTGGCTTTGCATCTCGATCTAGTGACGAGGTCAGTGCACCGCAATGTGGGGTGCGACTCCCGTCATCTCCTCAGTAATTAAATGCAAATGCCTTCTCGATGCTCTTTGAGAATCCTCGTATGTATTTCCACTTTTCTTCGGGGTTAACGAAGAACCTAGTTTCAATATTCTTGTTCATCTTCTCGTCCCGATGTTGACATCGATTGTTTCTTCGATCAAAGAGGCGTTACCCTCTTCGAACTCGTGGTGCCGGAGGTAAATCTAGATCATCCCCATTTTCTATCACAGTATATGCTAGGTTCCGTTTGTGAGGGAAGATCCGTTACGGGATTTCCGAAGTAGGAAGACGAATGCGGAATCAGGGATAAATCTAGCATGTGATAGGAGAGATGTAGTGCTGCATAGGCATTTAAGTAATCCAAAGTAGCCGCATCATTTCCAACATGGTCTAGGATGGTAGATTCACTTCTGCTTGAAAGAGGATTTGTCATTGTTTTTACCAATGGTTTGTCACGAATGGATACTGTGAAGTGAGTATCTTTTAACTCATTGCTTGGAGTAAAACGTGATGCTGAGGTTGCTATTGAATCGGCGAGAAGATTTTTCTCTCGGGGAATTGCTTCAATGGATATAAAGTTAAACGCCTTGCTTAAATCTAATACAACATTTTTGTAGAGTTGCAAATGTTCGGCTTTAGTTTCATATACTTCAGAAACTTGGTTTGTCACTAATTGCGAGTCTCCCAGGACTCTGATGTTATCAATACCAATTCTTTTGGCTAAGGTAAGGCCAAGGAGGAGGGCTTCGTACTCAGCGCCGTTGTTTGTACATTCAAAGTTTAATTTAAAAGCGAATGGGAGGACTTTCTCCTCGGGCGAAGTAAGAATTATACCTGCCCCGCTCCATAACGACATTTAGCTCCATCGAAATGGAGAGTCCAATACTTAGCCGGGAGTATAGATGTTGGGCATCTCGCTGCGCTTACAGCACTCTACTTCTACCATACAGATCCTCTCACGGCAAGGAACCAACACCTAGGGAAAATCCTATGCCTACTCGAATCGAATGGTAAGAACATTGGTGAATCTTGTTCTATCAACTCAACGATTTTCGCAGTAGTCCCTAATGATACTGTTTCTTTAGTTTTACCTTTAGGGGTTGGAATTGTTTTGGATATGCTGGTAGTTTCAAGATCCGTCGTAGGTACCAACTTTTCCTCTGGCTTTGGGTCAGAGGGTTTATTAAGTCATTTGTTGGAAGTTCAAATTCGAGCGCACCCCCGGTCTTTTCTTTAAATCAGCTAGGTGTAAATCAAAAGGTTTTGATCGCCTTTGGCTACAAATACCTTTCCTAGATGCAAGAATCTTACTTCTTGAAATAAAGTAGAAGGGATTGCCTTCATTCGATGTATCCAAGGTCGGCCGAGGATCATATTATAGTTAGTTTCCCGATCTATAATATAAAACTCAGTCAAGATGGTTTTGGGCCCTAAGGTGACCGGCAAGATATTATAGTTCCTATCGAAGTGGCTTTAAGGCTATCATAGCCTCTCAAGGTATTTCGTAGTGGAACAGCTTGTTTCTCCATATCCAAGTTTTTGGAGGAAAGAGAAAGGGACTATGTTAATCATGCGGCCCCATCACAACCATCGCCCGCTTTACATAGTTATTATAAACCCACACTTGCAAGTGTAAGGTCAATCACCTCGGCATGCGATCTCAAAGATCTGTGGGCATTTTACTTATTTCAAGATGAATTCGACATCCTTGTCCGGCTGCCCCTGAGGGTGGATATCAAAATCTACGTGATTTACTTGTGTTTCTGGGAGGTGGAGTGATGTTAATTAGATGGCCTAGACCTAATGCTTCTAAAAGAGCAGCTCTGTGAGGGGGAGAGTTCTTTAGTAAGTCCAAAAATGAAATGTGTGAGAAGGTCTTTGTTAGGTCACTAATTAAATCATAGCACCGATGGGTTTTTCAACTATTTGCACGACTTTATCCTGCTCCTCGCAGATGACTTGGGCTCGCTGAGAGAAATACTCTCGTGTTCTCGTTATAGCTTCGATAGGTAGTTCAACGCTAATTCTACCAAACTCGACTATCTTAGGTCTCGCTGAGCTCCCAACCGTGGCGCAATCGACGGATTTAATGAAGTCGAGGCTTCATGATCATTGTTTCCCGTCACTGCACCTTTGTTTGTTCCGGTTGGATTCAGCCTATTGCTATCATGATTTGGGAGCGGATCATTAAAGATCTTGAGGGGAGCATTCTGAGGAGAAACTGCCCCTGCGAGAGTATTTGGTGATGATGAGACGGGATCCGCCAAAAACAGGTCTGTGAAGAACTGTCTTTGTTCTTCTAGCAAGCGTTGCATAAATTTATCAGTAGTCACGCACGCTCTAGATCGTGACTCCCAATTTTATGGAAACCACAATAAGAATTGGGGTTGTAATTCCCGTTTTGTTGGTTTGGTGTGTATTGTGGCCTAAAATTCCGATCAAACTGTTGCCTATTAGGACTAAAGTTTTGGAATTGTTGTTTCTGGTTTTGACTTTGGTTTTGGTAACCAAATGAGTTTTGGCTTGGCCCTTGTATGGGATTTCACCGTTGTTGTTGTTGTTGTGGATGGTTAAAATCCACTGTATTGATTGTCGGGGTAAAGTTGTTGTTTCGTTGGTTGTTTGTTTGTGATGAGCATTAACAACATTTACCCTCTTGGGCTGGTCGGTTACCCCATCCGTTGTTACCCCACAATTTTTGTTAAGGATTTTGGGTCCTTGATTGACATTTGTGGTAGTTGTAGTGTTTTGAGTGGAGGTGATTAACCTCCCGTTTGTTCCATATGTCTTACGACCACTATCTATCGCTGCTTGATCTATTCGCAGAGCGCTCTCAAGTACTTCATCATAAGTCCTTAGTGGGAACTTCTGGACTTCTTCCTTCACTTCTCTACTGAGAGAATGAAGGAATAAATCACATAGTTCCATCTGATCCATGTTTGGAGCACTTGCTGATGAATAAAGAACGTACGCCACCTCTGGATGAAATGGGCGACAGACTCGTTATGCTCTTGTTTGATGTGTAAGAACTCCCTGATTCCTGTTCTTAATAGTTTGTTCATGTCGAAGGCCTTGATGAACTCTGACACGAGTTGTTTAAATGAATGTATGGAAGCCTCAGGTATTCTATAATACCAATCGAGAGCGATGCCTTCCAAGGTTTTGGGAAATATTTTAGCAACCACCCCATCCCAAGGGAGTAATTCTCGTATGGTCAGTAGCGTAAGCTTTGATATGTGCTGTTGATCTCCCTCACCCTCAACTTGGGCAAATCAGGAGAGGTCTCAAGCATGACGCTTCGTATGGTGAAATCTAAGGGTTCCTTTAGGTATTCTCGAATAAGTCCCTATCGCATAGCTTTCACCATTGATGGTGTTTGCACGAGGGAGTGGTGGTGGGATAGGTTGTTGATACGGTGCAGCGATGTGTCAAGGGGCAGGGGCATAGGGAGGTCCCCGCATTTGAGCAAACATGCCGGAGAGGAGAACATATCTCCTTGTGATTTAGAGTATATGTTTAAGTAGGACGGGTATTGTCAAGGAACGGACTGCTCGACACTAGACCGGAGGAATAGTGTTAGAGATGATAGGCCTTGTTGGCGCTTTGTTGTGGATATTGAGGAGGCATGCCTAACGTGCCTACTCCCGTAAGGAGATCTACCCGCCGAGTGGTATGGAGGATCGAACTTCTCGTGCTTGTATGAACGGAGAATTTTGACTTGCTTGAGCCGCCTCTAACCCTCTCACTCTTTCTACTAACGTTGAAATGACTTCATTTGGTGAAGTCACGGTACTTTTCCCGAACGGCGCTTTGTCAGATACCTTGGTGTTGTAAAGGTACGTGATATCCTCGTCATAAACCGATCGCTATCTTGCCAAGTTTCTCCTGAGAATATTTCCCGTATGCAAAGGGCATATAGAGGTATTTTCTTGAAAAGAGATTTCGGGTTGTATTTGTAAACCTCCTATAGATGGGTACATTCCCAGGAGCGTTGTTCACTCCTAGGATAACGTGTTGGCTATCCATCATCTAAGACCAGGTATGGATCTGATTGCCTACTAATTTGTGGTCTGAGTAGCATTTGAGGAGACGAACTAGATTCTCCGTAAACGTCATATTGTTTGAACCTGAAGGCTCTGTTTGTTGGGTTCGAGGGGGTTGATCTAACTCCTCAGTTTGAAAAGACGAACTATATCTGATTCTTGGGGTTTGTGTTGACAACTGATTAGTTGAATAGTTGTCACCCCATACTGAGAGCGAGGGTGATGATTTCCTATTCTGTTGGGCGTAGTATGCCTCAAGACCTAAGAGGGGTCTGCCATATGCATCGAATCCCGACATATTCGGGGGGTATATGAATACCCGCAGAATAATGGGAAGGAGCGAAGGTGATTTATGAAAACTTAATGAAGCGGTTCTAAGAAGGCGTACTAAAGTGAAAGTGTAATACTATGACTCCAGACAAGAAAGTAGGCAGTTTATGTCAGTTTTACTAATCTTGTTTGCTTCACGTCGGGTTCACCAATTTTGTACGCCGGAAAAGCGACAAGCGAGCGTGGGAATCTACAAGTGACTCTTCCGCGTACCCGACCTCCCGAGGTCGTGCCGAGACAGCCGGTGGGGATGGAATATAGGTGGGACACAGACAAACTAGTTAGGCAATCTAATGTCTTCGACACGCACTAATGGAATTTGCGAATCTAAGGCAAAGAAGGCCCTTCTAACTTGGACTGGTGTGATAGATCGATCGGCAAGGATGACTGCTCGAAGGCTCCAATCAATATCGAGCTCTGGCGTGATTCGATCTATGGGTTGCGGAATACGTGGGAAATGACCTGGGATAGTTTCGTGTATTTCTCCTGATAAGGTCATATAGTGGATGGTAAAGTAGTCACTCTATGGACGGTTCTCTGGCCTAGTCCAGAATTCTCTAGCTTTGTTAGCTGTTGTGTCCAGTAAGGATAATTGTTGGATAATGATAGGTGGAAGTGGGGTAGACTGGAATACCAGTGTGCGTAGGCCAGTGTCTATGTCTAATTCTCTGATGGATTCGTTAGGCTGCGGGATTTGTGGGTCACAACCATAGATTCTTGGTTGTTGTGGTCCTGTTATGGTCATACGCGAGATCAAGTCCTGATCCCTAGTATCCAATAATCATACGCTTTCTCAGCTTCTATATTTAGAATCAATAGTTGTGTGATTTTCTCAGAATATCCTACGGGCGTTCTCGCAACCTGGATTCTTAAACCGGTATCTATGTCTGTGAGGGTGTCTCCTGCGTCTGGTTGTGGAATTAAAGGATCACACCCGAATGTTTGTTCTCTTTCGAATCCTTCTACAGTCATGTGGATATTTTTCCTAGTGCAACCTGTAGTTTGGCTGACTTGACCAAAATGTATATGCTTGGGTCGCTTTCTATGTTTAATCCTCTTAACCGAGATCCGACTCCTGGAAATCATGTTGTTTGGAAGACTTGTATCCTAAGGTTCTGGTCAATATCAGTTATTGCCGCTATGAGATTGGGCTGAGGCACGATTGGCTCGAAAATGTATTCCCTGGGCTCCCTAGGTCCCGTAATTGTCATGCAAAAGCAGTAATAAAACAAACTATAATAAAGTGAAATCTAAGTATATTTCTAGCATATATGACTTCTTTTTGTATTTTCTGATGATTTAAATGAATTTAAGAAAGCAGCTATTTAAAATATTTAGAATTGACAACTAAACTAATAATTTAAAACAAACAAAATAGCCGAGTATAGCTATTTGTCTGTGCAATTTGTATATCTATTCTAAACAATGAAATAACTAATCTATTTGCGAGATTCTCGATCCTACCTCAGAAGTGAGGAGTGAATCATAGTTTCTCAGAAACTATCAATCCCCACAGCTTCCCCGGCAATATCGAGAATAAAATTAACTGAAATAAAGTGATTAACTACTCTGTTTGATATGATTCTAACTAGAACTTTGAAAGTTAAAACCTGGATTCCGCAGAACAGTGGCGAATCCGATGGTGTGTGTGATCTTGTCCCCTCAGTATGATCTCTTCGTTCTTTGTGTTCACGTAGATCCAGAAAAGCGTGTAATGCTTGCATCAACAGGAATAGGTGTTTGGAACAAGGGACAACCTTCAGAATGCAGATAGAATAGAACGCGGATAGGAGAGGGATAGCGCAAGAGTACAGAGCTTGGCTTATGCAATTCCTAGCGGGATCTACCGCGAATCGTGCAACAAAATGCGTCCAGAACCTGAAACTATCCTGTATGAAGAGAAAACCTGCAACTTTAATGGCTTCCTAAGCTATTCTACTCTAATGGATTAGATAAAACAGCAACACTGTTTGCACAAGTTGGATATGTGGCTTACCAACAGCTAGTCAATGCAAACTAAGCATGTAATGAACTAAACTAAGGAATTAAAGCAAACTAACAGACCACAACACTGAAAATGAGAAGATTGGAGTAAAAATGGTGGCCATTTGCTTGAGCACAAGCCATGCATTTATAAGAATTCAATCACCCCAAAATCAAAATCAAACTGAACTCCTAAACAATAAACAAAGGAAAAACACTATTCCAGGGGACCAAAAACATAAATGCATGCTCAAGTCGGCAAGAAAAGCTGGTGAAACGTGATATTTCACGTGAGTTACATCAAAAGAGCGTTCTAGAAAGAAGGACCGCCGCCGCTTACGCCGGCGGTTACAGGACCGCCGCCAAAGAGCGGTTTTAAATCAAGAGAAAAAGGCCAAGAAAAGAGAGGAAAAGGGGAAAACCAAGCACGCGGGGACAAGGCGGGGTATGCGGGATGTTAACGCATATTTGAGGAGCTCTTTCTGGATCCCGAACACCTTGCGAAGAGACCTGTATCATCATTGGGGCATTTATTACAAGCTTGCGAAGAAGATACCTTCTGATTTTGGGTACGTAAAGTGTCCAAGCAGAACAAGGGATCCCAAGGTGCCCTTGTCCCCTCCAGGCACCTTGATCCTCTTTACACTTTTCTCTCACTTTTTGGGAACTTTCTAGCCATTTAAGATTATTATATTTTAGTTATTTGGCATTTTCGAGAATTACGAAAAGAAAGATATCAATATAACTATAAAGTTATGTTACCATAATGAGGGACCAAGCACTAAGCACTAGATATCTCCACGTAAGGTTGCAAACTTTACAGATGGGAATCGCTTATTTTTACGCATGGCATTTATTAAGTATTCAGACGCCTGATCGTGATAAGTCCATCAATCATAATTATATTGGTAGTTGAGGACAGTTTGGCCCGGCTTCATATGCATATTTATTTTTTAGGTTTTTTGATGCTTTGTCTAGGGTTTACAGTGTGATTATTTTATGCAAGTATACAATGAAATTCATGTGAAAGGAAAATAAAATAGGATAACATCTTCCGACACCTCGTAGGAGGTTTATGGAGCCTTTATGAAGACTAGGGAACCTAGAATATAGACCATAGCACCCATCGACGCTCTTATCCCTCTCTAGGTGTCCAAGTCCTATCATATATCTCAAATATACACTTTCTCATGATCATGTGTGAAGGTTTCCTGCCCTTTTCATTCAATATCCACCGAGACATAGTCCCATGACATCATCAAATAAATTAAGGCCTTCTTAACCCTCTTTGAACCTTATTGTTTTACATTTCATTACTTTGATTACTTAGGTATTATTTCAGTATTTTATTACTTCATTTATTCATTTTTTTAACTTCTCCTATAACATTAGATTAAACTATTATATTTCCATTTTAGTTTAATCACCCATGACCAAGACATCATGCTTTGCACTTTCCCATGATGTTGGCTAGACCGGTATTAGACTCGGTATTGTGGAATTCCTAAGCATTCCCTATTTTTATTCACACAACTTACACAATTTTTCTTAGAGCACATCTCCATTAATATTGTGCGTACTATCACCATCACCGACCTATATTCCATTAATCAGTTTGATAACAAATCTATCACATATTTCATCACTAAGTGGCGTGGCATCATCAATTAGATATCTTTTTCACTTCCTTAAACCAATCTAATCTAATTATTCTCTTGATCATGTGCAAAACATATCTCATCCAATTTTAAAATCTATTTTTTCAAAGTTTTGAGGAATCCTTAACCATGGATCACAAACTAGAAATCCGTTCTCTTGAGCAAGGCCATATCTTACTTCACTCCAACATGCCAAAAACCAAATTCACCAAGTCATCTACCCATGATGAAAAATTTAAAAATTTAGCCAATTCCATCATAGTCAAATCCTCTTCTACATCCACTACTCATATCAAGCCTCCATAAAGGGCTTCTCGACCCAATATTTATTACATCCACTACCCAATATCAAGCCTCCATAGGTATATTACACTCTTTGACAAAATTATGGTTATGCGATTTATAAAACTTCCCTCTATCTCGACCTATTAACGATTCACATCCCAAACACACATGGTACTGTAATGACCACTATTGTAAACATCATGAAGTTTGTGTTATAATATCAAAAATTATGCACTTTTGAAGACTTAATACAAGATCTCATACATTTTCGGACCTTTAGTTGGAAAATGCTAACACTCTTCCTAATCAACCCCTATATTTTTGTAAGAAACCCTTTCCTAACCATCCTCTAAATAATCAAGAGTTTCCCTCTTCATCTCAAGCACCTAATGCTCGTATGATCAATACCGTGATCACGATTCAACATCACCATCCATGCCGATAATCCCTTAATCTACTATATCCATGTCTATTTCAACACCAACCTCTACATATACAATCTGATCCACATTTTCACCCATATATACTTATTTATCCACATCTTCTATTTAAATCCACATGTATTACATCCACTTCACCTATCTCTATTCCACCAACACTTATCTTACCCCATTGCTATTTCCTTATCTATGTCTATATCTATCATCATACCTATGTCCACACCTATCTCCACATCTACTACATCTAATATACCTATATGCATTTAAAATCTACTCTAACATCTATCTCTATATATGCCTACTTCTACATATATTTCCTTATCAACATCTACGAACATATCCATAACCACGCCAACATATAAATATATGTCCACATCCATATCATACCTCAAACCTCTTACTAAGAAGACATCCCCTTAGTACAACCATAAGTGCTATCCCTATACCATTCTCTTCCTCAAAAAGTATAATATTTTTTGAACCAATACCTCTAAGATCCACACAATATACATCTCCTTCTAATCTCATCAAATGTGTTACCCAAAACCACTTCAATCTTCAATCCTCACATCTAAAACAAAATTTACGTCATCTGATTCTACCTCTAAGGATACCCTAGTCAAAATCATTGTGATTCCCGTGAAGGGAAAAACATTGCAACAAAATCCTAAGAACCTTGGTGTAGATGCTCAATACTATCTCACCCATCCACGTAAGAAATTGGATCTCCTCTCTCCGAAGCCCCAACAATTCAAACCATATAAGAAATTTGACACCTCTTCTTCTATATTTGGACATTTCCCATCTATTTTGGGACCAAGACCTTCATTCAACTACCCTATCATTAAATATAAATAAAAACCATATGCCCCTCTTAACAAATCAAAATCAAATTCCAAGGATACCACAACATCTCATAAGAGTAATACACCTCTCTTTTCTTCATCCACCATTCCTAAGTCCAATCCATCCACGATCGATGAAACCCATTCTTCTAAAAAACCCCATCAGATCTTACACATAAATATTTCAATGTCTTATCTAAGAATATGTAATCACCCTTCCATTTATCAAATCCTTCGATTCACGTGGTAAAAAACCCACGTGGTTTGATTCTAACTTCATTTTTGCTTACCAGCATAGCCATGAACATGATACTAAACATTTTAGGGACATCTAAATCCTCATCCATTATCTCATAGAAGAGAATGACCTACTTATTGAGGAAGATCAACCTCTCCCATCTACTAGTTTATCGACATCCAAGCACAATCCTCTAGTCAAATCTAAATCTCATAAAGCCTCTAAATATGGTCCTTCATCATCAAAATAACTTTTAGCAATCCCTCCTCTTAACAATACCTCTTTAAAACAAGGACCTCTCTTTTCATCAATTTCGTTTGTATCACCACTCGCTCTTGACCTCATGATCCCCAACCGTATACCAAGTTCTTAAACCTAAAGTCATCGTCATTACTCCATCTAATGAGCCCATTCCACATCCATATTCATCTAAGGCTAGGGTATCCATCATATTTGTTATACCTAATTAAAATCATGTTGCCATTGAATAAATTATTATAAAGAAAATCCATCATCATTGTTATCGCCAAATCACTACACCCTCCAAACGGCCAAAATTTGAGCATGAAATTCGGTGTGATTGGGTAACATGGGATCACCTCTCAAGATGTGGGACTTGGGCTCGAGGTGAAATTATGGAGAAGGCCCACTTCCTCTTCCTAAACTAAGTGTTTTACTACTCCTAGTGTAATAAAATGATTATATAGACCTATGTTAACATTTTCATGGGTTTCAGGAAAGATATTTTCAAGAAATGAAACTATACTAGGGAAGGTGATGCACTAAATAATGGGTGTTGCTAGAGTCAAGACGGGTTAATTTGAAGAGGGTGTTATGTACCACAAGTAAATTTCACCTACAAAAACTTAGGGATGGTAATTGACTACCACAGACTAGCATGCACTCCCTTTGTTAAAATCAATCGACAAAACAATCAATCTTCTAGCGAAGAAGGATAAAATAAAGAAGGGTGGACAAGCACCATAACTCAACTACATGTAATACTCCAGCACTTTATAAGCACATAACTCTAAGAACGTGCAATAGAAACTTGAACTTGCTTAGTCTACCAAAGAAACATGAAAAATGAAAAAAAGTAGTATAAAAGGATGAAAGGACAAAAATTAGTCACAAAACAAAAATTGCTATTACTTCAAAAACGTGCACAATACATCATTACATTTAGAAGAGGCAATGGTTTCCATTATAGTCTTGAAAGTGAAGCTTGAAAGTTCAACTGTCTAACTATATAAGTTGTCCAACCTCTTGGAATGAATTCCTATTTTACATTTATAGAAAATCTATCTGTGAGAGAAGAGAGGAGAAATCCCTAAACCCAAGCACCCACCTCCATAATTTATTACATAATTAATTAGATTTGGGAAGAACATTACGTTTTTTTTTTATTTAGCTTATCGTGTGAGTTTGATCTCATTACAAACTCTACCGAGCTCACTCTTTCTCGAGAGCTCCTGCGAACTCCAAACATGGCCTAAATTGTGTGACCCCAAGTTCTCCCATTACAAGTTGATTGAATCTATTATCTAGCTGGTGACTCATGTTGCAATGTTTGATCTTAAACTCTAGTCCAAACACCAACCTTCATGGTTGACATCCATGCACCGATTTTACTGTGACTTGGCTAAGGTAACTTGACTCTTTTACCTTGCCATGCGCTCGACTCAACTTATGATTCCATGATTTATCTCTTCTCTATCCAACTTGGTTTCTTCACTTTAGAAATGAAATCCATCCCATCTATGTGAATGTAAAGCTTATCCGTTGAATTCTATAGGCTCCACATATTGATCGGTGAGAAAGTTGAATATCGGTACTAGTTACATATATATCTTCATGACTCATTCTGCAAGGGGTCTCTATGTCAATCGATTTCGAGCATTTGAGTCATTCATTGGGCCCTTGGGATTATACTCTAGCCATCTTTGATCATCAATTCACCATCCTTGATCAAGGAGAGAAGAGCCCAACTATAGAATAAAGGCTCATCCCTCATAATGGACCAAGCTAGCTCCCTTATACCGAGCCCACTCAAGATATCGTCGAGCTCAATTTGTTATGCCGACTTTTGACTCGGTGAGCTCCAACAAACTCCACTAGAAAACCACCATTCATAATATGAAGAGATCAACTTGTTGCATTGAATTTTGACTTGGTGAGCTCCAAAAAACTACACCGGATGAGCACCATTCATATGCCAATGAGATCAACTTGGTGGTTGGCTTGAATTTCTTTCCTCGAGCTCAATCACCCATAAAAACAACTCACCATTCATTCCTTATCATGCCACTAAATTGAATTGAGAAAAATTCAACAATGACAGCTTTCCTTGAAACTCAAACCTATCTTTGATCTTAAATTTTCCTCGAATCCATTCAAACCTGATCTCCATCGAGCCACTAACTTAACCCGTTGAAATCATCTTGCATGAGTTAGAACTGAGCTCTTAATCATTTAAATTGACCCCCAACTTTTTTTAATCAAAATTTGATTCTCTTGGCTACTTCTTAGAACTAGGGAGTCATGGAAAATAAAAACCCTCCTGAATTGATTAATTGATTTCGATCACTTTTACACACATTGACTAAAAGTGGGGTCCTGAGACCGATTTAGTCACCTAAAGTAGAATCTGAGTCTCGAAAAGCCAAGAAGGGAAGAGTAATATCAGACAACCATGGACCCTTCCAAAACACCATTAGTACTTCTCAAATGTAAAATTAACTCGAAATGTCCTAAAATGTCTCATTAAGCCCTTTTCAAATATTAACGTAATGAATCCCTTTGTCCAATTTTTCCCCGGGGGAAAAAATGGATAAAAATGCTACTTGTTAAATGTCTCTCTACGAGCTCATCTAAATCTCCCCACATCATTGAAAATAAATTATCAAATCCTTGTAGTGTATCCCAATTACCAATGATAAGATTCAACCTTTCGTGACCCTTTTTGAAGCACTTTTACCTTATGTTGCCATCTATTTTGATGACGCAAAAATTCCTAATATCTTACGTGAGGATCATGACCTTCATCACTATTTATATCAACAAAACCTTTATTAGACATTCAATGATTGAAAATGGTGCCAAAATAAATATCATCTCATCCCATACCTTTGAAAAACTCAAAATTCCTAAATCCATTGTCTCTCAATCACCCGTGGTTCTTCCTACCTTTAATGATGTTGTCTCCCCACTTTGGGTACTATTATCTTCCCCATCCATGTCAGTCAAAAAAACCTCCACAAGATATTTTATATATTTTAGGGGGATTTCCAATATAATGTCTTACTTAGATGTCCATAAATTAACGCCATGTGTTGCATCCCATCCACACTCCATTACCGTATTTAATATAAACACGAGTGGAGAATCCATACAATCCCTATAGATATACCTCCATTAAAAGTATAACACATGACATATTGACCAAATGATGTGCTCATCCCTAAGCCAGTTCATATTTTGAACCATATACTAGCTCATTCGTACCTACTTCCAAGCTACATAATGATGAATCTCTCGACACTGTGACACAACGTATTTCACTGGGGGAGTATCAACTCCTCAACCTCAATTCTATACCCACACCCAATATACTTGTTAGACCAGAAAAATAAATTATATATCAACCAAACATTGAGGATATCATTTCCTTCAGTCCATCCCATCTCAATACAAATCTCATCTATGGTGGCATCGATCTCCCTTCTTCTCACATCAACATTCAACCCCATGCCAAGCCATACACTAATTGATTTGATTTCCTATACAATAAAACATTCACCTATACCTACCTCCACCATTATGCATAGAATGGATTTTGTCTTGGATGTTATGAGAAAGGCATGCATGATCTTATCATTGATGAATATTGCAAGCCTCGGGATAAGCTCTGAGACTTAGTTTCAAAAGAACAACCCACTAATCCTCTCAAACCTAATTCTTCATCTACATCCCCCATGCACATCGATCCATCATGTAATTCTTCTCCGTATAATTTTTGAAAGCACAATAAACTAAGAGGGGGTGAATCATTCCTTAAATAAACTTTAATAAATTTCAAATTTTCTTATTTAAACCATAAATCATTCATCCATTCATTAACTTGTGTAAAGTATTCAATCAAATCAACATAACCATGAAAGAGACACTATAACACAAGATATAAGTGGGAAACCCTAAATGGGAAGAAAGAACACTAAAAATTCTCATTATATTACTCAAATCCAAATAATTTAGTGAAGCCCCAAATTCACAAGGAGAACCTCCCCCCTAGTTTAGTAGATCACCAACCCTACAAGTAGCACCAATCCCTAGTTTAGTGAAGCACCAACTCCACAAGGAGAATAAAACCCCCTAAGATGATAAATCCTCCACTCAACCATATTTGGATGAAGATATCTGATGTCTTGTTGCTTTAACAACTCATGGAGATCACCTATTCAATTCACTCACCTTCAAACCCATGTTTAAACCCTCATTCACCTAGCTCACTATATATCTCACTTCCTTCACTTGTCTTGGCTTAAAAACATACACACAAAAAATCTCTAACATTCCCAAATATCTTGAAAAATTCCATATCTCTTAATCAACACCTTTATACCTCTTTCAAATACATATATGGGTCACACTTTTTCCTCTGTCAGTAATTAGTACAAATTTGAATTCAAATAAATAATTTATACCCTTCTTAGTTCTAAAACAGAAATGAAGTTGGTCTCCCTCCTTTAGTTAGAAAAATAAATCTTAACAATAACAAAAACATTCATAAAAACATTCAAATCAGACCCATGTAGGTTGACCATGCCCTAATGAACCTAACAAGCACATAACAAGCTTGAAACCCCATCACTTGGATGAGATAAAACCATAAAAAACATAAAAATGATTATTAAAACTCCCAAATTCACCATACATGTAAAATATAACATATCAAAATAATCCATGGTCTTTAATTATCTTTCACTATTCAAATTTAACATGACTAACTCAAGAAGGCTAATATCCTTCTCAAAACAAATGTTTCCAGGACCATGTCTTCACCTTCGAGATTTACGAAAACCCAAGAACAACTCAAACATGGCATGTATATAATCATTGGAATCCTAATGAAATTTATATTGCATCTATGTATGTTATATCTCTTGAAACATCCATATGTGAAAACCAAATAAACTTTCCTCTTCACCAAAGTAATCTTCTTAGAAAGCAATTTTACAAAATCAACTGGTTTGTACCTTTTTTGTCACTTTAAATACATCCAAAATCCATAAATAAGAAAAAAATTAATACCTAATTACTATATAACTGATAGATAGTAATAAAAATCCATCTCATGCCTCTTTTACCTCATTATTTCAGCCTCGAGCAATCCTTTCCGAAAACTAGAAATCCTGCTTCTTCACACACTTTGAAATTTGGATGACCCATAAAAATTAATCATCAAGAAAATTAGAGATAACAAATTTTTTTTTATGATTCCCTTATAAATCATATTTGATCCAAATTCACCTTCAAAAATGCCTTTGAAAATATATGTGGTCAGATTTCAGAACTCTCTTAACAATTAACATGTAAAGCGTTGCTCCGCTTCTCAAACTGAGATAACGAATTATACTATCCCATCGGATTTTGGGATGCGATTACTACAAATGAGAAAAAAATTCAAATGCATGAAAAGTGTTACATGATTTCCAAATCTGAAGTCTTATTTGAACTATATGCTATCAAGTTTTAGGTTCCGGTTGCATCGTAACATCATTCCACTAAAACACATGTTACATGTTCCATGATTTCTGAACCTAAAATATGAATTAACCCATATGTTGTCATATTTCAGTATCTAACTACATCAAAATGTCTCCCCCTCTATGCACATGCAAAACACCTCATGCTTTCCGATTCTAAAGTATGACGATATAGGTTTCCTTGTATCGTCTTTCCAGGACTCCACGAAACACTAACAAATGCAAGCTTTCTCCCGATTACAAATCAGCACATTTAATGTCCAGTGTCACTTAGGTAGGCACACACGTTAACTTATTTGTAATTAATTATAGGTATTTTTATAAATAGTGTATTTTCCACTTCATTTATACCTTTTGTTTTCTAACATCACACGGATTTTCCATCTCTTGAAGCACTTCTAAAACTCAAACCAAGTTTATCTTAGAATTTTCGACCATTCCTTTAGGATTCAAAGTGATTTTACCTTGAAGTAAGTGTTTTTTCATCTTGGTAATGTTTTTGGTTACCTGAGGTCTTTCCTTGTCTACCTTTTTGGTAAATTTGAGTTTTCCTCGTTGTTTATTTATTTTCACCCAAGTTAGTCATTTCTCATAATTAGTCAAAGTGTGCATTTGATATTACTTATATGGAATTCAAATGTTGAAGGATTAAATAAAAAATCAAGGTTATTTTTTTATCTAATCAGGTTTTACATGTTCCCTAATAGGTTATTTTCCCAATCCAAAAATTTGGACTTTCGGTGTTACTCAACAAGTCTTGAATTCTACAATGTGTCGAGTTTAGCACATGCTTGAGAAGACAAAACTTTTGTAGTGTGTTGGGTTTTTCAAGGTGCAAGACATCATCCAAACACCAAATGAATTTTTGGGTTTTCATAGGTTTCCTAAAGGGTCACTTTCTTGACTTAGTTTATCGGGTTTTGACAACTGTAAAATAAGGTTCCAAACTCTATTTTCTTCTAGTGCTTCCAGGTGATTTTTCTGACTAGTTTCCCATGTTGTATTTTGGAAAAGGGAAGAGGAAGAAAGAGGGGAAAAGGAAATGAATTAAATGTACCGGGGTGTTAAATATCCCTCATATATCAATGAAAATTTTGACATTTGGGATACAAAGATGGGAAATATTGACAAGGAGGACTTTTGGGGAAGAATTGAAAATTCTTCACAAACTTCGTGGATGTAGGTGATTTGTGCTAGTGGACTAATTTTAGCATCTACTTACCCCTATCAGCTCAATGTATTTATTTCATCCTAGCGTGTTCCAAAAATTATGACTCGAGTTCTTGATCAGTCCCGAGAATCATGTCGGGAGACAATGATCAGGTTGGATAATGATTATTTTGATCAACTCCTCAAAATTCCTAAATTTGAGGAGTATTTCGGTATAATTATTTAGTCTCAGCATAGCAATCTGGGAAAATGATTTCAAAAATCGCATTAAGCACATGAATAATAAATTCATGATCAAACATAACCCCATTATGTCAAGATTTTTGAAGACATTTCCTAGAAGTGACTTCAATTTGGAGATCAGTGACATCATTACTCCTCAACAAAATATTCAGAGTTCCAAAATTTAAAGATTTATATGGTTGGATATACCAATTCATTACCATCATAAAGAAGAATGACGAACATTTGGATTCAGGGAGTTCTCAACAAGTAATAACATTGACACTCAAATGAGTCTAGTTATTTCTACTTGACAAGTTTAACATGATGTCGTATGTCACTTTTGCTACTACAAAAATTTGGAATTACCATGGGTTAAACTCCAAGGGTAGCTAGTCTACTGATAATATCTATAAATTCTATCCTTAATTGACTTTGAAAGGGATTTTGGAACAATACATAAGGGTGAATGATGACTTCTTCTACAAAATCATTTACAAATTGGACCCTGATCTTAGAAAGTGAAGGGTTTCGATGAAGCATGGAATGAAGTGTCTAAGTGGGGTGGCATCTTCTTGTAGTTCAGAAAGTTCACATATTTGTGGATTGTTATATGTCAAGAAGCTCCTTTCCATTTTCCCAGGTATCCCAGTGATAAGATAATTCTCATGGAATTAGTTAGGCAACTCCTAGACTTCCACAAGTTTCAACAAAGAAAACATAAGGTTATTGTCTCATTCCCTATCTCAATTGGAAGATACACATGCTCTTTTATCATCAAGGCTAAGAATGTGATCCATGAAGACATATGAAGACATATGAAGACAAAGACATGGTTTGAATTTTGAGCAGTCCTTAAGACTCATGGGACATTGCAGCTCCATGGTCCAAGCATTGAAGATATCTAGATCTATCGTAGGGATGAGGTTGCGGTCTAAAGAAGGGATAATAGCAAGATAAATTTACATGAGATAAGAATGTTAGGTCTCGATGAAGTTTTGGAGGACGTAGTTGATAATGAAAGTATTATTGAAATAATGTATGAACAAATGGATGGTGATAATGCTTTGGATTCCCATAAATTGATTGGTCAGTTGTAGAGACAACATCTATAATAAAGAGGGCCACACAAACCCTTGTTCGCATGAAAGCTTGGTTGATTTCATGGGATCTAAATCTCAAAGAATCAAACTTCCCAAAGCTTCCAGTCATGTCAATGTCAAAGGTGGGCCCCTCACATGTGGAAAAGGATAAAGGTGTAAACCCACCTAAAAGGTTGAAATTCAAGTTTGTTCGGAAAGGAAAAAATTATCGTCCTTTTCCATCCACTCCATTATCTTCATCGGTTGATGTCCTCAATTACCCCCTCTATCGGTTCTATATAGGGTTCAAGTAAGTATTGTGGCTGATTTGTCTATTAGTCCTTCCACTCTTGGAAATCATTCATGGATTTTTTTCCCTCAATCATCTCTAGTGCTCCCTTCCATTTCCTCTCCTTCTATCTTTCTTTCCTCTCCCATACATTCTTCTCCACTTCTATCATCCCCACTAGTATCCACCATGGTGGGTGTTTTCTCATCCTTATCTCCTCTTTCAAGCGGAAAGTGATTGACTTTGGAGTTACCAGTATCCTCAAGGATCTCATCCTCTATTCCACTTTATTCACCCATGTTATCCACCATTGTTACCTCTATTCTCACCACTACTCTGTCTATAGTCTATAATTTTCCCAATTCACAAATTTCCTTTGGAATAGTATTATTTCTCCTCTTATAGGCATCTTCTTCTTCAGCACCCTCTTGGTTAGCTGATCAAACCCCAAGGAAATAAAAGTAATTGTTCCACCTGAATCATTTGATTTCAACTCATTGATGCTAGTGCCATCTTAATCAAATGAGAAACCAAAGAATATTTCATGAATCTTAAGAGATGCGTCGGGTAAGACATTTGTACATATTGTTGTACACTGTAGAAGATAGAAATAAAGAAGATATTACAACTAAAGATTATTAGATCATAAGGGTCAATCTTGGGAAGGTCACTCCTAATGGTACCCAACAATATGCTCAACGCGCTTTGGATATTTTGTGCAAAACTCTTAAAGAGACTAAGGTCTCAAGAGAATAATTAAAAAATAAGTTTGAACATTTGACTAAGGTTTTACTCAAATATTCCAAGCCTTCTCAATAGGGGATAACAGATCCTACGCCCACCCCCATTCGATTTGATTTCTCACCAAGATCGAGAATGTAAAATTTCAATGAGAAGGTTAGGGATCTTGATGAATGGATTAAATGATTTCTTGTTCAAGGAAATAAGACTCTTAATGATACAGTGAATTTTTTCAACTCTCTAGAGGATGCAAGGAAAGAGGTTGACAAGTTAAATGATGAACTTCTAGAATAAATTGGTAACTTGAAGTTAACTTTGGAAGCCCTCAGCACTCTTAAAAATATTCCTTCACAAATATTTCTCAAGGAAGGAGTAGTTCCAAATGTTGACAAACACTTTCAATATTGCAAAGCAATTGAATTCAGAGTCAAGATCCTCAATGAAGCTTGCAGTAAACTAAGAGAATCAAGACAATAGTTGGTAGACACCGCTTAATGAAGAGTTATCAAAAATATTCATGAAGGTTATGAATGATATAATGAATATTTTTTCAGCTGATGATTTGTACAAAGTGTTTCAGGAATTGGTCGAAAAGGAGTCTATAACAGAAGAGAAAAGTTTGACATGGCAGCCATTGATAAACTAATCCATTGTGAAGGTGTTTTAAGCACATTGGCCAAGTTCAACAAGAAGTTCCAATGGCTTCTAGGGATTTTTAGAAATACATAGGAGACTTGTGAGGTCTTGAATGAGTACTCTTGTGGACCAGATGAAGAGGAAGCACAAGAGATAATCCGAAATTATAGGAATTTTGTGCTAAACAAACTGAGCAGGGTGATGAAGAAGACAAGTCTGAATAATGAACTTGTCATGACATTCTTATTTTCAATTTGGCATGTCTTTTTCATTATCATTTCGACATACTTTGAACTTGGAAGGTTTGACTTGGTCTCCTACGTGAGAACCAATCAAAATGGACTCATTATTATTATTTACTATTTTTAGTATGTTGTTGAAATTGTTTCCTAATTTCTCTCCTTCTCTCTTCTATAAATGTGAAATGCTTTGAAATTATTAGGGGTTGGGAAAATTTTGATATGAAATTAAATAAAGGTTGAGAAAAGAGAAAGACTTTGTGTTTTCTTTTAATCATCGAAGAATATAAAAGATAGTTTATTACAAACTTTTGTGTTGTGAGGATATATCGATATTTGAGGTATTGTTCTTATGTTAAATGATTTAAATTATTCTTTATTTGGCATATATTGTCTATCAAATATTTTTCAAGTTATTACAATCTAAATCATGTGTGATTATCTTTTGATTTGTGTTTTCTTAAGAAAAAGCATGTTCTTGCTTATTCTTTTCTTTTCCTCTTCTAGCAAATTATTCTCTTTCTTATCTCTCCTTTCTATCCATACATATTTCTACAAATCTACTGGGATGAGATCCCAACCCTAATGCTTAGATTAGTGTGAATATTGTACATATGTTTTCCATGTTTTAGATTTGTAATAAACATGGCACCTCCCCTTCATTTGAGGAGGGATTTAATACCATCTACTATGGTTGAACTTCATATTTTGTTTGTGACAAAATATCCAACTAATAAAGGGTCTCCTCTCAAGTGATCAAATTTTTTGAATAGGACCTGCTCGATGCCAATTTTTAGAAACACAATAGACGAGGGGGTGAATCAGTCCTCACAAATACTTTAATCAATTTCATATTTTCTTATTTAAAAATTAAACCATTCATTTATTCATTAATTTATGTAAAGAATTCAATCAAGTCAACATAACCATATAAGAGACACAAAAAAATAATTATAAGTGGGAAACCATCAAGGGAATAAAAACCACTGAAACTTCTGATTACATTACTAAAATCAAACAAAGTTAGTTAAGTACCAACACCGAGAAGGAGCACAAACCCTATTTTAGTGAAGCACACACTCCACAAGGAGACTACAACCCCTAAGATGATCAAGTATCCACTCAGCCACCTTTGGATGAAGATCTATGATGTCATGTTGTTGAAGCAATTAATGAAGATCACTGATTCAGCTCACTTACCTTCAAACCCTTATTAAAACCCTCATTCACCTAGTTCACTATATATCTCATTTTAGTAACTTGTCTTGGATTCAAATCATTGCAATCTCTCTCTCTCTCTCTCTATAACATTACTAAACCTCTTACAAAATTCATCAAATCTAAATCAATTATTTCATACCCATTTCAAACGGACATATGGGTCAAACTTTTTCCATCTCTCATATCTAGTGTAAATTTGAATTCAATCAAGCACTTTATACCATTAGCATCTCTCAAAAATAAATAAATACAATATCCCTCATTTAGTTAGACCACTACATCTTAAAAAAACCCAAATAAATAATAAAAACATTCAAAGTGTACCAATGTAGGTCGGTCATGCCCAAATGCACTTAACAAGATGAAAACCCCATCACCTAGATGAGCTAAAACCAAAAACACCATAACCATTGTTAGTTAAGCTACCAATTTCACAAAAATATCAAATATAACATATTAAAATCATCCATGGTAATTAATTATCTTGCAACTATAAAATTTATCATAACTAACTCAAGAAGGCTAATATCCTTCTCAAAATAGTTATTTCCAAGACCTTGTCTTCACCTTTGGGATTAAAGAAAACCCAAAATCAAATAAAAATGGAATGTAACAAATCATTGGAATCATCAGGACATGTATATCACATCCATGAATATTATATCTCTTGAAACATTAATATGTGTAAACCACACCAACCTTCCTCTTCAATAAACTAAGTTTGCCTAGAAAGACATTTTACAAAATCTACTAGTTTGCAACCTTTATGTCACTTTAAAGACATCAAAACTATTTTAATAGGAACAAAAATCATCCCTATTTACTCTAAAACTAATGTAAAGTATGAAACAATACATATCATGCCTCATTTACGTCATTCTTTTAGCTTGAGAAATCTTATCTTGAAAACAAACAATCCTTCTTCTTCACAAACTAATATGGATGGCCCATAAAAATTAATAATCAAGAGACAAACCATACATAATTGGAAATCAATATAAATCATATTTCTAGAACACCTTACATTTACTTCCAACTCCAAGTGTAAAGTCTTCAACCAACTCCATCTCTCGAAACTCTTTGAAACTACCCCAAAATCGCCTTATGACAAGTCCTTATAAATAAGGCACAATTTTCAATTTAGAAGAAACACCTTGTGATATAAAACAATCATGAAAACCAAGTAAAAGTACCATAGTAAAAAAATGTCAATTTATTTTACAAATCTTTTCAAAACCTTTCCCCAAACCGGACTTATTTTAGAAACTTACATTTTTCGGTGGGGTCCACTCATCACCACATGCTTTATCATACCGTTATGGAAACAAGTAAGATTCCTATAAAACATAAAATTATAATAATAGCACATGAAATAAATTATGGGTCCTTATTAAGAAATTATCTCCTACCAATTTTGAGCTAGGGTTTCAAGCTCATAAAATATTGTTTACCTTCTTAACATTCATTCATAAAAACCTAAAGATGAAATGACATCATTATTTTTTTGAAACATTATTAACTTAATGGAAAATAATACTTGAAAGCCACAAGGTCCCATGAAAATTACACAATTCATGGTGAGCATCAAAAGGTGTAATTCAAGTTGGAAAATGCTCTTTCTTGGACCCTATTTCACACAAAATCTTATAACCTACAAAATATTCTTCATATTGACTCAATTTTTTTCTCACACATATAAGAAACCTCTATGCAACATATCCAATCATAATCATATCTCAAATAGGTCTCCATATTCTCATCCCATCTCATTTTCATGACTATCCCTTGGGGTTTTACATGGTTTAGGCTACGATGAACTAAACCAAAATTGTAACTCATCATGTATCCTCTCCAAGGTCATAAAAACTTTTATACATCAATAATAATGCACCTACATGCATCCATGATCTCACATGATTCTACAAATCATCCTCATGCCTCCAAGCACCTAAACCTAGTATAAATGAGAACTTGAATGTTGGAATTCAAATTGTACATGCACCATGAAACTAATGTAAGTGACTAAAAAATGACCAAACATTCTATCCATACTAAAATCATGCTCCTCAAGCAACCAAGAAAATTCAATTACCATGCTCCATTACCTAGGCTAGCTAGGTTACCTTACTAGGCTTGTTAAAACAAGCTAATTTCAGTAAATCACCTAATGCCATCATCAAACAATATCAATCTCCATGTCACCATCATACTAAGAATCCTATGACTATAATAAATCACCCTCTTTTCCATTAATGAGATTTTTCATCAATGAAAACACCTTGAACTCAACATGTCAACACTAATGAACCCATGGACATGGATGAAACCATGTCCCTTTCTTCTAGCTTTATTTTTAATATCCACCATCACTTTGGGACTGGTCACTTATCAAGATGAAGGTGAAACTAGGTACTTTCCTCTCAAATTTCTGATATGGTGGCGAATATTACACTACCATTGACATTATCCAATACAACGATGAAAATTCCATTCTTTCCTACATGGGGGCAGAACATTCCCATCTTCATAAGTATTTAGCTCCTAAAACATACATCCTTCTCAACGAATCTACTATCCACATAAACATAGGGACTCTGCAAGAGCCTCACATCCTTAAAGTAAGTCAATATCTTGATTTGTAAGAGTTACACTCCTTCATTACCATCATTTCATAACACTACCAAGCCTTTGCATAAATGTTGTGTATCGATCCCAAAATTATTGTTCATAACATCATCATCATTCGTAATGCTAAGTTGGTTAAGAAAATCCTACACCACATGCATCCTCAGGTTTCCATCCTAATTAAATGGGAGATGAAATTCCTTCTTTTCACAAAATTCACCATACCTATCGACTATCCGCAATGGGTTTCTAATATCACACTCGTTTCCAAATACTCTTGAAATCTTTGCATCTGTACCAACTTTCAATATTTAAACTTCACCTACCCTAAAGATGAATTTCCCCTTCCCAACATCGATCAACTCGTTGATCTCAATGCTAACCACAAGATTCTTTCTATTATGGATGGTTTTTACGGATACATAAGATCCTCATCACACCAAAATAACAACATAAGAAATATTTCATTACACCTTGGGGAACCTTATGTTATCGTGTCATGCCATTTGGTTTGAAATATACACGGGCCAACTATCAGCACGTTATGACCTACATCATCCATGATCTCATCCATAAAACCATAGAGGATTATGTCAACGACCTATTTGGTAAATCTAAGCATCTACGAGATCATATTTCCACCATTGAAATCCTCTACATGTTTCTTATCCACTTCTTCCATCATCTCAATCCCGCCAATTGTTTTTTTGGGGTTCTAACTAGGAAAATCCTTGGCTTCATTGTTTGTATTAGGGATATTTAAGTTCACCCCGCTAGGATTAAATCTATCCTTGAGATTCCCCCTCCTTCTAATATTATGAAACTTAAGAGTATCTAAATTCAACTTCAATCGATCTGCGGTTTCATCTCATTACCAATCTTTTCATCATCTTATCCACAAAGACATTCACTTCAACTTGGGATGCAAATTTCTAAAATTCCTTCGATGAGATAAAATATTATCTTCTATCACCACCTTTTCTCATGCCTTGACATGATGGGGAGCATTTCTATCTTTATATATCTTTATCTTATCATGATCTAGGTGCCATGTTGACACATGATGATGAGTAGGGCAAGGAGAAATCCATCTATTACTTTAGCCAAAATCTTCATGATTAAAAACCTGCTACACTGAAGCTAAAAAGCTATGTTTCACTCTTTTCTTCACCACTTCTAAGCTTCACCAATATATTCTTAATCATAAAACATATGTCATCACTAGCTTTAATACTCTCAAAACCATGATTCTAAGCCTTATCACAATGATTGCATCACCTGATGTGTCATGCTCATGAACCCGTTCAACCTAGATTTCATCTCTCAAATATATATCAAGGGTCATGCTATTGCTAACCAACTTCCTAAAACCCTCATCAAGACAATCACCTTCCTCACAAGAAATTTCTTGATGAATCTATCCATACCATCAATCACAAGTACTATCACATAAAAATGACATCATTATTTGATGGATCTAAATGTCAGCAAGGGGAGGTGTTAGTGTCATCGTCATTCATCCTTGGGAAACTCCTATCCTTGTAGCTTACAAAATCAATTTTGAGTGCATTAACAATATGGTTGAAAATGAATCCCTTATATTGGGCCTCCAAACCACTATCATTCTCAATACTCAAATCCTCTCTCTATATTGTGATTATCAACTCATCATTAATAAAATAAAAGGATTCTATTAATTTAAAAATGAAGTCCTTTAAAAATATAAGGACATCATTGATTTCCTTCTCAAGGCCTTCAATCAATATAGAATCCAATCCATCCGTCGCTCATCTAATTGCTTAATGGTCACTATGGAATCCCTTGTATCTCTCATCCCATGGACAAACCAAAGAATCCAAAATATTCATTGTTGTTCATCGTATTGATCAACCATTCCACACTAATGAGCTTCCTCATGTTAATCTTGTCAACTCTAATCAATATGACCTCTCGATACACTCGGATCTTTAACTACCTATCTAAGTAAAAATTCCCTCCAACCTATCCAAGAATGGTAGGAGGTTATAACTTCAATACATAAACCAATATGTTATCCTTAGAAGCATACTCTATAAATGTGGGTTTGACAGGTGTTTTACTATGATACTTGAAATCCCATGAATCTATCTACGCTATCCAAGAAGTCCGCAACGACATCTGTGGTGGACACTTTAGTGATCTTTCCATCACCAAGTGCATTCTTTGGATGGGTTACTATTCACCCAAGGCTAATCAAGACTACTATGACTATGTCAAAAGTGTGTTAAATGCCAACAACATTATAATATCATATGTATACCTAGCCAATAGTTATATCCAGATCAATATCTGTGGTCCTTTTCACAATGGGGACTCAACCTCATTGGCCTCATCAATCCATACTCTTCTCAAAGCATCATCATTATATCCTTAACACTACCAAATAGTTTACCAAATGGGTGGAAGCCATTCCAATCATGTCCAATAAAGATAATAAAATTGTTGATTTCATCTATCATTTTGGCATCCCTCATAAAATCATCAAGAAAAATAGAAATTCCTTCAAGAAGATTTGTAAATTTTCAATATCAATCTTATCTTATCTTCTCCTTATTATCCTCAAGATAACAACCAATACGAAGCTAATAATAGGACTCTTCACAACTTTCTTTTTAAAATTTTTGATAACGTAGGTGGAAATTAGAATCTTCACATCCCCTTATCTCTTTGGTCTTATCGAATAACATTCATACCTCTATGGGTGCTACTCATTTCTTTCTTGTTTTTGGATTCAAAGCCTTTCTTCCTCTCAAAATTCAAATCCCATCCTTATGTGTTTAGCAAAAATTTAATTACTAGATGAAGATTTTCTTAATCTCTCTCCAACATCAACATGTTTATCAAGAGTACATAAAATTTTCTTATTAAAAACAACTAAAAGAACATGACTTTAACATCGGTGACCTTTTTCACAAAGAAAATCAGAACGTCACTACTCTAGAAAGGAATAAACATGGAAATTTTGTTCCCAACTAGATTAGACCATATATTATCATGCATGAGTATGGGTCCAGGGCTGATCATTTATCTTCCATTGATGGTAAAATAGAAATGGAGCCTCTCAATATATTGCACTTGAGGAATTTCTATCATTAACACACCTACCAAAATGATCATAGTCACATTTAGCAATTTGATTTCCTTCATTAGCCTTCTCCATCTCTCATCGTAATTATTTGGAATCATGTGGGCTACCATCACTTTCCTATCTATGACCTTAAATATTGGCACCATGGATCCTCCCATAACATATTCATCATTGGAAAGCTCCCCTATTAAGCGGGAGCCCCATAGTCACTACATCCATAAACATTTTTGTGGAATGATTATATCTTATGTGGTTACTTCTCTTGTGGATGTTAAAGTTTAAATAAGTAAAAGTTTTTGTAGTAATGATTCACTCCCCATGTCTTCTCAATATTAGTGCGTGTTCAATAAGGTTTGGGAAGATTGAGGTTTTTCTAGTATCTAGAAGCCTAACATGAATGGTCTAGTGTGTCGATGATTTTTGAGATGTGAAGAGGGGAAGTCGATGACTCCATAAACAAGTTATATTCAAAGAAACATGGGACTGAAGGAAATGATATTTCAACCGCTATTCTCATAGAGAGGTTCTTTATTGGGTCTTTAATGTTTTTTTGGTATAGGGAGTGAATTGAGAGCCAAGAGTCAATACTCCCCAATGATAGATGTTGCATCATATCATCGAATGATTGATCATTGGGTAATTTGGAAATTAGAAGGGAGGAACTCATGGAAGCTTTATATGAAGAGATGGTGCTTTGAGGGAAAAAACATGTCATTTTTCCAATATGTCATATGACATGCTTTAAGCGAGCTATGTCACATCCAATAATTTTGGTCTCAGTATCATCGAAAAGGGATGAAGTGATGAACTACTTGTGTATTTTGAGTATATCTTAATCTCTATTCTCGAGTCATGAGTATAATTGATTTAATTATTGAAAGTGTATTTCCAATTAGCCTAATACATTAACTACTGAACATGCTTATGTAACATTGTTGTGTTGACACTATTTTCATTATCATATGACTAAGTTAACAAAATTGGTTTGATGCAGTCCTAGATCTTGACTTACATCACGGGTAGTGATAATATTAATTGTGCTACATCGATTCGATCTAATAATATAAAATAAATACAGAGCTAAGGTATAAAGTAGGAGTTATACATACTAAGATAAATGGGACTATGTTTATTTTAATTGAATCTCACCTTGGGCATAAGCTATATTAATAAGGTTTATGTTATTAAACTAACATTAGAGGGTCTAATATTGATCACCATTAAATTGGAAATTTATAAAGTATGGGACTGAACATTATAGGCCTATACTTGGAAAGATAACATTGATATGCATTTGAGCCCATAATGGGAAAAGCTTAAGTTCATGAGGGAAAATTGACACCCACCCCTATGTGGCCGGTACTTAGATGGAAATATTAAATATACATTTAATAAACACCGCCAACCACTTCAATGGGGGGAATATGTAAGTTGGAGTCTTAGATATATTTCTAATCAACTAATTATTGGTGATTTGTATTGTGAGTTAAATGGAATTGCTAAATTTGAATGAAAAGTTAGAGGTAGATATTTTTGGAGGAAAGTGGTACTCATCCTTGCATACATTAATGACATTAAACTCACCCTTAGACCTTAGGGAGTGCACGAGGTGATTTTGGAGGAAAAGTACAACTTGTTTATTATTGTTGTTTCATTTTTGGTTTAGGAGGTTTTATTGAAGCCTTACATGCATGAAGTCAATCCTATTTTTGTGTTCATTGTATGTCAATTTTGTGAACTATAGCATTTGTATTTCGACTATCGCTTGATTTTGGAAATATTGAAGAATGTTGTTAATAAAATGAAATGGAAGGTAGTTGGGGTTATTTTTGTGTTTTGGATTCAAATATGGGTTTCAGATTGTAGAGAAAATTTGTAAAACAAAGAATAAGGATTTGGGATTTTAGTTTCGAGAATGAACCATTCTATCTCATCCTTTATAGATTATTCTATTTACTATTTACATAAACTAAAATATTTGCAATAGTATATTTATTTTGATCTTGTTTGAACTAGGTTTAAGACTTGAATGATTCTGGTTTTATTGTTCTTTTTCAAAGTTTTAATCTATGGATGTATCTATGTTTCAAATGCTTACTGTAATTTTGGAAATTTTGTATCTGCTATTTCCCGATGAATAAATACAACCCTTCTTCTGGGTTTATGTTGTTTCTATTAATGTGAATACCCATTTTATATTTGGGTTTCTATGAATATTATTCTACCGAACTTCGACTTGATTAATAGTTGAAATAGACTCTTTAGAAAATATATCCTTTCGATAATACCATATAATGGTATGTGTATAGATCTTGTAAAAGGATATGGTATTTCCTGGATTTTTCATTTTGCTTAAGTTGTATCAAATTTTTCTTTACCTATGGGGGGTCAACTTGTTGTATATGTACCTTGTGATTATTTACTCCAAAACCCATATGGGTTTCATGTGGTTTGGTTGTTTAAATTTATTGGCTTCAACACATTAGTCTTGATGCGTTTAAAGGCATTTTGTACATCTATTTTGAAAGTAGAAAACAAGGGCGGAAGATCAATACTTTTATTAATGTTCAAGAAAATAAATTACAAAGGTGCATGTTGCAATACTTATAGATATTAGACACCCGATTTATAATCAAAATAGAAGTTACACAGGTGAAACAAAAATCCAAGTATGAAATAATACGAAAAAATATTGTTATAAGTATACAATGAAAATAAATTCATACGAGAATAATATGACAAATATGGTTTATAAAACCATATAACAATAATCAACTAATTACCAAAGGTAATAATACAATGCATAAATTACTACAATAAAATAAGTTTACCCTAACATTCCCCCCTTAATTTTGCATTGTTTCAAGAGATGAGGAGAGGAACTCTCTGAACAACTCAAACTTGTCACGTGCAAGTGAATTTATGAAGATATCTTCTCGTTGTTCATTTTTAGGAACAAATAAAGTTGTATATTGTGTTCCAAGACATTCTCATGTATGAAATAAACTTGTACTTTGATGTGCATTGTTTTCTCATGAAAAATTGGATTGTGAACAAGTTTGAGAACACCTTCATTGTCAACATACAAGGTGGTCGATTTTTCCTGTGGTATTCCAAGTCCTTCAAGTATGTGATGTAGCCATATCGCTTCGTAGAAAACTTCACCTGCAACATGATATTTAAATTTTGTAGAAGAGTGAGAAACAAAGTGTTGTTTCTTGCTTCCCCATGATATTTGTCCAGATCCCATAAAGAACATAAAACCTTGAAGTGGATTTTATGTCATCAATGTTTCCTACATGATTTGAATCTGAATATCCAGTCAAGAAGAAGTTGTTGTTCTTCTTGTATTCTAGACCAAGATCCACTGTTCCCTTGAGATATCTCAAGATTCACCTTGCTTCCTTCTAATGAAAAACTTTGGGTTCTTGCATGAACCTAGATATATAGCTCACTTGTAAATCTGATATCTGGTCTAGTGTAGGTCAGGTAAATGAGACTCCCAATCAACTATTGATAGAGAGTTGCATTTACCATAGGAGATGGATCTGAATGAGATAACTGTAATTTGTTCTCCATAGGTGTGAAATCCATAATCCTAAATTTATAGAGTATTGTCTTGTTATATTTCAATTGTGAGACAAAGATGTGATTATATTTTTTCCATACTTCCAATCTAAGAAAGTAGTGCATTATCCTAAGATCTTTCATGTCAAATGATTGGTTAAGATATTTCTTCGTTGCATCCATCATCCTCACTTTGAACTACCAATGATGACTATATCATCGACATAAACAACCACAATCACAATCTTCCCCATGCTTTTGAGGTAGGATTTGGATCGTATGAATTTCTAACTAATCCACTCTATACGAGATGCTCATCAATTTTTGTGTACCAAGCTTGGGGTGCCTATTTAAGGCCATACAGAGATTTATTGAGTTTGCATACCTTTTCTTCTTGACCGGTACAACATATCCATCAGGTTGAGTCATGTAGACTTCTTCTTGTAAAAATCAATTCAGAAAGGAAATTTTTACGTCCATTTGATGGAATTTCCAACCAAACTGTGTAGCTAGAGAAAATATCATCCTGATCGTTTTGATCTTCATTGTGAGAGAAAATGTCTCCTCATAATCAATGCCTTCTTTTTATGCATACCCCTTTGCTACCGGTCTTGTTTTATACTTTTCTATAGTCCCATCTTCTTTGTAAATTTATTTTGAATATCCATCTACAACCAATGGGTTTATTCCCTAGTGGAAGATCGACAAGTTTCCAAGTATTATTTTTCATCACTGACTGATATTCAACATCCATGGCATCTTTCCAAGATTTTGACTATAGGGATTCTGGACTATAGATGGCTCATCAGATTTAATAACTCTACTCATAAAAAAGTTGACTTCTTATCATGCTTTACTACGAGTCCTTGGTCCAGTGGTGGATGTATTTGGTGGAGCATCTAAATTTTCATCTCATATGATATTAGTATACCACTTGGGCATACAATTAACTACACCTATGGGTTGTGGTCTTGTTTGATCATCACTACCATCACCATCATCCCCATCATCACTGTCATCATCTGTGGGAACATCAACTTATGTTTTTACAATGGTGAAAAATTTATATCAAAGAGTCTAGAGGAGTCTCTACTTCCTTCTTTTCAAAAACTCAACATCTTGGTGGTGTAGACTTTTTTGGTCTTCGGATCCATCAATCTATACCCAATATTATCTTTACTTTTGTAGCTAATGAAAATGATTTTTGTGATTTCATATCTAACTTATTTCTATTCTACTTGGGTATGTGCATGCTTGATTTGCACCCGAATACTATGAGGTGTGCAACAGATGGATTCCTCTTTGCCATGCTTCATATGGAGTTACTCCATCAAGAGAAACTGTGGGAACTCTGTTCAAAAAATAAATTGTTTTTTTCATTTCTTCTTCCTAGAATGTCCTCACTAGTCCGAATCATTGATCATGTATTGTACCATTTACATGATAGTACACTTTCTTCTCTCAACAACACCATTCTGATGTGGTGTGTGTGGAGGAGGGATTTTTCGACGAATCCCATGAGCTTGTAGGTAGGATTTGAACTCATCACTTGTGAATTCCCCCTCGATATGAGTGGAGAGTTATGATGTGATGACCAATTTCATTCTCAACAACCACTTTGAACTTATTGAAGTTTTAAAAGCTTCACTTTTCTTGTAAAGATAAAAAATCAACATTTTTCGTGAGTAATAATCAACACAAAGCATGAAGTACTGAAATATAGAATGAATCGGTTGCATCAGACCAAAAATATTGGTATGAACCATATCAAGCTTACCATGAGATTGATAAGTACTCTTCTAGAATGAAGCTCTGTGTCATTGCTTTAGTAGTGAGGACACTGTCTATATCCTTTTAGAGAGATGGTAATCCTTTTACCATATTGTGCTGATGATGTATCTTGAGATACTTGAAACTAATATGACCAAGTCCATGATGCCACAATTGTGCATAGGTAGAATTCTTATCCAAATGTGACTGATCATCTCTATGGAAAAAATAAAGCTAGAACATGTGTCTTACATTGGAGGGTTTTGTATCTATTTTTGAGCCTCATGATTTATCTCGAATTAAACACATTTTCTTGCTAGAATTACTAACAACATCAATTTTTGAATTGTGATCTATGAGTTGAATGGTGACAACATATTCTTTGTCAACCTAGGGACATATAGTACATCTGATAATCTACAATTGCATGAACCAGGAGGAAGAAAAATGTTCCTAATCCCTTGTATTGTGTATGAAGAATCATCACCTAACCAAATATGATTTTTGAAGGTGTGTCCCTAATTGAAGAAAACCAGGTCTCTGTGGATCATCATGTGTCGAGTGGATCTCAAATCAACATACTAGAGATTACTAGATGATGTGGAAGGTTTTCTTGATCGAGCAAAGGTACAAGAAGTATTCATTATCTAAGTTTTCTTCTTGCTCAACTACATTTCCTTTTGACTGATGGGGTTTTATCTTCCATTTCCCCTTCTTCTTCCCTTGATTGTAGCTTGGTGAACCTTTCTTATAGGTACTAAACCAACTATCTTTCAACTCATGTCCTCTTTTACGATAAGACATTTCTTCTTCTTTTGTTTGTCCCCTTGCTGATGTTGATTATGATGTTGGGACTTTTGATAGGAATTAGGCTTTCCTTTTCCTTTTCCTTTCCATTTACGATGAGAAAATAGTTCCCGCACTTCTTCATCAACTTTATTGCACATTTATTCCACTTGTTGCAGTAGATTTACCATCTTGTGAAAACATACTGTTTGATTTGACAAGTTTAGTTTTGTCACAAACATTTGATATGAAGGAGGGAGTGATCTTAGAAAAATGGGAACGAGAGCTTCATTAATGACCTCCTATCTTAGGACTAGAAGTGAAGCCCTTAATTTTGTAACTCTTCTTAATAAAGCTTCTATTTTATCATTTTTTTTGAACTTCAGTGTGTGTAACTGACTCTACAAATTCAGTATTACATTCTTTTTCTTGGCCTCATACACTTGTGCTTAACTTATCCCATGCTTAATTAGTGAGTCGACATCATGAATGTGGTGTCACACGTCATCAACCACTTCAAACAAGATATTTGGCTTTTCCTTTTGGTTGGATCTATCAAGCGGTCTTTGTTGTGTTGTATTAGTTGCTTTGATCGTGTTACGAACCATCCACAACATTCCAAATATCTTTAAACTTAATCTTTTTTTAAATATTTTTCTTCCATGCTTTGTATAGTTATTTCCTCTTAGAAGTTGTGAATCGGAAGAAAGAATTTGTGGCCGTTGGTGCCCATTTTTCTAATCAACTAAAAGTGGTAAGGCTCTTATCACTATAGGTATATGGTCTCCCAATATATATATACCGTCATTCGATATATCGAACCTTTGTATATATGCACCCTTCCAATATACCCATTGGTATGTGGAAGAATCTCGCCCTTTATATATACTCGTAAGTATGTGAAAGAGGCATTAACACATGTGAAATAATCCGATACATGGTACCAAGAGAGTACTAAAAGGGGCATGTGCAATTATTGACATCGATTCAAAGAAATATCCTCATACACACGCATAACTTTGTTGTATACTCAGATAATTTCTCAGTCTGGATTTAAGTCATGTAATCATTCATAAACAGATGGGAGGGCTCAGAGTGTGTGCAGTTTGTCCTTATTACTCTTCATCGATTTAAAGGTTCGATGCCTAGATAACATTATTACAGCTATATTAGGTGTTAAGTGTAGTAGTAGTCATGATGTCTTTACACAATGTGCTTCTCGGAGGAACTGTTTGTTTACTTGACGCTATGAATGAGATTGAAGATGTCATGAGTGATAGATACATAAATTTTTTTAATTATTTTTTATTACAAATCTCTACTAGCTTTAAAGTAGGTGCAATAGTTTGCGGTTAAATATGGCAACCTAAAAATTAGTACGATACACTCAAATATACAATTACATCCAAAATTTTAAAAAATTGAATGGAAGGATTTTTTTGTTTTACGAGGCCTTGGTGGCCTTCGGTGCTCAATATAGATCTCTGAGAAAAAAATCCACAAAACAATTTCTCAAAATTCATTTTTCGGGTGCAATACCCCTCCTTTAACAAAAATGCTCGAATCAAAAAATAAGCTAAGTGGGAGAAACAAAATTTTTACCCTTTTTAGGGTTTTTTTGCTAAATTTAAATTTAGCTTCATGTTTAGTCATGTGACTAGGTAATTTGGTAGGATTTTCTACCTCTAAGTTTGGTGGCAAGATCTAAATAAGACACTAAATTTCAATATTGTGCAAAATATGTTTTAAAAAAATTGCTTTGGTGGAGGCCAACCCACAAACCCACCCCTTCCCAAGAGTCTTATATCTTTTGAACTAGCCAATAAAATGATTATAGCGTATATGCAATGAAATGGAGCTATTTGTGTTTTAAGTCAAAATAAAATGAATAACCTTTGAAAAGTATCCGCATGGATAACTGGGATGATATTGTGGAAGTCATTAGAGATTGAGGCGATTTAGGGTTTTGTTGAAAAAATGGATATGCACTACTTTTTCTCCTCTCTTTGTAAAGTTTGGCTGCTATTTTGCTTTGATGCAAGGTCATTTTTATTTGTGTTTAGCTACCATTTATTTCAATATTTCTATGTATTTTTTTCTTGCCTACTTGTATTGTTGACGTTCACGAGTTAGTGCGGGGTCTCTAATCGGTGGTGGAGAAACAACCCACTAATGCAAAAAGGGCTCGATGTTGTGCAAAAATGGCTTAGATGGGGAGTGTATTTGCTCAAACTATATGCCTAGCTCACTTAAAAACAAATAAAATCTACCGATATTAATGCTTCAATTCCCATCTTAGTGATCGGAGCTCTGGGTACGTATTGGCTAGAATGCAACACAACTCCCTTAGGGGTTTAACTTGGTATGCGGGTCCGTTCAAATGAAAAAATAAGAATCTCGCTCACCAATAATTTGGCTCAACTCATCCAATGAAATAACTTGATGCTTGGCTCACCCATGCCAAAGTAACCAACTCACTAATAGAGATAGCTCGATCCACCAATGTAGGTTCAAATCACCTAATCCAAGAGCTAGCTCGTTGGTACCTACAAATAGCTTGAACTTTGGCACATAAACTACAAAATTTTGCACGTTCTTTAGTGTTAATTGTAGCTAACACTATTACTATATTTAGTGATAAAACCCCTAATGGGGATTTTTTAATATTGAATTTCTTTTCTTGCAGTAAATTTTTCCTGGTGTAGGGGGCACTAGTGCAATTTTTTTCCAAACACCTGAATAAACGAGACATTTTGGTGAGGAAGGGATGGGGCTGAGAAGTTACAGGAGTTTACACTGGATCTCCAACTACTACAAACACTTCTCCAAGCTCCTCTATCTCTTCTGCTCTCTCTTTCCACACCTTCTCTACTCATAGGTCCAGATTAACCTTCTCTGTTACCAAATGAAAGTTGCAAACATGGGCGAAAGCATGATACTTTTATTAATGTTAAGGAAAATCATCTACAAAGGTGCATACTATAGTACTTATAGATATTAGACAACTATTTTACAAACAAAAGAGAAGTTGGAGAGGTGCAACCAAAAACCATGTATGAAACAATATAGAAAAAATATTGTTATAACTATACAACAACAATAAATTCATACGAGAATAATATGAAAAATATGGTTTATAAAATCATATAACAATAATCAACTAATTACCAAAGGTAATAATACAATGCATAAATTACTATGGTAAAATAAGTTTACCCTAACACATTTCTTTGATCCAAATCTGTAATATTGATGGAATGTTGGAAAATTATGGAATGTTTTTGTTGGCTCTAAAACGTATACATTACTGTTATGATATATTTGTTATTTTTTCAATTTTTAGAAGAAATATCCAAGCCATATGTGGGGATGATAGTAATTTTATTCATCATATGATATCAATTCGATATCAATTTTCATAGTTTTGGGACTTCGTTTAGATATAGGTAATAAATTATTAACTTAATACTATCGAATAACTATAATCCTTTCGTTGAGGGATATCATTTCAAAATTATAAACCGTGTGGCCTCGGTTGTATCTTTATGGAATTATATTTGTGCGTGAATATTGAGGTGAGATCTCCATGATTTCATACATGTTTGTGATGTGAATAAATTTTTTTGACGTTTTATTTATATTTGTGTTGTATGTTTTGGTCCTTTTAAAGATTGAGGAAACTTGTGGGATATTTTGCAGCGGTCTTGAACGTTTAAGGTAAACATGACTCACCTTAATCTTGTTGACTACATAATATTCCTCATTGGATGAGGTCAATGTTTATAGTTATTAGGGAGTCAACCTTTGTGATGGTAAAGTTCATTTGAATGGACTTCACTTAGGGATTTTGAACCATAAATTGGTTCTATACTTGACTATAAGATTTCAATGATTTAGGGACTATTATACTTTTATAATACAAAGATTACGGTTTAAGATGGGAAATTTGAAGGATTCCTAAAAGTAGTATCCCCACTCTTTCCTCGGGAAAAGTATCGATACTTTAAGCTAGTATTGATATAATTATTGTCATGATATACATTTCCGATATATATATATATATATATATATATATATATATATAAGACACATTTAAAATTATATAATATTGATGTAAATATTAAATTTACGATGGTTTGTTGTGAATGAATCGGATTAAATGCAAGTTTTAAATACTTATATGTTTGATAATGTGATTTTAAATAATGCAATATTTTATTTATCCAAATATTATATGGCATAAGTTGTTAAGTGGGAAAGAGGACCTTTCATGCCAGTTCAATCGAACTGACCTCTTCTAACATTTTGTAGATGGAAAATTTTGAGTCTTCTTGGTGGGTGGTGAAAGATATTGCATGTTTCGATTTGTTTGATTAAATGCTATATTATATTAATTATTATGATTGTATGTGAGTGTATTCTCGTTGTTATGTTTTGATAAATAAAAGGCTATTTAGCCCATTGATTGGAGTAACTCGAAATGTAATTATATCCTTTGTAAATATTATTTATGGATGTAATAATATTGATATGTTGATTGGGATATGTTGCACTATTTAATTAATGTATTATTATGTGACCTATGTTGATTAATGGAATTTAATGCAATTAAGATATTATAACATATTTCTTGGTTAGTGAATAAATTTGTTATAATTAATTATGTATGGGAAAAACATAAAATGGTTTGCTGATTATTTACTCAAACAAATAGTAAGTTTAAATAGTAAACATCCTTGGAATGGTACTATACTAGTGTAAATAGACAAAATTAGTCTTTGCAGAATTAATGCGGTAAACTAATTAAAATTTACGTTCAAGATGTAAAAATAATGTAAGAGCATAACTTTAATATGCATTTGAAACTTACATGAATATAATATCATGTTTAAATATACCTTAAATTTATATGAAAAACTTGTAAATCACATTCCTAATGATTATTCATAAAGAAAGAAAACCTATTATCATATCAATGCGAAAGGGATCATCATGAAAAATGATATCTCGTTGTGGTAGCTTGATCGTTAATAATTAAGCATAATAAATTAAGTGTACTTAAGGAACAACTATTAATGAAATACTTAGTGCTCATAGATAATATAAGATCTATCTGTAGACCTAGCTCCCTATGATTCCATAATTATTTATATGATACAAACAAGATGTTGTATTTTAATAACAATGACATGAAATCACATGGATTAAGTATCATTCATGTTATGTACAAAGCACAACGGTATGGAATGAGGTACGTAGGTCATTTTAGATCACTAAGATAGGGTACAAATGTATTTATCGGTATTAATAAACTAAATCAAACTAGTAAATATGAATGGACATTAATGAATGCTTAAGTTCTTAACCATAAACTTAATAAATTAAGAAATGGATAATATTCCAGATAACTGAATTAGCTGAAGACAAGTTCTTAATGATGAATGTGCCATCACAGAACCGAGCATGGAAAACATGTCTCTAAAACTTTGGCTAAAGTAGTGTAAGTTGTTGATTACACTATCTCGATTCACCAAGATCTAAGGTGTAGGATACCGGATGGGATTCGATTGACTGAGTTCTAGGTATACACTTAGAAAGCATCACTTGATTATCAATTCTGTAAAAGGAAACCAATATGGGGGATTGATATTAACCAACTTATAAACCTACAAATGGTATTTGACTATTATCGAATGGATTAAATTTAATATTTATATTGGATTTAAATGCTAGGTATTTAAATCGATGAAGAATGAAGTTAACGTAAAAAAATCCTAGTTGAGAAGTGTAATGAATTGGTTGTTACAAGTTAGGATCAACATGAACCATAAAATTTTTACCTTCATGTTCATATTTCAAGCACCAATGTAAGGTAGAAGGGACATAATGTATAACATGGATCCAAGGACATCATACCAATATATTATATTAAAACTAACCTTTCACAAGGTAGAAGAGTTCATAGAGGAATTTCATGTGTACTTTTTAAGGTAGGATTACTATGCCCAAAGTGGGAGTGATAATATCATTAAAATAATGTAGGATGCCAAACAACTATGCCTCGATGATTTGAGGTAGCTCAATATGTTTGAAAGAATAGGAACAAATGATGTGGATGTTGGCCCCATTTTCAATCATGAATATTTTAATAAGGGTATCATTAATTTGGGAAGTGACAAATAAGGGGAGGTCATGGTCTTCAGGATATAATGATGGGATATTAGAGTCATCAAACATGATGGTTGTAGACATTTTTAAGGGGTAGATAAAAGTTGGAAAATAGTTGAGGTTTGGTGATTGTCTTGAGATGGCTTGGATATCTTTTATCATACATTTTTTTATGTTGAGGGAAATTTTAGACGAGTTCACGAGATACATATTTTATGATTTCTTGATGTAACTATTTAAGAACGTTGTTGTGTATGGATGTCATGGATTTAATTTGAGGGAATGTAAGGATGGAGACCTTGGATCTAGAATATGGTGGATTGAGTGATTCAGTGGGGGATGTAGAGATGGATATCTTAGGCCTTTCTTGAGTCTAGGATTTTAAATCATGGGCACAACCTCTTGTGGATGTGTAGATGGTATCAATTTGGAAAAAATGGGATTTGTTGTAGGAGGTCATTCCTTTTCTTGAGGGGTTATCAATTGATGGTTTAAGAGTGTTAGTCGCAAGGGTTTTAGGGGTAGGTTAGGCTTGGTATTTTTGTTTCATTTTTTATTGATGGATAGGTGGATCATGACGATATCTATTTTCTAGGAGTTCATCTTTTTTAAAACGATCTTCGATTATGGCTTGGAGGGTTTTACAGTCCTTAGTGTGATATCATTACACCTTATGATAAGAAAACATTATGTCATACTTATACCGGGTAGGATGCCATGTATGGGGATTGGAAGGTTGATCATGGGTAGTGATATGGTTGATGATTGAATAAATTTTTCAAGGATGGTAGTTAATTATTCTGATGGATCTTGTTAAGATGAAGATGAGATCGTAGGGTATTTAGATTTATTATATGATTTAGGGAACGAGGTATATGAGGCATACTTTGAATAGAAATTGTAGGTGCATTTTGTTAGGATAGGTTTGGATTCTATGATGGTGACTGTAATTTTTATGAAGAATGAGGTCCTTGAAATGAGTGTAGTGATGCAACATCCATAGGTATGCTTATTTTTGTTTTTTCTGTGAGATTTCTAACTTCTTACCTTGGTGGCTGACTACTATTTTTATAGGAATGCAAAGATATTTAATCCAATGTAGATGGATCTTATGTTTAGGAGGGATGACTACAATTTCCACAATGAGATTATCTTCTTGTCAATCCCAAAGCATATAAGACCAAGGATGCTCATGGGAGTAGCTATTGCAAATATTGCTAAATGAGATGTTGTTTAATTTAGGGGATCAAGAATAAGGAGGTCAAAGAGTCTTGTTTGTTTAAGTGGTGTTTTGGATGTAGACTTGGGTTTCTGATTTTGGAATTTGTTTGATGGTGTTAATAATATGAGAAGAAGGTTTCGGGTGCCTTCAATATTATTTTGGGTTGAGTTAGTGGGTAGGGGATGATTTGGAAAGGTTGTTTTAATACATCTATGGCTTGTTTAGGATGTGAATTAGGGTTTTCTAGTTTTAGGTCACCTCAATCAATAAGGTCTTGGAGAATGTTTCTAAATGAGTGACATCTATTAATGTCATGGCCACAAACCTAGTGATATTTACAATAGTATTCTTCTCTATACTAGGATGGTTTAGGATTGGATTCATCGATAGGTTATAAAGGAGGAAGTTTTATCAAATGGGAAGTCATGAAATTCTCAAAGATGGAACCGTAGGACTCCCATAGAGGTCTATATTTTTAGAAAATCGGGATCATTTAGAATTAGAGAAACCATTACATAGAGTTTTCGGAAAACTACATTTACCGAGCCTTCGGATTTTTCATTGTTGTACAAATTATAAGAAGAATAAGGTTTAGGTTTTTATATCGTAGTTTAACTTTACCATATTTAAGGGGCGAGAGTTCCAATTTATTGAACATGGTAAATGTTATAAAAATGAGCCCTTGCTCATTTTGTGGCTAACTCCCTTCATTCTTCCCTCTCTTGTGCCTCAGTCATAATTTTTGCTTTTTAGGCACTCAAGACCTTCTGGAAATGGCACCATTGGATAGAGATTTTTCTCAGATTTCTAGAAAGGTAAAGTTTTCCTCCTAACTCCATGTATTTTTGAAGTTATGGCTTGCTGGAGTTTTTGTGGGAAATTTTCCTTGGACAAGCTCGGGCCAATAAGGTATGGCCACGTGTCCTCGGAAGGACGGGGGGGAGGTAAACTTGGAATTTTTACCAAGTGCTTGGCAAGATTTCGGAAGGAATTTTTCACCCTAAAGGCCCATTGACGAATTGCATGCTTGCCACGTGTCTAGGTGGAGGGAAGATAGAAAATTTGACTAAGTGTTGGCGCCATGGAAAAATCTCTAGGAAAGGTCCGTACCCAATCACATTATGCCATGTGTCCTTAGGCCAAAGAAGTGGAGGAGGCGGAGATAAAATTGAAAATTTGGTGAAGTGTTTTGGCGAGAGGAAAGGAGAAATTTTGGCCTGTAGGCCCATGAGCGAATAAGATGACGCCATGTGTCTCGGGTGTCGTTGGAGCTTTGGCCGCTGGGGAGAAATTGGGAATTTTTCCCAAAGGATAGCGCAAAAAGAAGTTTTTCCCCATGGCCCGCAACAAATGGAAACCTACCACATGTCTTCAACCGAAAGATTGCGGGAAAAAAATTGGAAGATTTTCCCAAAGAAAAATCAAAGAAAAATTTCAAAGGAAAAGCTCGCCCCCAAAACCCGAGCCAATCAAATCACGCCACGTGTCCATGTGGCGGCAAAAAACACAAGGCAAGCCCACAAGGAAAAATGGCAGGGAAGGCCCACATCCAATGGGAGCTCACCACATGTCCCATTAGGGGAAATAGTCTAGAGCAGGTGGAGAATTTGAAAGTAGAGGCCCTGTAATGAATCATATCATGCCACATGTCCTCAGGTCATCGGCCCGACAGAGAGTTTATAAAAAAATTTCCAATGGCCAAAACCGTGGAAAATGTAGCACAAAAGGCCCGCATCCAATCGAATGGTCCACATGGCACCAGGAGTAGTGGAGCTTGGATATTTTTCAGAAATTTTTCCCAAATGCAAAAAGTGTGAAAATTTCAAATTTTCGGCCCACCATCCCGTTTTGGCCCTATTTTGCCCTAAATTTTCAAACGACCATAACTTTCGATCCAGAGCTCGGTTTTTTGCATTCTTTATATCAACGGAAAGCTGGTGAAATTATCTACATGATTCCAGGATAAATTTTTATTTTGATGGAGTTTGGAGAGATAAAATTGGAAAACTCCTCTGGCATGTAGAAATCAATAGAAATGACGTTTCAACCACCATTTTTAATGAAGAATGGTTCGCATTCTCTCCTAACATGGTGAAAAATGTCGAGAATGGTGGTTGGTGGTTGGAGCTCCTCTCATGTTTTATTTCATTTTGGTTGGTGGTTGGAGCTCCTCTCATGTTTTCCCACGTTTCTCTCTCCTGGCTCATTTCTTGCCTTGTAAAAGCCAGAATGGGCTCATTTTTGAAAGAGGAGACACTCTTTTAGCTCTACAACTTCCCTTTTCTTCCCTTTTGGAAAAAATTGTGGAAATTTTACCTTTCCATGCAAATACAACACCTATTTTTCCTCTTGGTCATTGTAATGCACTGTGTTGGACCTGGAATGATAATATATGCTCTGTGATTAAAAGTTTTCTCAATCCTTTCATATGTTTATCATTGTTTTCTTAACCTCTCATTACATTTTGGAAAATTGTGCATGTTTTTGTGCTATATCCCCTCCTGGACTGTGTATGTTTTGCAGTAGCAGGTGTCTACTACTCCCTTGGTGCATCACCTTATCAGCATTAGTCTCATTTTTCTTGCATTCCCTATCTCTGTCCCCTTGGAATTTAGAGTAGGAATTAGGAATTTAAGCCTCTGCAAATTTCATGCATATACCTGATAAGAGGAGTTGAGGAACCAACCTCTAATTTGGAGATTCTTTTCCATTTTACAAGTCCCACACTTGGGGAAAAGATTCAATGTTGTGCAATCACACTGGATGTCCAAAATGTCAAACTAGAAATCTGATCAACATCTAGGGGTGTTGCTGATTTGCACTAACAATAAAGGCTTCATAAAATGTATGAAATGATTAGATTTTTATAGTGAAGGATATGTTTTTAGCCAAATATTGAGAAAAAAACCAATCAATTCAATTTGAGGCAAATATAAGGATAATTGATTGATGATTCCTCACCACCTAGTGATGAATTCAGCAATAGATGTGTATTTAAATTTATTGATCGAATATAAATTGGTTAGGGATATTTTATGTGTAATGTTGATGGAGAAATTTCTTGGAATACTTGAAATAACTACATGAATGATTATAAATATTGTTGAGGGATGTTTTTATACCAATCTAGAGTAGGCCCAATTAGTGACATTGTAATCCACCTTAACAACACTATTATATACAAAGCGGGATAATACATGGTAGTCCTTACATCAACTAAATTTCCATTTACATCCCATACCTATGAGACAACTTCATGGAAGCTCGGTAATGTAATCCTCGATCTAATCTAAGGTCCGAATAAAAATTCCCACACGTAATGTGCACGTACCATCACTCATCATGTGGAATAACTTTGTATCAAACCTAGATTTTGATGTACCCTATCAAATCTGTACCACTCTATAATGTGGTTGAGATTTATAATGAGGAAGTGATCTACCTCATCTATTCTCAAATTTGATGCATATGTATGCCACTGCTATAGTCTATATGGCCTCAAGGTCACCATACATAAATAAAGATCATGAAATACTCACATATAAAAGGAGATATCTCCTAAATATCCTTGTATCCACACACCCACTATATCTCAACATATGTATGATGGTTCATTAGGATGTCTATCTCAAAAATAGCCAATGGATTTCCAATCGCAATATGATCCCATGAAAAAAATTGTAGTAGGGTCATAGGGCTCAGTGCTACTCATCTATCTCGTATGAAATCAAGTGTAATTCCATGTATAAATGAGCCAATATACACTAACCCCATGTGAATCCATATCCCTCCATTAAATAAGACACTACTCGATCAATCTCGGATGAGAATTCATCCTTGTCTTATAAAGTAGCAAGTACCCGCTGATAAGAGTCATTAGGTACCTGCCGATAAGAACCATCGGGTAAAAAGGAAATTAGGCTATCCTCTTACTTTCAAAATATCTATACAGTGCACTTCCATCCCCTTTCGGAGTATACCCTATATAACAAATAGATACTAGAAGTTTCCTTGTATCCACCTTAGTATAAGGTATTGATCATGAGATGTGAGGTAACAAGTTTACCGAAGGCCCTAAGATTTTTTTCGATCTTTATTTCTATAGAATTTGGTGAATTTCAGAATTTTCCAACTGGAGGGTATGGTTCGAAAGGTATTGTCATATTTATGAGTTTATTATAGATATTCTCATAGAACAATACATTTATGAGTCCCATGGTAATAAATTACAGGATTGTGATTCTATTCATCAAGGTTTGTATGGGATCATTCTCATGGGGTTGGATTTTTTTAGGAAGGGTTAACCTATCAATAGATAAGGGGATTTGATTGGTATTGTTGATATGGTAAAGGATGGTTTTGAAAGGGGTGAAGGAATCCTAGTATAGTGTATGTTTGTTGGGAAACTAATGGTTGTGATGAAGAGTGGATATACTAATAAGATTGAGGGAAAGATGTGTTGAGAAGGGGATACGAGGGTTATGGATTTTTTGAGGGGAATGTAACAATACTCTAAAACATAAGTTGTGTCTACTGGTTGGAAAATGAGATAATAGATAGTGATAACACTTGTATTAATAGGTGGTAAGGATATAGGGATATATAAACATAAGTTTTGGATTGACGATGAAGACTCGCTAAGGGACAATGGGATGGGAGGTGACCAGGTAACTCATAGAATGAGGTATGCCAAAGGATCCTATCAAGGAAATAGAAGAATTAGATTCCAAAACAATGAGGTAGTCACTTGAGGCGCTTATCGTCTAACCATTTTTTTGACAAGATATTTTTAAGTTAAAATATGACCAATGGGTTGATGAGATGGGTGTAGATGTGTTCTATATGAATTGGGAAAGGATAAGGAGTGACTTGTTTGATGACCACATGATAGGTGGGTTCGATGAGTCTATACTTGTCATAAGTAAGGGTACCAATATGTGGTCGGGTTCTAGATTGTGAAGGGGAATGTAGATGGCGCATGGATCAAGATAACTATTAAGGATGACATGAATGGTGTCTAGAATTTATTTGAAGCTAGGATATATTGTACCAAATAACTATGGGAGGGGTGAATCAAGGATTTTTGATTTGTTATATCTAACATTGGGAGAGTGTGGTGATTCTTGAGTTATGTCTATAAATCATTGCGTAGGTTTGACATATCTATAATATTCTATATCTGAGAATTGTTGTGTAGTCGAACCATGAGATAAAATGAACACAATAAATGTAAGATACTTTGTTAGCACAAATCACATAATGAACAAGAAATTTTTGATTATCTTCATTAATTTTAGAAATATGTGAAAATAGAAAATGAAATGTAGAAGGTATAATAATAAGGCCTACTAAGGATGGTTTTAGGTATGTTTAAGATGGATTCCTCTATATACCCGATGGTATGAGAGGCCTAAATTTGTGTTAGATTAAATAAGGGGTGTGATATCTTTGGGGCATACCCCCTCAATTCATAGTCCCATAGTGATAAGGGTGTTATTTTATTAGCTGATATACCACCTACACATTATTTATACTTGGAGAGAACACTGAGTCACCTTCCCCTTGGTGATTAAATCTAAGTAGGTAGATCGGGAGGGATTTTTAGAATGTAATTTTGATTATAAGTGGTTTTGGTAGTGTGTGAGGGAAGTCATGAACATATCTTTTGACCTCTACTTAGACAAGATGATCAATCAAGGATGAGAATGGATTTTTTTAAGTCCCAAAGGAATTTTTTTTTGATGAGGGAAACAAAAGAAATTCAAAGATGAAAAGAGATAAAGGATAATAGAACTGAGACATAAAAATATAAATACCTATATTTTCTAGATAAATATCTTTTTTTTATACCTTCCAAAAGTTGTGAGGGAACACTAGATGAAAATTTAGCTAGCTTGTAAGAAGGAAAGAAAAATGGGTTTTACTATAACAATGTAGAATTTAATCAAAATGGGTTAGGGTCCCAAAGAACATGTCAAATGTTTTATTATAATTTAGGATCAAATTATTCCCATATGAGATAAACCAATTAAAATAAGAAATGATAAGGTTTAATAATACCTACGAAGATGATGACAAAAGGGGATGGATCTAAATGCATGCATAAATCTCCTTTCCAAAAGAATTGTAGACTGTAAGCATGTAAAAACATGACAAAATAATTATTAGATAACAATGAGGTAAGTTTATTGGAAAAGTATGAACGTAGGAAGTAAAATGATTCCTTTAATGGGTGTCAACTCACTTTTATAACATTAAGATAGAAATAATGATAATATTTCATATAATATAAGATGATAAGAATGAAAAACTATGCATATGTAATCTATAGATTGCGACTCAATCAACATCCTTAATGATAGGTGGAGAGTTTTAAAAATATTTTCCCATTAGAGATTTGCCTCATCATTGCGTTCAAGGAGAATTTCCATCTTCTTAGGAATTTCATCTAAATTAGGATTTATGATGATGACACATTGGATTAGCTCATGCTCAATGTTAGATTACTCCCACATGAATGGTTGACAGATTATGGGTATGTCATAAATGGTGTCGGGATCATAAACTAATCCTAGAATGGACATATAATAAAAATAATATTTTAGAAGAAAAATAAAATTAACCATGATGATGAGATATTATAAATCTATATCAAAAAGTAGCAATATTGAAAAATGAAAGTTTCCAACATAGATCAATGTCTATTTGATAGATCAGTAGTGATCATACGAATCTATGTCAATTTATGTGCACAAGATTGTATATTCTTAACGGGAGAATTTTTAGAGGGAATGATAAGATGAAGACGTTTAGGACTTAGATACTCAAATGGGGGAGGGAATACTAAGATCCAAAAATAAGGGCTTTAAAAATATGGATTGAATACATACCTTGATAATAGAGGTGATTTGAATGATCGATTGATGAATAAGATTGATATAAAGGGAATGCAAGATAGCAGGATATCATGACCACTTCATGTCTCTAAGAATGCTTAATGCACAAATTAAAAATATTGGTCATGTTGCATGTAAATTTTTTTGGATGTTTAGGCGTGGCTTGACCCACCTCTTATAGGATCAATGTTGTTTCAATTGAATCACACTTGATCAATGCTTATTGCCAAAATTGGTGTCGTGTTTTTATCTTTTTCAAAGAGAATGGTTGAATTTTGTGTCAACCATTTCCTTTTAGGGTATTTTTGGGGTTTATGATGGTCTAAGGTTTTTTAGGCTCATGAGAGGGTTTATTAGAAGGTTAGTATTGTTTTGATTATGTTTGTTATTTATTTTCTTGTTTGTTTTGTGGTTACAAGTGGTTATGGGTGGTAAGATAGGTAAATTGACCATATGGTATATGAAGGGGGTGTCTTATGGTGCATACGTGGATGTGGGGATTAAGGTAATTTAATTTTTGTATCTACACATGTACTTGTAAAGAAGATGCACATGGTGGAGACCATGGTGCACAATAAAGAGAAACAATATAAAAAAGAAGAATAATAACAACAATTTTAACAAGATAATTGGTAGTAATAATAGTAGCAGTGCATATGTAAGTGAAAAGATAACATTGAAAATATTTTCACGTTTAAAATAATTAACACCTATGAACATGCGACATCTATGATGTCACAAGACAATAAAGGCCCTTCGGACATTGAATAAGGAAATAATGTCACATGAGAAAGGCATGATGCCATAAACATATGATACACATGATGTCGCAAGATAAAAAAGTCCCTTAGGCTAAAATTAGAGTAGTAAACAAGCAAGTACATATAAAACTAGAAAGAATGTATAGAAAACTAGAGTATCACAATATTATGAAATGGCATAATGATTGATATAGGAGAGAATACTGAAACTAAAAGTTGTGAACACTGCACAAGGCACATGTATTACACATATTAGTTTAAAATATAAAAATAAAATATATATCAACTCAAGCATAATGAGGAAGTGAAAAGGTACTATACTAAAATAATATCTGGTTTTTATGGAGGGATGCCCCTACGAAAGTATGTAAGAAACAATGATAGCTCACATAAGCATTTACCAATCTATATGTCTTACATCATTCTAAACATACACCATGAACACATGTGTGTAAAAAGTAAAATTATATATATATATATATATATATATATATATATATATATATATATATATATATATATATAATATATATATATATATATATACACACACAATATATCAATCCAAAAAGGATGAAAAACATGTATAATATAAATTCCTAACAATGTATGCTTAAGAAATTGGTCTTGGGTTTTGTATTTTCAAAATATTTTAATGTTTATACATTTTGTGATTATATAAGTGTTTTTGGAATTTTCTAAGGCATCGGTATGTATAGGATAAAATGGGGTAGCATAATATCTACCATAGAATAATGTCTATATAATGAGGAAAACCCTATAGATTCTAAGATCCCAACTATATAAGAAGTAATTGTTATGACATAAATGAGAAGAGTATGTGCAGGTATGAGTCAAGGTAGAATATTTAGGACATTGGAAATGTTTTCAAGAGTGGTGAATGTAGGTAAAAACATAAGGATCAATACATGAATCAAGAGATGTAAAAATAATTACTGCTAGGAGGTTCATCCGTATCAACCTCAAATAATAGAGGGATAGACAAAAGATTCAATGTAATCAATAAGTGTGATGTGGAAATATTATAAGCATGATAAACTTATGAAATTTAACCCATATAATGGTAGTAGAAACCATAAAAAAATGTGAAAAGAGGGGATAAGTTTCGCCCATAAATTTAATAAGGAGAGGTGTATCCCTAGTATATGATTCATGTATAGAAATTAGAAAATTGACTCAATGAAGAGAATCATAAATCATTATTAAATAAGACCATTCTATTCCTACTTGTAGTGGAAAATTTGTATCAAGTGATGTAATATGGGGCTCAACAAGCATAATATTATTAGAATTGCATCGAGAGGTGTTCCAAGTTATATATTTTAAATCCATGGTCATGGTGACATTATGAAGGGGATATGAGTTTCCCACAACACCATAGGTATTTTGGATTCAGAAAATACCATAGGAGACAATACTCTAGATTTCTCGGAAGTGTGGAGTAGTATGTTGTAGGGATCGGGAACCATTTGTGGGAGAGTGAGACCTACCAATGAAAATTTCATCACACAAATCAATAACATTGTAGTCCATCACAAGAGGAGAAGGATGTGCAAAGTACATATTTTTACACGATCATGTATGATAGAGATGTTGCGAAATAGGAGAAATATGAGGCATGGAATCTATTGTAGCATTATCCATTGAAGAAGGATTTGTAGGTGTATTGTGTATAATCACTTTAGTAGGTGAAAACTCATTACTAAGTGTTGCCAAATGATCAAGTGTAATAGAAGAATCATCATGTCACTTAATAATATAGAGACCTATTTTTGGCACTTTATGTGACCTATCCACATCCATCACATTTACATTCAAAATACTAAACCCATCTTATCATTTTATAGGGCACACTTTCATCTTTGTAAAATTACATTTTACCTTACTAAATACCTATTTAACTCATCCTAAATAACCTAAACCTCCCAAACCACCTAAAAACCATTTCAACCCATTTTATCCTTACCTCTTGATGTCATGATAAATTTTTGACATGAAAAAGTGAATTTTTATTATCATGACAACTAAGCCCACACTAAAAAATCCTTGAACTAGGTAATGTAAACCTATTCAAATCCTGGAAGAACATTAAAACTAGCATCGAAAAAGCTACCAAGAAGTAGTTGTAGGTGCTTTAGGCTGCTCTTGAATGTTTTTTTGCGGTCTCTTTGCTACTATTTTACTGAGTTTTTGTTGTTTTGTCTTGATTGGGTAGTTGTTTCTTGGCTAGTTTGGGCTTCATTGTCACACTTGGATTCTAATCCTTTTTTTTTTTTTTTTCTGGTTTTCATTCCTATTCGGCTCATAGGCCCTCTTTTTGTACACAAGGGTATAGTCCCTTTCAAAAACTATTTGCCAATAATAAAAAAACTGCCCTCCGGCCGATTATAACTATGTAAAACCTATTATGACCTATAGGGATGTGTTAAATGTATTTAAGTTGGTGGGAAGCAATTCATGGATTCATTTTGATCCACTTTGAAGGAACTACTTCCGAAGGCCCAAAAAGGCCTATTTTTCGTGTTTTATGCAGTAAGCACCCTCTAAGAATGAACCAATAAGAGATAATTAAACCAAGTAGTTTGTGATAGATATATGAGATCTTCATAGGTAGTTTAGGAATTTTTTTCAAGTAAAAACATGTTTAGGAACAAGCTATGCAACACCGAGTTACTTATAACACGGTGCAAGGAAATAAATGTAGTAAAAAAACAAGTGTGCTTGTTTTGAATGGTATAGAGCCTCGATATATTATGTAAAGTGAAAAATACTCATCAAAAAGTAAAAAAATTTGTACTTCACATTTCAAAAGGTTTTGACAGATTCTATAGTCCATATTTTTAGATATTGGCTCAACAATGCAATTGAAGATCCCCAGTCTTGGTGGAGATTAAAATGAGAATATAAGGAATTATAAGGAGAGTTGGGACCTGATTAAAAGGAATAAATAAATATAATTTAATGCTATGGATACCCCATGTGATATGTTATACAAAAATGCAAGTTTCTCTCTAGTGGTAATTATACCTTCCAATAACCACTCTTGAGAAAAACCAAAAGGGGGTAAAATTCAAATTTTAGGAAGAATTGGATTCTGAAAAATGGTGGAATTTATTTCCTTGTTTATTTTTTAGTCAAAATCATATAAATTTTATCTCATCAAACTATCGGGGAAGCTTCGAGGAAAACAACTAATCTCATATGTCTATTTTTGTAGTTGGTGAAGGAAGTCTTTCTAAAATTTTCGTGTCACATTTTTACACCTTGGATGAAATTTTTCACCTTTACACTTGGTGTAAAGGTATATGAGGTGAAATACAATGTGACGTTAATGTAAGAGGAGGAGGTAAGAATTATTTCGTCACTTAAGGTGTAACATTGGTTCTTAGGTGAGTGTTATGCACTCATGGGAACGTTCCCCCTCCCATGATAAATCACACCCATGACACACACAGAATCCCTTCTACACCTTTGCACCTAGTTCAAAATTTCATCACGTGTTAAAAAGTGCGTCCACAAGGGAGAGTAAATTTTTCTTCTTGGAAGTTCAACATTTAATCTTGAAGGATGAACATGTGCATATTGGCCTTGCATGCTTGGTAAATCATTCATCGGTGTAAATAGACACATACAATATGAAGGTAAATAAATACAAGGATCAACCAATGATACAAGGCTAGGATGGACAATATTCTCCTTTAGGATAAAATGTTTTAGTTTTATTACTATTATTTGACTTTGCTTTGAATAAAGAATCTCATGTATGGATCAAAGAAGAATAATAAAATTAAAATTGACTAAGCTCTATAATATTTTGACTAAGGATAAATATTTAAACATATCTATTATTCTTACTTAAAAATTTCTTCTTCTATTAGACATATATATGAGAGAATAAAAAGTTGATATTATTCTTCTATTAATATTTTCTTCTTTCCCATTCTATCGTAACTCTATTCTTCTATAGTTAGTCATATATAATAATGGGCATATTAAATACAATCCTTGTAATATTTCATATTCTATCTCTATTCTTGTTTTATAATTAATAAAAATTATAAATTAATTACATTCATTTTAATACCTCTAATCTCTATTATTCTTTTTCCATGATTCCTATATGGGAATGGGCATCTTCCCATTCTAAAACAAAGTTAATATTTCTATCCACTTTCCTAGTCTAATAACACTAAAAATTACGAATTAAAATTGAGAATATTTTATCAACATAATTATGCCCATTCAAATCATATTAATGCAAGCAAATTTAAAAACTCGTATGAGAATATATATATATATATATATATATATATACTGACTTATGAGAATGGGCATATACCCATTCTAAACATCTATTCTTCTTCAATGTCTCCTGATACAATCATTCTTGAATGTAAATAGAGAATTTGAAAATGGGCATCTGCCCATTTATAACAAAGTAAATTTTATCTCTCCACTTTGTCTAAAAATTATTTTTTCTTATATTAGTCATATTATATGAGAATGGGAAGAGAAATTAGTTGTGCATGTTGGTATCCAAAATGATTCTCCTACGAGGGCTGAGCAACATCACAAAACTGACAGGATGCTTGGAGATAGACAAATCATGATATATATCATTTTGTAGCCGGGGAGGGGATTCAACTAACTCTTTATCACTCGAGCATTGGAGAAATGGATAGAACCTCACTAAAGGTTTGATCTACTCTCACAACTTTATGTTGTTCCTTCAACCAGGGTGAGAGGACCCGTTCTATAACCCGTGTTGGTGAAGGATATGAAAAGATCCTTCTTTGCACAATCTTAATGAGAACCTTGAGAAAATATGATCAATAAAACACAATATAACTCTCACGAGTTATCACACTAGAGAGTGGATATGTTTCTTGGACAAGGTTTGGGTCACTAAAGACAATAATTGATTCTTCATTGTTTCGCGTATTTTGGCGGTGGAAATTGTTAAATCATTGTTGATACATAGTACAAATAGGGGTAGTTTATGTAGGATTTATCATTTGAGAAGTTTTTGGTGGGAAGTTAAGAAAGATAAAGTTGATTATACCAGATATTTGAGAGGCTTTACAAATATTGGAACACTCATAGAAAAAATGCTTCAAAATAGCTAAAACATTCTGTTGTATATATCTACCCCTGGTAAATATAGACAATGACACAAGGAAAATATGTTGGAGAGGTCCAAAAACCCGACACAAGGAAAATATGTCGAGAGGTCCAAAACCCGACACAAGGAAAATATGTCGAGAGGTCCAAAAACCTGACACAAGGAAAATATGTCGGAGAGGTCCAAAAACCTGACACAAGGAAAATATGTTGGAGAGGTCCAAAAAGTCGACATAAAGAAAATATGTCAGAGAGGTCCAAAAACCCGACACAATGAATTTGGGGTTTCAGGTTATGGGAAACATGAGACATGAAGCATGAAAATCACAAGGCATGTCCCAATGCTTGGGAGTTCCGAGAACCCGAAACACTACCTAGGAAAATCGAGTTTTGGAGTCGGGAAAACATGGGGTGAAAACATGTCGAGCCATCTGTTATCAAAAATTCACCCCCCAGGGTAAATTTTGATAACATGCATTGAATACTCAAGTCCCAGGAAAATAGATTGATTCAAGGCAAAAAATCATGTTTCTAGGGTCCCCTCAGATTTTTTCTAACTCCCCTGTCCAAGAAGAAAAGAGCAAGTTCTGAGAAAGGGTGAAAAAGTTGCAAAAAAAAAGCTTGAGCCAGAAAAAATCATGAAAAATGGCTAAGTCCTAGTCCAGGCGGTCCTTGGGATAGTTGGGACATCGGGCGCGAATCGGCCGAAAGGGCGCCAGGCGGTCCGCAGAGCAAAGGGACATCCAGGCCGTGAGGACACGCGGGACACAGAAAGGTGAACCGTCGAAGGTCAGAGGAAAATTGACTAACTACGAGTGGAGCAGTCCTGGGACATCCAAGGGCTATGAGGATGCGAAGGACGCGAACCACCCGGATTGGCCAAACAGAGAACTTTAGCACTGGGACAGTCGGGCCAAAAGTACGCGGTGGACGCGGGGAGCCGAGAAAGCCAAGAGCCAATCATATCATGCCATGTGTCGTCAGCGAGTAAAGAGACAAGGAAGCCCATTTCGGGCGGATCGGAAGTTTTTGTCCCAGGCAGTTTGGGACAGCCGGGCCGCGAGGACGTGAGGGACGTGAAAAGCCCGCCTGCCCGTGGATGAATCGGGAGACGCCACGTGTCGTAAGAAAAAAAAGTCCAAAATTCCAAAGGGCAAGGTTTGAAGTGCTGGCCCAAGCCAATCAGAAGAGGACATGTGTCCTAAGGAGAAAGGGAGTGCGGAGCTCGAGGAAAATTTGAAGAATTTGGCAAAAGTTTTGGCCAAAAGCTAAAAACAAAGTGCCCTTTTACTGCGACGACCAATCAATGCATGCCACGTGTCCCAGTGGCGGGGGCGCGGGGAAAAAGTGAAAAATGTTCCAAAATCATCAAAAGTCAAAATTTTCAAGGAAAACCCATGGGTGAGCAGAGGAGAGAGAATTACGCATCCAATCAGTGCTTGACACGTGTCATCTAGGTGGCAGAGCGCGGGAAAAAATTTCGAAATCCATTTTTGCCTGTTTTGTGCCCTAAATCTTCAGATCTCCATATCTTTCGATCCGAGATCAGATTTTCATGTTCTTTATATCATTGGAAAGATTATAAAATTCTCTACATGATTAAGGGTCAATCTTGAATTTTGGTGCATTCGGAGAGATAAAGTTAAGAAACGGATCTGATGCGTGTTCATGGCCAGAAGTGACATTTCAATGACCAAATTTAACGTAAAATGGGTCGCATTCTCCACTGTGCAATTCATCAAAAATGACAGGGTATGGGTTTGTAAGGTCCCCCATGCCGATTAAATGTATTTTCAATCAATGAGGAATGGGCTCTCACGTTTTTGTACATTTCTGTCTCCTAGGCTCGACCCATGCAATGTAAAAGCCAATTTTGGCTCATTTCTAAGGTGGAACATCTTTTGGGCATAGGAACTTCTTCTTTCACCTCCAGCAAGTGATTTTTGAAGAATCAGACCTCTTCGAAGACTGTAACAGTTTTTTACCTCTCTGAGGTTGTAATGCATGGTTTTGACACTAAAATGATAATGCAAGCTTTGTGAATGGTTTCGATTATTTATTTGTATTATTTTCTTCATTTCAGATCCTAAGTTATATCTTATCGGCTGTGTATGTTTTATGTTGCAATCTTTGATACGTGTCTATTTGCATGAAAAACTTGTTTCACCACTCCTTTTTGGTGCATCACCATCTTTAGTTAGTTTCAATTTTTGCATTTCTATCCTGCCTCCTTGTAATTTATAGTAGGATTAGGATCTCGAACCTCTGTAGTTGTGCAAGCATTAGATCTAATCGAGAGGAGTTTGAGGAACCAACCTCTAATTTGGAGATTCCTCTCTTAGTTTCATAAGTCCCACACTTGGAGAGAGGTTTCCATGTTGTGCAATCACACTGGGTGCTAAAGTGATCAACCTAGAAGCCTAATCTACATCCAAGGGTCTTTGTGAGCTCTGCAACAATAGTTTTGGCACGCCGGTGGGACACTAGAGGTCTCATTTTATTGCAGCAAAGTTGATGTGCATCTGCTGAAATTTTCTTGCTTGAAAAGAGCTATTATTTGCATATCCTGGTGACTCCAGGGAAAGAATCAACTGGTTTCAACAGTGTAGGCCTGAAAACCTATGAGAAGAATCACCACAAGGTCAAGAGTTGGAGAAGAAGAAGTGCTATTTGAATACCTACAATTATCTCCAAGAAGAAGGCAAAGAGGAAGAAGGATTCAAGGTCTCCATCTCCACCAAACAAAACTCTCTCAACTCCTCCACACAGGTAGGCCTTTCATTCAGTCAACAAGGATTTTAAGACCAATTAGAATGGCACAAAACAACCCCTATGTCAACTTCACAGGTAGCAGCCCACTTGCCCTCAATGCACAACATCCGATTCCTATTGCAGCGGCCTTGAAGAAAATTCCCTATTTCACGGAGAAAATCGGACTACTCCGGTGATAATGTTAAGGATATTGCTAACCTTTGTGCAATTCATGAAATCAACAAGATGCAAGTGGTTGTCAAGTTGCTAGCATCTTCATTCAAGGGTAAAGCATTGCAATGGTTTAGAAGCCTTGGAGCTGGTTCTATCACAAATTGGAATCAGCTGTGTATAGCACTTCATGAGAAATTTGGAGAGAAGGGAGATAACTTGTCTCTTTTGGAGCAGCTGACAACCATCAAGAGAGCTCCCAATGAGCGGTGGCGATTTCAACTTGATTTCAAAGACTTGGGAGAGGATTCTGTGGCGGTCGGGCCAACAAAGAAAAGTGCTTTTCTCTACTATCTCAAAGCTCTAAATTCTGATATTTCTATGTTAATTCAGTCCATGGGAGGCATAACTATCCCTATGGCTTATAGCATTGCCATTAGGGCTGAAAATTGTTTGATCCAAGCTGGAAAACTTGCCCCTAGACCTCCCATGCCATTGTTTCCAAGTTTAGAGAGCCCAAACACCAATCAAGCACCTAGTTTGGCTCCTTCTCCCACTCCTAGAAATCAGAGTTCAAATGAAGCTTCCACTTCATCTCCAAGTGCCCCAAATGAGCTTCAAGAAGTCATGAAGCAATTGCAAAACCTAGGCAATGAGCTGGTTACTCTCAAGAGGTAGTAAACCCAAGGTTTTAGACCTTCTTATCAACCCCAAGCTCGCCTAATAGGTAGCCTTACCAACCGAGAAAGACCCCTAATCCAGCTGCAAATATGAATCAAACAAGGCTTCTTGCCAATAAACCATTTCAGCCATATAATCCAAATGCCATATCTGCCTCTAAGGCATTGGTGCCAACACAAAACAACATTACTCAAGAGTATGATTGGTGTTTTCCATGTAATGAGCCTCATAACCAATCCATGTGCTTCAATGGTGCTTTGAATCAAGCACTAATGGTGACAACTACTCTTGGTGTGGAGGGTGAGGGCGATCAAGGAAACAATCAACAACAGAAACATTCTAGTAGCAATCAGCCCTAAATGACACCACATTGGTAAATTGGCAAGTAGAGGAATTCTGTGGCATGAATCGGGCGGTTTCTTAAGGTGTTTCAGCCAACACAAGATCAAAAAGGAGGAATTTGGGTGAAGAATAGCCATTAGCCCCAACCAATCCACGACCTTCCATGGCTCCACAAATGATTGGCAAGTAGAATCCAATTTCAAATGCACAAGGGCAGCCAAGGACAGCCCCTAGGCCAACTCAAATGCCAGCTGTTGCTGCCCACATGCAAGGAGTGAATGTGCAAACCAAGGGACAACAAAGAGATCCTTCATCACCATTCAGTATCATTGATTAGATGAAGAAGACAAACGTCAATATATCAATGTGGGAATCCCTATCTATCCCAGGCCAAAGAGATCTGCTGCAAGCTGCCATGAAGGACTAGCCAACTTTGAATCAGCAAGTTCAGATGCAAGACAAAGTGCTTACAAATGCTGCCCAGCCTGAGGGAAATCATGGAGGACAGCAAGGTAAAATGTTGAAACCCCCTCCTTTCTATGTTTCATTGATCATTGGAAGTCAACTAGTACATAATTTCATGATAGACTCCGGGGCAAGTAGTTCAGTAATGCCTAAACAAATAGCTGATCAGCTAGGGCTCTAGTATGAAACAATATCCAAAGGGGTAGTGTAGCTAGATGAGACAGTAGTAGCAACAGTTAGAGTGATTAGAAACTTGAGTCTTACCTTGCATGCATGTCCAAATGTTGTTGTTTTACAAGATGTATCAGTCATAGACCTTCCACCACTCTTTGCCCTTTGCTTGTCGAGGACTTCACAGACCAAGATTGGGGGATATTTGTCGCTAATTGGTCACACATGCTGTTCGAGAACAAGGTATGGAACTAAGGCTACAATCAGGTAAGAACCTATTGCAAACTTCCACATTGAGCCTTACACTCCAAGTCAGATTAATGCCAATTGCTCGGCATTTGATCAAGAAGATCACCCAAGCACCGATGAGCTTGACACCAAGGTTGGAAGCATCCTGGATCTAACTCTTGATGAATGGGAAAACAAGGTACATGCATTTGATCCTTATCAAGAAGTGGAAGAATCTGAGCTGGGAGTCTATTGCATACACAAAGAAAATCAACCTACTCCTAGCATCACCAAGCCAAACCAAAAAGATGACAATGAGGTATGGCAGCTGTTTTTGATGGATCAAGGAGTAGACAAGGTGCAGGAGGTGGAGCTATGCTTGTTTCACCTCAAGGAGTAAAGTACTATTCAGCTTTTAGATTTCATTTTGCATGCTCCAATAACACTGCTGAATATGAAGCCTTGGTGCAAGGGATGCATTGGGCAATCAAGAAGAAAATAAAGAACTTGCAAGTCTTTGGTGACAGTGAATTGATTGTAAATTAGGTCAAGGGACAACATGCTGCCAAGAATGATCTACTCAAGTGCTACAAGAATAGGGTGTGGGACCTCATGGAAGATTTTGAGGGTTTTGGCATCAAATCCATTCCTAGGAAGGAGAATCAAGCTGCTGACAGGCTTGTAGCAGTGGGGGCAGCCTTTGACATTGTGGAAAGCATTCAACAAGACAAGGTACAACCAAACATCCACGTGATTATGAGGCCTTGATGCCGGATAACAATGTCGGTTGGCAAGTGTTTGAAAATGACCAGCAAATCATCCATTTTCTACAAGAAGAAGCTGAGTTCTCAGCAAAGAATCAAGAGAGATTAGAACAGCAGTATGGTGATCAGGTAGTACAGTTGAGAACTAACAAGCTGCCCAAAGGAATTATCACTTTGGAGTCCATTTTTAACCCCAATGATCAGTTTAGGAAGGAGAAAGCAAACATTCAGGTCAAGAGAGAGGATTCAGTATCCATCTTGGTAGAAGAGAACAAGCCATTGCAAATTGGAAGGATGACAACTGAACAAGAAAGGTATGAGTTCATACAACTATGTCAAGAGTTCCCTGACGTGTTTGCTTGGAGCTATGAAGACTTGAAAGGTTTCAATCCCAACTTAGCTCAGCATACCATCGAATTGGATCCAAATACTAAGCCTGTCAGGTAGAAACAAAGACCAGTCAATCCACACATGGAGCCTCTCATGAGGAAGGAATTGGACAAGCTGATTGAGTCAAGGATCATATTCCCAATCAAGCATTCTAGTTGGGTTGCCAACTTAGTTCCAGTCAGAAAGAAGAGTGGAGAGATCAGATTGTGTGTTGACTTCAGAGACTTGAATAGAGCCTCTCTCAAGGACCATTACCCACTCCCTTCCATGGAGCAAATATTGCAAGTTGTAGCTGGTTCAGAAAGGTTCTCGTTGCTTGATAGCTACTTAGGCTACAATCAGATTATGGTGAAGGAAGAAGACCAGTTCAAGACAGCCTTCACAACTAAATGGGAAACTTTTGCATACAGGAAAATGCCATTTGGGCTTTCAAACACTGGTGCTACCTTCCAAAGGGCAATGGACATGGCATTCAAAGGTTTGATTAATAATGTGGTGCTGATTTATCTTGATGATATCACTGTTTTTTCCAAAAAACCAGCAGACCACCTCTCTCATTTGAGACAAGTATTCACGAGGTGCAGGAGATTTGGAGTGTCTTTGATTCCTAAGAAGTGCATCTTTCTTGCACATGAAGGAAAGATCCTCGGCCATATTGTCTCCAGGGAAGGATTAGCAATTGATCCAGAAAGGGATGAAGCCATAAGAGCACTACCATTGCCAAGCCACAAGAAAGCCCTTCAGAGTTTCTTGGGAAGGATAAACTTTGTTCGGAGGTTTGTCCCAGATTTTGCAGCCCTTGTCAAGCCCATCACCAAAATGTTAAAGAAAAGAATGGCTTTCAAGTGGACAACAAAAGGCAAGGAGAGTTTTAAAGCAATCAAAGAAGCCATCTCTCAAGCACCAACTCTCATCAACCCAAACTTCTCCAAGGATTTCATCCTCTATGCATTTGGAGGTAATGACACTATTTATGCCATTTTGGTACAACAAAACAAGGATAATGATGAGTAGCCAATTTCCTTCTTCAGCCAGAGTCTAGATGACTATGAGGTGAGATACTCTTTTATTGAGAAGCATGTGCTTGCAGTAATCAGAAGCTTGAAGAAATTCAAGCATTTAGTCTCAAACAACAAGGTCCAGTTGCTGGTCTCACATGCTGGGGTTAAGGACTTCCTCCTCAACAAGGATTTGAATGAGAAAAGGGCAGGTTGGATCACCCGTGTCATGGAGTATGACATTGAGATCAAGATCACCAAGCTGGTAAGAGGGAAAGGATTGTGTGAGCAGCTAGTTTTGGGGAAGCAAAGAGAAGTATGCAATGAAGAAGAGGTTGTTTTGATAGTCTAGGACAGCCATGAGCCAAGTGGCAATCAAGAAGAAGACAATGCTGCCCCCACTCCTTGCTGGACCCAAGATATTATACACTTCCTAGGCATAGGCCTATGCCCTCCAAAGATGAACAAGACCCAAAGGAGACACTTCAGATTGCAGGCTGTTCCGTATGCCATTGTTGATGGAGTTTTGTTCAAGAAAGATGTGAATGGAGTGCTGCTGAGATGCATTAGCACAAATCAGATTCAAAGAGTGTTGGAAGAGTTCCATGGTGGACCAGCTGGTGGTCATTTTGCACCAAGGGTGACAGCTCTAAAAATCATGAAGGATGGTTATTATTGGCTTAAAATCTTCAGTGATTGCTATGCATGGATCAAGAAGTGTAAGAATTGTGCATTCTTCACAGGAAAAGAAAGACTTGCTTCCCTTCTATTGCACCCAATATCGGTTGAGCAGCCATTCATGCAATGGGGTTTGGACTTCATTGGAGTTATTAATCCCAATTCAAGCCAAGGGCACAAATAGATTTTGATGACCCACAGACACTACTTCACCAAATGGACAGAAGCAGTAGCACTCAAAGAGGCAAATGAGTCTAGCATCTTAGACTTTTATGAGGGGATAACAACCAGATTTGGTGTACCTACTACAATAATCTCTGATAATGCATTGGCATTCATTGGGTCTAAGGTGACTGAGTGGGCTGTCAAGAACGGTATTTACCTAAGCACTTCATCAAACTATTACCCCCAAGGTAATGGCTGGCCAAGTCTACAAGCAAGAACTTGTTGAGGATCATTAGGAGGACTCTTGATGAGAATCAGAGGTCTTGGCATACCAAACTGAAATCAGCCTTATGGGCTGATAGGATAACTCCCAAAAGATCCACAGGTAACTCTCCATTCAAACTTGTCTATGGAAGAGAGGCAATCTTGCCCATGTCACTTGAGTTGCCAACATTGGAACTCATGAAGCACTGGAGTTGCTTGAATTTGAGCCCATGGAGGTGAGGTATGCGAGAGTTGATGGAGCTGCAAGAGATCGAAAATCGAGGCATCCCAAGCAATGGAAAAGGATCAAGCATTGATTAAGAAGACCTTTGATAGGAAGGCAAAAGGTAGATCTTTTCAGGTTGGAGATCTAGTGTTGAAATGGGATGTGGACAGAGCAAAACCGGGAAGGCATTCGAAATTTGATGCCATTTGGAGTGGCCCATACATGGCCACGAAGTGCAAGAACAACAATGCTTTCCAATTGGCCTCATTGGATGGTGAAGAACTGCAGATTCCAGTAAATGGAATCCATCTCAAGCATTGCTTCTAGAGGGAAATTCACTACCTTGTAAATATTAGATTAGATTTTCATTCCTCCAAGTTCTTGTGCACATTGTTTTACTGTAGGTTAGTTTTGTTTTCCTAAGTGCTTTGGCATAGCTTGCTGTCCATGGGGATGTTTTACGATCTTTTCTTTCATCGGTGACATTCCATCTTCCTCCTTGCACATTCTAAGTCAGTTGGGGTTCTAAATAGAATATTTGATGACTCCATGCCCAATGGACTGCTTCAGGCAACTGGTATCTTCTACCTAGCAGGCAGGTAACCCCGTTGAGTCGCCAAATTGTTATCCAAAATTCACCCCTAGGGTAAATTTTGATAACATGCATTGAATACTCAAGTCCCAGGAAAATAGATTGATTCAGGAAAAAATCATGTTTCTAGGGTCCCCTCAGATTTTTTCTAACTCCCCTGTCCAAGAAGAAAAGAGCAAGTTCTGAGAAAGGGTGAAAAAGTTGCAAAAAACAAGCTTGAGCCAGAAAAATCATGAAAAATGGCTAAGTCCTAGTCCAGGCGGTCCTTGGGACAGTTGGGACATCGGGCGCGAATCGGCCGAAAGGGCGCCAGGCGGTCCGCAGAGCAAAGGGACATCCGGGCTGTGAGGACGCGGAAAGGCGAACCGGCCGAAGGTCAGAGGAAAATCGACTAACTGCTAAGCGGAACAGTCTGGGACATCTGGGCCGCGAGGACGCGAAGGACGCAAACCACCTGGATTGGCCAAAACTGAGAACTTTAGCACTGGGACAGTCGGGCCAGAAGTATGCAGCGGACGCGGGGAGCTGAGAAAGCCGAGAGCCAATCAGATCACGCCACGTGTCGTCGGCAGAGTAAAGAGACAAGGAAGCCCATTTCAGGCAGATCGAAATTTTTTTCCCAGGCAGTTTGGGACAGCTGGGCTGCGAGGATGCGAGGGATGCGAAAAGCCCGCTGGCCCGCGGATGAATCAGGAGACACCACGTGTCACAAGAAAAAAAGTCTAAAATTCCAAAGGGCAAGGTTTGAAGTGCTGGCTTTGAGCCAATCGAAAGATGACATGTGTCCTAAGGAGAAAGGGAGTGCGGAGCTCGGGAAACTTTGAAGAATTTTGCAAAATTTTTGGCCGAAAAGATAAAAGCAAAGGTCTGCCCTGCGCCCCAGTCGACCAATCAATGCATGCCACGTGTCCCAAGTAGCGGGGGCGCAGGGAAAAAAGTGAAAAATGTTCCAAAATCATCAAAAGTCAAAATTTTCAAGGAAAACCCATGGGTGAGCAGAGCAGAGAGAATTACGCATCCAATCAGTGCTTGACATGTGTCATCTAGGTGGTAGAGCGCAGGAAAAATTTCGAAATCCATTTTTTGCCTGTTTTGTGCTCTAAATCTTCAGATCGCCATATCTTTTGATCCAGAGCTCAGATTTGCACGTTCTTTATATCATTGGAAAGCTTATAAAATTATCTACATGATTCTAGGGTCAATCTTGAATTTTGGTGCATTCTGGAGAGAGAAAGTTAAGAAACGGCTCTGACGCGTGTTCATGGCCAGAAGTGACATTTTAGCGACCAAATTTAACGCAGAATGGGTCGCATTCTCTTGCAATTCGGTCAAAAATGACAGGGTATGGGTTTGTAAGGTCCCCCATGCCGATTTAATGTATTTGTAGTCAATGAGGAATGGGCTCTCACGTTTTGTACGTTTGTCTCCTGGCTCGACTCTATGCAATGTAAAAGCCGCTTTGGCTCATTTCTAAGGTGGAACATTTTTGGGCATAGGAACTTCTTCTTTCACCTCTAGCAAGTGATTGTTTGAAGAATCAAACCTATTCAAAGAATGTAAATTTTTTTACCTCTCTCGAGGTTGTAATGCATGGTTTTGACACCGAAATGATAATGCAAGCTTTGTGAATGGTTTTAGTTCTTTGTTTGTATTATTTGCTTCATTTCGATTCTAAATTATATCTTATCAGCCTGTGTATGTTTTATGTTGCAATCTTTGGTCGTGTCTATTTGCATGACAAACTTGTTTCACCACTCCTTTTGGTGCATCACCATCTTTAGTTAGTTTCAATTTTTGCATTTCTATCCTGCCTCCTTGATTTAGAGTAGGATTAGGATCTAAACCTCTGTAGTTGTGTAAGCATTAGATATAATCAGAGGAGTTTGAGGAACCAACCTCTAATCTAGAGATTTCTCTCTTAGTTTCACAAGTCCCACACTTGGAGAGAGGTTTCCATGTTGTGCAATCACACTTTGGGTGCTAAAGTGATCAACCTAGAAGCCCGATCGCATCCGGGGTCTTTGTGAGCTTGCAACAACACCACCTTCTAAACCCAATGCCTATGCAAGTCCAATTTATGAACCCGAAAAAAGTAAATCTTGGAAATATCGGTGGAAGTAGGTTTTGGGAAAACACAAGCTAAGGCATCCTCCAAACCTGATGCAAATGCAAAGGAGTATCCCGAACCCGATGAAAGCAGGACCTCGACTTGGGGAATATTCAAATGGCCATAACTTTTCACAGGTAGCTTAGATTCACGCAAGGTTGGACTTTTCAGAAAGTTTACAAGGTCCTCTATCCAACTAAAACTATATATCTTTAATTGGAGGAGAACAAGTTCTTCAAAAATGTAAAATACAGTTCACCATATTTTGGGTTTTCCAGGGTTCTCACCTACTACCATAATGAGATGAATTAAGTGCAGTCTGGAGGTGGTTGGGGTAGATTTCGAATTCCTCTCTTTTCCCTCTCTTTTTCTCCCTATAAATTTAAAGGAGGGGATTCTTTCTAAAGGTTGGAAATTCTTGTTTTTCCCCTCCTTTCTTCTCTTTAGTAGGTGAATTTGTGGAGTTCAAACCTCCCATCTAAAAACCGTAATGCAAATTTGCCTCTTGGCATTTTGTAGTGTATTGTATTAATCTTTAGATCAAATAATGCATGTCTCGTGGCTGATTCTAAACCCTCTTTGTGTTCATTTGCATCCTCCGATCTTTCACCGCAAATCTGGTTATTTGTGCATGATCTTGCACTACATTTTAATGGTTTGTATTTATTGGCAAGACAGATGTTTCTTCATTCCTCGGTGCATCACCTTTGTTAGTTTAGGTTTATTTTTATGCATCTTCTTACCCTTTCTCCTTGGCAATTTAGATTAGGTTTTTGAGTAAACCCTCTACATTCTTATGTGTGCATCTGAACAGAGGAATAGGAACCACCTTCATCCAAAGAGCTTTTCCATTTTTGCAAGGTCCCACACTTGAGAAAAGCTCCATGTTATGCAATCACACTGAGAGTCTCAACCCATCGAGTTGCAGAAATTCGGGGTCTTTGTGATTCACCATCAACAATTCCTTCAACCAAAAGGTGTGTATCAATGGAGGCCCAGAGATGCACAATTTCATACACTCTTCAAGAATTCAACACAAAGGCTCATGTTAAAGACTCAATTAAACGTTGGAAATCCCTGATTAGTCACACCTAAGATACACTCATAGGATAACAAAAAATATTTATCAACATAATGAAAGTAAAGTGATTTTAAATTGTTTATTTGCATCACAAGATGAAAGCTCTTCTCATAATGAAATTGTAAATGCCACAATACTAACACATGGATAAGATCTTGTGTGATTCAGAGGGATTTTAACATAAGATTGCAATAGGAACATGAAAAAATATTTGAAAACATTCTGAAATAAAAGAAAACATAATTATGCTCATGATCAACACAAATTCATTCAAGGTTCACTAGATTCATTAGCGGGGAGAGTTTCTTCAACAATCTCAGAGCTTGTCAATGGTTGTACACTTGCAACCATCTTGACATGAATAAATATACAAACACAAGGAAATAAACAGGTTTCTTAGATGGTCTCTCGGGAAAATGGTTTTCTCAAAATTTCTCAGAAAAATTAACCCCCCATGTAAGAGTATTCTCATTGCATTTATACAATTTCACTCTCTCACTCATCCTAAATTTTCCCCCAAAATTCTAAATCTTCAAGAGAATATTCCTCTTTACAACATATCGTTTAATCATGTTTATTCCCTTGAAAATATCTTGCTTTCTATTGCCAAGTGGATAAATCATGGGTGATCGATCACGTTTCTCAGTTCCTCAACTATGACTGGGATGTCATGCCATAAATTTTGGACAGTCTTTTTAATCATTCTTTTATTTTTTCGTGTAAGAAATCCCCTTTTAATAATTCTCAGGTGGCTCCATATGGCTTGATTTGACAAGAAATCCTTTTCACCTTCAAGAATACACCTTGAGGAATAGATACCTGCATTCATGCCTCTTAGAAATGAGTGTCCTCGCATGGATTATACCACATATCTATCTATGCTATGCGTTCTACTCAGCCAAGTGTAAAGAGGAGCCAATGGAAGCCTCTACATGTTTTCTTATTACAACCGTAAAGGTGAATTCCAGAGGTAGGTTCCCAAACGAGCATGGGCCCTCCACGTGTTCAGAACCCAAGAGAGTTACACTAGTCACTGAAAATTCTGAGCATGGGAAGGTCCAGCGGAAGCTTCCACGTGTCTGTTCGGTGCAACTTCAAAGATGAAGTCTAGAGGTAGGACCTCAAATGAGTGTAGGCTCTCCACATGCCCTAGGCCCAAGAAAGTTTCCTTAGACATTGAAAAATTCTCAGTATAAAGAGGAGCTAGCGAGAATACTCGATGTGTCTCTTCAAATAAGCACTTTTGATATGGTGCCAAAAGTAGAGACCCCAAACAAGCACGGGCTCTCCATGTGTCTCTAGCCTAGAAAACTTGTACCGAACATTGAAAAATTTCCGGTATAAAGAGGAGCCAGGAGAATCCTCCACATGTCTCTTAGGTGCAACTCCAAATGTAAGACCCAAAGGTGGATCCTAAAATGAGTGCATGCCCTCCACATTTTTATGGTCTAACAAAGCTGCACCAGCCATTGAAAAGTCTGAGCATGGGAAGAGCTAGTGGAAACCTCCACATGTCTCTTCGGTGCTCTTTCAAAAGTAAAATTTAGGGCAGGTCCCCAAATAGGCGCGGGCCCTCCATGTGGAAAAGATCTTAGTTTGAGGTGGACCTAGTGGGCCTTTTGCATTTTATGCCACTCAAAAGAAATTTCTAAAATACCTTCGGTGACCCGCCCTTTCGTCTTTGATGTAGACTCAACATGTGGCTTTATTTGGGCACTTGCGGGTTGCGCTTCACTTTTATACCTTACTCCTTTTTCAAAACAAGGCTAAAAGTTCCAAAGTCCTCCAGTTACCCACCTCCCCATTTTGAATTTTCAATGTTAACTCAAACATGTGATATTATTTGGTCCCCAGTAGAATCGTAGATTATTTTATAACTTTGCTCCTTTTCACAAAAGGCCAAAATCTTCACAATTCTCCACCTCTCCGCCTTTGAATTTTCAAACCACCACATGTCCTTTTGCGGGCCTTCGGTAATCCTTTTATATTTTCATTCCTTTTTCCATAATGTCTCAAAACACAAAAGGGCCCACCTTTCCGCAACCACTCGTCTTATGACATGTGTACATCTTTGGGGTCAAAGTAAGAAAAATTATTTTCCGCTTCACATTGTTGAATAGCCAATTAGAAACTATCGGGGCTGCGGGATCAATTTGGCATTTTTTATAATTTTGACAAAACTTACAAATTCACCAAATAGACCCGACGTGCCTCATCCAATTAAAGACAACCACATAGCCATGGACATTGGGACAAAATTGACATAGAAGACATGACTGTGGAAAAATAAAATGCAAGGGAAACCCCAAATTCATGCCCAAATTACAAATTTTTTTCTCATGGATAGAGAAAATGTAAAAATACCTAGCTCAACATGATCCACGACCATAGAGATAGATTTATAACAACACCTTGGTAAAGATAAAAATTACACACATCCACATAAGGAGATATAAAATACTTCAAACAATGCTTATTGAATAATTTAAACGAAAAGGGCGAGGTTAAAAATGAGCACCAACACTCGGCTCGACTCAGGGATGGGCACTCCCAGCAAGTGCCGCAAGAACAACATAATAGACCATGTGCCAAAAATCCATTGGGAAACGAAGTCAAAAATAAGCTTGTAAAGTAGAAAAACAATAACCAATTCTCCCAAGATCGAACTGAGAAACCAACAATAACTTATCATCGGGGACCAAGAGAAACCAAATGGAAAAAAAAAAAAGATTATACACTATACAATGATGCGTACCTTGATTATGAGAAATCAATCAAGGAAATGTTTTAAGTTCCCGCCATTGATAGTAAACTCGAAATTACCCATCTAAGTCCTTTAGGAAAAAATGTGCTCACAAATCCTAATATCAATAGAATAAGGGCCATCCATAATGCGTCAAACTTTCCATGTTTTCCCTTATCCTCATGTCTGTTATCCCACAATAACATGAGATCTCCCACACTGAAATCTCTTAGAGTTACCTTTTTATCAAATAATTTCTTCAATTTTTCCCTGAACTTCACATGTCTTTGGTGGGATTCTCTTCTTTCTTCATCTAATTCAACAATTTGATTAATACGAGCATCATAGGGACTGACCTCCTGGTCCTCCAATTGTTGGATAAATTGGTAAGAAGATAATTGCATATGCAGGGGAAGTAGAGCTTGAGTTCCATACACCAACTCAAATGGAATTTTTCTAGTATCTCTTTTGATAGTAATTCTATCATCCCAAACAAAAACTTCAATTGCTCACCCCACTTCCATTTGTTTACTTCCAAGGTCCTTTTGATTATCTTCAACAAATTCTTGTTTCTTGATTCTGCTTGTCCATTACCTTGGGGATTATAATTTGAAGCATATGCTAAATTTATCCCATACTCATGACACATGGATACCAAAGGTTTGGCTCGAAAACTCATAGCATTGTCAGCAACTATCTTAGTAGGCACTCCAAACCTACAAATTATATGATTCAGAATGAAGTCCATAACAATTTGGTGGGTAGCTTTCTTGGTAGGGATTGCCTCCACCCACTTGGTGAAGTAATCAGTGGCCACTAATATCCACTTGTGGCTTGCACTTGAAGAATATGAAATCTCACCAATGAAGTCCATTCCCACTTTGCTTAAATGGGGCTTCAATTGATACAGGATGCAAAGGGAGGGATCCTGAAGCTTTCAATATTCCTGAAAAACATTGACAACTCTCACACTTTCTTACCAGTAGAGTTGTGTCTTTAAAAAGAGTTGGCCACCAGTAACCAACCCTTAAGATTTTATGAGCTGTGACTCTTCTAGAAAAATGCCCTCCAAAAAATCCTCCATGGAAATCATCAATTATTTTGGGGCTTCATATTCAGTGATACATCTCAAAATAACTCCCTCAGTTTCTTCCAAGTTAACCCATAATTAGTGATGATGTATTTATGGGAGGCTAAATTAAGTGCTCTCTTTTTATTCTTGCTTAAATACTCAGGGAATTGTAGATGTTTGAGATAAAAATAATATCCTTGTACCATTCAGAATTTGTCACTTTCTCAAGAATATTCAATCTTTCTTCTTCAACCTCATTTATCTCAACTGTCTATAGGTTGCTTTCTACCATTATCCTTGCTAGGCCCAATCCTCTGACCAATTTTGTAGTTTGGATGTCCATATCATATTCTTGCAATTTATTTGCCCATTGACATCTTTTACTTGAAATTTCCATCTCTGATAGGATATCCTTAACCATGGTATGGGGAACATAAGCTATGACTTTAGAGCTCAAAATATATGGCCTAAATATTTTTGTGGCCCTGACCAAAGAAAAGGCTTGTTTCTCCATGATAGTATACTTCAATTCTTCTCCTTGTAATGCTTTACTAAAGAAATAAATTGGTCTTTTAGCTCCTTCATCATCCTTTTGTAACAACATAGATGCAATAGTATTCTCTGAAGCAAAGGAAAACATTTGGAAATCCTTTTTATGAGTTGCTAAAATAGGGGCATTCTTCAATGCTTCCTTAATCCCAATAAAGGCTTGAATAGCTACTTCTTCCCATCTGATACTCTGATCTTTCTTCAACATACTTGGTGATTGGGATAGTCAATTTGGAAAATTTGGAAATAAATCTCCTAATAAAATTTATCTGCTCGAAAAAGGATTGAATTCCCTTTTTGGTTCTTGGAATAGGAACTTTGCTAATGGCTTCCACTCTCTCAGGATCGATCATGACTCCTTCTTTTGATACAATATGTCCAAGAAACTTATCCTTTTGAACCCCAAAATGAAATTTCTTAGGGTTCAGTGAGATACCATATTCTCTACACCTTATCAACATATTTTCTAAATGTTGTAGGTGATCACTTCTCTTCCTTGAAAAAACTATCACATCATCCTGATACACAACAATGAAGTCATTTATATATCCTGAGAATGCTACATCCATTGCTCTTTGAAATGTGGCTCTAGCATTCATCAGGACAAATGACATTTTGATATACACATAGGTTCCCCATGGAGTGGTGAAAGTAGTTTTGATTCTCTCTGATTGCTTCACAACCACTTGGTTATACCTAGAGAAACCATCCAAAGTGGATAAAAATTTAGAACTAGTAACTAATTGCAACATGTTATCCATATTTGGCAAGGGATAGTTGTCCTTGATTGATGCCTTATTTAAATTTCTGAAGTCAACACACAATCTTATATCCCCATTTTTCTTTCGAATAGGTACCAAGTTTGCTACCCATGAGGAGTATCTTGTAGGCTGTATAATTCCTCCATCCCTTAAATTTTTCAACTCTTCTTGCATTTTTGAGGAAAGGAGGGGATTAATTGGTCTTTGTTTCTACCTAAATGGCTTGGCATTGGCTTCCAGGGGTATTTCATGCTGAAAAAGGTCTTCCCTATATGCCTTCAATTCTGAATATGACCATGCCAAGCAATCCTGGTACTTTTTTAATAATTGGATATATGATTTCTTTTCTTCTTTACTCAAATTTCTGCCTAACCATATTTTCTCGAGGTTTATCTTTTGTGCCTAGGTTATGTTCCTCAACATCCCTTGAGTCGACATGTGTCTATTAATAATGTAGTCAACATTATCAAAATTTGATTCCAATGCAACCAAACCTCTCGGAATAGTATTGGTTTTCAATTGGATAATATATTTACCAAACAGGGTCTCTTTTCCATCATTTACACAAACCATTGGTTCCCAGTCCATACTTTGATTGGAAAATTCTCCTTTATTCTATAGAAACCTTTGGACTTAAGCATCATCTTCAAACACCTGCCAGTGCTTGATATTGTCAGGGACAAACGACTTGGTCAATATTTCAATATCATATTCACAATAGGGAGACATTGTACAATTTTCAAACCTAGATCCCAATACTACCAATTTTTCTACTACAATATTATACCTCCTATCATGATGTATTATATTGAAAGAATCAAACATTTCAATGAAGTCCCAAACTACATGCTTGTATTGCTTCATTCTTTGATTCTTTGTAGCATACAACTTTCTGACTTGTTTGACTATCAAATCTGAATCTCCTTTAACAACAATGTCCTTGACACCATATTTCCAAGCAATCCTTAAACCCAACAACAATGCTTCATACTCTGCAATATTGTTTGTACACTCAAAATTGAGTTTAAAAGAAAATTTAAAAACCTCTTGGCTTGGAGATATCAAAACAACACCAGCGCCATTACCAAATCTAGAACATGCTCCATCAAACATCAGAGTCCAAGGAGAACCAACCTACTCAAGATACTTACACTCATCAATTTTATGCTCCTTACAATCAACATATCCCAAAAAGTTATCAACATCAATATCTGTGTACAATAATTCATAAGAAGCATTGTTAGGGTCCTCAATGAGATGTAACATTTTATTCTCACCATATAACTTCACAAGGCTTCCCTCAATTGGTATGGTTGCATAAGACATGTCCATTTGCACACTTCCACCCACACTAGCTGCCCATTTTCTGGATAATAACATCCCCATTTGGCAGGACAATCCACGATAACTATATTCAAGGTGAAGTACTTTCTGGATAAGCTACTGTTGCACTACCATTCCTTTGACATATCCAATTACTATCACTTCTCTTGAATCCATAATAGTACATTTCCCAAAATTTGGTGTTACCTTGATATTTAACTCATTCATTACCTCACGAGGCACTACATTACATGAGGCTCCTAAATCAAACATGCAATTATGTACCAACCTATATTTAATAATCAAAGTGGTATAAAATAGATCGACATCCAACTAAGATTCAACCAAATAAGTTACCAAATATACCTCGATGATTCACCCAGGTTTCTCATATGCTTGTGGTATTTATGATTAACTAAGAGGAATTTCTACATTATTAACACTTTTTCCTTGAGTAATATTTTCTTCCTTAAATCCCAAATATTTAAATGCCCTTTTCCTATGCTTAGGGATCCTGAGTAATTCAACAATGGGAACAATGACCTTAATCTAAATCAAGATTTGGGCTATGTCAAAAGGAACATATTTGGGTAAGGCAGTATTAGGAGGGAGATTCACCACTTCCTTTGATAGTATAGGAGTTTTCAGAGTCTGGGCATGGGCAGGAGCACAAGTTTTATTTGGGGTAGTTAGGCCTTTTCCAAATGTATCTTTCTTAGGGGTTTCCTTCGAGATATTGGTAAGAAATGGAACTTTTGGCTTGGTTTGTGGCCCTCCCCTTTGACAACCTTACTTCTGGTGTTATATTCTTTCTCCTGAGCAACTACTGCATTCATAAAAATTGCATGTCCTCTTCGGAAGGGATCCCTCCATCATACTTTTTAATCATCAAGGCCCTTAAGTATTCAAAATCATTATTAGGTAGATCAAATTCTTGTACCATATCAATTTCAAAAGTATTAATAAGAGGAAGAGGGAATACTCGGTGAACACAATCCCGAAGTTTTCAACAATTCTGGAACTTATAAATTCAGCTGAGGTTGCCCCCCACCGTGAGTTTGTAGGGAATTCCATCATGCACACATCATCATACATCTCATCATCATCTTCTTCCTCAAATTATTGATCTACATCACATGGGGAGTGTGGTAATAAACACCTATCACACCACTCGATAACATTGGCCTCCTCCACAGTAGCAACCTTGGAAGTCAAAGGATTAGGAACCAATCTATTCTCCCTAGGTTGAGGTTGTTTATTTCCTGATCCCATGAGCCCTTTCCCTCTGTCATCTAGTCTGTGATCACCTCTAGGATGATTTCCAAATCTCTCCTAACCATGTGGCTTGTGCTAACCCTGGGAACTTTGTCCTATCCCTTTTTCTAGCTCTAGCTAGTTTATAGGATATCTCTTTAACTACTCCAGCCAAAGTTTTTACAACCTCTTCCAGATCCACAACTTTGTTTGATTGAGGCCTTTCAAGATTGATCAACTTAACACCTTCTCTCTTAGGAGGCTTTCCAACTACTTTGATGTTATTCTCTATTTGTAAGGCCATCGTGAAATCCTGCCTTAATGTTCTCGGGTTCTTATCTCTCAAGTAATAAGCAACCTTTTTATCAAAAGTGTCATAATATTTTATCAAACAAGACTCATCACTTGGCCTTAAGATTATAGGTAGCCTATTTTTGGTCTTATTGAACTGAGTATTGAAATCATGGACATATTCATTTGGATTTTTCTTTATATTTTGAAATACAGATAAAAGGAACTTGGGATTTGTCTTATCACCATATTACAATCTTAAGGAATTTTTCATCTTGGTCCATAAATCTATTGAATTACTTGGTAAAGCCTTGTACTAGTTACATTTATCCTCCTCAAGAGTATGAATAAACAAATTTACATACATGTCTTCAAACTCAATTTCAAAATCTTCCATCATATTGAAAAACAATCTTAAATGGTGGTCACCAATGATGGCATTATTCCCTTGAAATTTTGGAAACCTATTTCTAACATCTTATGGCACCATATTAGGATATCCATCCATACCTCTGAAATATATAGGTCCAAAAGTGTTGACAACAAAAGGAGGTCTAGGTGGAGGTTGGTCCATATTGCCTTGAGGTGGTCAATTTATAGGAGAAAAAAATGATAGGGAATGAGGGTTCTTTTGAGCACAAAAGTATATCTTTCAAAATAGATATTCTCGGCTCGGCTTCATGGAAAACCCTATCAACCTTGGAAGAAATAGGGGAAAACTGAGAGGCATGATTTTCAGACACAAATTATGGCCCCTCTCCAGTTAGAGAACTCAAATTTATATAAAGATTACTTGGTTTAGAATCACTTGAAGATGTATGGTAATATTCAACCACAGATTGATCACCTTTCAAAACTGATATCTCCTTTTTGATTCTTGATTTCCAACAACTTTCCAGACTTTTTTCCTTCTGAATTTACTTTTCCTAGTTCTAGAAATAACTTTTTAGTAGGATCCCTAGTGAAGAAAGACCTTCTTCCCTCCATCTTTGTAAATATCGATGAAAATTTTCACTTGACACAGGTTAAGACACTGGTAATCATCAAAATTTCAATTCAACATGGAGTCGCCACTAAGTATTTTAACCTTAGTTGTGTAGATGCACTATAAGTAACTTTCCAATTGTCTATCAATACTTAATTTCTGCAAAGCTTAATAGATCCAACCTTCCTTTACCCACATTTATCACTATTGATGCAAATTTAGTGCAATAACCACTAGAAACTAGAATTACTGCACAATGAACTTATAATCTTGTACAAATCTCAACATAGGATGACGTTTAAACAAATTATTTTTATTTAAACCATGTAAGAAGCATTACCCGGGTCGGTATGTGTATGCATTTGTAAAAATAGTCCCTAGCAATGGCGCCACTTGGGTGTTGTTGCCACACAACTATGTCCCAGCGTTCTCAAATAATCCTTGTAACAGCGCCACTTTGGTGTTATTTACACACATTTATTTCCCAGTGTTCAAATAATCCCTGGCAACGGTGCTACTTCAGATGTTTTTACCTTACAAATAGGTCCATGTGTTCAAATAATGCTCAATAACATGCCACTTGCCACTTCGGTGTTGTTACCACAAAATAGGTCCCAGTGTTCAAATAATCCCCGAAAATAGCGCCACTTGGACATTGTTGCCACACAAATAAGTTCTAGTGTTCAAATAATCCCCAAAAATGGCACCACTTGGGTGTTGGTATCCAAATTGATTCTCCCATGAGGGCCATGCAACATCACAAAATTGACAGGATGCTTAGAGATAGACAAATCATGATATAAGTCATTTTTAGCGGGAGGGGATCATCGACTCTTTGTTACTCAGGCATTGGAGAAATGGATAGCACCTCACTAAGGGTTTGATCTACCCTCACTACTTTAGGTTGTGCCTTCAACCAGGGTGAGAGGACCCATTCTATAACCCGTGTTGGTGAAGGATATCAAGAGATCCTTCTTTGCATAATTTTCATGAAAACCTTGAGAAAATATGATCAATACAACACAATATAACTCTCACAAGTTGTCACACTAGAGAGTGGAGATGTTTCTGGACAAGGTTTGGGTTACTAAAGACAATAATTGAATCCTGATTGTTTCTACATATTTTGGTAGTGGAAATTGTTAAATCTTTATGGATACACAATACAAATAGGGGTAGTTCATGTAGTATGTATCATTCGAGAAGTTTTGGTGGGAAGTTAAGCAAGATAAAGTTGATTATAATATATATTTGAGAGGCTTTACAAATATTGGAACACTCATAGAAAAAATGCTTCAAAATAGCCAAAATATTCCTTCAACCAGAAGGTGTGTATCAATGGAGGCCTAAAGATGCATGATTTCATACACTCTTCAAGAATTCAACACAAAGGCTTGTGTTAAAGACTCAATTAAACATTGGAAATCCATGATTAGTCACACCTAAGATACACTCATAGGATAACAAACAATCTTTATCAACATAATGAAAGTAAAGTGATTTTAAATTGTTTATTTGCATCACAAGATGAAAGCTCTTCTCATAATGAAATTGAAAATTCCACAATACTAACACATGGATAATATCTTGTGTGATTCAGAGGGATTTTAACATAATATTACAACAAGAACATGAAAAACTATTTGAAAACATTCTGAAATAAAAGTAAACACAATTATGGTCATGATCAACACAAATTCATTCAAGGTTCACTAGATTCATCAAGGGGAGAGTTTATTCAACAATCTCAAATCTTATCAATGACTCTACACTTTCAACCATCTTGACATGAATAAATCTACAAACACAAGGAAATAAAAATTTTCTTGGATGGTCTCTCAGGAAAATGGTTTTTGTCAAACTTTCTCAAAACAATTAACCCCCATGCAAGAGTATTCTCATTGCGTTTATACAATTTCACTCTCTCACTCATCTTAAAATTTCCCCCCAAAAGTCTAAAGATTCAAGAGAATATTCCTCTTTACAACATACTATTTGATCATGTTTATTCCCTTGAAAATATCTTACTTTCTATTTCCAGGAGGATAAATCAAGGTCTGATCACATTTCTCAGTTCCTAAACTATGACTAGGATGCCATGTCATAACTTTTCACAGTCTATTTAATCATTTTTATTTTTCATTAAATAAATACCCTTTTAATAATTCTCAGGTGGCTCCATATGGCTTGATCTGACAAGAAATCCTTTTCACCTTCAAGAATACACCTTGAGGAATAAATATCTACATTCATGCCTCTCAAAAATGAGTTTCCTCGCATGGATTATACCACATATCTGCGTTGTGAGTTCGAGTCAACCAAGTGTAAAGAGGAGTCAACGAAACCTCCACATGTTTCCTTGATGCAACTGTAAAGGTGAATTCTAGAGGCAGATTCCCAAATGAGCGCGGGCCCTCCATGTGTTTAGAATCCGAGAGAGTTACACTGGTCACTGAAAGATCGAGCATGGGAAGGTCCAGTGGAAGCTTCCACATGTCTATTCGATGCAACTTCAAAGATGAAGTCTAGAGGTGGGACCTCAAACAAGCGTAGGCTCTCCACATGCCCTAGGCCCAAGAAAGTTTCCTCGGCCATTGAAAAAGTCTCAATATAAAGAGGAGCTAGTGGAATCCTCCACGTGTCTCTTCGGTGCACTTTTGATATGGTGCCCAAAAGTGGAGACCCCAAATAAGTGTGGGCTCTCCACGTGTCTCGGGCTTGGAAAATTTGTACTGGCCTTTGTTGAAAAGTTCTCAGTATAAAGAGGAGCTAGTAGAAGCCTCCACAAGTCTCTTAGGCACAACTCCAAATGTAAGACCCAAAGGTGGATTCTCAAATGAGCGTAGGCCCTCCATGTGTCTATGGTATAACAAAGATGCACCACATTGTTGAAAATTATGAGTGTGGGAAGAACCAATAGAAACCTCCATGTGTCTCTTTAGCACTCTTTCAAAAGTAAAATTCGGGGTAGGTCCCCAAACAGGTGTGGGCCCTCCACGTGGAAAATATCTTAATTTGAGGTGGGCCTGGGGGCTTTTGCATTTTATGCCACTCAGAAGAAATTTCTAAAATACCTTTGGTGACCTGCCCTTCTCGTCTTTGATGTAGACTCAACACGTGGCTTTATCTGGGCACTTGCGGGGTCATGCTTCACTTTTATACCTTACTCCTTTTTTCAAAACAAGGCTAAAAGTTCCAAAGTCCTCCAACGACCTGCCTCCCCATTTTGACTTTTCGGTGTTGACTCAAACCTATGATATTATTTGGTCCCCAGCGGAATTGCAACTTATTTTATAACTTTTCTCCTTTTCACAAAAAGGCCAAAATATTCAAAATGCTCCGACAATCCACCTCTCCACCTTTGACTTTTCAAACCGCCATGTGTCCTTTTGCGGGCCTTAGGCATTCCTTTTATATTTTCATTCCTTTCGCCATAATTCCTCAAAACACAAAAAGGGCCCGCCTTTCCTGCAACTACTCATCTTATGACACGTGTACATCTTTGGGGTCAAAGTAAGAAAATTGCTTTGCCACTTCACATTGTTGAATAGCCAATTAGAAACTATCGGGGCCGTGGGACCAATTTGGCATTTTTTACAATTGTGACAAAAGTGACAAGTTCACCAAATAGACCAGTTGTGCCTCATCCAATTAAAGATGACCACATAGCCATGAACGTGGGGAAAAAATGACATAGAAGACATGACTGTGGAAAAATAAAATGTAGGGGAAACCCCAAATTCACGCCCAAATTACAATTTTTTTCTCATGGACAGAGAAACTATAAACAATACCTGGCTCAACATGATCCACAACCATAGAGAGATTTACAACAACACCCTGGTAAAGATAAAAATTTTATGCATCCACACAGGGAGATAGAAAATACTTCAATACGTGCAGACTGGAGAATTTAAACGAAAAGGGTGAGGTTAAAATCGAGCACCAATAGTGCATATGCCCATTTAATACAAGATAATACATAATTTTTCTTGTATTAGTCATATTATATGAGAAATTTGGAGAGATAATAATAAATTTTTCATTAAATTAGTTGGATTTAATCCATTATTTTGCATTAGTTGTGCATATGCCCATTCAATACAAGATAATACAAATTAGACGTAAAATGATTGATTCTTAAATAGAGAATATTATGCAAATCGACATATGATCAATTTTATCTCTTCACTTCGTCTAAAAAATGAGAAGAATGGATAATTATATATTATGAGAAATGAGCATAATATTCCCATTCTAAACATCTATTCTTCTTCAATGTTTACTAGTACAAGCAATGTTCAAAGTAAATTTTATCTCTCCACTTTGTCTAAAAAAATAATTTTTCTTCTATTTTCATCTATTAGTCATTAAAAAAAACTACATGAGAATAGATAAATATAAATAAGAATATGAGAACTACATTAGGCTTGATCCCTCTCTTGGGTATGTAGTGCCACACTTGACTCTACCGGTAGAGTCCAAGTAGTATAATACAATTATTAATAATTACAAAACAAACAATGCTTGTTTGTATAAGAATGGGCTTGTGCCAATTAAATACGTGCCCAAATTCTATAAAGGTTTTCACAATGTACAACATACCACTCTAAAACAAAGTAACTTCCCATGTTAAACTTAAATTTATCTCTATTCTTCTTCTATTAGTTATATAAAAAAACTACATGAGGTCAATATATATATATAATTCTTATTTCACTAAATTGGGACTTATTCCAGTCCTGGTAGCTAAAAATGATAGCCAATATCGGAATCCAATATTGTTATTTTTAATTCCAAAATGTCAAATATTGGAATTATCTGCACTCCAAAATCGCACATATTGGATTTGAAAATCACACATATTGGATTCCAATATCGCATATATTGGAATCTAGAAACATATATATATTGGAATCTAAAATCAGCTATATTGAAATTATATGTACTCTAAAGTTCCATATATTAGAATCTAGAAAATCAAATATTGGAGTCCATTATACGGGCTAATAAATGCTAGACATTATTATGACTTGATATGTACAAAATATGTTTCTATTTTATAAGGACTAGTGGCCACCACCAATATTTATGTTAGATTATATACATAAAATGGTTATGTTTTAAATGGGATAGTACTACTTAGCATTATTTATGCTTTGTCTCGGTGAAGCTCCAAAAAAACATTCCCTCGAATTCGGTTTTTGATCATATATTATCCCAAACATCTTCTCTTGTCCTTGATAGTTGCAACAAATGCCACAATGTGGTGTTAAATTTGACGTCCGTTTAGACATTTTTTTATCATTTTTATTTGTAAAATAGTTACAAATCTTTGAAATAACCGTCACATATGACTTGCATATTTTAGATATGACTATCAATTTTTATAGATTATATATATATATATATATATTAATTATTTTAAAAAACAATTAAGTATATATAGTATAATTTTATATTTATTTTATGAACAGTGTTAAAAAATACTATTTTATGAATTTTCAGCAATCAATTTTTCCAATAATTCACCATAGAAGTTATTCAATCATCTTTGTCATCTTATAATTAGTGAAAATATAAATCCTCCCAACTTATATTTCGACAATCTCAACATAATATAATAGAGTTACACAATACATTCATAATAACATATGAATGTATATATTATTGGAAATGTTAAGTAGTACAATCATAACAACATTCGAAAAGATAAATAGTTATTTAGCATTTTCTTGCTCCAAGTATTTGATTCCCTCTACCACATTCAATTCCTAAGACACTATTTGTGATATTTTTTTTTACAAATCGACCATCAACCATTTATATTTTGTACAATCTTTGCATCTTCTTTTCATACCCACCATAAAATTTTCAGGAGGGTTTCCCTTTGCACCTAATGTAATACACAAAGTGTTTTTTGAACTATATGAAAAATCGTTTCTACTCCAAACCTTTTCTAGGTATCTTATTGCTATTCCCTCAACTATATTGCAATGTTCCTTTCCCCAAGTGAGTCTTGGATTCAATACGGTCGATATTTTTTTATTGAAGCCCATTGATATCTTTTTAACATCAACAAAAATGAGAGTGTCAGACCAAAATCCTAGTTCATAGTATGGTGATAGTAATTTTATAAATTTTGATAGGCCACCTCGCAGGTTGACAACTTTCATACTGAACTTGAATGGCATCTTCCTATTGTATGTTTTGTTTATCCCATATAGCAGTCCTCCATATCCAAAATAAGTAAATAACTCTTATTGCTACCTGCACGTAAGTAAAAAATAAATAAATTATCAACCACATATCAATTACAACCAATTGAAATAAACAAAATTTTAGCTTACGGCTAACAATTACCGATTGAGATTGCATCTTAGATTACACCACATTTACATGTTGTTGGATCTGTTGATGCAAGAGATATTTCAAATAAACAATCATCAATTCATAATTTATTTATTCCTATTGAAAATTTGAGCATAATGTGTTTGAAATAAACATTAATCAATTCATAATCAATTTCATGTTTGTGGCAAACTTAAATGGACAAGCATAGTGGTTTCTATGGTGATATGGTAAGTCCAAGATATCGATTATTCTTTGTATTATAATTTAAATTTAGTGGCCATTAAGCTACGTTTATATTCATTGAACCAACCTTTGGTGGAGAACATTCCTTAGATATTAATGAGGATTTATCAACTGCTAGGTTATGCCATCATTGGCCGAACTACACTTAGCTGGAAAAATCTTTAATGAGGCTAGCCAAGTGATGCTTTACATATATACAAACTAGATCAATCCATATGTAGTTCATTTTATGATGATGTTGAAGAGAAAACAATGTTAATTTAATTTAAGTAGTTAGTATGCCATTGTAAATCAAGGAGAAATTAATGAATGTAATGTTTTCTAGTCAAACCATTTTTGTATTGAATGTGAATGCATAGAGTCCGTTAAGCTCTATATAGTTCATTTTAAATTTTTATCTTATCTTACAATTGGATTTCTTTAAATTTTTTTCTTCGACCCTAAGCCAAACATATAAACTAATGTTTATTATTTATCATTTGATATAAATTTGTGGACCTTATAAATAATTTTGTTGTAAAATACACATAGATAACATATCATTTCCTATAAATTTGTGGGCCTTATTGGTTGTCTGCACAATCATTTATTGTCTTATAAATTTGTGGGTATTATTAGTGATTTTGTTTGTAAACTCACATGATTAACATACTTGGATCTGATGGCATATTTTTGGCCCCTATGCTCGTGTTCTCCACATCGTCATCTGAACTATAAAACACATAACTTTGTTAAAAAAAATGAAAACCATGACAATTGATAATAGAGCTCATTAAACATATTTATAAAATGATTGAAAGTAAATCACCATGTTCAATTAGCTATGTAGCATCACGATGAAATGGTTGTACATAAAATTTTATAGCTTTGTGGTTATCTGCTGCATAAACAATAATTGTATAAGTAGCATATTTAGGTTAAAATACATTAAACAAAATAACTTGTTGAAGTTGTTTCTAGAGACAAACCTTTCTTCATATGAGAATAATAATGTTTCAAAAACATCACTTGACTATTTATCTCAACAATAAAAATGGCAGATAGTTTGGAATCCACCAATGCACGGAGTGAGACCTTGTCACCGTAAAGCACTAGTACTAGAGAATTTATAGAACATCAATTGAACATATTAGCACAGAACTCATACGATCTTTCACAAAAAAAGGATGGATGTTTCCTTGGAGGCCGATTTTGCTTGTTATTACAAATTTTGTGGAAGTTTCTCCATCCAATCCATAGTGACATCTTCTCTATAATCATCGTTATTGTTAGGTTGTGCACACATATATTGTGTACATAAGATACAAACTTTTGAATATCCCATTGCTATTATAGAGTCTATAGCATCGAGCTTGAATTGATACTCCAATGCCTTTAGCCTTTTCCATGTATCTTTGTATTGTGTCGCTTAACATTTTTGAATAACCAGTTCGTATTAGAACAATAATAACATAATGTAGCACACTAGTTTTGATAGTCATTAGAAGCTCCATTATGACAATGAAAGAAATACCACTGGTTAAATTACAAAAATGAGTGAGTACACATTCAACATTGAAAGGATTAGTCAAAGGAATAACTGATAAAGTCGATGGAAGATGAAATGGATATGCACATTTACAAGAAAACTTGTCTGTGAATTTCACCCTTGCTGGTATATTTCCTTCCAGTAACATCACATAGTTGTCTAATATTTTCTGAGCCATGACAGAAAGAAATTATTCCACCTCATGATATTTTTTTTTGTTTTTCCATTTTTTCCCCAATATGGGAAACAAATTTTCTTTTTCCATTGATTTCTTCACAAAACAATACAAAAAACTTGGTGGTAGTGTGATTCATGCAATTTAATTTTTTTATTACATTGAATTCATAGCAGGATGTCGATAAAATACTATCCACATGCTTATTTCTCAAATAATGTAGAAATTTTTCTGTCATTTTGTTATCTCCTTTTATTCTCTGCGCAAGTAAGAATCAAATGTCTCTGCTTTATTACACTACAATCAAAAGACTCATTTGATTTAGTATTCCTTTTCAACCAATGCATTTGATTTAGATGGGTTTATCTCCATTTTAGTAAAATTTGTTTGCCTCAAAATAGTAAAAAACTTGGCATTGTTACGAATGGAGTGCGAACAATGGAATAAATTTTACCTATATTTAGAGTAAAATACATTAATAGTTAGGTCATTTCCAAAATTTAAATTGTTTTATCACATTTTCTATTAAGGAATTTAAATAGTACCTAGCAGACACCAAATTCTAGAGTTCACAATTTGCTAAGCTTTGATAAGACATATCATGTACCATTCAATTGGTTACAATAATTTCTATTTTGTGGATCAAACAATAATAACATAATTTTTCTAAAATTTTGAAATCGAATTATGATGCATTGAAAGATACAAAACCATTTGCACCTTTTGAAAGCATTACATATGATCCAGACAAGCCATAACATTATATAGATAGCATGATAGGAACGTTAAAAATACACACTTTAGTGGCGGATAAACTTCTAGTCAACATATAAAACAACAACCCAAAACAATTTTTAAGCCATTTACACCTTTTTTATGATAAACCGTAGAGTAGATTAAGATGTAAAATTTGGTATTTCGAAGAGAGTTTATGGTAGCTTGGGATTTTTTGTTTTACAAGACTATGTGATTTATGTGTATATCATTCATCTGCTAAGGTAGTGAGGATTAGATGCATGTAAGAAGACTAATGAACATGTTTAAAGGATAGAAATTAGAAGATCTAATGTTTAGTATTTTGAGGAGATTATTTGAGAAAAAAATCACATTAACAAAGTTAGTTATAGCTCATCATTATTTTTATATAAGACAATGTGAAATATATGTATATTGGACATAACTTTTTCATTATTTATAAATGTCTATAACTACTCTAAGTAAACTATTTTAAGCATAGTGCTTGGTGGGAAATTCCACAAGCTATAAAAAACAAATAGTAAGGATTACACTTTTCCTAAATGTAAGTATGGCCCTATTCACAACATTTTGTATTGGAAAAATTGTTTACCTAACGCTTAGTTTCATTACTTATCGAAAGTAATGGCACATCGAGATGATACTTTATTTTATTGAAAATTTTGATAAAATAATAAATTGCGACCTAGCTAAATGACCACGAGGCTCTACCATAATCGTAAATTGTAAACACTAGCTATACAACTTTGGATTGCTAGTGTTTTTCATTGATTATAATTATATCATGTTGGCTAGAATGTACTTAGTGGAGACAATAGCTACACCACATATAAAATAGAGGGATCAATCCTTACGTACTTCCCATAAGGTATACTATTTGAAACACATAATTCAATTTGTATCTTATGGGAGAATATGTTTAACTAACACTAAGAATTTTTTCCGTATTGAAAGTAAGGGCATAATGGATGCTAGGTTCAAAAATTTAATAATTTGAAAACATCGATAAGATAAAAGAGCATCCTCTAGTTTAGTGGTTCTTTAGGATCTCATCATGCTTGCTTTGGTATAGAGAAATTGTCATCGATATTGTGTTTATAGTTCATTTGATTGTTGTGAAATATCATTGGAATGGAATTATAGATGGTCTTACATCAGCCTTAAACCTCAAAAAATTGTGTAATCCAAGTTTACTCCTCTGCATCAACTTCTAGCAGAACCTCCTTTCCCTCAACATAGACATCACAAATTCTGGTCATTTTCCAACTTGCCATACCCCAACCTTGTTGCAACATTTGCACCTAAACTTATGAGAATGTTTGTAAATGACTTAAGGTTCATGCCCCACTTTATTACAAACCTTAGCCAGTAAATATCTTACTAGACGTTACTTCTTATGTTGGTTTAATGCTTCTAGATGATATTTAAAGTCTAACATTACCAAAATAACTCATTTTTATTAAGGAAATTAGGCCTACAAATACAAAGTACATTAAATAAGAAAATACACAAACATAAATAAGCAAAGAATCACACTATAAAATTTTTGGCATGCTCATTTTTATTCAATGAAAGAACCATAAATCTTTAAGCCATTGTTCCCCAATCACACCTTAAAAAAAAAAACACCCAATATAATAAAACATACCCAAAACAAAATCACTTCCTTCCGATCAATCCTCTGGAATCTTGACCTCCCCTTCATTAATCTTTGATTTTAAATCCTTGAGATCCTTTACATCGACAATATGCTTGAGAAACACACATACCCAATAAATCCTTCATAGATCCCGCAACATGTTTTTCCATGGATCAATGCTTCATGACCTTCGTAATTTCAATAACATTGTCCAAAGAGATGTTCTTGGTATGTTTAATTTTCTTTTTCTTTTTCCTATCACATTCATTTTCTTGAACTTTAATCACCAAGGCAGCTACACTAGGAACAACTGTAAATTTTTGCTGATGATTTTGTATAGTGAGCTTCATGGTAACCCTCAAACCCTTCCAATCTATTGCAGTCTCCTTTGCAATATCTTCTCTAATTTTCTTCGGTGAAAGACCCAAAGGAAAAATTTTAGGGGCCAATGAAAAGGCCACTCCAACTTCTCCTCCTGTTACACAAACAAACACCTCCTGACCTTGTATGGGTCCAAATTTGGTGGCATTTTTCTTGACCCTTTGTATCGTGCCTTTTACACAAACCCTCTACAACTCCGTTACCTCTTGTTAAAAGGGAAGAATAGGAAAAACCCACGTACGTATTTGTACTTGGATTTAGGTTTGTTCTCTTTTGTTTTCTTTTTTTTAAAGTAATATATGCTTTTATTTCTTAGAGTGATGAAGGTACAATATTAAAAGTAGGTAAAAAAATTCATATTTTTGGGTCCTACAATATTAAAGGTAGGTAATTTTGTTTTTCCTATTTTTTTCCTATGTTGTTATTTCTTAGAGTGATTAAGGTACATGAGGGATCAAGTGTTACATAGTTACGAGAAGGTATATTGTTTGAAACACATAATTAACATTGGATATTTTGGAGAAAATGCTTAGCGAACGCTAAGCATTTTTAACTTATCAAAATTGAGGGCATAGTGTATGCTAGGTTCAATGGTCTAATAATTTTAAAATAGTGATAAAATAAAAGATCATGCTCTAGTTTTGCAGTCATTAGGCTCCCATCATACTTGCTCCCGTATTGAAAACCCATCATCGATATTGTGTTTATACTTCATCTATTTGTAGTGAGCTCTAAGCTGGAATTGAATTTTTGATGGTCTTACATCATCCTTAGACCTCAAAACTACGTAAACCAAATTGACGCCTCTGCATCAACTTCCGGTAGAACCCCCTTTCCCTCAACATAGCATCACATATTCGGGCCATTTTCCAACTTTCAAAACCCCAACCTTGTTGCAGCCTTTACACCACCACTTATGGGAATGTTTTTCAACGAGTTAAGCCTCATGCCCTAAATTCAAAGGAAATGAGTTTTGTATTGTAAAGTGAAAATAAATTATTACAAACCTTATCTAGTAAACATATTATTATACGTTACTTCTTATTTTTGTTTAATGTTTCCAAATGATATTTATAGTCGAACCTTAGTAAAACAACTCAGTTTTATTAATTAAATCAGGCCTACAAATACATAATAAATTAAACAAGAAAATACACAAATATTAAATAAGTAACAAAACCCACTATAACCAAATTTGGTTTTCTCCTTTTTATTGATGAAAGACCCATAAATATTTAAGCCATTTTTCCCCAATAGAACCTTAAAAGCAAAAAAAAAAAAGAAAAACACTAAAAATCAATAAAACATACCCAAAAAATTCACTTCCTTGGGATCCTTGCCATCAAAAGTGCACCAGAAAGAAACACATATACCTAAAATATACATCATAGTTCTCGTAAGATGATTTTCCATGGATTGGGTCTTCATGACCTTCACAATTTCAATAACATCATCCATGATATGTTCCATGTATGTTTAATGTTTTTGTCTTTTTCTGTCATGTTTAGGTTCCTTGAGGCTTTAATCACCAAGGCAACTACTGCGGGAACAAGCTGTAACTTTGTCCTGATGTTTTTGTATAATGAGCTTCATGGTAACCCACAAACCCTCCAATATTTTGTAGTCTCCTTTGTAACATGTCTTCTCTGATTTTCTTCGGTGAAAGACCCAAATGACCAATTTTAGGGGCCAATGAAGAGGCTACTCCAAATTATCCTCTCATCACATGGAAAAACACATCCAAAACCTGAGATGGGTCCAAATTTGGCGGCATTTTCCTTAACCATTCGAACCATTCGTCTTACGCAAATCCTCTACAACTTCACGACCTCTTGCTAAAAATGGAAGAATGGGAAAAACCCTACGTATTTATCTGTAATTGGACTTAGGGTTGTTCTCTTTTGTTTTCTTTATTAAGTAATATATGTTGTTATTTATTAGAGTTATTAAGGTACAATATTAAAGGTAGGTAATTTTTTTCCGTATATTTTGGGTCTATGATATTCAAGGTAGGTATTTTTTCCTATATTGTTATTTCTTAGAGTGATTAAGGTATATGAGGGATCAATCCTTATGTAGTTACCATAAGCTATATTATTTGAGACACATAATTCACATAAGATATTATGGGAGAAAATTCTTAGTGAACGCATAAAAGCATTTTATCCATATTGAAAGTAAGGGAATAATGGATGTTAGGTTCAACATTTTAATAAGTTGAAAACAATGATAAAATAAAATATCATGCTCTATTTTAGTGGTCAATAGGCTCTCACCATTACTACCAATCATTATAAACACCATACGTATATAAATTTCAATCACTACTATTTTTTCATCTATTTTGTAATATTTACAAGACTTATTGTTTGAAACTTATAATTCACATTTGTTTTTAGGAGAAAAAATTCTTAGAGACCATTAATATTTTGTTCGTATTGAGTGGAACACCTTAACCTATTGAATTGAATGGTATAGCTTAGTAGTCGTTAGGCTCCTACCTTTTCCTCTTATCAATCTAATAAATTTATTTATAGTTTTGGATCACTAACCTTAATATGTAGTTCCCATAAGATACATATTTTTGAACTCATATTTTATCTCGTTTACAAAAAAAAAATTCTTAGCATTTCTTAATATCATTTACTTATTGACATAAACCACATATCGAGATCCTAGTCACAAAAGATTCTTATTTTTAAAATAGCCATAAAATAACAACAAATCATGGTATAGCTTAGTGGCCACTAACCTCCTACCTATACCTCTTCTCATTTTAAACATTATCATTACAATTTTGGATCCTGGCATTGGTATGTAGTTCTAATGAGATACATGGTTTTCAACTCATACTTCACATCATTTCCTTTCAAAAAATGTGTAGCGCCCACTATGCTCATTTACTTTTTGATAGAAATGGCATATCGACCCTAGGCTCAAAAGTTTATTAGTTTGAAAGTAAAAATAAAATAATAAATCACGGTTTAGCTTAGTGGCCTCTAGGCTCCAACCTTTACCTCTTCTCATTTTAATCTAGATGTGTTTCTTGAATGATGATGAAATAGATAAGGGTAATGGGCTAGGAGGAATACTTGTTGAGATGTTGGTTGTAGGTTGTTACATGCATATGACTTTTGAATCCATAGCTGATCGTGAGAGATTCCTTTTTTCTTGGAGGAACTACCTGAAATGGAAAACAATACCACCAAATAAAAGTTAAACAATATATGCAGTGGAATGCCTAGCGTGTGCTAGATTCAAGAAGTGTGATACTTCCTAGATGGCTGTCAATCCACTGTTTAAAACAACTTAATGTTGATAATAAAGGAAATCATACTGTAGTTAAAATGATTTAGGTATCTCATTCATCTATAATAAGAAAATTCGTTCAAAATAGGCTAGGCTATGATTGAATCTAAAGGTCAAGGTCACTGTCGAGGTACTTGTACTAGTTAGGGTCAAGTTTTGGGATGTTTTGGGTATTTGGTGGAGGTTTTAAGCTTTGTTTTTGGTTTCTAGTAAAAACACAAAGAGACCAACATCGTCTAGTATGACCGGTGTTGGTTTAGGCTAACTAGCGATGGTTGTGGGTAACCGGCATTGGTATGGTCGGGTACAGAAACTCAATAAAAACTTGGTAGGTGATAGATCTGAGGCTAGATGAAAATAAAGGGAAATGACAAGGTTTATGTGGATCCTGGATATGCATAGAAATGATTAAGATCCAGGTATGGGAAGTGCAAGGGTGTGGATAAAGAGATGGTCAAGTTTGCATGGAGGTAAAATGGTGGGGAATGGAAATGAGAATAAAACCTAATACATAAGTGAAAGGATCTACCAAATGATGAACCAATACAAGTTAACAAAAATTACTGTTTGTACAAGCTTGATGTCTGGTTGGAAATGGTGGGTGATCAAATGGAAGGAACTCGGTGTGGTGATGGAACTTCCCGGATGCTCCCGTGAAGGAAAATGGCTTTGTGGTTACTTGATTCTTTGGCTATGGATGCTCGAATGTGTGTACTAATGCTAGTTCTACTTGTATGCAGCTCTGGTTTCGTCACTTGTTCTCAAAATATGTGATTATCTCTCAAAAATGTGCCAACCTCAAAATAAGGTTGTTTTGGGGTTAAATGGTAACCGATGGCGGTTTTGGCTTAACCGGTGGTAGTTTAGGGTAACCAACGTTGGTTAGGGTGGGATTTCCTAGGTTTACTAAACTAGGTAGATCCCCTTGATTTTCTAGGATCTCGTTTCATTTTACTCATGGATTAGCATGGAAGCTTCCTTCTAATGTGTGGAATGTGGTTAGAGGGAATGTAGGCATTGATTTTTAGGGTTTGGGTAGGTCTTAGTTAGTTATGACAACTTACTAAGAATAGGTCTTAGGGTGAGGTGGCTAGATGAGGTGGATATGTGGGCATTATCCCAATTAGGATATTTAAATAATAAATATTGTGAGGATAATGAATTAATTTAATTAAATTAATTAAATTAATATTAGAGTGGGATGAAAGGGGCCATGGTTAGGTGAATGTGTTCAAGGTGTTTATTTGATGGGGGACCAAGGGGAGTATGACCTAATTTTAGTGTCTACATTTTTCCCCTTTTTGTTGCGTAGCTTGTATCTATAAGCGTGCTGACAAAAAAATAAGATGTGGTTGCCCCATGTGTGGGTGAAGGTGATCCCCCTCAAACCAGGAACTGATGAGGTAGAAGGAAGAATCGGTGAGTGGTTTGATAAAAGGTGAATGTGATGAAGAAGGAAGGTGGGTAACGGGGGTAAAGAAAGGAAAAAGGTCCACTTGGGTAATCTAGGTAATGGGTCAGGGTCAAAGGTAGTAACAATCAAATGCATGCACACATATAAACTACAACATGGTACCAGGCTGAAGAGTGGGAAAAACTCTACATTGTCAAAGGTCAATAGGTTTATCCAAACAAGGTTGAAGTGAGTCTAGTATCCAAGGTATAGGATATGGTTAGGAAACATGACATAGGTCAGGTGTAGGAACATTTAGGTATGTTCCAGTACACCAAGTTTGGAGTCGGGATAAATGGTCACGGGAAAGAGGCAAGGTAAGGTCAGGATGTCAATCAACATAGGTAATAGTGCCATAAGGTATAGTGAACACATGAGGTCAAAGGTCACTAGTGATGTTCCAGGTCCAAGTATCTAGGTCATGGCATGGGTAGGGCCAAGGTATGGGTAAAATAACGAGTCCTCAAAGAGGACGAGGTGAGGTAGTAAATGATAAGGTCAAGAAGATCAAGTGAAGTGTCCTAGGGAGGGATGGGTGAGGTAAAAAGGGATTTAGGGAAAAAATTGGGGGTAGGGGGTAGGGTAAAAGGTTAAGTAGGGAAAAAAGAGTGATGGGCAGGGTAATAGGGTGAAATTGTGGGCAATGTGGAAGAGAGGGTGACCGATGCCGGTCAAGGGTAACCGATGCTGGTATAGGGTAACCAACCATGGTAAGGTAGGGCACGTGACCAATGCCGGTGAAGGTAAAACCAATGTCGGTTAGGTCGGGGATGTTATAAAAAAGAAAAATTCCATGTTTTTCGAATCATTTGTCTCATGTGAAATAGAGGAAAATGACATGAGAGAGAGGAAAGTTTGAAAGTGTCGAGAAGAATATAAATCTGAGTTGTGAAGCCAAACGGTGGGTGATTAGTAGTCTAGAGAGGGTCCACAAGATCAGATTGTTGGATTCGGGTGGTTAGAGGCAAGGTGACCAATTGGTGATGGCAGAGGCTAGAGAGGGATTAGGCGGGCCACCGGTGTAGTGGCCAGATGTGCCACCATGATGACGTAGTGGGATGAGGTAAGAATCAAAAACTTTCCTGTTTTGTGAGATAGATTAGGTGATAGGTCGGGTTTTGAAATATTGGGTGTGGGGGAAATGAAATTTGAAATGTGGGAGGGTAAATTGGGTAGAATAGGAATGGGGAGAGAGGTAAGTGGGTGAATGAGGGGTGGGATGGGGTTGAGGGGAAGTGTAGGGGAGAATGGGTGGGTAGAAGGGTTAGGAGAGGGAGTTTTTAAGAGGAGGGTTTGGGGGTCACGGGTTTCACCACGCAGCAAAGTGACCGGTGTCGGTAGGGTTAGCCGGCACCAATAGGGTCAAACCGGTATCGGTCATGAAACAAGTGACCCATGCCGGTTTAGGGGTGACCAGGTCGGTTAGAGATAACCGGAACCAGTGGTGGGTTTTGGAGAAAAAGGGGCCAAAAGGGCCCTAGGTCAAGTGGGTGAGAGAGGTAGGGGGAAAAGAAGGTGTTTTGGTGTAAAATATGACATAGGCGGGGGTGAAACTGGGCATGGGTAGATGATAGTGGGTGAGAGTGGGGGTGGGTAGATAGAAATGTGATACGAAGGTAGGTTGGGGAAGAAAGAATGAGATGGGGCAGTAGGTATAGGTGAGGTGTTGAGTGTGGGTATGATGAAGGTAGATTAATTTGATGTTTGTGTTGGATGCGGGGAGAGATCAACCTGGATGAGAGATAGGGTGCCACCCTTGCTCTTGAGAGTGTGAGGCACAACGATAGTTGAGGAGTTACGGCACATGGAGGAGGTGGGCCTGATTGGGTCTAATGCTATCAAATGTATTTTGGAAGCCGAGTCGATGGTCACTCTCATCGATAGATGGGATTCAACGACCAACACATTTCCACCTATGGATGGTGAGATGATAGTCACCAATACCGGAGAACGTGTTTAGGATCCTGTGGTTACTAATACTAGGGATGCAGGTGTACTCATCTCCTCCAAGGCCTCGAGAGGAGTTGATGCTGATAGTGTTTGGGGAGGGACTGGTAGACATGATGTTCCATAGTGCCAGCTTGAGTTATGGGGGATGTACCTAGCCCATCCAGAGGAGACAAGGCTAGTTGTTTTATTGATGGAGGCAGTGTGTTGTTTTACACTACCGGATGCAGAGGGTGGGAGATTTCCCCACTGCTCCTGATGGGGTTTTACATGACATGGTGATGGATCGACCTACTTTTCCTGGGCGCCAACATTCTTGGTGTAGTTATACAAAGAGTTATGGGCATATGGGTGTCTGTGCAGGTTCAACTTATGTTGCATGTTTGTTCTACACTATTGGGCCTATGAGCACATAGTTTGTGTGCGGCCAGTGGGTATGCCTTGAGAAGATGCATTTCCACCGAGATTGGTTTGGGTGGGGTACAGGCGATGGGTGCCCATGATTGGAGAGCATCGATCAGATAGGGCTACACATGATGTAGCATATTATAGGCATCTATTGAGGGGTTGTCCAGGGTGGACATCATATGGAGACCGTATGTGGGTTATCCCTCATATAGACAGATGCATGATGAGCTAGATGGCCTTCAATTGCTAAGATGGATAGAGGGATGTCGTGCCGGGGAGCACAGATGATCCTAGTTGACAGGGTTAGGTGGTAGTTTGGGCTACTACAGGACATACCTCCACCCTTCCCATGAGTATAGGAGAGATGATGTGGAGAGGCCATTACCTCTACCACAACCGACAATGCCCATAGGGTAGGAGGAGCAGGTGGTAGACTAGTAGATCAATGATGCCAAAGTGACAGATAGATATAGATAGTGGTGGGCAGCTCATTTATGAGAAGTACCACCCAGACTTGGGTAGCCAGATTTAGCCACTATCACGGTGTAGAGAGACCCCTACAGGGGGCAGGTGGTGACCCTGATTACCTAGTTAGGGATGGTGCAGGGGTAGTTAGCTAGTTCAAGGGGAGGTGGCTGAGTTACATGCACAAGTGGCCAATCTTCAAGCCCAGATGGCCCAGGGTGGAGATGGGGATGGTGATGATGGTCGGTGGCCTCCTTACAGGCACATGTTTAAGGGTTACAAGGCCAGTTAGCCATGACACAGGCATAGATTGGGGCCTTACAGGCCCAGATACAGCACGGGGTTGGGTCCATGGCACCACACTAGCAGCATTGAGATAGGGTCCCGATTCATCACAGGGGGTGTGACAAGGTCCCATAGGGTAGGTACAAGGTCAGAGGACGATGGGGCCACCACAAATAGTACCCATATCTAGGTTACGGGAGGTGAGAGATGAGGCCTGTATTATCGGGACCAGCGGTGGCGGCAGGGGGATAGATTGTCTATCATATGATGAGTACAAGTCACAGCAGGACTTTAGTGAGAGGACCCAGTCATGCACCCATAACATGGAGAGCACAGGGGGACATCGAGCCCCAAGACATGGTTAGGGTGAGGCCACTAGTTCACGGAGGCCAGCTCTAGTTGATGTACCAGTAGGGACCCAACCACCACCTATGATGGGTGGGGAGATGTTAGCAGTCACCAGACAGGAGCCGAGGAGGTAGAGGGGACAGTGAGATGGATATGGAGGATGTCCGCCAAGATGATGCCTAATATATGGCTCTTGATTTTGATGTAGTTTTGATTTTTGATATATATTAGCCTACGTGCCGAGAGTTTTTATACTTTTGATCATATACCGACTTGCGTCTCTGAAGAGAGTGAGGATGTACGAGAGTTTTGTATTTTTGATCATATACCAGCCTGCGTGCTGAAGAGAGTGAGGATGTATGAGAGTTTTGTATTTTTGATCATATATTTTATACTCGTGCATATTGAGTGAGGTTTGATATTTATTTTGGAGAGATACACTCTATTTGATATTTGAGTATATTGTATGGATGTCCGATTTATATGATGAGATTGATGATTGATGATGATGATGAGTGATTGTTTATGCATAGATGGATGAGTGATACATGTGTTAGGCATGGTTGAGTCAGGTTGGTGTTAGGCATGATGGAGTTAGGTCATAGGCATGGTTGAGTCAGGTTGGTGTTAGGCATGATGGAGTTAGGTCATAGGCATGGTTGAGTTAATTTCTCAGGTTTTTGATATGATGGGAAAGAAATGATGATGAATGCATATGTTTGGGTTTAATTTGTGTTATGTATGGTAACATGGATCATGTTGGTATGATCGCATGTAATGTAGGATTGTGGTAAATGTGATGTATTAGTTTCCACTTATTTGATGATAAATTGGAAACTAACTAGAGTAGAATGTGACTGGAACAGGTAGCAAATGGCGAGAGGTGAATGGGTGCGAATGGGAAAAGGTAAGGAAGGTGGTGATGATGATGGTCGAGCTAACCTCTAAGGGCCCCATGCCCTCGGAGTGCTACCTACATAGCCCTAATGAAAAGGGGCCTCAGACCGATGTAGTTCTCCCATAAGCTAGGGAAGAATATGAGGAGGTATGAGAATGAGTTGGTAGGTTTTAGGCATGATTTGGGTTTAGGTCTGTTAGGTGTGGGTGAGTTGTGGGAAACTTGGTATAGGTGATTTTGATTGTGGTAGAAGAAGAAGATTACCCAAAGGTAAGCGTCGAGGACCAAGTCTTGTATAAGGTAATCAATACATAATAAAGAAGGTTAAAAGATAAGAGGGGGCAAGAAAGCCACCTGATTGGTGAGGATCATAACTAGTGGACCATACCGTAGGTAGGCTAGTGAACATAAGACCCTAAAGAATTTGCATGAGTGATTATCCTAAAGGTGAATAATAGTCACATGATCACCAAATGTCATAGTTCCAAGAGGTCCCTTGAGGTGGTAGGAAATGGGAGTGCAAATGGTGAGAGGGATGAAAGGTGGTTAATTTTTATATGGTACGAGGTAGCATGCTCTTTGGGCAAGAGATCCAAGGTCACAATGGGAAAGTCCATGACTAAAAGGCTTTCTGTTTTGACTGATATTTGAGATAGATTGATCGATGTGGGAAGTCTATATGGGATGAGAAATTAACTCCTTGAGGTCTTTGTGAAGCTGATCGATGTGGGAAGCTTCAGATTCTCTCTCTTTTTTTTTTTTTTTTTGAAGAGATTTATATAGCTGTCCTTCGAGGGAGTAGTCTATTTATAGTAGCAATTGTAGAGAGAAAGATGTCCTTTTGAGGGAGTCATATTTTTATTAGAAGTTTGACTCAAGGAGTTGGATCCCATGTGAGGGCTTTTAAATCATGGACAAGACCAAGGTGAAGAATAGGATTCTTGTTTAGAAAGTAAGGTGAAATGACCATGGGATCTCATCTAAAAATAGACAAAAAGTATCCATGAGAATCATGCTATGTGTAGCGCCATGGTACACATATTTAAGAGAAGATAAAAAAGTGATGAGGTATGCACATGATTCTTATTTAATCATTGGTGATGGCATAGGAAGTGGATAGTGCTCAAGGGATGAGCATGGAAAGAGGAAAAAAGTGAGGTAGGACTAAAAGTCAATAGTAGAATGGTTGAAGATGTAAGGCATTAAGGGGCTCAGGTTCGGGTTTACCATCGAGTGAAGATAAATGATAAGCACCTGATCCATAAGTATGGGTCATGATGTATGGTCCAAGCCAATTAGGAGAAAATTTGCCTTGTTTACTTTTTTTCTACTTTAGTTACATGTTGATTTTCTTTCAGGACAAGGTCACCAACTCGGAAGGTTCGTTCATGGACATTTGTCATAGGAACATTTGATACGTTTTTGGTAAACTTGAAGGTGGTCAAGAGCATTAAGATGATGTTCATCTAATAACTCAAGTTGTGCTAAATGGTCTGATGAAAGTCGTCATCATTGAGCATGTCATGGAGAGAAATGCAGAGTGAGGAATCTGGAATTCGAGAGGTAGAACAACCTTTGTACCATAGACAAGAGAAAAGGGTGTGGTAGTAGTGGAAGTGTGAATACTAGTGTGGTATGCCCACAAGGTGAAAGGAATGTGCATATGCCAGTCCTTCCCAGTATCATTAACCACTTTCATGAGAATTTTGTTCAGGTTTTTTAGTGGATTCATCTTGGCCATTGGTTTGTGGGTAATAAGGTGATGAGAAACTTAGCTAAATGTCAAAGGTGTCACAAAGTTTTTTTGCAATGTTTTATTTTTGAATTGTTTTCCATTATCAATGATGAGGTGATGAGGAACACCAAAGTGACAAATGATGTGATGATTGATGAACTCACATATTTTCTTGACTTTCGTGGAGATGAGTGGTATGGCTTCAACCCATTTTGTGTAGTATTTGGTAGCGGTGATGATCCATTGATGGCGTTGGGAAGAATGGGGATTGATCTCTCCGACAAGATCCAAACCCCATTGAGAGAAGGGCCAAAGGTCATGGGTGACCATAAGGCATGACTGGGTGTATGATGAAGGTTGGCATGTTGTTGGAATTTTACACAATGCTTGATGTAGTCGCAACAATCATGGTTGAGGGTCGGCCAATAATAGCCTAGGTGAAGAATACACTTAGCAATGAAGATTGAAGTGACCTCCACATATGCCATCATGAACTTCTTTGATGGTATAAGGAGGCCCAGAACTGTGAGGCATCGTAAGAGAATACCATCAAAGCCAACTTATAAGGAGGCACCCATGATGACATAATGAGAGACCTTTTTTGAGGAAGAAAAGCATGTTGTCCATTACGAGTGAGGTCAGGAGGTAAGACGAGAGAGAAAGATAGTCGGAGTATTGTTTATACCAAAGGTCACTCGGTCAGGGGTAGCGGTTCCAATAGAGTAAATGTCACAAGGTAAATAAGAGGGTGATTGGAGTCATTTTTATGGTGACAAATATTTTAGAATCGGTGGAGAAAGAAGGTATTTGAGAAGCCAAGCAGGCCATGGTATCAAAAAATTTTTTGGTTGAATGTGGGATGGTTTGAAGGGCATAGCGGTTAAAGGTGGTCAAAAGTATGTCTACGTGATGTTTATACTTTTGAAGTGTCTCATTACAACATTGGTATATACCATTGACTTGGTTTATGACCAATTGGGAATCACCAAAGATGTTGATGGATTTGACATCCAAGGCATAGGCAGCTTGGAGACCTAATATGAGCACTTCATATTTGGAAATATTGTTTGTACAATCAAAATCTAGTTTGAAAGACAAAGGCATGGGTTCACCATCAAGTGGAATGAGGATAACACCAGCCCCACCCCCATGCTGACACTTGGAACCATCAAGAAGAGTGTCATTTGGTAAGCGGGTTCATCTAGGAAAGGGTGTGATTGACTCATCGGGAAAGTCAAAGTTAGAGGGTTGATCCTTGGAAATAGGTGCGTCGGCCAATTGGTCGGTGATAGCTTGGCCCTTGATGGAATTTTGATGAATTAATTCAGGTTGAGGTCATCCAGAAGCATAAGCCAGCATGTGACACATTGATTTTGGTAAGGTTTAGCATACATGAAGTGTAAGGGGTTGGTGTTGGTCACAACATAGGTTTTGTGATTGAGTAGGTAATGGCAGAGTTTTGTGGAAACGAAAACTAAGGCTAAGAAAAGTTTTTAGGATGTTTGTATTGGGTTTTGTAGTCCAAAAGAGTATGGATTATGTAATAAACCACCTTCTCTCTGTGTTGTTCATCATGATGAGCGAGCATGGCCCCCAAGGAGTGGTTGGTAGCTGAGATGTATAGGTAGAAAGGTTGATCATCTTTAGGTGGAATGAGCACGGGTGGTTGAAGAAGGTATTTTTTTAAGGCCTCAAAAGCTTTTTGTAGTCATCATCCCATTTAAAGGAGACATCCTTCTTGAGTAGATGATGAAATGGTTGACACCGATCAGACAATTGTGAAATGAAACATCGAATAGACTGCAACTTACCTTGTAGGATATGAAGTTTCCTAAGGTTGGTGGGTGGAGGCATTTCAATAATGGCCTTGAATTTATTAGGGCCAACTTATATACCACATATGAAATGATAAATCCCATGAGCTTTCCTAAGAGAACCGCGAAGACACACTTCTTGGGTTGAAGGCGAATGTAATATTTAATGAGGTGGTCAAAGATGGTTTTTAGGATGGCGAGGTGCTCTCGAAGTGGAATTTAGATTTGGCTAGGAGATCATCCACATAATCTTCCAATATATGATGCATGATGTCATGGAAGATATAAGTCATAGCCCGTTGATATGTGGCACCAACATTTTTAAGGCCAAAAGGCATGACTCGATAGCAGAAGGTCCCCCAAGGGGTGATGAATGCGGTTTTGTGTTGATCTGTTGGGGAAAGCAAGATTTGGTTATAACCCGAGAAGCCATCCATGAGTGATAGCATCTTGTGACCAGTGGTAAGGTCAACCAACTGGTCAATACTAGGTAGAGGAAAGTCATCTTTTAGGAAAGCTAGATTGAGGTCATAGAAATATGTGTAAATGCAAAGTCCCCTATCACCTTAGTGATAGGGACAATGTTAGAAATCCAATGGGGATAATCAATGGGTAAGATGAAGGAAATAGAAAGAAGGTCTTTGAAGTTCTTCTTTGACGAGAAGGGCAATGCGAGGGTGCATTTTCCTCAGCTTTTGTTTGATAGGTTTGGCATTAGGAATGATTACGATATTGTGGACCACTATGGTGGGGTCAATACTAGGCATGTCTGCGTAAGACCAAGAAAAAACATGGTTATGATCTTTGAGAAAAGAAGTGATGGCTTCTTTTAGCAACATCTAAAGATTGACCGATCTTTAAGATGTGCGGGTCATCCTGAGTATGAATGTTGATTTTGATAGTCGATTCATTCAACATGGTTTGCATCTCAGATGGTAATGACCGATGAATATATGAGTCTTTTGCACCAAGGTAGGTGAGTATAGATTCATCATCCTATCATTAAACAACATTAATCAAGGTGTATTATCATCGATCATTTCAGGATATAGGAAGGGAAGAGAGGAGGGAGCCTCGCCCTCGTGTTTGATAAGTCAGAGGCCCCAAGGAGATGGTGTTTATGAAAAAAAAAGTTAGGAGGAATGGATTTGGATCCATCGACTCCGTTGGTGAAGGTGGTGATGAAGGTGGAGTAGGTGAAGAAGGTGGAGAAGGGATAATGTCCTCAATGAGTTTAATGTGGGCCTTCTTGGTAGGTGGTTCAGCAAAGCCGATACCACTATGGTCGTTATGCTTATGAGTAGTACATGGAATAATAGTATGGTGGCCTTGCTCGTAAAAGACAAAACCAAAACCCTTCCATGCACATCGGTGCAGGAAGGTGTGGGTGAAACAGTGATTGGTGAGTGACTGGAGGTCGGCGGAAAATGGGTGGGTTTGTGATGGTGGTTTAGGTGTGTAAGTTGTAGTATCAAGTCCCCCATAGGTGAGATTGGTATGAAGGTGGGGAGGACCATAAAGGAGGCATTCTCCTATACAATGATCATAATGAGGGTGTTGGTGAAGACTTTCATATTCTTGTGGAGTAAGGAATGTGTTGACACTATATAGGTGATACTCCCCTAGAGTGAGGCATTGAAAAATTCCCTCCAGGGATCGAGTGGTTGGTATGTGGGTAGTTGGAATAGATGATGTGTTAGAGGTCGGATCGGGGTGGAGCTAATGAATTGGGAGGTGATGGTTTGGCTTTGTGGAGGTTGTGGTAGTGGTAGGAATGGAGGATGTAGGTGTGGTTAAGGTAGCGGTTACCTGGACTGGTGAGGGAGGTGTAGGTGACGTGGCAGTGATTGTGGAGGTAGATGCTTTGATGGGTATGAGCATGTCATTGGGTCGATAAAGCATGTTGCAAGTTTTGAAAGGTGATGGGTCAGTTGGAATGGTATAGGTGTGTCCTTCATGCTCAACTTCACACAACGATGCAAAGTGGAAGGGACACAACCCATGACATGAATCCAGGGTCTTCCAAGCAATAGGTTATATTGAAATTCCCCCTCCAAGATGTAAAATAACTCTAGAACAGTGCGAGGGCCCATGTAAACATGGAGGATGACGGTGCCTAGTGTAGAGGTGATAGCGTCATTGAATGAATGCAACATGACATGATGTTTATGCATGTAATTGTCAGGTATGCGCATTTGAGTGAATGCATGGGATGAAATGATATTAATGCTAGTGCCCCCATCGATCATAACATGTCGTACATGTATATCATCGATGTGGATAGAGATGAAGAGAGTTGGTATGGTCATCTGTTTGGTGTGGTGTAATCTCTTCCTTTGAGAAGCTAAGGGAGGCTACTTGGTGAGTAGGTTGAGGTGTGGATAAAGGTGGAAATTTGGTGAGAGAGGCTACATGATGGGGTGTGATAATGGAGGCTATGGGTGTAGGGTCATTGGGTAAAACCTCAATAGATTACAGGACCTCCATGAGAGCTTGATGATGGGATTCTAAGGTTTGGATGAGGTCATATAAGGACATTTTGAGGGGGGATTGGTGTAGTTGTTTGAGCATCACATGGTGTGTGACCCCATTAGAAATAGGATATGTGGGGCCGAATAGTGATTTTAGGTGTGGGTGTAGATGGTATGTTGGGTATAGGATTGGTTGGTGAGTCAGTTTCCTTTTCCTTGCCTTTGTCCTTCTGAGCACGCGTAGCAACGTGGATCATGTTGATCTGAGGTGGGGAGGTAGGTGGTAGGTGAGCCATGAAAGGTATGGCGACATGAAGGGAAAAATCCCAATGGCGGGAAGGAACCTTGTGAGATGAGTTGGGCACATCAACATTTGGGTGGAGGTTTGGCGAGGTCATTGATGCAAACCATGTTAATTTCAAATCCTTGGGGTGGCTCTAGGAGTTGTGGAGGTCTTGGTTGTTGAGTAGGTAGTGAGGGAAGAGCTTGTGGGAATGGGTGTTGGTGAAATGGGGTCCTCATCAAGAAGGTCATCATCGTCAAAGTTTTCTTTGAGAGGGCACAACTGGATAAGAATGTTTTTCAAAGCCTTATAGTTCTCTACATCGTGTCCTAGCACACGATGGTAGGCACAAATTTTGGTGTCATCAAACCCTTTGGTTTGGGTTTGAGTGGGTCATAAGGTTTGAGAGGTGGTAATGTGATGAAAAGAGTTTTGAGGAGGTTGGTTAAGATTTTGGCATAGGACCCTCGTAGTGGATCAATGGAAGTGAAGGTGGGTTTGGGTGTAGGCACGGAGGATTGTAGAGGAATGGTCTTTCATGAGGGAGAATAGTCGAAGCTATGGTTTTAGGTGTTGGTGTGATCTTAGGCATTGGTTGTGTTTGTTTGGGTAGGGGTATGGTAGATGAACTAGCAGGAGAGTGTGTGGTTGTTTTGACTACCTTATTGGAGGGTAGCAGATTTTTTTCTTTAGGTTGCACCTTCTTGGGTAAAGGTGATATGGGCACATGAGATCTAGAGGGAAAGGTGGATGGTGGAAGAGGGCACGTTACCCATGGGGATAATGGAGGTGTTGTGAAGGTAGATGGTGTAGGTCATGTTGGAGGTGTGAGGGAAAGAGACTGAAGTGTCATGGGTAGTGAAGGAGTGATCGATGGTATTAGAGGTATGGGTGGTAAAGATGTTGTAGATGTGGGCGAAGTTGTGGTGGGTGCTTGGATATGTTTGAGGTTTATAATGGTGGAATGGGTTCTGTGTGTTTTTAGTTTACCGGTGGGTGGAGGTTTCTTAACCATGTTAGAAGGGTGAGGTCCTAAGATAGACGAAGAGGGTGAAGGTGATGAAGGTGTGATCGGTGAGGTTGGAGTATGAGATTTATGGGGTTGGCTCTTCTATTTGGGTGTCGAGTAGGTTTGGTATTGGCCTTGGAGGATGTAGCTAAATCTAATTTGATGGGTGGATGAGTAAGGTTGGTGTTGGGATGACCCCTAAGGTAGTGTTGGGTTTAGGTGAAGAAGATGATGTAAGTGTAGGCTTGGGTGTAGATGTGCATTGGGTTATGGGTAGGGGTGTGGTTTGAGCCATGAGGGGTATCGTGGAAGAAGTTGTGATAGAGGTGGTTGTGCTTGGTTCAATTGGCTGAAATATTTTTGGGTAGATAGTGGAAGTGTCAGCAAGTGACATCTGCATTTGCATTGAGACAAGAAGTAGAAGATGCCCCCAAAGTAAGGCTCTATCCACATAATCTAAGTGATCGGCTAAGTGTAAGAATGACACGTCTGTAGGCAAGAGGTTGATGAGGACCTAATGGAAATTCCCATAAAATTTGTCTTAGAGATGGGGAATTTTCTAGCTTTAGGCTTCTGTGGGTAAGAGAGCCGAAAGTAGTCTGTAGGATCTTGGGTAGCTGATGGAGAATGATCACCTAGAGGTAAAGGTATCTCTACTGGATCCTTGATAGGTGGAGGAGAAAATAGGTGCTCTCCTTTGTAGGTGGAGGAGATGATGGGTGCTTCTCTGTAGGTGGGGAGATGATGGGTGCTCCTCTATGGGTGGAGGAGATAAACAAGTATCCTTTATGGCTGAAGAAGTATTGTGGGTGACGGTTCCCTAGGTGGAGAAGCCAAAGGTGAAATAGTTTTGATATTAATGGAAGGCTCCTCCACGGGTGAGGAAGGAGGTGAAAGGTGTTCCTCTATGGGTGGAGGAATAGGTGAGGTGGATTCAAGTGTAGGCGGAGGACTTCGGGCTAGGATTTCCTCGATGGAAGGAATATGAGGTAATTGGGCAATCAATGGGTGTATCACTGAAAATAGCATGGACCTCACGGGTATGACTATCATGAGTTGAGGTCTCTCCCATTTGATCAGAAGAAGGGGCATGATTAGGAAAAGGTTTCTTGAAGATATGTAGGTTTTGATTGGTAGGTGCATTAGGATTATCCAAGGTTAGCTCACCTTTCTCGAGCATTTCTTGGACAATGTTTTTGAAAGTGATGCAATTTCCATCACTATGACCCTTTACTCGATGATAATTGCAGAAATCGTGCTCTTTATACCATGTAGGTGTGGGGTGAGCAGGGTCAAAAACCGGTGTGTGGTTTCACGGGAGGAAGGGTGATGGCCCTGCTTTGATGAGCTTCTCTAAGATAGAAGAATAAGGTTCCCCAATTGGGGTATATTTCCATTGTTCCCATCTAAATTGAAAAGTTTGAATGGGTGAGAGATTAGATGAGGGGCTAGCCTAATTTGATGGATGAGCTAGGTCAACTTTGAGTACCACTGCGTTAGCGGTCCCCTTGGCCTTTGAATAATTGTTTTGTGGTTTTGAAGAAGAAGAGGTATCATTTGACTTGAATTCGAGTTCTTATTGCATAATTGGATTTTCTTCTCTTCAATGGCCCAAATCTCAAGCTTTCATGCCATGGTGAATGCTTTGTCAAGGTTTGGAAGGTTTGGACCTGCGAATTGGTGAGATATGCCTAGCACAAGCCCACATGAAGAGTTTGATGAGTTTGGTTTGTGGTATTTGGAATGTGAGTTGATTGATCGGCTACTACGCCAATGAGCAACAAAATCTGTGATGGATTCATCGTCATACTAACGCGTAGAGTAGAGGTCAATCATGGTAACCTTCTTAACGATATTAATGGAGAAGTGATCCAAGAAGGCTTGGGCTACCTAATTAAATGAGAATATAGAGTGTCTAGGTAACCCACTATACCAATCTAATGCGGGTCTAGTCAGAGACATGGGAAAGGTCCTCAGGAGTAAAGCATCATCATGGGCGATCAGATAACACCCATGTTTGAAAGACCACAAATGTTGTTGCAGGTCTTCTTTGCTATTGAAATGGTTGAATTTAGGCATTTCCCAATGTAAGGGATATGGATGGATAGGAATGGATGGGTGTATAGGCTCATTACAAATCTCATCATAGGTGAGAGTGTTGTGGGAGCAAAAACCATGCCTCCAATGTCTGCATCTTGTCCATCATTAACTTGATTAGGTCATTGGTAGGTTGTGATGGATGGGTGACTCCTGTAGCATAAGAGGGTTGGTGTTGGGCATATAATGAGGGTGGCATTCCAGTATATGGTGCTTCCATATATAGGTAGATTGAGAAGAAGGTAGTGAAATAGGGGGTACATACCCAGAGTGAATAATAGATGAAACAAGAGGCTTGCTGATAGTACATATATGGAGGTGGAAGGATATGGTGACCCTAGTGGCAATGGGGGCTAAAGATTTTGGAATAGAAAGGATGACATTTTGAAAAGGGGTAGGGGTCACCGACACTGGGGGTGGTAGTGTAGCTACGGGTATATGTGAGACAATAGGCATGGATGAGGTTGTGTTCTGGTGGTTGGCGAAGGTATAGTGGATGTGGCGGTGTAACGGATGTAGCAGACATGGCAGTCATAGTGGGTATAGGGCCTAGCTGCGAAACAACTAGGGGTAAGGTAGATGCGGGTAGCGTGGAGCTAGATGGGGCTGATGTAGGAGTGGGAATGAGAGTCGGGGGATAGATACGGGCATGTCGTATATCAACTGACCCGAGGCATCTCGAGTGGATGAGTGGGAAAGGTAAAACTATAAGGCGGCAGGATTTTGGTCAAGGAGTTGTGTGAACTCCTCGTCTCTGGTAGCGATAGAGATAGGTTGGATAGGTTCCATGGTTGGTGATAAAATGGAAGGTGGTGAAGGACTAGGTGGGAGTGGTTGACAACTGGCATGGAATATGAGGGCGCTTTCTTGTCAATGCGTCAATACCATGTGAACAAGTACTAACGTGGTAAGACTACTTTTTGTAAATGACACAAAAATACAACAAGATAGGATAAATAGGTGGTGGTAGGTGAATTGGGGTTAAAATGTCAATTGGAAAATGACACAGGCTAATCGATGCGGTTAGGTTAAACTGATGCGGTCACAGGTAACCATTGCCGGTCACTGTGGAAAATGGACAGTTGGTCAAAAACAAGGTATAAGGCCAAATTTACTAGGTATGCAAAATGCTTGATGGGACTTACTAGGTCAATGGATATGATAAGAGTGATAGAGACTCTAAACAAGCTAAAGAAGTGGAATAGGTGTCCTTTTGGGTAGGTTAACCAAAAGAACAAACTAACCAACGTTGGTTGGTAAAATTGATGATGATCGGAGGTAACGCGATGGTTACGGTCACTGGACCGACACCTTGATTATTATGAAATTGAAATAGTGATGAAGAAAATGTGGTTGTGAGTTAAAATTTGATGTGGAATCAAACCTAGAATTCTAAGAATGATGAGAATATGGTCCAGGCACACTCAGATGAAGTTGGAATACACCAACTATGATGAGGAGCATGCAAGGGAAATAAGAAAAATGAAGAACATGACCTCTCACCTCAAAACACAAGCCAAACAAAAACACTAAGAAAAATATGATCCTAAGAGTGCTTTTTCTATTATGTTTGTTTAGCTTATGCTATTTAAGGACTGACTCATGAACTATAAAATAGAGTTTTTTGGTGAGGATGGCTTCCTACGAAAGAGATCTATAAGGAGAGGTTTCAGGTATGTTATGGCGGGGGCGGGCCATCCTCTGATGGGGTACTGGACAGAGATAACCAATGGGGTGCCCATTGTTGTGATCGTGTGATCACCTACAACTTCTTCTAGGTGAGATGTTGTTTAAGAATGTGTATATATTTTAAATTTGTGATGTTTGGGTAAGACTCAGAGAGAGAAAAAGAAAGGAAGTGCTTTTCTATGATTTGTTTGTCAACCATCAGCTGGGAATGACTTCCAGTGTATAGGTTGCCCTCAATTAATGTGAGCTAATGTAGAAAAGTAGAATGAAATGAAATGATTTTTAAACCCAAATCAAAATGTAGAATTCGATGCCACAAATAGATGAATAGGAGAAGGGATGCTCTTTCACTAATGTGATACTAATGAAAGGGAAGAAATGTTCATTTTAAGCACCAAAATAAGATTTCTTTTAGACAATAGAAGAGAAGAAGGTTCCAGGGGAGAAATTTTTAATGTAAGAACTTTTTAGAAAAGAAACAAACATACAACATTTTCTCCTAGAAATGAAAGAATGCAAAGAACCCGAATGGGTCCCACCAGCATGCCAAAATGTTTCACCTGATTCTAGATGCGTTTCTTTGAATGTTGATGAAATAGATAAGGGTAATGGGCTAGGAGGAATACCTATTAAGATGTTGGTTGTAGGTTTTTACACATGTATGACTTTTGAATCCATAGCTGATCATGAGAGCTTCCTTTTTGCTTGGAGGAACTACCTGAAATGGAAAACAATACCACCAAATAAAAGTTAAACAATATATACAGTGGATTTCCTAGCGTGTGTGCTAGATCCGGGAAGTGTGATACTTCCTAGATGGTTGTCAATCCACTATTTAAAACAACTTAATACTATAATAAAGGAAATCCTACTGTAGTTAAAATGATTTAGGTATCTCATTCATCTACAATAAGAAAATTCATTCACAACAGGCTAAGCTATGATTGAATCTGAAGGTCAAGGTCACTTTGTCGAGTCTGGTATTGGTCAAGTATTTAGTGAGGTTTTGGGGTAGGTTTGGGTATTTGGTGGAGGTTTTAAGCTTTATTCTTGGTTTCTGGTCAAAAACACAGAGACCCACGTTGGTCTAGTATGACCGTGTCGGTTTAGGTTAACCGATGATGGTTGTGGGTAACCGGCATCGGTATGGTTGGGGTATAGGAAACTCAATAAAACTTGGTTGGGTGATAGATCTGAGGCTAGATGAAAGGAAGGGCAATGGTAAGGTTTATGTGGATCCTAGATATGCATAGGAATGATTAAGATCTAGGTATGGGTAGTGTAAGGGTATGGATAAAGAGATGGTCAAGTTTTCATGGAGGTAAATGATGGTGGGAATGGAAATGAGAGAAAAAACTAATAACAGATGTAAAAGGATCTACGCTAAAATGAATAGATGACCAATGCGAGTTAACAAAACTTACTATTTGTACAAGCTTGATGTCTTGTTGGCAATGGTGGGTGATCAAATGGAAGGAATTTAGTGTGTGTTGGTGCTTCCCTAGATGCTCCCATGAAGGCAAATGGCTTGTGATTTGCTTCAATTGCTTGGCTATGGATGCTCTGATGTGTGTACTAATGTTGGTTCTACTTACATGCAGCTCTAGTTTTGTCACTTGTTCTCAAAAGATGTGATTATCTCTTAGAAATGTGCCAACCTCAAAATAAGGTTGTTTTGGGGGTTAAATGGTAACCGATGGTGGTTCCGGCTTAACCAAGTGGTTTTTAGGGTAACCGGTGTCGGTTAGGGTGGGATTTCCTAGGTTTACTAAACTAGGCAGATCCCCTTGATTTTCTGGGATCTCATTTCATTTTACTCCGTGGATTAGCATGGAAGCTTCCTTCTAATGTGTGGGAATGTGGTTAGAGGGAATGTAGGCATTTATTTTTAGGGTTTGGGTAGGTCTTAGTTAGTTATGGCAACTTACTAAGAATAGGTCTTAGGGTGAGGTGGCTAGATGAGGTGGATATGTGGGCATTATCCCAATTAGGATATTTAAATAATAAATATTGTGAGGATAATGAATTAATTTAATTAAATTAATATTAGAGTGGGATGAAAGGGGCCATGGTTAGGTGAATGTGTTCAAGGTGTTTATTTGATGGGGGACCAAGGGGAGTATGACCTAATTTTAGTCAGTTTATCTTAGTAGTTGCTAGGATCCTACCTTTATCTCTTCTCATTTTAAACACTATCTGTAAAGTTGTGGATTATTAGGCTTAGTATGTAGTTGCGAATGATATACCTAGTTTTCAAGACATATTTCACATCGACTCTTAACAAAGAAAATGCTTAGTGCCCTCTATGCTCCTTTACTTATTAATAGAAACAACATACTAGAACCTAGGTTCAAATTTTTCTTATTTTAAAAATAACCATAGAGTAATATTGTCCATAGCTTGGATTTCTAGCCTTATTATGTATCCCAAATAGCTTGTTCGAACTTTCCACGTAGAACATTTTAATTGGATAATTAATTTAAATTAGCACACACTATATCTAACAATGTAGAAAGAGAATTTGATAAAGAATGGAACGTAAATGTCTATATTATTCTAATACTCTTCAAAACTATGTTTAGGATTTATTACTTTTGTTTATTTTTTAATATATTTTTTTGTTAGGCTTGGTTCAATTATATGTTTTATAATATATTTGTTATTATGTTTATATTATTATAGAGTTGTAGTCAATGAATTAGGATTTATTTCTTTTATTTTTTTAATATGTTTTTTTGCTATGCTTGATTACATTATATGTTGTAGAATATATTTGTTATTATGTTTATATTATTATAGGTTATAGATAATGAATTAGTATTTATTTCTTCTATATATATTTATCTATGTTTGGTCCAATTATATGTTGTATAATATATATTTTATTATGTTTATATTATTATAGGCTATAGATAATGAAAAATATTTAGTTTTTCATTCTTAGACCATGGAAAATAAAAATAGGGAAATTTGAATTCCCTGCATTTTAAGATATTGGAAATTTCAATAGCTGCTTCTTTTACTTTTAGAGGAAAGTGAAAATTTCAGTTTTTCATATCCCACTTGTTTACTTTTTTGAAATTTATTTCATGGAATGTGCTAAACAAATTATTAAGTACTTCAGAGAAATATTTTTGGCATAGATTACATAGAAAATAATTATATATTATTAGGCTTAGTTGTTTAATCGTATCCCATTATTATCTGTCTGTTTTGTAACCTCTCCTATAATTATGGGGAATGTTGTTATGCTCCTTACCTATATATTTGTAATGTGATTATGATAAAATAATAAAAGAGATATACGATGTCTATTCTTCCTCTATTAATTGAGCCTAACAATCTAGTATCGAGCATTTCTTCTATCTAGCCCCATGGGAAAGAAACAAAGATTTGAAAGAGACCAACGTGGATATTATTAGCCAACACGTGATCCTCTAGCTTATGCATGGACATATCCCAATTTTTCTTTATCTATGGTGCTTTGCATGAAAATCTATATATTTTGGAGATTATTGTTGCATGGAAAGGAAGAGGCTACATGGACATTTTAGAGGCGGTGGAATGTATTTACTTTTCTAGTCAAGACATGGTTGGTTGTTTTGTGTTGGTATAGATTGTAGCTTCAAACAAATTCTTAAAGATATCTAAAACAAGAAAAAAACAAACCACATTGAAGCTCAAAATAGGATTTCCATGTGTGGAAAAGTGATTTTTTGTTTATTTTTGGCTGGATAGGGAACTTGTTAATTTGGAATGATCTCGTAACACACATGGAGGATTGGTTGGCACCCAACTCTAATTTTCTTTTCTTTTCTCCATTCAATATACCATCCTGTTAAATTCCAAGTGACCAATAGTTTTCCACATCAACCAAATATTATTTTTTCTCCTTCGATGTGCTTGGCCTAGACATGGGAGAAGTTAAATGTATTTCCTTAAAAATAGAATTTTTTTCATTACCCACGTGTTAGATATAATTTCCTTTCTGTTTGAAACTGTGGGATGAATTTTTGGATATTGGGAATGTTTTAATGTTGCGCTACTGAAGAATTCTTTTTTTTCTGAATGTGAATTGGTGGAGGTGTGAAGTGACATGCTTGCATAATAATAAAAAATAGGTGCCGTATTTCTGAAAAGTTCCTCAAATGAGCACGGTTGGATCCCATAGACCAATGATGAATTTCAAATGTGCATGAGAATATCAGGATTTTCAGGAGCCAAAATGAAGACTTGTAAGACCAAGAACACCGTCAAGACGCTCAAGATATCTCCGGGTTTATTTTTCCTTGCTTAACAAGCTTTGCAACACCAATAACCTTGTATTTGATGAACTACTTGAAGAGGAATTCTAGAGTATTTTGTTTTCGACGTTAGTTACCATGTGAATAGTTCAATATGAGCTAGAAGTTGGTTATGACGTAGAATGTGAAGATGAGGAAAAATTCCCCACGAAGCATCATCGTCTCTTAGAATGTGAGTATTGAGAACATCTACGAGATAGTATCTCTCACTAGTGAGTACAAATTAATATTTCTTGGTAAGAAATAAATAAATATTATTTTATTTTATTACAATGTCTTCTCCGAAGTTGCTTCTTTTTTATGATCAATTACTTAAAGGACCAAATTTTACATCCTAGAAAACAAAAATGAGGAAAATCCTTCAATGATGAAGGATTATGGGCCATTTTCATAGGTCTCGTGATGGCGGTTCCCACACCCACGATGAACTCATGAAATATGATATGGCTAGTGCCAAAGCATTGATGTTGATTATGTCATGTATCAATGATGATGTGCAACCACATGTTCGGGATGTAGAGAAACCTGCAGGAAGCATGGGATAAAATTGCAACCATATTTGAGGTGAAGAATCAGACTAAGATACTCCATATTCAGTCAAAACTACACACCCTATCTATGGGGTCAGATGAGAAATTTGAGGATTTCTTACATCGGGTGGCTAAGCTATGAATGAAGTTATTAGCACTTAGTGAAAAGGTAGAAGACAAGATTCTGTTCCTATCACCTTGAGGGCACTCCCTTCTTAGTTTTTATTGTTTGTTACGAAATTGAATGTATCCAAATGGAAACTAATGTTCGAATAGTGTTTCTAAAGCTCCATCATTTCCAAAAGAATTGGAAAGGTCCCCTAGATAAGTAAACACAAGCACATCAACATCAACATCAAAGCTCAAAAGTCAATAAGGTAGTGTCAAATATGCAAAACCAACACACACCACACTCATCATTGTTGTTCTGATGGCTTGAAACAAGGGTCTATGATTCAATCAATTCCATCTCGACATGATGATTTTAAAAATTCAAAACAATGTCCCCTACTTGAAGAAAGCAAAAGGGACATATCGCAACTCAAAAAGACGATGACTCTCATGAGGAGACACTAGAAGGAGCCTATTGTGTTAAGAATTTTGTACTAGTCTGTCAAACATCACAACCCGTAAAGATATTTTGGTACCGGTAAGCATATGTCAGGTGACAAGAAGTTGTTTGATTCACTGAATGAACAACCCACTGGAGATCGAGTTCGGATAACAAATGAAAAAGATTACATTGTAGAAGGAATAGGCCAAGTTACCATTCCTCTGGGACCATGAAAAATGTATGCTTACAAAGGTACTATATGTTCTTGGATTGACTAGCAACCTCTTGTCAGTCATTCAGCTCCTGAATCATCATCTAAAGGTAGAATTTCTTGTTCAAAATGGCATCAAATCATGCTTGATAATATAAGGTATTGTTATTACTAGAGTTTTTCTAAAATATAAGTTATTTACTTTAGATATTGTTTCATCTTCTGTAGTATCTTTATCTACATCAATAGTAGAATCTACTTCCCTATGGAATTAATGATATGGTCACTTGTCAGTTAGTTCATTACATTAGATGAGTTCAAAAGTAATGGTAAATGGACTTCCCAAATTGTCCAGTTCCTTTCCTATTTTCCCTGGACGTCTTACTGGAAAACAACACAGGGATCCATTTAAGGAAAGAACCTTCCATGCCAAGAAGTGTCTGGAGGTAGTTCATACCAATCTAAAGGGACCACTGCTTGCTTCATTTTCAAGATACAAGTACTTCCAATTGTTCGTGGATTGCCAGTATCGAAAGATGTGGATGTTTTTCCTGAAGAAGAAAAGATAGTATTTTCATATTTTTTATAATTTCTATGAACGTGTTGTGAAAGATACCAGGCAATCACTTATTCTACTCGCTTTCGATCGAGAGGGGGAATTCACATCAAATAAGTTCTTGGACTTCTTGAACTAACAAGGCATTAAGTATAACCTTCCTTCTCCCTACACAGCCCATCAAAATGTCATTGTGAACCAACACAATCACACAGTGATGGAGATGGCTCGCTGCATGCTATCAACAAAAAAACTGGAGAAACGCTTTTGGGATGAAGTAGTACAGACAACAATATATCTTCTTAAGAGGGCACTTTGAAAAATATTCTAAAGTATCAAATTCCAAAAGAGGTATGGAGTGGTAAAAATCCATCAATTTCTCATTTACGAGTATTTGGTTGCACAACATATATGCATTTCCTAGCTCAAAATAGAAATAAAGTTGAGCCAAAGATACTCCCGTGTATCCTACTTGTTCATAACACTACCTCGAAAGCATACCATCTCATGGATCTTGAGACAGAAAATCTATGAAAGTTGAGACGTGGTTTGTGATGAGTCATCCTTTGACTTAATAGTTACAATAGAAGAACCATTACAAACCACCTCTCTTTGACTAGTCTCCAAATCAGATGATTAGCCAGAGGAGACTACTAAGAGAAAATATGTGCTACAAGGGGAACTATATGTTGAAATTGGAGAAATAAATAATGTTACGCTGCATCCATCCTCATGTCAATGAAACAATTCTTCACAAAAGTAGCCAAGTTCTTGTCCGAAGTGGTTACAAAGCACCATAAAAGACTCTCATTTACAACAACTCCTAGATACTTCATCCGAAGTCAAAACCAGGAGTCAGATAAAAATGAGGTAAATTTTACACTAATGAGTTCATTGATTAATAGCTCCAAGCCTAATAATTTTCATGAAGCACTCAATTAACCTCAGTAGAAAGAATCCATGGATGTAAAATATGACTCACTCATGAAAAAATAGACATGGGAACTTGTCAATTTACCTACAGGGAAAAAACCCATAGGCTGTAAATGGGTTTTCAAAACAAAATATAAGTCATATGGATCCATCGAAAAAATAAAGCATGACTTGTAGTAGAATTATATGCTCAGAAAGAGGGCATCATATATGAAGGAACCTTTTCACCCACTACAAAGATCAAGACCATCAGAGTATTTCATGCACTAGCAGCATAGAAAGGATGGAGACTTTAGTAGATGGACGTCAAAAGTTCTTTCCTAAATGGTGATATGAAAGAATAAGTTTACATGACCCAACCTTGAAGGATTTGTTGATGAAGAGCATCTTAATATGCTATGTCGTCGCATCAAATAACTATATGGACTAAAGCAAGCTCCAAGGGCATGGTATATCAAGATAAATGATCATCTTTTGCAGCATGGGTTCACTTTCCGCCCCGAGATTCAAATTTGTATATAAATAAGGTAGGAAAAGAAATTGTCATTCTTTTTGTGTATGTGGATGATCTTGTTATCACTGGCACTTTAGAATATCATGTTGATATTGTGAATACTGATCTCAAAATAACCTTTGACATGACAGATTTGGGGCTACTACATTATTGTCTTGGCTTGGAGATATGGTAAAAGAAGCATCACATTTTTTTCTCCCAGATAAAATATGCCAAGACACTCCTAGAAAAGTACAAAATGTTGAATTGTAAACCTATATCCACTCCCATGGAAAAAGGTTTACAACTTTCACGATTCTAGGACTCACCTAAAGTAGATGCTACTCTCTATAGACAATTTTTTGGAAAACTCATCTACTTGACATATACCAGATCAAACTTATGTTGTTATGTCACTATGTTTCAAGGTTCATATATGAGCTAAAGAAATGTCATTGGACTGTAGAAAATCATGTTTTGAGATATGTCTGGGGTAAAATTGATTATGGTCTAGAATATAAAGAGAATGATTAATTCTTCTTATAGGGATACATTGACTCAGACTACGCCAGATATTTTGATGACAGTAAGTCAACTACATGATACATTTTTCATCTTGGATTTGTACCTATCTTGTGGATAAGAAATAAGCATAATGTTGTTTATATTTCATCCAATGAGGAAAAATATTGCACTACATGAGGAGTCGTGTGCAAAGTGATATAGTTACGTTGCATTTTAAATGACATAGGCATACCTAAAAATTAGTCACCTATTCTCTATTTCGATAATCGTAGTGTTTTGAAGTTCGTGCGAGAATCTTGTTTTTCATTAACGAACAAAGAATATTGAGATTAATTTTCATTTCATACGAGAGAACATCTTGAACCATCACATTCAGCTCTAGTACTTCCCTACAGAAGCACAAGTAGCTGATATTCTCACCAAATCTCTTGGAAAAGTGAAATTTGAACTTTTCAGGGTTACATTTGCAAGAATAATGTAATAAGGGGGAATTTTGGCATATATTACATAGCAAATAATTATATATTATTAGGCTTAGTTGTTTAATCGTATCCCATTATTCTCTCGTCTATTTTGTAACCTCTCCTATAATTACAGGGAATGTTGTTATGCTCCTCACCTATATATTTGTAACGTGCTTCTGATAAAATAATATGAGAGATATATGATCTCTATTCTTCCTCCACTAATTACTCCTAAAAATATTGAGTAGGGTTTGAGATTTTTTTGGTTAATAAGAAAAAAATGTCTTCAAAATAAAAAAACATGTAGAATGTAGATTGTGGGGCTGAGTGTTTGAATCTAGGTTTTCTTGCATGCGATTATAATCTTGTTCACAAATACAGGCACACAAAAGAAAAAGAAAGGACGCAAACAAAGGACACACACGAAGGAGGATAGAAATAGAGGTTGTGAAAAGAATCACAATGATTGTTTGAATGAGATAGTAGTTGGATGTTTCATAGACATCATAAAGCACAAAATAATTCCAGATATTAGTAAACTAGGTATTTATAGTAAAGGTGTACCTTTTTTTATCGTGGATCTATTAGTTTCTCTTTAGTCAACTGGTTCATGTTCTTTGCATGGCGTCTAATCATGATCTACACAAGCCCTCCTTTTTCCTACTATATTGTGCTCCGCAATCGTGCCTTGATTTCCATTTTCTTTTGATCTTTGTGCCAAACTACCTTTTTCTACTTAAAAACTCACTTTTTGTGTGTTAAAGAAAGAAATTTTAATCGCTTTTCTTCTCTAGTGTTTATTTACGTTTAACGCTTTCCCATTCCCACCATTCTATGTCTCTCTTTGGCTATTTTAATTGTGAATTTTTCGTTCTCATCCCTACAATAATTTGTTAGTATAATGATAGCTTCACGGCATAATCACCTTTTTTTTATTTTTATTTTGGTCGAGAGAACCAATAATAGTTTAATGGTGTTCATCAAGATGATGCAAAGAAACCTCATTAATTAATGCATATTATATTTTTACATGGTTTCCACTTAGATATTTTAGGAAAATATACGAGGTTAAAAATATTAATTCAAAACTATAAAACAATATTAATAATTCAATTGTATGATAATTATTTCCAATTATATACGTGTTTCTATGTAGAATTAACCAAATGTAATGTCTTCATTATTTTTTGGTATGTACATTGGAAGTTAAACACATTATATATGTAATAATATTATTAAATCTAATTTTAGTCTATATGGATTTTATAATTAATATATTCTTCCTTTTGAGCTCGTTAATCTATGCCAAAAATTAACATAGCTTTGAGGTCACCATGATATAATTGGTTTTTTTGACAACCTATTGACAAAATCCCAATTCGATTTCAATTACATACATGATTTTACTTGTATATATATATATATATCCATTATATAAACTTGTGGATTTATTTGTTATAATTTGTATCTATTCAATATTATTTCTTTTCTATGAATAAACCAAACCATAGGAAAGGTTGATACCTAGCGTCTGGCCGCTAGGCTATAATTCTAATTTGGAAAATCATTTTTTCCTCGCACCTTGTGGATCAGTTGTTGTTATATAGGAAACACAATGTTTTTTGGTCCTAAAGAACCTCTTTTGTTTTTTTCCAGCTCTTATATTTGTAAATACTAACAATTTAGATTTATAAAACAACTTCATTTTGAACATGATATATTTACCTTTAAGAATAGATTAGTGGCCACTAGGATGCAACGAGTAGATGACATCGTATGTAAAAACTTGTTTTCTAGATTCTTAGACACAATTTTGAGTTTCCATATTTTTTCATAAATGTAAAATAATTCTGCAGAAATATTGTAAGAAGTAGATGTAACTACACGACATTACGAACCAAAAATAGACCAAAATTTTTATCTACTCGATCTTAGAACCTTTTAGGCTTATCAAATTACCATTTAATTTTTACCCTATTAAAATCAACTAAAAATAATGTAATAAGTATGACACTTTACAAAAGGGTTGATTATGAAGTTTGACAATTACCTACGTGTCTAGGTTCTTCTCGAACTGTTCCACTAGTCAAAACTTGTAAGTTACAATAGTACTTTCACAAGAAAACCTAATGGAAACTATTAAGAACTTTCTTAGAAGAATAACCATACCTTCAGATGATAAAGTTGAAATATACACCCGACTTCCCCTTTCCTGGCATATTTGGCAAGCTCTATGGCACCAGCTCCACTATTCGGAATCCTCCGGATCTCGATCGGCCTTCCAGACACTTTGTAACACCCTATGGCACTCCGGTCAATATTCCATGCTTCACATTAATTTAGTGTGGCGCTATGGGCAGGCTAGGTAGTATTAAAACTCCTAGTCAAAGTAATGCTTATTTAAATAAATAGGTCTTCACAACTTTATAATAAGCCTAAAAAATAGGTCTTATAAGAAAACCACTCCTCCTTGCTCGGGAAATACTCCTCAATCTATTTCTTTGAGCTTCCAAGTTGTCCTTTGCAAAGAGACGGGTCCCCTATTTATATAAAAATAAGGCCCTTAAAATAATGCCTTAAATTTTATCTTAAGGCTATTAAAAGCCTAACCGTGGCTTATGGATAGGTTTATTCCCCCATATTAGGGCAGCTTGAATTATTAAGTGGGTTATCCCACATAATCCTCCTTTAGAAAATTCCATGTGATGTGGATGTTTTTAAAAGAATGGGTAATATCCCACATTAGGTGGAGGGATAATTAGTTTAGGCTTTATTAAAGCCTTTCCCGACACATGCATAGTGGTCATGGGACCACTTGAGGCTTACCGCCCCTCCTCCTTCTCCTTTCCACATGGATGCTTACATATTAAGGTTTGGTATTATGTATGGGGTGGCTTTATTAATGTTTGGATATTAATGCGTGGATATTGATATGTGGAGGTTGGGATATATATTGCATTGAAATTGGCATAATGCGTGGTCTTTGGCATAATGTGTGGCAAATAATTACAAAGTAATATGAAATTTGACCCAAATGAAGTATGAAAAATAAGACCACCTGTCGACCCACGATTGGAAAATCAAACTTGTGGTGGCAAGCCATGTGGTGGTTTGAGGACCCACCACATCGGCGATAATATAATCATCCTCACGGTGGTCGCTCCCCTCTGTAACAAAATTTGAGCCTCTTGTTCCGCCGAGCTATTCCATTTTATGATTGTCGAAGACCAATGGTGAAAACCTCTCCAATTTTTTTCCAATGCCCTTTGCCATGTGTGTCACAAAGGCGATTGGTCCAATATTGACTTGTTGACCAAAGTTGACTTTCTTGTTGATTGAACTTTGACCGGACATAACTAGAGCTCCCAATGTCTGTTTTTCGCATTCTCATAGTGGATGGAATTGTCTCATAAATATATTCTTGCACTGACACAATTTAGGGATGTTTAGGGAAATTTTGATATAAAAAATTATCCCCTGATCACACCTCCCAATGAGAAAGGATTTTTTCCCAAAAAGATTATATTGGGAAATTTTTCCATCCTATCTTGAATCTGGAAATTTTGCTTCCACCTCGGACGTACTCCTATAGTATACCCTCTAGTCTCTTCCCTAAAACCTTCTCGCTTCAACAATTTTTTCCGATCCTCGAACCGTGGGTTATGGGCCCATGATGCTTCTGCTATGCCACTATGATATCTAAAGAAGACCTCCATGCCTCCGCTATATGGTGCTAAGTTTCCCAATGAAACCTCAATGCTCCCACTATACAGTACTACACTTCTAGATATATAACAACAAGGATCCTTTTTACTCTATAACATAGCTCCTGGCTTTGAGTTGATTTCACATAATCCAAACTGGTTCGAAGGAACTCCATGCTACTTAGAGCTATGATTGATCTGATGTCGATGATGGATAATGACTTGTCCCTTTTCATACCTCAATTCCTCCACTGTGCAGTGCTAAGTCTCTTGCATACCTCAATGCCTCCATTGTGTAGTGTTAAGTCTCTTTCAGACCTCAATGCCTCTACTAAGCGATGCTAAGTATGATGATCATCTACCATTTGAATGTGTGGCCACAATGCCTTGACACCGAATGACATTCTGACTAATGTTTTGAGAGATCCTTTTGTTGAAAAATAATATCAGGTATCATTCTTAGATGCCCATGATGGCTTCTTCACACAAAAAATTTCTAACATGATGTCAATGTCAATGGTGATTTAGCTACCATTTTGATGCATGGTCACAATGCCTCTACAAATAATGATGACGATTTCTCCCTAGCTCAAAATGGTGACTCCAACCCTATTGCATGGTTGTTGTCTCTACATGGTATAATGCCTCTACATAGAGTGAAGTTCCAACCTGTTGTTAGATGCCAATGGTGTTCAACTACCATTCTACTGCACAGTCACAATGCCTCTATATAGAATGAAGTTCTCGAGTGAAACCCGTGAACTCAAATGTCTCGCACATATGGCTGACCGATATCTAATCTTAATATGAGTTAAATCTTGTATCCAAGCTATAATAGGTACTCACAATATTATTATGAGATATGTTTGGAGCATTAATCAAATTTTCTAAGTAAGAAAATCCACTGAGTATGGTAAACCTTTCTCTCAAAGCATTTTCTCATAAATTCTGATCTCTAAACAAATATTGCATACTATTCATCAATCTAAAATATGCAATATATAATTGAAAAATTGTTGACTTACCCATTTTAAAGGACTTTCACTTTTAGGTATTACCTGGTCATGGCTTGAATTATCAACTGGTGGCAAAGTAGAAAACTACTTTTCCTTTGTAATAGGACTCCATTCCATCTTTAGCTTGCCATTACTCTGATGGTGAGATGGATGCAATTTTGAGCAATTGTCCACCCGGTGCCCATTCCTCTGGCAATGAGCACAAAAATTCCTCTTAATATCCTTCTTCCTGGATGAGGAACTCTTTCGCCATTTCTTGATTTGTACATGATGAGATTGGTCTTTCTAATTCACCTTGTTCCTGATGAATGGCATCAAATTCTTCATAATTTTCCTTCTCTTCCATCATCTCGACCATGGAATGATTATGAGATCCACAAAAAGTATATGGAAAGGAATTCCACATCTTCTAAAAATCATAACCATACTTCTTAAGCTGAAAAAGTGGATCATAATTTTTATTGTGCTTATGATTATGGTAAGAAAATGGAGGTTGAATCTCATTACCTCTTCACTGATTTTTCTTACCACATCCTGCTTGTGACAATGAAGCACAAATTTCCTTCTTAGAATCTTCTTACAAGACTAGTAGGGTATTCACTTTTATTTCAGAAGCTTGTCTTCCATCAATGTTCTTAGATCATTCTCTAATATCCATTCCCACACTAGAAAAACCTAAACCTACAAAATGAGGATCATCCTTGACTTGCATTGGGTTAGCAATGCCTTGGCCATTTTTACCAAGGCATATTCCATCAAATCCCATTTTATCTAATAATTTGGATCCAATGCCTCTAGTATTCTTTTAAAACAAACCAAAGAATTCATTACTTGAATCAAAACCAAATGGGAGGAAGAATATTCACGTCATGAAGAAAGTATAGTGCACTCATCTATCATGGTCTCTCGCATCTGAAGTTGAAGGAATTTCCTTATTGTAGTCACCACATTGCAACCTTGCCAAGAGCTCATCCTTGGTTTGCAATTCTGATTTCAAATGAGAATTATCCTCTTCTAAGGAGTAACACATTGATCACGGGAGAGAGTTATTTTCTTGGATCTAGTGATTATAAGATTAAATTTCCTTGAGATTTTTCTTTTTAGACATCTTTCCCATGGTGCCTATGTTCACACAAACTAAACCAACTATACCAATTGGAAGTAATCACTCTGTTAATCAGATTTACTAAAGTGAATATGGAGCTAAACAAGCTCTAATACCAAACTTGATCTGAAAATAGACCAAAAATTTTATCTACTCAATCTCAGACCCTTGGAGGCTTATCAAATTACCGTTTAATTTTTACCCCATTAAAATCAACTGAAAATAATGGAATAAGTATGACACTTTGCAAAAGGGTTGATTACTGAGTTTGGAAAATTTGGATTCCATTCTAACTTCCATGAAAAAATGAGGGGGCCAATAGCACATGCTTCCATGATCAGGTAGGTTGAGTTTGGTGTAGCCATGACAATGTCCTGGGAAACGAGATGAGAAGTTAGAGAAGCGTTGGCAAGAGGTTGAGAGGAAGTAGATTTCGGGTCTGAAATATATTCAGAGACCTTAAGAGAGTGCTTTGAGGAGTCGAAAGGGTTAATATCTTCTAGAGAAGACGAGGTAACAACAAGAGTGATAGATTTAGGGCTAATGATCTTGATGTCTGAATCGAATTCGAAAGGAGATGATGGTAGTGACAATGGAGACGGAAAGAGGGAGATGGTTACAAAAGAGGAGGGGGGATACAAAAATTATTGATAGGTTTAGAGGGGAAGTGTGAGATTTATTTTTGGGAAGCATCAATTTTAAATAGAAAATAAAAAAGGCCTTGGTGTAGGAATAGACCTTCATCTTCTCTAGCCAATTTAAGGGACCTCTCAAGTGATTAAAACAAAAAATATGCAAATTTCACCTTCTAATCATGTCAAAGATGCGTAAGAAGAAAGATAGGAGGTTGATAGATCACTTTGTAGTGTTATGGAAGCGAGTCCTGCTCATATCTGAGTGACACATTGTCATATTTTCACCAAGATACGGAAATAATCCATCTCCTTCTTCAAGCGAGAATTTAAAATAAATGTATCCCTTCGCAGGGATCCCAATCACAACCGCAATGAACTTTGTTGAAATAAAAATATCATCTTTCCCACTTTTACTCTTCCATTCGTACAAGTTACAAGCACACCGCTTGTCACTCGGACATATTGACCAGACTGTCTTTCCATAAACGGAATAACACCAACCTCATGTAAAATATTCCAAAATACTTGGGTTGGCCTTGACCTCATCACTAGAAGAAGGCTTAACGCGTTTGACAATTCCACCCATAGTGAACATGGATATTCTCATAATGATTGCTAAAGGCCCGATATAGACAATGATTACATAGAGATGTCGAACACCTTAATTCCAATCTTCAACTCATGTCTCCATTATTTATAATTGAAATTTTATGTAATTAGTAATATTCATCAAATGGCCACCCCAATCACATGAACACAATCTATAAATGCCCAAAAAAACCACACATATATTATTCTCTTGTTGTCACAAAATAGGTTATACCTCAACATAACTTAACAAATTTAGTTATAATGTTAGTTAATGTTTAGCCAACCACAACATTCATTAGTTAACGATCATGCAATGACTTCATTCAGTGGAGGTTGAAGGTTATAATGTTAGCGATATTAGATGTGTTTAGTTAATATATTATAAAGGAAGAATATACAAACAAAATGAAGCAAGGTGAAATAACTAACATTGTTGGACATGATTTCATCTTTGTATAGATTATCGACAATAAATCATAAAGCAATATCTTCTTAGAATTTCATTATTGATACATGTATTTGTTACATTTAGGTTCTCTAAGGTTGTTCATTCTACACATGGAAATGAAGTGGGTAAGCATAGAGATGATACAAGGATCAAAAACAACACTAGTGATGGGAATTTCTTTGTGAGATTTGGTGAGGTGATTTCATGAAACATTGTTTGACTAGAATGAGATAGGGATGATTTTGTCTCGAAAAATGCATCCACGTGAGTCCTTTGCATCCCGTGGTCTGATTTTTTCAACGGAGAGAAGCGTGTTTAGTTCAAGTCGGGATAAATTTAAATGTAGATACAATTACATGTACGTGGAAATAATAATATTCTTATTAGTTTTTTTCACTTATAGGTATAATTACATTCACAATTATAGGTACAAATATAGGTACATGACAAGCATAATATGTTTTTCCATCTTTTAACTAGACTCATTGATGTTAAAAGTTCCTCTTATATTGAACCCTTACATGACTTCGAACCGGTGTGGGTATATTTATTAACTTGGATCAATATTTTTTTGTTACGGTATAATCGACAATTGGTTGTTTATATTTCTTCAAGCATTGTGGTCGCTTTCATTTAACAAGTTACTAAATGATATTTTGAACTTAGTGTCCACTAGCTTATGACACAACATAATATTTGGATCTTCACGGTCTCGGGTTTCGACAAAATAAAGTGAGATATTATTATGATTTTAGTGGTCAATGGTATTTACCAAATTAAATCAACCTAGTTTGAATTTAGTGGGAAAATTTATTTGAAGAATATAATATTTCTAGATAAAGAGTCACTATAGTATAAAAAGCTAAAGAAAGACATATTGAGTTTAGTTTCCACTTGTGTGTCTAGTGTTTATCCAAGAATGAACTTCCTCCCGATTGGAGGATTGAATTGATATTAAAAAAAAGGTATAGTAGTTTAGGATTGAAGTGAAATTTGTAACCTATTTTTTAAATTTGTTACTTTCAAACAAAGGTGCGACTAGCATCGTGGATGTTATAAGTTCTTATTATTGAAAGGATTGAAATATTTGTTAATTACTACAAAATGCCTTTTATGTTATACTTATAATATGTTGTTGTTTGAATGAAAAAATATTGAACATGTTTCTATAATTTTAGTACTACAATTCTTAAGTATAACACCTGACATATCCATTATTGGAAAAAATATATTCATTGTCAAAACATATGTTGTCCTACAAATGATTTCTGGAGGAAAAATTGGACTAAGGATTTAATCCCGTGGTCAATAACATGAAGACTTCCTTCCTTGACTGGAATTGAATTGTAATGATTGGAGGATGAAAATTGTGTTTATTTGAAATATTTTTACTTACTACAAAATACCTTTTATGTTGTAGTTATAATATGTTGTTGTTTGAATGAAAACTATTGAACATTTTTCTAAAACAAGTTGTTTTTAAACATCCTAGATCAATTGTTTTCACATAAATGCTTTTCCTACATACATCCGTGGAGATCAATGACTATAATTCTCATGTATACCACATGAAATATCAATTTTGGACCAAATATATTCATTGTCGACCATATTTTTTCTTGAAAAGGATTTGTAAAGGAATAATTTTTGTAAGGATTTAGTCACCAATGACAACATTTTTTCTCGTTAGTTGTGCAAAACAAGATTTTAGAACTTGAAAATGTGAGAAAGGATTCAATTAATAATTGGAACATAAGAAATATCCTTAAATATACTAAAGAAAACTTGCTTTGAAAGAGTTTGATAAATGTAATTAGGGTAATAAATGTATGGATTATCTTGCCAAATTAAGAGCTAAAGGTAGTAATTTTAAAGTGTATAAAAGGGGAGATGATATCACCAATGTTATTAATATCATTAAGAACATTAAGTAGTGATGTGTCGGTGGTTTTTTTCCTCATTGGGATGTCATCCTTGTACTTATGGTTAGCATGACCCTTCACACCTGTAAGATAATGACATAATTTGTATTAATTTTTCTCTTACGATTCATTTTGGCCATTATTTATTCCATTTTGAATCTCAACTGACTAAAACCATAAAAGGTTGTCATTTAAGAACCGAGCCCATGAGCTATGATGCCCTGAAATAAAACATGTCCTTGTGGTGCATTATGAAAATTTGGGGTGTTTAGGAATTTCATCTCAAAAATCACAAGGTCTTGTCCTTATCTTGCATTGGAGTTTTGTTGGGCATGTAACAATGGTAGTATGATGATCCACAACATGGAAATTCAGGTTTCGAGGATTTGATAGCACGTAAGAGTGGAATGGAGATGGAGGGCATAAAGATATTCAAAGACCACACTTAATGGAAGCATGAAATTGATACTTTATTCTACGGTAAAGAAATGGTTTACCTACTAGTAGATGGTATAGCTAGATACTACATCCTTGATATTTGGAATACAATCTACCTCCACCTTATGAGGTACATTATTCTTGAGGAAAATTATAGAAAGATATTTACTCATCATCTTACTATGCTCGGTATGTTTAGGTATAATATTGCTATGAGCCTTCCTTTTTCTAGTTTATGTCACTCTTTGTGTCGGTGCATTATTTTCAATAGGGAAATATTGATACCCCGATACACCATGGACTAATTAATTTTATTTTTAAGAATGATAAACCAGTGGTGGCAAAGGAATTAAAGCCCAAATATAGGGATTCAAATGAAAATTGTACTCTTGTGGACCATATGAACAAACTGAGGAGAAAGAAGAGTAAGGAACCTTATGGGAATGAAAATCTTGGTCTTGGGGTTACATGTTCACCGATATATATGAAAGGGGAGTCATCTAAAGGGAAAGAGAGAGCAGAGCTTGGGTGGAATGTGGATTTTGATATAATTTCTCTCAAGGTGAGTCAAGTGGAAATGTATATGGAGGCCTTTGGAAATGTTGGAACAAATATGGGAAATAGTGTTATGCATTACATCGATGCCTCTCAGAAAATATGCTTCACCCAAAACTCTATCAGGGCTGATATGGTAGAGATAAAAAGTTTGGTTTTGGAGTTGCAGGGGGATGAGGTCAAGATGGAGAAGGTAAAAAAATTTCACATGTATAATCTCCACCTCGAGTAGTTATGATGAGGAATATCAGGTTGAAGATGAAATCCTTATCAAAAGAGATCAAGATGATAACATGAAATGTTTGAAGAATAGCTAACTGTTGGCTATTGGAGGTTTTTTTGACTCTTTGTGGACTCGTATCATTTGGGATGATTTTCCTCCACGTTTTTGATTTATCCTTATATTAATCTATTGGAATGTAGTTTGGGATAAAAAAATTTTATCCCTTTTTGTCCTATTTTTTTTTCAATCTTAGTGATGCTCACGATGCATTCTATTGTAATGTTTCTAGGTTCCTTAATCCATGTACAAAGTATCCAATAATTATGTTCATGTATATTTAATAAAAAAATTTAATAGTAATTTTTTAATGCCATTTTAAATTAAACAAGATAGAGTAGCAAGTTCACACCTCATAGATGGGAAATGTTCTAGTTGTGCGGTTGTGCTAGATGTGCTAGTTGTGCGATTGTTTTCATAAAATTATGAATTTTATTAAATAGAATAAATAAACATTGCAAAAAGGCCTCATATTTTTCAAATCAATACTAAGTAGAAATTAAAGAAAAATATAAATAATTTTTGTAGTTTAAAAAATTATTTAAATAAATTACAAACATTAGAAAATTAAAAAGTTATAGAATTTTTTTATTTTGATTGGTGGATTGGGAGAAAATTTAAGTAAGTTGTTTTGATCTTAGTGCCCATTAAGGTAACCTAATACTTCCATAATATTAAATTTCAAGCTTATGGATCACTAGCATTTAACAAGTCAAAGAATATAATTTTTAGGTTAGCGTCTACTAGCTTATGCGACACCATAGTAATTGGATATTATCAATCCTTAGGAATTAACAAAATAAAGTAAGATACTATCATCATAGAGTCTTCTAAGTTATGCCACACCAACATATTCTGATGTACAATAACTATGTCCATTATTTTATATAAGGGTTAATATGGGGGTTTTGAAAGGACCTCCATCCTTTTACAAAAATGTCCTTAAAGAAGAATATGTCATTGAAGCATAGAAGAGAGAAATCCTGTAGGCAGTAAAAGAAAAAAAGAAAATTTACATTTTGTGAAAAGTTTTGAGGATAGTCGTTGCTTCCATAGTAGCACCATCTTAGAGTTTCCTTGTTCCTCAAATTATCCTTTCACAAATTTGTATTCATTATTTTGTTCTCCTACTATTGCATTACAATATTTTTTTGAAAATAGGTCATTGTAGCCTAACAACAAAGACATTCAATGAAAAATCATTCTTAACGTGAATATCTTCTAAAATATTTTCATTGACAATGTCAATGATGCAGTAGCCATTGAATTTTTTTGAGTATGTGCAACAGAGAATTATTTGCAGACAACAATAAGGAAAATAAAATAATATTAATTTTATAAAATACATCTCTCTTTTTCTATTCCTATGCACCACCATGTCCATAAATAAATTCCAATATTCTATTTTTATTGTGCAAATTGAGCCACCATCCATACCACTAGGCTTCTTTTTCCAAACTAAACAAAACAAGTTCTTGGCAAGTATTTTTGGTTTTAACGTATTAAGTTGTGCCATTTCTCTGTAAATATGTGCTCCATTCTATCCTCTTTCACCGCTCTGAAAAAATATTTACTATATTACAAAATTATTCATTTGATAAAGAAAGTACCTTATACAAAATATTGAATAACACACTTGCTTCCATTTAATTATCTACAAAATACCTACATGGATATAAGCCCTAATTAGCTATGGAAAATTTTACATGGATATAATTCCTAATCAGCTATGGCAAATTTTAGATTAAAATAATTTCGTAATTTTTGATGGACTTAACGTGAGAATGCATACCAAATTTTGGAACAGAGAGGAAATCAAAACGTTTCCAGAACCTGAGCACAAAATTTTCGATGCTTATGCTAGTGATATTTTTTTTGATTAATAAGCTTACACAACGACGAAGAGAATAGTAAGGTAAATGCTAAAAATATAAACTCAATAATTGTCTACTTATAGTGATATGTAAACTAATCCAACCTCCAATTTCATCAAGCGCGCAATTTAAAAGGGCACATGTATGATTTTACATTGTTTTTCATTAAATGGATGATTAATGGCTGATAATGCTTACATGCTCCAATAGGAACATATATTTCAAATGGCGCGAGTAATTTTAAATGGAAAATTTTGCATATATCGAATTAATGGCTAATTAATGTTGAGAAAAATGCAACATTAATTAGCATTTTTCCTTACAAAATGGCTATCATGAATACCGCAAATACTTGTAAATATTTGTAATAAACATCACATGTGAATTTTGTAAGTAATATTTAACCTCAATTATTAATATAGATTTATATATAAATTATAAAAATTATTCAAAATTTACATCAATAACTATTAAAAATAATGAAATTTATATAGAATAATTGGTATAAATAAAATTGTTTTGTATTTTTAAAGGGAAGTGTTGAAAATTACCGTTACCTAAAAATAGTTTGTGACAGTGAGTTATCACACTTAGTTGTGTGACTCAATACCCACACATAGCACTATGAATCAAGACTCACACCTAGAAGTGCGAGTTGATACTGACACTTAGAAGTGCTAGTTGAGACTAGAACTTAGAAGTGAGATTCGATACTCACACTTAGAAGTGTCATTTGATACTCATAATTAAAGTGTGAGTCGAGAGATGTGCGACTTGAGGCTCGCACTTAGACATATGAACAATCGCACTTGTAAGTGCGATCACTTGTACTTATACACTACTTACATAATTTATAAATGATAATTTCAGATTGTTTAACTATGCTTAATAGATATGAATAAATTATTTATATAAATTAATATAAATAATGATGTTCACCTTTAAAACATGTGAGTCACAAGTGTTAGTTTTATAAAATATTTGAAAGTATGTTATGTTTAAAATCATGAAAAACATCTAAATAGTCATCAAATTTAACACCATTCAAGGAAAGTTTAGGGAAGGTATTTTCAACGTGAACGTTTATTGATTTGAATAAGGTACACATGAATAGTCATATATGTATGATGATATTAAGATTGATATGTGGCATAATTGACAACAATCACTTACGCACTATCTTAAAGTTAGTGACCACTTGACATATGTAAGTTAGCGGCCGCTTGGCTTATATAAGTTTGCAACTACTTGGGTTATGTAAGTTAACAACCGCTTGGGTTATATAATATAACAAATAATAGGCTTATATAAGTGGGAGGACGCGTCAATTAAGTGGAAAAAGTGGAATCCAATAATAGTGTTATTGGAATCTAGTAATAGTGAAATTGGAGTCCAATAATAGGGAAATTGGAATCCAATATTAGCGAAATTGGAATCCAATAATAGAGAAATTGGAACTTGAATAAGTCGATAATGACAATATTGGAATCCGATATTGCTACTAATGGAATCTAGTATAGCCAAAAATGGAATCCAATATACACAAAAATAGAGATGGATTTCTTCCAATACTTGAAATATTGGAGTCTCAATTCACTAGAATATGTCCTAATTTAGTGAAATAAGTGTTATATATATGTATATATCTATACGCGCGTGTGTGTATATGTATATGTATATGTATATGTATATGTATATGTATATGTATATGTATATGTATATGTATATGTATATATATGTATATGTATATGTATACACACACACACACACACACACACACACACACACATATATGTGAGAAATACGCAAGGCTTGATCCCTCTTGGGGGTATATAGTGCAACAATTGGATCTACCGGGATAATCCAAATAGTATAATAAAATTATTAATTATTACAAAACAAACAATGTTTGTTTGTATGAGAATTGGCTTGTGCTCATTATAAATGTGGACAAATTTTATGAAGGTTGTCCCAATGCATAACTTTCCATTATAAAACAAAGTACCTTCCAATGTTAAAAGAAAGTAAATATAATATGTTGAACTTAAAGTTATCTCTATTCTTCTTCTATTAAATTAGATATATATGAGATTTCTATTAGTTATACATGAGAATGAGAAGATTTATCTCTATTATTTTTCTATTAGTTATATATGAGAATGGGCATCTTTCCTTTTAAAGCGAAAGGATGAACAAATAAAGTGGAGAGAGTAAAAGTAGTATAATTTTTTTCTTCAAATCTTGTTGAAACTCCAAAAATTAGAATTTAGAAAAAAACCATAATTTCGTTAAATATGGTCATTTTACTAAGACTCTAGATTTATAGTATTATTACTTCTAGTTTTATAATTGCTGAAATTGGATTCCTAAATTTCCATTATTTATTTTTATTTAGTGTCATATCGGATTCCAATATGTTTATTATTGGAATTTAATTAGTGTAATATCTTATTACAATATTTACACTATTGCATACAAACATGCTCCTAATTCTATATTGATTTTATGAGAATTTTTTTTTTTGTTATTGGTAAATAGTTTTGAAGGGACTATACCCTGATTACAACGAAGGCCTAAAAGCCGGATAATAAACAAAGAAGTTCCACAAAATAGAAGGATCAAGAATCCAGAATAGTCATTGAAACCATAGGTAACCAAAAAAGAGTTACAACTTAACAGCAAAACAGATCTAACGCTGCAACAAAGCAGCCAAAAACATCACCAAAACAGCAAAAAACACAAAGGAAGTCAACATTTGCAACGAAGAGAAACCCTACTTCTTGGCAGCTCTATTGATTCTGGATTTGACAGTTTGTAAAGAGGTAAACAGGGCCAACGCCGTCATGTGAGTTGGGTCCTTGGCATCCAGCTTTTTAATGGTCTGACTTCATTCTTTATCCGTACCCCACGAGTTTCTGGGATCCCACTCAGAATACAGAGACACTGCGTACATGCTGTTCAAGGAAGTCACCAATTGCATTAAAAATTTCCATGTTGTGATCATGGCGATCCTTAGCTTTCCCCAGTGGTTGTCTAGGGAGTTTAAATTTTTATAGATATCCTCAATTTGTGTATTGTCAAGATCAAAATCCTCCTCCCTCTTCCTTTTACCTTTTTGCTTAGTCAAGTTTTGCACTTCTTCTTTCAGACTGAGCATATCATTTTCTAAGGCTTCCAGCCTTTGGGTAGTATTCTTAGTGTGAGTATCCACATGATGACCTACTCTACTAATATGAAGGAGGTTTTGAACATCCTCTAGCTCTTGAGTGCTTTGTAAAGAATTCTTCTCAAAACAGGGATATCCAGCTTGGGTGTCTTTTGAGACCTAGTTTTAGGTTTGGCCATGGTAGAGGTGAAGGGGGTGGGAGCCACGATGGAAGGGATGGGAGTGGGGGTGGGAGCCGTGATGGAAGGGATGGGGGTGAGGGTGGGGGTTTTGGTGATGGGATGCAAAGGAGCAGAGCTAGGGGAATAAGGGAGGCTAGGGAATTTAGAGGCACAAAGCTTGTGCAACAAGAAAATTAGACCTTGATGCAAGGGGACCGCACGGGTATGTTTCTGAAACTCCAGAATGGAGTGTTCGAGAGAGATAAGAAGGTAATGTGGGAAACATACCATGATATTCCTACGGAAATGGTTTAGGAACACTAGATGTTTTGTGGGCACTGTGACATATCTCCCCTCCAGAGAGATGTAACGAACCATCATGCGGGTGATTTCATCAAATGGCGAGGGTATGGAGCTTACCTTCAAACCCGTAGTAACGAAGATCAACTCCTCATTGTCAATGAACAAACTTCTTTTCCTCAGCCGCTTTATCGATCCTCTTGTTGAAAAAATGGAATCCATCCATCCCAAGGCCTGTAGCTTTAGCAATGAGTTCTTCATTAACAGAGTTTTTTTCCCACCATATTCAACTTTCTGATCCTTCCACTCCATCGCAAACTGAATAGATATGTTCTGATCGTGCCCCTAGATCCTATCAATAAAGTTTGTGATTCCTCCCTATTTAAGCAGATTCCAAAGCACCTTATTATTCTTCCATTCTGGGTCTCTGCTGGGCTCAATCTGACAAGGCGCTCCTCCCATTTTATCCTTTCTAGAATGCTTGAAACTACTTTTGTTGAAACCCTTTTGCAAACTTGCTAGAAATGTAGTTAGCAATCTATCTTTCTCTATTTTTAAGAAGTCCTCTCACATGTTGGGAGTAATGATAATTAATGCAGCCGTAACTGACATTGGAGTTCCGAAAGTGACTACATGAATGTTGCTTTGTATCTATGAATTCCCACATGTGTGAACTTTTAACTCCTCAAAAGCCCACTTTAAGTCATCATTTTCCTTACTGCGTACTTGAGTGCCCTCAAAGATCCGCTTAAGAGCTTCTTTATATATGAGATGTCCCACATGTGCGAATTTAATCTCCACAAAAGCCCATTCCAAAAGATCATTATCCTTACTCCGTACTTGATTGTCTATAATTATCCACATGAATGTTGTTTTGAACCTACTCAGGGATGCAATTACCATTATCCCAAATATTAAAATTAATATTTATGCCATAATTAGCCAATGCATCGGCCACTTTGTTTCCCTCCCTGTATGTATGCTTGATCCGGATATTGTTGAAGGTTTGGCAGATACTTATGGATTCCATGATGAAATCCTTGATGTTCCAGCTTGGTGGTGAAGACTGATTTAGATGGTTGATAATATTCAGTGAGTCTCCTTCCAGAATAAGATTTTGAACATTATGAGTCTAAGCAATTCTAAGACCCCATAGAGCGGCCAATGCTTCAGCATAATGATTCATTTGTATCCCCATTTTACCAGCATAAGAAACTATGAGACTACCTCTGTGATCCCGAATCACTCCTCCCCCAAGAAAGAATCCCTAGGATTTCCCTTAGAGGCCCCATCAAAGTTCAGCTTATGCCAATTAAGATCAGGAGGGTTCCAATAAATCAAAGACCTATCAATGTTACATGTGCTATTCTGAATACTGTCAGCTCCAATCTTCCATTGGGACAAGATATGTTCTTCATTTTCAGGGTAACTCTTATTCTTAGGAGGTTTAAATCTTACAATGTTTTCTTTGACAACATTAGAGATTTTAACAATGCTGAGCTTGCACTGCTTGTTTACTATTTCTAAAGATGATATCATTTCTATCTTTCCATATCCTCCAAATAGTATGAGGCATTACCAACTTCCAGAGTCTTCTCACAACACAATGTTTAAAGGGAGGACTCCATTGGGTCCAAAATTGAATGAAATATTTCGGTACAGTCCAGAAACTTTGAAATTAGAAAAGACAAAACTCCATATTTTTATGGCATACTCACAATGGATAAACAAATGTTTGATATCCTCAGATTATTTTTTACACAGATGACATCTATTTGGCATTATAAAACCTTTTCTTATCAGGTTATCAGTGGTGAGAATTCTACCCCTAAGAGCAAGCCAAAAGAAAAAATTTATTTTGGGAGTGAGCTCAGTCATCCAAATCCTGCTCCAGTTGAACTCACTTTGAATAGTTTCAAAGAAAGAATTATAACCAATTTTAACAGAATACTCACCATCAATAGAATTTTTCCAGACCAATTCATCCTTAACATCCAGTTGACTTAAGGGAATAAGGTCCAACTGATCTTGCAAAGAGGAAATAATTTGATTCAGATCATCTCTATCCACAGAAAGCTTTTTCCATTTCTTCTTGTTGTCATCTCTTTCAATGTAATCCATGATTCTTTTTCCATACTTACTTTCAAGGCTGTCCTTAGCTGCACCAAATCTATCAATAAGACTGCAGTTGAACCAGTTATCCCCCCAAAATTTTATATCTCTGCCATTCCCCACTTTCCATTTGCTTCCTTGTTTGATGAAATTTCTGATCTGAACTAAATTATTCCAGAAAATGGAACCATAAGGAAGATGCTCATCCTGAAGAAAAGAAATGACTGCTTGTTGATTTAGATATTTGGCCTTAATTAGCTCAATCCAAGGTTGTTTCTCAGAGAGCATTCTCCATCCCATTTTTGCAATAAGAGCCTCATTCATTTTCTTTATGTCTTTTATACCCAGGCCCCCAATTTTTTTGGGAGTGCAAACTTGATCCCAAGCAACCAAGTGATATTTAGTACCAAGGGGGAGCCCTAGATAGGTAACAAGAAGTGAACTGATTTTATGAGAAACATAAAGTACAAATTTGTTCCTAATTATTTTTATGTGTATCTGATTCATTTCAATTATCTTTCTATGCTTCCTATATGAGGCATTTTGATCCCTTTTGAAAATTAAACCAATGTGATCTAGGTACATGTTGTATGAAATAAGAAGAAACTATTGATAATGGACATATGCCCATTCTCGTCACACTCATGGTACAATTATGTTCCTAATTATTTTTATGTGTATCAAATTTATATTTATTTTTCTTCTATAATTCATATATGAGGGATTTTGACCTCTTTTGAAAATTTATATCTTGGCAGACAGTAGGTTAAGTCATGGAGCATTTCCAGACACTCTTATTGAGATCATTAAATAATATATCTTGGCACTCTAAATACTATAGTTTTGCATTCAAGAATTAGGGGATTCTAGGCATATAATTTAGTATCTAGACTTCAAAAAGGTTTGCATTTTATAAATTTATTAGAATAATTAAAAAATAAGTTATCTAGACTTATGCACATAGCCTTAGGAAAAGACCATATAATTTTGTGGTTGTAATGAATGCATAAATCAATTCATTACATAGCATGAATTTTTGAAATGAGTTCCTTGTAAATCACATCCATGTCCCTTTAAATCACAAGATCCAACTCCTTGTAAACTTAGAGCATAATTAAGGATTTTTTCAAATTAAATTAATTGCATGGTGGAAATCATATTATTAATAATACATTAATAATATTCAAGAGTTCTATAAGAAATACAATGTTTTATAGAATTATATTATGGAAAAATAATCCAAAGTAATATAATACTCCGTATTTCATCTAATTATCAAAAATAGTATAACTATATTGTTTTATAGGATCAAGGTTCGAAATATTTTTAAAAAAACCAACATCCCAAGCCACAATGATTTCACATATAAATTTATATAATTCAATAGTTTCTCTAAGTCAACATTCCTTATCTTGTGCAAGTAGTTCAAGGTATGATGTAATGGCCACTTGTAATTTATTAGGTATCTTTATGTATCAACTTTTGCTTTTTTGTTTGGTGTCCTTGCCCAGATAATACTATCCATATTGATATCTGCTTTAGGTTTGTGTGAGATGGTCCATGTTTTATTTAGCTTTAAATAATCATGATATAATGGTGTACATTTTCCTCTCCTCCTGCAGGTGTCCAACATTGAACTCTCATCTTTTTATTTACATCATTGGATTCCTCTTGAAGGAAAATATTGCCATCTTCTCTCCCCATCCATATATTTTCATTATAATCTCCTGGTTTTATAAGTAACATGTTTCCCTTGAACACATCCTTCAATGGATTGAATTATTGGTTAGATCTTACACAAACAGGCCCATCATAAATATCTATTTGATCACTATGTACAAGTTTAAGACCAACTATTTGAGAACCCCCTTCCTTAATCATAAGGGAACTTCTAGTTTCATTGAAACTCAAATGTTTTATTGGCCAAACAATTGATTTATTAGGTTCTAGTGAGTTTGAGCATTTTGAACACATATTTACCACATTCTCTATGCATACACAAAAATTCAAAGGACCCAACCTCTCTCCATAAATTTCATGAAATTCTAACATATGAGTTATATAACCCATGACTATGTCATCTTCTTTGCTATAATATTTGTGTTTAATAATGAAATTTTTGTGACAAAACATTTTATATATTTAGGACCTGTATTGATGGTGCTTTCACTGTCATCACTACAATATCCATCACTCTCTACATTATAATCCTCTGAACCACTAAAATTGTTTTCACTTCCTAAATTGGGTGGAATGGATGAATCGGAAAGATTTGACAATTCACTCTCTTCCCAAGAAATATAGTATCCTTTAATCCCAACATTTTCTAAGGTTTCAAATTCATCAAATAAGAAAGGAAATTTACTCATCCATCCAATATTATGTTAACACTGACAACCAAAAATCCTCTTCCCACATCTTTGAAATGTAGTGTCTTCCTACTTGGATATACTCTTCCCTCTACAAATTTGGTTCATGTACTCACCAAAAATTACATGTGCTACATTGTCATAAAATGGTTACAAAAGTCCCCAATGATGATTCATGTCCTTTTAGAAGGTGTTCAAGCTCCAAAACCCATTTGCAGTGTATACTTGTAGCCTAGACATCTTTACTTAGCCTTCTCACACTTTTTCCAGCTTCCTTCTTACCTAGTGCATGAAGGCACCTCCCATCCTCCATTCCTATATATTCCATGCTTGTATTCAAGAAAAAGGGGCCAAAGAATTTTGTGTATCTTGCATTATTTTGTTGCTATGATCTTTCTAGGAATTACATAGCCAAGCTCTAATCTCTTGTGTTATCTCTCTTCTACCTGCATTGCATCTGGACTACCATCAAGCTTCCATTTCTCAAGTGCCATCCTCCTACTACTTTTCTTGCATTCCTAATATCTTGGAATCACATGAACACTCAAAGAAAGAAAGGATCATATTAAGGGGACGAATCTGACCACAACTATATTTTCCAAAGCTCTTGCTTGTCTAGGTTAGAATTGTGTGTTTGTTTGCCTTGTGTGTTGAATTGTCAATTTCATATCAAATAGAGTAGAAAATCATTCATATCAAATAGAGTAGAAAATCATTCATATCAAATAGAGTAGAGAATCATTCATTTTAGTAATTTTTCCTTTTAACATTACCAGGGAAGTTGTGTAGAACAATAACCCTTCGGGGTCATGGTTTGTTCTTCACCTTTGAGTTATGGTTTGGAGGATTTTGATTAGATTAGGTTGTTTGATTTAGATTAGATTCAGAAATTTGCATAAGTAGACAGTACATCAAGTTAACTACTTGTCTTTAGTTTATTTATTAGATTAGAACACATTTCTTAAAGATTAGAAAAGAACAAAAAGATTTCCTTTGATAGATTAGATTTTGTTTATTGATTTGATTCAAACTATTGTGAAAAATCCAAATATATATATTAGATATCTTTTAGTAATTAGTTTTCTTATTAAAAGTCATTTTATTTCATTTTGTATGACCATCAATGATCCACAATAGGAAAATACTAAGTTGTGATATATTGGTCCCACAACCCAATGGGATAGAATTAATAAGCGACATTGATACCAACTTATGTTTGTGAGTCTTATGCACACACTGCAACTTTTTATGAGAAGATAGAATAACCGAATACACTAAAAATAGCTGCTAATCGGGCCTATGATTATTGGGCTGCCCCTAGAAATAGGGTTTGATTATGCGCATGACCTCGAAGGGCTATATCCTCCACAAGTCTTTGGTTGTGATCCTCAAGTCCCACAACCCAATGGGCTTTCCAGTCAGTTAGACATTGACACTAGTTTGCATATATTAGTATTCAAATCTTCACCACTTCAACCAGATATTATCACATAAATTTCCTTACTGAACACAACAACCGGTTAGGCTAAGACTTTTTGGACCAAACTAGAAAATTTCCCTTAAATACTTGTTGCTTCATCATGCCTCTCGTTCTTACTTCCATGACCTTGTCTAGAAATCTATACGAGGATCCCGCAGGTTATTTTCCACATGTTCAACAACCAACAAACATGATCTTGATTGATCTCGACATTGATTAGAGTCTACAGTGGCTATTATCTCATACTTTGAAATATCACACCACTTAAAGTTAGTAGATCATTATTTGCTTTAGACTCGTAGATCCCGACATTGCATGTTGAAGATATAATATTTCCCAAATAGCTTGATCCCCATCACCAAACTCACATTCATAATCATTCTACACCAGCTATCTTGGCATGACCTTAAGAGGTTGGGTGCGAAGAAAGTCACGTGTTGATTTTTTGTCATACAAATTGGTAAACCTGACGTGAAGATCTAGTCTCTAAACATTTCCAATTTCTTCATCCATCCTTTATTTTATGGGTATTATTATACCCCCAAATAATTTGGGATATGACAAGTACGATTGGCCCATCCCGAGTTTTGACATGTACTATTACCAATCAAGTATACCACAACAATCACCTTCACTTTCAACATGGGCGGACAATGGTCACCCACTCAAAACCCTCTGCTTCAGGGAACCAATGTTGGTTCCTCTGTACGTATTGAGAAATTGATCAGGTCACTTAGACCTATCCTCACGAACAATCAAGTTATAACAACATGAATTTCATTGGTGAATAAAATTTATCTCCTCGGGTATTGTTTGACAACCCATTAACATGCAATCCGATCAACTCCTCCATTTAGATGAGGTGTATTTAGCATGATATGATAGGAGTGAAAAAAAATTCTAGAACATGAACCAATATTTTGATAGGTTGTAAGGACAAAGTGATTTCTTACTTCAAAAAAATAATGCTCCCCTGCTACCAACAAAAAATACTGCCAATGAGGGGTGGCAACATCGTGAACAATTCATAGCAGGATACCATACTCCTCAAAAACCTTTGAGGGTTCAACAAAAGGTACCTAAGAAAATCACCACCCTATCAATGGGCGATGTCATTTTAGATTTGGTAGACAAAGTCAAGGAGTTAGAGCTTTCCCAAAATACGTAAAATTCATACACAAGGCAAGCACAAAATTCTTCATACCCACACAAATTACAAGAAAATACCTACTACACGAATCCTCAATTTTAAATCAATACTCAAAACCTTGGAGATCTACTTATGGGGACGAGTAACTTGGGTATGCCCCTTAAGCCATGTGTGGATATCCATAACAGTGCCTGAACCTGAAGTGCATTCTCAAATGCCATACTAGCCAAAAATGCAACATTTCCTAGCTTTGTGCCTTCGATTCCATATCAAGGTAATCAACCCTCCTATGTACACATGTATTCTAAATCTTTGCAGGGGACATGTATACCTACCTAGGTCCATATGGATAATTGCAGGGATGCCATATGCCCCAAAAATTTCTATGATGTTCCATTTTAGCAATCGATACACCCCCACATCCCCAACAAGGATCTTGATGGTGGAAACATACGCAATGGGGACCTATTCTGAATATCTCAAGGAACCCCTAGAATTCTCCATTCAGATAGATATGCTCCCAAGACCCTTGTATGATCTTATGAAATTCAAAGGGGAGGGAATCCTAATGCCCACATTAAGGCTTATGTAATGTCCATTCAATAGCTTCTCTCATGGTATGTAGTCATTGTAAAAATTTTCCTAAGACACTAGAAGGTATTGATCATGACTGGTACTATAGGATCTTGAAGGATTCAATACACTCATTTAAGAAACTCGTATTAGAGTTTATCAAATATTTTTACATGAACAAGCTTTTGAGAACAGGAATCAGGGAATTACTTCATATCAAGCAAGAATACAATGAGTCTATAACCCACTTTATTCAAAGGCGGAGACAAGTTCTCTACTCCTCTATAAATGCTCTAAATATGGATCAAACAAAACTCTATGATTTATTCCTTCACTCTCTCAACAGAGAGACAAAGGACGAGGTTCAAAAGTTACCACTAAGGAGCTATGAAGAGGTGTTAGAGGGTGCTCTTTAGATTGACCAAGTGGCCATTGATAGTGGTCGTAAGAATTATGGAGAAAATGGGAGGTTAGTCAATCCCAATCAAAATAATCCCGTTACTCCAACAACACAAACAATAATCAAGGACCAAAGATCATTAATACGAATCGTGGAGCCACGACCGATGGTGTGACTAACCAGCCCAAAAATCCTAATGTTGTTAATCCTACAAGTACAGTGCTACAAATACCAACAAAAATAATGGCAATAATAAGAGAAACAACAATTTCTCGGCCTCGGTCAATTTTTGGATTTTAATCATCCTCAAACAGCAACAACAACCTCAACAATAGATACAAACACGATCCTAAGCCCTAAACAATATTGTTATCCATATTTCACTCCCGAGCTAAATATTGGATTGAACCATGACCTTGCATATAAGGAACCAAAGAAAACTCTTTCAAATCCTGCAAATTGGTCGCAAAAGATTCAACAACAAAGTGACAGAGGCCAAGAGAGATAAAAGGATCCTGTACAAAATAAAATGACTCTGTCAGGCTATTTCTACATCTTAAATCCATTCTCCAAGTTACAAGCAGGTAAAACTATAAAATAGTAGAGTTAGACAAGAAGGGAAGATGCTACAAAGGAGCCAGAAGCAAGAAGAAGGAAGAATGGCGAAGATTCAAAGTCCTCGGGCTCAAAACAATTTAGGAAAGGGTCCAAAAATGACTAAGTATGGAGGAGGCAGCGGAAGAGACCACATGTCCTCGCAGAACTTCTCCAAAGATGGATCCAAATAGAGAGGCTCAAACAAGTGCCGCATATCCATGTATCCCGGGGGTAGAGACGGAGGCAAGGTCAAATGGTAAAATAGAGTCAAAGGCGAGACGGGACGGGCCTCAAAACATTGGCTAAGTATGAATGAACAATCGAGAGTGCCAAGTGTCAGTGTAGCACATCTCCAAGAGTTGGTCCCAAGGAAAAGACCCAAGTGAGTGTGAGCTTGCCATATAGCCCAAAGTCAATAAGCAAGAAGGACCATTGAAAATTCCACAAAGCAACGGAGGCCGAAAAGTGTCAACTCGACGCTCCTCTAAAGGAAAACTTTGGGTCGGATTTGCAAACATGCACGGTGCCTCCATGTTTCCTCAAAGGGGGTAGAGTTAGTTGAATATTCAATGCATAATCTAGGCCAGTAAAGGCTACCAATTGTCTCAATGGCACTGATTCAAGGGTCAAATAGAGAAAAGGTTCCCAAGTGAGTGCCGGGATGATCGTGTCCCAAGGGAAGGTGGGGCGTCGGGGAAAAGTTAGTTTTTCACCCTTTGCCCCAAAAGGAGTAAAAGTTAGAATGACCCGTGACTCCACCAAGGAGAAAGTCAATATATAGACTCAAGTCAAAACCAAGGTGGGGAGTCGGGGAAAAAGTGAAATTTTATCTTTTGTCCAAAATGCATAAAAGTAAAGATGGAAGTGCATTTCCTAGCCAACCAAAAGGAGCCACGTGTCCATGCGGAGCTTTGGGGCTGTGGGAGTTTTCTGGATTTTATGATTTTCATGAAAAAGGAGAAAAGCTAAGTTACGAGCCCACGACCCAATTTTTATCCCAATCTAGCTGCCACATGTCTCAATCTAAAAGCGGACCAATTTTTCAATTTTTTCCCACCCATTTGTACAAAATCGATGTAAAACTTCAAAGGGGCATATCTTTCGACTCAGGGCTTGAAATATAGAAAATTTGACACTGATGGAAGCATCTTAATGTCCTCTACGCTATAGAAGGATTAAACATTCATTTTTATAGGCTTTGAGAGGTAAAATGAAGAAAATTCTTCCAAGCCATTAACACAAAATCCAATCTCTTCAACTACCAGATTTGATTCGATTCGATTCTTTGGGAACCACAAGTGACATATTGTGGGTAGATTTGTAGAAGGAATTGATATTCAGTGGTTGAGATTTCAAGGTAGGATTCAATGTGTATCTCATGGTGGTTGGAGTAGGATGCGAATTTTCCCTCTTCTCTCTCTTTTCCTTCTATATATACTATAACACTTCTCATTTGAAGAAGAGAGACATTCTAGGCATAGAGAAACTTTGTCAAATTTGTTCCTTGATGCAATTTTGAGTAGCGAACCTTCTCCCATGCCTAGAAAATTTATTTGTTCCTCTATTCCAGAAATGTAATGGTTTGTGCACCTTCTAGAGTAATAAAAAACGTGTTTTTGTGGTGTTCTTCAACCCTTTGCATCATTTTTTTGTTTCTCCGTGCCTCTCCCTTTCAGTCTTGGTTTTTGTGCATATATTTCAAATTTACAGAGTGCGGGATGTTGTTTTTCGTGGAGTTTAATGGATAATTTGCAGATCTGGGATGTGTCACTTCTGCTAGACCTCTGTCATCTCCATTTTTCTATTTCTTTCTCCCTCAAATGTAATATCTCGCTTCCTTTACCGTGTATCATTGCTTTAGTGTAGGCTCTAATTTTCCCTCTTTCTCTCTCCTTGGTTCCTTGGAATGGTTAGATTAGGTTAGATTTAGTTTTCCTACACTAGAGTAGCTCGTGGTAGGTAGTTCGGAAGAAGAATCTAACTTTCTCTCGAAGGGCCAGCTCAAGTCCAAGTCCCACAACTTGAGAGATGGTCCCATGTTATGCGAATCACATCAAATGACCCCGCCTTAGAAAAGTAGATCCATGACTCATTTAGGGGTTTTGTGATTTTGCACTAATAGTTTTGCACACCCGGTGGGATGGGTATGAATGACCTTACCACTTCACTTCATCGGGTTTGATGTACTCTTGGTGAAGAATTCAGTCTTTGGATGCACTTTCGGCACATATGGTGACTCCATTTGGTCAAAAACACATTCTCTAAGTTGCATAACTTTTCCATCCTTTTCCACTCATTTCATCCATTTTCTTCTTCCATTTCTTTCATTTTCTCCCATTCCATGAGGTTGTGCAATCATGACTTCATTCCCTTCATGGAACTCACACTTATAGCAATACAGTCCACCTCCAATGTATTTCCCAACTCCTCTAGATCAACATTATAATCAAATCCAGGACCACTATGCTTACCCATATGAGTAGAGTCAAAATTAGTTTGGCCATGGAGCTTATCAAGAACAAGGGGATGCATATAATGGTGATAGTTATGCAGAGGATGTTGATCTACTAGAGAAGATTCAAAAAATGGAGGCTGGCCTAGTTCAACTTAGGGCAACAGTTCAAACGAGGGCTTTCAGCATTGGTTACAGGGCACCTTGTCCATGTGAAGGCCCTTTTCCAAGACACTACAGCCTTAAGAGAAGCTTGACTTCATGATTGAAATGCTACCCCAACTTGCACAATGGACAGTGGAGATCGGGGCTTATGAGCAAAGTGCTAGACAACCTTGTCAATGGGTAAGTCAATCACTAGCTCCCTACCTTTCATTTTCTCTTCCTTAGTCTTTATCATTTCAACATGATCAAGAGTCAAGCTTCCCAGTTGCTGCCCCAAGTGTTGATTCCATTTCTCCATTCCCTAGTCTTCCACCCCATCTCAGTTCTTCTATCCTTTTCCCTTCCAAATAGTCATCCCCTCCAAAAAAACAAGAATTTCCACCTCCCTCCCCACCACAAACAATTGCAAAGATGGTTTAATCCCAACCTACCACTCCTCTTGATTTCCTAGGCCCATGTTGGGAAGAGACTCAAGAATCAAGTCAAGGAGAACAACAAGAAGAGGAGCCCAAAAGAAAATAAATGACAGATAATCTGAAGATTTTGGCTACTAAATTTGGGTTTAGAAAGATCCCCTTGATGGTCAATCCAATAGAGGAGGTCAAGATTGAAGAACTAGTGGTGGCTGAGGCCGAGTTTGTAGTAGAAGAAGAGAAAGAAAAAGAGGAGAAATAATTAGTCCCAACCCCCATTAAATAGGAGCATCTAGGAGAGATCAAATTAGTGTTGAGACCACTCAATGAAGAAGGCATCATTGAAGATATTTTTCTTTCATTTTAAGGGCTCGATTTGATTGATGAACTCATGATGGAGGAGGACCATACAGTTTTAGAGGCTCCAAGTGTGGAGCAGGCTACAAAATAACCTTCAGTTCTTCCTCCCACTTCATCCCCTTCAAGCTCTGATGTTGAAGAAGAGTTTGATATTTCAAACTTCATGTTTGAGAGTGAAGGAAACCATGGTGAGAAATTTGTAGATCAAGAGGACACCATGAAGGAGGTAGAACACTTATAGTAGAACAAGTAGGAATACTGTCTGTCAGACTTGAGATATTTCTTTGATGAAGAGGAGCCAATGGATATTACATCATCCACTCCTCCATCCATCTTCAATGCACATGAACCTGTTGTCATGGAGGAGAACATTCAGGAACAATATCCTGTACTTCATAACAACCCTCTGGAACCAAGATTGGAAGATCTTGATCTTCCATGTTCTTTAAAGGAGGAGGAAGAGAAAAGATAAGAGCATGTCAACATCTCTCCCACACCATCCACTCAAGAAGGTCTATAAGAAGAATCAATTTTTGGAGTTGAATTTTAGAGAAAAGGACACATCCAAAGGATCATACCGTGCCCAATCAGGTACTTGGCTTCATTAGAGCCAAAGGAGAAGCCACAACCAGTCATTCTTGCTTCTAAGCATGAGAATGAGCATCAAATTACCAAGGGTCACAATCAATACCTCCATAAGTCGATGCAAGTCAGGTGGAGGAGGTATTTTCATTAATGCTTTGATACTTTGATGATTTGGGTGGAGTCTTGACCTATTGTCGTTTTTCACTCATCCAACCAGCCATGTTTAGTGCCAAATTAGTTGCATGGCTAGCTTTTTTAGGAAGGGGAGCTATTTCTCCCTACCGATTTGTAGGTTTTTTTGATCTCCCTTTGCTCTTGGTTAGACTAGTGTAGGTAGATTTATTTTTCAGCGAAGAGGTTCTTATGCACACTCTGCATGTATCATTTGAGACATGTATGATTTGATCTTTGTATATAAGTTTTGTTTATATTTCTCAAGAGAGGCATGAGGCAAGGATATTAAAATATTTAAGGAAAGAAGGCTCATGTTTTCCTGTGATTCTGAAGTTGAAATAGGGAACAAATTCATAGCAACTAAAATTCATTTCGAGATAGTCCATTTGAGGGATAGAGTGAAGCCCCAGGTCAAAACAATTTTCTACTCTCAGAAACTCCATTTCAAAGGCTCTCTTCTGAAAATTGAGATTACAGACATGTGGGCATGCTCAGAGTTTACAGTCAGGCTTGCAATGGATCAAGGATCAGTTCCATGTTTATCAAGTAGACTCCATGCCCAATGGATGCTTCAAGGCCACTGGTCTCTCCATCTAGCAGGCAGATGTCCCCGTGAGTCACCAAATTGTTATCCATATTTCACTCCCGAGCTAAATATTGGATCGAACCATGACCCCGCATAGAAGGAACCTAAGAAAAATCATTCAAATCCTACAAATTGGTCACAAAAAGATTCAGCAACGAAGTGACAGAGGCCAAGAGAGATCAAAGGATCATGTACAAAAGAAAATGACTCTGTCGAGGTCATTTCTACATCTTAAATCCATTCTCCAAGTTACAAGCAGTAGAACTATAAAATAGTAGAGTTAGAAAAGAAGGGAAGATGCTACAAAGGAGCCAGAAGCAAGAAGAAGGAATAATGGCAAAGATTCAAAGTCCTCGGGCTAAAAAGTTCAGGAAAGGGTCTAAAATTGACTAAGTATGGAGGAGGTAGCGGAAGAGACCACGTGTCCTTGCGGTGCTTCTCTAAAGATGGATCCAAATAGAGAGGCTCAAACAAGTGCCACATCTCCACGTGTCCCAGGGTGGAATGGAGGTAGGATCAAATGGTCAAACAGAGTCAAAGGCAGACAAGGCGGGCCTCAAAAAATTGGCTAAGTATGAATGAGCAAGCAGAGAGTGCCAAGTGTCAGCGTAGCGCATCTCCAAGAGTTGGTCCCAAGGCAAAGACCCAAGTGAGTGCGAGCTTGCCATGTAGCCCAAAGTCAATAAGTAAGAAGGACCATTGAAAAGTCCATAAAGCAGCGGCGGCCAACAAGTGTCAACTCGATGCTCCTCCAAAGGCAAACTTTGGGTCGGATTTGCAAACATGTGCAGTGCCTCCACGTGTCCTCAAAAGGGGCATAGTTAGTTAAATAGTCAATGCAAGCTAGGTCGGTGGAGGCCGCCAAGTGTCTAATGGCATTGATTAGAGGGTCACATAGAGAAAAGGTTCCCAAGTGAGTGCCAGAATGATGCATGTCCCAGGGGAATGTGGGGTGTCAGGGAAAATTTAGTTTTTCACCCTTTGCCCGAAAAGGAGTAAAAGTTACAAAATGGCCCATGACTCCACCAAGGAAAAAGTCAACATATAGACCCGAGTCAAAGCCAAGGTGGGGAGTCGGGGAAAAAGTGAAATTTTTCCTTTTGTCCAAAAGGCATAAAAGCAAAGATGGAAGTGCATTTCCCAGCCAACCAAAAGGAGTCACGTGTCCATGCGGAGCTTTGGGGCCGCAGGAGTTTTCTCGATTTTGTGTTTTTTATGAAAAAGAAGAAAAGCTAAGTTCTGAGCCCCCCGCAGACCTAATTTTTGTCCCAATCTAGCCGCCACATGTCCCAATCCAAAAGGGGGACCCATTTTTCAAATTATTTTCCCGCCCATTTGTACAAAATCGATGTAAAACTTCAAAGGGGAATATCTTTCGACTCAGGGATCGAAATATAGCAAATTTGACAACGATCGAAGCATCTCAATGTCCTCTACGCCATGGAAGGATTAAAAATTCATTTTTGCAGGCCCCGGTATGTAAAACGAAGAATTTTTTCCATTCCATTAACATAGAATCCAATCTCTTCAACTACCATATTTGATTTGATTCAATTCGTTGGGGAACCAGAAGTGACATATTGTGGGCGGATTTGCAGAAGGCATTGATATTCAGTGGTTGAGATTTCAAGGAAGGATTCAATGCATATCTCATGGTGGTTGGAGTAGGATGCAACTTTTCCCTCTTCTCTCTCTTTTCCTTCTATATATACTATAACACTTCTCATTTGAAGAAGAGAGACATTCTGGGCATAGAGAAACTCTATCAAATTTGTTTCTCGACACCATTTTTGAGTAGCGAACCTTCTCCCATGCCTGGAAAATGTATTTGTGCCTCTATTCCAGAAATTTAATGGTCTGTACACCTTCTAGAGTAATGAAACATGTTTTTTGGTGCTATTCAACCCTTTACATCATTTTGTTGTTTCTCTGTGCCTCTCCCTTTCAGTCTTGGTTTTTGTGCATGTATTTCACATTTGCAAGTGTAGGATGTTTTGTTTCATGGAGTTTAATGGATGATTTGAAAATATGGACCATGTCACTTCGTCTAACCTCCCTCATTTCCATTTTTCTATTTCTTTGTTCCTCAACAAAATATCTCACTTCCTTTCTTTGGTGTATCACCACTTTAGTGTAGGCTATGTTTTTCCCTCTTTCTCTCTCCTTGGTTCCTTGGAATGGTTAGATTAGGTTAGATTTAGTTTTTATACATTGGAGTAGATCATGACAAGTAGTTTAGGAAGAAGAAGCCAGTTTCTCCGGAGGGCCATCTCAAGTCCGCAAGTCCCACAAACTTGAGAAATGATCCCATGTTATGAAAATCACACCAAATGGCCTGCCTTAGAAAAGTACATCCATGAATCTCTTGGGGCGCTTTGATTTCACACTAATAAATACTCAAGGGGTATCCTAACCAATTCCAAAACCAAGGGAAAGGGTTCCAAAATTTTAATTACAAAAATCAACAAGCAAACAAAAACTGTAGTTTCCAACCACAACAAGGAACAAACCAAAGGCCTCGAGATTATGACCCGAACTTATACTGCAATTTCCATAAGGTTCGCAGGCATGATGCAAGAAATTTCCAAGATTGGAACACATTTTTGCAGCATTTTCCAGAGGACCAAAGATAGTTATTTGTTGATATGTTTTTGGCAAAACCAACTGTACCCACTCAAAATGCCTACATGGGACCAGTATCTCCACATAACACACTGCTAGGGATATTCAATGATCCTCTCCCTATGCGTCCAAAGGATGGTATATTAGATCCAAATGGTTTGAATAAAGGTATTATAATAGGGAATCATGATTGCGAGCCTCAACTTTGTCAAACCCACGGTGACACCTCTTATGGATGGTCAAAAATAAACAAAAATTTGGGGTTGGTAGAGTTAGATGATTTAACCCCAAAAAATGTTGCCAAAAGAACCAAGGATTAATATTTGCATCCAATCTGATTTGTCTGGTTATGTCAAAATTTTTTATGATTTTCTAAGTAAGCTAGTTGGGGCTTATGATCTAATCAGTGATCTGCCCAAGAACTTTTCACACGTTTCCTTTGTGGATCTACTAAAGAATTTCCCTACTCATTAATTTTCTCTATTAGAAGCACTAGGTCTCAGCCATTTGATTAACATTCCCCATCCACCAGAGGCACAGATAAATCACATAGACTTCGATGTTAGTCCTCCAAGGAAGCCTGAGAGAGATATTGGGTTTGTGTTTGACATCAGCAAGATGCCCACGGATGCTGAGATAGCTCATAGGGGTGACTTGACTTTATTTTTGCAAGTTTGGATTTATAATAACTATGTAAAGTGTGCAATGATCGATGATGGGGAAGCGATTAACATAGTTCCCTTCTCTTTTATTCAAAATTTAGGGTAGGAGGAGTGTTGGTTGGATATCTTTTCAGAAAAAAATATGAGGTTCAACCATAGTACAGGGGATTAAATCCCTCATCAAAAATAGGTGAGGCATCCTATTTATTACTAATCTAAAACACAACAGAAATAATATATACAATATCCACACTATTCTAACCATTGGGGTTGGGATACAATCCCAAAATCCATATCAACATGAGATGGAGATGTTATAACTTTAGAAATAGAATGGATTAGAAAGGAAACTATTACAGATGAAACAGAGTAGGAAGGGAATGAGAGGAACATATTTTCTTTCAAGCAAACACAGATCAAGAAATACTTATACGAGTTTTAGATAATGAGTGTAATATTTGAAATGATTAAAATAATCAAGAAAACTAAACAAAGAATAGCTTAAGATCTTGGATGTAAGAACAATATCTCAAGATAGATAAATCCCACAACACAAAGTTCGTTAAAAAACACTTGTTTCTATTCCTCAGTGATTAAAGAGAAAATACAAAGTTTTTCTTCTTCTTCACAATAGCTCTTAATATTCTAAAAACTTCTCTCTTTTGGAATGCATAAGTATCCCTTATTTATAATAGAGAGAGCAGAGAGAAAATAGGATAAATCCTATAAAATAGTCATTCAATGAGAGACCTATTTTTCTTAACTCTCACACAGGAGAACAAGTCAAAATTTGATTCTTACATGATGAAACAAAAATGAAAAAGACATGACAATTTCTTGATAGAAATGACATGAAACATTATTCTTATTCTACTTAGTTGTCCTTTTCTTCCTCCAATGAAGCCTGCTTGTCATGAAATTCTTGGAACTTTTGGATTATGCCCTACATCTCAGCTTCATCTGGTGCACTAGAATAATCACTTAGAACCTCACAAGTTTCCTGAGTGTCACTTGTGTTGCTAGGAAGTTTCTTCAATCTCTTCTTGAGTTTCCTTAGTGATTCCAAAACATTCTTGATCCTTATGAACTTATCAATGGTTGTCAGATTGAAGATGGAAGCTAGTTCATGCTGAATTGAATCTTGAATTTATTTATAGAGATCATCAATAGGTAGAATACTCGAGCTTTCATCTAACACCTTGGAAAAGATCCTGGACAAATCCTCTTCTATGTCATTGGTGGCATCAACCAACTAATCTCTAGATTCCCTCAACTTGCTACAAGCTTCACTGAGAATCTTTATCTTGAATCTGATGGCTTTGGCTAGCTATAAATTTTTATCCCCATATGGAATGATTCCTTCTTCCATTAATATTTGAGATGGAACTTGTTTCAACGCATTGGGAGCCTCTAAAGTTAACTCAAGGTTCCCAAATTCTTGTGAAAATTCATAATCCATTTTATCGCCATCCTTCTTTATTTCATCCAAGGATTTATAAACCTCCACTGTGTCATCAATGACCTCTCTTCCTTGTAGGAGTATCCTCTAAATCCATTCATCAACCATTCTTCCCTTCTCATTGATCTTTTCAATCATAGGTACCGATGAGAAATCGAACCTGATAGGATTAGGGGTAGAAGATGACAGTGTTGACTAAGAGGGATTTGAGAGATTGAGCAATACTTTCGTTAACTATTCAACTTTATCCTTTAGCTCATCTCTTCTCACCTTCATTTCCCTCAGCTTTTGGCATAGCACGTTCATGGCATCTTGCACATCTTGTTGTGCTCCTTCTATTGTTACCTTTCCCAGATCAACCCTTGTAATATGATAATCAGTAACCACTATATCCTCCTTGGTTTTGTCGCTGTGGGAGTGGCAATATCTATAAACTTATGCCCTGAGGCATCCACTGAAACCCTTGAAACCATTTTAGGTTTCTTGGTAGATTTGGTAGGAGAGGCCTTGAGTGAACTGAAGTCGAAGGCTGGTAGGGGAACTACCACCTTCCTCTTCCTCAAAGTTTGATCAACCAACCATTGAGGTACAGTGGAAGAAGTTTCTCCTATCGGAGGTGTTATGGTTGTATCTACAGTGGAGGAAGGTTTACTTATGGAGTAGTGATGAGTTCAAGTGTGGTGATAGTGGGGATAGCTTTAGGGAATGAAGGTGCGGAAGGAGTAGGCATATCTATGGCCATCTTAGGTCCAGCAGAGAGAGGTGAGAGGTTGGAGAAGATGTTGGCCATGGTTGATAAAAGTGGCATAGAAATATGAGGTGAGGAAGATTGGGAGAGAGGAGGTAAATATTATAGAGTCAAAGCTTGAGAAGTAAGAGAGAGACTTACTTCTGATGAGAAATCATCAAAAGGAGAAACAAGAGGTTGACCAACCTCATCTTCTGAAGGAATTTTTCCTTGTTCTGGTGGAGGAGGTGAATATGGTACCTCAACTATTTGTGAAGGAGTGGCAGATGATTTGGCTCCTTACTTTTATCCCCTTCTGACAAACTTAAATTTAATCTGCCTCTTGGTAGGGATTTTATCCTCTTCCCTCTCTCCCTTGGAGGGTCCTACTTCTAAATTATTTATTTTTGAAAATATATTTTACTTATAGCTCATTCCCTAAGAAATGAGCCATGCCTTAGTATGGACAAGAGTATGAGCAGCTCTTTTAGTGATAGAAGATTTTTCAGCAAAAGACCAATCAATGGCTAGGAATCCATGTTGGTCTCCATCCAACTATTCGTACCTAGTGTCTAGGACACTTTCATTTTCCACGGTGCCTTTAGGGATATCAGCAAGATCTAACATCTGAATTTCTTCAAGTGTCAATTTTTTTGTCTTTTCTTCGGATGGTAACTTCATCCCGAAGATCAAACCAAATATCTTCCACATTGGGAACATGCAGGTACAAGGTTCCATATGACTTAAGGATTCCTCTAATGTCGAATCCCTCCCTGAGCTTCATATGTTTCTTCAATTTTTCCTAAAGTTTGTGCACCTTGTTCTTGGCCTTAACCATGGTAGAGCATGTATACCTTCTAATGGAAATAAGGAAGGAGATGGTGGCTTTGTGCCTGCTTTGTTGGAATTTTGAAAATCAAAAATTGTCTAGCTAACTCCATGAGGATCAATTTGTCACCTAGGAACATGGGAAAATAGAAAGGGTTACCCTGGAACCTCACCACCTGAAGATAAGTAAACTTATTGAATTGTAAGAAAATGCAACCCCATTTTGACACTTCAGCCCATGCTTCATCAGAAACCCTTCTCTTCCTCAAATCAAGATCCAACCTATAAATGTTTTCATAGAAGAAGGCATCATTCACTCTTCTATATTGGTCTTCAAACCCTTTTATTGTCAGTTGAGGGAAGTATCGATATATGTGTTCCATTGCTCGATTTCCCTTTGCATCTAGCCCTAGGTAGTTCCTCATTCCTGCTGCTGCATAGGTGACATATGACATCATATAGAACTTGTTGGTAGACAAGACTGTTTTCATTTGGGAGTCTATTTCATCACTTATTAGGCTACCTGGTCAATTCCTTGGTCATTCTTCTTTATGAAGACCATGAACTGGTACATACACCCTTGGAATTCCTTTGACTTTGGGAGCCCAAATAACCATCTCAGCAGGGTGATGATATCACTGACTTCAAGAATAAAATCACTTCTAGGGACCAACTTAGGAAACCTAGAAACAACTGGCTTAGCCTTGATCAAGAACTTCTTTATTACATGCTTGATGTAGTCTTCATGTTCTTTGTCCTAGGCCTTTTGTGTTGATTTAAGGTATAAATCAATATATTTTAGGAGTTGATCGAAATAACCTCCATCCAATTTTACTATAGACTCTCCTACTTGATTTCTCACTAAGCGGGAGGATGAGTCATAGTGGGAAGCGCGAGCCAGAATGAATTCAAGGAATTGAGTTGATATTGGAAATCCTGCTGCAAGAGGGAGACCACTTCCTGTTATCTAATTCATCTAAGAATTCTAAGAAGAATCCTCAATTCTTTTCCATAAGTCCTCCATATCTATATTACTGAGCTTTGTGTCTCGAATGTCATAATTGTAGCTTATGTAGGAGGAAGACTCCATCTTCTGATACTTATACTTCATCTTTCCTGAATTATCCTTAGATTGTTTGGGGTCCGACATGAGGAGTCTCAAAGAAGAAATTCCTTGATGATTTCTGGAAGAGAAATTGGGCTTGAAATCTTGTTGAACAGGTGCACAGACCCGCCACACTGTTCGTATTTTAAAACTTGTAAAACACCTTCGGAAACTAAACAGGCTGAAGTGTATGTTGGAAGTTAGGACTTGTCGAGCACTTATGAAAACCTGACACACTATGGAAATGAGGAGGTGTCAGACAAGTGGGAAAACCTGACACACATAGTGGAACCTAGAGGATGTTGAGCGGTAGAAATGTTTGACACACTCGGATCTGGATGGATGTTGAGCACCTAGAAAAACCCGACACAAGGTAGAAAGAGCAAGACGTTAAACACCCTCCAAAACCTGAAACAAGTATATCGGGTTTCTGACGTGTCAAAACATGAAAATTTTCTACCCTTGATTACATAGGAATTTTTAAAATCATATTGAAATCCACAAGTTACAACCTATGAAAAGCAAATAAATAACCTATGGGTAAATTTCAAACAAGAACCCTAAGAAACAAAAAAAACAACCCAAAACCCTAAAATAGTAATGAAGAAGGAAAAGAAATGGAAACCTCAAGAAAAAAATTCACAAATAACCCAAAAAGCTTCTAAAAATAAAGAAAAGAAGAATACTTCAACTAGATTGAAAAATTATCCAAAATGGTAGCGAAATCAATCAGAATCTCGATCGATCAAGGTTTGGAGGTAAAGGAAGCATCAACGAAAGTCCAATGTAACAAAAACAAATAGTAACAAATGATGTGGAAAAAGATAACTATTTATAATAACCTAACATTAATTACACCTCATTTGACACGTGTGCCAACTGCCAGACAACTAGACATTAATGACATGTCATCATGCTTGGAGCATCAAAAACCCGATACAAAGGTTTTGATTCAATTCAGGTTTCGGGTTTTGGGAAATAAGTGACATAAAACATGCATTGGATAAAGCATGTTCCGATGCTTGAAAGTTTTGAAAACCTGACACACTGCTAAGGAAATCAGGTTTTGGGTTTTGGGGAACATGAGGCATAAAACATGCTTTGGGCAAAGCATGTTCCGATGCTTAGAAGTTTCAAAAACCCGACATAAAGGACTTAGATAATCGGGTTTTGGGTTTCAGAAACATGAGACATATAACATGCAAGAAACATGTTTTCATGTAATGAAAACCCGAAAACCCGAAAATCTCTTTCAAAGGGAATTTTTAAGAGATTTGTCCAAAATTTTCCTATGGTTATCTCATTTTTAGCTGGAATCACTAAAACAAGATAACAAGGAGACCAATTTATCCTCGACACGAAATACACCGAGAGGCTATAATAGCCTTAAGGAAACATCGATCGGAACCATAGTATTAATGGTTACACGTGGGCCCAAGACGGTACTAACCGAGTTTTATATTATAGACTAGGAAACAACTATAATATGATCCTTGGCCATCCTTGGATCCACCGCATGAAGGAAATCCCCTCCACTCTATTTCAGGAGGTTAGATTCCCACATTTAGGTAAAGTCTTTGTGGAACAAGGTGGTCTAAAAACCTTTGATATATATTTGGCTAACATAAAGAAGAGGCCAGAGTCCACTCTAACTTTGAGCTTCTCACAAGTCGGTTAAACAAATATACAAACATGGTACGAAAAGAAAAGATAGTTCCTACAACGGAGTTAGAAGTCATAGGTTTGATCGAAGGCATTCCAACGGTCAAGGACAAAACCATTATTATAGAGACAGTGTCGTTAGGACCTAGAAAAATATTTTCAAGCTATTACGTAAGGATTTTCCTATTCTCCACCCCTTTAATTCTATGGGTATGGGACATACCTTGGGACTTAGTTTCATTCCAGGATATGAGATTTGCATGGTTGAGGTAACCAAGGTAAAGGGGAAAGGTACAAAGGATGAATAAATGTGCATATTTTTGAGTAGTATTTGGAATCTCCATTTTGATGGAGCCAAGTGTCATTTTGGCGTCGGGGCAGGTGTAATCCTTACTTCACCCAAAGGAATGTTTCTACCTTTTGCATTCAAGTTGAAATTCAAATGCAAAAAAATGGGGCTGAATATGAGGCTCTCCTATTAGGTCTCATTATAACTAAGAGAATGGGCATCCTCAATATTAGGGTGTTGGGTGATTCACAACTAGTTGCAAAATCATAAATCCAAAGTTTATGAGACTAGAGTTCAAAGATCTACAACTTTACAAAACGACAGTGCTTGAGTCGATGAAAGGGTTTGATTTCATATCAATTGAATTAGTTCCACGTGAATAGAACCTTCTCGCAGATTCTATAGCAACTTCTACTTCACACTTCAACCCAAGTAGTGACCTGGAAGATACAAACTTCATGGTTTCAGTTCACGCCAAACCATTGATTCGTAAAGCACCAATGACCCCAATGTTGACATACGTAGAAACCGAGAATAAAACCGATTGTTTAGAGCATGTTAATAGTGATGAATCAATTTTAAGTTATTTAAACGGTTTGGCATAACTGCATCTTACCTTTCACGATATATACCTTTCCTTAATTTTGGTTCCTCTTCTTATTTTGGAAATCCCATGATCGAATCCTCCCAGGAAGGGGTCTTGAGATTTACGAGGTAGAAGAACAATGGGATTTAGAGTTATCTCTGGCCCCATTTGAGTTTGATGAGAGCAACGCCTCCTTAATAAAGGGAAATTTTGATATAAACATCGAATAGAGGAGGAACCAAATATTTTGAAACTGGGATCCTCCTTAACTCTAGAGGAGGTGGAAATACATACCCAAATCCTCAAGGAACATCAAAATTCTTTTGCATTTAGTTACAAATAAATGATGGGAATTGTACCACATATCACGGTGCACAATCTCATTACCAAACTAGATGCAAAGCTAATTAAGCAAAAGTCAAGACCCATGAAGCCAAAAGTGACCCTCATGGTGAAAGAAGAATTAATGAAAATTCTCTAGGTGGGATTCATCAAGCCATTTGATTATTCACAAGGTGGTTATCTAATATCGTCCCTATTCTCAAAAAGAATGGAAAGATCTATATTTTCATAGAATTTTAGGACATTAACAAAGATTTCCTGAAAGATGATTTCCCATTACAATCCATCAATGTTATTGTTGATGCAATAACTGGATTTGGATTATTGTCTGTCATGGATGGGTTTTGGGATATAATAAAATAACAATCTCTCAAGAGGATCAAGCCAAAACTATGTTTATAAATCCTTGGGAACCTCTTTGTTATGTTGTCATGCCATTCGGTCTTAAGAATTATGGAGCCACGTACCAACGAGAAATGACATACATATTCCATGACCTTATTCATAGGATTATGGAATCCTATGTGAATGACCTACTGGCCAAGGCTAGGAAGCACTGCGATCACCCAAAGGTTCTTCATATCATCCTTTCACGCTTAGTCAAATACGACATCATATTGAATCTAGAGAAATGTGTATTCAGTGTAACAAGAGGTAAAATTTTGGGTTACATTATATATTCACAAGGGATTTGTGTCAACCTTGCCAAAATCTGGCTATGATAGAAATGGTTCCACCATCAAAATGAGTGCAGTATCGATCTTTTCTTGGAAAACTTGGTGCAATCCGAAGGTTCATCCCTGACTTGACCTTTTCTATTCATCTAATCAAATTGTTTTTGAAAAAGGATTATAACATTTATTGGATGGAAGAATGTAACAAGGCCTTCAAGGAAGTTAAATGATTCTTTTTTTCCCTCCCATGTTAATTTTTCCTAGGTAAGATCACCCTTTGATCTTGTATTCATGAGCTATAGATGTTTCACTAGCTTGCATGTTGGCTCAAGAGGATGACGATAAATGAGAATGTGCAATTTATTTCATTATTCAGACATTGCTTGATTATGAGACACTTTACACACATGAAGAAAAGGAATTCCTTTCCATAGTCTTTGCAACAAAGTGTTAAAGGCATTATATACTTGAATAGAGAAATAGGGGTTATTGTTAAGATAGACAGTCATTCCTCATGCAAGGATCCTTGTCTAAAAATGTCAGCGTTGCATAACCTTAATGGGCGATTTTGAACTAACGTTTGTAAATAAGAAATCCATTAAGGGACAAATCATTGTGGATTGATTGGCTAACAATCCAATGGATGGGGGTGATCTGGTAGATATAGAATTTCTTGATGATTATGTGTACTTTTTGAAACTAGGCCCCTATCTCTGTATGTCCTAGGTATACCGACATTGTCAATTTCATCATGGACCACACATACCGAGAATGGGAAACATCACAACAAATAAGGTGATTACGTGTCATTTCTGCTAAGTACATTATTTTTGAGTAGGTGCACTACCATATATCCTTTGATGGAATGTTGTTAAGACATGTTGATGCCAAGAATCAAAAAAGATTATTTAGGAGTCACATAGCGGAGTGTTTGAAGGTCACTTCAACAACCATGCCACTTCTTGGAAGATACATTGGATTGGCTATTTCAAGCCCAATCTAGAACATGATGTGGTAGATTTTATACACGATGCCACAAATGCCAAAAGTTCTCCCACAAGATCCACATACCGGCACAAGATTTACAACCAATCACAACACCATGGCCATTTTCCACATGGAACCTAGATCGATGGGGAAATTCTATCCCTCATGAATGGATGGCCACAACTTCATAATCATGGCCATAGAATACTTCAACAAGTGGTTAGAAGTCATGCCTCTTACCACTGTATCCAGCTTCTATGATCATTAATTTCATCTTAAACCATATCATTTGTAGGTATGGCATCTCGTGAGGTCATTATTTCGGATAATGGGATGTCTTTGAAAAATGACAAGGTGCATGAGATGTCTACAAAGTTCAAAATAAGTCATCACATGACTTCTCTCTACTATCCTCAGGCTAATGGACAAGCTGAGGCTATGAATAAAATGTTAAAGGCCATCCTTCTCAAAATCATTAAGGAGAATAAATGAGATTGACACCTAAATATTTTTTCGGCCTTATTGGCCTACCGAACATCGAAGTTAGAACACCAATGGGGGCAACCCCATTTTCTTTATTGTTTAATGCCGAGGTGATTTTTCTGCTCAAATTCAAAATACCTAGTCTCCGTATTTCACTACACGGGATCCTGGGAGAGGAGGGTTATCAAGAAGCATGACTCTCCCAATTAGAAAGTCTCGACGAGGCTAGACTTAACACTGAACAATGGCACAACATTTATGTTGACCGGATGGCTCGAAATACAATAATAAGGTTTATGAATGTGAGATATATGAAGGAAATTTGGTATTACGACTCGATGGCCGATAGAAAAAAATAGCGAGGAAGGGAATCCGGCCTATGTTGTTGGGTCCATATCGAGTAGTAGAAGACTAGAAAAATTGGGCATTTCACCTGTGTACACTAGAGGGTGAGGAGTTTAGTGAATCCATGAACTCTCTTCACCTAAAGAGGTATTACACATGATCCACCAACATTTTCATATGTACATTACTCCATCCGAATTGAATTTTCATCCACCAGTTCATTTTGTAAAATTTGTGATCAAGGGATTTATTCTTATAGCAACTCCTAAAAACTTTTGAAAAACATTGGCAAAAAATTCAAATCATATCTCTTCAAATCTTCATAGTATCATCAATTATTTTTGAATTATTTCATTAGTTCAAGAAAAATAAGACAAATTATTTACCGTGATCATACCAAGGTCTCGCATACTCGGTTATTCTTATAGTCTCTTTCTAGATTAGGTGTATTTTCCTACAGCCTTTTCTAGAAGCTTCATGGTGTCACATATATCCCATAAAAATCTCTTTGGAAATAAGAACATACTAAACATTTTTCCTAGATGATTAAGTCAAATTAAAATCCATAGAAAATTTTATTTTACACATTTATTTTCCCTACTAACCTTCGGTGTTGAGCCCGTGTCTCTTACTAGTGATGTAGGGTTGGGAAAGGAGAGAAATTCCCTTAATCGCCTATGCCTTGCCCATGGTGATGAGCCCATACTTCCTACTAGTAGCATGGGGTAAGGTGTAGGGGGTCTCTTTGACAAAATTGAAAGTTACAAATAATTCACTCAAATGTTGTGAAATCATAAGTAAAAAGCAAAGTGAGTTAGATGTCCAAAAATCCAAAAGAGTTTAAAACCCCAAATCCATATTTTGTCAACCAAGTGCCCATCTACAATCCAAGTATAGATAAACTAGAAATAAATTCACATTCTAAACTATGAAATAGATTGAGTAAGGTAAGGTTATAGTGTCTTAGTTTGGTTTCGCCAAATCTTTGTCTTTCTCTCATCACTACTATTCAACAAATTTTCATAGCTTGTTCCCCTTTTGATTCTTAGAGTTGAGCCTCGTATCTTACTAGTTACGTGGAGTTGGAGGTGGGGAAAGTGCATTTACTTATCATATCACTCTTTCACCATGTTTTTCCAAAATAAGACAAAGTACTAAAAGTTGCTTAGAGAAACTAAATTTCAACGTCACAATGTGTTTGCATTATCATATATCAACATTACAAAACAAACAAAAAAAAGAGATCATTTTGTTAGCATTCATATCCACTGCATGCATTTTGACAAGCATAGAAAAGTGGAAGTTCTAAACATCTAAGAGTACTCACATGAATCAAATCATCAATGTAAGCCAAATCTATGCAAGGAATAACCAAGCAAAAAGAGATATATCTATACATATCATGGCATGTCATAGTTTTGTACAATGCCATCACACATTAGGTGTGGTCGAACGCTTGCAATGAGCATATAATACCAAAACATCATATATGCCTCACAAAATGGAGACTAAGCTATAAAGGCAGTCTACCTATCTGCCTCTTTGAGGTCCCTTATTACCACTCTAGTTATGAATTTCTTAAGAGTTCTTCTCAAAAGAATTCAAAAAACAAATGGGAAATCCTAATGCAAAATACCATTCCTAAGTCCATTCCAATTTAACCGTACTTAAAAGCGAAAGCAGTCAACGTAGGCCCAGAGCTCAAAAATCACCAAGTCGATATGCAAAAATGAATTGAAAAATGAGTTTATTTTGATATATATATGTTGTTTTGACCTCGTTTTGAGTGCATGTTTTCATAGGACTGGAGCACTAGCGTAGGTATATTTCTACATCCCCGCATAGATGGTAAGTCCTCTTGTCATTTTAATTTAGTGATTATTTCTCGATATTTTATCTATCTACACTTGAGTCTTATTTTCATTTTATAGGTAGCGGAAGTTTGAATGGCGATGTTTTTACACATAGGCATGCCAGCTATAGCTTCTAACTACCCATTTTGGGAATGTCATACTCGTAATCTACGTTCCATGCCTTTTCATGGCTAAGACACTTCTCCGAGGGAGAAATATGTATGCACCCAAAATTGCATGGGCTACAATGTTAGAAAATGCTTACAAAAGTCCCCAATGATGATTCATGTCCTTTTAGAAGGTGTTAAAGCTCCAAAACCCATTCGCAATGTATATTTGTATCCTAGACGTCTTTACTTAGCCTTCCTACCTCTTTCTGCGCAAGTTTTGGCCTTTAGTGCTAGGACCGCCGCCCTACCTAGGAAGCGGTTTTGAAACCACCGCCCAAGATAGGGCGTTCTCGAAACCACCACCCCGTGTAGGGCAGCGATCCTACCCATTTTTCCCAAAATTCTTCAGATGTGTTTTAACATGTGATGGTTCACTTAACTTCAATTTTTACATGCATCAATTAGCCAAATTGTCTAAAATTATCTTTGATTTCTTGGTTCTCCTTCCTCCTTTTATTTTTAAATAGATTTAATTGGTTGGAACTACTCCTTCTTTCCTAGTGCATGAAGGCACCTCCCATCCTCCATTCCTATATATTCCATGCTTGTATTCAAGCAAAAGAGGCCTGATAATTTTGTGTATATTGCATTGTATTACTACTACTAGCTTGCTAGGAATTTCATAGCCAATCTCTAATCTCTTGTGTTATCTCTCTTCTACCTACACTGCATCCAGACTTCCATCAAACTACCATTGCTCAAGCGCCATCCTCATACTGTTGTTCTTGCATTCCCAATCTCTTGGACTCACATGAACACTCGGAGAAAGAAAGGAACATACTAAGGCGACATATATAGAAACAAATAGATTTTCCAAAGCTCTTTCTTGTCCAGGTTGGAATTGTGTGTTTATTTGCCTTGTGTTTTGAACTTGAATTGTCAATTTCATATCAAATAGAGTAGAAAATAATTCATATCAAATAGAGTAGAAAATCATTCATATCAAATAGAGTAGAGAATCATTCATTTCAGTAAGTTTTCCTTTTAACATTACTAGGGAAGTTGTGAGGAACAATATCCCTTTCAAGGTCATGATTTTTTCTTCACCTCTAAGGTAGGGTTTGGAGGATTTTGATTAGATTAGGTTATTTGATTTAGATTAGATTCATACATTTGCACAAGTAACCAACTACATCTGGTTGACTACTTGTCTTTAGTTTATTTATTAGATTAGAACACATTTCTTAAAGATTAGAAAAGAACAAAAATATTTCCTTTGATAGATTAGTTTGCTTTTATTTCTTTGATCCAAAATATTGTGAAAACTCCAAAAACATAGATTAGATCTCTTTCAATAATTAGTTTTCTTATTAAAATTCATTTTATTTCATTTTGTATGACCATTAATGGTCCACAACAGGAAAATACATACAATTGTGATCCATTGGTCCCATAACCCAACATGCCAGAATTGATAACTAACATTGATACCAAATTATATTTGACATTATTACGCACACCGTAACTTTTTCTGAGAAGATAGAACAACTCAATACACTAAACATAGCATGTTAATCAAGCCTATGATTATTAGACTACCCACAGCAACAATGTTTGATTACACTCATGATCATCTAAGGGCCACATCCTCCATGAGTCTTTGGTTGTGATGCTCAGTTCCACAACCCAACGGGCCTACCATTAGTTAGAAATTGACACTAGTTTGCATTTATTAGTATTCGGTTCTTCACCACTTCCACCAGATATTATCGTACAACTTTCCTTACTAAACATAGCGATCGATTAGTCTAAGAATTTTGGACCATACCAGAAAATCACCCATAAATACCGTGGGCTTCATCATTCCTCTCATTCTTACTTCCATGACCTTGTATGGGAATCTATACAAGGCTCCCGCATGTCTTTTTTTCCATGTTCAACAACCAGCGAACAAAATCTTGTCTGAACTCGACATTGATTAGAGTCTACAACCATCACACCACTTCAAGTTAGGAGAGCATTCTTTACTTTAGACTCATGCAGATCCAAACAAGATGTGTTGAGATATAAGATTGCCCAATCAGCTTGATCCCCATCACCACAGTCACATTCACAATCATTCTACACTAGCTATCTCGAAAAGACCTCGGGAGGTCGGGTGCAAAAAAGTCGTGTGTTGATTTTTGTCGTATGCCCCATTTTAAAACAAGTCCACATGATCATCCTCTACAAATGAAAAAGACTCCACTGCTATAACAACATAAAATACAAAGTTTGTGAGATGATGGAAAATATCTTAAAGCATTGCATAAAATAAATTAAAAATTATCATGTATGTACAACCATAAGTATATTGAATACACATAGCACATGAGCTACAAACTTCTATAATTCAATAAGGTTTGGAAATACTTCAAAATTATGCATATAATTTGGAAATATTTATAACACAATTTCTAAACTATAATTGAACTTGACTCAATTGAATTTAAATGATGAGAAATAAATAGAGGTTACATTTCCATTTTCTAACTGCTTCATCCAAATAGAGGTTAAATAGATGAGGTTGAATTTAAACGATGATAAATAAATAGTGGTTAAATAGAAGTTAATTAGAAACTTGCTTGCTAACTGCTTCATCCAAATATCTTCATCATTTTAACATAGCATATATTACTTTTGCAATAATTCCTCCTACTTCCCATATTCCATGACTATGAGAATGGGCATCTGTGCATTTAAAACATTCTCATAAAATGATCTAATTGTCATTCATTCTTTATGTTTCGCGTATGATATTTTTTTCTATCTTTCTATATTGAGCTTATAAGAATGAGCATATGTCCATTATCATTACAATGATTAAAATATTTGTTTATATGAGAAACAACATATTCTCATTCTCATCACAATCATAAAACTCTTTATTTGTATGAGAATGGGCATATGCCTATTCTAACCATTCTACCTCATTGAAGCAATAATGAACTTAATCATTTTTATATCACTATAAAGGATGTGGGAATGGGAAACTGTCCATTCTAAAAAAAATTATATATTACCTCTATTTCTCTTCTATGATTCTTATATGAGAATGGGCATATGCCCATTCAATACAAGATAAAAATGTTTGTTTGTATGAGAATGAACATATGCCCATTCTATCTATGTGTATTTTTTCTTTTATGATTCTTATATGAGAATGGGCATATGCCCTTTCAATACAAGATAAAAATGTTTGTTTGTATGAAAATGGACATATTCCCATTCTGTCCATGTGTATTGCAAAAATCATTTTATTTTTCGTAATGTAAAATATTAATTGAAACTTATAGGTATTATTGAATGGTATAATATTATTTCATGTATTTAATTATTAGTATTATTAGTTAATGTTGATTATTAATTAATTTTGATTAATCCTAATAAGATATGTTAAATATATATTCTTTGATTTATAATTTTTTGATGATTAAAGTTTTAGTATTTTTATTGGCCCACTTTAAGCATTACAATTAAAGAAGCATTATAAGTGATGAATCATTTTAAATATTAATGGAGTTTATGAATCATTACTATATTTTTGTAATTATTTTAAAAATGCACAATAATTAATTAAGTATCAAAAATAATGATTATTAACTTGCTAATTATGTTTATAAATTTTAATTATATTTTTAAAAATATTATTTAATTATTGTAAAATTATTTCTTATTTGTTTGATAATATATATAGATGTCATTTTTAATATAATAATTGAAGTTTATTAGTAATAATTGATTCTTGTAGTTAATATTAATTGATAGGATATTTTTTGAAATTAATTATAATATTATTGATTAATTATTTAAATTAGCACTAATACTAATTAATTAAAATATTATTAATTAATGTTATTTTTATTAATTTATTAGATACTTAAACGCTTTTGACCGAAGATTTGAACTGGGGGTTCTTGGGTCCCCTCCCTTAACAATGTCATTAGACAAGATATTACAATTAATCCATCACAAACAAGTGACCAATGAGCATGCACCGACGATCCAATTTTTCCACCATCGTTGTTTTTAGAGCCACCAACCTAAGAAAACTCCAATGTCGATGATGCAAAGTCTCATGCCATTGATGAGAATAACTGCTAGCCGTAACCACCGGTAAACCACCTTGAAGGGATCGTGCCTAGTGGAATTTGAACATGGGTGGATCCAGACACAATCGTCTATCTTAACCGATCCACCCAAACCCCATTGGAATTATTTTTAATTTATTAATGTATTAATATTAGTTTATTAATTTTAATTAATATTATAATATTATTAATTAATGTTATTACTATTAATTTGGCATAGTGAGACCATTAATTTGTAAATAAATTGTTTACCACCTTTTATTAAATGAAGGTACTTGTTTGTCAAACACGTCTTCGAGCACCCATTGGAGGGAAATTGGTGAAATTAATGGAAATTAATTCTTCCATGGCATGGTAGAGAGAATTAAATAGGTTATTGTTTTTGATGATGGTAGAGATCTTGGGAATTGTAAGGTTAATCGTGGTTGGTGAAGCTATCTCTTTCTTGTTTGTCCTTTCCGCTTTCTTTTTCATCTAGTTTCATATTTTTTTGTCCTTCCACTTTGGGATGTTTGTATTTCAGTTATAGTGTTTCGTCCTATGAAGTAAAATATTTGAAGAATATTTTAGAGATATTGTTTTTTCTCTCCGCTAAATTTTTGTTTACCCTTTCCACTTTGGGCTCCCTTTGTTTCGTAAGACCATTTCGGATTTCAAAGCACAATATTTGAAGAAAATTTCAGGCATGAATTATTCTAACTCTTCTGTTGAATTATTATGAGATGAAGAATATGATTTGGTTTTATTTCCCTTCTATTCTATTATGGGTTTAATGATAATGCCCTATTTTTTATCTTCTGTATTTTTTGATCTGGGTATTAGGAATATCACTTCAATGTTTTGAAATAAATGCGTAGTTGTTAAACTCATTGTAGTTGATAATAAACGAAGTTATATGTTATGATTTTACCAAATTACGAGTAGTCATACCACCTAGGCGGTATAACAAGCATTAATTATTTTCCGAGCTATGCGGTATGTTGTATTTAAAATTTCTAGGTATAAAATAATGTCATATTTTTAATTTTTGTATTTTTCATATGGGTTTTAAGAGTATCACTTCAATAAAATATCATTGTAAGACTAACATAGTTGTTATCCTACATATTTATAAAAGCATGCATCTAGAAAAGACTATTTCATGCATGTTTTAGACTCCTCTCTATTTTATTATGAATTTCTAGGTATAAAATAATGGCGTATTTTAGATTTCTTTAAATTTTTGATATGGGTTTAAAGAATATCACTTCAATATTTTCATTGTAAGACTTGTATAGTTGTTATCCTCCATAGTTATAAAAGGATGCATCTAAAAATGACCATTCATGCATGTTTCAAGAATAATCTTTATTGTATTTCGAATTTATGGGTATAAAATAATGTCATATTTTAGATTTTTTGTTTTGATATGGGATTTAAGAATATCACTTCAATCTTTTCATTGTAATACTTGCATAGTTTTTATCCTCCATACTTATAAAAGGATGAATCTAAAAATTTTGTTTCATGCATGTTTCAAATGATCACAATCCCTTCAAAAATGTATATGATTCTAAGAAATCCACTTCCAATCCTTCTTGCTAAGATGAGGAGTTAACTGTTTTGTTATTACCAAAGTATAGTTTGGGGTTAACACCTAGGCAACATTACTTATTTTTTATTTGGGTGGCATAGCTGCGTAGGCCCAGATGGATGGACGAGCTACTATGACCAAGATGGGTGAGTGAGTTGACATTCCAAGCTAGGTAGGTGAGCTGAATCATCAAGCTAGCCGGTTGAGTGGCCATTTGAGATGGTCAGTCTAGCTTGTTGGTCGAGTTGGCTAGACTAGATGGGCTAGTAAGTTGACTTGTCAATTTGAGCGGGCTAGGTTGACTAGCCAAGCTAGGCGGTGAGCTGAATTGATGACCTACAAAGTTGGGTAGGAAAGATGGCCTACCGAGTTAGGTTGGCCAATTGACCGACTGATCTAGGAAAGTAATCTCACCTGCTGAGCTAAGACATATTTAACTTAATTTTTGTCATATATGAATTAAAATGATTAAGTTCAATGTTGTATCTAATGAGAAAATTCCCAGTCTCATAATTGGAATCATGAAAAGAAGAACAAAGATAAAATCTAGCTTGTTTTATAATTCATAGTTTCCCATTCTCACAGCCTTCATAGAGTTATTAAAAATAATAATTTCAATATAGCTTGTATTATAGTGACTAGAATTAGCATACGTCCATTCTCATACAAACAAATTACATTACTTTCCATTGAATGGCCAGTACCCATTCCTATAGAGATATTAAAATGTTTATGTTTAATATTGCTTATATTATAATGTTTAGAAGGAGCCTTTGCCCATTTACATATAAATAAGAATTTATTTCTTGTATTGAATGGGCAGATGCCCATTGACATATGGGAATCATATATGAAGAATATAGATAAAATTTAATTTTTTTAGAATGGGAAGTTTCCCTTTATGAAATAGGAATCATATAAGAAAATTAGATCAAATTTATTTTGTTTTTGAATGGGAAATTCCCCATAATCTCAACCTTCATAGGTATTAAAATTATTATGTTCAATCTTGTATCGAATGAAATTGGCCCAATACCATATAGGAATCATAAAATAAGAAAATAGATAAAATCTAATTCATTTTAGAAAGGAAAGTTGCCCACTCTCACAACCTTCATATAGTTTTTAAATTGATTAAGTTAAATATTTCTTGTATTATATTGACAATTCCTTTTCACTCTTATATCCTATTACTTTTCCCATAGTAATGATCAAGTTCAATATTGCTTGTATTGCAATGATAAGAATGGACATATGTCCTTTCTCATACAAACAAACATTTTATCTTGAATGGGCAGATGCCCAATCTCTTATAGGAATCATAGAAGAAGAATTTAGGTTGAATTTATATGATGAGAAATTAATAAATAGAGGTTAAATAAAATTTAATTAGAAACTTGATTGCTAACCACGTCATCCAAATATCTTCATCATATTAACATAGCATATATTACTGTTACAAGAATTCCTCATACTTCTGATATTCCTTGACTATTAGAATGGGCATCTGTCCATTTTAAACATTCTCATAAAAGGATGAAATTTTCATTCATTCTTTATGTTTCACGTAGGAGAATTTTTCTTTCTTTCTATATTGAGTTTTGAGAATGGGCATATGCCCATTCTCATCACAATGATAAAAATATTTGTTTATATGAGAAGTTGCATATGCCCATTATCATCAATATAATATAACTCTTTGTTTGTATGAGAATGGGCATATACATATTCTAACCATTCTACATCATTGAAGCAATATTTAACTTAATCATTTTAATATCACTACAAAGGATGGGGAATGGGAAACTGTCCATTCTAAAAAAATTAAATATTACCTCTATTTTTCTTCTATGATTCTTATATGAGAATGGGCACATGCCTATTAAATACAAACTAACAATTTAAATATATGCAGAATGTGCATAACATAATAAACATTTAAATATATTCATAAACATTATATCCAATCGGAATATTTAAGTAAATAATAACATTCATAACATATATGACATGTAAATAATAATATAATACTATTAAAATTTGAAACAAGTTTTCTAATTATCCATGATTGAAAATCTTCCTCTCTAGTATAAATTAGTATCAATTAATTTCATTGATTCTTTTCCCTAGGTTTTTCACTAATTCTCAGCGTTGCCATGGTGATCCCTCCACTACCGGGACTATTTCTTCAGGGGGAATCAAGGGAGATAGCCTTATATTGTGTTATCTCCTCTAATAGGATTTGAAATATCTTCCGGATTGATTCTGACTCGGTGGAGAAAGTCATAGAAACTATTCTTGGGGAGGATTACATGTAAGGTTGTGGTCGAGCTCACGTCAATGCCAAGGTCACTTCCTTTTTGTCACCCACCCACTAATCCTTGGAGGATACATGGATGATACCCTGTAGATTTATTGACATTTTATTCAACCTAGAAATGCAATTGGCCTTATAGAAGGGCTGAAATTTTTTATTTTTCCTACAACTCTTTTGAAAATTTCAATGGAAGCTAATGGGGATTTCGTTTCTCGGGGCTATGTTGAAGAATTAGAAAGGAGGTATAAGACTATTTTCATTTTTTTGTTTCAATTCATAAAAAATATGGAATGAAGGAGGAAGGTCCTACCTACTTATCCTCCCTAGACTCTACCATAATTTTTCGTGAGCCAATTCGAATTGATAGACTCGGGAAGGTCCCCGTTGACATAGCCCCTAGACTTGGAAGCTTTATCCTTCCCAATTGGCCATGTTCCAGCTCAAATTTTCAAACTTAAGAGGGATGGGATGGCTTCATATAATTTTTGCTAAGGGTTGTGCAAGCTAGCTCTCAAGAACGTCACAATAGCTCTAGCTAAAGCTCAGGAGGTCAAAGTGAATGCTAAAGTTTCTAAATTATCAAAATAATAATTCTCCTACGTATCTTAGTTATATAGTATTATTTTTTTATTTTTTTTTTTTTCATTTTTAGGGCATCGATGCTTAAAATTCTTTCCTACTTTTGGACTTCCTGCTTCTAGATATTGTATACAATGTTATGTAAGGGAGGGGACCCAAGAACCCCCTGGTTTAAAGCTCCGGTGAAAAGCATTTATCGATAAAAAAAAACATGGATTTTTTTGAAAATTTAAATTTTATTTTAAGTGCAATAATTAAACCTAAAACATGACATTAATAGAAAAGTAAATAATAATATTCATACCATATATGACATGTCATTAATAAACTAATAATATTAAAATTTGAAATTACACATCTAACCTAAAACATGGCTATGATAATGTTTAAAATTTATATTTTATTTTAAATGCAAATAAACTAAATCATGAGTATGATAAAGTTTAAATTTTATATTTTATTTTATATTCAATAAACTTAAAACATGGCTATGATTTTTTTAAAATTAAAATTTTATTTTAAGTGCAATTATTAAACCTAAAACATGGTTATGATATTGTTTAATATTTATATTTTTTTGGACCATGGCATAGCGAGAAAATTAATTTGTAAATAAATTGTTTACCACCTTTTATTATTTGAAGGTACTTGTTTGTGAAACACATCTTTAAGCACCCGTTGGAAGGAAATTTTTGAAATAAATGGCAATTAATTCTTGTGGCATAGTAGAGAGAATGAGATTGGTTATTTTTTTGATGATGGTAGATATATTGGGAATTAAAAGATTAACCGCTATTGGAAAATCCTTCTCTTTCTTGTCCATCCTTTACACTTTCTTTTTCATCCAGTTTCCATTTTTTTGTTTGTCCTTCTACTTTGGGTTTCCGTATTTCATTAGAACATTTTGTCCTTTCAAGAAGAAGATTTGAAGAATATTTCTAAGATATTATTTGTTCTCTCCACTAAATTTTTGTTGACCCTTTAAGTTTTCTCTTTGGGCTCCCTCTGTTTGTAAGACTGTTTCGGGTTGTGAAGCACAATATTTGAAGAAAATCTCAGGCATGAATTATTCTAACTCTTCTTTACTGAATTATTATGAGATAAAGAAGGGGAAGATTCCCATTTGCCCATTCTCATCACAATCATAAAAATATTTGTTTCTATGAGAATGTGCATTTTCCTATTCTAGCCATTCCACCTCATTGAAGAAATATTAAACTTAATCATTTTTATATCACTATAGAGGATGTGGGAATGGGAAACTATCCATTCTAAAAAAATTAAATATTGCCTCTATTTCTCTTCTATGATTCCTATATGAGAATGGGCATATGCCCATTCAATACCAGATAAAAATATTTGTTTGTATGAGAATGAACATATGCCCATTTTTTCTATGTGTATTTTTCTTCTATGATTCTTATATGAGAATGGGCATATGCCCTTTCAATACAAGATAAAAAAATATTTTTTTGTATGAGAATGGACATATGCCCATTTTGTCTATGTGTATTGAAACAATCATTTTATTTGATCCCTATATGAGAATGGTCACATGCCCATTCTATATGCCCATTCTCACATAGGAATCATAACAGAATAATAGAAAATTAAATTTCATCTATATTATTGAAGTCAATCATTTTGAGATCTATACAAAGGTTGTGATAATGGGGAATTGTCCATTCTAAAACAAATTAAATTTTATCTCTATTAATTCCTATGATGATGTATGGATTTTGATTATGTAAAATATTTACTATGAAATGATCTTATTTAATGTTTGAATCATTATTAGGTGTTACTAATACTTTTTTAAATATTGATTATTGTGATAATGAATAAATTTTGTTTCTTTCTTATAAGATTCAAAGTTGTCTATATGATTATAAAATTAGTTAGAAAAAGTTGTTTTCCAATAGAGATTGCATTATTACCTTGTTAATTGATAATATGTACTATGTAGATATAAAGGATAGCTAGTCATTTTTTAATCTTCATTTTATAATAATTTAACATGATTACGAGTTGAAAATTCATGCCAGTTCTTTGAAATGATATGCATAAAAATTATTTTTTTCATCTGGTATGCAGGAATCAGAGTAATCATTATCCAGTGACACATTGGATTTGATATACCAAAAAGACAATGAGATTGGGTAAGTTCCCACTTTAAAAATGTAAACACTATTTGCATTATTTTTATTATATTTATTCACATATCTCCATAAACAATAATAGACTTTCTATTATGATTGAAATTAAATAGAATTGACATATGCCCATTCTTCATATACTAATGTTATCTCTATTAGTATTTTTATTATTTTTCATTTTTATCTAGTATGAACAATAATTGACATTTTTTAATGATTCCCTTATGAGAATAGGAAAATTCTCATTCTTAAGGGAAAATTCCCATTCTAAAATAAATATTAAAGAGAATACACATATGCCCATTCTACTTATTTTAATCTTAGCGATATTGTTTGCATCTGTCCATTTAATACAAAACAAAACAAGCATTTTGTTTGCATTAGAATCAGCATATGCCCATTCTAAATGATGTAATACAAGAAATACCGATGTTATGAGATTGCTTCTATTATTCCTATTTAAACCTATTTAAAATTTAAAAATTATGAGACTGTTTAATCCATACTCTTCTTATTTTTTTCTATTATTCCTATCTACCCAAGCAATTCTTCTATGATTCCTAAATGAGAAGGGGCATCTGCCCATTCAAAACAAGACAATTCCATAAAGCTCCATCAACAAGATGTGAGAATGGGTAAAAATTTTATAGCAAATAAAATTTGATTATTCCTATCATAAAGGGCATATACCCATTCTAAACTTTATAATACAAGTAATATATATTTTTTGAGAATGGGCATGTGCATAGTCATGACTGAAACATATTTTTATGAGAATGGGCATGTGCCCATTCTAAACATTCTCATACAAACAATTTTGATTCTATGAGAATGGGCATGTGCACACTCGTCAATACTTACTCAATACTTAGTCATTTGAATTCCTATTTAAAATTTGTGAGCATATCTAAGCAATACTCTTCTTTTATGATTGTTATCTTCCCTAAGAAATCTTTTTTTATTCCTATATGAGAATAAACAACTACCCATTTGATACAAGACAATGTAAACATGGTCAATAAATTTTTTAATTATTTAAAATCTATGACCATTTATAAAGCATACTCCTCTTTTATGATTCCTATCTACCAAAGAAAGTCTTTTATGAATCCTATATGAGAATAGGAAGATTAAAAATGCAATTCCCATTCAAAAAAATATGATTTTTTTTTTTCTATGAGAATGGGCATATTCCCATTCTAAACATTGTGATACAAGAAATAGTGATTTTATGAGATTGCCTCTATTATTCCTATTTATATCTATTTAAAAACTATGAGACTGTTTTATCCAGACTCTTCTTATTCTTCTTCTATGATTCCTAAATGAGAAGGGGCATCTACCCATTCAATACAAGACAATTCCATAAAGCTCCATCAATTTCATAACTCTTTAATGAGATGTGAGAATTGGTGCCCATTCTAAAAAAAAAAAAAAGTAAATTTGATTATTCCTATCATAAAGGGCATATGCCCATTCTAAACTTTATAATACAAGTAATATTTATTTTTTTTAGAATGGGCATGGGCACAATCATGATTGAAACATATTTGTTGTATGAGAATGGGCATGTTCCCATTCTAAACATTCTCATACAAGAAATTTTTATTTTATGAGAGTGGGAATGTGCACTTTCGTCAATACTTAGTCATTTGAATAGCTATTTAAAAGCTGTGAGCATATCTAATCCATAGTTTTCTTTTATCATTGTTATCTTCCCTACGAACTCTTTTTTTATTCCTATATGAGAATAGGAAGCTTGTCATATGATAACAAGCATCTTCCCATTTTATACAAGACAATGTAAACATGGTCAATCAAGTTTTTACCTATTTAAAATTCATGACGATTTATAAGGCATACTCTTATTTTATGATTTCTATGTGCAAAGGAATGTATTTTATGAATCCTATATGAGAATAGTAAGATTAAAAATGTAATTCCCATTCAAAATAAGATGAAAATATTTTGTTTGCATGATAATGGGAATATGCCCATTATAAACATTATAATACAAGAAATACTTGATTTTATGAGTATGCCTCTATTATTCATATTTATATCTATTTAAAAAATGGGAGACTATTTTATCCATACTTTTCTTATTCTTCTTATATGATTCCTAAATAAGAATGGGCATCTTCCCATTCAAAACAAAAAATGACGTAAATCTCCATCAATTTCATAACTCTTTAACAAGATGTGAGAATGGATGCCCATTCTAAAACAAAGTAAATTTGATTATTCCTATCGTAAAGGGCATATTCCCATTCTAAACTTTATAATACAAGTAATACTTTTTTTTTTGAGAATGGGCATGTACCCAGTCGTGATTGAAATATATTTGTTATATGAGAATGGGAATATTCCCATTCTAAACATTCTCATATAAGCAATTTTGATTCTATGAGAGTGGGCATGTGTAATTTTGTCAATACTTACTCAATACTTAGTCATTTCAATAGCTATTTAAAATTTGTGAGCATATCTAATCCATACTCTTATTTTATGATTTTTATCTACCCAAGCAAGTCTTTTATGATTCCTATATGAGAATGGGAATCTTTCCATTCAATACAAGACAATGTAAAAATCTCAATCAATTTCTTAACTTTATACAAGCCATGAGAATGGGTTCCCATTCTAACGATAGTAAATATGAAAAATAGTAATTATTACAAGTGTCTAATTAGGTTTGATGATAAATTCTACTATATATTTTTCATTATTCAAATATCTAATTAAAACATAAAATGGGTCCAATCAATTCAAATATATTTTAAAAATATTTACGATAGACTTAGGATATTAAAGCATTTAAGAATTTTAGTATTAAAAGGTGTTGATTTATTATTGTAGGATAGATTCAATTTTTATAACTTTATACATGTCGTGAGAATGGGTGACCATTCTAAAATAGTAAATATGTAAATAAGACAAAGTATTTTATCATTATTTTAAAAAAACCTTCAAAATTTCTTAATTTCATTATTAAAACATATTTTCAGTAAATGTGGAAATTTTGTAGTCAATTTTACTCCCACCGTAAAAGGGAAGGAATCCAATGCGTGTCGACCTATCAACCAACGAGGTGGAGCGCTCACTCTGGCATGCACGGTGCCCAGTCTCTCTTTTATGTGAGTTTTAGTGGGAATAATTCATATATAATTAGAATAAGAGTATTCAGGAAAGAAGTTTAGACATAAAAGAATTGTAGGGCTCGAACGGCCTCCAAATCCTTGTAGTTTCTTCAGATCTAGTGTTTTAATATACTCCACAACATATATTGTAACAGAAGGAAAGATAAAATCATTCATTCATAGCATGAAAGGAAAGGAAACTTCTATGAATGAAATATACATAAAACCCAATGATATTCATATCTAATTGCAATAGGTAACCTCATTGTATTCATCGTTTCATTACAAAGAGCCATAGAGGGTAGACCACAATCATGCACATCACTAGGCTTGTATAACTAAGCCAAAAAAAAAAGAAATTACAATGCTAAGCTTAGTACATTCCTTTCTACACCAAAGTTCCACTCGCAGTAATCCTGCAGAGCTTCACCCATGTTATCTCTCTCTGTATGTGTATCCCTCCTATCTTCTCCTCTCATGTCTATATTCCCGTGTGTATGTTATCCCGGTCTCCTTATCTCTGTCTCTCTTTTCCCACTACAGGAACTTGTATTTATCACCTTCCCGTGCTGCCAACTCACCTTGCCGCACCCTCAGATCCGTCGCCAAGTGTCGAATGTGGTCCTTCAGCGAGCATGTTTCCTCAGGCCTGAGCTCTCCACTCCATCTCATGATGGTCTTCTAGAAGACTCCTTCACTGGCATGCTCTTTCCTGGGCCACCTGTTGCCAGGCTGACATCTTATCCATGTGCAACCGATCACACTTTTCATGTGTTCTACCTTTGTTGCTTAAATTGGCTAAGTCTCAAATCTCCTTTCACATGTCGTGTGCACTATTTTGCTTCCTTAAGCCTTTTCTCTTGCGCACTTTTTCCTTGCATGCCCTTCTATAACTAGGGTCCCGCACGCCCACGCACCTTCACACTTAGTCAATATTTCAGGGGCCCAACATCACCCCACACTATGCCTATTCTCCACCCTCGGAAACATCTTACTTGACCAAGGTGCAAGTTGGTTCAATGGAACCAAGATGTAGACAAATATTACAAAAATGAATAAGGAATGAAAGAATAGGGGAAAGAATGAAGAATGGGGGGGGACATTAAATCAAAAGGTTGGGGAAGTCCTTCCGTAAGTCTTCCTCCAACTTACTCCATGTATCGACCTCGTTCTACGCCTTCTGATAGAGGTCATCCACTAAGGTGCTTACTTCATCAAAGCTTAGACCAGCTCCCTGGGCACCCAAGGTGTCCATAATTTGGTCTATTTCCTTACCTAGGTCTGTGAGCTTGTCCATTCTCCTTGTAATCTAGGGGTACAGTTCCTTCAGCCAGGCCTTAGTTGAGCTTCTTAAATCCTCAATCACCTCTGATTTATTTTCTACCTTGGCTAGAACCTTGTCCCTTTCTGCCCTGTTCCCCTTGTTATTTTCCTAGAATTCCTTGACTTTTTCAAGTGTGGTAACCAAAGAGCTTGCCACATTATCTCAATCCACGCATATGTCATATACACTTCTACAGATTTGGGTAATGACCTTGATCTCTACGAGTACTTGACTGTACTCAGCAATAAGTGCTATCACTTTTAACCGGTCCTCCTCCTTTAGGCACGCGGCCACTTCCTCCATAGATTCCAATCCCAAGGGTTTCCTCTCCATGGTGAGGATGCGTGTTAAGTATTCTAGGCATTCCAGCATCGATGCATACCTCTGAGGGATAGGCGTTAGATCTGGGTGTTTCAAAATGATGGCACTTTTTATTGAGTCTACTTTCTTATAGACCTCCTGCACCTTTACCTTTTCCTCCTTGAGCTTGCACTTTAGCTATGCACTAATTAATTCCTCCTGTTTTTAAGCTTCCCCGCCACCTTAGCCAACTTTTCCTCCTTCTTAGCCAGCTTTCCCTCTAAATCCCTTATGTTTTCATTCGCAGAAAATAGTCTCGCCTCTGTTTCCATTGCGACCTTTTTAGAGCATTACACACTTGCTCATCCGAGAGCTCCTAAGAATTAACTAAGAGGTTATCTCCCTTAGATTTTGTCATCGACATGGGATTAAAATGCCCAAGAAAGCATCTTCTTGGTCCTAGGGTACACTCCCTCCTTTTCAAATGATCTCATGGCTATAAGTCTTTCGGTGGGTACCGTGCTCTGGAATTGTGTGTGTAGAACCTTCCTTGAATCATCCACGTAGCCCATTATTTGCCTCTATTATGCATCTAGAGGTATTCTACCCAAGCACACGCCTTTGGGGAAGCTAACTATCAGAGCGGGGCCTCCTAGGCTGTCATGTCCTTTTTCAACACTCTCCTCCTTCCCTTCCTTTAACACTATGTCTGCACTATGCTCTAACTCCTGTCTACAAGGGCCTCGAGCATCTTCTTCGCTTCTCACTCTACCACTTTGGTTATCTACTCCTTGGTAAAACCTATGGCTCTCTACCCCTCGGCATTCCTCTTATCTACTTTTGTATATTCAGTGCCTCCATAACCTTGTGTGCCATTTTGTCATGCGAATACGAACTCTTGATTTTCTTCTCCACTCTCCTCCAAGTCATAGAAACTAAATATGTGAGGTTCCAAAGTTTCCTTGTCTTTCTTTGGTTCTTCCTCCTTATTTCCACCTCTTTCACTCTCATCCTCTCCTTCTCCTAGATATCTCCCCAAGCTTTCGATCGCCTCAGTCGACTTCTTCATCCACCCTCTGCTTTTTCTGAGATGTGTCTTCTGGTCAGCAAATTATTCCTTCTCTTCTTCTTCTTGTAACTCCTCCATGGTGGTAGGTTTTTTGGGTACCTCTACTTCTGGCATCTTCTCCTTTACTAGAGACTTCTTCCTCTAAACATAGTTGCTTGGCTTTGCACTCATAGAAGGCATGCTCACTTTCCGAGCATTCGGAACACTTGGTGCTCCTTCCTCTCCTCTGCCCCTCTTCTTAGATATTGGCTTCTTCTTTCCCAAGGGGTCTTCAAGTATTGATATCTCATCCACTAAGTATGCACCATTCTTGAAATTTGGTCTTATGCGCATGTATACGCACGTCACGAGATCCTCCAATGATAGGAAATGTTATTGGTCTAGTCATTTGGATCTTGTGTGACACATAATTCTCCATGTACGCATGCTTACCTCTAGGATAGTTCATTTTATTCCTCATATCCCTGTGCTCCCAGTCTAACTTTCCTAGCTCCAGCCTTAGCTTTTTCGATTCTTTAAATCTGTTCACTCCCGCTTGGAAGTACTAGGCAGTGAACATGAAAGGGAGCTTGCACTAAGGGCTCCATGATTCATCAACAAGTTTGAACCTACCCAAGTAGTAGTATTGGTATACTGTGAACTCAACTTCTCCTTGTGTGGTTGCTGGGAGTTTTTCAGGGATCCTCCACTCCACCCCAATTGCATTTCTCAAGTGTGTATACCATTTTTCAAGTTGTGTCTTGTGGGGATCTGTCATTGTATCACATGCATACTTTTCAAACCTCTTCGCGGGCGAAGGGTCTTTGGCTGGGTACTCCCACACAAACTTTTCTGGTGCATCTGGCACTCCATTTTTGCAAACATTATGGTGATCAGGACATTGCCAAAGAGGATCCTGTCCCCTTCCTTTGTGCACTTTACAATTTCCTCGGCAATGTATGTGGATAAGTTATAAATAGTCCCCTCTGTTATCTTCCTACAGACATGTAGCCATGGCTTGTAAACTTGCTTCCACATTTCTTGGCCATTTAGCTTTGTTACCAGGTGTACGGCCATCTTCATAACTAGTTCCTTGATGTCTAAGATGTTATAATACCGTGACCCTTTCTTGCAGGCATACTCTGTGACGGTCTCTTCAATAGCCTCCTTGTCACCAAGGTCATCTTCTAAGCTATCTCCCTCACATATGAGGCCTATAAACTATGCAATCAACTGGGGAGTTACGTGCATCTTGCACCCAACAAAGTGGAAGTAGTCTTTGTCTACCTAAGACATCAACCACTAGTACAAGCGATCTAGCTTCCCAAAATAAGGAAACTCATAAAGTTGTAGCAACCCTGCCTTCGCCAGCTTAACCTTCACGTCATCATTATAGATAGGTAACCCTTTAGGTGTTCGCTTGTTGGTTGGGTGTACCAATTCTAATGGAATATCTTTTTCTATAGTGCTAGTGTGGTGATTTTAATCATTGATGGTATGATTCTCAAACGGGATTCCCATTCCTTCCCCATCATCACACTCTGTCAGTGGTACAGAGTCTTGCATTTCTTCATACCATTCTTTGTTTATATCTACCTTGGGTTACGGTTGTTTATCCCTTTCTTTTCCCTTCCCTTTCTTTGGTGCCATGGTCGAGGTAATTATGTCACTCCAATTCTCTCCTTATTACTCTTCTTTCCTTCTCCCAACCTTCAATCTCAGATCCGTGATACAATTCTCCTAAACCCGTGCCCTAGTTTGCTGAACCCTAACTTCGATAAATTCTTTACAAGACAACGTCTTTTCTCTTCGTTCCACACTCGTGTAATTCCTTCCTTCTAGTTCACAATCTCAAACTGGCTCTTTACATTTTTTATTACACGATCTTCTCCTTGATCGAATATAAAAATCCCTAGCTTATATCTCCAACTCCTCATTTTCACAAATTAAAATGAGAGTGCCCCAACCTTCTATTTATAGTTTTTTCTTTTTTTGGTCATTAAATACTACTTTACCTACCCCATACTTTGCTCATTTTATGGTGATTTTTAAAACAAAGGCCATCTTTAGTGCCTGCACTCACATGCCCTTCCTGCGTGAAAACTCCTCCAACCTTCTGGCATGCAACCAAACCAACCTGACAGGAGACTCTTACGCGCGCTCAACCTACACCGAAGGCACTTATTCTATCTAGATTCTTGCTTTTTCCTACCTTGTGTTGCTTTAAATGTGCTTATTTTTCCTTTGTACGTGGGATCTACAAGTAGCTTTACCCCGGCACCAACCATTCTATCTTTTTCTCTTCATCTCTCTTCTAACTCGGGCTTTCTCAACAAGGCTCTTCAACACAACTTCCTCGGTACTTTTAATCACACACTTCTTCACTTTTCTCCACCCCACACTTAAACAATGCACAATCCTTTGTGCACTCATAAATTCTCCAAAAATAGCAATAAGGTTCTCGGCGCTCAAGGCGCAAAAAAAAACAACGCGAAAGGGAAACACAAGGAAAGGGAAATGCATAAAGGAAAATTCTAAATTAATTGGAAAAATTGCCTTATTTAAAAACACGAAGAATAGTTATTTATAGTAGGGCTTCAGCCTACTACCATTGAAGTGTCTAGGTAGCTTTGTCCCATCCAGCTCTTGTAAATGGCACGCGCTTAAATCAAGGATGTACGAGATTGTGTAGGGACCCAACCAATGGACTTTCAACTTCCCGGATGGCACAAAAATTTAGAATCATACAGTAACACCATCTACCCAACCTCAAATTTCTTGTTCCTAATATGGAGATCATGCCAAGCCTTTTACTTTTCCTTTTCCATTGTTTGGATCCAATGGGAAAGTGATCATCTTTGATCCAATTTCATTAGTTCATCAATTCTTTCTTCCAACGCTTGTTCATCGGCTAATCCTCCTATGCACGCTATTCACAGAGAAGGTAACATAAATTCAACTGGTAAAATAGCTTCCATGCCAAACACCAATTGAAAAGGTGTGGCTTTATTTAGTCTTTTATATGTAGTCCTGTAAGCCCATAAAACTGTTGATACCTTGTCATCCCAATCCTGTCTTCCAACATCACAGATTTTGGTCAAGGTATGACTAAGTATTTTGTTGAATGCTTCCATGGTTCCATTTTCTTGTGGGTGATAGGGCGTAGTCTTATGATGAGCCACCATGAACTCAGATAGTAGGATCCTCACGGTCTCATTTAGAAAATGTGTACCCATATCACTAGTCAAACTCAAAGGGCATCCATACCTTATGATAATGTTCTCCCATAGGAACCTTGTTGTTATTGCTGCCATGCAATCTTTAGTCAGGGCTGCTTCGCCCACCTCGTGAGATAATCTATGCAAGTGATGACATAACATGACCTAGTCCTACGCACTGCCGGTGTAATAGGTCCTACAAATTCTATCACCCACTTTTCAAAAGGCTCCACGCTAGGAATAGGATGTAAAGGCATTTCATCTCTCCTTCCTGGTTTTTCAATGCACTCACAGTGGTCACATGCTTTACAATAATCTCTAAAATCCCTGTACAAGGTTTCCCACCATAAACCTGCCATTAAAATATTTTGCATGGTGGCATCAGTGTGTAATGCCCACCCACACTTCCTCTGTGTGCTTCCTCCATGATGGTCGCGCTCATGTTCTAACACACATTTGCACAAAACTTCATCATGCCCCAATTTGTATAAGTCTCCACTAATCAAAATATAGGGTGTGGTGCATATGGCCAACTTCTTATTTTCCAATGCCCTCATTCCATTTGGTGCCACACATTATTTTAAAAATACAACAATCTCTTCTAAATTTGAGGGCGTGCGCCGTAATCTAAATAGTTGCATGTCTAGCGTTACTTCCTCAATAATTTGCGTGTCCTCTCCTGAATAAATTCTTGACAGATGATCAGGCCCACAATTTATTTTTACGGGCTTCACTACAATGGTGAACTCAAACTCTTGAAACAACAACACCCATCGACATATGCACCCTTGAAGAATGGGCTTGTTTACTAAATACTTTAATGCCATGTGGTTGGTGTAGAATAAATATGGTGTTGCCAATAGATGCTGTCAAAATTTGAAAAGTTCATAGATCATTGAAAATTCCTCATGCTCGGTTTTGGTATAACTCGATCTGCTAGTGTTAACTTCACCTTTCATGAAATAGAGAGGATGATCAAAAATCCCCTCACCTGGTTGTGCAAGTACTACTCCAATGGTAGTTCCTGAGGCATCTACATGGAAATGGAAGGGCTTGTCCCAAGAGGTAAATATCAAAATAGGTGCGGTAATAAGCCTATATTTTAATGTATCAAATGCCCTTTCTTTGCGCCTTTCCCTAATGAAAGGTACTTTTGTGTCTAAGCAGCTCCTCTAAAGGCGCGGTGATCTTGGCATATCCCTTAATGAATTTCCTATAATAACCCATATGCGTAAGGAATCCACGCACTACGCTCTGGCTAGTAGGCTCCCTTTACTCCACAATAACCTGCAACCTTAGCAGGATCTACCAATGAAGCCCTCATTACATATGATATGCCCTAATAAATTCCCAAAGTGTGTAGCAAACACACACTTCTTGATTTTGAGGGATATCCTCAATTTACTACACCTTTCAAACATTAATCTCAAGTTGTCACAATGGTCCTTAATCGGACCATATACTTGTCCAATCATCCAAGTAAACTGAACAAACTTATGAATGAAGTCCCGAATGCTTGCACCACTATGCGTGAAAAGACAAAGAGCAGTGCATTCTTCAACCCAAAGGGCATGACGGTATATACAAAACTTCCTCACTCGGTGGTGAAAGTTGTCTTCTCCTGGTCCTCCTTTACAATTCGGACTTGGTGGTATCTTGAAAATCCATCCGTAAAGGAATAGATTTCACGCCCAGTGACTCTTCCAAAATTTCTTCAGTGAAGGGGGTCGGATATGGATCAATGACACAAACTGCATTCAATTCCCTATAATCCACACAGATCCTAATCCACCCATCTTTCTTGATGTTGATTACCATCGGACTTATCCATTATGATTCTTCCACTACCTCAATAATCCCAAAATCTATCATCTTTTCTATCTCCTCCTTAACCTTCATGACTAAGTTAGAATTCATCTGATAGGCCTTTTTCTAACCAGGCGTTATCCTCATCTCCCCTAAGGAATGGTGGACACCTTTTATCTCATGGTACCCATGCAAGAGTAAATCCTTGAATTTGGGCAATAGATCAATGATCTTTGACACTTCCTTCTCCGTCCAATGATCTCCAATAATAGCTTCCTTAGGTTCTTCTTCTAAACCGATGTTAACTTTCTTCATCTTTAAAGGCTCATGGTAGGAACGCACGCGAGAATCTATACTGTCCACTACCTTGTGCGTTCCTACAAAATGGCTAACATCTAAACTCTCTGATTCCTCTTCATCAATCACATATACTAACTTTCCCTTCTCCTTCTCCAAACATGTGTGCTCAAGCTGTAACTCTTCTGTTTCTTCAATCTCTTCGAAGTGTGCCTCCATTCTTGGTTCTCCTAGTAATTCCAACAGTCTTTCATTCTGGCACTATCCCCCATGGTAAGGAACTTGATACCTTACAAGGCCCTATTAACCGATGGCTTGGTACTTCGATACTCAAAGGCTTGAATAAGATCAGCCATGAGCTCTTACCAATTCCTTATCTGGTGGCATGTCTCCAAATAAATGTATCATGCATGTGCACAACCCTGCAATGTAGAATACAACTTTTGCACCCAGAGGGATGGTGGTAAGGCTTCTGTGCCTTCTCTCCTGACCCATTCACACTCCTGGATATCGAAAGAGGTGGGCTCCTTCCCATGGTACTCCTTTATGATGGTGGGTCTATTACTTCTATAAAATATGACAGAGAGAAATTATTACCTCATGCCACTCTAAAAGGCTCTCCCGATGCATGGCTGAACAATGAGATCTTCAGTGCTTTAAGAAAGACGTAACTTAGCATCTCCCTTTGTTCCTTCTCATTCTTCCACTGAGCTTCTATCTCCTGCAGAAAGATCTCAGGGAAGGCTCCTCCTAAGTACTTGGGTAGTTCTTTCCCTCCAAGGTGTCGAACCATGCACGCCTTTGTTACCTTGGTTACCTATCCTCTCAATTGCCGTCCCATTAATTCGTAGGTCCCATGCACCTAATTGTCACATGCCAGGTTGGTGGTATCACTCACTGATTGAGCATCTTCAAACTAGATAACCCCATTAATAGGGTGTACCATCTCACGGTCTCTGATTGAGTGCAAATAAATCTTATCCAAAACTTCTTCTACCAATGGTTCAATGTAGGGCATTGACTTCCCATCAAATAGGGGTATAATGACCCGCTACTCTTTTTTCTCAAAACTGATGTACCCTTTGTTGAACTGGAGGTCCGCATTGTTCTTATAACACCAAGGGTGCCCAATTAATGTTGGGAAATTTTCCACCTTAGCGAGCGCCAAGACTTCGAAGTCCCTAGTAAACTTGGCTCCTAGATAGTAATACTAACATCCTTTAAGACACGATGGGCATTGCCTTAGTATTTTTTTCCATATACAACACATTTGAAGATGGCTGTAATTTAGGTCTTCCCATCTGATGCCATACATCCAAAGTCAAAACATTAACCTCTACGCCAGTGTCAATGAGTATATTGCTGAGGAGCCATCCATCCACAATTGCATTCAATGTAATCTCTTTGTCATAGTCGAGGTTGTGAGGGGGAAGGTTCACGTGCAAGACCTATCTCTCATGCTCTTCTCTGGCACGTGGTACCTTCTCTCTCAACCAGGATCCTAGCAAAGGGATGATGTTCTCCTACCTTAGCATTTTACACACCTCCTTGACCTCATCCAGGTCATCTTTCTATGCCTCGATCCTCCTTCCTTATTCCTCCCTCTTGGATTTATTCTTGATACATTAGATCTCCCCTTACAAGCTTCGAATAACAACCATGGTGTCTTGATATATCTCCTTTTGATGCATAGGGTGCAGGTACTTTCCATGAACGACCTCTTCCCTTGAAACCGTGGGATCTTTTTCTTGGTATCTCCTTTGTGCGTGTGGCTTCTACCCTTGTTGTTACCAAGACATGCTCCAAACCTTCATCCTGTGTTACCCGACGCATCCATTATATGTCTACCTTCTTGATTCTCGACCATCGCAACACCTTTTTCCTTCTCGGTGTTGCTTTGATTCATATGCTCATATAACTCACGGGGCACTCCTAATACTTATGCTTCTTTCCACACCATGAGCACTGCAACAAGTCCAGGCACTCACACTTGTAATGTTCTGTAGATCTACAGTTGAAACATGTTCCTTATAGGAAATCACTCCTTCCTCTATGGTTACCTCATCCATAGAATCCTCCTTGAAAACCTCTTCCATGCACACCTCCATCTGTGCGCTCCTCATAATGGTGATCATCATTCTTAGAACCATTGGCAATGCTGGTTTGGTGCACCCCATGATCAATGGCCTCATGTATTTGATCAATGAGCCTACATTCTTTAGTATCATGGGTCGTGGAGGTGCAAATATTGCAATAATAGGATACATTCTTCCTGATCACATGCTGTAGCAAGGGACATCTACTGGCATCATGGTCCCCATGACAGATTTCATAATCTAATGTCACAGCACATACCATCCTCCAGGGGAAATTGTCCTTAACGTGCCCCTCTATCTCACAATATGTGCACCACAAACCACTACGAGTCTCATGAACTGAGTTCACAGATAGATTTTCCAACTGCTTAGCGATAGTAGCAATCTGAGCCTCCAAGAATAGGCTAACGCCAGTATCAATACTACTAATGGCTTTGGCGCACAAGGTAGCCTCCAATGCTTCACGCAGATCTATAAAATTCTTATGAGACAGGGCCCTTCTAAAAGGGGTGATCAATCCTCCAAAAAACCACTGTGCATGCTGAGAAGGATGTATATCATATGATAATTTAGACAAGAGAGTCTTAAAGCGTGTATCATACTCCTACACACTCTCTACCATTCCTTGTTGTATCTCCTTCAAAGTGCTAATACTTTTTTCTCAAACTCAGGAATGTGGAAATCTTCCAAGAATGCATTCTTTAAGGCAGTGTAATCCACCACCGTTTGATGAGGATCATACTTTCTATACCAAATATGTGTGTGCCCTTGCAACATGGTTACAAATTGACTAGCCTTTCGTTCTCGGGTTGTGATACCTTTCATGTGCCATAGCAGTTCACAATTGTGAACATGTTCCACAACATTTTTAATGCACCTATAATTTGGTAAATGTAGAGACATTTCAAAGAAAACTTGACATGGTGGTGGGGTCTTTGTCACGAACCGAGCCTTGGTTCCCTCAAGTGTTTCCTCCAACACTTTGATCCACCAGTCCACCGGTTCCTATACCTCTAGAGCCACCGAGATCCACCGAACCATTGGGCCTAATAGGGCTGTAGAGAGGTGCCAAGCACCCCCACGGTCCCACTAAACTATGCCCACGATGGTCTGTGATGAAGACCCACTACCACTACATGTCCCACGCCACTCTCTGATGTGAGACCAAAAGCTTGTACACTTTCCCCTTGTCCAAAAAATCCTCCAAATACTTGGAATATGTGCAGCCATAGAAGAAGGAACTGAAAAATTATACCTCCTAGGCATGGATCTATCTCTTCCACTGGTTTCAATTGGATCAATACTTCTTCTTGGATTGGGAAAACCAAGTGCCAAGGCTCGGTCACTGGGTGGGTTCAGATATGCACCAATGACTCTCCTTTCTCCATGTAACAAACTCTCACCAGAAGCCGAAGGGGTCTCCCTCACACACTTTCCAAGATGGGGTAGCATAGACTACTCAGGTTCCATGTCCTCCACGTGAACCTCAACTCCTTCCCGCAACGTCTATCTCCATAGATCCATCACACTAGCAGCTTCGCGTCATCTAGTAATCTCCCTTTCACGCGCTTCGCCATACTTGAGCCGTGTCTTTCTTCCCTCTCCTTTTCTATCATCTCATCTGCCATCTTCCTCCACCTGAGCTTCCTTACCCAACGACTTAGAACGGTTTAGCTAGCCATGGGAGTGCTTCTAAACTCATGGTAACCATCAATATCTTCATAGCTAGAGGAATAACATGTAGAAATGATCCTCTAGGTTCTCGTAGAAACTCAAACTCAGTAATCTCTGGGTAAGAATACATGGAAATTGCATATTCCAGAGTGTAGCTAGCTAGTACTCCTCCCCACCAGTGATCTATAGCATGGGTCCATGTCAGATCTACATCCTGTAACCTTTGGTAGTCTTCTTTGGTCCATATCCATGATCCATAATGCCAACTTGATCTAGATGCATAGGCTGAAAGCCACCCAAATAACTCTATTGGGAAGTAGCAAAAAAAAGTCTCATATAGATCATGGTAGAGATTCTCCTCTACCCATCTACGTGTATCAAACTTAGGTCCAGTGTTGAATCTCTAGGAAAATTCATCCTCCGTGCTCTTGAACCACAATTCAACATTTTCCAATGTTAACTGATCCGTCATTACTCTTTACACAGATCATGATGCATGTTATATCCCATTACAACTTTGAAAAGAGGTCCCGCAATGAACCAAGATGTAGTCAACTTTACTCTCACTATAAAAGGAAGGAATCCCATGCGCACCAGCCTATCACCCACCGGAAGGCCGAGTGCTCACTCAAGGCATGCGTGGGTGCCAAGTCTCTCTTTTATGTGAGTTTTAGTGGGAAGAATTCATCTATAATTAGTATAAGATTATTCAGGAAAGAAGCTTAGACATACAAGAATCATAGGGCTCAGAACGGCCTCCCGGATCCTTGTAGTTTCTTGCACTTTGAGTGTTTTAATATACTCCACAACATATATTGTAACAGAAGGAAAGATACAATCATTCATTCATAGCATAAAAGGAAAGAGAACTTCTATGAATGAAATAGACATAAAACCCACTAATATTTATATCTAATTGCAATAGGTAACCTCATTGTATTCATCGTTTTATTACAAAGAGCCATAGAGGGTAGACCGCAGTCATGCACATCACTAGGCTTGTATAACTAAGCCAAAAACAAAAAAATTTTGCAATGCTATGCTTAGTACATTCCTTTCTACACCAAAGTTCCACTCACAATAATCCTGTAGAGCTTCACCCATGTTATCTCTCTTTGTGTGTATCCCTCCTATCTTTTCCTCCCATGTCTATATTCCTGTGTGTATGTTATCCTAGTTTCCTTATCTTTGTCTCTCTTTTACCACTTGTAGGCACTTATTGTATCACCTTCCCGCACTGCGAACTTTCCTTTCCATGCCCTCGGATCCGTCGGCAAGTGTCGAATGTGGTCCTTCATCAAGCATGTTTCCTCGTGTCCAGCTCTCCACTCCATCTCATGATGGTCTTCTAGAAGACTCCTTCACTGGCATGCTCTTTCTGGGCCACCTATTTCCAGGCTAACATCTTATCCGTGTGCAACGGATCATGCTTTTCATGTGTTCTACCTTTGTTGCTTGAATCGGCTAATTCCCGAATCTCTTTTCACGCGCCGTGCATGCTATTTGCTTCCTTAAGCCTTTCCTCTTGCGTGCTTTTACCTTACGCGCCCTTCTATAACCGGGGTCCCACGTGCCCACGCGCCTTCACACTTATTCAATATTTCAGGGGCCCAACACATTTTTAAAATATTACATGCATCTAAAATGGTATGAACATACATTATTATTTATATAATTCATTATTTAATTTTTTGTTCAAAATCAAGTTTAACATGTAAGCATATTAAAGTGTATTAAAGCATTTAAGCATTACATGGTGGTGATTTGTTACTGTATTATACATTCATATTTTGAATGTATGTAAAAAAATGGTACAATGTATTTTTCATTATTCTAATGCATCTATAAAACATTTAAATGTTTCTAAACATTGGGATAATAGCATATTAAAGCATTTAAATATGTACCCTTTATTTTTCATTATTTTAATGCATCTATAAAACATTTAAATGTTTCTAAACATTGGGATAATAACATATTTAAGCATTTAAATATGTACCCTTTAGTGGTTAAGTATTTACGATAGACTTAGTATATTAAAGGAATTTAAGCATTATAAGCATTATAGTTTGGTGATTTATTACGGTAGGATAGATTCAAATTTTGAGACTTAGGATAGTAGGATATTAAAGGCATTTAATCATTAAAAGGTGGTGATTTATTATGGTACGAAAATTCAAATTTTGAATTTGGGCACTTTCTTTTAGAGGCGATTTTCTTTGGTCAAATACATTATAAAAATATTGAATTTGAATGGCTTGGGTTTTGATTGTTTGTTCTCTAATGGCTGAGTTTTTATTTTTTTCTCTCTTACGGCTAGGTTTTTCATTCAGAGATTTTGTAGGAGAAAGACGAAGGTATGTGAAAGGATTTGGGATGATTGGATACAAAGATTATCGAAAAATAAACTTGTTATAGAGGTAATAAAACTTTTGTGGTTGTCATAAAAAAAACACAGAGAGAGACAAGCATTACTGAGTCCATCTAATCATTTTTTCGCACCATAAACATGTATGCATTTTAGACCTTATGACATTAAAAAAGGAATGAAACAATTTTGATTTAAATTGATTTATGTTTTTATGTTGTTACATTTATGTAAGGAAACAAATTGATACATTTTTCAGACATTAAAATAAACGAGATATATGGAAAAAAGTTCAAATAGTTGATTGTGAATTAAAATATCTTTGTTAGTATACATTTTTTATGCTTTAGAAGTAAACTTTGAAAAATTGAGATATAAAAACCTTGAATAGCCTGCTCTACCATTGTTGTATTCCATTTGAGAAATCTCCAATAGTCTCCCTTGCAAAATCACTATTTCGGAAGTTGTTTCTTCTTCTTTCTTTTGTAAAATATTTGTATCTTTGTATTTTTCTGGCCACATCTACGTTCTTTGTCTTTCCCCGATAAATATTTTAATGAAAAAATATCTTTCCCAATAGAGTGAAAACCAAAACTCGATTCATTCAAAATCAATATTTTTATAATGTACTTGGCCAAAATAAATTGCCTCGTAAAAAACTAGTGACAAAATTCAAATTTTGAATCAAACCTGACATAATAAATGACAATTATTAATTGCCTCCCAAAAATTAAACTAAATAAGTTAAAATTTGAATCAATCTTATGGATACTATAAAAATAAGTGCTGAAAATTCAAAATTTGAGTCAATCTTACCATAATAAATGACTGGTACGGATTACCTCCATATAATAAAGCACCAAAAATTTGAAATTTGAAACAATAGAAATCAAAATGTGATATTAGTAATTAATAGTTCATCATTAATATTTATTAGTAGTAGAAATCACTCGATTATATAATATTTGTATTAATTAATTAATTAAAAACATTAATTAATAATATTATAATTAGTTACTCTTAAGCTGCTTCTTAATTTAAAAATTGATTAGTAATTTAAAAATTAATTGCAAAAATATCCTATTAATTAATATTTACGACAAGAATTAATATTACTAATAAACTTCAATTATTATATTAGAAAATGACATCTAATTATATTATCAAATGAATAAAAAATAATTTCAAAATAATTAAATAATATTATAAAAAATATGATTAAACTTTATAAAATTCATTAATGCTTCATCACTTATAATGCTTCATTAATTTTAATGCTTAGAATGGGCCAATAAAAATATTTAAACTTTAATTATCAAAAAATTAGAAATCAAAGAATATGTATTGAACATATCATATTATGACTAATCAAAATTAATTAGTTAATTTACAACAATAATTAATAATACTAATAATTAAATATAAAAAAATAATATTGTATCATTTACAATTAATAGACAAAAATTTAGCAATGGCTTCGAATACTACTAAGAACCCTAACGACTCGGCTCCCTTAAACCCTAAACATGGTGGCGTCGAGCGATTTTTTGAGCACGACAATGTGTTGGGCATAAGCGGGATGGAGGAGACGGTCTTGCATGGATGGACCCTAGAAAAATCAACCTCCTTTGCAGATTAAGGATCCCACTATAGATTTATTTTGTGAAATTTCTGGTTGTGGAGTTGTGGCTCATGTTTTTGGAGATCTCAAAGCTTGTTTGGCATCCAAATCTATCATTAACACATAAAATGTGGCCAAGAAGATAGGAAGGGATAAGGATGGAGTTAATAACTTGGTGGGAGATAGATTCTCCCATGTTCGTATTAGGTTAATTATGCACAATATATTTATTTAATTAATTTTATTAATTAAATAATAATGGTTATGATATAAACCATATTTTTGTTATGTATTGTTATATTGTTTCTAAACCATATTTGTTTCTCACGGAGATGTTGTTATAGTTTTAACGGTATATTTGTATTTATTCATTTGTGCTTCCCAAATGTTATTGGAAGCTAATGTAATTAGGAATATAGTTGCACTATGCAACTTAGTATCCTGTTTGTATTTGGGTACATGCAATATCTATAAATATTGCAGCCCTTTCTCTCCGTAACGTTGGTTTATGAAGTTCAATAAAATTTAATCAAGCTTCGCCTATTGCTGAATCTACATTTGGTACCGGTGAGAATCTAGACCTATGAAGGAGTGGAAAGAGAGTGCAGTAGAGATAGAGAAGATTGGAGAAGAGTATGCAGGAATAGAGAGCCTGTGTAGCCTCCTGCAACCTCCCAGCCTCATCCCTGCCTCCCCACATCCCGTAGTTCGTTCCAGGTGTTTGGAACACAATTTTATTTACACTGGTGCAATCAACACCAGGGAAAATTTACTGCAGATACTGATCCTAGCCAACAAGTTGTTTGTAGAGGTTTTGCAGTAATCTACATTGTTTTTTGATTGGTGTGGTGAAGAAAGATGAGCAATTTAAGATGTTACAAAGTTGTGTTGGTTCTCTATCTGGTCAAGCCCATACGTGGGCATCAACCAACAATATCAAGATTGTTTTTACATTGTGTGCACTCCCTTCTCAACACCCGATCTTCCACGCAGACACATGCACAAGCAAACAAAAAGGTAGATTAAGCAAAAGTGTGGCATCAAAAATGGTGGAGGTATTTATGTTTGGATTTCATTTGGTGCTTCAGGTATTATTTTGTTTGGTATTTACCTCTGGGTAATAAATTCGACTTGTTGTACAATAAAATCGACTCTTGTATTGGCCAAACCAAAAACAAAACAAAAAAAGGAGGGCGACTCTAATCGACTTGCACATTTCCAAACATAGAGGCATAAACAATTCAAAAACTTTGAAGTGGCCATATTGTTGTGCATCTCCTCATGCCCCTATCCCTACACAAGCAAACAAAAAAAATGTGGATTAGAAATGTTGCAAATCAACCCGCAACTTTGAACTTGTAAAGCGGCTTAGCGGTGAATAACAAATAAAAAAGGGGGCGAGTAGCTAAGGAATAAAGAATGCTTCAGATCCTCATTTCGAGGAAACCCTTAATCACCTCGACTCAGCCACAAGGACTCTTGCATCTCAAAGTCAGTTGCATTTTCAAAAGGTTGCCATAGTCAACTAAAAAATTTGTAACTGCTTAGAAACTGGTAGAATTGTAATAAAAAACAATAAAAAATGGCTCTGTAACACTCAAGAGATCCTATATCTCATTCGTAGCATTTGGTATATACGGTGCCTCTAGGAAGCACTTACGGGTAAATCCGTCGTGACTACTACTGCACTTAACACCTAATATAGCTGCAATAATGTCATCTGGACATCGTCCCTATAAATTGATGGGGAGTAATAAGGTCATAGTGCACACACTATGAACCATCCCATCCATCTGTGAATGATTACATGGCATAAATATGGACTAAGAAATTATCCAAGTATATAGCAAAGTTACGCACGCATATGAGGATATTTATTTGAGCAGTGTCAATAATCACACAGACCTCTCAGTACTGTCTTGGTACCACATATTGAATTCTTTCACATACGTTAATGCCTCTTTCATGTACCACCGGATATATATAAAGGCGAGCTTCTTCCACATATTGACGGGTATATAGGAAGGGCGCATATATAGAAAGGTTCGATATATCATACTGACGGTATATAGATTGGGAGACCTAATACCTAGAGTGATAAGAGCCAAACCCTGTTAGTGATCTCTGTAAAATGGGCACCAATGCCCCCAAATTTTTTCTTCCGGATTCACAATTTCTCAGAGGAAATAACTATGCTGCATGGAAGACTAAAATCAAGACATAGCTTGAGTTTGAAGAAATTTGGCACATTATGAATGGTACTCACGACCGATCAACCACTAATACAACATAACAACGACAATATGATAAAGCAGATCAGAAGGCCAAACTCATCATCTTGTTTGGAGTGTCGATGATGTGAAACCCCACATTTGAGATGCCAAAACAACAAAATATTCGTGGGATAAATTGAGCACAGATACAAGGCTAAGAACAAGAATGTTATACTCAATTTGCATGTAGTGTCGATTACATACACTAAAGTTTGAGTAGAATGAAAAAATTGAAGCTTTCTTAAGAAGAGTTACGAATTGAGGGCTTCAATTCTAGCCCCGAGAGAACCATCCACAGATGATTCTTTCATTCCTATTGTTCTAAGAGCACTCACCTCTTCTTACCGCATTTTTGTCACAACACTAAACATCTTAGATACGACAATTGGTTTTGAAAAACTTGTAAACCTACTGCAATAAGAGGAAGCATTGCGTAATAAGGATGATGAAGAGGAGTATGCACTATCTTCACATAAAAATGGAAATGAAAAGGTAAAGGAAAAACTAATTCCTATAAGAAGTCCCAAAATCAGAATCAGTATCACGGGGACAATCAATAGAAGAAGCAATGTCCTATCTGCAAAAGAGGACATGACTTAAAAGATTGTTGGTATAATACTTACAAGAAAGGTTCATCCAGCAACTCTGGACCACAACAACAACAATCTTACAAGGGACATTCTAACAACAATCATGGGTAGAAAAAGGGGAAAAGAAGACCCTACCAACAAGGTAATATTGTTGAGCAACAAGAACAGTCAGACAATGAAGACTTCTTGTTCACTGCTTGATCAAGTGAACCATCCACGTCATCTAGTGATGTCTGGTATGTTGATTCGGGAGCCACTCAACACATGACCGACAAAAAGAGACTGGTTTATTTCAATGAGGGACACGCCATCGAAAAATCATGTTTCGTTGGGAGATGATTCTTCATATACAATTCAGGGGATTGGGAACATTTCTCTACCCCTTGGTTCACGCAAATGCAGACTATTAGATGTCCTCTGTGTCCCCGGGTTGACAAAGAATCTTATTTTAGTTAGTAAAATCCTAGATCACAATCTCAAAATTGAATTTGATAGTCAATCCGGAAATAAAACATATTTGATTCGAGATAAATCAAGAGGCTCAAAAATAATTACAAAAGCCTCCAATGTGGGACACATGTTCCAACTTGATTTTGTTCACAGAGATGATCAAGCACTTGTGGCTAAAAATCCACCTCAACATAGTTGTGGCATTGGAGATTTGGTCATGTAAGTTTCAAATATCTCAAAACACTTCACCGGTGTAATATGGTACATGGGCTACCATCTCGTCAGAAGGATACATAAAAGTGTCCTCACTACCTAGCAGGAAAACAACACAGAGCTTCGTTCCAGAAGAGTACATTTCGAGCTCATGGTAAACTTGACCTGCTTCATACCGATCTTTGTGGTCTGATGCAGCCAAGTCATTCTGGGTTCCAGTCCTTCATGCTTTGTGTTGATGACTATTCACGAAAAAATGTGGATTTTCTGTCTTCGCAAGAAAAGTGAAGCGTTTGAAACCTTCAAAAAGTTCAAAGTAGCAATTGAGAAAGAAACTGGTCGTCACATCAAAACTCTTTGCTCAGATCAAGGGGGAGAATTCACCAGTGATTAGTTTAGAGACTACCTACAAACTCACGAGATTCGTTGATAAATGCCTCCTCTACACACACCACAACAAAATGGTGTTGTTGAGAGAAGAAATCATACTATCATGGAAATGGTGTGATGCATGATCGATGATTCTAGACTTGAAAAGACATTATGGGCAGAAGTAACAAAGACAACAGTGTATTTTTTGAATAGAGTGCCCACAACTACTCTTGATGGAATAACACCACAAAAAGCAGGGTCAAAAAGGAAACCATCTATTACACACCTCATAGTATTTGGGTGCAAAGCAAGCATGCACATACCCAAATAGAATAGAAAGAAATTGGACATGAATTCACAAAACTCATCTTCATTGGAGTCATGTGAAGAGACTCTTGGGTATAGATTGATGGATCCTAAGACCATAAAAGTCTACACCAACAGAGATGTTGAGTTTTTTTAGAAGAAAGAAGAAAAGACTCCTCCAAACTCACAAGATGTAAATTTTTCACCTGTTGTAAAAATTGAAGCTAATGTTCCTCGAAAGATGAAATTAATGATGGGGATGATGGTGTTGATCGAGATAGAACCATGACCCATGGGAACAATTTAGTGTATGCCTAAATGGTGTACAAGTACATTACGAGATGCAAGATTGGATTCTCCACTGGATACATCCACCCCTGGAACATGAACTCATAGTAAACCAAGAGAAGAAGTAAAATTTTCTTCGATGAGTAGAGTTATTGAATCGATGAGACCTCTATAGTCTAGGAAGCCCTACAGTCAAAATCTTGGAAAGATGCCATGGATTCTGAATATCAATAAGTGATGAAGAATAACAATTGACAACTTGTCGATCTTCCACTAGGGAAGAAACCCATTGGATGCAGATGGATATTTAAAACAAAGTAAAAAGTAGATGGGATAGTGGACAAGTACAAATAAATACTTGTAGCAAAGGGGTACACAAAAAAAGAAGGCATTGAATATGAGGAGACATTTGCTCCCACAGCTAAGATCAAAACAATCAGGATGATTTTTGCTCTAGCTGCTCAGTTTGGATGGAAAGTTCACCAAATGGACGTAAAAAGTGGCTTCCTAAATGGATACTTACAAGAAGAAGTCTACATGACTCAACCTGAGAGATGTGTTGTACCTGGTCAAGAAGCAAAGGTATGCAAACTCAGGAAATCTCTATATGGTCTAAAACAAGCACCTCGGGCATGGTACATCAAGATTGATGAGCATCTCGTACAACATGGATTTGTTAGAAATCCATACGATCCCAATCTCTACCTCAAAAAGCAAGGGGGGGAGATGGTGATTGTTGTTGTCTATGTCAATGATCTAGTCATCACTAGCAGTTCAGTGAGGATGATCGATGTAATGAAGAAAGATCTTAATCGATCGTTCGACATGACCGATCTCGGGCTGATGCACTATTGTCTTGGATTGGAAGTGTGGCAGAAAGAGAATCATATTTTTGTTTCTTAGATGAAATATACCAAGACTATGCTCACGAAGTTTATGATGATGGATTGCACACCGATTGCTACACCCATGGAGAAAAGATTACGATAATCTCGTTCAGATCCATCTCCTGAGGTAAGTGCCACTCTCTATCGACAATTGATTAGGAGTCTCATTTACCTAACCTACACTAGACTAGATATCAACTTTGCAGTGAGCTATCTATCCAGGTTCATGCAGGAACCCAAAGTTTGTCATTGGAAAGTAGCAAAGCACATTTTGAGATATCTCAAAGGATCAGTGGATCTTGGTCTAGAATACAAGAAGAATGAAAACTTCTTCTTGACTAGATATTCGGATTCAGATCATGTAGGTAACATTGATGATAGAAAATCCACTTCTAGATTTGTATTCTTTATGGGATCTGAACCAATATCATGAGGAATTAAGAAACAAAACTTTGTTTCTCACTCTTCCACGAAGTTGAGTATCGTTCTGTAGGAGAAGCTGTCTGTGAATCGATTTGGCTACGCCGCATCTTTGGAAGGACTTGGAATACCACAGGACAAACCAACTACCATGTATGTTGACAATGAAGGTGTTCTCAAACTTGTTCGCAATCTAGTTTTTCATGAGATAACAAAGCACATTGAGGTACAGGTTCATTTCATACGTGAACATATGTTGAAGCACAACATCCAACTTTAATATTGTCCAATAGCTGAACAATAGGCATATATCTTCAGAAAGTCACTTGCACGTGACAAGTTCGAATTTTCAGAGAGTTCCTCTCCTCATATCTTTAGACAATGCATAATTAAGGGGGGTAATGTTGTTCAATGAATTAAGTGTAGATAGGATGCAGTCATTACGGATTTTTACATTTCCCATTCTGCCATCCAAAGATTGTAGCTTCTTGAACACTTCAGCAATAACACCCTCCTCATCATCATTTTGAAGTTTTCCTTTTCCCTTAGCTTTTTCCATATTTTTGATAACCCTTTTGAGCTCTTGAATTTCCTTTTCCATCCTGCCCACTCTGACCATCAAATCCTCCTCCTTAGGCTCCTCCACCGGTTGGCTGATGTGCAGGAGGTTCTTAGCAAGCTCGAGGTCTTTGTGGCTTCTAAGAACCCTCTGAGAAGTAGGGATCTTAGTTTTCATGCCCTTTCTTTTCTTGCTAGACGAAGCAGTTTCAATCTTCCTTTCGAGCAGGGGGGAATGGAGGCTAATATATTTGTATTTATAGTTTTAACAATATATTTGTATTTATTCATTTGTTCTTCCTAGATATTATTGGAAGCTAATGTAATTGGGAATATAGTTACACCTATGTAATTTAGTCTCCTATTTGTATTTGGCTATGTAATATCTATAAATACTGCAGCCCTTTCTCTCGTAACATTGGTTGATGAAGTTTAATAAAATTTAATTAGGCTTCTACCCCTGTTCCTAAATCTATAGTTCTCAACCCTTCCATATTATAGACCTTGGCCCAACGCTCGTTCAATTAAAATCTTATTTCCCTGTTAGGGATGAGAACTGTTGGGAATGGTAGAACCTCTTTTCCATCTCCCATTCAATGAATTTCTAAAAAAAAGTCAAATATTAAAACCATGAGGCCTCTAAGAGAAACCCACATGTTACCTTTGACAATGAAGTCCTTGAAACAAAGTCATTCTACTAAGATCATGCCTTGATATGTAGATTTTCTAGTTTGTCGCCTACTCTCCCTATACTCCATGATTGGATCTCTAAGCGGTGGGTCCCACTTCTAGTAGTACGTTAGACCTCTACCCCTATGCCAAAGGTATATTTATTGTTTTTTTAACCTTTATATCTGATAAGGACATCATTTCTAAACAACTTTAGGTCTGCTAAAAAATTACCTTATACTAAAACCATGGTTCCCATCATTCCACCCCCTCAATTAATCTTTCTCCCGCAAACCAATATGGACCAGATTACCCCATTTAACCTTAAAATTATGGGATACTAAATGTCTTGTTTATATAGGCAATACCTTGGGTAGCATCATTAACATTGAATCCCAAACCTCTGATTTCACCCATCAACCTATGCAAGAATACTTGTTGTGCTTGATACTTTAAAGGATCTTCTAGCCCACATTTAGCTTAAAGTGAAAAATCATACTTGGACCCATCCCCTTGACTATGAGGGCCTACCTTTTAGATGCGTAAGATTTTTATTCTAAGGGAATTTGACTCTTGAATGCGAGATGATAAAGTGTAAAAATGAGAATGCTAATTGGTGGAGAAATTCCCTCCCGAACATCTAGTTTTTGAATCTAAGGATATCCTTGATTTTGACATTAAGGAGGAAGACTTGGTTGAATCAATTCCTAAAACCCCTTTGAGAGAGATCATAAAATATTTAAACAAAGGGTTACTTGTGGGTGAAAGTACAAGAAATCTTGATCCATTAGTGCATGTAGCGGTAAAGGAGAATGTAACTCCTCTTACTCCTTTCTCTATAAGTATATATCAGTCGTTAGTAGATTTAGAAGTTATCATCCAATCGAATAAATCCTATGAATAGTGGATTACAATTCGTGAAAAGAATAAACATGTTCACACAAAATCCACTCCCTTCACGTAAGGTATTTGGCTCATGTGCTACTACCTAGTTTTTCATTTCTTGTAATTTCTTGTGTTAGTGTGCATTTACGTTATTATTCTTTTGCTATGTGGAAGTTGTTTGGATGTTGTTGTTTGTTGTTTTTTTGCTTCTCGTCTCAGATTGTCCTCTTCATTCATTTTCTTCACTATCTATCATGGATTTTAGGCCTTATAGTTGGGGTGTGGTCCCCACTTGTCAAAAACTCACTTTGGTTGTCTTGCTTTATCTGGTTATTGAGCCCTTCAATTTTCCACGGGGTATGGTCCCCTTCAAAACCATTTACCAATAATAAAAAAATAATATTGTATCATTTAATAATAACTATAAATTTCAAATGATGTTTTATATTACGAAAAATAAAATGATTGTTGTATGTGAATGGGATTGAACCCAATAATAGGCATATGACTATGTTTGTTGTGAGAATGAAGTAAACTTCATTCTGAGAGAAAAAAATTACATTGTATTCAAGATAAGATTACTCATAATATAATATGGATGTGAAAATGATAAAAATTATATAACTTATAGTACTCACATAAGAGGTTTATATTAGATGTTCTAAATAATGAGATGGTACCTTGGAATAACATTTAGAGAAATTATTTTTATTCTTTTTTGAGAAAAAATAATTATAGATGGCTGAAAAAGTGAGTAGCAAGAAAAATAAAAATGATGCATTTTTATCCTATATTGAAAGGGAATATTCCCATTCTCATATAATAATCATAGAAGAAAAATAGAAAATTGAGTAACAAGAACAATAAAAATGAGGCAATACACATAAAGAATGGGTATATGTCCATTCTCATACAAATAAACATTTTCTATCTTGTATTGAAAGGGCATATGCCCATTTTCATATAATAATCCTAGAAGAACAATGAAAATTATGGAATACACATAGACATAATGGGAATATGTCCATTCTCATACAAACAAACATTTTCTATCTTGTATTGAAAGGGCATATGCCCATTTTCATATAAGAATCCTAGAAGAAAAAATAAAAAGTGAGTAACAAGAACAATGAAAATGAGGCAATACACATAGGAAAAATGGGAAAATGGGAATAAACCCATTCTCATACAAACTAATATTTCATATCTCATATAAAAATCATATAAGTTAAGATAATATATGAAAATGAGGCAATACACATACAAAAACATTTTTTTTATCTCATATATGAATCATAGAAGAGAAATACACTTAGAAAGAATTCTCATGACCATTTTTAAGTTGTGATAGTAACATATTCCCATTCTCATATAAGAATCATAAAAGAGAAATATATGTAATAATTAAAAAAATCGAATGGAGAGTTTCCTTTCCCACATCCTTTATAGTGATATAAAAATGATTAAGTTCAATATTGATTCAATGAGGTAGAATGGTTAGAATAGGCATATTCCCATTCTCATAGAAACAAAGACCTCTATGATTGTGATGAGAATGGGCATATGAAATTTCAATTTAACCTCTATATATATTCTCATAAACTCAATATAGAAATAAATAGAGGTATTATTTATTTGTTTTAGAATGGACAGTTGCTCATTCTCACATTCTTTTATGAGAATGTTTAAAATGGACAGATGTCCATTCTCGTAGTTAGGGAATATGGGAAATATGATAAATTATTGTAAGAATAATATATGTTATATTATTATGATGAAGATATTATTCTCATAAAATCAATATAGAAAGAAAGAAAAATTCTCCAACATCCTTTTATGAGAATGTTTAAAATGGACAGATGCCCATTCTCATAGTCAGGGAATATGGAAAGTATGAGAAATTCTTGTAAAAGTAATATATGCAATTACATCCTTTTATGAGAATATTTAAAATGGACAGATGCTCATTCTAATAGTCAGGCAATATGGGAAGTATGAGGAATTCTTGGAAAATTAATATATGCTATGTTAATATGATGAAGATATTTGGATGAAGTTGTTAACAATCAAGTTTCTAATTAAATTCTATTTAACCTCTATATATTTATTTCTCAAGTTATAAATTCAAAATAAATCATTATTTAATGATTCCTATAAGAGACTGGGCATCTTCCCATTCAAGATAAAAAAATGTGTTTGTATGAGAATGGGCATATGCCCATTATTATCATTACAATACAAGCAATACTGAACTTGATCATTACTATGGGAAAAGTAATAGGATATAAGAGTGAAAAGGAATGGTCAATCTAATATAAGAAATATTTAACTTAATCAATTTAAAAACTATATGAAGTCTATGTGAGAATATAAGAGTGAAAAGGAATGGTCAATCTAATACAAGAAATATTTAACTTTATCAATTTAAAAACTATATGAAGGCTGTGAGAATGGGCAACTTGGATTTTTAAAACGAATTAGATTTTATCTTATTTTATAGGATTGGGAAAGGATGTGAGAATGGGAAACCCTTATAAAACAAATTAAATTTTATCTAAATTCAAATTTAATATTAACTTGATAAAAACTATCAAAGCAATTATACCCCATCATGTCAAAGACTGGGTTTTCTTAAATTGGCTTTGGGTTGATGTATATTAAATTCTCAATGACATTGGATACTTGTGCATTGTCTTTAGGATTGTACATGGAAAATAGTTGGATTCGATGACACTAGCTTTAGAAGATCCTTCATCTACTATCTTTGAGAATTGGGAAGGGATTATTACTTTCACCTTGGCTCGTGTGGTTTGATTTTTAAGTAGCCTTTCTCCTTGTTGTTTCTGTCATCATGGTGCTTCCCTCTCTTCCTATCATTTTTCTATGAAGCGATAGAAAAGAAATGGAATTATTCAATTCCATTTCTCGGTCACGTCTCAAGTGGGTTTTCATAATTGATTCGTCATCTGTCTATGAAGAAATTGAACATATTCTGGGTAATGCCTATCTCAGTGACTCCAAAATGGCTTGGGTAAACTCGAAATTACTTCAGTGTTTATTTCCAATATACTATTGTTTAGTCATAACAAATTAAATGTTTCTAAGATTGCTAATTTTTTTATCAATCCCTCTCTTAGGGTTGGTTTAGATGAAGAAATCAAGCATTATAATCTAAACACTATGTCCTTGATCTGCGGTCTTGATGACGAATTTGGTTAGATCCACCATTTGTTGATGGAACCCTTTCCATAGGTTAACTGATGACTCATCTAGTTCACGTAGGTTGTAATAGAATATTGTACATCCAAGGATGTAGACCGACCGCCTCTCCATCTTCCTAGAACTATTGATTTAACGCAGATTCATGTTCCTATCCACCCTGAGTATGTTGGTGTTTCCGCGTTACGAAAGATTCAAAGCATCTCAAGTGGGTTTTGATAATTGATTCGTCATCCTGCTATGAAGAAATTGAACATATTCAGGTAATGCCTATCTCGGTGACTCCAAATGGCTTGGGTAAACTCGAAATTACTTCGGTGTTTATTTCCAATATACTATTGTTTAGCCATAAAAAATTAAATGTTGCTAAGATTGCTAATTTTTTTATCAAGCCCTCTCTTAGGGTTGGTTTAGATGAAGAAATCAAACATTATAATCTAAACACTATGTCCTTGATCTGTGGTCTTGATGTCGAATTTGGTTGGATCCACCATTCGTTGGTGGAACCCTTTCCATAGGTTAACCGATGCCTCACCCAATTCACATAGGTTGTCATAGACTATTGTACATCCGAGGACCTAGACCAGACCGCCTCTCCATCTTCCTAGAACTATTGATTTAACGCAGATTCATGTTCATATCCACCCTAATTATGTTGGTGTTTCCGCGTTACGAAAGATTCAACATCCCGCCTACAAATTCCTATTAAATACTTCAAGTACTAGTGGTTGTCATCAGTAGAATGGCTACTCAGGGTAGCTCCTTGGTTTCTTCCTTCTCGTTGGCTAATGTCAAAGTAGAGCCAATTGACTAATTTGGACTAATATTGCTGATGGTGACTAATTTTGATTGTTAGTTCGGTATTTTTCAAGAAATTAAATATGCATTTTGTGGTTTTCACTTTTTATCTCTAAGCATCAAATTTCTTATTATCCCTACAATTACTTATCTTAAGTTTCCATATTCTATAAAATTAGATAAATTATTGATCTTTTTATATTCCAATCACATGTATAAATCATCAACATTTCTATTTTTTATTAGATAAGGAAAAAAATAGGGATTAGCTCCCAGGGGCCATATAAGAGAGGAGAAAAAGAGATAACCAATAGGAGTTACCAAACCAAAAGAGTCCTAGAAAATGAGTTAAAACATCTTAACTCTTACAATGCAAATTGGACCCCAGAGAGGAAACCCCTAGAAACGGATAGAAAAAAACAACTAAGAACCAAAAGTTCACCAAACTTCTACCCACAGTTTAGAGAGGGCTCCAACAACCTACATCACATGACCAAGGAGCTCCAACCAAACACAGCAAACCAAGGGATTAGGACCTGCCATGGCCACCATTATCCATCTCCTCCTCAGAGTTGCTGATCCTGAGGTTGAATTTCCTTCTTTTGTTTCCTGATTCCATCATTTCCACCCTGTCCAACAAAACCTTCACTTGATTTTCCAGCTCATTAACTCTATGTTTAGTCTGAACTTGATCGGTGACCATTTTCTTGGAGATATTGATAATGTCCATCATAGAATCTCTTTGGCCAAGATCTTGATGGCCTCTATGGCCTTCAGGACACCCTCCAGGTACAACATTTTCCTACTCCATTCATCGAAGACATTAGGATCACCCACACAATCCATTTTCCTAGAAGCACTGGCCTCCCCAAGGTCACCGTCTCTATTGAATTTTTCCCAATCCTTTTCCACATCGATACCCTTGCCCACCTTCATTTTAGTGAGGCAAACAACAAGAGTGACATCATCCTCCTCAGCATGCTCGTCCATCACCGACCTCAAAGGAGGGACCAGGGTCGGAGTACCATTCTCAACCAATAAGAGAATCAAACCTTCGTGCAGGGGAAGCTCACCTTGTCTTGCTGAAAGGCAATCAAGGAATTCGTGAGAGAGGTAGTGAGGAAGAAAGGGATACTGATCATCACCTTGTGCGAACATGTTGAGCAGGGTCATATGGTGGGTATAGATATTTCTATACTTTCCCTCCAATGTGATGTATTTCATGAGTTGGAGGTAGATGTCCTTCCACACACCAGGGATGCAAGAGTGAGCAATACCATCTGTGAAAAACCGGCACCTCTCTTTGCCAACAAAAAACCTGTCAATCTCCAAATCCCTGCGTTTTCTATCCTTATAGAGCTTCAAACCTTCCATTTTCATTTCAGTAATCCTGGCAATGTTGGTCTCTGAGACCTCAACATCCATGCCGTGAATATGAAAAACCCCTCCTTCCAAGAAATGCTGAAATATTTTGATAGGATAGAATCATGACCATGTAATTTGGTAATGAAATTGTTGAATCCCCCAACCTTAAGCTTATTCCATAGACTCAGATTGTTCTCTTCAAAGTTTTGACTAGTAGGCTCCACCCGATTTTTTCACCTCCCATCTTAGCTTTACCAAACTTCCCTTTCAATCGACAAAGACCCCACAACCAGCAGAAAATTCACCCTTTCAAAAAATGAGCGGAGAAGATGATTAATGTGAAAGTTCCCAGGGTACTTGAAATACATACGCCCACTCGTGCCACCATTATGGAACTTAGCGCCCCTTTTCCTTAATGATTTCATCATTAATATTAGAGGGAAGCTTATCTCCAATGCCCCATATCTTGTACTCATGGCTTCAGACACCTATATTTGCCATCTTGTCCCATGCACAAATATTACCATGTCTCCACATGTGATTAATAGAAACTTTATCAAAATCCTTAAGCATTTCCTTGATGTCTTGGATGATGTTTCTTAAATCCCAATTGATCTTGCACCTATTATTGAGAGCACTTATGATGATTAGGGAATCACCTTCAATCTGTATATCCTTAATGCCTTTTTCCTTGGCTATTAAAATTCCCCATAGGAGGGCTTTGGCTTCTGCCATATTATTGGTTTGTTTGCCTAAAGGACCGGCATAGGCAAACAACCAATCACCTTCTTTATTTCTTAAGATACCCCCTCCCCTGCTTGACCAGGATTTCCTTTGGAGGCCCCATCAAAGTTGATCTTGATAGTAGATCCCACTAGCTTGTTCCAGTTCACAATCTTATCAGGGTTATGGCTCATGACCGGACTATAGGTGAACTTTTCCAGCACAACTTGTTCCCCTTTCAGACAACTCTTGTTAGTTTTACTTTTAAAGAGTTTGAGATTTTCCTTTATGGCTGCTAGGATCTTCCTCTTTATCACCACAATCTGTGGTTTCTGGTCTCTAAAGACACTATTATTCCTTGCTTTCCAGATCCCCCATAAGAAGTGAGGTAAAGCAATCCTCCAGGCCCAGTTCAAAAAGGGAAACCTAAAGGGACTTTCCCATTGAATGCTGCAATCTTCTATATTGGAAGGTATGATCCATTGGATATTGAACAAATCCAAAATCATCATGAAAACACCTTTAGAGAAAGGACAATGTAAGAAAAGGTGATTCACATTTTCCTCCCTTTTCCTGCATAAAGAACACCTATTAGGAATCATCATCCCTCTCTTTTTGAGGTTATCAACCGACAGATTCTATTTTGGACAACTAGCCAAAAAAATATTGATCTTTGGGATCAGATCTTTAATCCATAACTTGCCCCAATAGTCTCTTTGTTGTTCTTTCTTGAAATGAGAGCTATAGGCAGATTTAACAGAGAAGTTACCCAAATCCTCCTCTTTCCATATGATTGTGTCCTCCTTTGTCTAGAAGATGGGGATGTGAAAGTCCCTGAGTTTCTTGTTGAGATCCTGAAAGGGTTTGAGGTCACCAAGATAGTCCAGAGGGGGGGTTATGGTTTCCTAATGATACTTCTCCTCAAAAAACCAGAAATCCTTAATCCAAATTTTACCTTTATCTTCATAGACCTGAGCCACCTCCTTCCAAATTTCTTGATCAACTAAGGGGACCTCTTCAATCTAGCTGTCCCACCAAAATTTGATCTTGTTCCCCTTCCCAATCTCCCAGGAAGCACCCTTGGAGAGGATGTCTTTGGAATCCATCAGGGAATTCCAGAAATAAGAACCTTTAGGAAGGTTATTATGGAAGAAAAAGGAATCAATTCTGCCATAATTCCACAGGTATTTCTTTTTTATTATATCAACCCATAGGCCTTCCTCTCTAGCTATTCACCAACCAGCTTTGGCTAATAGAGCTTTGTTCATAATAGGAATGTTCTTCAGGCCCAAACCACCACACAACTTTGGCTTAGTAACTTTGTCCCACGCCACTAGGGGGAATTTAAAATCTTCCAAAGCACCAGCCCAGAGAAATATTTTCTGAATTCTTTCCAAAATAGTTGTTATTTTAGCCAGAAGTTTGAAAAGAGACATAATATAAATGGGAACTCCTTGGAGGGAGCTCTGTAGAAGTTGAATCTTACCAGCTTGTGAAAGGAGGAGACCTTTCCAGGAGGAAAGTTTTTTGTTAACTCTTTCCAGCAGGGCATTCCAAACAGAGCTATCAGGATTTTTAAGGAGAAGAGGCATTCCAAGGTAGGAATCAGAAAGCATTTGATTCTGCAACCAAGGATACGAGCGAGCCTAGCTTGAACATTTTTATCTACATTAATAAAATAGACAGCACTTTTAAGGAAATTGACCATCTGCCCGGAAACCTGTTCATACTCGTTGAGAGCAAACTTGAAGTTGGTGGCTTCTTGGATAGAGGCCTTCCCCATCAAAAATTTGTCATCAAAAATTGATTGAGGCAAATAGGAGGGAGCCCATTTGAAATCTTAATACCCTGGATATTCTTAGAAATCATAGCCTACTTACAAATTCTACTCAAGGATTCAGCCATGATAACATAAAGGAAAGGAGATAGGGGATCACCCTATCTTAATCCTCTACCAGCTCTAAAGAAACCTTCTAGGCTGCCATTGACCAACACCAAATAACTAGCAGTAGATATATAGGTCATAATCATGCTCACCATAGTATTATCAAACCCCACTTTTTCTAGAATAGCCCGAAGGAAAGACCAGTTAATCCTATCATAGGCCTTGTGCATATCAAGCTTAAGGAACATAGCTGATCTAGCAGAGTTATCAATGGAATGAATGGCTTCCTAGATCACTACAATACTATCAGTGATTTGTCTCCCGGGACAAAGGCTCCTTGGTTCTCAGAAATAAAATGGGTGAGCACCGACCTGATCCTGCAAGCTATGATTTTGGTTAGAATTTTATAACTCATGTTACATAGGCTGATCGGTCTAAAGTCCTTGACCTCATTGGCTCCAGCAATTTTGGGAACGAGGACCAAAAACGTGTTGTTGAGTTGTCTGAGAAGCTTCCCATTTTTGAAAAATTCTTGGACCATATCAATAACTTCAGTCTTTATCACCTCCCGAATTTTTGGTAAAAGAAGGCCTGAAAACCATCAGGGCCTGGAGACTTATCAGGTTCCATATCAAAGATCACATACCTAATTTCCTCTTCAGAAGGGATCTTTAAGAGCTCATGATTTTCCTCCGGAGATATCACTTTCTGGAAAAGATTCAAAATATTGTTTTGTCTTTGCTCCTCAACCCCTTGACCCTGTTGAAAGAGATCCTTAAAATAATTTATAATGGCCTGGTTGATATCCTTACTTTCTGATAGGATCTCTCCATTCTCATTCTTGATTTCAGATATCTTAAGGAGATTTTTCCGAGAGGTCACCGAGAAATGGAAAAATTTTATTCCTATCCCCCTCCTTAAGCCATTTCACTCTCGATTTTTGTTTCCAGTACACCTCTTCTTTTGCCAGGATGTTATGATACTCATTCAGGAGATTTTGTTCTTATTCTTTTAGAATCAGATTGAGACCATCAATTTAAATAAGTTTCTCAATATTCCTTATATCTTCTAGCCACTCTACTTTTTTCCTGGAAGATGTTTTCAAAAACCTCTTTATTCCATCTTTTGAGACAGTTTTTGAGATGCTTTAATTTAAAACTGAGTCTGTAACTGGCCACCCCAAAAACCTTGATATTCCACCACTCTTTGATTATGGTAGGAAGATCAGGATGATCTAACCAAATCTTTTCAAACCGGAAGGGCCTAGATTTCTTGATCTGAATCCCAGTTTAAGGAGGATAGGATTATGATCAGATCTAATTCTGGGAAGAGTCTTGAGGGAGTAGAGCTGATTCATCATACAGAGGTGACTCACCACAAACCTATCCAATCTAATTTGAATAAGTTCCGACCCAGTTCTCCTATTGACCCATGTGAACTTTGATCCTTCCAGTTCCAAATCCACCATCCCATTGATGTTGAGGAACTCAGCCAGATCTTCCATACTATCAGTGAAAGAAGCTATACCCCCTTTTTTTCCCTAGAGAGAGGGGGAATTGAAATCTCCTCCAATAAGCCAATCTTTATCTTTGAATAAATTTTTGAAAGATGTGAGGTCCCTCTAGAGCTTCCTTCTCTCACTCACATTGTTAGGCGCATAAATATTAGAAACATACCAGGATTTCTTTGAGGACAGGTTCATGAAACACATAGCCACATGACCTAGAGCCGATAGGATAAGAACACCATGCACAATGCTGGGGTCCCAAAGAGTGACCACACCTCCAGAGGCTCCCACAGAACTATGACCTTCCCAATGATTTCTTTCCAAATAGACCTTCCCACATCTTTGAATCTCTCCATAGACATTTTAGTTTCTTGAATCATAAAAATATCAGGTTTATTTTTCATTCTAAGATCCTTAGCTAATCTATGTTTACTGGGGTTATTCAGACCCCTTATATTCCAAGAAAGACAAATCATTAACATTTCTTTTTACGGGGAAGCAAATTCCCGAGTCTTCTGAATACCAGCTTCTACTTCCCTTCTTGAGTTTGTCTCCCTTACTTCCTTGTTACTTTTCCTACCTTTTAGGCTTGAGTCTTTACCCACATCATCTTGAGAGCTGCTACGAGTAACAGGTTTGGATTTACTCATGGGGGTCTTCGGAGATCCCATCTCCTCATAGGTATCAGGAACAAGGTCTGATAGAATCTCAAAACCATTTGACATAGATAAATCTTCCTCTTGTCTTTGTCCAAAGGAGCTCTGACCTATAGAGGACACCTCTTCCAAAGATAATCCATCTGCAACTTGTAAAGAAATTTTATTGTCCTCCATAACTTTACTTGCCTCATTCTCGGAAACCTGAGTTTCTTCTTCCATGACCAAATCTAGCAGATCCTCATCCTTTTCATTAGATTCTTCATTGATGTTTCCTTGTACCTACGAACTTGATTCTCCTCTTTCTTCACTGGATTTATTGGGTGGGAGCAATGGTTCTTCTATTTCAGGATTTTCCTGTTGGATATTTTCAACCCTACCATTCCTTCCAACCCTCTTCCATTCCTTTGTCTCTTTTTCTAGGACCCAGCTTTTGGGGCATGACCTTTGTCTCAAGCTTCTTTTTTTTAAATTCCAGACACATAACTGTTCATGGCCTACTAACTTGCATTTCTTACAGGAAAACGGGGATGGATCATAATCAAACCTCTGCACCCATACCCCCTCTGGGGTCATAAGCTTAATATTTGTTTCCATACATGAGTCTTGACTCATATTAACACAGAATCTGGCATGGGTGAGTCTAGTCTTTGCTTTAGAACCGGATCCAGAGCAATGGGGCTCCCCAGGCTCTTCGCTATACCAAAGAGAACCTCTGGTTCCCAGAATTCCAAGGGTAAACCTGGAAGGTTAACCCAAATCGGAAACTCCGTAATAGGATTTTCAAAGGGATTAAAGGTTGGCTCCCATTTCTGAACAATGACATGAGATTTTCCAATGAACCAAGGTCCTTCAGTCAAGATTTTCGCAACATGTTCCTTACTGGGCAGGATAGCTAAGAAGTACCCATTAGCATATGCTGAAACTTCAATGTTCCCATTAGCTGCCCATCGTCTCTTTGCCCAACTTCTAAAATAATCAATATTTGGTCTAGTCCCCATACATTTAGCAAACAAAGCTCCTTCCATGGAGACTTTAGTTCTAGCCAAAAAGAAACAGGAACTTTGAGGGAAAGATTACCTTTTCCTTAGGTTTCTATTATAAGTAAATGGTGATAAACAATATATTTGCAAATGAGTAAATTGTGATAAAAAATATATTTTCATGGTGGTCTCACTCGCTATAACATGGTCTAGAACAAATATAAATTTAAACATTAGCATATTAACCCATTCTCAAAAGCCATTTTATAAATTGTAAAATTATATATACATATATATATATATATATATATATATATATATATATATATATATATATATATATATATATAGTAAGATGAGAACTACATAAGGCTTGATCCCTTATGAGTGTATGTAGTATAACACTTGGTTTTTCCAGGATAGTCCAACTACTATAATAAAATTATTAATAATTACAAAACAAAAAAATTTTTCTGTCACAATGCACAACTTCCCGTCATATATATGTTACTATCACAATGCACAACTTCCCATTCTATCTATTGTAATTCTTATATGAGAATTGTCATATGCTCATTCAATGTTTACTAAATGTGAATGGATATATACATACATACATACATACATACATACATATATATATATATATATATATATATATATATATTGTAAGATGAGAAATGAGAACTACATAAGGCTTGATCCCTCTCGAGGGTATGTAGTGCAGCACTTGGTGGTGCCTGTACTTGGCTCCACCAAGATTAGTCCAGCCAAAATGATACAATTATTAAAAAATAGAACTACATAAGGCTTTATCCCTCTCACGAGTATGTAGTGTAGCGCTTGTCGATGCTCTGTACTTTGCTCCACCAAGGGTAGTCCATCTAAGTTGATACAATTATAAAAAAAAAAATATAACTATATAAGGCTTGACCCTTCTCCCGGTTATGTAGTGCACCACTTGACAAGGCTTGTACTTGGGTCAACTAAGGTTAGTACATCCAAAATGATACAATTATACAAAAAAATATGGTGACATAAGGCTTGATCCCTCTCACAGGTATGTAGTGCAGCACTTGGTGCTAGCGAGGATAGTCCAGCTAGTGTAACACAATAATAATAATTACATTAAAACAAGTAATGTTTGTTTATATCAGAATGAGCTTGTGACCATTATAAATTTGTAAATATTATATAAAGGTTGTCATTATAAACATGCACATCTTCTATAAAGGTTTTCAAACTTAACTGCTTCACATTTCTTCCCATGTTAAAATAAAGTAAATATAATATGTTGAGCTTAAAGTTATTTGTAATCTTCTTCAATTAGATAAAGAGATTTATATTAGTTATACATGAGAATGGGAAAACTTGTCTCTATTATTCTTTCATTATTTCTATGTGCGAATGGGCATCTTCCCTTTTAAAGCTGAAAAGATGAAACAAATAAAGTAGAGAGAATAAAAGTATCATAAACATTTTCTTCAAATCGTGTTGAAACTGTCACAAGGTACATCTTCCAATTCTATTCTATAATTCTTATATGAGAATGGGCATATACCCATTCAAAATATCTATTCTTATTCTATGCTTCCCAAATGTGAATGGATATATATCTGTATATATTGTAAGATGAGAACTACATAAGGCTTGATCCCTCTCGAGGGTATGTAGAGCATAATTTTCCCATTCTAAACATCTAATATATCTGAATCTATTACCCCAGCCAAAATGATATAATTATAAACAAGAACTTGAGCTATGTAGTGAATGATTTCCTATTTTGTGCAAGTTTCAGGATGGGGTGCAGAAAACAGAGCACCTAATCATTTCTTCAACAAGGAATATTCAACCAGCAGTCACAATAGATAGAAGTTTATCATTTAATCCTAAATATTTGATTCATGTTGATGTTTGGTAATGCAAGACCATTATGTGCTTGAATCACATCTTCAGGAAGAAATGCATCACTTTTATTAATATCTTGACACTTCACTTTGTCTTCAGAACGAAATGCTTCACTTATATTACTACGGTCTTTAATATGATGAGAACTACATAAGGCTTGATCCCTCTAGAGGGTATGTAGTGCAGCACTTGGCTCGGCCAGGGATAGTCCAGCCAATATGATACAATTATAAACACTTAAATAGAGTAGAGATAAAGTAATTCAAATCATAGAAGTACTTCACAAATTATTATAAAACAAACAATGTTTGTTTGTATGAGAATAACCTTCCCATGTTAAAAGAATGTAAATATAATATGTTGAGCTTAAAATTATATCTATTCTTCTTGTATTAAATTAGATATATAAGAGATTTCTATTAGTTATACATGATAATGAGTAGATTTATCTCTATTCTTTTTCTATTAGTTATATGTGAGAATGGTCATCTGCCCTTTTAAAGCAGAAAGGATGAAAAAATAAGGTGGAAAGAGTAAAAAAGCATAAATAATTTGGAGTTTCAAATCTTTTTGAAACTCTAAAACATGCAAATTAGACAGAGTAAAAGTAACATAAATGACCATCTTTCCTTCTACAATAAATTAATTACATTCATTTTAATACCTCTAAACTATATTCTTCTTCTTCCATGATTCCTATATGGGAATGGGTAGATCATTTTAATATCTCTAATCTCTATTATTATTTTTCCATGATTCCTATATGGGAATTGGCATCTTCCCATTCTAAAAAAAAGTTATTTTTTCACTCCACTTGCCCATTCTAATAACTCTAAAAAATTACGAATTGAAGATAAATTTTCTTCTTCTAATAGTTATGTTACATGAGAATGGGTATCATTGGATTCAATATAATTTTATGTACATCACATGAGAATGGGAATCTACCCATTTAGTACAAACAAACAAAATTATCATGGGTAGATGCAATCATTAAAAAATAATTTGTAACAACAAAAATGGGTCTTATTACCATGACCCGTACAAGGAAATTCCATTTAATGGTGTAGATAAATGTGGAAGAAGGGATGAGGAATGGTTCATTGAAGTTCACATCCCTGATAATTATTACAATGATATTTGGTTTATTTATTCCTTGGAGACCAACGCACACCAATTGGTATTCTTATAAGCATAAAGTGTATAATAGATACGCTTGTATCTCTTCAAGTGGAGAAAATGGTTAATGAATCGAGAACATGCTCACTACATAAAATGGAATTACAGGATTCTATTTACAAAAAAGATGGCGTGGAAAGGTTAGGAAAAATACAAAGATTCATATTATAGTTATGGTTGGAAAATCAAGCCATACACTGAAGGGGACAAGAGTGGTGTGCATAATAGTGAAGCTATTTGTGTAGGAATTATCATCGTATTCAAAATTTTATATCAGTATGCAGTCAATTGATCTATTTCCCACTTTCTGAATATGGATACGGAATTGGGCCAATGAAAATAAAATTCAAAAATGTTTATGATGCTCGGAAGAAAAATTTATCTAAGCTCAATCTAAAATAAATCTAAAAGAGAAAAATATTATGGAACTCAATCTAAACTCGATCTTAGGAGCTTTAGAAGAACAAGGAACTAAGTGGTTAAATGAATATTATATCATGGAATTTCAAGGGGTTGAATAACCCTGTTAAATGGAGGATGATAAAGGATTTGGAGGCAACTCACAATTTTGACATTTTGGCTTTGTAGGAAACCAAGATGGAGGAGGGTCCTTTCTTGGAAGCTAGTCCAAGGTATTTCAAAAAAAATTTACATTTTCTGTTTTTATTTCAATTGGAACTCCTTGTGGAACAACAATTATATGGAATGAGGAAAAACTAAAAGGTATGAAGCTTCTTAGTAGAAATAACCATATGGCTTTGTTATTTCAAGATAATAAGTCCAAGGAATTATGGATCTTATCTAATATTTACGCCCAAAATATTAAAGGTGAAAGAAAAAATATCTAGGATGATCTCTATAAATTCTAGAATGTTATTAAGGGACCGAATGGACAATTCTAGGTGATTTTAACATCCCTTTGTGTCCTAGGTAAAAGAAGGGAGGAAATATTGATTTTATTGAAAGTATGGAAGACCTTCAAGATTTCATCTCTCTCATTAACCTTATGGATGTTGAGCTGTGGGGTAGTATATTTATTTGATCTAACAAAAGAAAAGGTGATCAATTGACTCAAGTTACACTTGATAGAGCTCGATTTCATGGGGATGGTTGAACAAAGAAGATGTTCTATTCTCCCTTCCCCGCATCGGATCTGATCAAAACTCATCCTCTTAAAGATCAAGGACAAAGAGAGGAGAAGGGTCCCTTTCATATTTGAGAAGATGTGGCTTCAAGATGAGGAAATTTTTTATTTAGTCAAGGGCTGGTGGAATGTGAAAATCAAAGGAACAACTTTGTTCAATATTGTTAAAAAGCTAGCTCATGTGAAGAAAATATAAAAGGATGGAATAAAATAAGTTTTAGTAACATTATTGAGAAAAAAACATTCTCTGGATAATGAGATTTCATCCTTCCAAGGTAATATGGAATCCTTTGCTGAGGACAATTTCCTGTTTGAACAAAAAAAGAGAAAGAATTGTTAGGCGAGTATTATAACATTCTCTTGAATGAGGAAAATTTTAGGAAACAAAAATCAAGGGTCTAATGGCTCAAAGAAGGTGATAATAACATGAAGTTATTTCATATCTCAACTTTAAAAAAAGGATTTATAATAGAATTATTTGTATTAAGGATGAAAAGGGTGTGCTAATTAATGGCACTAAGGAAATCCAACCAGCTGCTAGTTCTTTTCTAGCAGGATTTTGGCTTCTTCAACGCTTCCAAAAAATTAAAGAAGAGAATTTTTTTGGATGTATTCTGTTAGGAAATATTTAATTAGTGCTCCATTAGTAAATAATAATTACATGAAGTAATTATTATGTTATAAGTATGTGTTAATAAATTGTTATTAGTTGTTATATAAAACAATAATAACAATTATAATTGGTTAGTATGTTTGTTGATATATTGTTATAACAAATGTATAACAATATATTAGTACGGGTAGGTTATTGTTTTGTATACTTCCTATTTTATAGGAAGTTGTTCAACAACATTCCTGGCTATATAATAGCTATTGTATTAGCATGATGAATATCAAGAAGAAATCTATTGTTTTATTGTGTAAATCAGTTTCAGTGTTTTCATTTGGTATCGGAGCAGGATATGGAATCTTGAGGATTGGTGGGGCGGTCAGTTTGATCTGTTGCCCTTGTAGATGAGACTCGAGAGAAGATTATTTTGCAGAGTTTAGATAGTTATATTTCTATGTGAAAATCGGTGGTGGATGAGTGTGTTATATAGAACACCACTGTAAATTGTAGGGACCACGTAGGATACTGTTGGGTTTATTAAATATCGGTGGACATAGTATTAGAAGATCTTTTCTTATGTTGATAAAGGGATGGATGTCTCAATGAAGTGAGGAATGATAGCAAACTCTGTACAGTGCTCAGATCTGTATTGTAGTAGATTTAAATTGAGCTTTGTGTCAGAGCTGCGTTTCCCACTAGTACAGTTGTTCATGGTGGGTGAGTTGTTCATGTTACAAGAGATGTTCTTGACTGAGCTCCAAAACATTAGATTCTCTCTGCCCCAGCACCGCGTTCTCTCTTCCACACATTCGCCAACATTCCAAATATCCAACAAGGAGAGCGCTCGGTTTGAATAGAGACGGTCATTCACTATGCATTGATAAAAACGTGAACATTGTTGAGACGCTGCAATGGACTGATAAAAGGTATTAATAAAAATGATTTGATAATGTGTATTATCTATTTGGAATTTAGTCAGTCTCCTTAATTTCCACACACACCGATTCATGGTTTCAACGTTGCGCACCTCTATTAGTGAGATTAAAAGTTCGAATAACCCACGTTGCATTCAACAACCAAAGAACCTTGAGAAGCGGTCGTATAGCTGATCCATCTTCATTTGATCTAAATACAACCGCAGCTTCATTTGCAAACTGGTATGCACAAATTGATGATTGTGTGTTGTGGCATATTTTCGTGGAGGTAGGAGGCATTAGAGGTTGGAGGTCATTCAGCGACCTCTCATCAGTCGCCAACGACGGGGCCGCATATCATCTTTGGTGACATGTGTGTGTGCAGTTTGATTTTAGTGCTTCCAGTGTGGTGTGCCTCAGTTTGCAGTGATCTTGTTTTCAATAAGTGGAAATTTCACATTGAGGGGGGGAACATCATTCCAATGTTCCATTTCCAGTATGTCATTTTTTTCTATGTATGTATGAGCAATAGATGTCAGCATAATTTCCTATGTTATTCCCTATAGTGAGATGTGATGAGGGCTAAGAATAGTACTTGGCATATCATGATGTGGTTGTAGGTAAACCACTTGAAAACCTTCATTTGTGGTTTGTGGTAAACCAATAGAAAACCACCATTCTCGGTTTGTGGTCAACCGTTTACAAAACCATCCATGAGGTGTGTGATCAACTGTGAAAATCACCGAGATCATGAGCGGTGCAAGTATAAGGCGAGTTTTCCCCATGTTCGCACTAAGGGGGGGAATGTTAGGAAATATTTAATTAGTGCTCCATTAGTAAATAATAATTACATGAAGTAATTATTGTGTTATAAGTATGTGTTAATAAATTGTTATTAGTTGTTATATATAAAACAACAATAACAATTATAATTAATTAGTATGTTTGTTGATATATTGTTATAATAAATGTATAACAATATATTAAATGCTGAGTAGGTTATTGTTTTGTATACTTCCTATTTTATAGGAAGTTGTTCAACAACATTCCTGGCTATATAATAGCTATTGTATTAGCATGTTGAATATCAAGAAGAAATCTATTGTTTTATTGTGTAAATCATATTCAGGTGTTTTCAATTCCTCATTTGATTAATTATGAGGATAATCACATGCTCACCAAAATACCTTCTTTGGAAGAAATTGAATTTATGCTAAAATCTCTAAATCCTGACAAAGCTCCGGGACCGGATGGGTTTCCTACTCTATTTTTTCAAAATTTCTAGGAGATTGTGAAGGAAGATACTTGCAATGTTATTCATGAATTATTTAAGAATAAAAATATGATTCAAAATTTAAACAACACTTTTCTAGCCTTAATCCCTAAGAATCATGATCCTATGGATTTCAAAAAATTTAGACCTATAAGCCTATGTAACTATGTGTAAAAAATGTGCTCCAAAATCCTTTCTTTAAGAATTCAACTTGTCTTACCTTCGATCATCTCGAACAACAAGGAGGCTTTGTTATGGGAAGATAGATCTAGGATGGTATAGTCACTATTCAAGAGAGCCTTCATTTAGTTAAGAAGAATAAGAAGGAAGCCATGTTTATTAAACTTGGTATGGAGAAATCTTATGATAAAGTCTTTTGGCCTTTCCGTCTAAAGGTTCTAACTAGGTTTGGCTTTGGTGAAGACTTGAAGATGATGATTCTTTCATGTATTTCCACGGAAAATTTCTCAGTCCTTATTAATGGGACCCCTTGTGGATTTTTTAACAACATGCGTGGATTAAGATAAGGTGATCCTATTTCCCCCTTTCTTTTCATTATTATGGTTGAGACCCTCAATAGTGCCCTTAAAAGGGCTACCTTGGATGGGAGGATTAGAGGTATTTCTTACTGCATTAATCGTAACATGGTTACTCACCGACATTTTTTTATGAAACTATGTTAGTAGGTGAAGCTTCTATCCCGAGGCTTTGGAATTCAAACAGTTAATGTGTGATTGTGAAGAGGTGTCAGACTAAATGATCAATTATGGGAAAATCTCATTTTTTTCATCAACATCCTGGAAAGAAGATGCAATAAAATTGATGAAATTCTTGGTTGTGTCTAAAACCCTCCCGACTAGGTATCTAGGTATGCTAATTGGGGTGGAAAAACCTAAGAATTATGAATAGAATTTCTTAATTGATAGGTTTTTGAAGAAAATTGAAGGCTGGAAAGGTTCTATGTTATCTCAAGCTAGCAAGGTTGTCCTCCTAAAATGCTCAATTCAGAATTTACCTATATATATGATGTCTATCTACAGGTTAACCTCCTTGATTGCTAGTAAGCTGGAGAGTATCCATAAAATATTTCTTTAGAGTGTCTCAGAACCCAAAGATAGAATTTCTCTAATTTCTTGGGAAAAGGTTTGCGCCCCCAAAAAATTTGGAGGTCTTGGTATCAAAGATTGGACCAAAATGAATAAAGCAATGCTATCTAAAATGAGTTGGAGGTTGGTCAAGGAAGAGAGTGTTTGGAATTTTATCATCAGAGGTAAATATTGGCCAAATATTTCAGCCAATGAATGGTGCTTCATTAGGTTAATTAATTATGCATAGTATATATTAATTATTTAATTAATTATATTAATTAAATAATGTTGTTATATGGTTTTTAAACCATATTTGTCTTATTCCACAGTTATAAGATTATTTGTTGCATAGTTGCAACTTAATCATTTGTTTGTATTAATTTAATTGTTGCTTCCCGGATGTATTATGGAAGTTGTATTTTTGGTTGTACCTGTGTAACCTCTCTTTTGTCTGCACATGACTGTACAATACCTATAAGTATTGCAGTCCTGTTATTGTAACTTGGTTGATTCTGATTAATATAATTTTCAGGATTCTATCCTCTCACTGTTCTGACTTACGCATCCATGATTCAAATGGTTCTTATTGTTTTTGGAAATTGATAAACTAGGCAAAACACGTTGTCTCTAAGGGTAGAAAATGGATGGTTGGCAATGGGAGAATGATCAATTTTTGGGAGGACAAATGGTTAGGGGACCTTTCTCTTAAGATCATTTAGCCCACGGTTTATAGAGATTCTGTTACCAAATATGGGACCAAGGTTAGATATTTTTTCAACTTTGATGAACCCCCGAGACAATGGAAAACCATTGAACTGGATGGTTCTAACAGCATTGATATTTTTCTATTAACAACAAATTAAGAGGTGTTATTGTTAATAAGGAGAGATTAGAAGATGATAGTATTTACTGGTCAAAGGAGGATAGTGCAATCTTCTCGGTCCAAAGTGCCTACAACTACTTATTTTCTAAGGGGGCAACTAAAAATTTCAATCGGGAAAGTGTTTGGTTCAAAGATTTAATCCCCAAGATTAATATGTTTTGGTGGTTAGTTATCCATGATAAGATTCTAATTGTCAGCAACCTAAACAAGATAAATTTCCATATGGTTAACAGTGTGTGTTTTGTGTGAAAGTGAGTGTGAAGACTCCTCACACATTTTTCTCAGTTGCCCTATCTGGTCTCGGTTAGAAAGACCATTCTTAATATTTTTGAAGTCAATTGGGTTTTCCCATATTCCATTAAACTATTGTGGTCTCAATGGTCTAGTCCTTTTAAGAGCCAAGGATTAAAATATTTGTGGACCTTTTCTATTATGCATTTATCTTGGGAGATTTGGAAGGAGAGAAATAGAATAATTTTCAAAGGTAAGAAAGATTCTTTCAAGAAAGTTGGATCCCATTGTGTTAATACCATTTAGGCTAATTTCTCTAATCTGAACCCTCAAAATAAGACTATCTTTCATAATGAAGCCAGATTTTCCTTAAAGTGGGGTTTGGGATCCTCATATACTAGTACCCCTACTCTCAACCCTAGACTCAAAGGATGGGTGAAACTTAGAAAGGATTGTTTTAAGTTTAATATTGACAGTGCATCTAAAAGAAACCCCGATAGAGCTAGCCATGGTGGGGTTTTCTCGGGATTCTGAAGGAGGATTTATTCTTGGGTACCATCACAATCTTGGCACTCAAATAAACTATGTTGCCGAAGCATAGGAGGATTTTTGGGGGATGTATATAGATCTTCAACACAACTTATCCAATTTGGAGGTGGAAGGAGACTCTTTGAACATAATTCACAACATTCTTCGAAATGATCCATTATATTTCCATCCAAAACTCTATTAATATTATTGAGGAAATGTCAATTTTTTTGAAATAATTACCTTCAAGCATGTTTATAGGAGGCTAACTTTGTGGCATATTGGTTTGCTAATATGGGGGTTAATTGTTATGAGTTGACACTTTTTAATGAAGTGAAAGCTCTTGATACCAAGGTGTGAGCACACTTACATAATGACATAAATGGACACATCACAAAATAATTTCATTTCGTAGTGTGTCAATTTCATCATGGTCATTTTCCATAAGAATAGTGAGCATTTATTTCTAAGTAATGCAAACATCGGGGGGATATGCTCATGTGTCTGGAAAGTGTTTTTTTCATCCCGTGCCTAGAGAAATTTCATTTTTGGGCCTTATTGTAATCCTTTGGCTACTTAGAATTTGGGATTTTTCATGAACAACTTTTTGTGTGGCCAAATGGGTGGTGACCTGGTTAGAACTAAACTTGTTGATCTCAAAGGGGTGATGCCCGAAGCCATGGCTTTGTTTGATAGTAAGGGTTTTTCTCCCTTCCTAAAAATTTCTAAGGTCATTTTGAAAATATTAGTAAAGATTTTGCCAAAGACCTAGAAGACTACTAAAAAGGTGCAAAGTGGTTGAAATGAAGGGGATTAGCATTGAGATTACTATGGATTTGGTCACCAAAGTGATGGGTCTTCCTACTAGTTAGGAGGGAGGTCTATAAACCCAAAAAGAAGCTTGAGAAGAGTTGAACTAGTTTCTCAAAAGTAATGGAAATCTCACTTCCCATTTCTCAAGGTTATCTTTTCTGTCTTTACCTAAACCATTTGACGATGTGGCTCTCACCCTTATCCAATTTCTCACTCTTGAGGTCCTTCAAAATGCATTTACGCCTACCACTTGCCTATGCTTAATCATTTTAGACACTCACAGATTTTAGCTTCCCCTACTTTATTTATCACTCCTGTGTTCCTCTATCTCTCGATTAAAAACTAGAAGGGTCTCTATCCCGCTCCATTAAGGCTTTATTCTTGACCTTGTTAAAAGAGTTTCCTTAGATATTGAAAAGTTTTTCTCCCTAACTAAAACTCTGGAAGCTTATGAGGATGAAGTCGACTTGGACTCGGAGGAAGAAGACTCGAGTGAAGATTTTGATTCTCAGGAAGGGGACTTGGAAGAGGAGAAAGATGAGGTTGAGATTGTGGTGGCCCAAAATATTAGGGAGATAAAATCTAAGTAGAATCATAGTGTCCCTTTGAACACTAAGGGGGATTCTAGTTAATAGGATCTTCGACTCTATCAATCTATAACTGGAGCAATAATTCGAGGCTATGGGGCACGTTGGACCCATGAAAGGGGAGAAGCACTTAGATAAAATGGCAGTAGATATTGAGGAACTTAAGGGAGATATGTGGCTCACCAAGAGCTCGGTGCAGTTTTTGTTCAATGACTAGCACAAGATGAAAGCGCAGGTTGAGGAAGTGGTTAGCAATGGGCATGGTAGAGAGATTGAGGTTTTAAAATCCAACTATGGTTTCATTACAAATGATTTGGACCATTTTTTTGTTATTCTCCACAGCTACATGGAGTGGAGTGTAGTCACATTGAAATCTACTCTGTAGCATCTATAGACTATGGACTAGCTCGTTAATGCCTATAGTGATGTAGATAGTCGGGGCTTGAAAATAAAGGTGACCCCAATGGTTTCAACTTGGTGTCTTTGGTTGGTAACATTAATGCTCTAACTAAGGAATTGGATAAGGTGCTGGAGGGGCTTGAAAAATCCTATAAATGATCTCGAGAGGGGATTTTTTATTTATTGTCTCTGTAGATTTTTGGCTGTTAGTTTCTATGTTGTTGTTAGTTCCTCTATATTTTTATGTTTATGTTATTTCACTACTATTGCTCCTGGGGGAGCTCGTTTTATTATAAATTGTTATGTTATAATTTTTTTATGTTTTTGTAATGTAATTATCTACTCTTATGGAGAGGTGTATGTGTTCGGGGTAGGGTCCCCTCAACCCTCTTTTACCTCTAATAATTGTTTTTATCTAAGCTTGAGAAATACATTTCGAGACTCACACTTTCAAGAGGCGAAGAGATATGTATAAGAGAAAATATTAGTAAAACAAGCTTAAACTGAATTTAAAATATGTCAATCTACATTATCTCAAGAGCTTCATTTTTTTCTTGAAGAAAATTCATTCGAAATTATATTGGTCATTTTTTAGCTCTGCAAAATACCAATACAGATCACCTTATTTAGCAAGTGTCAATATCCTTGTGCAATCTATTTTGTGCAACCATGTACCTCTTCAGTGGGATATAATTTTTATTAATTTCAAAAAATCTACTGGTGATATTTTTGACATGGAGTGTGAGCATGAAATTCTTGACATAGAAACTGATATCTATGTTATTGTTGGGCAACATATAATTGAAGCCCAAAAAAAAATCCTCAAATCCTAAGTTTTCATCTGTTCATGATAGAATCAAACAAAGGTCTACCCGTATTCTATCTTCCAAAGAAATAACATAAAAAATAATCATTATTTGTAAGAAATAAAATATGGAAAAAAACATGGGTGAAAACAATATTTATTGACTCATTGTACAAAGCCAAGTCAAGGTGGATCTTAGAGAAGAGACCAAAACGTCCTGTTCTAGTCACAAAAAGTCAGAGGACTGGAGGGTTTTAATAAATTTTATTAATTTTTTTGCACATAGAAATTAACTTACATTATTTCTCATAGAATTCTAAACTAATAAAATTTATTTTAATGTTCACATGCAGTCATTCGAAAGGAAAATTTTGCATCTTTTTGGGAAGGGAAAATTGGAAAATTTGAATGATAAACTTTCATTTCTTGTACTCCCAGATGAAATTTGGGATAAGTGGGTTTTAGTGTTTGATTTTTATACCAATGGTGGGTTGCCTTGTAGCCCAAAAAAATATACAGACCCAGATTTCAAGCCAAATTCATTATATCTGCTTATAACAAGACTATTCAGATGCACAAAAGGTATGACAAATGAAGAATTAGATGTCCTTGCAGATAAATGCATTAGTGGTGAAGTTTGGTTTAGAGATGAGTATGGTGTTAATGCAATTTTTCTAAAATATTACTGCAAAAGAGTAAAGTAGGGTAGAGCAACAAGAGCCAAAGTTATGTCTTATATGCTGACAAGAGTTCCGAATACATTGCACTTATAGGATGCAATGTATTAAATGTGATTGAAATTTTTCCATCCATGAGTCACATTTTTCTCAACTATGTCAAGATCTTAGAGAAGAAAATAAAAAATTGAAAAGGAAAAAAACACCATTAGGGGAAATAAATTTTCCAAATTATTCAAAACCTGCTATTGAACTACTTGAATTGTATGTGATTATGGATAATACAAATTATCAACCAAGGATGTCAAATACATATGAATTCACTTGTCAATGTTCTTATCCTTTTTTTCTTAGTAGAACATTGAGAGGTTTGGAATTCCATTTACTGCCACTCACTATAGAAGTTGTAATTATTGATTTCTATAATCTTGTGAGTATTGTCTCACAAAATGATATTGTTGAGATTCTCTATGTCATTGGGTGTATTACAATGAGTTGTGTCTACGTATTTATACTACAATGGGTTGTGATTGTGTCTTTATACTCAAGCGTACAAGCTAGCTTATTTTATACTGTTATAAAAATATACATGAATTTTTTTAAAAAATAAATAACAATAATTTCATAAGGATGTTATAGAATTTTGAATGCAGAACATGCATTTCAAGGGATGTCAGTGATTTTTACCATATATGGTGTTCATAATTCAACCATTATGGAGGTGGAAGATGTTATAGTGGAACTAGATTGGAAACATTCAGAGCCCTTGGATATTATCAACCCGAATGAAATTAGAGTTGCCATCCCTGAACATCCTTTCAAATGTGAGAGATCAGTGCATTTTTGGGAGCACATGATTGAGAGATGCAACACTAATGTGTCCCCTGTATTAATATTATACGATGGGACAAATGCATTAAAGGAAGAACATAATACAAAGAGGTCCTCACTTATCTTTATGGTGGAGAATCACAAGCAGGAGATCATGATCCAACACTATTATAAATGTCTAACTACACCTCCAAGTAAATATCCTCTACGATTTTTTGTGTTCTTTTCATTATAGTCATTCCTTTGTATACATTAATTCTTAACAATGTTTACTTTGTTCTAATATTAAGATGTACATCCTTCATATAGTTTTCTCCTAATTTATTTTCATATTATAGAATATATGTAAACAAAAGTTAGAAGTTTAATTATAAGAAAATTAAATTTGTTTCAGAATATTTAGAGGTATTAAAATGATTAATTTAGTATTTCTTATAGTTGAATGTTTACAATGGGCATATGCCCATTCTCGGAAAAACATACATTTTTGTCTTTGTATTGAATTGGTAGTACATAAAATATGTATCACAGAAGAATGGAATAAATAGAGGTATTAAAATGATTAAGTTTAGTATTTCTTGTAGTTGAATGTTTACAATGGGCATATGCCCATTCTCAAACAAACATACATTTTTGTCTTTGTATTGAATTGGCAGTACATAAAATATGTATCATAGAAGAATGGAATAAAATTCACTTTGTTTTAGAATGGGAAGTAGTGAATAATCTCTGAGTATGGGCATACTCAGAGAGAATTAAACTTGTTTCAGAATGGGAAGTAGAGAAATAATATATTATTCACGTTATGTAGTTCACCTTTTTCATTTTAATACCTATGTACATTGGTAGCCCTTGCACAAAGTCCATAACATGAATTATATATTCTTGTTGGATCTCTCTCAATGATAATTTGAATCATGGGTAGAGTTAGAAACAATCATTCCTGTGAACGTTTTATAACCACTTCCTTAGAGGTAGAAACAATCATTCCTTTGAAATTTTTATATTAGAGTTAGAAATATTTTGAATTTTTTAACCACTTCCTTTATAGAGGTTTTATAATGATTAAGTTCAATATTGCATGTATTAAATGGGCATATGTCAATTCTATTAGAGTTATAAATATTCTAAATTTTTAACCACTTCCTTTGTAGAGGTTTTATAATGATTAAGTTCAATATTACATGTATTGATTGGGCATATGTCCATTCTCATATATCAATCATATATTCTTCCTCAATGATTCCTAGAGAAGAACATGCATCCACACATTCAATACAATGATTGAACTTAATAATTTTAATACCTCTATAAATTATGTTAGAAATCATGGGGTATGGCCCTTATACCTTATAAAAAAGGAGAACTAATGAGGAGTTAAAAGTATAATTTTTTTACAATGGGAAATTGTATGGCCTGAACGTCATGGGGAATGGCCCCTCTACCTTATAAAAGAGGAAAAATACATAAGGATTGATCCCTCTCGTTGATGGTATGTAGTGCCGCACTTGACAGAGTTAAAAGTATAATTTTTTTACAATGGGAAATTGTCCTCCCTAAATGGGAAAGGAAACCAGATGATAATTTGAATCATGGGTTGAGTTAGAAACAATCATTCATGTGAAAGTTTTATATTAGAGTTATAAATATTATAAAATTTTAACCACTTCCTTTATAGAGATTTTATAATGATCAAGTTTAATATTACATGTATTTAATGGGCATATGTCCATTCTTATATATTAATAATATATTCTTCCTCAATGATTCCTATAGAAGAACAAGCATACACACATTCAATATAATGATTGAACTTAATCATTTTTAATATGTCTATAAAGTATATTAGAAATCATGGGGAATGGCCCCTCTACCTTATAAAAGAGGAAAAATACATAAGGCTTGATCCCTCTCATCGATGGTATGTAGTGCAACACTCGGGCTCTACCAGGGATAGTCCAACCAATATAAGACAATTATGAATAATTATCATAAGGCAAAAATTGCAAGTTTTGAAGAGTGGAGACCTAGAGAAAAGTATTTACTGGCCAAGTAAAAGGTATTCTTTGAAGTCTTGGGTCATTCTAACCTTGGTGATAGATTGCAAGTGATTTAGGCTCTGCATCAAACAACTAGATTATGTAACATCTCTTTCATACAAACAAACAAATTTATGCAACATTCTATTCTTCTTCTATGGTTCCAATTTTAGAATAGTTATCGACTAAGTGAATATAATATTGGACACGTATTATAGTGAAAAAAATATCCACCGATGAATACAAGATAGATAAGGTATTACACAGTAATTAAGTGAGAATGGAAAATAATCATTGTTTACAATTGTTACTTTATATTCTAAGTATTTATGTTCATTGGTATGCAACTGTTTATCCCTTGCAAATGATCATGAGTAGAGAAAAAATCACAAGACATGAGGTTAATCCATTACATGAAGATACTATTCCTATTAATAACATGATTATGAGTGGATAACAAATTGCAATCCATGAGGTTAATCCATTACAAGAATATATTATTCCTAATAATAGCATGATGTCAACCAACAAAAAAAAAAAAGATAACCAATAAAAAGATAGTATTCCTAACAATAGCACGATGTCATCCATCAAGAAAAATTTACCCAACAAAAGACACAAAACACACAACTGATGGTGATTGATACTGAAGCTACATTAAACCCTTCACCATCAATTATGACAAGTTATTCACGAACATGTATCAAGTATTATTTAAAATTTAATAATATTTTTTACTTGTCTATATTAGTTTGAGTCAATTTGATAAATATATCCTAATTACAATTTTTATGTGCAGATGCAACTGGAGAGAATTCAACAAATATATGTAAAGAAATAGGTAAAAATATTAATCTTTTTTATTTGTCAATATTAGTTGGAATCAATTTGATAAATATATCCTAATTTCAATTTTTATGTGAAGATACAACTGGAGAAAATCTAAAAATATACAACAAACAAATAGATGTAAAGAAATAGGTAAAAATATTTTGTGAAATATTATTATTGTATTTGAAATACATACAAGTTAATAATAAAGTTTAGTATCATATTTTTGGCGGTTGCCTCCAAAGAAACATTTTTTTATCTTGAATTAGATGAATTTTTGGTTCAAAAGTGTACTTCTAAAAAATAAATTAAATTTCAATTGAACAATGAGCATATCCTACTATGAATGTCTATTACCCAATTTCTAACATCTATGTTTAAAGAGTTTCATTAAATAGCATTATGGTCGTCTACGATGGATACAGATGCTAGTGTAGAAAAACTAGCAAAAAAATGTTACTCTCAGCTAAAGTGGACTTGTAACCATTTTTATTGGGGTATGGAGTGTTGGTGCTCAATTTGGACTCACCTAGTTTGTCCTTAAAATTCTACAGTTTGCGGGCTATGTCGTGTTTTCTATCTCCCTATATTAATGCATGAAAACTCTTTCATCCATTTGGTTGCCACGATCAGTCCCTTCCTTGGTCTAGGATCACTTAAAAGTCCATAATATTTTTTTCATTCCTCTTTCCATGTGAAAGAGTTATAACTTGGGTGTAAAATCAATTTTTTCTCTTCCTTCCATTTTCCACAGTCACGTTTTGTTGTCCCTATCATTTTTGTCCCAAAATCTATGGAAACGTGATTGGATGCAGCTCAGAGGATCATATTTGGGCCTTATAACATTTCCAAATTCTCTTTCCCTAAAGAAGGATTCATTTCCGAGAGAAAATGGTGATTTTCCTACATTTTACAGTTTGACTGGTGTAGTTTTCTGGTCAAATTCATATCTTAGCATCTACGGAAATGTGGAAATTTCTGGTTAGATGTGGCTCAATAGGGCACTTTAAAACTCTAAGGCCTACTTCAGAATCAAAACTTGTCCATGTGGAGAACCAGTGCTCATTTGAAAATTCACCTTTTACTTTAGCCTTGAGTTGTGCCGGCGAGACACAAGGAGGTTTCCTCTTCCTTGCCCGGACTTAGAAAAAAATTCATGCAGACGATACAGGTTTGGTGGACCATGGACATGTAGAGGGAAGGCACTCATTTGAGGATCCACCTCAGGGTGCCACCTTAACAATTGCGACAAGGAGAAATGTGGAGAATTCTGCCAACTCTGCTCTATACTTAAACTTTTCAAAGCAATTTTGAAAGGCCTGGGACATGTGGAGGGACCACGCCTATTTGGGGACCAAAACCTAAGTTTTATTTTGAAGAAGTGCTAAGAGGACACTTAGAGGCTTCTACTCACTCTTCCCTTGCTTGGAATTTTCAACGGCCAAGGAAAACTGTCTCGGACCCTAGACACATGGCACCTTCCGCTGATCCTTCAATTTTTTAACAACTCTCTTTGGACTAAGACATGTGGTGAGCCCGCGCTTATTTGGGGTCTCTACTTTTGAGAACCATCTCAAAGTGTGCCATTGAGAAACATGGAGGCTTCCACTGGATCCTTTTTTGCTGAGACTTTTCAAAGGCCAAAAGGCATTTTCTTGGGCCTAGGGCACATGGAAGGCCCACGCTTATTTGGAAACTTTCCCCTATACTTATCCTTTGAAGTTGCTCTAAGGAAACATGTGGACGGTTATAAAAATAAAGTGGATAAGGGGAAGAATCAAAAATTACTATGCATTGCATTTGATTTTCTACCATTTTTTTCTCCAAAACTCCTAGAGATGTGAATACGCACTATTTTTCATCATTTTTTGATGAAATTCCTTGACATATCTTTCTGTAAAGCGCCATTGAATGGATTCAGAATTTAATTTGTGAGTCTAAGGATTGTTAAGGTCAATATTTTGAAGTTGGATTTGCTCAGGTACTTGCAAATAAGGGAATTACCAGAGAAGCTAGATGCGGGACAAAGTTGCAGAGGAAAGAAAGGGAAAAGGATGAAAAGATGAAACTTGTAGGGACAAAAGATGAAAAATGTGTTGCCTCGAGAGAGAAAAGGATTACCTGTCATATCCAGTTGTGCTGAGCCTCCAGAAAATGATTAAAAGGGGGATTTCTCAGATGACATAATCAGAATGATTAGAAGGATTGCCAAAACATTGTGGCATGGCATCCTATTCTTTAGTCAAGGGCCCAAGAAACGTGATCATTTCACAATTGGTCCACTCGGCATCTTTCGGATGTGAATTTGTTAAATTTTTCTTTCTGAGGAAACTTGGTAACAAGCAAATGTCCCTCGAATATTATTCTCTTTTGGGGGTAAAATTGAGTGATTAAAATGTATAAATGCAATGAAAATACCCTTGCAAATGGTCGGGGGTTGAATTCTTAAGAAACCATTTGAGAAAGTCATCTTCCTAAGAGACCAATCCAAGATAACCTGTTAATTATTTTTGTGTTATGTTTTCTATCATCTCAAGTTGGTTGTATATGTATATCCATTGATTTAGCACCTATATTTCTTTGGAAGCTTTCTTCTACTGATGAATCTAAGCAATTTTAAAATTAATTTTTGTTAAATCTCTAGTAATTTGTGTTTGCTTTGTTTGTAATGTATGCAAATTGTTTCTTTTGTTCCTATTGCAATATTACGTTGAAATCTTTTTGAAATCACACAGGATATCATTCCTATGACAATTTAGTGGCCTTTGCAATTTCATCTCAAGAAGAGCCTTCATCCTGTGATGAGATAAACAATTTTAAAACCACTCCACTGTCATTTGTTGATAAATATTGTTTGTAAGTATTTGGGTGTACCTTAGGCATGATTGATCAGATATTTTGGTGATTAATTGAGACTTTTAAATTGAGCCTTTTAAATTGAGCCTTTATGTTATATTCTCAAATATTATGTGAAAATGTGCTGATCTGGGCCTCCATTGAAGCACACCTTCTGGTTGAAGGAACGTATTAACTATTTTGAAGCTTTATGTTGTTGAGTTGTCCATTGTTGTGAATTTTATCGGAGATCTGGTATAATCAACTTTATTCTCGCTTAATCTCCAACCAAAATCATTTAAAACCATGAATCCATCCTGAACTACCCTTGTTTTGCCTTGTATATCCACAAAGGAACAAAATTTATTTACTAAAATATGCGAGAAAAATCAAGTATTTCATAATGTCTTCATAAACCTTAGCCTTGTTTTGAAAGTATCTCCATTTTTAGAAGTGACAACTCTTGAGAGTTAAATTATGGAGTATTGACCATATTTTCCCAAGGTTTTCTTCATAAAATTTTGCAAAATAAGGATATCTCCATCTCCTTCATCAAACAGAGGTTACACTAAGTGTCCTCTCACCCTAGTTGAAGAGGCACAACCTAAAGTAGTGAGGATAGGTCAAATCCTCTTGAAGGTGCTATCCATCTCTCCACAAATCTAAGTGACAAAGGGCCAGTTACATCTCATCCCCGGCTACAAAACAACACACATTATGATCTATCTATCTCTAAGCTCCATGTTGAATTTGTGATGTTGCTCATCTTGAAAGGGAGAACAAATTTGAATACTAACATTGAGCATTGCGAAAAGAGGGAGATAGATTTATTAAATTTTTTGAAACAATTTGGAAGACACCAAAATTTCCATACAATTGTGAAACTACGGTTGTAGGTAATGTAGACAACAAAGGGGTTACTTGAATAAATTTTTTTGGTGTCTCTAAAGGTGTTTGAGAAAGAATTTTAAAATAGCATGAATTGTTTTCTCAACTATCCATGATATGGGTTGTAGATGATGTAAGATTCGTCTTAAAGGGATGTGCTCTATTTCAAAAATAGTGGAACAAATGAATATATAAAATTGTGTTTATTACATTTTTGTTGTTCTTTTTCCCATTTTCCATTTGAAGTGATTATTATATAATCTTTAATAAGATGTTATTGATGGTTATTAGTATGTAATTCTCAAAATGTGTTTATTACAATTTTTTTAGTTTTTGTTCACATTTAATCCAACTAGCGTGATTATTAGATAGTTATAAATTAGGATGTTATTGATAGTTTACCTTTTAATGCTCAAAAATAACTTTCATAGGATTATACAAAAAGAAATTAATTATCAATAAAATTACATAATATAATCTATGATTTAATTTATTGAAAAAGAGTTTTTTTATTGGTTGGTTTTTCAAATCTCATTTTCCATGGAATAAGTTATTGGTTTTGGGGGTAGAGGAATTGCTCTTTGGAGTTCCAGGGCTTTCTAAATTTAGATCATTGACCATACAACCAGAATTTACATATGCATGCTACCGATACTTCATTCGTAATTTTATCCTTGAATTGTTAAGGATAACACAAAAACATTTTGATATTGGATTGTGGTTTACATACCTACATTCAAGAGAATGACATGCCTTCATTCAAAAAATTGATTGGCTAAGAAATATTGAATTCATTTTTTCTAGGGCATTTTAGAGTGTGAAATTAGCAACAAATTTTTAAGATCGAAGAAGGGGAATATTGTGCCAATTTACAAAAAAATGCAAAAGGTTCTCGACAAGTACAACCAAATATATGGAGCAGAAAACATATTGTTCATAGGTGAAACAAAATGTTTTGTTCATGAGAGAACTAAGGTGATTTTATTTGGATTGCCTTCTAGCTAGAAATTTGATGGCACAATGCATTCTGATAGAAAAATTTCACACACTTATGTACATGGTTAAATCATGTGGGTCCACACCCAAATTTACATCGGTCTTTGGAAATATTTAAAAAACAATTACTGAGCTTGATTGAGTGTATTTGATACTATTATGTTGATTAATATATATATATAAATTTAGTTTATTTTTGTAGTCTTTCTCATAAAAATTCAATCATATTGGTTTTTTTAGTCTATTTCATAACAATGGATTTATTACCATCATTTTATAAAAAAATAATTATCATCATAACAACACATTTCCACAAATACTAAGCTTGATTGAGTTTACTTGTTACTATTGTGTTGATTAATAAATATAAAATAGTTGGTTTGTTTTTGTAGACTATCTCTTAAGAATTCATTTATTACCATCATTTTATGTTGTATGTATTTCATAACAACACATTTCCAACCTTCATTCTATGCAAATAAATCCATGTTATAGTTAAACATTTGTCAAATTTTTATTGATATCATAAATTAGAAGCAATAATAGATACAAATATATATGATCAAAATATGTAAAATATACAACATGCAAATGCATACGACCCCATAGTTAAAATAAATCACATTCAAAATTTTCTTTCTTTTTATATTAATCGTATGAGAATGGTCATATACATTCTCATCACAATGATAAAAATATATGTTTGTATGATAAATGGCATATGTCTATTCTCATCAAAATGATAAAACATTTTATTGGTATGAGAATGGGAATATTCCTATTTTAACCATTCTACCTCATTGAAGTAATAATGAACTTAATCATTTTTATATCACTATAAAGGATGTGAGAATGGGCAACTGTCCATTCTAAAACAAATTAAATATTACCTCTATTTGTCTTCTATGATTCTTATATGAGAATTGGTATATGCCCAAATATAAGATAAAAAGTGTTTTTTTGTATGAGAATGGAAAATATAAGTATTTTCTATGATTTTTAAAGCTATAAATTTATTAATTATTCCAATAAGTATTTCCTATTTGTACTAAAAATTGTAAACCCCTAAAATGGAAATCCCTCATACATGATATGTAATTCCAAAATACCCTTTTTGGATTCCAATAATAGTCAAATCAAATTCCAATAATCCCCTTTATGATTCCAATAATAATCTTGAATCAAATTCCCATATTCGGTATAAGAAAACCAATATAGTTGATTTAATTTAATCTAGATTGTAAAATTTCCAAATATAATGAAATTATGGTTCGAGTAAAATTAACATAAATGGCCATATTTCCTTCTATTATTAATTCTTACATGAGAATGGGCATCTTCCCATTCAATAAAAACAAACAATTTTATCATGGGTAGATGCAATCATAGAAAAATAATAGAGTTTAAAATGGGAAGTTGCACATTATCACAACTTGTTACTTTTATAAAAATGTTAAGTCTATGAATATTTTGATATACATTACACTAAAAAAATTAATAGGAAAAAATGGCTCTTATTACCACCACCTTGTATAAGGAAATTCCATTTTTTGATGGTGCAGATGATTGGGAAAGAAGGGATGAATAATGGTTCGTTGAAGTTCACACCCCTAATAATTATTACAATGATCTGTGGTTGTTTCATTTCTTGGGAGACCAACACACACAAATCGACACTCTTATGAGCACAAAGTGTATAACAAATACTATTTTATCTATTGAATTAGAAGAAGTGGACAACATATCCGAACATGCTCAGTACATAAACTAGAATTATAGGTTTCTCTTTACAAAAATATGGCATGAAAAGGTCCATAAAAAACTACAAATATTCATGCTATATTTATGGTTGGAAAATTGATCCATACACTGAAGGGGACAAAAGTAGTATGCATAATAGTCAAGATAATTGTGCAGGAATTGTCACTATATTAAAAAAGAATTATCATTATTCATTTACTTCATCTATTTTTCACCGCATCAATATTGATAAGGAATTAGTACAATGAAAATTACATTAAAAATGTTTACCATGCTTCAAAGATAACAATTATCCACACTATAAACAGACATTTTAGAATCACACTTTCAGAGGTGAAGGGATCGACAAAGAAATTATTATAAAAACAAACACAAACCGAATTTAAAAAAGTGAATCTACATTATCGAAGAGATTCATGTTTTTTTTTAATTTTGTTTTCACATAGAAATTAGCTTAAATTATTTCTTATGTAATGTTAAATGAATAGAGTTTATTTTAATGTTCGGATATAGAAATTCGAATGAAAATTTTTACTTATTTTTTAGAAGGTAAAATTGGATAGTTTGAATGATAAAATTTCATTTCTTGTACTCCCAGATGAAATTTGGGATAAGTGGGTTTTAGTGTTTTATTTTTATACCAATGGTGGGTTTCCTTGTTTCCCAAAAAAATATATAGACCCATATTTCAATCCAAATTCATTATATATGCTTATAACAGGACAATTCAAAGGCAAAAAATGTATGATAGATGAAGAATTAGATGTCCTTGTTGATAAATGCATTAGTGGTGAAGTTTGGTTCAGAGAAGAGTTTGGTTCGAGAGAAGAGTTTGGTTTTAATACAATGGGTCTAAATGATTACCATAAAAGAGTAAAGGATAATAGAGAAATGAGAGTCAAAGTTGTCTTATATGCGGAAGGAATTCCATATTATGTTACTCTTATGGGATGTAATGAATTAAATGTGATTGAAAATTTTTACATGCATAAGTCTCATTTTGCACAAATATGTCAATATTTTAGAGATGAAAATTTAAAAATGAAAAAAGGTTACACCATCAAGGAAAGGGAGTCAAGGAAATTTTCCAAACTATTAAAAAAATGTTATTGAACTAATTGAATTGTATGTGTCTCAGTAACTAATACAAATTATCAACCAAGAATGCAAGATACATATGAATTCTCTTGTCAACATTGTTATCATTTTTGTTTAGTATAACATTGTGAGTTTGGAATTCCATTTTCTTCCACTCAGTGTAGAAGTCATAATTGTTTTTTTAATGTTGTGAGTACCATCTCACAAATATTTATTATTGATCTTCTGATAGTCATTGGGTGCATTAAAATGAGTTGTGTCTACATCTTTATACGTCATGCAGTACAAGCTAGCTTATTTGATACTACTATAAAAATATACATGAAAAAAGAAAAAAACAACAATAATTTCATAAGGATGTTACAAAATTTTTAATGGAGAACATGCATTTCAAGGGATGTTAGTGATTTTTACCATATATGGTGTTCATAATTCAACCTGCTATGGAGGTGGAAGATGTTATAGTGGAACTAGATTGAAAACATTAATATCACCTAGATATTATAAACCAAATGAAATGTGTCTCAACACGGAGACCCCAAACAAGCGTGAGATTTCCATGTGTCTCGGCACGGAAAAAAATTTCAAAATGTTTAAGAACCAGCAGAAGGTGCCACGTGCCTAGGGTCCGATAAAATTGCATCAGACACTTGAAAAGTCTAAGTATGGGTAGATCCAAAGGAATATTCCACATGTCACTTGGTCTACTTTAAAAGTGAAATTTAGGGTAGGTCCCCAAACAGGCCCGGGCCCTCCATGTGTCCTAGGTCTGACAAAGTTGCACCGGACACTTGAAAAGTCTAAGTATAAAGAGGAGCTAGTGGAAGCCTCCACATGTCTCCTTGCGCAACTCCAAAGGTAAGACCCAAAGGTGGATCCTCAAATGAGTGCAAGCCCTCCACATGTCCTTTAGTCTAACTAAGTTACACTGGCCATTGAAAAGTTTGATCATGGGTAGAGCCAGCGGAAACCTCCATGTGTCTCTTTGGCACTCCTTCAAAACTAAATTTGAATCCCTTGTCCCCAAACAAGTGTAGGCCCTCCACATGGAAAATATTTGAGGTGAAGCGAGCCTGAGAATCTCAAAATGACACAGTGACCATTTGCTCCACTTTTAAATTTTGATGTGGGCCCCAGTAGAGTCATGGCTCACTTTTATACTTTTACTTCATTTCAAAATAGAGCTTAAAAACTCCAAAGTGCTCTAGCGACCCGCCTCCCGCTTTGAATTTTCAATGCTGACTCAAACATGTGACATTAATTTGTTCCCATGGAGTTGTGGATCATTTTATAACTTTACTCCTTTTCACAAAAAGGCAAAAATATTCAAAATGATCGAGGATCCGCTTCTCCACCTCTAACTTCAAAAATGTCCACGTGTCCATCTTCGGGGTCAAAGTAATAATTTTACCTTGCCACTTCATATTTTTGACTAGCAAATTAGAAACTATCGGGCAATGAGACCGATTTGGCATTTTAAAATTGTAACAAAAGTGACAAGTTTACTAAATAGACTCATTGTGTGTTGCATCTAATTAAAGATGGCCACATATCTGTAGACATTGAGATAAAATTTTGACAGGGAAAACACAACCATGGAAAAATAAAATGCAAGGGAAACTTCACCATTCGTGTATAGAATTCAAAATGTTCCTCATGGACAGAGAAACTACAAATAATACCAAGACTCAATGTGATCCACGACCCAAGGAAAGGACTAACCATGGAAACCAAATGAAGGAGAAAGCTTTCATGCATCCATATAGGGAGACAGAAAACTTTAAACTATGCGAACTGATAAATTTTGAACAAACAGGGAAAGATTAAATCAAGCACCAACATCAGCTCTGACTCAGGGATGGGCACTCCCTATGAGTGCCGCAAGAACAACATACCATGTGCCAAAAATCCATTGGGAAACGGAGTCAAGAACAAGCTTTACAAAGAAAAAAAAAAATAAATTTCTAACCCTCCCAATATCGAATTGAGAAACCAACAAAACTAGTCGCCAAGGACCAGGATGAACCAAAATAGAAAAAATATAGAAATGAAAAAGAACTAAAAGACTATACACTATATAATGATGTGTGCCTTGATTATGAGAAATCAATCAAGGAAATTTTTCAAGTGCCTACCATTAATAGGAAACTCAAGCAATTCCCCATCTAAGTCCTTTAGGAAAAAGTGTGCTCTCAATCGAATGTCAATAGAATAAGGGCCCATCCATAATGCATCAAAATTTCCATGCTTTCCCTTATCCTCATGTCTACTATCCCATAATAGCACAAGATCTCCCACACTAAAAAATCTTGGAGTTACCTTTTTATCAAATAATTTCTTCAATTTCTCCCTGAACTTCACATGTCTTTGGTGGGATTCTCTTCTCTCTTCATCTAATTCAACAATTTTATTAATATGAGCATCATAGGGACTGACCTCCTAGTCTTCCAACTGTCGGATGAATTGATATGAAGATAATTGCATATGCAAGGGAAGTAGAGCTTGAGTTTCATTAACCAATTCAAGTGGGCTCTTTCCAGTTTAGGTTTAATAGGTGTGGGTAGATTATAGGTAAAATCATTTAGGTAAAGGAAATTATGGTGAAAGGGGAGGAGAACCCCAAAGGTAAGTGTCAAGGACCAAGTCTTGTATAAGGTAATCAAAACATAAAAAAGATGGTTAAAAGATAAGAGGGGGCAATAAAGCCACTGATTGGGTAGGATCATATCGAGTAGACCATACCTTAGAGGGGGTGATGAACATAAGACCCTAAATACATTGCATGATTGACTGTTCTATGATGAAAGTAGTCACAGGATCACCAAATGTCTAAATTCCAAGATGTTCCTTGACATAATTGAGGAAATGAGAGTGGAAATTGTAAGGAGGGTGAAAGGTAGCTAATTTTATAAGTTTTGAGTAACAGGGCATTTAAGTAAGGGGTCCTAGTCACAATGGGAAAGTCCATGACTAAAAGTTTTTTTGTTTTGATAGACTTATCGATGTGGGAAGAATGGGGATCAATTTCTCTCGACAAGATTCAAACCTCATTGAGAGAAGGGCCAAAGGTCACAAGTGACTGTAAGGCATGATTTGGGTGTATGACGAAGGTTGGAATGTTGTTGGCATTTTATACAATGTTTGACATAGTCACAAAAATCATGGTTAAGGGTTGGCCAAGAATAGCTATCAACCCAAACAACAAACTTCAACTGCTCACCCCACTTTTTTTTGTTTAATTCCAAGGTCCTTTTGATTATTTTCAAAAATTCTTGTTTCTTGATTCTGCTTTTCCATTACCTTAGGGATTATAATTTGAAGCATATGATAAATTAATCCCATACTCATGACACATGGCTACCAAAGGTTTGGCTCAAAACTCATAGCATTGTTAGCAACTATTTTAGTAGGCACTCCAAACCTGTAAATTATATGATTCAGAATGAATTCCATAACAATTTGGTGGGTAGATTTCTTGGTAGGGATTTCCTCCACCCACTTGGTGAAGTAATCAGTGGTCACTAATATCCACTTGTGGCCTATACTTGAAGAATCTGAAATCTCACCAATGAAGTCCATTCCCCATTGCTTAAATGGGGCTTCAATTGATACAAGATGCAAAGGGAGGGAGCTTGAAGCTTTCAATCTTCCTAAAAAATGTTGACAACTCTCACACTTTCTTACCAGCAGAGTTGTATCTTTAAAAAGAGTTGGCCACCAGTAACCAACCCTTAATATTTTATGAGTTGTGACTCTTCCAAAAAATTCCCTCCACAAACTCCTCCATGGAAATCATCAATTATTTTTGGGGCTTCATCCTCAGTGATACATCTCAAAATAACTCCCTCTGGTTCTTCCAAGCTAACCCATAATCAATGATGATGTATTTCTGGGAGGCTAACTTAAGTGCTCTCTTTTGATTCTTGCTTAAATACTCAGGGCACTGTAGATGTTTGAGATAAAAAATAATATCCTTGTACCATTCAAAATTTGTCACTTTCTCAAGAATATTCAATCTTTCTTCTTCAACCTCATTTATCTCAATTGTTTGTAGGTTGCTTTCTGCCATTAGATTTGCTAGGCCCAATCCTTTGACCAATTTTGTAGTTTGGATGTCCATATCATATTCTTGCAATTTATTTTCCCATTGGCATCTTTTACTTGAAATTTCCATCTCTGATAGGATATCCTTAACCATGGTATGGGGAACATAAGCTATGACTTTAGAGCTCAAAATATATGGCCTAAAGATTTTTGTGGCTTTGACCAAAGCAAAGGCCTATTTCTCCATGATAGTATACTTCAACTCTTCCCCTTGTAATGCTTTACTAAATAAAGCAATTAGCCTTTCAGATCCTTCATCATCCTTTTGTAACAACACAGATGCAATAGTATTCTCTAAAGAAAAGGAAAACATTTGGAAATCCTTTTTATAATCAGGAGTTGCTAAAATAGGGGCATTCTTCAATGCTTCCTTAATCCCAGTAAAGGCTTGAATAACTACTTCTTCCCATTTGATACTTTGATCCTTCTTCAACATACTAGTGATTGGGATAGTCAATTCGGAAAAGTTGGAAATAAATCTCCTAATAAAATTTATTTTCCTAAAAAGGATTGAATTCCCTTTTTGGTTCTTGGAATAGGAACTTTACTAATGGCTTCCACTCTCTCAGGATCAATCATGACCCCTTATTTTGATACAATATGTCCAAGAAGCTTTTCCTTTTGAACCCCAAAATGGAACTTCTTGGGATTCAATGATATACCATATTCCCTGCATCTTAACAACATATTTTCTAAATGTTGCAGGTGATCACTTCTTTTCCTTGAAAATATTGTCACATCATCCGATACACATCAATGAATTCATTCATATATCCTAAGAACACAACATCCATTTCTCTTTGAAATGTGGTTCCAACATTCATCGTGCCAAACTATATCCCGACATACATATAGTTTCCCCATAGAGTGGTTAAATAATTTTGATCCTCTCTGATTGCTTCACAACCACTTGGTTATACCTAGAAAAACCATCTAGAGTAGATAAAAATTCTGAACATGTAACCATTTGCAACATGTTATCCATATTTGGCAGGGGATAGTTGTCTTTAATTACTTCCTTATTTAAGTTTCTTAAGTCAACACACAATCTTATATCCCAATTTTTCTTTCGAACAGGTACCAGGTTTTCTACGCATGAGGAGTATCTTGTAGGTTGTATAATTCCTCCATCCCTTAACTTTTTCAACTCTTCTTGCATTTTTTAGGAAAGGAGGGGATTAATTGGTATTTTTCTACCTAAATGGCTTGGCATTTGCTTCCAGGGGTATTTCATGTTGAAAAAGGTACTCCCTATATGCTTTCAGTTCTGAATATGACCAAGCCAAGCAGTCCTGGTACTTTTTAGCAATTGAACATATGACTATTTTTCTTCTCTATTCAAGTTGTTGCCTAGCCAAATTCTCCTAGGTTTATTCTCTGTTCCCAAGTTATATTCTTTAACATCCCTTGAGGCTGACGTGTGTCTATTAATAATACAATCATCATTACGAAACTTTGATTCCAAGTCAATCAAACCCCTGGGAATAGTATTGGTTTTCAATTAGATAATGTCTTTACCAAACACGGTCTCTTTTCCATCACTTACACAAACTATTGGTTCCTGGTCCATACTTTAATTGGTAAACTCCCCTTTATTTTGTAGAAACCTTTGGACCTGAGCATCATCTTCAAACACACAAGCGGTGCTTGATATTGTCGTGGGGACATATGGCCTTAGTCAATATTTCAATATCATATTCACAATGGGGAGACATTGTACAATTCTCAAACCTAGACCCTAATACTACCAATTTGTCTATTATAGTATTATAGCTCCTATCATGATGTATTATATTGAAAGAATCAAAAATTTCAATGAAGTGCCAAACTACATGCTTATAATGTTTCATTCTTTGATTTTTTGTAGCATACAACTTTCTAACTTGCTTGACTATCAGCTCCAAATCCCTTTAACAATAATATCCTTGACACCATATTTCCATGCAATCCTTAGTACTTAAAATATTGTTTATGCACTCAAAATTGAGTTTAAAAGAAAATGTAAAATACTCTTGGCTTGGAGATATAAACACAACACCAACACCATTACCAAATCTAGAACAAGCCCCATCAAACATCAAGTTCCAAGGAGAACCGACCTTCTTAGGATACTTGCACTCATCAATTTTATGCTCCTTACAATTATCATAATCGAAAAATTACCAACATCGACATTTGTGTATAATACTTCTTAAGAAGTATTGTTAGGGTCCTCAATGAGATGTAACATCTTCTTCTCACCATACAAATTCACAAGGCTGCCCTCAATTGGTATGGTTTTATATGACATGTCCATTTACACACTTTCACTCACACTAGCTATCCATTTTATGGATAATAACATCCCCCTTTGGTAGGATAGTCCACAATAACCACATTCATGCTCAAATAATTTCCTGGAAAAGATGCCAATTGCACTACTAATACCTTTACATACCCAATTATTGGCACTTCTCTTGAATCCATAGCAGTAAATTTCCCAAAATTTGTTGTTACCTTGATATTTAACTCATTCATTACCTCAAGAGGAATTACATTACATGAGGCTCCTGAATCAAACATGTAGTTATGTACCAACCTATCTTTAATAATCAAAGTGGTAAAAATGGATCAACATCCAACTAAGATTCAACTAGAGAAGTTCCCAAATATACCTCAAATGATTCACCCAATTTCTCCGATGCTTGTGGTATTTCTGATTCTGCAATAATAGGAGAAACCTCTATATTATTAACACTTTTTCCCTGAGTAATCTTTTCTTCCTTAAATCCCAAATATTTGAATGCCCTTTTCAACAATAGGAACATTGACATTGATCGACTCAAAATTTGGGCTATGTCACAAGGAACATATTTGCGTAGGGTAGTGTTAGAAGGGAGATTCACAACTTCATCTAATAATATGTGAGTTTTCAGAGTCTGGGCATGGGTAGGAAAATGGGTTTTATTTGGGGTAGGTAGGCATTTTCCGGATGTATCTTGCTTAGGGGTTTCCTTTGGGATATTGGTAAGAACTCGGAGATTTTTTCTTGTTTTGTGGCCTTCCCCTTTGACAACCTTACTTTCGGTGTTATATTCTTTCTCCTCAATAACTATTACATTCATCAATAGTTGTTTGTCATCTTCGAAGGGATCCCTCCATCATACTTTTTAATCATCAAAGCCCTTAAGTATTCAAAATCATGATTAGGCAAATCAAATGCTTATACCATATCAATTTCAAAATTATTAATAGGAGGAAGAGGTAATACCCATTGAACACAATCCCAAAATTTTTCAATAGTTCTAGCACTTATCAATTCAGTTAAGGTTTCCCCCTACTATGATTTTGCATGGTATTCCATCATGCACACATCATCATACATCTCATCATCATATGCTTCCTCAACTTATTGATCTACATCACATGGGGAGTGTGGTAAGAAACACCTATCACACCACTCGATAACATTGGCCTCCTCCATAGTAGCAACCCTGATAGTCAAAGGATCAGGAACCAATCTATTCTCCCTGGGTTGAGGCTATTTATTACCTAATCCCATGAGCCCTTTCCCTTTATCATCTATTCTATGATCACCTCTGGGATGATTTCCAAATCTCTCCTGACCGTGTGGCTTGTGCTTTGACCCCTCAGGAAATTTGTCCTATCCTTTTTTTTGCTCGCCAAACTTATAGGATATCTCTTTAACTGCTCCAGCCAAATTTTTACAACCTCTTCCAGATCCACAACTTTTCTTGACTGAGGCTTTTCAAGGATTGATCAACTTAACACCTTCCCTCTTAGGAGGCTTTCCAACTACTTTGATGTTATTCTCTATTTGTAAGGCCATAGTGAAAGCCTTCCTTAATGTTCCCGAGTTCTTATCTCTCAAGTAATAAGAAACCTTTTTATCAAAAGCATCAGAATATTTTATCAAATAGGACACATCACTTGGCCTTAGGATTACAGGTAGCTTATTCAGGGTCTTATTGAACCGAGTATTAAAATCATAGATAGATTCATTTGGATTTTTCTTTATATTTTCAAATTCAGATAAAAGGAACCTAGGATCTGTCTTATCCCCATATTGCAATATAAAGACATTTTTCATCTCGGTCCATGAATATATTGAATTATTTGGTAGATACTTGTACCATTCACGTGCATCCTCCTCAAGATTATGAATAAACAACTTTACATACACGTCTTCAAACTCAATTTCAAAATATTACATCATATTGATAAAGAGTTTTAAATGGTGGTCACCAATAATGGCATTATTTCCTTGAATTTTTGGCAAACTATTTCTGACATCTTGTGGCACCATATTAGGATATCCATCCATACCTATAAAATCTATAGGTACAAAAGTGTTGACAAAAAAAGGAGGTCTAGGTGGAGGATGGGCCATATTACCTTGAGGCGGTGATCTTACAAGAGAAACAGAATGATAGGGAACAAGGGGTCATTGGACCACAGGAATATAGCTTTCAAAATAGATATTCTCTATTGACTCAGCTTCTTGGAAAACCCTATCAACCTTGGAATAAATAAGGGAAAACTAAGAGGTGGGATTTTCAAACACAAATGATGGCCCCTCTCTAGTTAGGGAACTCAAATTTATGTAAATATTACTTGGTTCAAAATAACTTGAAGGCATACAAGGTAATCTTCAACCACAGATTGATCACCTTTTAGAATTGATATCTCCTTTTCTTGATTCTTGATTTCCAACAACTTTCCAAGCTTGTTTTCCTTCTGAATTTGCTTTTCCTAGCTCTGAAATAACTTCCTAGTAGGGTCCCTAGTGAAGAAAGATCTTCTTCCCTCCATCTTTGCAATAGATTAATGACAAATTTCACTTGACATAGGTTAAGACATTAGTAATCATCAAAATTTCAATTCAACACAGAGTCACCACTAAGTATTTTCACCTTAGTTGTGCAGACACAATATAAGTAACTTGCGAAGTATCTATCAATGCTTAATTTTTACAAATATTAATAGATCCAACCTTCCTTTACCCATATTTATCACTATTGATGCAAATTTAGTGTAATAACCACTAGAAACTGAAAATACTTGCACAATGGACTTGTAATCTTGCACAAATCTTACAAATCTTAACAAAGGATGACATTTAAACAATGTATTTGCACTTAAATCATGTAAGAAACATTACTCGGGTCAGCATGTGTATGCATTTGTAAAAATAGTCCCTAGTAATGGTGGAAATTTGGTGTTGGTATCCAAATCGATTCTCCTGCGGGATGAGAAACATCACAAAACCGGTAGGATTCTTAGAAATAGACGAATCATAATATGAGTCATTTTGTAGCCGGTGAGGGGATTCAACTTACTCTTTTTACTCAGGTGTTAGAGAAATGGATAGCACCTCACTGAGGGTTTGATCTACCCTCATTACTTTAGGATGTGCCTTCATTAGGGTGAGAGGACCCGTTCTATAACCCATCTTGGTGAAGGACATCACAAGGTCCTTATTTGCACAATTTTAATGAGAACCTTGAGGAAATATGACCAATACAACACAATATAACTCTCATGAGTTGTCACACTAGAGAGTGGAGATGTATCCTGGACAAGGTCATGTTATTAAAGACAATAATTTAATCCTAATTGTCCCTGCATACTTTGGCAATGGAAATTGTTCATTTGTGGATACACAGTACAAACAAGGGTAGTTCATGTAGGATTCATCATTTTAGAAGTTTTTGGTGGGAAGTTAAGCATGATGAAGTTAATTATACTAGACCTTTGAGACCCTTTACAAAAATTGGGAACTCACGAGAACAAAATGCTTCATAATCGGCGAAATATTCCTTCAACCAGAAGGCATGTATCAATGGAGGCCTAGAGATGCACAATTTCACACACTCTTCAATAATCCAACACAAAGTTTTGTGTTAAATACTCAATTAAATGTTAAAAATCCACGGTGTGTCATGCCTAAGATATACTCATATGCTTATATATAATATTTATCAACATAGGGAAAGTAAAGGGATTTTAAATTGTTTAATTCATTACTAGATGAAATCTCTTCTCATAATGAAATTGCAAATGCCACAATACTAACACACGGATGAGATCTTGTGTGACTCAGAGAGATTTTAACATCAGATTACAACATGAACAAGAAAAAATATTTGAAAACATTCTGAAATGACAACAAACACAATTATGCTCATGATCAATATAGAGTCATTTAAGGTTCACTAGATTCATCGGCGAGGAAAGTTTCCTCAACAATCTCGGATATTTTTAATGGATGTACACTTGCAACCACCTTGACGCAATTAAATATAAAACACGGAAAATAAAATGGTCATCGATGGTCTCATTGGGAAAAATAATCTTTCTCAAACTTTCTCAAAAATTTCACCCCCTTATGCAAGAGTATTCTCATCGCATTTATAAAATTTCTCTCGCTCACTTCCCCCAAATTTTCCCCCAAAAGTCTAAATCTTCAAGATAATATTCCTCTCTATTTTTTCTAGGTGGAAAAGTTGTGATCCATTCACATTTCCTACTTTCATCAAATATGATTAGGGCACCATGCCATAACTTTTGAAAATCTTTCTAATCATTCTTTAATTCTGATCATGTGAGAAATCCCCTTTTAATAATTCTTAGGTGGCTCCATATGACTTGATATGACAAGGAATCCTTTTCACCTTTGAGAAAACACCTTGAGAAATGAGTTCCCTCACATGGATACCTACATTCATACCTCTCGAAATGAGTGTCCTCGCATGGATTATACCACATACTGCGTTGCGAGTCCGAGTTAGCCAAGTGCAAAGAGGAGCCAGCGAAACCTCCATGTGTTTCCTTGGTGCAACTACAAAGGTGAAGTTTAGAGGTAGGTTACCAAATGAGGGTGGGCCCTCCACATGTTCAGAACCTTAGAGATTTGCACTGGTTTCTGAAAAGTCAAAGTATGGGAAGGGAAGCTTCCATGTTTCTATTTGGTGCACCTTCAAATTTGAAGTCTAGAAGTGGGACCTCAAACTAGCACAATTTCTCCACGTGCCTTGGGCCCAAGAAATCTCCTTCAGCCATTGAAAAGTTTGTGTAGATAAGAGCCGTAGAATTCTTCATGTGTTTCCTCGGTGCACTTTTCGATATGTTGCCCAAAAGTGGAGACCCCAAACAAGAGTGGGTTTTCCATATGTCTTGGCCCGAAAAATTTGAAGAAAAAGTTTAAGAACTAGTGGAAGGTGCCACGTGCCTAGGGTCTGATAAAATTACATCAGACACTTGAAAATTCTAAGTATGGGTAGAGCCAGCGGAATCTTACACGTATCACTTCGATGCTCTTTCAAAAGTGAACTTTAGGGGTAGGTCCCTAAACAGGTTTGGGCCCTCCATGTGTCTTGGGTCTGACAAAGTTACACCAGACACTTGAAAATTATAAGTATAAAGAGGAGCCAGTAGAAGCCTCCATATTTCTCCTTGGAGAAAATCCAAAGGTAAGACCCAGAGACAGATCCTCAAATGAGTGTAGGCCCTCCACGTGTCCTTTGGTATAACTAAGTTGCACATTTTGTTGAAAAGTCTGAGTGTGGGAAGATCCAACAAAAACCTCCATGTGTCTCTTCGACACTCCTTCAAAAGTAAATTTCAAGGGTAGGTCCCCAAATAGGCACAGGCCCTCCACGTGGAAAATATTTGAGTTGAAGTGGGCCTGAGAATCTCAAAATGCCCCAACGACCCGCCTCTCTGCTTTTAACTTTTGATGTGGGCCCAGCTGGAGTCGCGACTCACTTTTATACTTTTACTTCATTTCAAAATAGAGCTTAAAAACTCTAAAGTGCCCTAGTGACCTGCCTCCCTACTTTGAATTTTTAATGCTAACTCAAACATGTGACATTAATTTGTCCCCCATGGAGTCGCAGATCATTTTATAGCTTTACTCTTTTTCACAAAAAGGAAAAAATCTTCAAAATGCTCCGATGATCTGCCTCTCCACATTTAACTTGAAAAACGACCACGTGTCCATCTTTGAGGTCAAAGTAAGAATTTTTCCTTACCGCTTCATATTGTTGAATAGCCAATTAGAAGCTATCGTGCCCACCTGAGGACAAATTTGGCATTTTTTACAATTGTAACAAAAGTGACAAGTTCACTAAATAGACCCGCCATGCCACGTCCAATTAAAGACGGGCACACATCTCGCAGAACATTAAGATAACATTTCGAAAGGAAAAAACAACCATAGAAAAATAAAATGTAGGGGAAACTTCACCATTCACATCTAGAATTGAAAATGTTCCTCATGGACAGAGAAACTGCAAATAATACCAAGACTCAATGTGATCCACGACCCAAGGAAAGGACTAACAATGGCAACCAAATGAAGGAGAAAGCTTTCACACATCCATACAGGGAGACAGAGGAAACTTCAATCCATGTGGACTGAGAAATTTTGAACAAACAAGGTGAGATTAAATTGAGCACCGGACAATGATTAAGTGAGAATGGAAAACAACCAATTGTTTACAATTTTAGTTTACATTATAAGTATTTATGTTCATTGGTAGCAATTGTTGAGCCCTTAAAAATATTTATGAGTGGAAAACAAAATGTAAGCCATGATGGTAATCCATTAAAGGAAGATATTATTCCTGACAATAACATGATGTCATCCATCCAATAATAAGTTGCCTAAAAATGCGCAACTAATGGTGACTAAAATCACAGCTACATCAAACCCTTCATCATCAATTATGACAGTTGTCTCACGAATAGGTATCAAGTATTATTTAAAAATTAATAATTTTTTATTTGTCAAAATTAGTTAGAATAAATTTGATAAATATATCCTAATTTCAATTTTTATGTGCAGATACAGCTAGAGAAAATCTACAACCAACAAATATATGTAAATAAATAGGTAAAAATATTAATCTTTTTACTTGTCAATATTAGTTGGAATCAATTTGATAAATATATCCTAATTTCAATTTTTATGTGTAGATATAGCTGGAGAAAATCTACAACCAACAAATATATGTAAAGAAATAGGTAAAAAATAATTTTGAAATATTATTATCATATTTGAAATACATACAAGTTAATAATGAAGTTTAATATTATTTTTTTGTAGCCTCAAAAGAAACATTTACTTGTTCTTGAATTAGAAGGATTGTTAGTTCAAAAAATACTTCTAAAAAGGAAAATACATTTCCAAGCACATCCTACCACAAATGTTTATTTTCTAGTTTCTAACTTCTGTATCTCAAGAATTTCATCGAATAACATTCTGGTCTACATTGGATACATATGCTAATGTAGAAAAAATAAAAATGAAAATATTACACATAGTTAAAGTGGACGTGCATCCTTTGTTTTGTTGGGGTATGGAACATTGTGAAAAAGAGGGAGACAAATTTATAAAAAAAAATTGAAACCATTTGGAAAACACCAGAATTTCCATATAAATGTGAAACTACAGTTGTAGTTAATGTAATCAACAAAGGAGTTCCTAAAGATTTTTTTGTCTCCAATAGTTTTTGACAAAGAATTTAAAAAGAATAAGTGGTTTATGTCATCATTATTCATAGAACTAGCCTTGATAGGGGTTTTCGATGATGTAAGATAGATCTTAAAGGGATGTTCTCTATATCAAACAATAGTGGAATATATCAATTTATAAGATTATGTTTATTAGATTTTTGTAGTTATTTCCCCCTTTTCCAGTTGATGTGATTATTATATACTTTAATAAGATGTTAGTGATGGTTATTAGTATGTAATCGTCAAAATGTGTTTATTACAATTTTTTACTTCTTATTTAAATTTCCTCGAAATGATGTGATTATTATATAATGATAATTGAGGATATTATTGATAGTTATTACCATTTAATACTCAAATCTAGCCTTGATAGGTTTATACAAAAATAAAGTAATTATCAATAAAATCGATAATATAATCTATGATTTAATTTATTGAAAAAGAATTGTGTTATTGGTTGGTTTTTTAGATCTCGTTTCCTATGGAAATAAGTTATTGGTTTTAGGGGTAGAAGAATTGCTCTTTGGAGTTACAAGGATTACTAAATTTAGATCGCTGACCATATAACTAGATTTTACATATGCATGCTACCGATACTTGAGTCATACATTTAGCCCTGAATTTTTAAGGATAGCACAACAACATTTTGATATTGGATTGTGGTTTACATACCTGCATTCAAGAGAACAACATGCCTTCATTCAAAAATTTGATTGGCTAAGAAATATTGAATTCATTTTTTTGGAGCATAATGCATTATGAAATTAACATCAAATTTTTAAGATCGAAGAAGGGGAATATTGTGCCAGTTTATAAAAAATATGCAAAAGGTTTTTAACAAGTACATTCAAATGTATAGAGCATAAAATATATTGTTCATAGGTGAAACAAAATGTTTTTTTCATGACAGAATTGAGGCAATTTTTTTTGGATTTCCTTCAAACTAGAAATTTGATGGCAGAATGCATTTAGATAGAAAAAAAATTACACAATTATGTGCATGGTTAAATCATGTGAGTCCACATCCAAAATTTACATCGGTCTTTGGAAACATTTAAAAGAATAATTACTGAGCTTGATTGAGTTTACTTGATACTATTATGTTGATTAATAAATATAAATAAATTTAGTTTATTTTTGTAGTCTATCTCATAAAAATTCATTAATATTGGTTTATTTTTGTAGTCTATTTCATAACAATGGATTTATTACCATCATTTTATGCAAAAAGAATTGTGACTTGTATTTATCTCATAACAACACATTTCCATGATTACTGAGCTTGATTGAGTTTACTTGTTACTATTATGTTGATTAATAAATATAAATAAATTGGTTTGTTTTTGTAGTCTATCTCATAACAATATATTAATATTGGTTTATTTTTGTAGTCTATCTCATAACAATTCATTTATTACCATCATTTTATGTTGTATTTATCTCATAACAACACATTTCCTACCTTCATTCTATGCAAATAAATCCATGTTATAATTAAACATTTATCAATTTTTATTGATATCATAAATTAGAAGAAAAATTAGACACAAATATATATGATAAAAATATGTAAAATATACAACATGCAAATGCACACAACCCCATAGTTAAAATAAATCACATCCAAATTTTATGCACAACTATATGATTTGAGGTAGGTAAAAATGAAATTAATATAGGGTCTCAAAAGTTATCAAAAATTTGTCACTATTGGGCCAAATGGTAACATCATAATATATTTTAATTAATAGAGAAAAAACTTGTATATTATGCCTTGCATAGAATGAACATATGCCCATTTTTAAACAATAAATATAAAGTTGGAATAGGTTAATAGTACATTAATTATTTATTATGCATTACAAAGTTATAAACGTAAATTAATATAATATACTTAGTAAATTAATACAATATTAATTATTTCCTAATCTTACTAAAAAGTTGGAAGAGAATGAACATATGCCCATTCTCAAATAATAAATATAAAGTTGGAATAGGTTATAAATTAATTATTTACTATGCATTACAAAGTTATAAATGTATTAATTAATACAATAAATATTTCCTATTCTTACTAAAAATTGTAAACCCCTAAAATGGAAATCCCTCATACATGATATATAATTCTAAAAAACCCCTTTTTGGATTCCAATAATAGCCAAATCAAATTCCAATATTTGGTATAAGTAAAACCAACATAGCCAATTTCAGTATTTAATCTAGATTGTAAATTTTTCACATTTAACGAAATTATAGTTTCAAAGTTTTGTAGTGCATCCTAATGAAAATTTGAGATAGGACACCTTTAGGATAGTTATTACTTCCGAAAATACAATTAGTAATGGCTTTCTGAATAGTTAGCGACTACATATATGGGAGAGGTGTGCCAAATTTTACAAAGAACTACATGTTGAAATTACTTTGTGCAATGCATAACACATACTTCTAGTGGTGATTCCTTGTTGAAGACCATTGTTTATCAAGGTTAGATCATAGTAATAAAATTTCATCATTTAATCTTGAAGGAGAATCATGTGCATCTTGGCCTTGCATATTTGGTAAATCATGTGTGTCTCTGCATTTTCTGTAATGGATAATTTTCATAACAATATTCTCTCAGCACATAACAGGACTTTGGAGTTTATTTTTATTCTTTATTTTCTATTATAACTAAGCATCATAACTAATTCCAAATTATTTTTATGGACATTGATTGCTACAAAAATCATCCATCGAAGAAAATATACACACACAATTACAAATTATGCAAGGCCAAGATTCACATGATTATCCTTCAAGATTAAATGTTGAGCTTCTATTACTATTATTTAAACTTGTTGAACAACTATCTTCAATGCGGAATATCATGTGGAATGCTATGTTATGCATTACACCCAAAAATTACAACAAGAAGTTCCTACAATATTCAGCACACCTATCCTATATGAGAGTTAATGGAGAGTTTGTGGCAGATGTGTGGATAAATAATGTATGCTTTGGGCTAAAAAAATTTCCTTCCTTGTCACAAAGGGTAGTATTAACACAAATAATGAAATTTAAAGTTTTGAAATAACCTTTCTTTCAATAATAAATAGATCTTAGTGGTCACTAAGCATTTTCCTTGTTAGGAACCGATGTTAATTATGTGTTATACACATTATATATTATGAGAAATACACAAGGAGTGATCCCTATTGAGGGTATGTAGTGAAAAAATTTCTCTGCCAGGGATAGTCCAACCAATATGATACAATTATAAACAATAAAAAATAGTAGTGATCCAAAGCTGAAAAATCATTTTTACAATGACTAAATTTAATGGTAGGATGCTAACAACCACTAAGCGAGACCATAATCTATTATTTGATTGCTATTTTGAAAATAAGAAATTGTAGAGCCTAGAGACCACCAAGCCATTCCTTTCAATAAGTAATGGAGCTTAATGATCACTAAACATTTTCCTTGATACAAACCGATATGAATTATGTGTTATACACAATATATATTATGAGAACTACATAAGGATTGATCCTCTCGAGTATCTTTAGTACAACACTTGGATCTTCCAAAGATATTTTAGCCAATATTATATGATTATAAAGAATGAAAATAGTAGTTATCCAAAGTTGTATAGGTAGTTTTCACATTGTTGGAATGGATTGCTATAAAATGTACAGCTCCCAAAGGTGGCTAGACTTCTCATCAAAAAATAAATGGATAACATAAAACATGCATTGTTGTTCATTAACTCCTATTGAAAGGAATATCTTAGTGGCTGCTAAGACCTAACATAAGTAATAGATATTATCGGTCTTTAAGCATTTTCCTTGATATGAACTAATGTAAATTATGTGTTATACACAATATATCTTATGATAACTACATAAGGCTTTATCCCTCTTGAGGATTTGTAGTGCATCCTATTGACCATTTGAGATAAGAATTCTTTAGGCTAGTTATTACATTCTAGACAAGAAAAATATTAATAATTTGTGTGAATAGTTAGCGACTGCATGTATGGGAGGTGTGCCAAATTTTTCATCGACTACATGTTGAAATTTCTCGGTGAAACACATAACAGAGACTTAAATGTGTGTATAGAATATTGTTATAAAAAATCCATCAAAGAAAATATACACACACGATATACTAAATATGAAATGCCAAGATGAACATGATTCTCATTCAAGTAAATATGTAACTTATAATCATATTATATAACCTTTTTCAACATATATTTTCTACAAGGAATCTCATGTGGAATTCTGTGTTATGTGTTGCACCCAAAAATTTCAACAAGCATTCGCTGCAAAATTTGGAACACCTCTCCCATACAATAGTTAATGGAGATTTGGTGGTAGATTTGTGGAAAAGTAATGGATGTCGACTACAAAAATTGACATTCCTTGTCGAGAGGGTGACATTAATGCAAAAATGAATTTTAAACTCTTGAACTTTATACTTTTGAATTATTGTTTCTTCAAATAAGTAATGGATCCGAGTGGTAGAAAATAATTTTCCTTAATCTGAACTAATGTGAATTATGTGTTATACACATTATATCTTATGATAACTACAAAAGGCTTGATCCCTCTTGATGGTATGTAGTGTAGCTCTTGGATTCTCTAGGGATAGTCTAGCCAATATGATCCAATTATAAATGATGAAAAATTGTAGTGATCTAAAGTTTGAATAAATAATATTTATGATGACTAAATATAATGGTAAGATCCTAGCAACTACTAAGGAAGACCATGATTTTTTATTTTATATCTATAATCACTTGTCCCAAAATAATCTTGGCTGATTTATGAGGATAGTTTAATCCATCCCATACAAGAGTTCATGGTAAATGTTTGGATAACTAATGCATTCCATACTACAACTAGCCTTCCTTGTCGATCGGGAGGAATCAATGCAAATTATGAACTAATTTTTTTATAATACAATATTCCATTTTAATATTAAATGGAGATTGAAAAATTTAAATGGAATTATTTCATTTAATATTGGTTTTTATATTACATATAAGTAACAAAAAAAATTATCGTTAATATAGTTATTTTTAACATTTATTGATAGATAAATTTTAGATTGGTAGTGAAAACATTTTTATGTTCACTTTTAAAACATTTGAAAAAATACCTTAAAAATAACCTGGGTGGTAACTCCAAACAAAATTTATAGATTGAAGAATTGTGAATCAATAAAAGGGTATTTTTAAAAATTAAAATTTGATATATATGTATATATTTACGACCATTAAGTGAACTTCACATTGAATGGTTGAGCTCCTCTCCCTTACCCACTTTCAATACAAATAATTGTGAGAAGAAATAATCAAGTAATTGTAAAATCCTACAAACACGAATACAAGAACTAGAAAACCTTTGAACCTTACATCTTTAGTTTCCATTCAATAAAATACTTAACTTCCAATATCTCAATAAAATCATGGTACCAAAAAAATATGAATGCCAATGATGCCCAAGAGTGGTAATATAATCCTATATAATATGAAATGTCTAGAATACAAATATTTCTTGATAGTCAAAGCATAAAAGACAATGTTTAGCTACATCTAAGCTCCATGAATATGATTACATATTCTGACATGATATTCCAAGCCTAACAGCTGCTAAGCTTGATATTTATTACATTTCTTTGATGCAACCTAACTAAAATTTAAGATTGGCATCCGATAAGGTAGTTATTACATTCAAAACAAGACAACTGGTAAATGTTTCCTTAGAAATTACACTAAGCTCCATTACTATAGTTATATATTCCAACACGATATTCTAAGCCTAGCTATCACTAAGCTCAAATTTTATTACATTGTGTTAATGTAAATTCATAACGACCATTTGATATTAGTAGTTGCCACCCTAATTAGTTATGAATTATTAATGTGTTTCTTTCCATTTACAGGTGATATGTCTTCCATTGGCCACACACCATTTGATGAAAAAACTTTCATTGAAGGTGTAAATTGTTGGAGGAAATTAAACAAGAAATGGTTTGTAGTAATCCATTCCTCGCAAAACTACCACACCGACATGTGGTTGTCTTTTTTTTTGATGATGATGTAAAATAGGAAGTCGGTATGGTACTATCTCCAAATTTTATTGATCTGCAAATAATACCTATTCAAGTTGAATGCATTGATGTTGAAATTAATCAGTGTCTTATTCTTGATATGGATTTGGAAATTTTCTTGCTTAGGAAACAATACATGCCAACCTCAATAGAAAATCATATTAGTTCCTATTCTAAATATGGTTGGAATTTGGGGATGTTTATAGACTTTGAAAAAAATTGTTACGTAAATTTGTTCGAAATTCATAATGACATGATTTTGATATTAAAAAAATTGTATAGATATGATAATACCTCTTATATTTGTCATCATTTGAATAAAAAGGTTTTATTTATCCACCAAAACATGCCAAGCTATTTACAATGCTAAGGCGGTATTATTTGTCTAAATTGAAGATAGACCCCTCTAATTCAAAGTTTTATGGGAAAAAAATAACAAATCTACATAATTATTAAATAAAGTAACGTTATATTTAGAAGTCTGAATCTTCAACCGCCTAACAATTTTATTTTATTTTTTCAATGTTGATGTATTTCCAATTGAAATATCTAATTTCAATATAGCACCTCAAAACTATCAAAGCACTTTCCTCTATATGAGGATAATGTTGACCTTTTTGTTTATTCTATATTGATAAATTATATTCCTACATAGAGGGAAACAATTCTTATTCCCTTCTCGCATTATAAAAAGGAGGTTTTGGAACTTGATCATCCGCATAACCTCAAAATGGATGATGTGTACTACTACACACTAGATGACCAACATACAATTTTTTCCCCAAAAAAAATGGGTAAAGGAACTTACAAGTCTTTACATATGAGGCTGCAGTTTTAAAAGGCTCATATTCTATCTTAAAAAGTATCTAACAAAGTCATTATTATTATGTATAAGTAAAAAAATGAAGTAAACAAGAATTTGATTGAAACCAAGTTTATTGATTTTCTCTACAAGGATTGATCAATTTGACAATTGCTAGGATGTCCTCAAAGGCATAGAGATGGAAAATTAAATACCAAGGCATGGAGGATAATGGATTTCAATTTTATCGCATTGGTATTTATCTTTTATTTTTGTAAAATTCATAAATAAAATATATTATTTGTGTTTTGGTTGTAGATCTTTTACAAGTAATGTCTTGTAATTTTTGTCATTCAAAATCTAGAGAATCTATATGACAAATGGAATTTTCTATTTTTTCCTTACCATATATGGAGTAAATGGAAAACAAAATTTGATTTATTTACATTAGGTGGGCTTGATTTTCCTCATTTGAAGGATAACTAGCCTAAATTTCATCCAAATTCATTGGCAAGGTTCATGCCCAATTCAGCGAGTTGCAAGAGGAATGAACAATGAAGAAATACTAATACTAGATGAAAATTGAAATCATGGAATGCATGGATAACTAGATATGTTGAGTCAGGTTTCATAGTGGAGACATTTGAATCTTACTGATGGAGAGTAAAAGTTGATGGAAAAATGAGGGGAAAATAGTGAAGTATTTGAAAAATACACATCCAAATAATATTGTATTTGCAGAATAAAATGAAGCCAACGTTATTGAAATTTTTGGATGTATTAATCTCACAATCACCTATTTTCTATAATCTTGGGAGAAGAGATAAAAGGAAAAAGAAATGTTGATTCACAAGTAAGTGAAAAATCAGAAAAATGAAAAATTTATCCTAAAGTGGTAGAGTATCTTCTAGCCGATGCTCAGAGAATTTTAGACAACTATGTGTTTTTAAAAGAGGAATACATGCAACCAATGATGGAAGACATAGATAATTTACTTGTCAATGTGAAAAATATTTTTCATCTTTTTTCAACTATATCAGCTATTTTTTCGACTATTCCATTCAATGTAGAATGTGTAGTCGTAGATTTCTAAAAAAATTCTAGTGATATATCTTTAGAAGAATTAATGGACCTTCTTACAAATAAGTTAGATATAGTTTTCTTAATTATATTATTATTGTTCTCTTACTGATAGCATATTCAAAAATGTTAAGAGAAACACTAAAAAGACATGCAAAAGTATAAATACAGGGGGTGTTGGAAACACAAGCACCGAGAGGGAGGGTGAATCATTGTTTCTTCAAACTTTGAGAACCAGACTTGCACAGGGAAGAACTTCACATAACTCAGAGACTTTAATTAATTTCACACATACAAATATATTTATTCCCGATTTCTTCATACGAATAGATTACAAATATATAGGAATATGTAACTCCTATAAACTAGGAAGTTTCTCTAACAATAATCCTATTTAGTTGTGATTTTTACTCACATAACAATACAAAACTCAAATCATATGAGTTGTTAAAACAACTCCAATAATATATTATTGTTTATATAAAAATAATATAACTAATTACTAACATACAATTTTACCATATAGTAAACTCCCATAGTAAACATTATTTTCCTAACATTCCCCCCCTTAATGTTTACATGGTAACAAAAGAACTTTCACACTTCCTCTATAACATGCCACCTTTTCACGCTCATGATCTTGGAACACACTCAAACTAAAGCTAGAAGAAGAAACACATCAACTTATTATCAACCATGCATTGTCAGAACACACACACAGCTGATGAGGATGGGAACACACTCAGGAATCATTTATTTATCAACCAGTCACTCTAGGGAACACATCTGACCTAGCAATGTGGGAACTCAAGAAGGAACACATTTAAGAATCCTTCAATGGTTTTCCAGAGGCTAACCAAAAACCTAGGTATGAACAGAACACATCTAACTATTCAACCTCTTCAAGACTCATGATGTTGTATTTCACTGTGTTATCTATTCTTCACTATGTTTTTGCATTGGGGAATTTATGTAGGAATAATCACATACACAACTAAAAAACTAGAAATGGAACATTGAATCATGTTCCCCCTTAATGTGAAATTTCCACTTATTGAAAACTACAAACTGTAAAAACTGAAGTGCACGAAACCAAACCAAAAAAATTATACTCATACTATATATATGCCACCACAACTCTGTGTGGCCCCATCATTGGTGACTGACGAGAGGTTGTTGATTGACCTTTGACCTCTGATGCCTCCGTCCTCTAGTACATGTGTTGCTAACTCATCTCGGATTTGTATATGAAGCTCTGTTTCCACATTGAGATTATTATTTTCTTCCCTCCCGCAATGTGAAACACTTTATTTTTCCGGATGTCGAGTAACACCGAAAATGCGTCCGTAAGGCAAATTTTTTACAATTTTTGACATTGACATGATGAGTCTAAAAAAAAGGTATTTTTCAAACATCTTATTTTTCAATGAAATTTGAATCAATGCAATGAGGATAGAAAAAAAAACACTTTTACAAAAAACAGCACTCAATTTCAAGGTACCTAGCAAAAGTTATTAAGGTTTTAATTTCCCATAAAAAGGACCAATTTGAATTAAAATTGGATCAATGATTAAAAAATTACTCCGGGTGGAGAGAAAATTTATCGTGTGGCCACTCATTGGAATTGCGAGGAAATGAGGATTCCAAAATATCAAAGGCCCCAAAAATGGTGTTGGAAAAATATTAATTTGGCTAAAAAACGTAATAATTGACTTTAAAATGAATTTATTAAACAAATACTATAGTAAAATTAATTTTTTTGAACTATAGTATTTGCTAAAAATTAAAAAAATATAGCCAATCACAAATGGCTGCAAAAACTCATGGCTTCATTGAAGTGACATAATGATTTGTTGATAATTCAACAACCAGAGCTCCATTTTATAAACCAAAAAATGCATTGGAAAGGTGCTTTCAATATCTCTACAATGGTACCAACAAAATTTGATTTCATCACCTGACCTAAAATTTGTTCATGACTAATTTTTACTTGAATTTGGATTTGTTCTTCATGCTTGAACTATAAAATAGTAAAATCCGTGCTAGAAAACTGTCATGGATTGAGCACCAAAGGAGAAAAGACCTAGCCATGAAGAATGATAGCAACTGTCACACTCTTCTTTCCAGGAAGAAAATCCAGTCACATAAAGCTCTACAGATTGTCTCAGTCTTCAGATGGACTCTATAAAAATGCAAATGCATAGGTCTGGAAACTTGTGGAAAGTCCAACGCAGGTCTAGAACAACGAACTCAATTGCAGAAGCACGCACTCTCGGATGATGTCAGTAATAGAACTTAAAACCCCAAAAGTCTTATTTATTGAATATTTGAATGAAATTCATCACAAACATCCACTTTGTATATGTTGCATGCCACATGGGAGATTTTGAACGACCCAAACTTCTATATTTTTTAATAGCTTTCACAGTGACGTGATGAAGAAATGTTGTACTTGTTTCTTTCTTTCGATCTTAATAACCACACACTCATATGCATAATTACACTCCCACCGGAAAGTCCAGTTTAACAGAATAACAATAAACAAGGACTTTCCACACCGCTATCAAACAGACCTAAGATAAAGCTATTTAATTTTACACTAAACTTTTTGCACAAATCTAGTTTCTCTCATTACTGTGGGAATCAAAAAATTTGGATAATCCCCTTAATAAATATTAACAAGCCCATACTCACTCCGATACAAAAATAAACTCGAACTAGACTTGCACAAGGAATAACTTCACATAACTCAGAGACTTTAATTAATTTCACACATACAAATATATTTCTTCTATATTTCTTCATATGAATAGATTACAAATATATAGGAATATGCAACTCCTATAAACTAGGAAGTTGCTCTAACAATAATCCTATTTAGTTGTGATTGTTACTCACGTAACAATACACAACTCAAATCATACAAGTTGTTAAAACAACTCCAATAATATATTATTGTTTATATAACAATAATATAACTAATTACTAACATACAATTTTACCATACAGTAAACTCCCATAGTAAACATTATTTTCCTAACGAGGGTGAATCATTGCTTCTTCAAACTTTGAGAACAAATTTAAAATTGAGCAAGATATTCAATCTTGATCAAAATTTACCATGAGGAAGAAATGAAGTTCGAACATAAGAAAATAACGAGAAAGCACACATGAAGATAATGGTGAATAAGGGAAACCCTTAAAGGGAGAAAACCCCAACTGAAATCAATGCACTACTATGAAACATTATCCCAAAAGATATTACAAATATTTTAAATTTTTGAGCACCCACTCAACTTGAAGCACCAACTACAAAAACTAGTCAAACACCTACTTGACAAATTTTGTAAGCACCAACTTGCATTGAAGCAACAACTCGTTATTTTTCTAAGTACACACTTAGTCTTTACAAGATTTTGATCTCATTCATCTAACTTAGTTACATAAGAAAAAAAAATTGTGATTTCTTATCTAACTCTTATATATTCATCCTCCTTCTTCACTCACCTTTATTCACCTCTTTTCGCATCATCGCATACTTCGGTCATAAATTATTAAAAATATTCTTACATATACATTTTTCTTCACTCACACACAAAGATGAACTCACATTCCATATATTTCTAGAAATCTACACTTAGGCCCACACATGCTTGGATAAGCCTCTCTTCTACCTCTCGCATTTCATATCCTCGTTAGCTCATTATTTTTCGTAATGGAGTCATGAAAAGTAATGTATCCAAATTTTGAACAAACCTAATATACCTGCAAATAATATGAGCTCCAAAAGAAAATATATCTCCTTATTTGTTACTGAATAATTAATTACAATGTTTCTTAAATAGGAAAACAACTCCCAACTCGAGTTTCTAAGCAAACTCTAACTAACTCTAACTAAATCTACTCTAGGTGGCGAAAATTATTATTTTTAGCGAGCTTTTACTAGAACTCCGCTATTCTTAGTAAGTTTGCATGCTTATTCATACAGCAAAAAAATTTCCATGCATCTTCTACATCCCTAAATTAGAGTAATTTCCAACTTTCTAACTCATAATGCAACTAATAGACTAAAATTAACTAATGCCCAAAAATAGGAAAAAAATGAACTATAACTAAAATCCTAATTTTTGGCCTCAAGATGGAAAATTTAGGGCCTGAAAACGTGTAAAAAACTTGCTCCAACCAATAGGGCTGGTAGCCACTACATTCGTCTCATCGAAACATGTGGTTTCAAAAAACAACGGACTCAAACAGACACCCGGAGCTCAAGTTATGATCTTGTCAAGTTCTCTCGCTAATTTTGGTGCATTAAAAGGCCATTTTTCATGCACACTTAGTCATTCTTATACATTTGAATAACCTCCTCCTACACATATCAGTCTTCATCTTCCAAAATTCACCTTCTTATGTCTTTAACTCATACAAAATATTCTATGTGACATCATCTTAAAATTATCATAGGTCATGGCAGCTCAAAAATATAGTCAAAATATTACTTAACCTACATTGATGCATGAGTTTTTCGAGATTCTTGATGTTCATAAAATGTTATATGAGACATCTGGTTTAACTTAAAATACTTTGAGCTACCATAAAATCTTCATTCTCTCCATGAAACACTAATTAGGATTAGGTCCAAATGGACTTGTATGAACATAATGATAGTCTTCACAAAATGAGATAGTTTATACAATCAATCACATTTTCATGGATCTTATGCAACCTTTCTAGAAATATATACTCCTTGTGAAAAATTTTGAACCTATAACATGCATCATTTCAGGCCATATAATTTCTATATGCATGCATTTATGAGGCTTCTCACACTAGGTATTAAGTCATAAAAACCAAGATTGTCTTAGATAGCTTCCACCACTTTAAAATTCACTTTGATTCCAAAAATATATTGTAGAACTTAACTATAGACCTATATTCCTTATTAAATCACTCACCTTTATGGGTTATGTGGAGAATTTAACATTTGCAGTTCCATTCTTCGACCTTATTGATAGACCAAACATGACAATTTTTACCATTAGAACTTAGACACAACATCACCTCATTAGATCAATTCATGGGTGGAAACATGTCATGTTGGACATATAGTAGATATGCAATCTCACATTTCAATTATACACCATGCCTTAACATCACGACTCTTTCAAACTAACATGATTGGTTTTTCCTTTATAGGTCATTAGTGATAGGTCATTTTGGATGACAAGTATCTCCAAAATTTTGTAAATAACCTACCTAAAACTTCCCATGGAAACTTAGAGGACATCCCAATCATGCTCATATATCAGGATTTTCATCCTGGAATTTCCTATGCATGACTAGACCATCAAATTTCTTCAAAACAAGCATATTTTTATACTTTACAGCTTACACATGGACCATCCTACCAACACCAAAAATACTAGGAAGAATCCTCTACAATCCCAAATCATAAAATCAGCTTGCCCAATTCATTTTATGAAAAAAACCTTCATTTCTTCTTCATCACTCTTAAGGGATGGTTTTAGAAAGGTTTATAGTACCTTAACTTCTTAAGGATCATTCATAAAGTATAGGGCATCATTCTAACTCATTTTAATTAAAAAATGATCTTGACGCTATGCCCCAACATTGATGAAAGAACTAGGTCCCCATGTAGATATTTAACATACTAATGATCACATCAAACTTATCCCTCAAGATAGAAATGGCCATTTTGAGAGCTCGATAGGACTTCAACTCATTTTTCTTTCTTATCCCATTGAATTTTGACTTGAGACTTTGTACAAAACACTATGTTGATCTTGTTAACATGTTCCATGGCTCATTTAATTGTACACCTATCTGTAACTCATCATCCACCATGACTTGTACATACATAATTGGCTTATCCTAAATAACCTTCCTCTAGAATACCTCAAACATGCCTCTACCAAATTAATCATGACTTATGTCACCTTCCATGTCCTCTTTATAATTTCACAACACACAATTCATGTTTTCACTAACCTTTATCAGTTTTCTTTTCTTCATAACCCAAGCCATGCTTGTACTAGGTCTTAAAATTAGGCCTAGTTGTGTTTATTTCAACCTTTATTTCATGAACCTCGTCATGTTATCCATAATAAATTAACTTAAACACATTTAGGAAAATATATCTCACACCAATGCATTCCCTCATGGTATATCTAAGCTATGTGAATCACTTTCATTCTTCATTAGGTCTCCAAGCACCTGGACTAGGTCTAGATGATCACCTGCAAACCATGCTCAAACATGTTCCTACACTCTGAGACTTTCATGAGTGTCTTACCACACTCTATTCATGTTCTCCAATCCTTGACCTTGCTTCTTTATCTATTTCATCATACCAACTCATCATGTTGATTAAGCCTACTGGACTAGGTAAATATCACTAATTCCACTCATGCACACTTTTTCACACCATGTTGACTCTATCACATCATCAAAAACCTATTAAAACATCTATTACATCAGCATTACATCTTATCACATCATCATCATCATGCCTTTGTAATTCACTTTGTTACTCAAGAAGCCAAACCTTACTAGGTGATCAAAATCATGAAATTATGAACTCATTTCATACCTTTCCCTACCATGTCACACTTATCATAATGTTCTATGAGGATAAATATGGAACCCCATGGACATTGAACAAGTTTTCATGAACACTCTCGTAATAAGTAAGTGATAAAATAAAAAAATGAAAATCAGGTATAGAAAGTCAATGTGGGTCTGACATGCTCATAGATAAAAAACAAGATTTACTGAGATAGGAGTTCTATGTAACTCTTATGCATGACACATATACATTACCCTAACTAACCCCATGACCTATTCTTACTAAATGAGATGACTAACCACATGAGATGGACAAGATGACGAGAGTCAACAAAACAAGTCATATACACCAACACCCCCCTTAATGGAAGCTGAGGTAGAGATCATAGAAAGATAGAAATGAAAGATAAATTCCCTATAAAAATAAGAAATATATGTTAATGGGACTTGTGAACTAAGTATGATGAGGTACCCATGTACTAAAAACAATCTTTCTATAAAATAAGAAGAGGAGAAGGAAAATGGGTCCCAACAACTAGGCATGATGAGGTACCGATGTATAATAAGGATATCAAGTAATGGAGAAAAAAAACTTGAGGGAAAACATCCATTTAGAAGAGATAAAAGAATCCCTAAAAACCTAAGAAATATGTGTAAAATGAGTCCTAAAGTCATCATATGAACACTTCACGATCTAGATAATGGGTTATTTTTTAGATTTATGCAAAGAGTTTACAAATGATTTGGGTGAAGAGGTGGTAGGTGTAGAGGAAGAATATCCCTATTTGATGACTATCTCAGGGGTTGTTTCTAATTTCTTATTGGATGTTCATTCAAGGATATTACTAGAGGAAGATTTGGGTGTTTATTCGTAGATAGATAATGTCTTATTGATGGTGATTATGGTATGATGGGCTTGAACATTACTGGTTTGGGGTTTACTTGTATATGGAGAGTGGTTTGGAAGTTGTTTTTGAAGATGTCGAGGTTCTTTGGAGAGGGTTATCTAAATAGAGACCACCTTTATCAATCAAATCCTGAAGGACATTACAAAATTAACAACCCTTTTTATGTTGTGAACTTTTACCCTATGGTATTCATAATAGTCATTATCCTTGAACTAAGAGGGTTTCAAACAAAGGTGTTGATAGGAAATATGGGTGGAAGAGAGATCATGTGTTAGCCGTATGGATTTTATCAAAGGCTGCAATGTAATTATCTAAAATGGGGTTATAGTTTCATTGTGGTTGGGAGCATTCAGTGGTCAAACATTATTTAGGAGTGTATTTGATGACTACTATGTTAGCTTATGATTTGGGCTTATCTTGACCAAAGGATGGTTTAGATGGAATATTAGATTTTGGTTTCTTTGGTCTAAGTTTGACTCTACCTTCTTTAAGAGCTCAAAGTTTGAGTTTACAGGCCATTGTAAAAGATCCTCAAACATTTGAAAATATTAGATTTGGAGTGTGGAATAGATATTCTTCACACATGAATGGGATAATAATTAAATAAATTCTATTTGTGGGAGAGATAATGAAAATAATTGTTTGATACCCTCTAGCGGGAAAAATTCTACAATGGACTCATTCTTGAATTGTTTAATTTCATACGAGATCTATAATGGTGATTTTATCGTGATTTTGATTGAGAAGTGTTCGAGGAATAGTTGAGTGAGCTATATGAATGAGAAGAGGGAATATTATGAAATGTTCTTATACCGGTCTAAAGCAAAGTGCAACCAAGGACATGAGGAATTTTCTACACATAAGGTCCTGGTCATGAGAAATAAGGTAACATGCATGAAAAAAATCTCAGATGTGTTGTTAAGGATCTTCCTTACTGTAGAATTTGATAAATTTTGGAAGCTCCCAATGAGGAGGATAAGCTTTGTAGGGTACGAAGACATGAATAGGTTCATTACATATTTGTTCATAGGATAGTGTATTTTTAGGGCCCATGGAAGTGACTTCAAGACTAGATATCTGGTTCATTAAAGCTTAAAGGGGGTCTATCTGTGGTTATTGCTATGTGTTAGATGAGGATGAACCAGGTTGATTAAATGAAAATTGATTGGGTTGTTGATATGGTTGGTATTGTTGTGGGATATTTTTCTAGAAAGGAATGTTTTGCTGGGGAATATTTATAGGGATGTTATAAGTGGGTTGTGAGACTAACGGTTGTGATGGTTAGATGTATTGATACTGGGGATGGGATAGATGTATTTAGAAGAGGTTGTGATTTTTGTGGTATGTGTTGAAAAGGAATAGATATGTGGATAAGAGGTTGTGAGTATTGAGGTGCTTGTTGGAAGGGTATAGAAGTGAAAACAAGGGGTTGTGATTGTTGTGGGATGTTTTGAAGAGGAATAGAGGTATGGATAAGGGGATGTGAGGGTTTTGTATAGATTAGGAGAAGGTAAGTAATTGGGATGGTTCGGTATGTGTTGTGAAATAATTAGGTTCGAGGAATTTTGTGAAGCTTGATGGGTACTGTAACATCGTTGGTGTTGATTAAGGGTGTAGATGTAGGGATAGACATAGTAATAGTTTCAAGAGGTGGTGAGGATTTTTAGAGGGTGGTGGTTGAGATAAATGAATAGAAATAATGATAGAACTCATTGGAGGTGTCAAGATGGTAAAAGAAGCTTGAGGGGTTTGTGCGGATGGAGAAACATTTGTGTTATTTTGAGGTGGTGTAGAACCAATTGAAGGGTCAAGTGAAGATATTGGTTGTTGAGTGATTGTGTCTTGTGACAAAATCACATTAAGATAAAAAGTAATGATAAGAATTGAAGACACAATGTTGGATGTTTCTAGTCGATATTAGTAGGATAATAATATATTTTTGGATAGTTTGTTCTTGATTTGGATCAATGACATGGGAAAAATGCATGAAGAATCAGGTATATAAGGGTGTGGATAAGGTAATGATGATTGAAGGTGAAAAACTCTTGAAACAAGTTATGGATTAATAGCAATAGGGTTTTAGTCTAATATTTCTAAAAAATAGGATACCCACTATCAAAGAACCAAGGACTGAAGGGATCACATATCTTAGATGAAATAGATTGACTTTGGGTGAATATGGTTGTTCTCAATCTTTTTTCAGGGTGATAAAGCGAGTCTATCATTCTTCAATGAAACATGATGCATCTTTGAGATGGGTTTGAAGATTATTAATGGATCATTGGAAGTTTTTTTCACATTTTCTGTCATTTTTCAGAGGTTTGATACAAAATTTTTTTCTTGTAAGAACCATAAAAGAAAAAAATTAATTGGGTAAGTGCACCAAGTTGGGGGGCCAAAAGGGGGTCTTAAGTGGACGCATTTTTCTGAAAAATAAAAACTTCAACTTGTACAAGTTTTTTTGAAATAGTTACACTCAAAATTGGAAGATGTTGTATAAATATGAATCATAGAATTTTGAGTCTAGTTTCTAAGCTACTAAATTTTATTGAAAATGGATAAGTTTAAGTGGGTCAAATAACTAAAATACCAACAGGTGCTCCTATTTTTGTTAAAAAACATAATAGAGTGACTTTCATGCCCCCCACCATTTTTTTAGCACCATTTAGTATTTTTGAAAACCCTTTGGTAGAAAGATAGCTAGGAGCATCTAGTTTGTGTTAGAATTTTTTTAGATATTTTTTTGCAAGTATTTTTTTATGATTTTTCTAGTACATAAATTTTATGTTTTGAAAAATAATAGAGCTCCGACCGTGCCCCCTAACTACCTCAAAAAATATCAAAAATTATTTTTTTTTAATATGTATAGAATTACACCTAGTTTGTGCCTAAAAAACTTTTATTCAATTTTGATGAGTAAAAAAAGATACATGAAAAAGATAGACATGTTTAAACTTCAAAAATAGCTATAAAAAGGCATAGTTAGAAAATAAATAATATGGAAACCTTATATTTGTTAGAAAAATTGAAAAATAATATTTATACAAAGAAGAAACTCTGCTTTACATCATGGTATAATTTTTTTAAAACGAATTGATCATTTGATGTTGATTTATCATGGAAGAAGTTAGTTTTTTGCATTTTTTGCAAAAACACGTGGTTTGTTGTGTTTTTGCAAGTCCATGCCTCAGACTTGGGGATCCAAACCGGATCCCAAGACTTGAGGCATGTGTTAGAAAACATAAAAATCATAACGCGTACATGTTATTCTTTGTTTATATATTGTGGCCCCCAACGTCCCTTTCATCTCTTTCACAGAATTCTACATATATTCTATTTGGTCTGCAATTTTCTCTACATTCTTGCATGATTTTTTAGTAGTTCATTTTGTCCCCTACCCCACTATTTTATTTTTTCTAATCATGGGTGATAAAATTTGAGCTAAGGACAAGAGGAAATTCAAGAACAAGACACCAGAGCAATTGGAAGAGATGAGAATAAAGAAATTGAAGAGAATGCAAAAACTTTGTGCAGGGAAAGGTACATTTGCTATATCAAATGTAGCTAATGTATTAGAAAATGGGGATGAAATACATAATGAAAATGTAGAGAATAATGATTTTGCAATGAATAATGTTATTGTATTGAATGATAGTGTTTGTATGGATGAAGAAATTGATAAGAATCCAATTGTTGAACCCTTACCCGAGAATCCAGATGTTAACCCTTAAATTTGTATGAAAACACTAAATGAAGAAAGTAACCTTGCAAATGAATATTTACCTTTAAGAACACCTCCTTCCATTTTGCGAAGAAAACCAATTCACTTAATTGAAATTGATGAAAACATTATAAAATTAATGCCTAACAAAATGTCTAAAAGAAATGCAAGAAGAAAATATAGTGGAATTTGGGATAATTACTTTGAGAATTTAGATGACACACAAAGATGTCAATTATTTGTTACATTGATGAAATTAATTAAGATAAGACTCTGTAATGAAGACCACGGGGTCAAGAACATCTAATTTTGTTGATCAAAATGCGTTAATTATTGGAAACCTAAATAAAGCATGACAAACTTTAGGAGGTAAAATACACACCAAAGATAGTAATGCTACACGGCATGCACTTACTAATTGTATAGTAAGTGATAAGACAATTAATAAATGCTTGATTAGAAAAACAAGTAGTGCTTTGAAGTTAAACAGAAAAACACTAATGAAAGAAATAAAGAGATGTAAACGTCTTGAGTCAGTCAATAACATTGACTATTTGGATTTCTCTAGTAGCCTTCCACGAAAAGACAAGAATACATTTGATATTCTAAAAGAGTTAATTAGAATATTTTGGAATGAGAACACAAGGATGTCAAATAATAGAAGAGATATAGTAAAAAGAAGAATAGGTTCTCGTAATCGTGAATCGAGTGCAAAAAAATTCTTAGATATGACTCAATCACAATTGTTCTCTAAGTTTAAGAATGAAAATCCACAAATTAACATTAGCCAAAGATTCTTTGAAATGAACAAACCCTTTTATGTGAAAATAAATCACTCATGTACCACTTGTTGTAGGCATCATGTTGAATTTTCAATGCATTATGATGTTTTTTTTCAAATACGTCGTGTTTTTCATACTGACATCATGTTATAAGAGTGTGGATTAAAAGTACCACCAAAATATTCAAGGGAATTTATTCGACAATATTTTGAGAAAAATCAACTAGAAAATTTTCTTATAATAAAGCATGTTTGGATGGAACATGCAATGTATGTGATGGTTTGCCAAATATGAAAAGTTTTATCCATGAGGAGAGTACAGATTCAATAGGAAAATAATTGGTTGGTTTTAGTAAATATAAATTGGTGGAATATCAATAAAATGATGGAAAAGAATCTAAGAGGTGTGAACTTGTTATAACATAATTACACTGTATCGAATATAAAGTCAAATTCAAAGAGATTTTTTTATGAGTATGCAAGGCACACACATAGAGCTCGATGGTTCAATGAACAATTCAAGTTAAGCAAAGACTAATTCCCACTTGGTACTTGTTGGTTTCTCAAACGTGCACCCGCATCTCGAATCTCAAAAGGGCCGAGGTGTTTGAGACCACAATGGAACCATCCCCAAGTTGTGGGACCTTGTGAGCTTGGGAAGGATATCCGGAGATTGCTGGTTACTCTATCTATTTCTACTACTACTACTACTCTTAGTGCTAAAAATGGAAAGTAAGCTAAGAATGCCAAGTGACTAGGGAAATAAGGATAACATAAGGTAAACTATACTAAATGCTAGGTCTTTGGGAGAGAAGTCGAGGAGGAAAAACATGCAAGGGTAGATGTGCATTAGGATGCCATCGGTCACTCTGCTGATTGGGCTTGTATATTGATTCCGCCAGGGTTGATTTCCTTGGCCATACACCTGATTGGAATTTACTCTATACACTTGCACTTGCTACTTTTCTAATGATATGACCTTGTTTGATAAATTTCTGATCAAGGCCTTCAATTCTTCATCTTCCTTTTATTGTGATGGAGAATAGGATGTTGAGGCAACTGGTTGCGTACTTTTCTCAGGGATAGGAATAGGGGCCATAGAAGGTTGGGGTACATGTGATATCTCTGGGAACCAGGGCATGTGTGATCTTAGAGAAAACTTCCCCACCCGAATGAGACTATTTTATGCCCTTACTACAATGCTATAAGTAGTTGGTAAAGTCCTACCTCCCATAGATTGGATCATAACTGAAATGTCACTGTTGAGCACCTTTAGATAATAAAGGAAAGCATGTTGGGCTGTAGGTCTTACCATAAGAGGAATTTTGTCCCAAGTCTTCTAAAATCTGATGTTGAAATCAGTCATCTACTCATTTGATGCCATCCTTTTTGTTGTCAATTACTCCACCAAAGATAGGTGATTTGACTTGTCTTCAAAATAATTGCATAGATTTTTTCATAGCTCATCCTGTGTGTTAATAGATCCCAGTCTCAAGCCTCTATACCACTAAGATTTTTAACCTTTGAAGGAGGCTGCAAGTAACCTGACTACTACATCATTATGTGTGACCAAATAGAGTGAACACACATTTTCTACATCTTGGATATCCTCTTGAGGGGTGACTTGATTCTCATCGTAAAGTAAGGAATATTATTGAGTGCATCATTTGACATATCATGTTGTATAGCCGGAGAGTAAGTGAATCCCTCCATCAAATTTTACAAAGCTTCGTAATGCGGGGGTTACTAATGTGCCATCTCGGGGTGTTTAGATTGTGTATTTTGAAGATGAGTTGAATGGGAATGACGTGCCGAGATAGAGATGTGTGCACAAGCCTTCTAGAATGAAGTCTCCTCGAGGATAGCTAGAGGTATTCAAAAGATTCTTCATTTGCTACACTTCTTCTTGTGTGCACTATTCTCATGGAAGGCACTCAGGATTGATGAAACAGAGGTCTTAAAATATTGGGAGTCACCAGATGTGTTTGAAATGAACCTCTAAATGATGAAACACTAATTTCACACACCAGAACTTAGAGATATGAAATTTCATCTTTCAATGCTCAAGCTCCCACTGGCGTGCAAAAACTGTTGGTTGCTCAAATGTGCACCTACGTATTGGATATCGAAAGGGCCGAGGTGTTTGAGACCAAAATGGAACCATCCCCAAGTTGTGGGACCTTGCGAGCTTGGGATGGATCTCCGGAGAAGGTCGGTTCCTCTATCTATTTCTACTGCTACTGCTACTCCTAGTGCTGAAAAGGGAAACTAAGCTAAGAATTCCAAGGGACCAGGGAAAGAAGGATAACATAAGGTAAACTATACTAAAAGGTGATAGCACTAAAAAGAGGGATGAACACTATCTGTTCTGAGTGAGAATGATAGGGAATGTGTGAAAGGAGGCTAGGCATGAGTAGCACAACAAAACACGCATTCACCAAATCGTTCTCATGGAACACAACCAAATATGGAACTGTAGGGGACCTAAAGTAGCACAACCAGCACACAATGTAAAAGAAAAGGCAAGAAGAAGGAATGCAAACACGTTAGGATAGAGAATAGTCACAAAATGATGCTTATATTACTTCCGAAATGCACATAACTATTACAATGATGAAGGAGGCCGATATCCACATGCAAGAGCCATACATAGAGGTCTATGCAACTCAAAATACAGAAAATATGGTGTCCTTAGCAAAATGCATAAGGATCTAGAGTGTCCAACATAACAAATGAGCCTTGCTCTTACATTTATAGATGAATCCATGGAGGAAGAAGGGAAAAGGAGGGAAAACCCGAATTTGAAACACAACCACCAATAAGAAGCATTAATGTCTGCAAATCTGATTGAAAGCTATGAAATATGCTTCCCCATGCTTGTTTGATGTGTTGAAGACAAAGGAGGGTGGATCATACCAAATTAGGTGGTTGGAGAAATAAGATCTATTCATTAATGTTCAGAGAGATGTTTTCCCGTTTCTCACCTACCGATCCGCCAAATCCTAAATTTTGAATTTTTAACACCGTAGCTAATGTCAATGCAGCTCTTTGAAAATTCCATGCACACCGATCCGAGGTATTTGATAGAAGATATTGCTGTCGAAGATTTCAAAGTTTTCGGTGTACACAAAACACATGGCGCATGCTAATTGGCTAATATGGTGGCCAAATGTATAACTATTTGTTATTTTTCGCCACGTGTCACTTAGTGATTTGTTATAAGGATTCGACACCCTGTTGGTGCACTTGATCGGTTGGACACACTTAAACATGTCAAAAGATGATCTGGCATAGAAGGTTACGAGGAAGGATGTGTAGAAAAAAAGGATAACACAAAGGGGCGTGCACGATGCACGCAGGAGATGAAGCAAACTAGTGAGAAGAGAATGTATGGTTAAGGCGCAACTATTACAAAGTAATGGGTGTGGTGCACGAAGGGCCAAGGACTTAGTAGTAAGTGCGAGGCACATAGGATGGGAAGAAACTGACTAGGAAGAAGGTGAATGCATGGAAGGTGGGCGCAAGAGAGAAGTGGAAGGAGAAAAGGAAAGGGGCACGTAGGTAAACTACGACCAAAGGAATGTGCCAAGTGATTTTGAGCATGTGTAATTCTTCAATGAATAACCTAGGGCCAGAATGTGTATGCAAGTTATCTAAATCACTAGGAGAGCTATTTGGATAACAATTTTGGTGACTTTCAGGGCCATCTTCCTGCTAGATGAAAGAGATCAGTAGCTGAAGCATCCATTGGGCATGGATTCTACTTGTTCAATCATGAAAATTCCCCTGTGATCACTTTGAGAATCATTTTTGCACTTTGTTCTAAATCTCACAACTACTGAGAGAGGCTCTGCATTCTAGAAGTAACAAAAGAGTGCACACAGGAAGCACGTGAGAGGAAAGAACTATGTACAAACAAATAATGTGCATGGAGAACACTTAGAGGAATTGAAACTACTTTAATATATATAACATGATGCAAAAACCCGATCGAAGGGTTTGAGATAGATCTCCTTTACTAGGATTTATAGTGCCCTTCCATCCGTATGAGTTAACTTGAAAGAGTTAGCTTCCTTGTAGGAACTAATGATGTATGGGCCACTTCAAAGTGCATCAAACTTTAAATGGCACCCCGACTTACTTAGCTCACAAGATTCCATTTTAGAATCAGGTCCCCAACTTTGAAAGCTTGAGGTATAGCCTTTACAAAACCATTTTTTTGTTATTTTCTGATATTTTTCTATCTTGATCATGGCAGAGTTTATGATTTCTTCAAGATAAATTAGCTCCGCCATTCTAATTTATCTCTTATATGCACCTTCTAATTATAGTTGTTGGGCCGCTGCTAATGAATTTAATTCTAGTGTTAAAGGAAAGGTAGCCTCCTTTCCATAGACAAACTTGTAAGGTGAAGTTCATATTGCCTTGTTTATTGTGATTCTATTTTCCCAGAGCGCATGCAAGACCTTCGTATGCCAATGTATTTGGATGATGTTCATTGTACGCTTCATGATTCTGATTAGGTTCTTGTTTGTTGATTCTGCCAAACTGTTTCCCTGAGGGTAATAGTTGGAAGAGGTTTTCAGGTAAATGCCTAGACTTAGAGCCCAATCAATGATTTTAGCACCAAGGAAGTCTTTTGTATTATCAGAGATAATGGTTTGAGGAACACCAAACCTTGTGACTAAATGCTCAAGAAATTCAAGGATGACTACCTCAGTTGATTCCTTAAGCACGACGGCGACCTTCGTCCATCCGGTGAAGTAATCAGCTGTTTTAGCACACATTTATTTCCATCATTTAAAAGGAAGATTGATCATGCCTATGAAATTGAGAACCTACTGTAAAGGGTTTATCCGCTTGGATTGGTCGAGGGGAAGCACTGCCAATCTTTTCTTTCCTACAAAGAAAGTGCATTCTTTACATTTTGTGACCCACCTATGTGCATCTACAAACAAGGTAGGCTAAAAGATACCTGTCATTATGATCTTCATTGTTGTAGTCTTGGCAGAGAAGTGTCCACTAGAGAATCCATCATGAAATTCTGCTAACACTTTTTCAGTCTTCACGTTGTTGATACATCTTAACAACATGCCATCAAGATTCCTTTTGAAGAGAATTCCATCAATCAAAACATAAGGGATAGATTGTAGCCTCAGATGTCTTCTCTTTTCTTTATTTAAACCAGGAGGGTATGCACTGTAGAAAGGAATGTGATCATGTCCTTCATCATGTCATGTACACTAGGGTCTATATTCTATTTAAGTTCTACACACGGAAGGTCTTCATCCAAAAATAATGAAGCCTCAGGTTCACTCTGTGCATCCTCAACAATCTGCTTACAGAGTGCACTACCTCTTACCAGTTTTTGGCCTTAATAGTCACATCATATTCCATGATTTTAGTCACCCATCATGCTCTCTTCTCACTAATTTCTTATCCCATGATGAAGTATCTAACAAATGAGTGGGAGACTAACACCTTGATATGATTTGTGGTGAGCATACTTTTAAATTTCTTGAGCGTGTGCATGATGGTGAAGACATACTTCTCCATGTGACTATATTTTAATTCATAATCCTTCAGCGTCTGGCTGAAGAAGGCCACTAGTTGTTCCAACCCTTGTTCATTTTCCTATGTTAGAACAAAGAGCAATGCCAACATCAACACCATAAGCATCAAGGATGAAATCCTTTATATAATCTAGATTGATGAGTGTTGGCACACAAGAAATATCATTCTTGATCATGTTGAATATTTGTCTTCCTTTTGTTGTCCATTTGAAGGATATGTCCTTCTTGAGCATAAGGGTGATGGGTTGAACTAGTCCCGCAAAGTTAGGGATAAAATGCCTAACAAAGTTAATCTTGCCAAGGAAGGACTATAAGGCCTTTTTGTGCACCGACAAGGAAAGGGCTAGGATGGCTGAAATGCACTCAGGATCAATCGCGATGCCATCCTTTGAAACCACATGGCCCAAGAGCTTTCCTTGAGCCACCAAAAATTACACTTCTTGGGGTTAAGAGATACCCCAAATTCTCTAGCATCTCTCAAATACCTTTTCTAGGTGCGCCATGTGATCTGCACTCTACTTTAAGAAGACAGTTATATCATCAAGGTAAACCAAGATGAACTCATTGATGTAACCTTTGAAGGCAATATTCATAGTGCGCTGGAATGTTGCACCCGCATTTGATAGACCAAATGGAATTTTCTGATGTACATATGTTCCCCACTTGGTTGTAAATGTTTTTTTGAATTGGTCCTCTTCCTTGACTAGGATCTGGTTGAAACTTGAATACCCATATAGCATGGAGAATGTATGTGTGTTAGCCATGTTCTGTAGAATCTTCTCCATTGAAGGTAAAGGATAATGATCCTTTAGAGATTCCTTATTCAAATCTTTGAAATCAACATAGAGTCTGATTTCACCATTTTTCTTGTACATTGGAACAAGATTCGTAACCCAGGTGGAATATTTGATGGGAAAGATAATTTTTACCTCAATGAGTTTGGATAACTCCTTTCTCATGAGGGGCTCTATTTTTGGATTGATTGGCCACTACTTTTGTCTGACGGGCTTTATACCAGGATCAAGTTCAATGGAGTGTTGAGAAACACTATGATCAAAAACTTTGAGATCTTCATACTCCCATGAGAAGATATCACTGTATTTTTGACAGAGAGAGATGAAGGCCTATTTTTCTTCATGTACACAAGTCTTGTTGAGAAACAACTCTTTTCCATGTGCAATAGTAATGGGGGAGAAATATTCTTGCGTGGTGTGCATGTATCTTTCTTCACCCTTGAACTCATCATCAGGGCTGAACATTTTCTCTAAGGCAACCAGCCCTTTAGGAAACCTATTTGTCTTCAACTTTGTATTACTTGGTCACCATAACTTTCATGCAAGTTAGCTTGCATACTTGATGAAAATTCAGCTTCATTTTGGATAAACTGGATGATCTGTGTGTCACTGTCAAACACTTTCTAGCTAGTGTTATTATCTAGAATGGATGGTTTGATTACCATCTTAATGTGTTGAGTGTTTCCTTTGACAAAGTCATTAGCAGGAGAAAACTATGAACTAAGCATGACCATTTGGTCAACTTCTTTGTTCATTTTACATGGGACTACCTACAAATTAAGGGCATCAAAGCTTTGAAGTAGGTCCCAAACTCTATATTTATAAGCTTTAAGAATCTTACTATTTGTCTGGAATTTTTGGTGACCTGGTGGATGATCAATTCTATGTCCCCAAAGATCTGAAGCACTTTAATTTTCTTCTTTTTAGCAATGAGCAATCCATGCACCAACACTTCATATTCTGCCACATTGTTAGAGCATGCAAATGCAACGTATGTGCAAAGAAGAATTTCTCATCCTTAGGGTAAATGAGAACCACTCCTACTCCCACACCATTTCTACTTCTGGATCCATAAAATTATAACTTCTATAGACCAATCTGAAATTTGTCTCCTATGGGCATGCACATGTAAGTGTAGCATCTTCTTCTAAAATGCAATAAGTACCAAGCCCAGTTTCATAGGCTTCCAGTTCTTTAGCATAGGGATCAAATTTTTGATGCCTTTCCACCCATTCATCAAGCACTAGGTCTAGAATAGAGGGTGGAAGAGACTTCTCTTCGAACTAAAACTTGTTCTTCATAGATAAGACAATTGACTTGGAGAGGGGATGGGACATATGGCTCTACATGATAAGAAAATATAGGCTCATATTGTATGGTAAACCAGTACCGTACCTTGTCTTGAGTAAAATATGAGACCAATCGTAAGACAAGTAACCACCCACCACCTTGCCAAAATTCTCTTGATAGACATAGGGTAAACAAAGGAGGAAGGTCAATAATTGACACATCTTGAGTAATTTTCAGGCTTGGGCATGCATGGAGAGTTAACTCAAGATACTTGATGAATCCTAAGGTTTTTACAATTGAGCCATCAAGTTGTAGGACTCCTTTAGATAAAGGGCTATATTTCAGACCTAAGACATCAGCTATCTTCTTAGGCATAACAGAAGTACTAGCACCTAAGTCAATCATGTAGTTATGCACTAGGTGTTTTCCTATAATCAAGGACATATAGAAGGGTGGGGTTTTAGCAGCTTTACTTACTTATTTCTCCTCTTCTTGGTAGATTTTGACAAAAGCATGTGGCTTCGTATAACTAGGTCAAGCACGGAGTTGCGCTAAAGCTTCATCAACAGTGTCGCCGAGATGGAATGGTTAGGGCATCCCACATTGTGATGTTTATGTTTGTTCTCTTCATTTGGTCAAAAATTTGAATGGAAGCCCACCCATCTTGTGCATTTGGGGAACAACATCCCTTTTTGACTGCTCGTGTGGGAAGCTTGAATTTTAGCTAGGGAAAAGGCTTGCTATACCGAATGAGGGGCGTGGTCTGTTTGTATCTTCTGCGGCTTGGTTAATTGTGTAAAAGTCCTCCGCACCAAAGAACACCAAATTGGACTTTCGAGGAAATTATGGTCCTTCTCCATCATCTACCTCATGGGCGCTTGTTGAGGACTCATAAGATGAAGCATTCTAGATCATGAAGGCTTGGGTGCATGCAACATTAGCACAATGATACTAACTATAAGCCATTTTGTAAGAGAAGCACCATTCTGACTCTTGTGCCAAGTTGTTCTGAATTGGAACAAGCACTCAACTCGCGCTAGGTGCTGGGAGAGAAGTCAGAGGAGGAAAAACATGCAAGGGTAGATGTACATTAGGATTCAATCGGTCATTCTGCTGATTGGGCTTGTATATTGATTCCGCCAGGGCTGATTTCCTTGGCCATGCACCTGATTGGAATTGCCTCTATACACTTGCACTTGCTACTTTTCTAATGATATGACCTTGTTTGATAAATTTCTGATCAAGGCCTTCAATTCTTCATCTTCCTTTTATTGTGATGGAGAATAGGATGTTGAGGCAACTGGTTGCATACTTTTCTCAGGGATAGGAATAGGGGCCATAGAAGGTTGGGGTACCTATGATATCTCTGGGAACCAGGGCATGGGTGGTCTTGGAGCCAACTTCCCGCCTAAATGAGACTATTTTATGCCCTTACTACAATGCTATAAGTATTTGGCAAATTCCTACCTCCCATGGATTGGATCATAACCGAAATGTCACATGAGCACCTTTAGATAATAAGGGAAAGCATGTTGGGCAGTAGATCTTACCATAAGAGGAATTTTGTCCCAAGTCTTCTAAAATATGATGTTGAAATCAGTCATCTACTCATTTGATGTCATCCTTGTTGTTTTCAATTACTCCACCAAAGATAGGTGATTTGACTTGTCTTCAAAATAATTGCATAGAGTTTTTCACAGATCCTCCCAGTGTTAATAGATCCAAGTCTCAAGCCTCTATACCACTAAAGTTTTTAACCTTTGAAGGAGGCTGTAAAGCAACTTGATTTTGCTACATAATTATGTGTGATCAAATAGAGTGAACACACATTTTCTACATCCTGGATATGCTCTTGAGGGGTGACTTGATTCTCACCAGTAAAGTAAGGAATATTCTTGAGTGCATCATTTGACATATCATGTTGCATAGCTAGGATTAAGTGAATCCCTCCATCAAAGTTTACAAAGCTTCTTAATGTAGGGGTTAACTGATGTACCATCTTAGGGTGTTTAGATTGTGTATTTTTAGGATGAGTTGAATGGGCACGACGTGCTGGAGATAGAGATGTGTGTACAATCCTTCTAGAATGAACTCTCCTCGGGGATAGCTAGAGGTATTCAAAAGAATCTTCATCTACTACACTTCTTCTTGTGTGCACTCTTCTCATGGAAGGCACTTAGGACTACTAAAACAGAGGTCTTAAAATATTGGGAGTCACCAGATGTGTTTGAAATGAGCCTCTAAAGGATGAAACACTAATTTCACACACTAGAACTTAGAGATATGAAATTTGATCTTTCAATGCTTTTCTCCCATTTAGGCGTGCCAAAACTATTGATTGCTTAAATGTGCACCTACGTCTTGGATATCGAAAGGGCTGAGGTGTTTGAGACCACAATGGAACCATCCCCAAGTTGTGGGACCTTGCGAGTTTGGGATGGATCTCTAGAGAAGGCCGGTTCCTCTATCTATTTCTACTACTACTGCTACTCCTAGTGCTGAAAAGGGAAACTAAGCTAAGAATGCCAAGGGACCAGGGAAAGAAGGATAACATAAGGTTAACTATACTAAAAGGTGATAGCACCGAAAAGAGGGATGAACACTATTTGTTTTGAGTGAGAATGATAGGGAATGTGTGAAAGGAGGCTAGGCATGAGTAGCACAGTAGAACACGCATTCACTAAATTGTTCTCATGGAACACAACCAAATATGGAATTTTAGGGGACCTAAAGTAGCACACAATGTAAAACAAAAGACAAGAAGAAGTAATGAAAACACGTTAGGATAGAGAATAGTCACAAAATTATGTTTATATCACTTCCGAAATGCGATAACTATTACAATGATGAAGGAGACCGATATCCACATGCAAGAGCCATACATAGAGGTTCGTAACTGAAAATACATAAAATATGGTGTCCTTAGCAAAATGTGTAAGGATATAGAGTGTCCAATATAACAAATGAGCTATGCTCTTGCATTTATAGATGAATCCATGGAGGAAGAAGGGAAAAGGAGGGAAAACTCCGAATTAGAAACACAACTACCAATAAGAAGCATTAATGTCTCGCAAAATCCGATTAGAAACCTATGAAATATTCTTCCCCATGAATTTTTATGTGTTGAAGACAAAGGAGGAGGGTGGATCATACCAAATTAGGTGGTTAGAGCAATAAGATCTATTCATCAATGTTCAAAGAGATGTTTTCCCGTTTCTCACCTACCGAGATCCGCCAAAATCTGAATTTTGAATTTTTTTGACACTCAGCTAATGTCAGCACTCTCTGAAAAGTCCATGCACACGATTCGAGATCTTTGGCGAAGATATGGCTGTCAAAAGATGTTAGAGTTTTTGGTGTATGCAAAAAAATGTGGTACGTGTTGATTGGCTGAGATGGTGGCCAAATGTACAACTATGTTTCATTTCTACCATGTTTCACTTATGATTTTTTAAGAATTTGGTGCCTTGTTGGCATACTTGATTGGTTGCATGTGACTAACTTAAGCATGTCAAAAGATGATCTAGCACAAAATGGTATGAGGGAAGGGTGCATGGAGAAAACAAAGGATGGCACAAATGGGGCATGTATGATGCGCCTTGGGAGATGAAGCAAACCGGTGAGTAGAGAACATATGGTTAAGGCACAACTATTACAAAGTAATGGGTGTGGCACACGAAGGGCCAAGGACTTAGTAGTAAGTGTGAGGCATGTGAGATAGGAAGAAACTAACTAGAAAGAAGGTGAATGTGTGAAAGGTGGGCACAAGAGAGAAGTGGAAGGAGAAAAGGAAAAGGGCGCACACGTAAACTGTGACCAAAGGAATGTGCCAAGTGATTTTGAGTGCGTACAATTCTTCAATGAATAACCTAGGGCCAAAATGTGTATGTAAGTTATCCAAATCACTAGGAGAGCTATTTGGATAATAGTACTATTGTTTCAATAGTTGAATTTACAAATAATTACACATTACAACCACAAATGGAGGTTCAATATGAATATTATAACTCGGTGAAAATTGTTATTTTTCGTGTATATAACATTCATGCACTCTCCGAAAAATACTTGAGCAAGATCGAAAAATATTAAGAGAGTGTCATTTCTACATCGGTGAAGATTGGACACATTCTACAAAATATGTACAAGGGTGTTTCTATGTGTTTTATGCCAAACTTGAATGAGAGGAATGATGAGGCCATAATATGTTTGATTAATGTATAATATATGATCTCATCATACTCTCCTTTTGATTAAGTTTGATTGCATTGTGTGACTTTTAGTTGATCTGATATGAGTTAGGATGTAACTGTCTGTCTTTTGATTGATTGTGATCCTAATGTTAAAAATTTGAAATTCCTAACATAGTGTGTGTTTAAATTCAGTTTTGTAATAAAGTAGGTCTAATCAGTCGAGGAAATGAAGCAGGTGGCATTTAATATGTTTTTGATAGTGTTTGATCCTACACAGCTTAGTTCTAGAACTTCCAAGCTAGTTTCGAACTCCATCACACAGTCATCATTTAGTTCCGAACTTTCGGACTTAGTTTCGAACTCCAGAATTTAGTTCCAGAATTTTCAGACTTAGTTCTAAAACTCCTGGGACAGCTCTGGAACTCTCATAGGTTTTGGTTCTTAACAATTTCCTATGGTTCTGGAACTTCTCCAAAGTTCTGGAACCGATGGGAGTTATCTATTTTAAACCACATCTAGAAATTTTGCATCTACAATCATGAAGGATGAGAAGATTTCGAACACAGATCCAGGAAGAGTTATCCTACAGCTATCTAATCAACCACCATCCGACTTAGCATCTATTTTGGGCATGATTTGATTTCATCAGAATCATTGAGATAGCTGTGATTAAAAATGTATATAAAGTAGACCTGCATTAGATAGAAATAGAATTAATTAGAGATATAAAATAGAGAAAAGAAAGAGATTAAGTATCCAGATCCAGTATGTTTTGTAATACTAAATGTTTTCATCAATAAAATAGCCATTTTGATTTGAGATAATTATGAGTTGTTAAAATCCCGATTCAAGGAGGAGCAAGGGCCCACTCCCCCAAGGACCAGGATATTCATTTATTTGGTATTTATATTTCTTCAAATAATAGCTTAGATCTGTTAATTTTATATTTCTTTAGTTATTTCAATTAAATTCTATTGCATACTTGTTCCTGCAGGTGTTTAGATAAATCTTTATATTTCTTGCAATTTCTTTCAAGCATTTTAATCTGAGTTTTTACTTTCAAAAGAAAGTGTGTTTCCTTTCAACAAGCTTCCAATGTGTTTTTACTTTTAGCTAGTTTTCATAGTTTGATTTGAATAAGGTTTTACTAATAATTCCCTAAGACATTAAAGAGATCCCCGAAAAATATAAAAAAATAGTTGCAGCCAACTACTAGATCAGCTTAAAGTACCCTTGTTGCATATAGCTTTGGACACACCCATGTTTTGATATGACATCAACAAGAAGTTTATTAAATGAAGGGAATGACGATACCCATCATTTTGACATTTAAGCTTTTCGGGAACACCAGTTGGAATTTTCTAATTAAGTGTTAGCAAGAGCAACAAAACATACATCTAGTAGTTGAAGAATCTTCCCTACTATATCACAAAATATATGAGTAGACCAAGAGACTCACAAGGTAGATTCCTTCCAAAAAAATCTTCACAAGAATTCATAACATCCTCTAGTCAAAGTAAGGAAATTGATCAAGAATTGGAGGCACCACCATCCCCTGTCAGACAAGAAATAGAATTGCCATTTTTGGAATTCTTAGATCAGTCACCTGAAGGGAGTAGAACTTTTAGGAGAAGGCTTATTACCCAAGATCCATTGAGGGTAAGTTTTGATTCTCAATTGAGTAGTCAACCTCCTACTCCTGATTTTTCACCTTCCCCAAAGCATACAACTTACCACATTGATTGGGAGGAAACTTGAAAATATTTTTGAAATGGCACAAGAAGTTGAGGGAGTAAGGACCTTTACCTATCCAATCCAATTAGGAGATGATGACCTTTACCTTTACCTTTAGCTGCACATTTACCCACCTTTAGAGGGATGTCATCTCAAGATCCTAACCATTTTTTTGAATTCAAGGTGTTATGTCAGACCTATGATTATAAAATAGATAATCAAAAAATCAAGTTGTTTCCATCCACCTTGAAGGATGCAGAAATGAGGTGGTTCATGGGATTAACATCCAACTCTATTAGCACTTGGGCACAAATGGAGACTGCCTTCCTAGATAAATACCAGGATTATTGTAGAGGAAGAAATAGGAAGGAAGAATTCTTCAAAATCAAGCAGGAAGAGGATGAAAACATAGAAGACTATTTAGACAGATTCCTCTTTGTTAGCAAAAGATGTGGATTTGTGCTTACAGAGGAATTAAGTAAAACCATTTTTCTAAAAGGTTTGGATGACGAATCTAGAGAAGTCATTAACTTGATAGGAGGGGAATACATTGATCAGATAAAAATGAATGGAATTAAAGTGATTTGTGGAAGCTATTCCAAAACAAGAGGTGGACCTAGAAAAGGAAAATCAGTAAAATTTTGAATCCAGATATGAAAAAACTAATGGATGAGTTAGAAAACTTTAAAATAGACATTTTAGTGCAATTAACCTCTACTATGGATGGATTACAAGCTAAATCAAATTCCAAAACTGAACCATTGGCTATGTATTGTCCTAGATGCAGGAAGAAGCATGCATTAAGAGATTGTCCTTTGGATAAAATAGAAATGTGTCTTATCTGTGAATCTAAAGAACATGATACTGATGTTTGTTCTTTACTTCCTGTCATTAAAAATCAGCTTAAACAAACCAGTGCCTCATCTACAACTGAAGAATTGAATTTTGTTTAGAGACAACCTAACCAAGGGTAGTTTATGCCAAGATCAGCTCCTAATCCATGGACAATGCCATGGGCTACTCAGGAAGTACCACAAAATTGGGGACAACCACCTTGGGTACCTCAACCAACTTGGAACCCTCAAGATTGGGAAAATCAAGCCTGGTATGCTCAGGGACATCAACAACCATGGGTTGGTCAAGGAAATCCTTATGCTTGGTCACAACCTAGATGGAACCCTAATTATTCCCAAGGAAGAACATATCCAAATCAGAATCAATAGGCCATCATGGGATCCCCGCACAGAATTCACAAACTAAGAATGTAGCCCAAACACAAATGCCGTAATGAACAGCCGAGAAGAAACCCCGAAACAAACAAACAACTCTTGTTTATGGAACAAAACCTGAAAAATCAGTTGATTTACATGTTATGGATTGTAAGGATATTCAAACTAGATCTGGGAAAATCATTAATAGTCCACCCCTTATAATCACTGAAATGATAGAAGAAAATGAGAACCCTAGTATTGTTGTTCCAAAAGAGGATATAGAAAGAAAAGAAAAGGATCCAGATAGCAACACTACTGAGACTCCATTTCCTAAGAGATTCAAAGAAGATATAGAAATCAAGGAGTCTGAATTGGTTCAGGAATTAAGGAAATTGAATATTGAAATACCACTATTACAAGCAATTAAAGATATTCCATAATTGAACAAATTAATCAAAATGTTATGCATGAAAAATCCTAGAAGAAAGAGATAGTATCCCAAGACTATCAAAGTAGATGGGAAACTTGTTGATTTATTAGCAAGAAAACTATTACTTCCCAAATACGGAGATCCTAGAAGTCATGTTATTTATGTCTCTATAGGAAATAAAGATGTACATAATGTTTTGATAGATTTGGGAGCTGCTATCAATGTAATGATAGTGGATACTCTGAAAACATTACCATTAATGGGTATACAACCTACTAATACCATATTGTAGATGGCAGATCAGTCTGTAGAAAAACCAAAAGGAATTATTGAAGACATGGTGGTTATGGTAGAGTCATGGGAATATCCAGTTGACTTTCTTATATTACAACCAAAAGGTAAAACATTGGGTTATCCCATTATTTTGGGCAGACCATGGTTAGCTACAGTTGTTGCTTTGATAGATTACAGGTCAGGTGATATGAAAATATCGAATGGTAAAAATCTAAACAAATTTCCTTATATCCTACCACACAACCTTTTATTGACAGTCATGAACAATTGTGGGTTGATTCTCCTGAAACTAATAAGCAAAATTTGTCTTCTTTGGCTATGATCACATTGCAGGATCATGTAAGAGAAGTAGAAGAGATGATTAATCCACCATTAGATGAGAACCTTTGTCTTCAATGCAAACGAAATAATTCCAGAACCCACAAACTTAGTTTTTGAACCCGCAAAATTAGTTTCGGAACCTACGACGATAGTTTGAAAACAACTACAGTTAGTTTCGGAACCACGACAACAACAGTTCTCTTTGATTGAAAACTATTTTGCTCCAGAGGAATGAGATTTCTCATAGGGAGAGGATGAATCAGTAGCTTTAGTTTCAAGTACATCAAGAAGTGGTGAAGAATTTTTGGAAAGTAGCAGTGACGAGGAATTTGGCCTGCAAAGAGATAAGTATCATAATTCTCATTACTGCCTTTTTCCAGTATTATTTCTCAAGGAACTTTTGGATATGTTGTTACCACATGCATGTCCATTAAATACTTTAATGAAACCCTTTCCACAAATTAGTTCATCACATATTAGAACCAAGCATGTTGAAATTCAACTAGGAAAAACTTTAAACATCAATAGCTGGTTGAAAGAGGATGAAGAAGATAAATTGTTTGATGTTCTAAAAATCATACTAAAGCTTTTTCTTGGGATTACAAATATATGAAGGGGATTCATCCAAGTATCTGCACTCATCACATCTATACTAAAAACACTAAACTAGTTAAGCAGCCTCAAAAAAGGATTAACCCAGCTTTAAGGGATATAGTCAAACAAGAAATTTAAAAACTATTACAAGTAGTTTTCATCTACCCTATCTCAGATAGCCAATGGGTATCTCCTCTTGTAATTTTTCCCAAAAATAATGGAAAATGGAGAATATGTGTTGACTATAGGGAACTAAACAAAGCCATAATGAGAGATTATTTTCCCTTACCATTCATAGATCAAGTCATAGATAACCTTTCAAATAAACAATACTTTTCTTTATTGGATGGCTTTAGTGGGTACAATCAGATTAGAGTTATTCACGAGAGGATTAGGAAAAAACTAAATTTACATGTCCATAGGGAACCTTTTCCTATACAAAGTGTTACCATTTGGTTTATACAATGCTCTGCAACATTCCGAGAGTTGTACTTACAATCTTTGTTGATCTAACAAATGATTGTGTTGAAGTATATATTGATGACTTCACTTTATGTACATGGAGATACATTTGAATATGCTTTAAGAAATTTGGATAGAGGGCTAACAAGATTTTAACAACACAACCTATCTCTTAGTGATGAAAAATGTTTGATGATGGTGGATGAGGGAATTGTATTAGGACACCATATTTCACAAAAAGGAATTCAGGTGGATCAAAACAAAATTAGGATCATTTTAGATTTACCTATCCCTCAGACTCCCATAGATATCAAATCATTTCTAGGACATGTTGGGTACTATAGACGCTTTATAAAATATTTCACTAAAATTGCTGCCCCCATGTTTAATTTGCTAACCAAGGACTGTGAATTTCTTTGGGATGAGAAGTGCCAGCATGCTTTTGAAGAAATTAAAAAAATTAATCAGATGCCCCAATATTGAGAGTTCCTAATTAGGAAAATTCATTTCATATCCAAATAGATGCCTAAAATTATTCCATTGGTGCAGTGTTGGGACAAAAAGATGAAGAAGGAAAGATGTATTCCATTTACTATCTTATCAAGAATCTTACTCCCACTAAAAATAATTACACCACCATCAAAAAGGAATTTCTTACTGTAATTTATGCAATCAATAAGTTCAGACATTATATTACAAGGTACAAGATATTTGTATACATAGATCATTCAACAATTAAGTATTTAATGAACAAACCAATGGTTGGAGGAAGAGTCATTAGATGGTTATTACTTTTGCAAGAATTTGATATTACCATTGTGGAAAATCCAGGTAAATCTAATGTGGTAGCTGATTTTCTGTCAAGACTAACAAGACAGGGAACAAGATCCAGATCAAGGATAAATTTCTAGATGAACAACTATTTGCAATCTCAAATGCAAGTACACCATGGTTTGCTGATATGGCAAATTATCTTGCAACAGGGAAGTTCCCTCCTTTCACTAAGAAACAAATAAAGAAGTTAATTAAAACCAGTGCACAATTCAAATGGTTAAATGGAATTCTATTTAAGTGTGGTCTTGATTTTGTCTTGCATAGGTGTGTAAGAGAGGATGAAATATTTGACATCCTCAGAGCATGTCATGATGAACCAAGTGGAGGACACTATTAAGTAAAAAGAACATCTCATAAGATACTTAGCACTAGTTATTATTTTCCATCTCTATACAAGGATGTGAAAATATATATCAAGAGGTGTGATCCTTGTCAAAGGATGGGATAGCCAACTTTCACCAATGAAATGCCTCTTCAGCCTCAAGTTTTGGTTGAACCATTTGAGAGATGGGGATTGGATTTTGTTGGTCCCTTTAATCCTCCTTCACAAGGGAAGGAATATATTCTTGTATGTACTGACTATGTGAAAAAATGGGCAGAAGTGCAGGCATTGACAAATGCCATTGAGGAAGTAGTTTTGATTTCCTTTGGAACAAAATTATGATCAAATTTGGAGCACCAAGGAGCATAGTTTCATATCAGGGACCACAATTCATGTCTAATATGATCGAAGCTTTCACAAGGTATTACCAAATCAATCATAAGAAGTCATCTCCTTACCATCCACAGTCAAATGGACAAGCTGAAATAAAAACAAAGAATTGGAGAACATCCTTACCAAAACGGTTGAAGCCGGGAGAAAAGATTGGGTAAAGAGACTACCCGAAGTTTTCTAGGTGTATTATATAACTTGGAAAACTAAAACAAGGCTTTCACCATATGAATTAGACTATGGGAAAAATCCCTTATTGCCTATAGAATTTGAACTTCGATATTGAGGATAGCAATTGAGGTGGGAATTGAATTAAATGTAGCTCAAAAAGAAAAAAATCCTTCAACTCAATGAGTTGGATGAATTAAGGTTGGAAGTCTTCATGAGACGAGAGATGATTTAAGAGAAAAGGAAGCAATGGCGTGACATACATATCAAGAAAAGACAATTCAAAGTAGGATACTGCGCATTACTTTTTAACTCTAAGTACCAACAGTTCAAGGAAAATTGAGAACTAGATGGTTGGGACCTTATTAGATTGATCAAATTTTTGACAATGGTTCTATTCAATTACTTCCCATTGATGGCGTAGCAAGAACACTCTTTGTCAATGGACATAGGCTAAAACTCTATAGGAAGCCTCCCACTAAGAATGAATTTTTTAGGAACATTGAAACAAACAAATAATTTGATCATATAATCGAGATGATAGATCCAAAATAAAGGGAAGAAGATGAAAACCAAAAAATGGCGTCTTCTTCCCCAAAAAAAATATATTAAAAAAAGGAAAAAATAAAAAATATATAAAATAAAAAAATTCTCTCAAGGTCAATTGAAAACCAACAAATGGTGATTGACCTCTTTTTGGCTAGTTCAAATAAAGGAATTCTTTTTAATTCTAGCTTTCTTATCTAATCATGTTTTGTTACACTAGTAGGAATGACGAGTCATCATAACAAAATGCTTACATCATCAAGGACGGTAATTATGTCTTTTAACTTATTTAGGGTTGATTAAATGTTTTCATGTGTAATGTAACTTAATTTAAAAAGTAGGTATGATGATTCATTTATTTATACATTATGATTACTAATGTGTAATCATGATATTGATTTGGATGGAATAAGTGGTGGCATGGTTATCCTTAGTAATAATTATTTCAAACATCAAGTGAGATAAATATTTTAGAAGTATCTTGAGGAAAGAGCAATGAACTGATTTTGTATTCCTCAGAAAAGAACAGAGAATTTAGACATTCAGTAGCTAATAACTAAGGTTCCACAGCTAAGGAGAAGGCCTACAACCAATTCACACGAAATCAAGGGAGAGGCAATCAAGCCGATATGGGGATTAATAAGAAATCGTAACTGGAGGAGGATTCCCAACTCTTGTAGACAAATAAGTTGCATCCATCTTTGAGCATGCAGGATGGCTTGAATTCCTGAAGAAATTTTCAAGGCATAATGACGAATTGGTAAGAGAATTCGTCATAAATCTAGAATAGACTAGAACAAAAGTAATAACTACATTTATTGCTTTTTCTCAGTAAATACTATAATTAATGTGTCCTGAGTACCCATTGTTCATGTCCCACAACTTGTAAAGGGGACTTTGAAAGAATTGGTAGAAGTCTTGTTGTAAGAAGAAGAAGCTGAACCCTAATATATCTATAATACAAAGAAAATCATAAAAGGGGTCAGAAGGGCCAGTTTTCCCAAACTCGTGACAGGTAGAATTCGGATAGTAAAATATTTAACTTGTGATGGTCGGTTTGGAGTGCAGTGGGAAAAGAAGTCTTAAAAATTCTCATATATCTGAAGTATGGAGCCACCAAGCCTGAATACATAATAAACCTCCCAAGTGTTTCTTTTTGATTCCATTCAGACCATGGATCAAAGATATTCTTTGGGTGTTGGAACAATTAGACATCATGGTCTAATTCACTTGATATGCCAACACCATTTCCTATCAAAAAGAATGGAGAAGAAATTTGGGACAAGTTTCTTGGAAAGTTCAAGAAAAACCCTAATATTATCAGAAGGAAAATTCCAGCCCCATTCTCTCCTTCAGCTAATCTGGAAATTGATGCCCCTATAGAAGGACAGAGGGAAATGGAAAGAGAAAACATACCAAGAAAAAGAAGGTCGGTGAGGAAGATAAAAATAGTAGAGCCTTCTGATACCTATGAAGGAAATTCCTTCTTCCACAGTAGCTTCAGAAGAACCAATATCTGTCTCTGATGGTGATAGCTCACCCACACAAGAACCAGAAAGAATAGTAAGAAGAATTTCTAGAGGGAAATTCACTACTGGGCATGTTGAACTTCCCCAGATAAGAAAAATTCATAAGAGGTCAAGGGGAACTCCAGAAGTAAGGAGTGAGCAGGAAAGGATGGAAGAGGAAGTGCTAACATTTTGGGCAGCATGGCCATGACTCCACCTGAGCCAAGTCATGCTGAAATGGACAGAGGAGAAGAGAGATTTGATGATCAATATTTTTAGGAGTTGGCTGAACCTTCAGCAGTGCCACATGAAGAAGAAGAGTTGGCATCTAGGATAAGAAAAGGAAAATTTCCTTTAATAGAGGAAGAATGCCAAACTCCTCAAATAATTTCAGAGGAAGAGGAAAGACAACAAGTTAAACAGGATCTGTTCTTATCTAGAGTAGAGCTCATTATAAGAGAAAAATATGAGGAATTGGACTTCCTCAAACTTAAATTGGAACAAAGGGAAACACTCATTGATGAGCTCACAACTCAGCTTGCAGCCGAACCGAGGAATTATCAGCAACCAAGAAGCAGCTGATAGAAAAAGAGGAAGAGTTCCAGACTTCCAAGAAAATAGAGTGTTGTGTCCATAGCCTCTACACGAATGAGTTGACCTATTTTCCACTAAAACAACAATGGGATGATATTTACAGAGAGCTCAGAGAAGCCAAAACATCAAATGAGGAATTAAAGACCAAGATGGAGGAAGAGATGAAGGAAAGAAAGGAATGGGAAGAAAAATTTTATAAGGAGGAAGGAAATAAATATAAATGTCTTGCCAAAATTCATATGGTCTGTATTATGAGTGAGAAATTGCTTGCCTACAGGAGACCTTCTCCTACATATAGTGTGTTTTTGGAAGAGCAGTTCATTCGCTAGCAGTTGTCAAGAATTGCATGTGGGCTTCCACATGAATTACAAGATGAATCTAAATTCATGGCAGCTTACTCTCTATCTAGCCTGAATAGAAAAATCTCCTGTGTGAATTTTATCTTTGTAATTATATGCTAGAGAAAAACACAGGATTTATGATTAATTTATAAATGCATTTGTCTCTCTTTTGCAAAACCAAATTGCATGGAAGGAAAGAGAATCTTAATTTTTATTGAAATCCATCTCAACAAGACTATTCATGAGAGTTCATTATGGTAAACCTTCTACCTTCCTCACACATTTCAGAATGCATGCCTTTGATAAGAGATTCAAGACACATTACCCTGCTATTTTACAAAAGAGTATTGATGCCTTCACCTCCTATGAGGAGGAAAATTTTGAAGATATTTATGAAGGATGCTCAAAAAGGTGGGAACTCCTTATTGTTTCTTTGAAAAGAAGGGAAGTAATTTCCCCTAAAAATATGATATGGAGTTTAGAGAGGGCCAAAGCATTATGCACAATAATTCCCTAAGTCAATGAAACCTACAACCAAATATGGATGGGAATGCGAACAAGGCCACCTCTACTTCTCACCCCCATGTCTCCTTGGCAAAACAGAGAACCTCAAGACCCTGCTGAATTTGAAAAGTGGGAGAGGAAAATAAAAAAAGGAGCTGGGTACAATACATCTGAGCTTAAGAATTGGAAAATTTAGTTTTAGCCATTTGATCTGAGAAATCAAATGGAATGTAGAACATATGATCCCACTTTTGAAGAATGAGTTTGTAAAGGGACTTACAAACAAGTAAGTTTGGGGAAATGATGAGGCCAGTATATGTCTAATTAATGTATAATATATGATCTCATCATACTCTCCTTTTGATTAAGTTTGATTGCATTGTGTGAATTTTAGTTGATCTGATATGAGTTAGGATGTAACTATTTGTCTTTTGATTGATTGTGATCCTAATGTTAAAAACTATGAAATTCCTAACATAGTGTGTGTTTAAATTCAGTTTTGTAATAAAGCAGGTCTAATCAGTCGAGGAAATGAAGTAGGTGGCATTCAATATGTTTTTGATAGCGTCTGATCCTACACAACTTAGTTTTGGAACTTCCAAGCTAGTTCTAGAACTCCATCACACAGTCATCATTTAGTTCCGAACTTTCAGACTTAGTTTCGAACTCCAGAATTTAGTTCGAAATTTTCGGACTTAGTTCCGGAACTCTTGGGGACAGCTCCAGAACTCTCACAGGTTTTGGTTCTTAACAATTTCCTATGGTTTTGGAACTTCTCCAAAGTTCGGAACTGATGGGAGTTATCTATTTTAAACCACATCTAGAAATTTTGCATCTACAATCATGAAGGACGAGAAGATTTTTGAACACAGATCCAGGAAGAGTTATCCTATAGCTATCTGATCAACTGCCATCCGACTCAGCATCTATTCTGGGCATGATTTGATTTCATCAAAATCATTGAGAAATCTTTGATTAAAAAATGTATATAAAGCAGACCTGCATTAGTTAGAAATATAATTAATTAGAGATATAAAATAGAGAAAAGATCGAGATTAAGTATCCAGATCCAATACATTTTTAATATTGAATGTTTTCATCAATAAAATATCCATTCTGATTTGAGAGAATTCTGAGTTGTTAAAATACTTGATTCAAGGAGGAGTAAGGGCCCACTCCCCCAAGGACCAGGATATTCATTTATTTGGTATTTATATTTCTTTAACAAATAGCTTAGATTTGTTAATTTATATTGCTTTAGTTCTTTCAATTAAATTTTGTTGCATACTTGTTCCTGCAGGTGTTTAGATAAATCTTTATATTTCTTGCAATTGCTTTCAAGCATTTTAATCTGAGTGTTTACTTTCAAAAGCAAGTGTGTTTATTTCCAATAGCAAGTGTGTTTCTTTTCTGCATGGTGTGTTTTTACTTTTATCAAGTTTTCATAGTTTGATTTGAATAAGGTTTTACCAAGAATTCCTTAAGACATTAAAGAGATCCCCAAAAAATATAAAAATAGTTATAGTCAACTACTAGATTAGTTAAAGTACTCTTGTTGCATATAGCTTTGGACACATCCCTGGTTTGATATGACATCAAAAATAAGTTTATTAAATGAAGGGAATGAGGATACCCATCAAGGAACATTAGTTTTGATCAATATTACATTTTTTTGGACAACTACACATCACAATTCAAGATTTCACGGATGTTTTATTAGCTAAGAACGATGCACAAAGAAACAAATGTGGAGTTTTATTGAGGTAGAGAATGGAAAAGGATAGCATGATGGTGCGGGAGCATGTGTGAAAATAGCACTTGCAAGAGAAGAGTTAAATTTTAAGGTGGTGCTAAATTTACACATGCAAAAACATCGTTGATTGGTTTTTCAAGAATATGGGCCATGAATTTGAAGAGAGATCAACAGTTAATAGATATGTTTGGTTGATAGAGGAATAACAGTTTGCAAACATTGAAGATTGTATGATAGTTATAGGATCAAGTGATATGCACTCATTCCCTAGTTCAGATGCAAATGCTTGGACTATTTATACTAGGTGTATGGAATGTTTTTGTATATCATGCATTGATTTTGTGCGGATGAATTTTAGTCACAACGGTGGGTGGATGGATGGACTTGTAGACCTCTAATTACACTCAACACACATCAAGTTCCATGAGCATTACAACTTGCAAGGTCTTCAGATCAAATGACAACATCACCTGACTTTGACCAAGTCTCTGATTTAGTGCAACAAGGTACATACATATATGTACATGCCATGTTTTAGATTTATAAATTATTAAATGGTAAACTCTTTATGTATTTTAAATTTGACTTCAGTTTTACTTTGTGATGTAGGGCACGTTTTTATAGTTATTGTGACAAAATTTAATGAAGAGGGAACAAAATACTTCTTGTCTCATTGTGTAGAGGGGAAAAATTTTACTTCCACAGTCATTGATGGTGAAGACCTTAAGTATCCCACTAGGTTAATGGTAGTCACTGGAACTTGGCTTCGACGATATCCTATAAAAAAATCAAATACTTGGTTGTTTGAAGACTATGAAGTACATCAAAAGATACTTCACTATTCACATTTGGTCCTTGCAACAAATATTAAATTGATCAAATATCAAGGTCGGCCATTAAACAAGAATATGTGGAAGGTTCGTGAATCAGATCATGAAGCAATTCTTGCTACTATCAAGAGTAGATTTGATCCTTGCAGTTCATTGGATTGAATTTGCAAAGGTATGTTCTTCATGAATTTAATTTGAATATTTACTTAAATGATTTTGTTAAAATTTTGTATGATTTAAAATTCTATTTAATTGCTTACTAACATGTTTATGTAGGTTAGTGGTGCCAAAAAAGCTTCCACCTTCACGTGGTTGGCACTGTTAGTAGATAATTTATTATTCTCGAAGCCAAGTGAAGCTAAGAGAAATTAAATATTAGAAAGGAAAAATAAACAAAAATTCTCATTTCACCACCTATATTGTATGAACCACCTATATTATTCAGGTTATTGTATCATCGAAAGCCTTCAACAGACTCGAGACTACACTATTTTGTGCATTTTCAAACAATAGGACAACAAGAAAATAGAATGGAGATGGATAAAATTGTTATCCAAAATAAGCCCATGCTAATATTTGGCTAACTCCTCCTCCTTTTCCTTTGTTGGTACTTAAAATGAATTTTTTTCATGCTTCAGGGGACTCAAAATTTTCAAGGTATGATTTCATCGAGATAGAGAATTTTTTCACCTTTCCGAGAAAGGTAAAGAAGTCCTCCTAACTCGTATTTTTTGAGTTATGGCTCGGCATAGTTTACGGTGAAAATTTACCACCGGGTAGGTCCATGGAGCTAAGGAAGAAATATTTCCAAAGTAGATTATGGGTAGGTGGAAAGAGGAATACTTTTGATACTTAGTATTTTTGGATAAGAGGACACAAAGGTAATTTTCATCCTGCCAAATTTGGCAAAGGCGCAAAGGAAGAAAATTTGCCTAAGGTCCGAGGAGGACACGTGGCCGCATATTAAGAAAAGTGAGAAGGTGAAGGATCAAAGGGAATTTAGAACTCAACCCTTTTTATTCCAAAGGGAAAAATTCACAAGGTGACCCACACTTCCACTAGAGACCAAAACTAAAATTCAAAGTAGGAAGCGGGGTTGTGGGCTACGGGAGGTATTTTAAACTTTAACGTTTTTTGTGCTTTTAGCGCAAAAGCAATCGTTGGAACCGTGAAACCCTTTTAACACCACGTGGCACTTTTTCCCTGTAGGGCTGTGGGGTTTTTTGACACTTTTTGTAAATTTTGCAAAAAAGGGAAGAAAAAGGAAAGGTTGAGCCCGCGGACCCGTTTTTCACCATTTTGCCCTAATTTGGCTGCAGAATTTCAAAAGGTCATATCTTTCGATCTAGTGGTTGAAATTCATCAAATTTGGTACCATTGGAAAGCTATCAATGCCCTCTACATGATGGACCCCTCAATTTTGAATTTTGACAGATTTTGATGGGAAAAAATTGAAGAAATGTCTCTAGCACGGGAAAAAATGCATAACCGACCCCCAACCACCAAAATTGATGAAGTATGGCATCCGTTTCTTCTCCAACATGGCCGAATGCATCGAAAAATGGATTTTTGAGGGTTCCCTTGTTGTTTTAATGAATCTTGTCGGTGGTTGGAGATGTCGAATCAATTTTTCTCGCATTTTTTCACCTTTCTTCATTTTTCATCATTAAAAGCTAGTTTTGGCTCATTTTGTAAAGGTTGGATGTCCTTGCTCTTGCAAGCTCTCTTTTCTTCCTTAGCAGGTAGATTTGTAGAATTTCAGACCTCCCATGGAGATTGTAACTCATTTTTTGCCTCTTTGCCAATGGAACATATTGTATCAAACTTGGAAATGATAATGTATGTTCTGTGATTGATTTTCAATCCTCTCATGCATTTATTATTGTTTTCTAATCTTTCATTGCATTTTGGTAATTTGTGCATGTTTTGGTGTTGAATCTCCATGAACTGTGTCAAATTTACAAAGAAATAATTCCATCACTCCTTTGGTGTATCACCATTACGTTTTTTTTCTTTAGTTTTGTTTCCATTTCCATGTTTTCTCTCAACCATGTCTCCTTGGTAGTTTTAGCATAGGATTTTGAATCAAACTTCTAAAAATTCCACGCATACACCTAAGTAGAGGAGTAAGAACTAGCTTTCTTTGGAGAGTTTTCTCACCTTGCAATATCCCACACCTTAAAGAAAATTCAATGTTGTGCAATCATACTAAATGACCCAATTTTGGACTCACAGATCTGAAGGTCATTTAGGGGGTGTTGTGAATTTTCACTAACAGATTTTAGCATGCCCAGAGTGGGACACTTTGGGTTTAAATATTTCATCTTCTCTTAGTGTCTCATGCAAAAAACAACAAATCCAACACCATCATGTGCTACTAACAATTTTGGCATGCCTAGTGGGACCAAGAGGTCTTCCACTTAATTTTTTTGCAGGTTGATGTGTTCCTATTTAAAATTTCAGCCTTTGGAGGTACTTGCAAACACATCTAGCGACTCCATCTAATCAGCAACCCATCTCTGAAGTTACAGACCTTCTTTCCATTCATTTTCTTTCATTTTTCATTCCATTTTTCATTCCATCTCTTCATTCTTATTTCATCCCATGAAGTTGTGCAATCATGACTTCATTTTCCCCATGGAATTTTCATTTGTTACAACAAAGAACAATGTTTCCCACCTCCAACGCATTCTCCAAATCCTCCAGATAAGCATTTTGATCAAATTCAAAACCAGTATGCATATCCATATGAGCAATGCCAAAATTAGTTTGGCTATGAAGCATATCAAGCACAAGAATACGCATATGATGAGGGAAGTCAAGAAGAAAATGTGGATTTGTTGGAGAAAATCCAAAATATGGAGGAAAACATGGTGCAATCTAGGGCTCAAGCACAAATGAAAGCATTTGGAATCAGTTGTAGAGCACCATTTCCATAGGTGTGACCTTTTTCAAGGCATTATAGCCCACACGAGAAACATTACTTCATCGTTATAATGCTTCCATTACTTGCAAAGTGGACTGAAGGAATAGAGGTGTATAAGAGGAGTATTCAGCAACCTTGTCAATAGGTATGTACACCATCTCATGCTTTTTATTTTCCTTTTTCCCAATATGTTTTATCTCAAAGGTGTTAAGTTTTAAACTCTCCATCTTCTATCCCAATTGCTATTTCCATTTCTTCACCTCCTAGTCTCCCATCCCACCTCAATTTCTTCACTCTTTTCCATTAAAAAAATCCATCCCCTCCAAATAAACAAGAGTATCTATGTTCTGCACCACCACAAATGATTGAAAAACCAGGTTGATTCATAACCCACCCCTTCTATTGCATTCCTAAATCTATGTTGGGAAGATAAAAATCAAAATGCCACCAAGGAAAACAATAGAAAGAAGAAGAGCCAAACAAGGATGAAAATATTAAAAGTTTGTTGAACTTGGATCTTAAATTCGGGATTAAAAAAATCTCCTTGATGGTGAAGCCAAAAGAGGAAGTTGGAGTTGGAGAACAAGTGGTGGACAAGGCTGATTTTTTAACAGCAGTTGAGGAAGAAAAACCAGCTCCAAACCCCATTGAAGAGGAGCAAATGGAAGAGATTAAATCATGTTTGAAGCCATTGGATGAAGGAAGCATTATTGATGAATTTTTGCTTTCATTTGAAGGGGCTAATTTGATTGATGAAGCCATTATGGAGGTGAACAAAACATGTACAAAGGCATTGAATTATGAGCAAGATGCACAAGAAAATTCATGTTTCTCTCCCACTTTATCTCTCAAAAACTCTTATTTTTTGGATGAGTTCGAGCTGCCATGTTTCATGTTTGAAAATGAAGCTAAACATGGTGAAAGAAATGCATATTTAAAGGTCACCATGCAAGAGGAAGAGAATTTTTTGCAGCGGGACATTGAAGAGTTTGTGTTGGTGGCGAATCACAAGCTCCCACAATGTCTCGCAACTCGATGGGTTGAGACTCTCAATGCGATTGCATAACATGGAGCTTTTCCAAAGTGTGGGATATTGTGAATCAGGAAAGCTCTCCGGATGAAGGCCGGTTCCTATTCCTCTGTTCAGATGCACACATAAAAATGCAGAGGATTTACTCAAAAACCTAATCTAACTTGCCAAGGAGATAGGGTAAGAAGATGCATAAAATAAAACCTAAACTACAAAGGTGATGCACCGAGGAATGAAGAACATCTGTCTTGCCAATAAACACAAAACATAAAAATGCAATGCAAGATCATGCATGAGATAACCAAATTTCACAAAAAGATCATGAACAGGTTGGCATTGATTTGGCTTGGAGTATGAGGCTCAATATGAAAGTTTGCAATTGGTTCGGATCTGATTGTGACCTTAGTACCATATCTTATTCTAAACAACATGTGTGACCAAGGAGATAAGTAGCCCTCCAATTTTGGTGTGAAATCCTTGATAAGCATAGGGCAAAGAGTGGTGGAAAATCTATCACTGACACATCTTGCAAAACGGTAACTGGTTATCTATGCATGATCTTGCATTGCATTTTTATGGTTTTTGTTTATTGGCAAGATAGATGTTCTTCATTCCTCGGTGCATCACCTTTGTAGTTTAGGTTTTATTTTATGCATCTTCTTACCCTGTCTCCTTGGCAAGTTAGATTAGGTTTTGAGTAAATCCTCTGCATTTTTATGTGTGCATCTGATAGAGGAATAGGAACCGGCCTTCATCTGAGAGCTTTCCCGATTCACAAGGTCCCACACTTTGGAAAATCTCCATGTTATGCAATCGCACTAAGAGTCTCAACCCATCGAGTTGTAGACATTAAGGGGTGTTGTGATTCACCATCAACAATTTGATTGCTTATCGGACATAGAAGAATGTTTGGATGAGAAGCCACCTGAAATTACAACATTATCTTCTCCACCATTCATTCTTCAGCATCAAGAGCCCACTACCACAAAGGATAACATTGAAGAACAACAAATTGCATTTTGTAACATCCTTTTGGAACCAAGATTGGAAGATTTAATTCTTCCATGTGCTTCATGGGAAAAGTAAGGGGAAGAGCAAGATATTTTCACCACTTCTTCCACGCCATCCACCCAAGAAGGTCCACAAGAAGAATCCAATTTTGGAGTTAAATTTCAAAGAAATGGGCACATCCAAAGGATCATACCATGCCTAATCAGGTACTTGTCTTCATTGAGCCAAAGGAGAAACTAAAACCAGTCATGCCTACTTCAGGGCATTAGGATGAGCATCAAAGTACCAAGGGTCGCCATCAATACCTTTAAGAGTCCGTGTAGGTTAGCTTGAGGAGGTATTTTCCATTAATGTTGATACCTTGATGATTTGGGTGGAGGAACGGCTTATTTTTTATTTTCCATGCATCAAACCAACCATGATCAGCTCCAAATCAATTGCATGGTTTCCGATTTTGAAGAAAGGAAGCTATTTTGAACAACTAGTTGTAGGTTTTATTTAGCTCACATTTGCTTTTGGTTAGAGTAGTGTACGTAGGTTTTCTTTCAAGTAGAAGAAGTGCTTGTGCACACTCTGCATATCCCACTTGGGTTATGTATGGTTTTCATGTTTGTACATAGTTTTTGTGGTTCCATTTTTACTCTTGCAAAGGTGCATTGTTTTGGCTTTTGGTCACAATGATTTCAGTTTTCAGTGGTTTCCAAGAGGCTTAAAAGGGAATTTTTCAAGTAGAGGATCAGTTTGTAGGCTATCTATCATGACTCCATGCCCAATGGATGCTTCAAGGAAGCTGGTATTTTCATCTAGCACACGATGACCCTCTCGAGTCACCAAAAGTGTTATCCAAAATAAGCCCATTCTTATTTTTGGTTAACTCCTCCTCCTTTTCCTTTGTTGGTACTTAAAATAATTTTTGTACCCTTCAAGAACTCAAAATTTTCTAGGTATGATTTCATCAAATAGAGAATTTTTCCACCTTTCCAGAAAGGTAAATAAGTCCTCCTAACTCATATTTTTTTGAGCTATGGCTTGGCGATGTTTACAGGAAAATTTTCCTAGGGCGGTGCTGTGGAGCTAAGGAAGAAATTTTTGCAAAGGAGATTGCAGGTCAGTGGAAAGAGGAAGACTTTTGATACTTAATATTTTTGGCTAAGAGGGCACAAAGGTAATTTTCAGCCCGTGAGCCTGGAAAGGCACAAAGGAAGAAAATTTTCCTAAGGTCTGAGGAGGACACGTGGCCACATATTAAGCAAAGTGAGAAGGTGGAGGATCGGAGGGAATTTGGAACTTAACCCTTTTTCATTCCAAAGGGAAAAATTCACAAGGTGACCCACACTTCCGCCAGAGACCAAAATTCAAAGTCAAAGTAGGAAGCGGGGTTACGGGCATGGGAGGTATTTTAAACTTTAACGTTTTTTGTGCTTTTAGCGCAAAAGTGATCTTTGGACCCACGAAGCCCTTTTAACACCACGTGGCACTTTGCCCCTGTGGGGCCACGGGTTTTTTGAGACTTTTTGTAAATTTTGCAAAAAAGGGAAAAAGGAAAGGTTGAGCCCGCAGACCCGTTTTCACCATTTTTGCCCTAATTTGGCCGCAAAATTTCAAAAGGTCATATCTTTCGATCCAATGGTCAAAATTCATCAAATTTGGTACCATTGGAAAGATATCAATTCCCTCTACGTGATGGAGCCCTCAATTTTTAATTTTAATGGATTTTGATGGGAAAATTTTGAAGAAATGTCTCTGGTATGGGAAAAAATGCAGAACCGACCCCCAACCACCAAAATTGATGAAGTATGGCGTCCGTTTCTTCTCCAGCATGGCCGAATGCATCAAAAATGGATTTTTGAAGGTTCCCTTACTATTTTAATGAATCTTGTCTATGTTTGGAGATGTTGAATCAATTTTCCCATGTTTTTTGACCTTTCTTCATTTTTTTCATCGTTAAAAGCCAGTTTTGGCTCATTTTGTAAAGGTTGGACCTCCTTGCTTCTGCAAGCTCTCTTTTCTTCCTTAGCAGGTAGATTTGTAGAATTTTAGACCTCCCATGGAGATTGTAACTCATTTTTTGCCTCTTTGCCAATGGAACGTATTGTATCAAACTTGGAAATGATAATGTATGTTCTGTGATCAATTTTCAATCCTCTCATGCATTTATTATTGTCTTCTGATCTTTCATTGCATTCTAGTAATATGTGCATGTTTTGGTGTTGAATCTCCATGATCTGTGTCAAATTTGCAAAGCAAGAAGTCCAGCACTCCTTTGGTGTATCACCATTCTATTTTTGCTTAGTTTTGTTTCCATTTCCATGTTTTCTCTCAACCCTGTCTCCTTGGTAGTTTTAGAGTAGGATTTTGAATCAAACCTTTACAAATTCCACGCATACACCTAAACATAGGAGTAAGAACCAATTTCTAGAGATTTTTCTCACCTTGCAAGGTCCCACACCTCGGTGGAAAGTCAATGTTGTGCATTCATTCTAAATGACCCAATTCTAGACTACAGATCTGAAGGTCATTTAGGGGGTGTTGTGAATTTGTACTAACAGTTTTGGAATGCCGGTGGGACATTGGGGTTAGATATTTCATCTTCTCTTAGTGTCTCATGTAAAAACAACAAATCCAACACCACCGTGCGCCACTAACAATTTTGGCATGCCGGTGGGACCAAGAGGTCTTCCACTTCATTTTTGTAGGTTGATGTGTTCTTGTTAAAATTTCAGCCTTTAGAGGCACTTGCAAACACATCTGGTGACTCCATCTGATCAACAACCCATCTCTGAAGTTACAAACCTTATTTCCATTCATTTTCTTTCATTTTCATTTCATTTTTCATTCCATATATTCATTCTTCTTTCATCCCATGAAGTTGTGCAATCATGACTTCATTTTCCCCATGGAATTTTCATTTGTTACAACAGAAGCAATGTTTCCCACCTCCAACATTCTCCAAATCCTCCATATCAGCATTTTGATCAAATTCAAAACCAATATGCATATCCATATGAGAAATGCCAAAATCAATTTGGCTATGAAGCATATCAAGCACAAGAATACGCATATGATGAGGGAAGTCAAGAAGAAAATGTGGATTTGTTGGATAAAATAAAAAATATGGAGATAAACATGGTGCAATCTAGGGCTCAAGTACAAATGAAAGCATTTGGAATTAGTTGTAGAGCACCTTCCATGGGTGGGACCTTTTCCAAGCCTTATAGCCCTTAGAAGAGAAACTTGACTTCATTTTTAATGTTGCCATTCCTTGCAAAGTTGACTAAAGGAATAGAGGTGTGTGAGAGGATTATTAAGCAAACTTATCAATGGGTAAGCACACCATTTCATGATTTTTATTTTCCTCTTTCAAAATCGGTTTTATCTCAATTTGCAAGATGTCAAGTTTAAACTCTCCATCTGTTGTCCCAAAAGCAATTTCCATTTCTTCATCTCCTAGTCTCCCATCCCACCTCAATTTCTCTGCTCTTTTCCATTCCAAACAGCCATCCCCTCCAAAGAAACAAGAGTTTCTACCTCCTCCACCACCAAAAATAATTGCAAAACTAGTTGAGTCACAACCCACCCCTCCTCTTGCATTCCCAAATCCATGTTGGGAAGATAAAAATCAGAATTCTAGTTAAGGAAAACAACATCAAGAAGAAGATCCAAAAAAGGATGAAAAGATCAAAAGTTTGTTGAACTTGGCTCTTAAATTTGGGATTACAAAATCCTATTTGATGGTGAAGCCAAAAGAGGAAGTTGGAGTTGGAGAAAAGTGGTGGACAAGGCTGATTTTTTAACAGCAGTTGAGGAAGAAAAACCAGCTCCAAACCCCATTGAAGAGGAGCAAATGGAAGAGATTAAATCATGTTTGAAGCCATTGGATGAAGGAAGCATTATTGATGAATTTTTTTTCAGTTGAAGGGGATGATTTGATTGATGAAGCCATTATAAAGGTGTAACAAAACAGGTCCAAAGGCATTGAATTATGAGAAAGATGGACAAGAAACTTTATGTTTCTCTCCCACTTCATCTCTCCAAAATCTGATTTTTGGATGAGTTCGAGCTGCCAAGTTTCATGTTTGAAAATGAAGATAAACATGGTGAAAGAAATGCAGATTTTAAGGCCACCATGCAAAAGAAGAGACTTTTTGTTGCAGGACATTGAAGAGTTTGATAGCTTATCAGACTTGGAAGAATGTTTGGCTGAGGAGCTAGCTGAAATTACAACATTCTCTTCTCCACCATTCATTCTTCAACATCAAGATCCCACTACCATGAAGGAGAACATTGAATAACAACAACTTGCATTTTGTAACAGCCTTTTGGAACCAAGATTGGAACATTTAATTCTTCCATGTGCTTCATGGGAAAAGGAAGGGGAAGAGAAATATATTTTCACCACTTCTTCCACACCATCCACCCAAGAAGGTCCACAAGAAGAATCCATTTTAGAGTTGAATTTCAAAGAAATGGGCACATCCAAAGGATCACACCGTGCCCAATCAAGTACTTGGCTTCATTGGAGACAAAGGAGAAACCAAAACTAGTCATGCCTACATTAAGGCATGAGGATGAGCATCAAAGTACCAAGGGTCACCATCAATACCTCCGGGAGTCCAATACAGGTCAGCTTGAGGAAGTATTTTCCATTAATGTTGATACCTTGATGATTTGGGTGGAGGACCGCCTTATTGTTGATTTTCCACTCATCTAACCAACCATGATCGACTCCAAATCAATTACATAGTTTCCCATTTTGAAGAAAGGAAGCTATTTTACAAAACTAGTTGCGGGTTTTATTTAGCTCACATTTGCTTCCTGGTTAGAGTAGTGTAGGTAGGTTTCCTTTCAGTAGAATAAGTTCTTGTGCACACTTTACATATCCCACTTGGGGTATGGATTATTTTCATATTTGTACATAGTTTTTGTGGTTCCAGTTTTGCTCTTGCACAGTGCATTGTTTTGGCTTTTGGTCACAACTGGTTTCAATTTTTAGTGGTTTACAAGAGGCTTAAAAGGGAAGTTTTCAAGTAGAGGATCAGTTTGTAGGCTATCTATCATGACTTCATTCCCAATGGATGCTTCAAGGTAGCTGGTATTTTCATCTATTAGGTATATGACCTCTCCGAGTCACCAAAAGTGTTATCCAAAATAAGCCCATGATTATTTTTGGCTAACTTCTCCTCCTTTTCCTTTGCTTTGTACTTTAAAAAAAAATTTGCATGCTTTGGGGACTCAAAATTTTCAAGGTATGATTTCATCAAATAGAGAATTTTTCCACCTTTCCATAAAGGTAAAGAAGTCCTCCTAACTCCTTGTATTTTTTGAGTTATGGCTTGGCAGAGTTTACAATGAAAATTTTCCCTGGGCGGGTCCATGGAGCTAAGAAAGAAATTTTTCCAAAGGATATCAGGGTCGAGGTCGGAAAGTGGAAGACATTTAATACTTAGTATTTTTGGCTAAGAGGGCACAAAGGTAATTTTCAGCCCACAAGCTCGCAAAGGCGCAAATGAAGAAAATTTGCCTAAGGTCCAAGGAGGACACGTGGCCGCATATTAAGCAAAGAGAGAGGGCAGAGGATCAAAGGGATTTTGAGACTTAACCCTTTTTCATTCCAAAGGGAAAAAGTCACAAGGTGACCCGCACTTCCACCGGACCAAAATTCAAAGTCAAAGAAAAAGTGGGGTCAGGTTGTGGGAGGTATTTTAAACTTTAACATTTTTTGTGCTTTTAGCGCAAAAGTGATCTTTGGACCCATGAAGCCCTTTTAACACCACATGGCACTTTTTCCATGTGTGGCCATGGATTTTTTGGATATTTTCTATAAATTTTGCAAAAAGGGGAAAAAAGGAAAGGTTGAGCCCACGGACCCGTTTTTCACCATTTTTCCCTAGTTTGGCCGTAAATTTCAAAAGGTCATATCTTTCGATCCAGTGGTCGAAATTCATCAAATTTGGTAACACTGGAAATCTATCAATGCCCTCTACATGATGGACCCTCAATTTTGAATTTTGATAGATTTTTATGGGAAAATTTGAAGAAATGTCTCAGCATGGGAAAAAATGTAGAACCGACCCCCAACCACCAAAATTGATGAAGTATGGCATCTGTTTCTTCTCCAGCATGGCCAAATGCATTAAAAATGGATTTGTGAGGGTGCCCTTGCTGTTTTAATGAATCTTGTCAGTGGTTGGAGATGTCGAATCAATTTTCCCATGTTTTTTCACCTTTCTTCATTTTTTTATCGTTAAAAGCCAGTTTTGGCTCATTTTGTAATGGTTGGACATCCTTGCTTCTGCAAGCTCTCTTTTCTTCCTTAGCAGGTAGATTTGTAGAATTTTAGACCTCCCATGGAGATTATAACTCATTTTTTGCCTCTTTTCCAATGGAATGTATTGTATCAAACTTGGAAATGATAATGTATGTTCTGTGATTGATTTTCAATCCTCTCATGCATTTATTATTGTCTTCTAATATTTCATTGCATTTTGGTAATTTGTGCATGTTTTGGTGTTGAATCTCCATGATCTATGTCAAATTTACAAAGCAAGAAGTCCAACACTCCTTTGGTGTATCACCGTTCTATTTTTTTTTTTGCTTAGTTTTGTTTCCATTTCCATGTTTTCTCTCAACCCTGTCTCCTTGGTAGTTTTAGAGTAGGATTTTGAATCAAACATCTAAAAAATTCCATGCATACACCTAAACAGAGGAGTAAGAACCAGATTTCTCTAGAGATTTTTCTCACCTTGCAAGGTCCCACACCTTGGAGAAAACTCAATGTTGTGTAATCACACTAAATGACCCAATTTTGGACTGCAGATCTGAAGGTCATTTAGGGGGTGCTTTGTGAATTTGCACTAATAATTTTGGCATGCTCTCGGTGGGAGAAAGAGGTCTTCCACTTCATTTTTTGTAGGTTGATGTGTTCTTTTTTAAAATTTCATCCTTTGGTTGATGTGTTCTTTAAAACACATCTGCAAGCGACTCCATTTAATCATTAACCCATCTCTGAAGTTATAGACCTTCTTTCCATTCATTTTCTTTCATTTTTCATTCCATCTCTTCATTCTTCTTTCATCCCATGAAGTTGTGTAATCATGACTTCATTTTCCCCATGGAATTTGCATTTTTTACAACAGTAGTAATGTTTCCCACCTCCAATGCATTCTCCAAATCCTCCAAATCAACATTTTTATCAAATTCAAAACTAGTATGCATATCCATATGAGCAATGCCAAAATTATTTTGGCTATGAAGCATATCAAGCACAAGAATACACATATGATGAGGGTAGTCAAGAAGAAAATATAGATTTGTTGGAGAAAATCCAAAAGATGGAGGTAAACATGGTGCAATCTAGGGCTCAAGCACAAATGAAAGCATTTGCAATCAGTTAAAGAGAACCTTCTCCATGGGTGGGACCTTTTCAAAGGAATTATAGCCCGTAAGAGAAACTTGACTTCATTTTTACAACAATGCCATTGCTTGCAAAGTGGAATAAAGGAATAGAGGTGTATGAGACGATTATTCAACAACCTTGTCAATGGGTAAGCACAACATCTCATGCTTTTTCTTTTCCTCTTTCCCAATTTGTTTTATCTCAGTAGTGTCAAGTTTTAAACTCTCCATCTACTGTCCCAAAAGTTATTTCCATTTCTTCACCTCCTAGTCTCCCATCCCACCTCAATTTATCTAATCTTTTTCATTCCAAAAGCCATCCCCTCCAAAGAAACAAGAGTTTCTACCTCCTCCACCACCACAAATAATTGAAAAACTAGTTGAGTCACAACCCACCCCTCCTCTTGCATTCCCAAATCCATGTTGGGAAGATAAAAATCAGAATTCCAGTCAAGGAAAACATCAAAAGAAGAAAATTTAAATAAGTATGAAAAGATCAAAAGTTTTTTGAACTTGGCTCTTAAATTCGGGATTACAAAAATCCCCTTGATGGTGAAGCCAAAAGAGGAAGTTGGAGTTGGAGAACAAGTGGTGGACAAGGCTGATTTTTTAACAGTAGTTGAGGAAGAAAAACCAGCTCCAAACCCCATTGAAGAGGAGAAAATGGAAGAGATTAAATCATGTTTGAAGCCATTGGATGAAGGAAGCATTATTGATGAATTTTTTCTTTCATTTGAAGGGGCTGATTTGATTGATGAAGCCATTATGGAGGTGAACAAAACAGGTCCAAAGGCATTGAATTATGAGAAAGATGCACAAGAAACTTCATGTTTCTCTCCCACTTCATCTCTCCAAAAATCTGATTTTTTGGATGAGTTCGAGCTGCCAAGTTTCATGTTTGAAAATGAAGCTAAACATGGTGAAAGAAATGCAGATTTGAAGGTCACCATGCAAGAGGAAGAGACTTTGTTGCAGCGGGACATTGAAGAGTTTGATTGCTTATCAGACTTAGAAGAATGTTTGGATGAGGAGCCAGCTGAAATTACAACATTCTCTTCTCCACCATTCATTCTTCAGCATCAAGATCCCACTACCACAAAGGAGAACATTGAAGAACAACAACTTGCATTTTGTAACAGCCTTTTGGAACCAAGATTGGAAGATTTAAATCTTCCATGTGCTTCATGGGAAAAGGAAGGGGAAGAGCAAGATATTTTCACCATTTCTTCCACACCATCCACCCAAGAAGGTCCACAAGAAGACTTCATTTTTGGAGTTGAATTTCAAAGAAATGGGCACATCCAAAGGATCATACCGTGCCCAATTAGGTACTTGGTTTCATTGGAGTAAAAGGAGAAACCAAAACCAGTCATGCATACTTCAGGGCATGAGGATGAGCATCAAAGTACCAAGGGTCACCATCAATACCTCTAGGAGTCCATTAGTAGGTTAGCTTGAGGAGGTATTTTCCATTAATGTTGATACCTTGATGATTTGGGTGGAGGACCAGCTTATTTTTGATTTTCCACTCATCCAACCAACCATGATCAGCTCCAAATCAATTGCATGGTTGCCCATTTTGAAGAAAGGAAGCTATTTTGCACAACCAGTTGTAGGTTTTATTTAGCTCACATTTGCTTCTTGGTTAGAGTAGTGTAGGTAGGTTTTTTTTTTAGCAAAAGAAGTGCTTGTGCACACTCTGCATATCCCACTTAGGGTATGTATGATTTTCATGTTTGTACATAGTTTTTGTGGTGCCGGTTTTGCTCTTGCACAGTGCATTGTTTTGGCTTTTGGTCACAACCGGTTTCAATTTTCAGTGGTTTCCAAGAGGCTTAAAAGGGAAGTTTTCAAGTAGAGGATCAATTTATAGGCTATCTATCATGACTCCATGCCCAATGGATGCTTCAAGGCAACTGGTCTTTTCATCTAGTAGGCAGATGACCCCTCCGAGTCACCAAAATTGTTATCCAAAATAAGCCCATGCTTATTTTTGGTTAACTCCTCCTCCTTTTCCTTTGCTGGTACTTAAAATTAATTTTCATGCTTCGGGACTCAAAATTTTCTAGGTATGGTTTCATCAAATAGATAATTTTTCCACCTTTCCAAAAAGGTAAAGAAGTCCTCCTAACTCCTTGTATTTTTTGAGTTATGGCTTGGTGGAGTTTATAGTGAAAATTTTCCCTGGGCGGGTCCGTGGAACTAAAGAAGAAATTTTTCCAAAGGAGATTATGGGTCAACGGAAAGCAAAATAATTTTGATACTTATTATTTTTGGCTAAGAGGGCACAAAGGTAATTTTCAGCCCACGCGCCCGCAAAGGTGTAAAAGAAGAAACTTGCCTAAGGTCCGAGGAAGACACATGGCCGCATATTAAGCAAAGTGAGAAGGTGGAGGATCAAAGGGAATTTGGAACTTAACCCTTTTTCATTCTAAATGGAAAAAGTCACAAGGTGACCTGCACTTCCGCCAGAGACCAAAAGTCAAAGTCAAAGCAGAAGCAGTGGTCAGTGGGTGCATGGGAGGTATTTTAAACTTTAACGTTTTCTATGATTTTAATGCAAAAGCAATCTTTGCACCCACGAAGCCCTTTTAACACCACGTGGCACTTTGTTCCTACGGGTGTCATGGGGTTTTCTCTGATACTTTTTGTAAATTTTACAAAAAGGGAAAAATGGAAAGTTTGAGCCCGTGGACCTTTTTATCACCATTTTTGCCCTAATTTGGCCGCAAAATTTCAAAAGGTCATATCTTTCGATCAAGTGGTCAAAATTCATAAAATTTGGTACCATTAGAAAGCTATCAATGCCCTCTATGTGATGGACCCATAAATTTTGAATTTTTATGGATTTTGATGGGAAAAATTTGAAGAAATGTCTCTAGCATAGGAAAAAATGCAAAACCGACCCCAACCACCAAAATTGATGAAGTATGACGTCTGTTTCTTCTCTAGCATGGCCAAATGCATTGAAAAATGGATTTTTGAGGGTGCCCTTGCTATTTTAATGAATCTTGTTGGTGGTTGGAGATGTCGAATCAATTTTCCCACATTTTTTCACCTTTCTTCATTTTTTATTGTTAAAACCAATTTTGGCTCATTTTGTAAAGGTTGGACGCCCTTGCTTCTACAAGCTCTCTTTTCTTCCTTAGCAGGTAGATTTTTATAATTTTAGACGTCCCATGGATATTGTAACTCATTTTTCTCCTCTTTTCAATGGAATATATTGTATCAAACTTGGAAATGATAATGTATGTTCTGTGATCAATTTTCAATCCTCTCTTGCATTTATTATTGTCTTATAATATTTCATTGCATTCTGGTAATCTGTGTATGTTTTGGTGTTGAATCTCCATGATCTATGTCAAATTTATAAAGCAAGAAGTCCATCACCTTAGGTGTATCACCGTTCTATTTTTTTTTAGTTTTGTTTCCATTTCCATGTTTTCTCTCAATCCTGTCTCCTTGGTAGTTTTAGAGTAGGATTTTGAATCAAACCTCTCGCAAATTCCATGTATACACCTAAAAGAGAAGTAAGAATTATATTTCTCTGGAGTTTTTTTCTCACCTTGCAAGGTCCCACACCGTCGAGAAAACTCAATGTTGTGCAATCACACTAAATGACCCACTTCTGGATTATAGATCTCAAGGTCATTTAGGGGGTGTTAATGAATTTACACTAATAAAAACCATGAGAGGATTTCATAGAGAGCCACGGTGTGGAGGTTTTGGATCTGACGAGACATCTCTAAGTGCCACGGAGTCTGATAAATCACTCGTCGAAGATATAACGTGTTTTGGTCTCAGGGATCTTAAGGGACTATACCCTGATGAGGTAGCCCAAAGCACGGGGAGTGTAGGGAACCAAAACAAAGCCTCCCCTAGCATTTACATGGCCACCCCGATGTGTTGGCTTAGCTGGTTTGGCAAAAATATCTTTCATTTGCAAATTATTGCATCTAACAACCTTACACAGACTCAAACTACGATTTCATGCATTTACATACAATATGACAACGAAATCATCGAAAGGATATGGATAAAACAACAAGAAGATTTTATAGAGCACCCCTACATGGAGGTTTTGGATCCGACGAGATGTCTCTTGGCTCCATAGAGTCTGAGAAATCAACTATCGAAGATATAACGTGTTTTGGTCTTAGGGCTCTTAAGGGACTACGCCCGGACAAGGTAGCTTGAAAGTAGAGGGGATTGTAGGGAACCAAAACAAAGCCTCCACTAGTGTTCACTAGGCCATCTAGATGTGTTGGCATAGAAATTTTTGTCCCATAAGCTACCATTTGCAAAATATAGCATCTGATAGCCTTACACTAACTCAGATTACACTATTTCACATGTTTGCAAATAATAGGACATCGAGAGAACCAAAAGGAGATGGATAAAACTATTGGAGGCTTTCATAGAGGGACCCGACATGGAGATTTCAGATCTTAAGATATGTCTCTAGGTGCTATGGAGTCTAATAAATCACTCATCAAAGATATAGCATATTTTGGTCTCGTGTCCCTTAAGGGACTACGCATGGATGAGGAAGTCTCAAAGCACGAGGAGCGTAGGGAACCGTAACAAAACCTCCATTAGCAATCACAAGACATCTAGACATGTTGGCACAAATGGTTTGGTCCCATGTACTACCATTTCAAAAATATAGTGTCTAACAACCTTACACTGACTCAGACTACACTATTTCACGTGTTTGTAAACAATAGGACAACGAGATCACCAAAATGATATGGAAAAAACTACAAGAGGCTTTCAGAGAGGGCCTTGATGTGGAGGTTTTGGATCTGACAAGATGTCTCTAGGTGCCACGGAGTCTAATAAATCACCCGTCAAAGATATATGTATCTAATAGGATAGCGAGAAAGTAGCCTTACACTGACTCAAACTACACTATTTCACGTGTTTGCAAACAATAGGACAACGAGATCACCGAAAGGATATGGACAAAACCGCGAGAGGCTTTCGTAGAGGGCCTTGACATGGAGGTTTCAGATCTGACGAGATATCTCTAGGTGTCACGAAGTTTGAGAAATCACCCATCAAAGATATATGTATCCAATAGGACAGTGAGAAAGCAACCTTACATTGACTCGCACAACACTATTTCACATGTTTACAAAAAATAGGACAGCAGAGAATTGAATGGATATGGACAAAACTACGAGAGGCTTTTGTAGAGGGCCTCGACATGGAGGTTTTGGATCTGACGAGATGTCTCTAAGTGAAACAAATTCCAAGAAATAAATCATTAGATCTGATACCTCCACACCAAGGCCCTCTACGAAAGCCTCTTGCAGTTTTCTCCATCTCCATTCTTTTTTCTCATTGTCCTATTGTTTGCAAACACATAAAATAGTGTATTCTAAGTCGAGTGTAAGGCTTACAGATGCTATATTTTGAAAATGGTAGCTTATGGGACTAAACCATTTGCGCTAACTCATCCGATGGCCTAGTAAAGGCTATTGGATGCTTTTTTTTTGTTCCTTATGATCTTCGTGCTTTCGGGCTACCTCATTCGGGCGTAGTCCCTTAAGATCCCTGAGACCAAAACACGATATATCTTTGACATGTGATTTCTCGAATCTATAGGACCTAGATACATCTCATCATATTCCAAACCTTCACATATGGTCCTTCCATGAAATCCTCTCGCATTTTTATTAACATCCTTTCGGTGATCTCGTTGTCCTATTGTTTGTAAACGTGTGAAATAATATAGTCTCGAGTCATTTTAAGGTCAGTCGATGAAATAATTTGCAAATAAAATCTCTTGGTTCCAAACCGACCATGCCAACACATTAGGGTGGCTAGGTAATGGTAGGGAGGCTTTGTTTTGGTTCCCTACACTCCCCATGATTTTGGGCTACCTCGTCCGGGCGTAGTCCCTTAAGAGCCTTGAGATTAAAACACACAATATCTTTGAGAGGCGATTTCCCAAACTCCATGGAACATAGAGATGTCTCATTAGATCCAAAACCTCCATTCCATGTCCCTCTAAGAAATCCTCTCCTATTTTTATTCATCTCCATTTTGTTCTCTTGTTGTCTTATTGTTTACAAACGCGTGAAATAGTGTAGTCTGAGTCAGTGTAAGGCTGCCAGATGCTATATTTTGTAAACGGTAGCTCATGGGACCAAACCATCTATACCAAAACATTTGGATGGCCTGGTGAATGCTAGTGGAGGATTTTTTTGGTTCCCTACTCTACCCGTTCTTTCGGGCTACCTCGTCCGGGTGTAGTCCCTTAAGAGCCTTGAGATGAAAACACACTATATCTTTGACTCCGCAACACCTAGAGATATCTTGAAAGATCTGAAATATCCATGCCAAGGCCCTCTACAAAATTATTTTGTGATTTTATGCATATCCTTTTGGTGATCTCGTTGTCCTATTTTTTACAAACGTGTGAAATAGTGTAGTTTGAGTTAGTGTAAGGTCATTAGACTCTATATTTTGCAAATGGTAGCTCATGGGACTAAATCATCTACTCCAAAATGTCTGGATGGCCTAGTTAATGCTAGTGGAGGATTTATTTGGGTTCCTTACCCTCCCCATGCTTTTAGGCTACCTCATCTCGGCATAGTCCCTTAAGATCCCTGAGACCAAAACACGCTATATCTTCGATGGATGATTTATCAGACTTTGTGGAACCTAGAGATGTCTTGTTAGATCCAAAACCTCCATGTTAGGGCCCTCTACAAAATCCTCTTGTGGTTTTATGGATATCCTTTCAGTGATCTTGTTGTCGTATTGATTGTAAATGCACGAAATAGTGCAGTTTGAGTCAGTGTAAGGCTGTCAGAGGAAATACTTTGCAAATGGAAGCTCTTAGCGCTGAACCAACTATGCTAAAATGTTGGGGTGGCTAGGTAAATTCTTGGGGATGATTTTTTCTTGTTCCGTACACTCCCATGCTTTCAAAGCTACCTCATCTAGGCATAGTCCCTTAAGAGCCTTGAGACCAAAACACACTATGTCTTCGACGGGTGATTTCTCAGACTCAAAGGGCACCTAGAAACATCTCGTCAGATCCAAAAAATCCATGCTAGATCCCTCTACAAAAAAAAATTACAATTTTATCCATGTCCATTATGTTCTCTCACTATCCTATTGGTTTCAAACATGTGAAATAGTGTAGTCTTAGTCATTGTAAGGCTGCCAAACACTATATTTTGCAAATGGTATCTCATGGGACCAGACCATCTACCCCAACACATCTCGATGGCCTAGTGAATGCTAGTGGAGGATTTATTTTTGTTCCCTACACTCCCTATGATTTCAGGCTACCTCGTCTGGGCGTAGTCCCTTAAGATCCCTGAGACAAAACATGTTATATCTTCAATGGGTGATTTCTCAAACTCCGTGGCACCTAGAGAAATCTCATCAGATCCAAAACCTCCATTTTGGTGCCCTCTATGAAATTCTCTCACTATTTTATCCATATCCTTCCGGTGATCTTGATGTCCTATTTTTTGTAAACACGTAAAATAGTGTAGTCGGAGTTAGTGTAAGGTTGTCGACACTATATTTTACAAACAATAGTTTATGGGACCAAACTGCTTGCGCCAAAACTTCCATTTATCCTAGTGAATGCTAGTGGAGGCTTTGTTTTTTTCCTACACTCCTTGTGGTTTCAGCTACCTCATCCGGGCATAGTCCCTCAAGAGCTCTGAGACCAAAACACACTATATCTTTGATGGGTGATTTCTTAGACTTTGTGGCACCTAGTGACATCTTTTTAGATCTAAAACCTCCACATCGGGTCCCTCTATGAATTTATCTCGTGGTTTTATCCATATACATTTGGTTCTCTTGTTGTCATTTTGTTTTGCAAACACATGAAATATTACAGTCTAATTCATTGTAAGGTCAGCGATGTAATACTTTACAAATGGAAACTCTTGCACCAAACCGTCTATGCCAACATATCGAGATTTCCGTAAATGCTAGGGGAGGATTTTTTTTGTTCCCTATACTCCCCATGCTTTCATGCTACCTTGTTCGGGAAAATTCCCTTAAGAGCCCTAGGACAAAAACATATTATATCTTCGAAAGGTGATTTCTCGGACTTCGTGGGACCTAGAACATCTCGCGATCCGACACCTCATCCGGAGTTCTTTTTTAATTACTATATTGGATTAAGAATGAATTTAATAGGGGAATGTCTAAGAACACACAAGAGTTGTCAATCACCTAGTAAATCTTTCTTGTTTAGTTCTCGAATGGGAGTTAGTTGGACTACGGCTTAGTGACCTTCCATTCATTGATAATTTATGCTATGATAAACTAGTTGGTGTTTTCAAATGCACATTCAAAAGGATAGGGGTAGTCAATATCAATCCTAGTAAAAGGTTTGATGTGATTTCCAAATAACTTGAAATTCCTACAGATTTAAAGGTAATAACATGAATTGGAGAGGATTAGACCATCAAGAATCATTGAGTGTTCATTCAACATAATGTCATTGCATCTAGAGGCATTCTCAAGCATTAAAGTAATACATATGGAGATACATTCTCAAAATATCAACAGATTAAATGCATCAAACTTTGACGACTCTTAGGTGTTTTAATAGGGAGAATATTAAAAACATTAAATAATGTAGTAGGTGCATGATAAGATAAGAACCAATACAAAGAAACAATGAGCAAGAAGAAGCACAAGTAAGGTAAATACACATATACAGATTGATAAATTGAATGAATAATTACTCGACTAGGTAATTCTTTATATACATACATTATATAAATATTGATTTCCAAATTTTGATTCATATTATACATTTAAAATGCTAGTACATGTACATCACCAATAAATGAAAAAATAATCAATAATGTCTTAAATATTGTCAAAGTGAACATCATATTAGTTTCATGCAAAAATAATCTCGTAAATGTAAGGTCTCATACAAAAATATCAATCTTCAAATAGTATTGTAATGTGCATAATAAATATAAAAATTCCCAAATAGGTCATATACCATCAAGTTCAAATGCCATATAGGCGTACATACAATGCAATGCACATAGGAATACAAAAATATTATGTAAGACATATATATTTCCTAATCATTAAAATTTATCCCTCTCTTGGCCTTTCTCGAAGAAGGCCCTCCCTTAGATGAAGATGGAGATATATGATAAGACTTTGGATCATTTGAGACCATCCTACTAGTCCTCTTCCACTAAATACTTTCCCGTAGATGAGCTTGTTATCTCTCGAAAGTGCACCCTATAGAGATATGGCTACAAGTGTTCTAAGCTTGCAAATTTTATCTCTCTCTTGCGGAGATATAATGGAAACACCTCATGTCTGTGGGTATACCTATTTTGAGGTGATTATTTGGTATCAAGGCCGATTCCTTATTGATGCATCCTGAAATGATTTTATGGGGTTTTAAGGGTAAACAATGACTGTAAAAATTGAATTAAACCGAGGTGATACACCAAACTTGTACAAGGTCTTTGATTGAGTACACACACAATTTATATGTAATGAATATTTGATGCACAAGCCAACAATTTTCTAAAGATAATTAAGGGTAAACACTTTGATGTATTGAGGGATAAAATCACAACAATACTACTAAGTTACACATACACATTAATATCATGCAGAAATTACTAAATTTGCAACAAGGTAAGATTATTAATCAGGGAATTCAACATTCACAATATTAATGGAAGCATACAAAAGACCGCAAATAATTGGAAAGGTAGAAAATAATTCACATTCTAAGGGCAAAACTGGTAGAAAATGCTTCAACACTCCTATATAAAATTCCTCCCCTTGCGCTTTGCTAAGGCACACAATATATAGAAAAATTGATTCACCCACCCTTCCTAAAAATAGACTAAGGTTGTACTCACCCATGAATTTTATTTTTACTCTTTATTTAATAATAAATAAAGGAATAAAATAATTCAAACTAATAAAAAGAGGCATTAATATCCTTTGGTTACAAAAATATCATTTATTCAAACTATAGTTGACTGTTCTCTTTTAAAGAAAAGCAAGGGTGAATAGTTTGCCAATAATAAATCTTGCTTGATGAGAAATTCTTCACCAATGTGCATGCAAATTTTTCCTTTTGCTGTTGATGTGACATCTACAACTTACCCCCTTGGATGCATATGCACAAGTTAATCTTTCTCTTTGTGTGAGCAAAATCAATTATATTATTTGCAATACTTTGCAAAAATAATTCATCAAAACATCTATCTTGATGGGGACCACCTTCAAGCTGAGGCTCTGATGTTGACATTCCCTTTGTCTTCTAGTATGGTAACATGATCCCTTTTCCCACCTTTTAAATACATCATCTACAAATAAAATACCTTCATTTCTCACGTGAGCATAAGTCCATGCAACTTTCATAATCATGTGATCTCCCTTTGATTATTGGTACTTTCAGAGAAAATAAGGTCGAGGGACCTTAAAATTAGTTGACATTACATTTTATTTAATCATAGTGTAAAACTATAATGCTAAATCATATTCGACCTCTTTTGATTTACATATGATCTAACTCCTTTTAGATAATCATAGTGAATCATGTTGTCAGTTTTGATATGTAGCATATGATTTTATAATTTTTAAGGCTCAATGTAAATAATGATTTCAAATAATTGAGGCTGGCCCCCTCCAATGATGAATTGAACCTTCCTTTGTTGGGGGTAAGATCCTAACTGTGGTCGAGTTTACTAGTAACTCTGATTTGTCATTGAAATGATAAATTTGATCCTAGGTTGTTGATCTCCATACTATCGGTATCTTTGTCATCGATCTTAACTCATTCATGAGTTAAGTTTCATAATGGTTATTCTCGTAAGTCATAGATCTTGGTACTTACTAATATGGATCGTTGATTTTCCACTATGGTAAGCTAGGTTTTACATTGAGGTTAGTTGGGTGAGTGAAGAACACTCGAACCCCATCATTCTACTTTATTCACACTTTAGAAAATTTAGGGTGAAGCCCTAGCAAAATTTCTCCCTGCCGCCATTGTTGTGACATCTTGAGCTTGATTTCTTACATTTTGAAGCCTATGAGGCTCTGTGGATTTGAACATTTGCATATTTTTCATAATTCTTAGTTTTTTGAGAGATATTTAGTGGTGGCCACCATCTCTAATTATTTCACAAAATCTATGAGGTTCTACAAGTGAAGGTATTTGACCTCTGTCCTTCGTTAATCTCAAACACTCGGCTTTCGGTTATTTCTTTTGAGGTGGCCACTTTGTTTCTATGGTTTTGAGCTCGATTCTTTGAGTTACAATGTTTATTCATGGTGGGTTTCGATGGTACCCTCGATCTTGAAATGGGTTCTAAGCTTGCTCTAACTAGCCATTATCCTCTGAGCACATGATTCTTGATTTATGGGTATTCATGGTCACTTTACTTGAAGCCACCAAGGAAAAATGTGAGTGTATTCTCTGGCTCAGTCTGCATCATGACTTATAGATCTACATATTTTGAGTTCTAGGTATCTGTAGATCTGTGTGTGCTAGTTTGTTTCTTTGTAAATATAGGTTCTCAGATATTGCTTCGATCTATTCTCAAATCTTTGGCTCGATTTTGTATTCCTGATAATCTATTCCATTGTGTAAAAGGGTGCCATTGATTTACTCTAAATTGGCTGTATGTATATGTTGATACCCAAATCTGCTCATACCCTAGTTAGGTGCTTTGGATTTTTTTAAACAGTACCCAAAAATGGGTGTTAATTCTTTGATAAAAAAGTATCGATTCAGAGAATTTTGACTGGGTAATCTATATTATGATAAAAAAACATGAGATCTGTTGTATAAGCGATATGGGTATTTGGGTTTTAGCTTCACTCTTGCTCTGATAGTTGGACACCTGTGTAAGGTAATATTCTTTTGTATTTACTATGGAATGAAAAATTGAAATCTTTCTTTGAAAAGGGGCCCCTCGTCGTATTTGAATTTTACATCTTTGCATTTTTACCTCCATTTTCTTTAGTAAATCTCTGCATATTTTCTATCTACGGCCATTGATGAAACTTGAAGCTTTGTATTTTGTATTTCTACGGTCTTCCGATTCTCCTTACCTCTGCATGGTCTATGAATCCTCTAAAGCTTGGCCTTTGGTGTCTTTGATGGTCCCGCTCGGACTCTATGATTATATGGTTTGATTAATCTATCTATATAGAAACTTGAATCCATTAATGTATTGTTTGATTTGAAAATGATTTCATGTTTCTTATGAAACTGCTTTTACTTACATAGATCATTACTTTCTCCATTTTGTGGAAGACCTTGATTAAAACTCTTGTAGCTTTAACAGAGCTATGTACTTACTGATTTTGTCATTGTACCCTCGAATGTGGCTTAGTTCCATCCTTGCATAGATACCTTTTATATACTTGATAAATGGGCACTGATTTATTTGTTGATAGCACACTTGTTTCTTGATCTATTAGCTTGTATCTATTTTGATCATTTGTAATATCAATTGCATGCTTGGAAACTTGATTCTGTGCTTCATATTTTCTTGAGCTACAACTATTTATTCATTTGATACAAGTAATATTTGAATCTACACTTCATCTCACTTCTTACATACTGGTGGCTCTCGTAGTTTGATATTTGGAAATGAAAACTACTTTGTTACTTGATGAGGTGCCCCTATTTCAGTAAGCATATAAGTGAACCTTTGCATCACTTCTTTATTTCCTCAACATTAATATAGTTGGGCCTTTGGGAAAACATGAATTCCTTCCTTACTCATGAAGCATGTTGAATACTAAATTTGAGCATCTAGTACTTGCTTCTATGTCATACCTATTTCTGAAATACTGCATAATAATGGATTTGAGGTTGACTGTGAATTCATCTTTTCTCTCAATCTATAATTTCCTTGATAAACTATGGTATTTAGATCATTTCTGTACCTATTGTACTTGTAATCTACACTTCATGAAATGCATTCCTTGTTTTATTTAATTCTTAAATCAGGCCTTTAAAGGCTTCTTCACATATCTACTCATGTTTTGTGTACTTGTTCTTCATGACTTCTCCAATCTTGGAAATGAGTTCTCCTTTTAGTGTGTTGTAACTCTGTGTATTTAAACTAGATATATAACTGGAAGTAATTGCTTAAGTTGAATTCTTGAATGCTTGTAGCCTAAAATGATCACTTGAAAACTTGTATCTTGAATCTTTCTTTGATTGCATGGCTTTTATGACTTTATATTCAGAAATTTGACTCTACTTTGCTTTTCATAGTTGTACTTCATTGGTATTGTAGCATTTCTATATCATTTTTATATCTGTTCTGATGTAATCTGAAAGTGTGCACTTGTAACTTGATCTAGCACTATAACAATTCATTTAGATGCTTCATGGCTTGTTGTTGGGGCTGAAATCTGTAATTGTTATCTTTGATCATGTCATGCATTATCTACTTTCTGCATTACTATTTGATTTATATACAACTTTTAAAGCATGTATTAGTTAAAAACAACATGATGGAAAGTTTTAAATGTCCATTTTTCATGGTGAAGCCCTCAAAAATTTTCCTAGACCTCTTTCTCATTCTGTTTCAGCTGTAATCTTCTTTTTCCAGTTAACTTCAGCCTTTAAATTTTGATTCTTCTGCTTCACCTTTGAGTTGCATTCTTCCTTCATACCAGTATGTACTTGTGAATTATCTACTTCATGTACCATAGGATAGAATTCTTTGAACTCTGCAATCTTTATCTCTAGTGAGGACTGTAAGACATGATTTATTTCTTCTTGGCTACAACCTATACTTGCACACTTAAGAAAATAGTTAGAAAATATTTAGGATTTTTGGCCTCTCTTGTATCCATGGTTTTTATTTTCTTCTCTCTCCTTCTTTCTGAGTGAGAAAATCATATATGTTGTTTGATCTTCATGTAATTTATATCTCTTGTTGTTAAGAGATCCATATGCACAAATTAGGATAGTATAGGAATATGGATTGTACCCTGAGCTCATAAACTAATAGTTTTCTCTTTTCTATTTTTAGGTACAGTGCTTTCAGTAGTGAAGATGGAGAGGGAACAAAGTTGAAGATGAAGATGCATCAACCGAAGGAGAAACCTCCAAGGAAATGATGGGATCATGCATACTCCTTTATTTTCTCTTTCATGCATACGTAACTCTTATTTTAGTAGTTTTACTTTACTTTTAAGTTATATCCCATGGCTTGTGTGGGAACATTTGAAATTCCTTATGAATAAAAAATTGAATTGTGAAATTGAGTTGTGTATTTCTTTCTACTTTTCTGATATGGATTGTATGATGAACTAAACAACCCAAAAATATAGTTAAATGTCTTAATCATGAAGGAAAGAACATTAAAGAATACTTGTAACATCTAGTAATGAAATCTGATTTCTATAATCTACAGTCATGATTTTTGCTCCAAAACTTAACACTTCACTATTCTGACATTCAATGTCTTCATCAAGACAACACAACTGTCCTTCGGGGCTTTGTGTTCTTTTGTTGAAGATAACATGAAATTACAGACTATGTGATATGTTATGTTTTGTAACAACACACATAGCTACAAATTTCATGTAATCATTAATTAATTCAATAGAAATAATATTGTCTAAAAGAACCTCCCCTAGCTTAGGTATACTCCACCAATGTTATCCATCATAATGAAGTTTCGAGTTGACCATCTTTGCAAGAGTGAAAAAATTGTCAACAGAGCCTCTAAATGCAAACAATGTTTTTTTGTTGAAACTTAATTTATATATGTTTTAAACATGTATTTAAGACCATGCTACAATTAAATTATTTACATAAATACACAAACTTACTGCAAGCTTTTGGTGACGCTCGACCGCATCTCACACTCCGATGAGTCATCAGGAGCTCCTGGAGTATGAATGGGGGTACGAAGATGATGAGATGGAGGATTCCATGCCCTCAATGTAAAAATGGAGGGGGTTCAAGTTACCTACATACACATAAGATCATAAATTCTAACATCAAAATTAGCAAAAAATAGAACTAAGTACATGTATGTGTAATGACAATATTTTAACTAATTTTATCAATATAAAACTATTGTTTTTACCCCGCCAAACCTGTGAATCAAATGAATAGGGTTGCTACCTATCACAGGTAACTCCTGCATATACACAATGAAGGAAATTATTAACATAATTTAATAATTCTACAATGAAAGACATTAATAACATGTAAGCTAACATAATATTAATTACACGAGAAATTTAACAAAATTTACATGTTTTTCAAGAATACCTCGGTGAGTTGTTGCATAGATGAAATCAAAATAGCAACAACCTTCTCTACTTGTCACGAGATGGTGGGGTTTATAGTGAAGTGAACATCCTTATCAAACATGTATCAAGTGAGTTATATGAACATACACGAACATACATATATTTGACTTCAAAACTTATATATATATTTGCATGTATGTTAAAATTTTACACAATTAAAATTCTAAATTACCTCTGTGAATGTACGTGTATGCATGGTGATCACCGCATGTGGTTGGGATGAATATGCACCTCCCATGTACTTGTAATATCAATGCATATACATGTACAAATACAATTATTTCAAAAATTTAACATATATAAGTAAATCAAGTACTCTAAAATTTTTGTAACACACATAATAAAACATAACAAATACTTGTGAAGGTGACACCAATGACTGTAATCCAAATGTCTCACTCAAAAATGCATCTGACATAGTGACATTATTGTGTGCACCCCTAGCACCAACTCCACCAAAATCAGTATGCATGAACGTACATCCTCCTTGGGCCCCAAACATATGCTACCACATGTCGCGTAAAGATATGGCCTTATGCTAGTACTCCCGAGGGAATAATCTGTGTACCTCCACAAGCATATGACTCGAAATCTCCCTCGTATGTCAAACAAGGGTCACAGATAGCCCCTAATGCACATGGAGTGTATAAATCTCTACTGTCTCCTTCACTGCTGGAGAGACAGCCTCGGGTGAGGGGGTTTCTATGCGGGGACTCTTCCCTACTGAATAGGTGCACATTCTCGCACATGGTCGATCCTATGTAGATCATTTTCCTCAGACCTAGAAATATTGGAAATCAAAATAATTTGGGATCTCGTTGAGGATAAACTCGCAAGAGATTTTCCTTAGAAAGTATAGTGTCACCTCATTGTTATTGCAAGATGGAAAATCAAACACCCTCCACCATTAGTCCCAAATATTATTTTTAATCAAATTATTATTGCATCAATGGATGGGAAACTGTTTGCATGACAAAAAAATAGGAAAATTAGTGTGGGGGTCTGTGAATAAGGTGCATATAAGGTATTTTCCAATTTATTTTTTCTTTACATCCATATATGACAATTTGTTGGAATAATAAATCCTACAACCCTCTCTGTAAGTTGTCCAACAATCAATTTTCCCTATTTCCATGTCAACTTGAACAAGTAATACCTCCAATGTGTTTGCAAGAAAGGAGCAGTGGGGGTTTGTATATTTTGAATCCCTCATTCTTTTGATTAAATCCTCAATTTAAATTTTGTTTTCAACTATGTGGATTGTTGAATCTTCTTGACTACCTGGGGATGTTGAATGATTATGGGAGGGTTGGGAGGGATGACATGAATAACAAGGTTTGGTTGTGGTTGAATCCCTCAACCTCAAACTGTAACAATAAAAAAATGTATTTAATTCAAATTCTACTCTATAATTATCATATTTCAATGCAATTTTGAGAAAATAATTGTGCCTACCTCTTCTCCGTGGTGCCATCGTCGATTCAGATCTTCCCGGTGATCTAGAAATATCCTTTGAGCTTGAGATCTAGTTGAATGAAAAACACGAGGGCATGGTTAAGCTCTAAAACTCACGTTTGAGGGAGATAAAATGATAGAGGCTTAGGCCTATTTTTTATTTATAGCAGACATAATGCATACATTTTATGCTTTGGTAAATCCCAAACCTAAGAATTTTAAACGTGGTAACGTTATTATAGAATGCATATGCGTTTGGCTTTTTTTTAGGTTTTTGTCCACTTTTTGGCCCCCCAACTTTGTGCAATTACCTAATTACCAAATGAATAATAAAAGAGATGGTTGATTACAAAAAATAGATAAATCATGTAGAATATTTTTTTATTATCTTGATTGATTTAGAAGTATAGGGAAATGTGTAAAACTACCGATAAGGTTCTAGGAAATGTCCTTCGAGGATGGTTTCATGTAATGTTTAAGGATAGAGTTCTCAATATAACTGAAGGTACATGAGGCCCAAATATATGTTGATACTTTATTACAGGGCATGGAAATGGCCCCTACGCCCTCACTTCATGGTTTTGTAGCAATAACGGAGTTAGGTGCTTAGCCAATATACCAACAACTAAGGTGATTATACTCAAAGAAGAACACTAAGTCATCTTCCTATTGGAGGGTAGGAATGTTTCAATGTAGTTTATGTTTGATGTGATTTGGTTGTGTGTGAGGGAGATTAAGTGGATGTAATCTATTAACCTCCTAATTAAACTATGTGATCAAGAAGGATGCAAGGTTATTTTTAATCCCAAAATAACAATTGATTTCGATGAGGAAAACAATAAAAATGTAATTCTTGAAAATGAAATGAAAATAAGAGGACACACTTGTAGAACACTTTCTTTTTTAATTTTTAATTTTTGATTTTTTTTTAGAAATACAATAACACAACAAGAAGAAGCAACCAGAGCATAAACCTAAAATAGGGTTAGTAGAAGACATAAACCAACAAGAGAAAATGATGTTATAGGTTGATCGACTGAGTAATCATAATATGTCATAGAGATCATCTGAGATTGATGAGAATCACTGGTGATTCACCTAAATTGTTGGTAATTTGATTGGATCACCGCAATTACAAAGTAGAAAGCCTAGAAATTAATTTTGAATAATAAAATTAAAATGAAGAAAAGGAAAAGTGTCCCACAGAGCATGCCAAAATGTTCATATAAGTATTTTCTTTCCTACTTTAAATTAATGAATCAAGATAACAAAAAAACATCGACCCCGAAAGATGGAGGGATTTAATGTTACCCATGAGTGTGGATATCAATGCCAAAGAAAGATTGAAGTTTTCATATACAAATGAGTGTACAAGTCCATCTGTCCTGAAAAGCATTCTTTGATCAAAGACACTAAACATAAAGGATTATACAAATGTATAAATGAGCTTCTCACCAAAGGCCAATTTCGGGAATCCAAAGGGACTTCCTTGGAGGATGTCACTCACTTTGTAACAATTAAGTGAATTGATAAAGATAATGATAATAATAGATAACAATAGAAAAATAATGGATACAAAACTCTAGAATTTAATTTTAAATACAAGATCATGTGTGGCTTCAAAGGTTCCCTAAGAATGTGTAGATGTGATATGAACGGATTCAAGTAGTCATACTAGAAGTCCTCGATCTCTTTGTATATAATGGAGGAACTTGATCTGATCCTCAATTTCTTATTCGTTAATGGAAAATAAGATTTCACGAGTGTGAGTTTGTGTAAGATGTTGTACTGTTCCTATAAAAATGGGTGTTGGATTATAAGGAGATCATAAATTCTTGTAATTAGATGTGAATGGCCAAGAACTACCATCTATAAGGGAGACATACTTGGAAACAACATATGAAATGTATAGAGAAATTGATAAAAATGATGAAAGGATGATAAATTGATAAAAACATAGATTTTGATAGGAATCACAAGTGATTTAGGCCAATCACTGGTGATTAGGGTGAATTGTTAGCAATTGTTGTACAAATTAACAATTTTGCTAAAAACAATTATTGAAGTTCTAAAATGGTGTTTTTGATTACTTTTAATGCTTCGTATGAATTGTAAATTATAAATAGAGATGCAAGAATACATTTGGATGGATGCCAAGCTAAAAGATTCCTTAAATCTTTAGTGAGAATGATTTGAATTGTTGTGTTGTCTTGTCATGTTTCCTTAAGGATTAATGATGGAAATGACCACAAAAATGTTGTTGTAAATGACTAATATTGATACCGATGATTTATTAGTATGAATGGATATTTATATGTGAAAGAGCTAAGTGTGGGAATGAATGATGAAATTCTACACATGCTTTGGAGAGAGAGCACAAAGGTGATATCTATAATCACTTATGATTAGGTACAATCATTGGTAATCCACTTTTTGGGGAAACAACTAGAAAAGTGGTTGAAATCACTTCTCGTCAAGGTTTTTAGTTTAAGATGAAGGTAAATGCTTAAGGTAAGGTTGGGGACAAGGCGTAGATGTTACGAAGTAGTATAAAATATGTTTGAATGGTTTTTGAAATGGTTAGGGTTGATTTACGGTGGTTGGGTTTTCTTAAGATGGATAAAATAAAAATACATAGTTGTAATTGGAATTTATGGGGTGTGGGAGGATATTCACATGGAGTAAATATTGTGAAGTATTTTAGACTTAGGAGAAGTGATTATCAATTAAGTAATGTGATCAAATGAATTGATTTGATAGAATTGCAAAGATAATGTATATGTTCATGGAAATTAATGGTGCTAATTTTAGGTATCTACACTAAGCCTTGTGGATGTTTAGTAAGATGAGCTTGGATACCATGAAGATATTCATCAGTAAAGGGGGATAAATTTCAGCCATGTTCAAAAGATGATAAAATGCATAGAAGCAAGGTTGGGTTTGAGAAATGGGTTCACAAAATGATTTAATTTAATTTTAATTAAATCTAAGTATTGTAGAGTCACTACTGAAATAAATGATTTATAAATACTGAAGTAAAAAAATGACACACGTGAGTTAAGATTTAAAATTTGAAACCCTAAGAAAGAGATGATATAATAAGACTTAGTTGATTACCGTGCAATTTGGGACTGATCTAGGGTAGAGAGAAGTGATGAACAAGATGAGAATAATGTTGTTACAGCTCAATATAAATTATGAAATGTAGGAATGAGGCTAGACATGGGTGCCTAGGATAGGTCAAGGGTTCATTCTCACTGAAACTACTTTTGTGCATTTCGATTACATAGAAGCTCAGGATCTATTTTCTTGTGTGTCACAAGTTATTTGATATTGTTCCCTTCGATATCCTGATAGTCCCACTATACTTTTCCAAGGTACATGTAACCAAAAAATAGATTTTCACCTTCACAAGCACAAAAACCACATAAAAATTACAAAGGAAAATGAAAAATGGGGAGTCAAACTAACCTTTCCAATCACCCCAAGAGTGAACTTACGACCAATCACTACACTACATCTCAGAATCCATGTAGTTTTTATGAGTGTATGTATAAATTGTGCCCTAGGAATTCCTTGTGCAACTTAAACTTGATAGTGGGTTGTAGAAGCTAGAATGTATAAATCTATAAAATTTATGGATGGAATATAATTAACTTCCCCTTCCTATGCATTTTATGAAGAATATTAAGACCATTTTCCCTTGAATGGATTCTAGATGGATGTTTTGAAGTGCTTGAGGTGCCTATTAAATGTAAGCTTAGGTGATGATAGTAATGCTTAGTGATTGGTTATTTATTTTGATTAAAACTATGTGTATATATGATTTCCTTATTTGAATTTTTTAATTGACAACTCCATGGATGATTGATAAGTGAAAAAGATGCCAAAATATAAAAGTGACCCAAAAGGCTCGAGTAAGGTGAAAAAGGATTAGGATCTCTCATAGGGAACATTAGCTCTTCTGGCATGTTGTCTTGTTTGAGCGTTGGTGCTCGAGGCCATGAAATATAAAAAAATTCATATTAAGCTATAGGGTGTGCAATACAATATACAAAACAAGAGGCAGAGTTTCGAGGCCAAAGATAGTTTTTCATTATTTGTTTTCTTTTTATGAATCATGTAAATGCTATCATGATTTTAGGACCTATAAATGTACCCAAGTGCATGATTTAGTGTCTAAAAATTTTGCTTCAAGAGGATCTCCTCCAAGTTGTCAAAATTACTTCAGAAGGACCAAAATTTGATACCAATTATTGGAAATAGAAGCACTTTGAGAGGGGATGGATGAATAAGTGCTTCTTCAAACTTAAAAAAAAAATTAAACCTTGGAAAGCTATTTAATCTTGATCAACCTTTACCATGAGGAAGTAATGACATTCAAACATAAGACAATAACAAAAAAGTACACATGAATACAATGGTTAATGTGGAAACCTTAAAGGGGGAAACCCCACTACAATCAATGCACTACTGTGGAAAATTGTCCCAAAAGAGATTACAAATATTTCAATTTGTTGAGCACCCACTCAACTTGAAGCAAAGAACTCCAAAAAAAAGTCAAGAACCTACTTTCATGGAATCATAAACTCCCTATTTTGATAAGAACCCACTTAGTCTTTACAAGGTTCTAATCAAATTTGTCTTAATTAGTTACTTGAGAAAACAAAATTGTGATCTCTTATTCAGCTCCTATATCTTCATCCTCCTTCTTCACTCACCTTTATTCACCTATTTTCTCATCATCTCATACATTATAAATATATATTTTTACATATACATTTATCCTCACTCACACACATAGATGAAATCACCTTCAAAATATTTCTACATATCCACACTTAGGCCCACATTTGTTTGGATTAACCTCTCTTATACCTCTCACACTTCATATCCTCATTAGATCATTCTTTTTCTGTAATGGAGTCATCAAAATCCATTTTACATGCATAATTAGTCATTCTAATACATTATAATAACCTCCTCTTACACGTCTCACTCTTTTATTCTAACACTTAACCTTCTTGTCTCTTCAACTCGTACCAAATATTTTATGTGACATCATACTAAAAATTTCACAATGTCATCATTACTGTTTGTAGGGTGTTAGCTATAAGTACTATGATTTTCAGAGTTTATCATGACACTTCTCACACTTATGAGGATAAGGGAAACATATCTAAACTTACAACATTTATGACACCACTTTGAAGGGATTCTACTTTAAGTTTGACATATGCAAATTATTTTGTAACAATGTCCTTCTTATCTTCTTCTTAACATAGAAATATTTACCTTCTAGCTCTAATGGACTAAGAAAATAGTGTTATAATTATGTAGATATGTTACTAGGGTTCCATTCTCTCCATATATAACCTTGAAAATATTTTTAACTCACCATTTTGTCTTCAAGACTCCATTAGGAATTATGACCTCTAGTAGGTGTATGGAATCCAAAACAAAAGATTCAATTTGGATGTATGAAATCACTCTAGAATTCATGCCATTCACTAATATTAGGAATGAAGATTCTTTAAGATGTAGAAGACATAACCAAGATATTTTAATGTTGTAGGTCAGTCACAAGACTCCAAAGTGCAAATGTTTTTCTCATCTTGGTATCCACACAATCGTGATAGCTCAAAGATATAGTCATAAGATTACTTAACGTACAATGATGCATTAGTTTACGGATATTCTTGATTCTTGGATAATATTTTATGATACCTCTAATTCACCTTAAAATACTTGGAGATACCCTAACATCTTCATTCTCTCCATGAAACACTAATTAAGATAAGGTACTAACGAACTTGTATTCACACAATGATAGTCTTCACAAAATGAGAAAGTTTATACATTCAATCACTTGTTAATGGATCTCATGGCACCTTTCTGAAAATATATACTCTCTATTAAACTTTTCAAACCTATAAGATACATCATTTCAACACATATAGGTTCAATATGCATGCATTTCTGAAACTTCTCACACTAGGTCTTAACTCACAAAAACTAGTCTTGTCTTAGATGGCTTCCACCACTCTAAAATTTTATTTCATGAAAAAAATATTTGAAAAATTAATTAGATACCTATAATACATATTCAATCACTCAACTTCATGAGTTATGTGGATAATTTCACATTTTCACTTCCATTCCTCAGACCTTCTTGACAGAACAAATGGAACATATTTGACCATTAAAACTTAGACACAAAATCACCTCACCAGATCAATTCATGGTATCAAAGATGTCATGTTGGACCTTCTATCATCATTTTAACGAATATAGGTTCAATATGCATGCATTTATGAGAATTCTCACACTAGGTCTTAAGTCACAAAAATCAAAGCTAATCTTAGATGGCTTCCATAACTCTAAACTTCACTTTCATGCCAAAAAAAAACTTGGAACACTTCACTAGAGACCTATAATCCATATTCAATCACTTACCTTCAAATTTTATGTTTATAATTTAAAATTTACACTTCCATTCCTCAGACCTTCTTGATAGACCAAATGGGACAAATTTGACCATTATAACTTAGACACAAAATCACCTCACCATATCAATTCATGGGCTCAAACATGTCATGTTGTACCTCTAGCACCTATCCAAACTCACATTTTATTTCTACACCATGCCTTCACATCAATACTCTTTCAAAATAACATGACTAGTTTTTCCTTTATATGTCATTAGCGATATGTAATTTTGGATGACATGTTTAACCAAAATTTTATAAACAACCTACCTAAAAATTATCACAAACACTTATAAGACATCCCAAGCTTGTTCCCACATAAGTATTTTCATCCTGAACTCTGCTATGAATGAATGTACCACAAATTTTATTCAAAAAGTGCATATTTCTTTACCTTAGAACTACACATGGAGCATGCCACCAACGTCAAAAAGAAATTATAACAATCCTCTACATGCCCAAATCATAAAATCAACTTTCCTAATTCATTTTATGACCAAAACCTTGAGTTATTCTCCATCGCTCTCAAGGGATGGTTTTAGGAGGGTTTATACCATCTTAACTTCTTAAATATCATTCACAAAGTAAAGGGTGTCATTCTAGTTCATTATAATTGATAAATGATCTTGATTCCATGCCCAAACATTGCTGTAAGAACTGCATCCTCGTGTAGAGATTTAACATACTAACGAGCACATCAAACTTAAGCCTCAAGATGGAAATGGCCATTTCGAGAGCCTGATAGTAATAAAACATATTTTTCTTTCTTATCCCTTTGAATTTTTACTTGAAATTTTTTCCACCTCATTGTGTTGACCTCCTTAACATGTTCCATGGATCATTTAAGTTTATACCTATCTATAGCTCATCATCCACCATGACTTGTACATACATACTTGGCTTATCATCGAGAACCTTCCTCCAAAATACCTCAAATATGCCTCTACTAGATGAATCTGGACTTGTATCACCTTCCACATCCTCTCCATAATGTCACAACACACAATTAATGTTTACACCGACCTTTCTAAGATTTGTTTTCTACATAACCCAAGCCATGCTTGTCTGGGTCTTACAATTAGGCCTATTTGTGCTTGTTTCAACATTTATTTCAAGAACCAAGTGTTGTTATCCATAATAAATCCACTTACACACCTTTAAGACATGATTTATCACACCTCTTCATACCCTCATGGGATCACTTATCTCTCGTAACTCACTTTCATGCTTCATTAGTCATCCAAGCACCTAAACTAGGTCTACATGATTACCTACAAACCATGATCAAACCTATACTGTACTATGAGTCTCACATGAGTTTCTTACCACACTCACTTCATGTTCCCCAAGTCTTGAACCTACTTCTATAGCTTTCTCATGCCTTTATTTCATCATACCAATTCATCCTGCTAACTAGGCCTCATGATTAGACCTACAGACCAAATAAATCTCACTAATGCCACTCATGCACACTTGTGCACACCATGATGAATACATAAAAACATAAAAAACCTATGAAAATATCTAGTGGATTAGTATGACATAATTTCACATCACCATAATGCCTCTCCAATTCACTAGTTACTCAAGAAGCAAAGATTTACTAGGTGATCTCAATCATGACACCATGAACTCATGTCATACCTTTTCTTGCCATGTCACATTCACTACAAACTTCCTCTTGCACTCTTCATCCTCCTTTAGCATTAATTATCCTTTTACATCAATGACAACATTACAAGCAGTGACATGCCAATAGGCGTAATCGATTATGGATGGTTGTTACAAATTTTATAACAATGGGATATTTAAAATCTTGTGTCTTTTGTGCAAAATAACTAGTGTGCACAATTGTGAAAATGAAATGATGAGGGAGAATTAATTTATAGGGATTGGATGGAGCAACTACCACATAAATTGGTCAATGCTAGTGAAATTGGCCTACAAGAAAGACACGTTCATTTTCTTTGTGAAATATTAGATGAGGCCGATTATACAAGTTATTGTCTCATATGTTCACTAAAAATCTTTTTATATTCTCCAATAATTATTATTTATATCGGTAGTGTTGCATCACATGCTTTGGTTGACACTTGTCTATCTACGCTTTTTATTGTTGAGACACATGATCAAGAATTATTTTTAAAACATTATTATTCTCATCTAAAAAAGGTTCATCGATTAAGACAACTTGAAAAAATCTTATTTTAATTACTTTGAACTGAAATATTCTACTAATAAACTCAATATTTGTGTAGATGACCAAAAAGAGAAAAATTAACTATCAATTCTAATTAACTTTGAAATACTAGAAATGATGGAGTTATTGACATATAACTGATTAAATTTGTTCCGACATAACTCGTTGCCCAAGAAACCAATGAATCTATACCTGTATACCCTTTAACCAGCTTTATAAAATAAACATTGTGCTAATATTTGTTTTTCCATTTTTTTCATTTACTTAACATTTCTTTACTTCTAAACAAAGTGTTGATGAAAAATGTGGAGGGTGTGGGCACATCATGCATGAATAGACATTCAAAATATCGTATTTCAGTCTTGTACAATTCTAAAAAGAACCGTTTATAATCCCCACAAATAATAGGAACCCATTACATCTATGTCAAGAAAATGGACCATCTCTAATGAGATCAATAACAAAGTGGCATATTTTTTATCTTTATTTGATACCAAGCCCATCTCAAGCTTGGCGGACATGAAGCTCCACATTTTCATCATGGGTTGTCCATACAAATATAATTAAACCAAAAATAGATTTCCCAAGTGGTTGATAATCTACATCTATAGCTAAGAAATAACATCAACCGAAGGGAATGTTAATTTTCCTAGCGGACACTAATTTCTAATGCATAGAAAAAAATGGTATCATTATTATAATTACCACGACATGAAATTGAATATGAATAGATTAATGATTTTTAAAATAGAATGCCCATTAGAAGAACCGATAGTGGGCGAGGGTGAAGTAAGCCATGCTATGAGGTCAATTGATGAGTTGTAGCCTCTTGGAATGTTTCCTATTTCATTCGAATATAATTGAATTGCAGTTGATTGAAAAATAAATTATTTACTTCCATGCAGATCACCCAAAATAATTATTTACTTATTTTATATTTGGATGGTTTGTTGTATGAGAAAAACCAAAACCATAAGGAGATGGCATTCAATTTCAGAAAGGATATTATCAACCCATGAGGAGGCCTCAAAATAATTTTAAAGTTACTATCAAATAAATTTGAAGTGGGTTTCTAGTCAAAGAATCTAGCTTCCACTGAAGTTGAAAATCTGAAAAAGGATTTTTAAAAAATTAGTAATTGAATTGAAAAGAGTATTTATTTTGGGAAAAGAACATTACAATTTCCATGATGGAATTGTAATTAAATATCTATGAAAGTTTTGGAGTAGAGACAATATTTGTTTCAGCTCTAAAGACACATTGGGTATCGAAATAGGTACAAGGGGAAACCCTGTGGAAAATTTTATGGTGGGGAGGAAAAGAAATGGAGAAAATTGTTCCAAATATATGTGGTTTGACTTATTTGTATAAAAAATTATCAATGATAGCGTCTCAATGTTTTGATGTTATAGAGGGCGTCAAAAAAATGGAGCAAGCAAAAATTAAATAACTATTTAATATTTTAAAATGTTTTTAAAATGATACTACTAAAAATTGTAAAGAAGATACATTCATATCTTCCATCTTTATTTTATATGTTGAGATTTTACATTTATTAGTTGGGAGTATTTATATGTTCACTACATATAAGTTGAGAGTATAAATTTATAAGTTGTTTGTGTGAATTAGCAAAATAAAATATTATCGTAACAATATTGTGAGCTATTTTTTTCTTAATCAAATTGGGAAGCCTAAATTAATTTTGAGTTGTTTTTATAGATTCAATTGGGAAGTCTCAAAAGTTACAAGTTATGGGAGTTAAATATTTAATGTTTAGAATTTTTGGTATTGCTGATCAAATACATTGTAATAGGGTTCCAAATTTTACACATAGGAATACTTGATACATTTAACAAGTATTTAGTGTTTCTTTGAACTGTAACAAAATATTTTAACGTTTCCTTTTGGTCTACATGTATGGATTCAAAACTTGTGAAGAAAATTTTCATAAACAAATTTAGTTGGATTTTTGATACCCACCTTAGGTTCATTTAGGGATGTCACCTATGTAAGACTGAAATAAATACCATTCAACAAATACTAGATATTTTTAGTAATGTTTATGGAAAAATAATATTTTGTTGATCGATAACGAGAGATTCATGTCTTATAATGTTAATGAAAAAATTACACTTAAAACCCTGACTTGCTAGAGATTTTATGCAAATTAAAAACAAATTCATTTATTTATTGTCAATTGTGTACATGGCTGAATTGTGTAGGACAACACAAGAACATGTGTAGATCGCTAAAAACCTTCAAATGCACTCTTGGTGTTTGAATTATATTTATTGATTCCAAAATAGATAATGAATATTGAATTTATATTGAACAAAATAACTACCTTAAATTATTTAAAGATTCACCATCTTCAAAAAAAAAATTGATTCAAATTTTTACCAAAAAAATAGTTATTCCTAGTATAATGTGAAAAAATAAACCCAACTTTACTTTTTTCCTAATTCACCAGCCACAACCATTTGATTATGTTTTTCATCATTTGTAGATAATAACATATGCAACATGAAACTGATAATATTCAATATAAGTGGCATTTTGGCACACAATATTCATAGGGTTGATTTTTCATGAGATGTTAAAAAAACTTTGCGACATTAACCTCCAAAATAAATATGATTTTCTTAGACATAATGTCAAAGACTTATTGCACCATTGTAAAAAAATTCAAAATAGAACTATGGACATTGGAAAAAAATTCAAATGTTAATGACATGATGCCTTCATTCCTTCTATACATTTTCTTGGAGGTAGACAAATTCAAGTTTATATTTAAACAAGAAGATTGTGTCATGTCCAAATGCGTTGAATATCAAAGATAAAGTCTAATTCATATTATAATTGTTAAAAATAGTGCTTATAGATTACTTTTTGGAGAAAAACATGTCCAATGATGTTAGGAGCTACCTAATTAATAAGACATTTAAGATACGATATAAATCGATAGAACAATTACTTGATAGATGATTTGTGGCATATCTTGCAACAAGTCAAATATGTAGAAGACATATGATATATAATTAATTCCAACACCCAATTATAATTATTTAATGTCCCTAAATTTATCTAAAAGAACCGTTTTGTAATTTAATTGTTTGATTTGCGAGCCTATCTGTGGAAATGGGTTTGCACTTAACTATGTTACCAAAAACATAGAATTCTTTTATTTTTTGATTTATGAGTCTATTTGTACTAATGGTCTCGTATGTATGCGAGGGAATCAAAGAAAAATTACATAACCATGTTATGAGAAAATCTTAAATTTTTATGTTTATGTATAATGTAAGTCTTTCGTTAGTAATTTTATAATATAGCAAATTATTAAAAAGGATAAATAATATTTTTCTATATGGTGGATTTTATTTTGATTGATGTTAATTTACTTGATGTTTAACTATTCCTTTAGTAAATTTATAGTAGGTAAATATGGGCTATTAGAGGAATGGTATTACAATAGATTATATAACAAGATAGTGATGTTATTTGATTGTTATAAGTTTTCTCTATTTTAAATTGATTTAACATAATAGTCTAAAAATGGTTTTTTGTACTTGTATAACCAAGTAAGAGGATTTAAAAGAAATAAAATTTATAGAAGATGAAGTGATAGTGTGATAGCATTCCTTGCTACAATCCTTAAGTAGTCACATGATATAAGTGTCATTTCCAAATAACGATGCACCAAGATTCAATATTTATTCAAGAAGGAAGCTATTAAATTAATACATGATGGTGGATATGGAGAGGGAAGGGAGTGACGAGGAGATAGAGAAATAGAGAATATCTGGTTGAGAGGAAAATATTAGATGTTGGATTTTGATAGCATTTCATTCTACCATGGGGAACTACTAATGGAAACAATAATATCTAAGATTTTTGGGATTGTATTAGATGGACTACAAAATATCACGAGGAAGATAAGGTCCATTATTTGAATCAAAAATCCCTTTAAGAAAGAAAGAGTTTTTTTAAAGTATCAAACATGCTCGCTTGGGAAAATCCTAGATTTAGGGAATGAAACAATGAATATAATGCAAAGCATATCCAACTTCATTGTTTTCCAATGAGAATTTTTTTACGTATTCACACATGCTGGTAAGAATAATGTAGCCATGTTAACCATATTTCAAAATATTTCTATCAATAGGAGTCTAGATGGTTCTATTTACATGATTAAGTTTATGATTATTTTTCATGGCACCCGTAGTCACAAAATCATGCGCTTACTATTTTATACCTCCAATTATGTTGTTATACACACACACACAAAGATATATATATATATATATATATATATATATATATATAATTCATAGTAAAATTATTCACCGATGAACGATTTCATTGTCTAGTTGTCTTTCTTTTGGTATGTCTCATTGTTTGTCTCACATTTTCACCCACCCACAAAGTTCGTTAGGTCTCGGGGATTCTTATCCATCACTACTAAGTATATGTCGTCAATAGTCTTTGAATAGGGTGCCTAGCTAGGGAGGAAGGTGCCCGGTGCACCCTAGTCCTAATTTCTAGGTGCTCTAGTACCTGTCACACTTGGTTTTGTTTTAGACATTTGAGGTCAGTCTTTATGGTTTTTCCTCTCATCTTCTTAGGTACTAGTCGACATGTGGGTTCAATAGTGTCAAAATTTGATCAAGAGATCCATATATAAACACTACATACATACTATCTTATGGGAATACTACTATCTATCAAGGGATAGCTATCTACATAGAGTGAGGGACTGCATTTGGGCACTAATTTGCATCATGAGTATTCATTCTATTCTATCCACAATTTTTATTTTATCTAGCTTTTGCCCGATATCTTTGTGACATTGGTGTTAGGGAAATATAGGCACATCATTGCAAACATAAGCACATATAACTACATTAGGTATGAGATGCGGTCAAATGCTTAGTCATAAGTTCATCAATTTGGCATCTTCTTTGGACACCCAAGCCCTTTATTTACATCTTTATTTTTTAGAGTTTGATGCTTCGTGTGGGGTTTTACAGTGTTTCTTCATTACAAGTTTGACGTGACATCAATGAAATAAGTGTGACATTCACCCAATCAAAGGTGAAGTTATGTGAATACCTCATGACCATATAAGGATCGAATCCAAGTTGTTTCAGAACTAGGGCACCCACAGCACCCCTATACGTCTCCAATAATTCGATTCTCGCTAGATCTACCTCTCTCATTACAATTTTTTGAATATTTTTATGATACTATACTCTACCATTTCATCACTCTATTCATTCCTAGATCACTGCGAGGTAATTTCAATTTAGATAAGTACCCTCCCCTTTCATTTTATTTCATTTTAAATTATTAAATAAATTACTTAGCATTTACATTTCAATATATTTCATTTATTACATTGTTGTACTCTTAGATTCTTAATAAAATTTAGATTTTATAGAATCATTTTGGTGAACCCGTAGCTTAGAACATTTTCCCCTAGGATCCACTAAAACCCTAATGGCTAAGGATATCTCTTCTCCTTCTTAGATCATCATGCCTCATGTTAGTATTAATCATATCTATGATGAGGAAACTATAGCTGAGCTTATGGATTTATATCGTGATGTTAATACGTCAAATTATATTAAAATAATATTAGGTAATCAATGCAATATACCTACTAGCTTTGAAAATTACTCTTATAGCACCAAGTTGGATCCCGTTAGTTTTTAGATTTTAAACCTTGTTATATAGTTGGCCATGATCTCCTTCTCACATTTCCAAGGAAATTCTAGATGACTCTCTTATTGATTTCATGCTTGGTCTTGATGCTAGTACACATGTGCATAATGATTCTCCTCCTAGTCAGACCACTACTATAGCTACATCTCATGCTTCTCCTATTTTTGATAATGCTTCTCATGATCCATCACATACTCATTCACATGCTCATTCACACTATGTTGATGATCCAATTGATGAAATTTTCATATCTGAGTCTCTCTCTAATTTTGATGAAATAATTGATAGTCATGAGTCTACGAATTTACATATAGTTGAGTGTGAATCTCCTACTCCATTGTCATCTTCTTCTGAGGTTGTATCTACCACTATGCATGACTCATCTCCATCTATTAGTTCATCCTCTCCTATCACTCCATCTCCATCTATTAGTTCATCTCCTCCTATTGTTGCATCTCCATCTGACACTCCATCTCCTAGGGATGTTTTTGATGTTATTCCTACCACTTCTATGGATATTCCATGTCCTTCATCACCTATAGCTTTTGTGAAACCTATACTTAGTGTTCCTTTAGCATCATATTATCCTAAATATCCTCTTGACATCCCTATGATTACTCACAATGAAAAATTACAACTTCTTAACACATTATTAGCATCCTCTACAATTCCTTCAAAATATATCTTGTCTCTCATGCATTCTGTGGGTCATTTAGAGTCTGAGGTTAAATCACTCAGATTATAAAGAAAATAATATTATGATTCCATCGTTAACAATTCATTGCATGAAAACCCTATTCCTAAGAATATTCATAACTCAACATTTCCTAATGATTTTATCATGCCTACCTTTTCATGTTTTGATGGTAGTGGAAACCCCTACTTACATCTCAAACATTATCATATGGCTATGGCTGCATATTATAATGACCTATTATTACTTAAATCATTTTGACATATCTTTACTTATTACGCTTTACAATGGTATACTCACATACCATTTGGATCTATTAGAACTTATCATGAGATGGAAGAATCTTTTCTCCATCACTTTATCATCAACAATGGCCCTAGAGTAACATAAGATCATCTAACTACTTTATATCAATGAAAAATAAAACCTCTCATGGATTACATGTTCGATTCATTATTTATATGCACCGATTAGTTTTTCAACCTATCCATCTATACAAATAATTTATCTTCTGTTGTGGTTTTATTCCATCATTAAAAATAAGATTACAATATGACACATGTGAATCATTCACACTTTTATGTTATAAAGTCATTAATATAGAACAAGACCTCATTATCACACATGTTATAGATCCTCCAACTAGGTTACTACTGCCATATCATCTATTTCTTCTCCCTTACCATCACTTGAGCATCCTAAACAATCTCCATCTCCTCCTTGTAATAAATATAATCCTACAACAATGCAAAAGTGTCCTTCTCCTACTTTATGATAGGCCACACTGCAATCTTCTACACTTGTTTCATGTGAGCCATTACATTTATCTCATCACACTCGACCACATGATGTGCTACGTGATTTGTTCAACAAGTGTTTAATTATTTTACCTTCTAACTAACATCATCCACAAAATCATTTACGTGTTAACGTGATTAACCATATTGTAACTATCACCGTATCAATGGCCATAGGGATAATGATTTATTCACCATTCATGATTGGTTGCAACAATTAGAGGATAAGGGAATCATCTCCTTTGGTTATTTCTCATGTGAATAGTCCATATCTCCACTCCCTCATCCACAAGGTACTACTTGCATTGACTTATATGCTTCATTAAGTGCTAAGGTCATTGTTTGTCCATCGCCAAAATTAGTCACTCATACGGGCTCTCCATCATGTCTATCCATCGCTGCACCATCTCATCCATCACATTATGATACTACTCCAAATTGGATTCCATAGCCATTATCATTTGAACCTACCACCACTGCTCAATATGACATTCAATTTGGCTCATACACTCATTCTTATTCCATCCCACATGCTTCCACCGCTTCGTGACACCTTGGTCTTTAGTAGGTGATTATTATCACCTTAAACCCCAATGAATCATGTGTGTTCTTAAGGTTCTTACATGACTATTGATGAATATGTTGCAATAATAACCTCTCTTCACATGCTCTATCAATTCATGTAGCACACCCTATTGAATCATTTCCTGATGACGCACTCTTGCATTACATGGTTCATTATTTACTACTAAGGGGTATTATATAAATGAACCTCATCATTTATATGTTTGGGGCATCATTAATCCCCCCATATTCAGCTTACTAACATACACTTTGTTACACTATAATGTTTATATCATAATTTTACATGAAATTTAATCATTCATTATAATATCATATTACAACATCATATATTATCATCTCCACTATATCATCATAACACTATAAATTAGTTGACAACTATGAATTACAAATTAATTTAGAAAATATGAATATCAATAAACACATCAAGCATCAACCATAGAAACAACAATCACATACATCATCATCACATCATAACATCAATACACAATGAATATAATCATCATATACCAATAAAGTTGTTTATATATATATATATATCAATCAAAGTTACAAAACATCTCATCACTAGGGAAACTCCCCTATATAGAATACATGAAAAAAATCATATCTCATCGTCATTATCACTATCTAGTACTACAAGTGCTCTATAACTAGAAGCCTCACCACGAACTCGACGTCGTTGATCGCGACCCGTATACTTCTCCACCTATCCACGTAATATTTTATTCTATGTAGAATATTCCACAAAGTGAATCAGTAATGGAAGGAATTATGCAAATACATCTTGCGCTAAAGGAATTCCACCCACTACATTTATATCTCGTCATGTCTCCTTGTGTGCCTCATCCCTCTCGCTTAGAAACATGACACATATTTTGGGTGTTATGGCCACTAGCTCAAACAAATTGGCATTCTTTCCTAATATGTCATCTATGCGCTATAACATCCCTCCATCTCACCGCCTCTAGACCCATCTAATCTATCAGGATCTATAAGTATTATTCTCCATCTTCCACTCACGCACTTGAACTAGCTCAATCTTGTTATATGTTCGTAGGCCCATAAATGTAATAATGTAGTAGCTCTGATACCACATCCATGTTATTCATGGGTGAATCTATAAAGATATATATATATATATAGGTGGGCCAAAACACATCAATCCTAGGCATACCTAATACCCTCCTCCTCTATCCACTGAAAATATTGTGCATCTTATATAAGATGCCCATACCACCTCCCTCCACTATGATCGATGATGCAATAACCATGGCTATAAATTTATTTAAACGTGGAACCGCTAATCTCAAAAACATATCCAAGTTAATATGGGACTCAGCATGCACTTAAATCCCCACAAAATACCTCCTAGTGGCCCTCATTTATCTCTCCATATTCTCCACAGCCATGATGTGTACCCTCTCACTAACAATAGGTAATTGCAATATTCCATATACATCCTCTAATGTAATTGTCATCTAACATGTAGGTAATTAAAATGTAAAAGTGTGTGTACACCATGTCTCGCACAACATTGTCAACATAGGCATATTATGGGGAACATCCCCATCCTTACTATGTGTCACAAGCCAACATGGTCCATTACCTCTCCCAATCATCATCCGATATACCTAACTCCGAGAAAAGTAATCGATGGTGACCACCACCGAACTCGTCGAATGGATATCCCTCTACACAACACCAAACAACAACAAACAAAATTAAAGAACTATACATATGCAAACATCACCACTTAGGACATGACTACACATAAAATTTCATTTTTACATATCTCAAGATAAAAAACAGACTTTGTGGAGATGGGTACCTGAGGCAAGATTGGGGTGCCTAAGAGTAGGAGGTCGGTGCCTAGATCTAGAAGCTCTTGTCCCAAAGGACATTAGTGCCTTCACCGCTCTTGTCAAGGTCCCACATGCCGAGGAACACAAATCATAATTTCACAAAAATTCACCAAAAACAACTACTACACATGCATTTTTTGAAAAAAATTGTACTTACCAACTCCACCGTCCCTATGTGATACCACGGTGGTCACTACCATCTCAAATCAACTACATTGCAATGCTCTAAATTGTGGCATCCTTAAACACTCAAAGCTCACTATCACACTAGTGAAAAATACATATGAGGTTACTAATCACTCTTTCACCTTACTATTTATAGTGATTTTTCATTATTCACTCTATTATGGTCATAACTTACATGCACTACTCAACTAATACACGTTACATGATTTTACTAATATCTTGATTGTTTTTACTCCAATTTCTATAATTGTTGTGACATTATCTTCATAATTCTACCTATCATCATATCATATGCATGACACACATGTTATTTATCCTCGACATTTTATTTCACTCTATCTACACATATTTTTGTGATATCTATAAAAAAATTCTATTAACGTGTTTAATTTTGCCTCAACATTTGTTCTCATTATCATTTCCCCTTTCACCGAAAGGGGGCATATAATTGGGGTCATCCTATAATTACCCTTACACCACTATGCATTAATTCAAAACTTATAATTCATCATTTTTGAACATTTACTAATACACCATGCAATATTTCATCATTTTCTATCGATTACACCTAATGACCTAAAGTGGGGAAACAAGCATAAAATCTCTCTATGAGTAAAACAATCAATCAACCAATCAAATACATTCAAGTATATAACAATCAAAATCATACCATTCAATCAATACAATATAACACATTCGGCCTCCCAGATGACCTAACTTGGGAGTTACATTCATTACTTTCCTAGATGACCTAACATGGGAAGTTATCCTACTTTTTTTGCTTCCAGATGACCTAGCTTGAAATTCATCATTTATTTTACATTTTCTTCCAGATGAACTAACTTGGAAGACACCATACAATTTATTGATACCCTTGGAGTGGGGGTGATGAGATGCCATTTCCTTTCCTATACTACTCCCATATGCGTCAACACATTTGATCAAAATCTTTGGATCCAAAACAACTAAAAAATTGATGTGTCCGTCTATAGCAACTAGACATATTGAGGATGATTTAAAGGTTGGAGTATAACACACCTTTCTCTCTACACTCTTCCTCTAACAACAAGATTCCCAAATCCTCGCTTCTTAATACACATGTAATCGGGTTAGGAATTAATCACTCCCACCCCATCACATCATCAACATACAAGATTTGAAATTATCAATAAATTCAACATTACAATCACCACTCTTGTTTAGTGCACTTCTTCATGGTTTTACATCTCTCGCTACGCTACATGGATCAACACGCTGATTTTTGGTTCCTCACACTATATATTTAGATTCGGCATACTTTTCTACCACATCTACACATTCTTCTATAGCATGGGATTCTATAGATTTATCTCGAGATAGATATCTAAAATTACTTTATGTTAGTGATATTTAGCTTATCAACATAAAGTGTGGTAAAATGTAGTCACAAATCGTGCACTTAATACTATTATTATCCTGGAAAGTATGTTGTTTTATATATGGATCTTCCATAAGAAAAGTATTCATTAATGACCCATTCCATTGTCCATTCATCTATCTTGTTTGTCTATGTCATTGTTTGTCTCTCACATTTTTCACTCACTTGTATAGTTCTAGTTAGGTCGTAGGGATTCTTATCTATCAATACTCACTCGGTGTCATCACTAGTCTTTGACTAGGGTTCCTAGATAGGGATCAGGGTGTCATGGTTCTGATTTCTAGGCACTCCGTCCATATCTAACTTGGTTTTGTTTTAGACATTTGAGGTCAGTCTTTACAATTTTTCCTCTCATCTCCCTAGGTACTAGTCGACATGTTGGGTCATTAGTGTCAAAATTTGAACAAGATATCCCTATATAAACACAACATACATACTATCTTATGGGTAGACTATTATTATCAAGGGATAACTATCTACATAGAGAAAGGGACTACATTTTGGCACTATTCTGCATCACACACTGCATAGGAAGGGGAGTTTTTATTCTATTTCATCCACCATTTTGAATTTTATCTAGCTACTACAAGATATATCTACGTCATTAGCATTAGGGAAACCTAGGAACATTATTACACACACAAGAACACAAAAATACATTGGGTTTGAGATGTAGTGTAGCACTCAGTCATAAGTCCATCCATTTGGTAGTTGAGGATGGTCTAACCCCTTCATTTACATCTTTATTTTTTTAGGGTTTGATGCTTTGTGTGGGGTTTTGCAGGTGATTCTTCATTACAGGTTTAAGATGACATCAGTGAAAAAAGTGACACATTCACTCGACCAAAGGAAAAGTACTAAGAATACCTAGTGACCATATTAGGATCAAGTTCTAAGATTTTCCCAGGACTAAGGCACCCATAGGTTCCCCTATCCCTCTCCCGTGTCCCGATCGACCAGATCTTCCTATAATCCATTTTTTCAAGATCATTGCACACACTCTTCTCCCCATTTCATCACTCTGTTCAGTCTTAAATCACTGCGAGGTAAGTTCAATTAAGGTAAATACCTTCCCCTCTTATTTTAATTCATTTTAAATCATTAAATAAATGACTTAACATGTACATTTCACTATATTTCATTTATTACATTATTGTACTCTTAGATTATAAATAATATTCATATTTTATAGAATTAACACCTATGAAAGCACTAGTTTCAAATTTTTTTGAGAATTTAAGTATTTGAAGAATTCCCAACCACCTACACAATGAGTGCTTTCATAAGTACCACATAAATAATCTTAAACTTATTTGATTCAATGGAACCATATGAACTCGAAATGAGAGATATTTGTTGAATTTTTGTTAACATCACAACATTTTTCTTACCAAAGACCTATGATTACACAAAAAGTAAATTCTCTTATGTTAATATTGGAGCTTCAAACTCTCTGTTCTACACTCTTTCAATTGCTTCATTTATTTGAATGTATACTCTTCCTAATCCAACATGTCATAAATTTTTGACTAGTATCTCTCTTTTGCAAGGGGTTTTGGATTCAAAGAAATTTCATGATATTAATCATAACCTTCCCTCAAAATTCTAAATGAACATGGAGGTACCTTACATATCATGTTCTTCATTAGCGATCTCCCTTGATGGAATGAAATACTATCCAAATCTAGCATCTAACACTTTTTTTAATCCTATTGTTCTCTATTTCTCTATCTCCATACCTTTCCCTCCCCCACTCTCCATATCCACCTTCATCTCTTAATTTCTTAGCTTCAAATCTATTTCTTTCCTTGCATGTGTCCCTTTTAACATGTACATATTGAAATATTATAGTAAGGATAAGCTCTCCCATTGTCATTTCATACTCATTATTCTTACTTTATTTCTTATCTTCTCTCCCGGGAAGATGAGAACACGAAATTGTTTTTATCCTATTACTTAAAAAAATTTAATAATGTTAAAGTATTCCTAATCTAAAAGCATCTTTAGCGTAGTTTCAACATCTCAATTTTCGCCCTATGTCATTTTCTTCAAAACAAATCAAAGGATCCCTATTTTAAATCATAATTAAAGCATAATGGATGCTAAAATTTTAACAACTTATAAAAAAATTATTTAATAAAATATCTTGTTGAGTGGACAATATTAGATGTTGGATTTTGATATCATTTAATTCCACCAAGTGGATCTACTAATGGAAATAAAGATATCTTATATGAATTCGGGCTCAAATAGATCATCTACAAAAGTTCATGAGGAAGTTAAGGTCCCATCTTTGATGCCAATACCCCTTGTAGAAGGGAAGGAACTTGTCAAAATATTAGGCATGTTGGCTAGTGAAGATCCTGCATTTAGGGGAATGAAACAACTAAATATAATGTAAAGCATAGTTTATCAACATTCATTATTTTTTAATGATATTTTTCTTTTACGCATAACCATAGATGCTGGTAAGATTAATGTATCCATGTTAACCATACTTAGAAATATTTCTATCAGTAAGAGTCCAAATGGTTCTATTAAATCGATTAAGTTTATGATTATTTTTGTGGAACCTGTGAAAAAACCATTTTCATCGGTGGTAAGGAATTTAAGGATTTGAAAAATTCCAAACCAACTCCACAACCAGTGGTTTTATAAATATCATATAAACAAGCTTAAAATTACTCAAGTCAATGGAATGATCTAGACTCTAAATGAGATAAAGTTTTTGAAGTATGGTTAACATGAAAAAATTGGTTGTACCAAAACTTGTGCTTACGAAAAAAGTAAATTATTTTTGGTAAATAGTGAAACTTCAAACTCTCTACTATGCACTATATTCAGTTTCTTAATTTCCGTGAATGTATATTCTTCCTAATACAACATGTCAGATATTTTTGAATATTTTCTCCCATTTTGTAAGGGGTTTTGCATTCAAAGAAAGGACATGAGATTACTCATAACCTCTCCTCAAGATTATAAATGAGCATAGAGGTATCTCACATCTCTTTTTTTTCAATAGTAGTCTCCCTTGATGGAATGAAATGCTATACATATCCAGCATCTGACACTTTCCTTTTATCCATTTTTTTTTCTATTTCTCTATCTCCTTGCCATTCTCTCCTGCTCTCTTCATCTCCACCCTCATCTCTTAATTTCCTTTCCTCATTCATGATGTTACGCTGAAGATTATTCTTGCATTCCTAGGTAGTGGCCATTATAACATGTAGATACACAAATATTGTAGTAGGATGAATCTCCCATTGTGAGAAAATTACACCAAAATATTTTGAGCATATTAATTTAAAATAATTTAACTTAAAATAACCATATTTGAAAAAGTAATTAAAGCCTAGCATCTCTTTAGGATTTTAATAACTTAAAAGAACCATATTTGAAAGCAAAATTAAATCCTAACAGATGCTAGGATTTTAACAAATTAAAAGAAACATATTTAAAAGAATAATTAAATCCTATCTAATATATGTGATTTTGGATTCAAATATCTATGATTTTGGAATCCAACATCTATGATTTTATATTCTAACATCTATGATTTTGGATTCTAATATATGTGATTTTGAAATATATTAAATTCTAATATCTATAATTTTGGATTCCATTATATGTGATTTTGGCTTCCAATATCTATGCTTTTGGATTCCACTATATGTGATTTTAGATTCCAATATATGTGATTTTGGATTCGAATATCTATTTTTTTATCAAGTAGTATTTTTAATTTTGGATTCCAATATTTAATGTTTTGGAATCCAAAACTATTAATATTGGATTCCAATATTAGCTATAATTTTTAGCTTATCGGATGGAATAAGTCCATATTTAGTGAAATGATCGTTTATTCACTTAATTGGTATTTGATGATTTATTTCAATATTAAATTCATTTGGAAGAGATAACATAACTTCACCTCTATAGATTGATTTCTTTCTTACTATTTTTTCATTCATTCCCTTATTTCTGATTTTTTCTTATTTTTTTGGCTCTAGTGGATTATAGATGAAATATTTCAACATCTAATTTCTTTGGTAAAGATTTGGAGTTTAGTTAGTTTTATCATTCCCTTTTTTCATTCGTTTCCTTTGTTTCTCAAGATCTTGAGGTGTTTTCATCTATGGTATTCTCCTCATAATTCCAAATCTATATCAACATGACATAATTGACCTGATAATATTGTTCTAGGAATATTAAGAGTACAAGAGATATATATAAAAACTTAATTATCAAACAATGATAAAAAAATTATGAACATAATAAAAATAATGATTCACTGTACTCAATATAAGTTAAAATACACAATATGAATGTCTTGCAAATGTAAGAATAATAAAAAAGTAACTAATTTTGAAACAATCATATGGAATTTCTTACAAAATAAAATAATGTAGAAATGTCTTGATATCAATACTGAGAATTGAGTGTTTAGGACCAAAATCACAAACATTTTTCTCATGTATTTGTTATTGTGTTTTTTTCATAGATAATATAATGTGTTCATGTTATAATATGAGTATTTTCTATTTTAGATATATATTTGAAATAAACCTCTTTTAGGCTTGGATTTGTCTTGGATATCTCGAGCATGAGAGTTGGATTGTGTAATCCCTACAATCTTAATGGTTCTCTCCATTAGCTTGCATTTTTGATATAATATTGCCAAAAAAACCACTATGAAAATAATCTCCATCTTAATTTTTTTCATCTGTTTCTTTCTAAAATCTAAATATTCTAAGGTTTCATCATTGATTACTTTTATTAATTTCTTCATTTTTACAAAAACAAGTGTATTGTTTTTCTTCTTAATTTTTATGCGATCGCCTAAATTTTGAAAATAAAAGATTATAAAACTCTATGATTCATTATACAAAAATTCAAAAAAAAATATATTATTTTCTTTATATTAGGCAAAAGCACATGCAAATTTTTCATTTTTCAGTATGTCCCCACTTTTAAACTTAGTAAACATAACTATATTCATTAGAAAAATAGTGAGATCTAATACATGATCTTAGCTAACTTTATAATGAAGGGATTATTCATAAAAAGGGGGAAATATACATGACACTATCTTTTTATATACAAAATAGGACTATTTTTTTGTACACAAAATTTTACCTCTTAGTATCCATCATTTACAAATATTTGTTTAGAAACTAAATTTTGAGCACTACAATCCTTTTTCTTATCAAATTGTCTATTTTTTAACATAGGTATGTCAAATTACTCATTGTATTTTTATTTTTATTTCTAATTTTAGGAAATAATTGGCCACTTTTGACCCTGTTTCGGTCCCCTAGTTCCATGCACTTACCTATTTATTACAATACAACATGATATAATTTAATATCCTTCTTCTAATTATATCATTCTTCTCGTAATGATTATTCAATATTTTCTCTTTCAAATGTAATTGAAAATGATACATCTACTTTTGTAACTTCTATTATACATCATATTGTAGATGCTACTAGCATTGAGTCTCTTTCTCATGATGCACTTGAACATATTATAATTGAATTCTTTTACTCTTGATGTTACTTAAAATGTTACACCTTTTGGTTCCATTCCTATTACAAATTCCTTGCATATTAATATTGATGACATATACCTTAAACCTACAAGTAATGTTAGACGATATTTTCATAATGTTATATCATTTACTTCTATTGTCACGTTTAGAGGATCTATCCCTCAAATGCCTCCTATTTCACCTTCTCTTGGCACATCTAGAAGATTTATCCCTCATAAACTTCCTATTTCACCTTCATTTGGTAAATTTATAGGATTATGACTTGTGAGATTCCTATTGCACGCCTATTGGAACATTTGGAGTATTTATCCCTTGTGGGACTTATTTTTCACCTATCATTGGCTTCATTAAAGGATTTATTCATCATAACACTCATATTGCACCTATCATTATATCTCATTAGCAAATCTATCACTCAAAAGACTCAAATTACACGTATTATTTCCACATATATTATCCCCATTTATGTGGAGGGAAATCCCACCCCATTTCATTTTGTTAGATTACACATTCTTATGGCTCCTATCATACTTTTTTACGATACTTTTCACAAGCCTATGCACATTTCTCATGGTTCCAATGTTTCTGTATCAATTTTTCTACTAGCATATAACCTTATGTCTCTCGGTCTTCTTGAATTTAAAACAATCAATCTCTAAGGAATTAAGTCATTTACATATATTTTCTATCCTTACATTCATATATTATTCTTTTTCTTTCCACCGATGGAATTTATCTTTCTATTGATATCATGTTAAGAAGTAGTCCTCACATGTGGGTGTTAGTGAGGTTAGGACTTAAGTGCTCCAAATTGTTATATATTGATGATTTTGTTTGTTTTTATAATATGTGGAGATATTAAAACATATTGTAAGTAATGGTTAATCATGTAACAATTACATTAGAATAAGAGTTAGGTGAGATAATATAGGAATAATAAAAATATTTTTGGATATTTGAGACCATAATTTTATGAGATAATTTCTCTATATAATAATGTATTATATCTTATCAAATAAACATGTTTTTTATTACGGGTAAAATAGGGTTAAGGGATCCCTTCCCCATACATAAGAATATCCTAAACTGAGAAGATATACATCATAACAAAATCAAGTTCTAAAAACAAGAATTGATAGTACATATAAGAACCGACATCCTTCAACCTACTAACAACAAAACACCATAGATCTAATATAAAGAACATAACACCCATTAACTAACAACACTACAACCAATAAAGGACCTATAGATTCAATCAGTTTGATTTCTATCTTAACCATCATATTATCCCATTATTTGGCCATATTTTCAATGGATGCACCCAGGTTGGCCAAGTTTGCCTCCTCAGGACCTCTCTTCCTTTTTTTGTTGGACTCCTCTTCTTCACGTTGCTTGTAGACTTGAATTAATTGGGCCAACATGTGGAGATGTTGGATAATAGACTTCACGTGCATCATACTCCACTTAGTAACATGTTGCAACAAATCCTTCAAGATCTCCCCTTATTTTTCCAACTTTTTCACTTCTCATGAAGCACCTCAATACCTCTATTGTAAAGAAACTATACTATTCCTTCTACTTTGGTGGCCAGAGAGTCAATTTTGTTCCCAATCGAGTACAAGTCATTGAGGATAAAATGGATCATAATTTTGGTGATTTTGACATATACCTCAATGGCTTCTTTGTCTTTGTCTTTATCATTGTGGGTTCCCTGCACTTGTTCATTTTCTCCTTTTTCCAAATGATTGATTTTATCTTGCACGTTCTCCAGATTGATTATTTTTATTCAAGTCCTGCAAACACCTTCATTTCTTCCTTTGTATTCTTTAAGTTATTCCCCTCTTTAAAATATGTTTTCTCACTTTATTATTCCTCCTCATTCACCGTGTCTTCCTCCACGATGTCATAACCACTTCGGGCATGTGCTTTGAGGATCTAGATAATTCATATTTTTATTCAATTAGGTCCACATCTTTTGAACATATCCTTAATCAGATCTTGATGTAATGACACTCTAATTTTTCCATTTTGGAATTGATCAATGGTTGCACATATGAAACCTAACAATTTGTTAGGAAAACTTTAACTATGGCCATAACAGAGGAAATTTAACATGGGAAGATGGTAGGCATAAATGCAATTATGTCAACATTTAAGTGTAACAAATTGAATAAGATGTATGGAAACTAAATTGAATGGAGCATGAAGAGAGTACCTTAGAAACCCAACAAAATGATTCGAAATTTTTTTCTTACCTCTTAAAAAGAGATTAAATTCCTCGGCATAATTCTTTTTGGGATTATAGATCTCCTAACAATCTGCCTTCATAACCATGAGTGAGGCCATATAATCGATGGATATATAAATCTTCACACCATACATGTGCTATGGAAAAATCATAGTACCCTGATTTCTCACAAGTGAAAGGTTGAGGCAGTCAATGTGGTTTTTCAAACATGGAGTTATCCCAAAGTGTGGGACTTTGCAATTAGGATAACCCTCTTGAGAAGGTTGGCTTCCTATCTTATCCTAGTGAAAAATAATCCAAAGTGCAGAGAGTTGCAGATATAACCCTAATCTAATATTTCTAAGGAGACAGAGGTATATAAAATGCATGAAAATAAAACATACTCTAAGGGAAGGTGATGCACGAAGAATCAGTGTTAGAAAACCTACACAATAAACACAACATAGCTAGAATATCGCAATGAAAACACAATTTAGTGAGCAATAATCTTGCAAGCAATGAAAGATCAGAAATATACAATAGAACATAAAAGGTCTGAAACATCCACATATATGATTTTATTGATCTCAAAGTTGATACAATACATCACATTTAGGGCCAAAGGCACAAATTTTGCATTATAATGTCTAGTAGGGAGGTTTGGAATCTCCAAAAAATCTCTTATAGATAAGAAGAAGAAGGGAGGGGCATATACAAGGTGTCCAACCTTTTGAAATGAGCCCCTCCTTATAATATATAGGAAGAATGAGAGAAAGGGAGAGAGAAGGAATTCAAAATATTTCTTCAACCACCTAAAAATGTATTAAAATCACTGTAAAAATGATGGGTGTAATCTGTGAAACCCATACCTCCATGTACTTTGGCTTCTTGGGGAGAAAGGAATCCCATACCTTCATCATTTTCATAGGTGAGAAACCTAAAAATATTCCTCTAAAATGGGGATTTTATTTCCCCATTTTGTAGTACTTAGTCTCACTAAAAGGGGGACTATATAGGACACTAAGAGCTTTCCAAAAGTACTATTTTGTGCAAATCCAAGATCCCACAAAAAAATTATGGTTATCTCAAGATGAGGGTGACACTCTGTAATAATTGCAGGTGGCATATCTTCTTTTTGGGAACTGACCATGCATTGTACCCTCAAAAATCTAAAATTTTAGACTTTTAGGATTCAGAGCTTCAGGCATCTACACTTGGGAGGTTGCTTTCAATATTCACCTTTCTTAGCTCATGAAACCTAAGAAATGCTTTGAAACATCGAAGTATGAAATTTGGACTTCCGGTTTCAGACCTTCATCTTTTCGGGGGTTTTGAGTTTTGAGGATTTTGGGCTTTCGGGTTTCAGGATATCAGGGGTTCACGTTTTTGGGGTTTCAATTATTGTTCATCCACCTAGCATATAAAACCTCCAAAATCCCAAAATCCCAAAGTCTAAAATTCAGAATTTGAGTTTTGGACTTCTTTTTCTCTTCACATGGCACTATTCACCGCTCAACCCTACTGCCAACTCCGAACTCCCGAATGTCTCAAGTACAAATTTCAAAATTTGGACTTTGATGTCCTTTAGACCTTTAAAGCTTGCTGATTTAGAATTTTTCCCACCAAATCTGAATGCTTCCATGTCACTTTAACTCACTCAGCTCGAGCCCAAAATTTGAGCTCTCATGGCCGAATCGATCTTGTTATTTTATCTATGTGAGTCCAATTTTTCTTAAGGGGAAAAATAGGTTAACAACATGATTACCATACCTCCCGTCTAAGTATTCAAAAATTTTGGTGATGAGCCGAAGAGCTTGTTAAGATGTTCATCAAATCCTTAAAAATTCCTGAAGAAAAGATCCATACCCTTGTTTTCAAATATCATCCAAACCTTAGGACTAATACAGTTGATGTCATAGGTGTTAGTGCACACAAATTCCCCCCATTTTTCTTCTCAGAGTTCTGGTCACTCTTAACAATTTGAAATCTTTCTCAAAGTGAGGCATAATAAACAAAATGATAGGAATTAATCCCTTTCTTCTAGCCACATTATAAATACATCTTCCCCGTAATTTGGACGCAATGTGTTTAAGCATGAGAGATATCAAAATCCTATCTCTATAATTATTATAGGTGTCGAGTGCAATATTTTCATTAAATCTAATGATTATTTCCACTCATATTTTGTCTACCTTTAGAGATCCTTGTTTCATTTCTCCATAATTTAAATAACATCCTTTTTTCCTTCATAGTTATCTTTAGCAATTTGGGCCTTCAACAAAGTGGTTCCAGTGCCGCATTAATAGTAACCATTTGTATACCATCACTTTGAACACCTTTGTTAGCAAAGTGGTCCAGCAAGCTATTAGCTTCTCTGTAGATGTTTGTGAATATGATAGCTACAAAACTTTTTGCCATTTATCTTATGATCTTAACGAAGTCTTGTATAGATATGATTATCGTTCCACTTTTGAGAATAGTTTTGATAATATTCAAGGAATCTCCTTCAATTTAAATTTTAGTAAATCCTTTTTTATTAGCATTGTTAATCCCCCAAAAATTAGTAGTTTCCTCCGCTATATGATCTGTTTGGATCCCCATATTGTAGTAGTACTCTAATAAAAAAATATCCATTATGATATCTAAATACCTACCTATTCCATATTTTCTTGCATTTCCTTTTGATGCCCCATGAAAGTTCATCTTAATCCACTCATAACTAGGTTTTTTCCAACATTCCATCCTTAGGATGGGTCTAGGAGGTTTTCTTTTGACATTCAAGAAACCCAAGATTTCATAGAAATTACTTTTTGATGCTATGAATGTCCTCTTATCATTTTGGATGATGGAGAAGTTATCACTTATTACATTATGACATCTAACAACGACTCTTTTTTCTGTTTATTTCTTTCCCTTAAAAATTCTGTTGTTTCTCTCCTTCCATATTTCCCAGAAATATGCATAAGTGTCATAACCCACAAATTATTAAGGCCATTACTTTTGAAAGGGAAGTTCCACTGGCTCTAGAATAAATTTAAGAAAGAAGGAAACATCCAATTGATCTCAAATATGGATAAAATGGTTCTCCTCACCTTTTCCAAGAAAGAGAATTCAATAATAATAAGTGTAGAGTTTTCTAAATCCTCCTCACACAACACACATATGTTAACAATATGTGGTTTCTTTTTGCTGAGAGTAGACACTGTTATAATTTTTCCATTAAGTACAAGTCACTAAAAATGTTATTTTCATGTTACTAAGCATATTCTTTCTCTAAGTAAATGGGGTCACCCCAACATATGGTATTATAACAAGTTTTGAATCAACCCTCTCTAACATTCACCCCACTCATGTTTGCTTCTTTAAGCTAGATAGAGGTCATGGGAAAAAAAAAACCTTTTACAACCTCAATATCATTTGTACATGTACTACCCATTTTTAATTTTTTACATAATATGAAAACAAAGGATATTAATTATAGACCATGTGTTTACATTTTCACCATTCTTACAGTCTATAGATGGTGTAGAAGTGTTTACAACATGTGAACCATATTAATAGTTTCCATTCGTTTGCATCATCTATCTCTTCAAATTTTTTTCACTCTTTCCATAGTTTCTAATCCACTTTTTTCACATTATGCATGCTTTAATTAGATGTGTTTATCCTACTTTAGTGTTTAGTGTATTTATGTTGCACTTGACGGGAAATAATGTTCTTGTTACATTTTAGAGTAAATCAAACATTAAATTTGATTCCACAATTTTCAATAACATTAGGATTGACTCTAAACACTATAATTCTATTTTAGTCAAATTGAGTCTATTCTGGTTTTGTAGATCTACATGAAGAAATAGAAGTACATCAATGAAATTTTATCTTTAGAGTACAAACAAATTCATTTTTAGTGTAACTCCTCATTTTAAGTTTTTAGAACTATCTTTGTCTATTTTATTTATGGATCCATATAGTTGTTTGATCCAATATATTAAGTTTTTGATGAGAAATGATTACATTACATTGTTTTGCATTCACAAGGATTACTCCTCTGCATTCATTTGGAGATATTTCTATAATAACAATATTTTGAATTTTCTTGACCCACATTATATTTACATGTTCATAAATAGATTTTATTGATTTATTCTCAATATTATGAGTTTCTCATTGCCTTAGAATACTCAAATTTTATTCCCTAGTGCCTTACACTAAGATTGGATCTGTATAGAAAGTCATTCATCAATGAGTTTCTTCTTTGTAATAGATGGTTATATATTTGAATCAAAATTGCATTCATGAACTTTATGCTCGATCAAATTTATTTCCCATAGAGAAAATTTCCTCATCTTCATTCCTTTAATGATATCCTCCTTTAGTTGAATCTCAATGTTTAGCTTCAAATAGGTTGTTTAGTAAGGTAACCTTAATTACATTAGATCTCCCAACACTCCTTTTCATTGATCCCTTGATCTAAGTTATGATTTCATCTTGATCTCCCTATTAAAATAAAAATTTAACATAAACATAGGTGACATGTACATTCTTCTGTAATGAGCTAACTTCTCCCCTAGATCATCATTATAACAGCATTGCACCTTCAAGTTCTTCTCTCGGGATTTTTTGGATCTGATCTTCATTACGGAATATGAAAAGTGATCTCACCGTATCAAAATGATTGGAGGTTACCGAAAAATTCATATGGTTTTTAATAAGTTATTATATTGAATGATCTTGTTATCTCAACCCATAACATCATATATTGTGGCCCCATAAGCACCACATCTATCTTTAGCTCTTAGTCCTCCACATGCAATATTCATCAACATTCATCCTACCATAAACCTTTCTAATTGATTTTCCCTACATCTTTATTTTTACTTCCTATGGCACAAAAAACATCTTTGGTATTATAAGCTCAATCCCAAATCCTAATCACATCACTTCTATTTTAGTTCTTCTAATGTATCTTTAACCTTTGTAAAACATGAAATCATATTTTTCCTCAAATATACTCAAATGTATAGATAGAAGGATTGGAAGACATATTTTTTAAGGAATATTTCTTCTAGTGGTTGAGGTTCAATTCCCTCATCCCATATATTTTTTCTCAAATAATTTTTTTTTTAGAAAAATAATTAAGTTAAGGTGTGTGTGTGGGGGGGTAATTTTAGAAAGATGGAATTATTATTTAGATAATTTATCATAAGGGAGCATATTTTCCTAAATGTAAAATTTATTTTTAAAGGGGGTATTTTTATAGGAATAAGATAATATTTTTAAAGGGGGGTAATATTTTAAAACAAAATGTAATAAATTTATTTTTGAAATAAAATTACAAAGTGTAGTTTTGTTATAATTAGACGTACTATTGATGGAAACTGATGCCCAACATTGTAAATTTTCTTAGGGGACTATAAAGTAGATGTGTTGGAACCTAAAATTATTCACTTAAATTTTAAGGGCCTTGTGATTAAAATTGTGGGTTCAAGATGTCGTGAAAATGAATTTATTTCCTATTTTGTAGAACCATATCACACTCAATATTGTTCCCTTATGATTTTTAACATTTCCATGCATATTTTTGAAATTATATGGTCTACGGGGAATATAACTTAAATAGAGTTATTAAAGGAATGTTTTGAGTCATTTTTCTCAGAAATACAATTTTTTGGTAGGTGTTCTAGCTTACATGGTGTTCACAAATATCTACAATTGAGATCTAATATATTTAATGGAGTATATAATCTACTTGAGACATATTTGGAATTATTATAAAGTGAGTAATATTTGGTGAAATTCACACTTTTTCCACATTAAAATTTAAGTCTTGACACTTTTGAGGCCTTCATTCACAATGGATGTTGCAGTGAATTTGTTTCTCCCTAACCTATGTTTTGTGTTCACAGTTCAACAAATGATAAACACCTTTTTCACACTTTGAGGATTATTCCACATTCACAGGAGAAATAACATCATTTGGTTTTTAATAAAGGTTTCCAAGATGGTTAAGTATTGTTAAGTCTCCATGGTTTACCTCTTTTTATAGGACAAAAATGGAAAAGGCATGATTGTGGGTTGATTGGTTGTAAGGAAAATTTTGTCAGAGCCGAACCGAGGATAAAAATGCTAATATAGATTCCCATCATTGGTTCATATGGACCAATGATGTTCATCCCTACATATCAAGGTCTCAAAATGTTTGAAGAATTAAAAATAACTTATGTTCTTATATCCCTAAGAATTGAAAGGTTTCACGATATAAAAGGACACCTTAACCCCGTGAGGGTAAGAAGACCCTATTTCATAGAATGTTATGATTTTTCCATATGGAACAATGACAATAATATTTATTATTAGAGGTTTCATATCTCAGGGGGAAGTGGATAAGGTAGGAACACTCAAGAAACCAAAATATCATGCTCCTAAAAATAAGTGGCATAGCCTCACACACAAAAAAAGATTCATTCACCTTAAGCCTCGAAGGAAATCAAGATAAAAAGTGACCTAAGAACTTAAAGAACCCAAAAGTTCCATGAACCTCAAAATCATGTGATTAGTCCATGTAAACTAACCATTGGCTACTAGATCCAGAGAAAGGTAGAATTCAAGGTGGAGGAATGGAATCCCAAGGATAGTCTGAAAGTTTGAGGGGACCTCATGAACTCCGAGAACATTGAAAATATGTGACTAGTCCATATGGACTAATCATGAGTCACTTGTAATGATTAGAAATTTGAGATCAAGGCAATAATGACACGAGATCCAAATATTACAAAAACATGAGAGGATACATTGTAGCATGTGGTTACTCATAAGGGGTTTTCACTTGGTTAAATTTTAAGGCCAAGATTAGTGAAAAATAAAGCTTGGGGATGCCAAACTAGGAGGATCCATTGGTATGACTAAGATTTTTTTATAATAACTTTTATTAGGACCTATAAATGAGCTGAATCCAATTTCATTAGAAAGGTGTTAGATAAATCTTTGCATTTCCATGCAATTTGGGATGTATAATGAAAATATTCTTGATATTTTCTTGACAAAGTGTTTTTGGACCTCTTTCTCATATTTTTTTATTCCAATGACACCTAAATCAATCTCTGAATATTTTGGGTGGTCCTAATCCATTCTAGTATATGATTTCAATATATTTATCCTCTTGATAGGCTCACTAAATTTCATTAAGAAGTTAACTAAGTTGTAGATAATAGAATTGAGTTGTCACAGTGATCCAATAGGGAGAATGGATCTTCTAGCAGTGTGGTATTTTCTTGTTCATCCGGATTCTCCTAATTTTCATGGATACACATGTGTTCTCTTCAACAATCCTCATTTTTTCTTCAACGTAAATCATATTTAGGCCAAATTTACATTGGTTCTGGGAAAATTTTGTGTTTCTTTCCATATTAATTTGGCAAGAGTGATTCAAGCACACTTTTATCTCCTCTTTGGTGGATGATTTGTTTTTACTTGGTACTAATAAGTTGATGTTGCCTATCCTTTTATTTCCCTTGAGAGAATATTCTGATTAAATTTACTACGCACCTTTATAATGTAAATTTTAGAAAGTGGAGAAGAAATATCCATAATCATCTTTTGGCTATAGAAAAACTTGGTTTTCCTAAATTGATAATTTTGTTCTCCATTTTTCTAACCAATTGAATAGTGATAATATTTTCTAGTTCAAAGAGAAAGAATTTTTGGATGTTGATAAAATGTTATTTTTTTAGGCATCTTTGAAGGTAAAAACCATTGTTTGGTCATTTAACACTTGTTAGTGTTGGGTAGAAATTTGTAAGTTCTCATTAGAAAATCCTTGCATGTTTTTTTTTAATATTGGTAAATAGTTTTTTGAAAGGGACTATACCCTTGTGTACAAAAGAAGGCCTAAAAGCCGGAATAAGAGAGAGGAGCAGAGAAGCTGTAGCAAAGCACAAAAGTTACAGCAAAGAACAACGAAGCCCAGAACAGCTATACAATCGAGACTTAACAGCAAAACAACGGCAAAAAAACAGCAAGCCTACAGCCAAGAAGCAGTAATAAAAACAATAAGGACCAGCAAAAGTAGTCGGGACTACTTCTTGGCCGCTTGATCAATACTCATCTTTACTCTTTTCCAAGCATGATACATGCCCAGCGTGGTCATATGAGCAAAGATCCGTCTTATCAAGCTCCTCTCTGGTTCTTTTGCTCTCTTTCTCATTGCCCCAAAGTGTAGCCGGGACACCGCTAAGTTGTGAAACACTTCTTGCATGACCTTCGATGAACTCCTCGATGGCCCTGAAGGCTGCAATATTATACTCATGCCTAGTCTTCATCTTCCCTAGGCGGGAGTCTAAGGAGGTCAGTTTTTTGTATATGTCATCAATCTGGCTATTGCCAATGCTCCCTTCCCCCTCAATGCTTTGTTTGCCTTTTTGCTTAGCAAGGTTTTTAACCTCATCCTTCAGCAATTTAAGCTCAGCCTCTAAGGCCTCCAATCTCCTAGAAGGGTTATCCGTTGGTGCCTCCTGGGACCGGCACTACTAATGTTTTCCTTGCATGTTTTCACTTTATTATTTTCCTAAAAAGACTTTAATATCATTTATGATTCCTTGTTTTTACTAGTGATTAAAGGTACATGTAGGATATTTCATTATTTCTCTTACGTAATGGTGTATTGGTAGAAATCTTGTAGATGACTTTTTTTTGTTATCACTAGCTCACATGATCTAAATTTCAGTAACTCCTTGCACAATGGATTTATTCATTGATCATAGTTCATTTGATCACTTTCATTATGTTAAAAAAAATCATTTCACTCCATAATCATAATAAAATATCACTTAATGTAAATCCTTCAAGATTTCAGCCATTATAACTATAAATTCATGTTTATAAGATTTCATTTGAAACATTTTGTTGCTCTTAGGAGCACTCCGAGCAGCTTAGCTTATAGATTATGTACAAATTTATTATGATCATTTTTTTAAGTGTAATTTTTTCCCATTCGTAGGTATCTTTATGAATATCCTACTAGTGATAGTAAATTAGGTAGGATTTCATAGTGGTTAGGCTAGCTAGTAAGTTCTACTGGAATATACTTCTCTAATCTTTGTTATTTGACATCATTTATGTTACTTAAAGGTATTTCCTCTAGGTATAATATGTCATGAAGAGAAAGAGCTTAACGACCCTCCAATATTTTGACCTAAAATGTTCAATCATAGGTGACGATGCACCTTACTACAATGACATATCTTGTTTTCTTCACCCCTTTCAACTTGTTATAGATATAGGAGATAATAAGATGAACCTTAGATGGGGAAGAAAATTTATGAAACAAAATAAAATCGTCGTTGTATCTCCAATATTTTTTCTCCCCATATTTTCAAAATAAGGGAGGAATGCTTGGAATTATTATTCACATATGGGTGTTATTGAGGTTAGGAATTAGTTGCACTACATTATTATCTATTGAATTGTGTGTGTGCATGTGTAATAAGTTGAGATAATAGTAAATAATTTAATTAACAATTACTCACATAACATTTACATTAGAATATGAGTTATGTGACGTAATATAGTAGTTGGGATATTGTGGGATATTTGATATGAGATTTGATTACTTAATTTTAGGATATTATTTCTCTATATAATGTATTATATCTTATTGAATAAACACGTTGATTAAATAGTATTAATTATATTACCTTTCCAAGTGAAGGGGTTAACCCCATCATATCACTAGTATTTTTCATGATTTTATTGCTCATATACTTATATTAATTCCATGTTTGGATTGGAGCTTTAGTTTACATTCATTCTTATGTTATGTTATGTACCATGAATTCACATCCAAATACAATTTTTTCTATAGTGCATAATTCACTTTTACATCCTAGACATATTCTCTTTATAGGGTTTTCCCCTCATCCACCTTACCCCCATAAGATAGATCTCACTTTTCTCTTTCTTGTAAATAGTATATACTAAAATACAAAAACATTCAAGGAAATGCAAAAATACAAAATAAAAACCTAACATATTACTATATATGTTATCATTTTACATTAAACATGTTATATTTTAGATTATTTTGAATGTTAGAATAATTATTATATTATTTACACACATGCATTGATGATCTATGTTGAAATTAATGTACAAAATACATATATTACTTCATAATGATACTTATATCTTTAAGCATTAACAATTGATAGAGTTGTTCTAGGTATATCTCTTACACTTTTGTATGTGACATTGTTTCATCATAGTTACTTGTCACTTCAGGTTATTATTGGTCACTAAGTTTATTCTATGGAATATATTTTTCAAAATAATATGGCTAATTGTTTTAAAACATTTTAATATTATTTACATTAATGATGTGTAATACACAAAAAAAAAAAAAAACGTATGTAAGGTTAAGAAACTTGGATATATTATAAACAAATAATTTCCAACATTAATTGTACCGAATAAAAATAGCATATTTTTTCTTTGAATGCATGGATACTCTAGAAGTGTAGATCCTATAAAGGCTTCATTGCTAGAAATGTAACATGTAAATCTCCCAGTAAGACCGTATGGTTTGTTCAAGATGTATATTTTTTTCCTTACCATTCTATACTATTTTAGATACCTTTAGAATTAGGTGCTATAAATTTTTTTATGTATTTTTATGGCTTGAAAATAAACTTCCTTTTTAAACCCTAGCTGATGCACAATCTAAATATCATCCATAATTAGTAGAATCGTTCCAAAACCCTAAACATGGGCATTAAACCCTATAATAATGTTAGTGTTTTTGTTTTGATGTACCTCATGAACCACCTATATTTGAACTAATATGAGGAGGCTTTAAACCATGAATATTTCTCCACCTAAAATGTGATATATATGAATGAAACTAGCTTGAAACTTGAACCCCTTTCGTTATGAATGATTGGATTTTTCTCTTGTTAAGACTTGGAAATAAGAACTTGATGTACCCGGATGTGAGGTAATATAGATTTCTTGACCTATTTGAGTGCTTAAAAATTTATTATTGGATTTCCTAATGGATTTTCATCATCTTTATGAAGATTTAGGTAGGCTTGAGTGTATTTTTTTGATTTTTACAAGAGATTATATCAATAGAATCTCATGTGATTTACAGGTGAGTAAATGAGATAGTTTTAAATTTATTATATGGGATTACAATGGTAATATGTTATGATAATAATGAACTAAAATGATAAAAATACCCCAAAAATAAGAGTTCATTAAAAACAAAGTTGGAAAACATTCAAGTGTAAGACCATATAGGTCAACTAGGATCAAATTATACAACCCACCAAATTGTATGGTTTTGGACAGGGAGAAGGTGAATCAAATTTAAAAGTTATAAAAATATGGTAGGATCTCAAGAAAAAATTGAATGGACTTGTATTGGGAATTTATTAACACATGAGCATATAGGAATATGAAAGTTGAGAAAGAGATGCAATATATACTAAGTGGGAATAGGATGTGAGTGTTTGTCTTAGCCAAGAAGTACAATTAAAATAAGTAATATCAAAAATTTAAATTACAAAATTTGAGTGTCTATATTTTCTCCAACTTTAAGTATGAAATGAAAATTACATGCTTAAAGGAAAATATTCCCAAGTGTGTAGAAACAAATTTTATCTTCTTAAATTATTTAATCCAAATGTGTTGGTGTTGGCATGTTCCATGATGAAACCTATAACACAGAGTGTATTCAATGTCCATAGTATAAATTAAATTATAACTCAATAGTAAATATAGAATTTGAACTTGCATAAAGTGAAATACAGGGATGTAAAACTTGGAGAGAGTGCACTTGTTTGTTTTGTGAAGATAATATCTTCCCATTCCTTTCTTGGAGTTAGATATTTGGATATTTGGATTGTTTTTTTAATCTTTTCTATAGGATTGGGGGTGATTAGTCCTTGTTGCGCCAAAGGATAAAATCGAGTATTGGGTGTATGAAACCTAACACCGAATGTAAGGTAGAGAGAGGATAAGAGATAAGTATAAATGCACCCCATGAAGGAAGAATACCATGTATTAAAGTCAATAGTAATTATAATATCTTCCACTTTAATTTGAGGAGAGGAAATATTTCCTATGAAGAACTTATCCACTTTGATACTTTTCATAACCCCATGGAGAAAACCACTACATACGGATCCATGTGTAATGTTGTAGTATATAGACATAAGGTATGAAGAGAATGAGTTTCCTTGTACTATTCTAGTTTGTTGTATCACCTAGTAATGGTATATAATATGAAAAAATATCAATGGAGAAAGAGACCCATGCCCCAAAACACCTATATTTTACAATTGTAATTGAGTATTGAATTAGGAATGAAATAATTCATACCCCTTTTAAAAAGATCTAAATTATGTCATTTGAGTCTTATATTGTGACAGAAAATTGTATTTATGTTGATGAATCTAAAACTATAGAAAAATCTAGTGTTTTTCCCTAAGGATAAACATATAGTATGGTTAGGACATGCATATGGTCTTGACCCTTCATACATTTTTATCAATATTTGTTTGCTAAAATTTAATATCTAGAGTTGTTTTTAACTACTTTTACCTGTGAAAAAATGTGTATAAACCTATGATTTTACATGTTATTATATAATATACCTTGATGAATGCCACCTCTTTTGGCGTGCATGTGATAAACTATTTGATCATCTAGCTCAAAATATAAAAAAATTCCCATGCACGATATGTATGAGAATCTATACTAGAGTATATTATATTGAGGAAGCCACCTTGGAGAACCTATACCTACAAAAAGGGGGATACACATGGTGGCATCCATATAATGAAAAAAATAAACAACCATATAAAAATGAGTAATAAAATGAATTGTAGTAACTATAAAAATATTAATAAGCAACAACTTAGATGTAGTAGAACTATGATAGAGATAAAATAACGATTAAGTGAACAAGCACAAGAAAGAACATGTCAAACATAGTCCCATCAAGGCATATATCCTTAAACATGGGGAACCCATGATGTCACTAGACAATCAAGGAGCTTATCTCACATAAAATAGAAGTAATATGACACAAGAAGGAATAGAGATACAAACATGGGACACCCATAGTGTCACAAAATGAGCAAGCCACATACAATGAAGTAAGTAAAAGGTAACACAAGAAACTAATAGATATGATGTAGCAATTAGTATTGTCAAATGCGACAAGAGCAATGTAAGTAATAAAAGAGAACATGAATTTTAAAATCATGGTGATGTCCTAAATGGCCCCAATTGACACAAACAAAGACAAAAGAGTGAGAGGTAATGCATTTTAATTGTATTGCATTAGTTATTAACATTTTCTTTTCATATAAAAAAACATATTTTTATTTTGAATGCAAAGCTTTGAGAAGCAATGCCTCTCAATTTTCCGAGAGAAAAACTAGATAATATGTATGATAAATAGACTTTTCTACTATTTCCTCATGGCATCCATATAATGCAAAAAAATAAACAAACATATAAAAATGAGTAATAAAATGAATTGTAGTAACTATAAAAATATTAATAGCAACAACTTAGATGTAGTAGAACTATGATAGAGATAAAATAAGGATTAAGTGAACAAGCACAAGAAAGAGCATGTCAAACATAGTCCCATCAAGGAATATATCCTTAAACATGGGGAACCCATGATGTCACAAGACAATCAAGGAGCTTATCTCACATAAAATAGAAGTAATATGACACAAGAAGGAATAGAGATACAAACATGGGACACCCACAATGTCACAAAATGAGCAAGCCACATACAATGAAGTAAGTAAAAGGTAACACAAGAAACTAATAGATATGATGTAGCAATTAGTATTGTCAAATGCGACAAGAGCAATGTAAGTAATAAAAGAGAACATGAAAGAAGATATTGCAACACTACAAAAGAAACATGTGTTATTCATGTCGGTTTGAAAAAAACATATACGTAATACATGTAATCAAGCATAATGAGGAATTAGAAAGGAAATAGAATTATAAAATAGGACTTGTAGTTTTTCAAGGATGACCCTCAGTAGATTCCTTTCTTTTTCACATGGTCAACAAGGGTAAGGTTTTGGATTGCCTTGCATAGTTATGTGGCTTGTCACTAGAGATTATTCATGTCATATGCCCTATCATATTGTACCCCCTTTGTATGATCATTTTGATCCCATGTTAGAGAAAATTATTCACATTCACTTTATTTCACATATTAAAAAAATATCAAATATTAAAAAATGATTATGAGAAAAATGAGAACCTTTAAATAACTAATAAGAAGAAACGAGATAAATTAATATAAAATTATTTAACATGGGTCTTAGCGAATTGTTTAAGTTCAAAATTGTACCCACCATGTATCATGTAGATTCAGAATTTGAGGAAACATGAGAAGATCTCCACAATGTGTGTCTTTCAAAAGTGATGTCAACCTCTCAATAAGTTTGGATTCCTTTTACGTGGGTTATTTAAAATGATCATAACACAACCTACTTCTAAATCAAACACTAGTCTTATAGTTAATCCTAAACTAACAATTCAAAGGGACTAGGGAGAGAGATATGCAAGAAATGAAAATTATAAGGTAAGGGGTGGTGATGGCACCAAAATAAGGTGAAAATTTTCCCAAATCTAGTTGAAGCACATGTAAGAATCATGAAGTTGGAGTCGTAAGAATGCCCTTAGTTTAATTTTAGAGGAACAAAAAATGTGAAACATGCAAAATGGAGAAATATTCACAGCAAACAAAAAGTATTCAAGGAAAGGAAGTACACCAAACTTTCATTAATCATTATTCAAGAGCTTACATAAAAATCCAAGCAAAGATTACACTAGTTATGAGTTACAATGGTCGTCAACATGAAATTTAGAGAGAAGAGATCAAAAATATGCTAAGAAAAGAGGGAGAACCATTTCAAATATCATAAGTACTTGCATTTATAAAATTTGTATCATGAAGAAAGATAATAAAGAGAGAGAAAAGGGGCACGAGCTATAACTAACTTTGTTTGAAATATGGATTGAATGAGTGTGGGTGTCATGAGATATCACATGATTTTTTTATAGTATATGTATGGTCACCTCTAAATGCAATGAATTAGTATATCATTCCCCCATTTAATTATATCACACACCATTAGACATATCGAATGACACCGTATTCGATTTAATTCTAGTGGCTGGGGTGGTTGGCTCTCTCGGTTCTAGTTCGGTGTGAATTTTCTTCCTCCTGCTTTGTTTCATAGATTCTACCATGTATTTTCACATTTGAATATGTTATAGACCCTCATATTTTCCCCAATTTATTGACAAGTTGAATTTATACATACCACCTACGGGTCTAACTTCTCAATTTGTGGTCATTTCCTTTAACTCGAAGGGTTTGAGAAAACTACAAGACATTAAAATTTGGCGAAGCCATAGAATGCCAAACTAATGATACATGGATTTTGATATTAGACGATTTCTTGACACTTTTGTCGACAAGAAATTCCCGGTACCTCATTTTTTTACCCGCAAGGGACCTATTTTCTAGTGTTGCAAATGCTCCAAGATGTCGTGTAACACTACACTTGATAAATTTCTACCTATGTCCCCACCACTACTCTTTTCTTTTTTTTGGGTGAGGATAACCCACGTAACACTAAGTTCATGCATTTCATGGTAAAATAAATTATTCTCCCATAAATTTTCTAAAGTATGAAAAATAGTTAAGTCCTTTTGATGAGTTGTTCAAAATTAAATGGTGTGTAATTTTGGACAATAAGAGTATTGTTGTTACTTATTTTTCTTATCCTAGGCACGATAAATTTCCACCATCAAGATATTGGAATGGAAAGTTTTTTCAGAGGATTATACAAAAATTACTTTGGTACATAGATTTTCAAAGTTTGGTTGTCTAAATAAGGAACGTGACTATTTGACAAAATGTTTCAAATAAAAATGTGTGCACTAGGGATATTCATGGTCAGTAGGTTACATTAAAAATGTGAGCTTCAAATATGAGACTCAACGTCCATAAAATCATTTAGAGGGGATTATTTTCATATAATTTTATATATATGGTATGGATTAATTTACAACATAATGGAAAGGATATTAAAACAAATTTTCTCTTCCCCATGGAACTGGTCTAGTATTGACTGATATATTAACTATTATGGTTCACCAAGTCACTAGTATGGTATTGACTTGACCTCTATGAATCAAAGGATGAAGGAATTGACATCTCATAAGAGTAAAGGGGGCCCTATAGTTCTATCTCGGGGTAGGGCCTATCTAAAGGAACTCCACCTTGGGCCCACCCACTCCCATCTCTATATGTATATACCTATAGTCCCGCCCCAACAAACTATATCTACCGTAGATCTGGATCCATTGAGGAATCCTCTTTATCGATATGGGGAGCCGATAGATCAAAAGAGTAAGTGTGGGTGTAAAAAGAAGGAATGTGTATAAAAGAGTAATTACCAAGTGGTGTGGTGGTAGATATGTTTGGAAAAGAGAGAGTGCAATATTTTCATGTACTTCTTGACATAAAACCTTATAGAAACATCGTCTCATGATGTAACTTGACTGTGTAATCTTCATTTTTGTTTTATTTAATATTTTGTGAACTCATGGGTATATGGATTGGTTGTTTGTTATTTCATTAAGGCACTTAGTCTATTTTTAAAAAAATTGTAGGTTACAATGATTGCAGGATAAGCACCAAATGGGTTTGTTATTAAGGCCTTCAAAACTTTCAATAAAATGCAATAGGATCGTACAAATTGAAATTTCCCAACCTTTCCATCACCCTCCCTATATGTACTAAAATTAAATCTTTTGAAGAGAGTATGGACATCTAACAAATCATAATTAGTAGATTTTTTTCATAAAATTTTGTTGTAGCAAATGCTCGAGTAGATAGGCAATGAATGTCTATGGAAAAGTTTCTATCAAACTCTTTGAACTAATTAACCATGTTGGAACACTCTTAGACAATGTCATTATTGTGCTCTTTTTATTTACAATCGTGTTTATCTATTGAATTTGGGATCTAAATAATTTTATTGGAATGAAAGACACTTATTTCATTATTTTATAAATGGATCATATACATGGTTGAACCTCACTTCTATACTTGGAAGTTTTGAGGAAGCTCTAAAGTTTGTCATCGACATGTTAGTGAGTCTAGGGTATTTTATGGATTTGGTTTCTTGGTTCTTGAAGAGCATGTATTAAATCGAGTCTATATTATTATTACAACTCTTCCTTTTGATTTGGATTATAAATATTTTTTGATATAGATATGTGGCTTCCTCACCGACATGTATGAAATATGGAAAAGCATAGGGAATTTTTTGATCTACGTAATATAAGTCCTTAAGGATACATGCTTACATGGACTACAATGGTTGCTGGAAATTTTTAAAATGGGTGCGATGAGAAGGCCCTCGAAAATTGCAATTAAACATGTCTCACATGAATTTTATCATTGACTTGTTACAGAATGCATTTACTCCTCCCTTTCTATCTACCCACTTTTTATTTATATTTGGTTAAAAACTTAAAATGAAAATATGGAATTTATATTTTTATCGTTAAAATTTATGTTCAATATATCTCTTCACAATACTTTTATGTATCATGTAAAAAATGTCTTGAAAAGTTACCTTGGATGGTGTGGTAAAACACCCTACGTAAAAAATAGACCAAAAAAATTTATATTGTGTACTCCATTATAGGACATCATGTAATGGTGAAACTAGTTCAAAAAATGTTCCCTACAACACGAAATGGTAGTTTTTAAACCATGTTCTAATTGTACCTTTTGAAACTAGTAAAATAAATAATCTTTTCTAAGTAACAAACGAGGACAAATATTTAACCTGCAGGGCCATTATCAAATAGAAATCACTTGATGAAAAACTCATGAATACATATTGTGATAAGAAGAGGTGAACATGAGTATGTAGGAGGTGTAGTTGGAATATTTTTTGTAGAAAAGTTATGGGCCGTATCTAATGGCTAAAATGTTTCCATAAGGGAGGAAAGGGAAGTAGGTTGAGTACCATTGTCCAATGTAAATTAATGAAATGATATTATAATAGATCTTTGTATATCGGTGGTTTCTAAAGAATTTCTAAAAGAGATATCTTAGAATGATTATCGTTGAGTTATACTAATATATTATACCCTTTATAATGAGTACTATATTTAGCTACCAAAGCCACGCAGTCGGAGGAAGATAAATATTTCCCACAATTGGGGCTTACTTCATCATGTTGTAACTATATAGACTATGGGGTTCATTAGATTAGGATTAAAACATGGTGGGTACTTTGAGTAGTTACATGAATGATCTTAAATTATATATCTATATAAGTGGGGTTCCTATCATCCATGATACAAGTTGGGTTGGCATGCATAATTTTATCCATGTGTGGAGTATGATCATGGACCTGGTTAAATAGATAAAAACCTAGATTAGAATAGGGAATAGACTCTTAGGTATAAGTTAGATATCATAAAAGGTTGGAGGAAAGATCATGATGATAAGAAAATATAAATAAGGTATAATGAGAAAGATATACAAATGGGAGCCCTAGGTGCATAGGGTTTTGAAATACAAATATTTAATTTAAAAGTTAGGTTCAAAATTTTTTACACCCTTTTAAATATTTTTAGATCAACATTATGCAATACAAAAAAAAAAAGGTGTGTAAGGTTAGGAAACTAGGAGCTCATATTATAAATTAACTTCCAACATTCACAATACAAAATCAAAATAGTATATTTGTTCTTCCAAGGCATGCATAAAAGAAAAATACATGACATTTAGAGATAAAATTAGTTATACATAGTTGTACAAGAGGAATCTAGGAGGATATACTATATAATATGGAGTTTTAGATCTTGAAAAATATTCAATGTTGAAATTATAACTTATAAATCTTATTATGTAGGATCGTATGGTCTAATTAGGATGTATAATTTCATTTTACCCATTTTATATGATCTTGACACCTTTAGAATGAGTTTATATAAATTTTTAGGTCCTTCAGGGGCTTGGAAATTCACTTCACTACCAAACCCTAGTTTTCACACAATATCGATATCATTTGTAAGTAGCTAAACCACTCCAAAAATCTAACCATGGGTAGAAGAACCTATAATAAGGTTAGTGTTTGGGTTATGGTCCAACCCATGTACTACACCTTCTATGTTTTCACTACTCAAAAAAATCCTCAAAATACACATATTTCTTTACCTCACATGTGTCATCTACATGGATGTGACTAGTTGGAAACTTGAACACCATTGATCATGTCCGATTGGATTGTGATCTTGTTAATAATTGGAAATATGAACTTGGTGTTCATAGATGTGATGTAATATATACTCCTTGACCTAATTTAGTGATTAAAAATTATATTAGTGGTTACCCTAATGGATGTGCATCACCTTTAGGAATATTTAGATATCCTTGAGTTCCTTTTGTGACTATTGCCTTGAGTGCATGTCAAAATTCTGCCATATGATTTCCATGTGAGTAATCGATGTAGTGTTAAATTTCTTATATATGGTTTTGAATTTAAAATATAACGATGAGGTTGAGAAAAGGGGTATAAAAATACCCAAAATAAGAGTTCATCAAAATAAATTTGGCAAATTTGTGGGTACATGAATTGAAAGTTTGGTCGAGACAGATTATATAATGTAGCCGAACTATAATGTTTTGGACATGGATAAGATGAATCATATATTAACATTACACAAATATGGTATGAACTTATGCATTATTTTTATGGACTTGTACTCATATTTTATTAACATATAAATGTATAGGAATAAAAAGTGAAGAAAGGGATGGAAATATTTAATAAGTGGAAATAGGATGTGCGTGTTTGTCTTAGCCAAGAAGCACAATTGAAATAATCATTTTAAAATGGTAATATTAATAAATTTTAGTGTCTTTGATAGAGTTAATCTAGGAGCATCTTCTAAAATTTTACAGGTGACATTTTTTCATTATAATTACTTTTCAATTCCTCATTATTTCTCGCTAATTTTATTCTATGTGGACTTTATTTTCCAAACTAATATGTCGAATCCATATGTCTTGTATAGTTATTTCTTATTTATATCTATGATCACTTTCTTATCATTTGTTTAATCACTTATTTGCTATTTTTTAGCTTACTTTCTTAATTTTATTGCTTGTTTCTTGCTCATTTGTTTCAGTCTTGAATTTGGACTAAGTGATTTTTTAATTTCTTGGGTGATACTACAATGTCCATTATTTATGGATATCATAGCCTATTAGTTATGTTTTCTTGTGTGTGTAACACTCTTATGTCCCATATTTTTTTATTCTTAACCTCTTGTGTGACTAAAACTTGTGTCATCATGTGTGTACTTGTATGTTGTATTAATTTCATTATTATATGTCGTGCTTTCATTTATGCCTTCTCAATTTATCTCTTGATACATGATTTATTACTCATATGGTAGATTAATATTATATGTTTGTTTAACTTTATAAATGATTACTTTTATAGTAAATTTTTTGTATGTTTCTTTCCCTTTTATCCTTTCTATTACTCCTAAATTACATCTTTCATTTTTACTTGTCTTGTGTGCCATGTTTTCTACAATGTAAAACCCCTTGGTGTTATAGATACATTATTGCTACAAAGGGCCCTTTCCCTCCGTGTTTTCTAACACATACTACTAAAACAAATCCGACATGGGTACACATCATTTATTTTGAGCCATGTGTTCTTTATGCATATCTCACTCTCCTCAAAAGAGATGAATTTATTATATTTTATCATAGTTAAAAACAATATTGAATGTCGAATAGGATACGTATACACTAGAATATAAGATACATAATAGGAATAATTTTCACAGAGGATAAAATCATACAACAAAGATTAAACCATTGTATATTATGATTTAGAAAGGGAACTTTCTATCATGGTGTAAAATTATAAAAAGTACATTATTAGATATTTATAGCTTGAAGAAAGGTATTTTAATACAAATTGAAAATGCTTAGTTTCAGTCCATAGAAGAGTTACTACACTCTAGATTGGTTGTGATAGATGTTGCTTTCTCTTTGGCATTATGAAGTTGTACACTTCTACACTTACTGGGTATGGGGGCATGTGTATTCCTTTTCCTCTTTAGTGGGTATGACAGTAATCAATTTTTGTAATCACATTGGGCATCAACTAGGGGGCAAGGCCCTTCCATTCCATTTTGACTTAGTGTTAATTTGAAGTAGGACCTAGATTTGTATTGGTTGGTTTGGTCCATGGGCATGGGATTTAAATAAAAATAGAGTAACTAGAAATCCCTACAATAATCCTTGATCTCAATATAACATTAGAAGAAAGAGGAGTGATTATATATATTTAATACACTCTTCCATTTTCTGGTTCTCAAGACTAAGTCCTTAGTACCTTCCTGGGTTTTTAGCCTAGAGACACTTAAATCCTTATGACATCTCCAAAATCTATTTAGCACCATTGGGGACTGATCACCCTGAATCTTTTAGTAATAACTACATATTCAAACAATCTCTAAACACATGAAATTAAGTAAATTATCCTTTAGTAGAGATAAAAGGTGTATTCCTTATGTGTTTTATCATTTTTCCACATCTCATTTGTTAAAAATTGTAGAAATTTTAACTACAAAAGTAGATTTCTAAATTTATTTAAAGTTGATTTCTATTTTTGGACATTAAAGAAACTTTTGTTTCATGTTTTATCATGGATAATGTCAACACCAATGCATGGGCCCACATAATGTCAAGGGAAGATAAAGTGTGTTTTCACACTCGGGTAACTTTAACTTTAAGTGTACATTTTTAATTTCACACTTAAAGCGGGATGTAGACACATAAACTTGGTAATTCATCATTTGGTAATGAAAATTTCACTTTATTCCCACACTATGACTTAGGAAAAGATTATAATCTCATATGTCATATTCTCATTCCCAATTTAGGACTTGATATGTCACACACTTTGTTTATTCATCAATATAAGAATTCACATTAATGTAAATTAGAACATCAATCCCAATAATCTCACCTAAAAATCCATATTAATTACATGAATTATTTGTACCAAATTATAAAATCCTAAGACAGACCATATTATGACCTAGGCTGACCCATATGGCCTTTTCCTTTCACATATAATAATTATTTTATTTTATTTTTAATCTTTTTCGAGTCATTTCAAATCCCCTACGCCAGATTTAGTGTAGTTTTTAATTGCATACAACTATATAAGAAATTTCAATTAAACATTTGAACTCACTTGTCACTTTGAGGAGACGCTCTTGAAAATATTGTTCAAAAACACATTCAAGCTCTCTTGTCTCCATTTATATCAGAAAAATATATTTCAAATTAAAGCATACATCATTTCAAAATCACTTAACTATGTTCAATAATATATTTTCCATCTCTAAAATCCAAGACATAGTCAAGTTCAGACCTAGGTTACATAGTTCCAAGCATATAAAAGGGTCAAAGAGTATTTATTTCAAGTCTACATGCACTAGCACTATGAACACAATCATGAAAGGTGAATTTAAGTCTTTCTATAGCTATGCCCATTATCTTTTATTTAAGAGGTACAAGGAATGTTAAGGTATTTGCTTAGAGTAGATATCAAAATTCATCCTACACTAACAAAACTACACGAGGCTTTCTTTTTCTTGAGGGGATGTAGTGTAACAACCGGTCCGGTTTAGTAGGGGCTAACAACAAATGTCAATCCAAACTTTCCAAACATAGATTTTTCCCTTTTTATATAATGGTTACATGAATTTTTATGCATGGATATAGGGTTTTCTAATTTTTGCAAGTTATTATTTGTATTTCCATATTTTTTCAACCTTAATATATGAAAATGAATCACATTTATAGACCATCGACGAGAACCAAAATTTATATAATCCTAGCTAAAATAAGTCCAAAACTAAATAAAAGGGACTAGACAATACTCAATTATATTCATATACTATATAACCCTATCCAATGTCATCTTCTTTTTTGGTGTTTAAACAAATCATTTCTAGGTATTCATCACCTCCATAGTTAGTATACATAGCCATTTTTTCTTATATATCATCAGTATAAGCTAAGCGAACTCCCATCTTTTCATCAAGCAATTAGATCTTATTTTTTACATTGTTTATTACTTCAAGTTGATTTCTTATTTGATTTTTGATTATTTGTTTAATATATCTAAATATACAACTTGTTATAATCCGTAATTAACCTACTATAATCCGTAATTAACCTACTCATAAATTTTATTTAAGTTAAATCATCCATACCAAATTCAACAAATGTCAAACAATGAAAATAAAAAAATAGATATCTCTATGAAATGTCATAAGAAAATATGAAAGACCCAAATAATTCAATAAACAATAGTCAATCTAACAATACAAAAGGAAAATAATAATGACTTGTGTCATTAAGCTCTTGTTTCATTATTCTAGACCCATATATATAATATTCTAAAAAATGATGAATAATGATTTTGTGACAAATTTGGCGTCTACATAAGGATTTTTATTTAAGGGAAAATAGTTTTTCATTGTTATTGGATCAATGAGGATGACTCTAGTGGGAGAGAAAACTATTTGAAAATTAAAAAGATTTTTGTGTAGTTAAGATGTTAGCATAGGTTGTAGAATGTTACTTTTAGTATTGGATGTTTTTAGAAGTGTGTAAGCTTGTATAAAAATGTTGTGACACCCATGTTATACTTCAAAAAATAAGAGAATTTTTTTAAAAAGCTTTAATTACCTTTTTTATTCCTTCAATGATTTTCAAGACACAATAGATTAAATCAAGCATAATATTAAGTTTACAAAATGCCTAAATTCCTTTTTATGTTGTAATGAATAACATTATTACTTAGCTCCATACTAAGCAATCCGGTATTATTAATATTCCAGAATCCATCTTGAAAACATAGATTAACCATGTGTAATTTTAAGGTTTGTTTAGATCTACCTGACCACCCTTAAACACTCTATACGATCCACCATACATAGTATACCTTTTTAAAACCTTTTTATAGGCTAAGAGAACTTGTGCATCTTAGTGCTAACTAGAAATTCAATGAAGTAACCTCCATCCAACTCCAAACACTGTTAATAAGAAGACATGGTGAAAAAAAAATGCAATCAATAATTTTCACTACTATGGCCATAATCATTGACCATTGCACTAACAAAATAGTTTCGAGACTATAGACTATCCTACAAAACATTTCTTCCCATCACCACACAACTGTCTCAATATACTTATCACAATTATTTTCATGTATTAAGTATTTAATTTTTAGTTCGAAGTAATAGAGATAATGAATCATCATTATAACAAAGAAATCCCACCAAATACACCTTATCATTCATATGGGAAAGTTAGTTACCATGTAATTAATTTTTCATCACATGCTCACTACCCTTCCCATATCCATCCCAATATAGTATGAGTAGGATATTGTTAATAGAACTATAAGACATAATGTTTAAGCTTCATTAATATTTTATATTTATCCATTATAGTTAATGATCTGTAAACTCTTCAAATTTGGAATTATTCACAAAATCACAATTAATCGTTATTGTTTACTTTCTATTAGAAAATAAAAAAGATAGCTAGTGAATGAATTATTATTGTGCTTAGAATCAATAATTATAGTAAAGGAAAGAATATAAGCTCATAATACCAACAACTTTATCGTGGAAAACCTCCAATGGAGGAAAAAACTAGTCGGGGAGGGAAATTGCTCTTTCTTCCCACTTCTATTGGCCAATTCAAATCAACAAGTACAAAATTTACAATAAGTATGAAAGGGAAGTAGATAATATCTCAACACTTCCTTTCAATTATTTGCTTTCTCTGTCTCAACACTCCTTTCTTCTACAACATTAAAATTTCCAGCACTAAGACTTCTTTCTCACTTGCTCTCATGCTTTGATGAACCTCTACACTTCTACAATAATGTATTTAAAGTCTTTCTCATGTCCTCCCTTGCACTGGAGAATGGGAAAGGTCATGAAGGAGAAGAGAAATGAACATCCTTTCAAATTCAGAGGTTGTTCATTTCAAAATAAAAATTCTATACATAATGGCCAGGACCGCCACCTTATGCAGACCGGTAGTCCTAGGACCGCCGCCCTGCACTGTGCGAAGGTCCTATTATTTATAAGACAAAACCTCTGTTTATTGTTTTTTCTTCTTTGTGCTGACTATTTTTGATGAAGTAGAGTTATTTTAGATCCCTATGGATCACACTTCCCTTGCTTAGGAGGATTTTGTTCCCACAAAAGCTTAGTGGGGAAGTAGATGAGGAAATAATTCCCTCGCTTTCTCCTTCGAGTACCATCGGGCCTACCTTGGTGTCTTTCCTTTCAGTCTAATCTACCAATACTCCTGGGACCTCTTCTAGTCTCTCTAACCTTCTTCTCGTAGAATTACATCCTCCTCTAATTCACCTCATGAGTCCAAGATGCAATCCTTAATGGAAGGTAGAAACTGCAGTTATTCATCTTCATCTACCATGGATCACTCATATAGGTGCAAGAATTCACAGCTTTACTACAGAGTACATCCTCATGAATGACAAAAATCAAGTCAAAAATTATTTTCTCGAACCTACTCCAATATGGTGAAGGGTCCATATCGTTGTGGCTTGAGCTTCCGTGCTTGAAATTGTAGTCTCTCCTTGCTCAAGTAAAGCCAAAATTTATATCCAACATGAAACTTTTGTTCCCTCCTATGCTGATCATACCTAACTTTGTACTTGGATTGAGATTTCTCTAGCTGTTCTTTAACTTTGAGATGGATTTTTCAGATCCTCTCAATGAATTTGTTAGTGCTAGTCACCTCTGTGTCTCATGTCTCCTTTTTGTCCTGTTGTCCAACTGCTATGTCTAATGGATTTGTAGGTAGATATCCCAAGCATGCTTCAAACGGTGACTTCATAGTGGATGTGTGTACTACCCGGTTATAGGAATGCTTGAATGTAGGCTAAGGACTCATCCCAAGTCCTTAGATATTTGTTGTTATACCCTCTAATCAATTATACCAAAGTCTTGTTTACCACCTCTGTTTGTCCATCTATCTGTGGATGGAAATTTGTGCTCCTCTGTAACCTGGTATCCATCTTGTCCCACAAAGTAGTCCAAAACTTCCCTAAGAACTTGGAATCCCTATCAAAGACAATAGAATTTGGCAAACCAAAATGCACCCATACATTAGCAAAGAAAATATCTACCACCTCATGTGATTTTACTATCTTTTTACATGCCATAAGAATACACATTTTATTAAATCTATCAACAAAAACATAGAGATATTCATGGCCATGTTTAGACATAGGTAATCCTCCTACAAAATCCATAGAAATTTCCTCCCATGGATGAGTAGGTACTGGTAAAGGCATATACAAACCTTCCTTCCTAGTTTTAGGCTTGCTAGTACAACAAAGTTTACATCCACAAATAAATTTTGATACTTCTTCTTGCATGTTGGGCCAATATACATACCTTTGCAAGTGGGCTAGGGTCTTACCAACACCAAAATTTCCCACTACTTTCAAGGTATGTGTTTCCCTCATCAATAAAAGTCTTTATTCTTTAGGCACACAAAGTTTCCCCCATTGGTAGAACAACCCGTCCTTGAGATAACAATATTCAATCCCTATCTTTTCATCCCCTTGAACTAACTTCTCAAATGTTACCCCAAATTATTTTTCTTCGGAATATGCTTCTCAGTAAGCTTCCTTCGTGAAGGGATCGATATGAGAGATAATGGCCAAATAGGAGATATTTCCTTGTGTGGGTGGCCAAGACAACATGTATGCCACCAAATTTGTACTACCCTTCTTGTATTTGATGACTAGGTGGAATCGCTGAAGAAACCCCATCCATTTGTAGTGCCTTGCCTGCTGTAAATTTACTGTTCTTGCAAATAATGGAGAGGTTTATGGTCAGTGTACACAATAGTTTCTTTACCCAACAAATAATGTTTCCATTTTTTAATTTCCTAAACTAGTGCATACATTTCTTTATCATATACTAAATATCCTTTAACTGCTGAAGTGAAGGTTTTAGAATGATAACATACAGGTTTACCTCCTTGGAGCAACACTTTGCACCCATAGTGTAATCACTGGCATCTATCTCTACTTCAAAAGGCTGCTACAAACTAGGAAGAGAAAGTACTGGAGCATGAATAATCTTGTATTTCAATAACTCAAAGGATTTGTCTTGTTCCTTACCCCAGTCAAAACCCTTACTCTTTGCGGCCACTATGTGTAGAGGTGTTGCAATTTCGAGAAACCCAAAATGAATTTCCACATGTATTGTACTACTCCCACAAAAATTCTAGTCTCTATGGCTCCTGTTGGTGTTGGCCAATTTTTGATGGCTTCCACCTTCTTTGGATCCACTCATAGCTCTCCTCCTCCAACCATGTGCCCAAGATAGACAAGTGACTGTTTGGAAAATTCACATTTCTTCATATTACAAAGAAGTTGTTTCTCCCTAAGAACTTGCAAGACTTGCTGCAAATGTATTAGATGTTCTTCCCATGTGGCACTAAAAATCAAGATATCATCTAGATATACAATGACACATGAATCTATGAAATCCCACAATACATCATTCATCAATCTCATAAATGTAGCGGGTGCATTGCATAATCCAAAAGGAAGTACTAACCATTCATACAAACCTTGTTTTGTTTTGAAGGTAGTCTTCCATATATCCTCCTCCTTCATCCTGACTTGGTGATAACCTGACTTGAGATCCAACTTCGTGAAAAATTTGGCATGTTGCAGGTTCATCCAAGAGATCATCTATGCGGGAAATGGATATTTTTTCTTTATGGTGATCTTGTTCAAAGTGCGGTAGTCAATGCACATTCTCCAAGAACTATCCTTCTTTGGCACCATCACAATAGGCAAACCGCATGGTGAGGTGCTCAGGTGTATCACCCCTTGGTCTATTAGTTCATGGAGTTGTTTCTTTACTTCAGTACTCTCAAGCAAGGATCTCATATACAACCCGATGTTTGGTAGAGGTGACTCTGGCAATAGCTGAATCTCATGCTCTACTTCCCATTTTGGTGGTAATCCACTAAGAGCCTAAAATAATTCCTTAAAAGACTGCATATACTATCCAAATCTTGTTTTCCTTGGTTAGAAGTCTCAAATTTCTACCCCATCTTGTTTATTCTTTAACAAAAGTAAACAAAACTGATTATGATTTTCCTAAATAAGTCATTTTGCTTGGTTAACACTTACCATAGTAACTTGTGTCTTACGCTGGTGTTCCCGGATGTTGTAGATGATCCCATCCTTGACCCATATGTATCGGTTTTCCCTTCTCATAAATATAACATACCTAACATAAAATTAAGGACTCCCGAATACAACATCAAAAGCATCAAGTGGAATAACGTCAACTTGAAACATCTATATATTGGGAATTTATCCCAAACTTGACCTTACATCTTCTTGTTACTTGAATTTCAACACCCTTCTTCACCCAACCCAAAGGATAAGGGTGCGGATGCTCGTAAGTCTCAAGACCAAGCTTCTTTACAACTGCCTCAAAAATCAAGTTAGATTGAGAATTAGTATCAACCAAAGTATTTACCTTAGTTCTTTTGATCTGGATTTTGATCTAGATTTTGATTTGGAATAGTCTACTTATCTCCTCTTTGTTGTCCTTGTTGGTGGCCATGCATGTGAGCCTTTCATCTACATTAGACTCATCTTTGATTTCCACCTCTCCTTCTATATTTATAGTTGTCATGGAATTCTTGGAGTCCTTTGTTTGGTTCTTCGAGATGGAACTGGATGCAACTTCCAACATGTAGCATCGGTATGACCATTGATATCACAATTCTTGTAAAATTTCTTGGGATCTTTACAAGTATTTAAAGTAGTGGCAGTTTTTTTACCTTTTCCTTTCCACTTACTCTCATTACTTGTTTGCCTATAATCCTTTTCTGCTGATTTGTTGACTCGCTTTACCCTCATCTTTATTTCTCCTTTCTTTTTCTCATCATCTATGTAGTATGCATGTACGCATGCTTCATTGAGATCCTTGGGCTTTGTGGAGATGAATTTTCTTCAAGGTGAGTGTGAAGTCCTCCTGGTACTTGGTCGAATATCCTCATCCTCCAAATCCATGTTTAGCAAGATGGCTTGCCTATGAAACTCCATAGTATAGTCCTGCGCACACTTTGACCACTACCTTGTCTAAAATACTGCCATTTAATCATTTGGTCAGTTTTATGGCCAATAGGATAGAAGTTAGCTCTAAGTAATTCCTTAAATTCTTACCAAGACTTCACAATAGGATGCTTATTCTTTTCACAAGTAGTTAGATGAGTTTCCCACAAAACTAGAGCATGTCCCTCCATTTTGAGACGTGCAAAGGTGATCCTTTGTGCCTCAGTGACATTATGGATGCTAAAATAGACTTCTAACTGTTTCAACCATTTATCAAGTAACTCTGCATCTACTTGTCCTTCAAAGCTTTTGATTTTGACTTTAGTCTCAACTTTAAAAGGAGCATGTTCAGATTTTACCTTTTCTCTTGTGTTAGAAGTCTCTTCTTCATGCTCTTCTCCATAATATTCCTCATGGTGGCCCTTGCCTATACCAAAATTTTCAGCTAAGCCTCGAACCACCGAGTCCATGGAGTCTTGCTTGACGGAAGTTGTCTTCTAAAAATCTACAAGTTCCTCTTTCCTTCTAAACATCCTATCCATCGTGGTCTCCAAAGATCTTGATTCTATGGACCAAGTTCTCTTCCTCCATTTCTCCCCGAATTCTCTGTTTCCACTTCTTTGTAGAAATATTTGGATCACAAGGTAAGGTTTCTTTTCCTTTAGATCTTATCATTGTCATACAAATTCAAGAACAAAATACCACAGTCCTGGATACTTGTTAGCTCTGATACCAAAATGATCTGTAAACTCTTCAACTTTTGAATTATTTACAAAATCACAATTAATCACTGCTTATTTACTTTCTATTAGAAAATAACAGAGATAGCTAGTGAATGAATTATTATTTTTCTTAGAATCAATAATTGTAGTAAAGGAAAGAATATAAGCTCATAATAACAACAATTTTATCCTGGAAAACCTCCAATAAAGAAAAAAACTAGTCGGGAAGGGAAATTTCTCTTTCTTCCCACTTCTATTGGCCAATTCAAATCAACAAGTACAAAATTTACAATAAGTATGAAAGGGAAGTAGATAATATCTCAACACTTCCTTTCAATTACTTTCTTGCTCTATCTCAACACTCCTTTCTTCTACAACAATACAATTTCCAGCACTAAGACTTCTTTCTCACTTGCTCTCATGCTTCAATGATCCTCTACACTTCTACAATCACATATTTATAGCCTTTCTCATGTCCTCCCATGCACTAGAGAATGGGAAAGGTCATGAAGGAGAAGAGAAACGAACATCCTTTCAAATTCAGAGGCTATTCGTTTCAAATTTTGTTTTCTGTCTGTAATGGCCAGGACCGCCACCCTATGCAAACCGGCGGTCCCAAGACTTCCACCCTGTCTGCCGGGCGGTTTTGTAACCACCATCCTACACCGGGTGGTGGTCCTGTTACTTACAAGACAAAACCTCTGTTTATTGTTTTTTCTTCTTTGTGTTGACTATTTTGATGAAGTAGAGTTATTTTGGATCCCTATGGATCAGTTAATTATATCAATTTATCACTACGATAGGCTATAAAATAATAATTACCAACATCCCTTTTTGGGAGAGACTCATAGTAATTGTTGGGTGACTACTTCATTGAGTATATCTCATTGTACTTGTTGTATCACAATGATTGTTAGGGATACAAGATAACCTATCATGGTATATTGATACAATTATTTCATTAATAGTTTCATTCATAATTTCAGTCACATAAGTTTAATGTTCTATAAGAATATTTTTAAAATTATTTATTGGTCATCCTCGCCCATTCATAGAACCACTTATTTTGTTACAATGTAACATTGACATAACCATGTTTACATTTCATCATATTCCATATCACACCTTGTATGTCCAGACACTTTTGTTTATCCACATGGACACTATGAAAGTAATCATGATTTCTATGTCAAATCATTAACTTTTAATTAATCATTGTTGTAATAAAATCAACACTTAATCAAGGTACTATGGTGACTTTATATGGCGTTATCATATCATTTAACCAATTTGCACCATAACATAATTTCCCACTCCAAAATGAGGCAATAATAAAAAATGATGTCCCTTGATTTATCATGTTATATGTTTGTATACTTGTTTTCATAGGACATGATATAGTTTACCTATAATACATATAAACCATCAATAAACATATAATCATTCATAGTGAACTATTGGAACAACATTTTGTAAAAGTCTATATAACAATTTCAATAATTGCGTGTATACTTTATGTGTCATCATGGTTTCATAAGTAGTGTACTTTCTTATATATTAAGGTACATGACACTACTTACATGACTACATACTATTGTTTCCATGTAGTGTGTTGCTCATATTAATGACGTAATTGTCATTTTTAAGAAACTTTAAATTTGGAGAGGATTGTTAATTGATAAGAATAAATCTCTCAAGGAAACTATTGTTAACAATAGCCCCTAAATAATTTTAATTTAATTATTATCATATGTAGAAATTTAATCATTTTATTACAATCATATTAAATAATTACACATGTACTTTCTTATGATTACAATATACCATTTGTACTTTGTTTACTAACGACATATTTAGCTTTTAGCAAAGGTACCATAGAGACATATATGATTTCCATAACGGGTATACATTATCACAATCATGTATGTTGATGTTGTTAAAATACAACATTATGTCTCTTTTGTTTCATACTTATAAAATGGTATATATCATCTTGTTTATTTATGGTGAACTAAGGAAACAAATATATCTTATTAACATACTTATCTTCCATTTGTAAAATGTTATATTTACTTGTTTTGTCTTACTTTTTTCATCCACATAAACATTAAATCATAATGAAATCTTAAAGAAATTGTGTTAAGACATTTAACATCTATTTAAAATAATTTCAATGTTATAGAAAAACGGTACAAGTATGTCACTTTTCACAATCATAATGATATGAACAATAGTCATTAATTTCATAATTAATAATAATAGTACATAGTCATAAATTGATTATCGAAGATAATCCTTTAATACATTAGGCATGTTGGTACCCAAATTTAATCTCCTTTAAAGGCCAAGCAGCATCATGGATTTGACATGATACTCAGAGGTAGATAGATGACTATGTATGTTGTCTTGTAGCAAGGAAGTAGTCTATCCGAGTTTTTAGCACTCGGGCCTTGGAAGGACTAGGTAGCACCTTAAAAGGATGTCATCTTATCCTAACTATTTTAGGTTGTGCCTTTCAACCAAGGTAAGAGAACCTATTTTGTAACCTTTGTTATTGAAGAATGCTGGTAAATACTTATTTTGCACAAATTTTATAGAGAAGACCTTGGGAAAATATGATCAACACACAAAATTTGACTCTCATGAGTTGTCACTTCCAGATTCTGGAGATATTTTCAAAACAAGGAAAAGGTTACTAAAGACATTGGGAATCCTGATTGTTTCTGCATGTTTTGGTGGTAGAAATTATTAATTTACACACACACAAGACAAACAGGGGTAGTACACATAGGATTGGTTGTTTTTAAATGATTTTTTTGGTGAGAGGTGAAGTAGGATAACGTTGATTATACCAGATATTTGGAGGGACCTTACAATAATGAGAAACTTCACAACAGAAAGCTTTAGAATAGTCAAGACATTCCTTCAACTAGAAGGTGTGCTTCAATGGAGGCCCAAATCAGCACGTTTTCACATAATCTTTAAGACTCCAATACGAAGGCTCGAATTAGAAGACACAATTAAACAAAGAAAGTTTCGATTAATCACGCCTAAGGTACACGCGAAGACTTACAGACAATCTTTATCAAAAATGATAGTGAATTGTTTTTAAATTTGTTTATCTCATCCAATATGAAGGCTCTTCTTGAAATGAAATTTATAAATACCATTAAACAGATCCACAAGGATAAGATCCTATGTGATTTCACAAAAAATTCAAGATAATATTGCAATAGGAACAAATAAAACAACTTGCAGAGACATTACGAAACAAAGGAGACACTAATTGCTCCAAGATGAACACAAATTGATTTCAAACTTGCTTAGATTCATCAGTAGGGGAAAGTTACATGGAACAGTCTCAGAACTTGTCAATGGCTATACACTCACAACCAACTTGACATGATGGAAAATCTAACACATAAGAAATTAACAGGTTACCTCAATTTGGTCTCTCTGGATGACTTTCTCAAAATAATTCTTAGGAATTTAATCCCGCCCTTTGACACTCTAACCTTCCAACCATTTTCACGGAAAAATCATGCCATTTATAACATTTTTACCACAAAGCCTTTTTCCCAAAAACCGAAACATTCAAAGCACCATTGCGTGTTGTGACTCCCAGAATTAGATTTGCAAAAATTTGTCAGGTGTGCAGAGGGAAAATCTCTCCAAATATTTCCAACATTCAATTCTTCACCTGGTAGAACACTCTTCCCTCATTCACCACCTACTTCCACCCCTAATATGTCAAATCTGGTTCTTTGCGTGCCTAGGAAGAGAGACTGGAAAATCAGATCGAACCCGATAGCCACATTTTATCTTAATGGTAAAATATGTCTCTAGATCTTCCTCACCAAACTTAGATATCAAATTAACTCCCCTTCCCTATTTGGCGTGCAAGAAATATCAAGAAATCATGAAGACTTGCATCTCTAGGAGCTCTGGAGTAAAAATGGTGGAAAATCAGATACAGATGCACAACTGCCGTTGATTTCTATTTTTAATTTGGACTGTCCACATGGGAGATCCACTTTAAAATGGGCCTGTGGGTTCCTTTTTTCCTTTTAAATTTTTTTTGAAAAATGTAAAATTTTCACATTTTGCTCCGTGCCTCCGCCCTTGAGAAATGAGCCTAACACATGTCCTAAGGTGGGTCCCAAAGGAACCATGGCCAAATTCTGCTATTTCACCTCCTTTTAGAAAAGGGAAAATTTTCCAAGTTTTCCCCGCAGCTCCGCCCTTCCGCTTTTAGTTTCTAATGTGGGTCCCAAGTGAAACCCCGCTTCCTTTTACACTTTTAACTCCCTTCTCCACAAAATATTTTTTTTACAAATTTCCTCTGAAAGTCCGTAACTCTACCATTGAATGGAACAAAATTTTGACTATCCTTTGTCGGGATTTTGAGTCATTTTGATATTTTAATCCTTTTGATGACAAGAGGCAAAAAATCCAAGTTACCTCCAATGGTCCACTTCCCTTCCTTTTGACTTTTCAAACTGCCACATGTCACAATGGCGCATCTTGAGACGGTCCCCAAAATTTAATACCTTAAATGAGCGTGAGCTCACCACATGTCCTGACACGACAAAATTTGTTTGAAGGCTTAAATCTCAGCGAAGGCGCCATGTGTCGTGTCTCGAGGCAATCTCCTATGGCCGTTGAAAAGTCCAAGAAAATGAAAAGTGAGTGGAGGCCTCCAAATGTCCCCTTGCACTTCTTTAAAATAAAATTAAATCGTTGGTCCTCAAACATTCGTGGTCCCTCCACGTGTCCCAAGCCCCTCAAAACCTTTTGAAAAAGACTAAGTATGGGAAGACTCGGCGGAAGCCTCCACATGTATTCATGGTGCAATTTCAAAATGGTGCCCAAGAGCAGAGAGACTCACGAATGAGCGTGCGCTCACCACATGTCCCCATCCCGCCAAATAGTACTCGCTACATAACAAAAATTCTAATTCCGGGCGAGTAGTGGAAACCTCCACGTGTCTTCTCGGTGCAACTCCAAGGCTAACCCAAAAAGAAAATCCTCAAATGAGTGTCGTCCTTCCACGTAGAAATTTTTTTTAAGTTGAAGCGATTCAAAAATTTTTTGAGGTACCTTATTGAGCTACATCCAACCAAAAGAGGCCACATTTCCTATTGATGCAAGGATGTAAATTTGACTAGGAGAAATGCCCATCAAATCGTAAAATGTGGAAAAATGACCATTTGAGCCTCGAAGATGAAATTTTATCTAAGGACAGAGAATTTAGAAATGTTACAAGGATCAAATACATTCCTCTCGAACTACATCCATTCATTTTTCTTCAAGTATTTAGGGAAAAAATGACAAGGACAACAAATCCTGACTATGGAAAATGGAAAGAACGGACAGCCCGAGTTTTTACACCCAAATACAGACCTTTTCAAATGAATAGAGAAATGAGGAAACAATTTTAGATCTATACGTGATCTTCAGCCCAGGAAAGGATTGATTATAAAAACAAAAGGAATGTGGAGAAATTTTAGGCACAAAACGAGAAGATAAAATGTGACAGAGACCATAAATTGATAGATTTTTAATACCAAAATGGGGTGAGACTATTTTGAGCACCGACATCGGCTCTGACTGGGATGGGCACTCCTTATGAGTGCCACAAGAAAAAAGGTAGACCAAGTTCCAAAAATATCCATTGGGAAAAGGAGTCAGCTTATAGAGCATAAAACCAGAACCATCTCCCCAAAATCGAACAGAGAAACCAAGTAAAACCAGGCTACCAAGGACTAGAACAAACAAAAAACACAAAAGATAGAAAATAAACCAATGAAATATACACTGTACAGATGAGAGCATCCTAATTCTGGGGAATCAATCCAAGAAATGCTTCAGATGCCTGCCATTAACAGTAGTTTGAGTAATTCCCCATCCAATTCCTTCAAGAAGAAGGTATGTTCACCAATCCTAATATCAATGGAGTAAGGGCCCATCCATAATGTGTCAAATTTTCCATGCTTGCCCTTATCTTCATGCATGTTATCCCATAACAACACAAGATCTCCAACATTGAAAGCTCTGGGAGTGACCTTATTGTCAAATAACTTCTTCAGCTTTTCTCTAAACTTTACATGCCTCTGGTGAGATACTCATTATCCAAAATTCACCCCCAAGGTAAATTTTGATAACATGCATCAAATTCTTTAGTCCCAAGCAATTATATTGATTCAGGGTGAAAAGTCATGTTTCTAGGGTCCCCTCATATTTTTCTAACTCCCCTATCCAAGTAGAAGAGAGAAAGTTCTGAGGAAAGGTAAGAAAAATTGCAAAAAACAGCTCGGGCCAGAAAAAATCACGAAAAATGGCTAAGTCCTAGCCCGAAACAGTCTGGGATGCACGGACAAAAGTACGTGAACCGGCCGAACCGGGCGAAATGAGTCAAGGCAGCCCGAAACAGTTTGGGACGCGCGGGACAAAAGTACGCGAACCGGCCGAACCGGGCGAAATGAGAACAAACAATGGAAGCAAGCGGGACAAAAGTTTGCGGAGGACGCGAATCGGCTGATTCAGTCTGTAACAGGGGAACTTCAGCATTGGGACAATTGGGACAAAGGGACGCGCGGGACGCGGATAGCCGAAGGAGCCGAAAGCCAATCAGATCACGCCACGTGTCACCGGCAGAAAAGGGACATGGAAGCCCATTTCGGGCGGTTCGGAAGGATTTGTCCCACGCAGCATTTGGGACAAATGGGACAAAGGGACGCGTGGGACGCGAAAAGCCGAAGCGGCCGAAGGAGAAGAAGAAAAGTCAACATTCGGTCCGGAAACTTCAAACGGCCATAACTTTTGACTCCGAGCTCCGATTTTCACAAAATTGGACTTTCTGGAACGAGCACGACGTCCTCTACACCACAAAAACTAGATTTATTAATTTTAATGAGGGTAGATATATTTAAATAAAAGAAACATATTCGGCTCTAGTCAGTCAATGCTCATTCCCGTCAAATGACAGAAAACGCCTGCCAGACCCAAAATAGCTACCCGCACTCAGAAGGCCATAACTTTTGCATTTCTCAACAAAATCACACAAAATTGGTACCGTTGGAATTGTGGTTCTGAACCTGATGCACAGAAATCAAGAAATTCAAGAGTTGATCAGAAATTGATTGAGATTTTTAAGAAAAAGTGGCCGGGTTCGAACAATGTTTTATTTGGTAGCTGGGAGTGCAATTAAGAGGTATGGTCATCATTCTTTCTCTCTTTGTAGCACATAGGACAGTATGGGGAGCCTTTTGCAAGTAATATATAACCATTTCACTCAATTTAATTCCTCTTACAGGTGGTTGAAGGAAAGATTTCGGGATTTCCATTTTCCCTTCTCTTTTCCTTCTCATTTTTCTATAAATTGGAGTGTTGGGCTCATTGTAAAGAAGAGAGTTTTGGGTAGCAAAGCTCTACCAAAATTGCTTTGTGAAGCCAGTGTGTTGCAGGCCCTTATAGTGGAATCCTTGCATGGTGATCCAGGCCCTTATCTTGTAATAGATTGAATTGTGTATACCAGGAAGCAATAAAATTTAAGTTTGTGGATGTATCTTCCCCTGCTGTGTTTTCTTGCATTCTTCTTGCCCCTTTGATCTTTCTATAAGAATATTGTGTCTATTTATTATGTTCTTGCAGGAATTCATTATCATTGTGTATGCTTGGAATATTATTGTGAATGCATTTTGATAGATTATGGTGAACTATCATCACCTCTTCTAGTGTGCACTTTGCCTCTATATTTCACACATTTGGAGACTACTCTCACACCCTCCTTTTCTAGTGTATCACCGCTTTAGTGTAGGCTTTCATTTTATGCATTCTCTCTCCCTGGTCCCTTGGAAATTTAGATTAGAACAGTTAGCTTATCCTGCATTAGAGTAGATTGTGGCAGGTAGTTTAGGAGCAAGAACCAGCTTTCTCTGGAGGTCTATCTCAAGTAACAAGTCCCACAACTTGGAGATAGTACCCATGTTATCCAATCACACTGGATGCTTAGAGTGATCAAACTAGAAATCTGATCAACATCCAGGGGTGCTGTGATTCGGTGATAACAGTTCTGGCATGCCCGGTGGGACCTTAGAGGTCTTTACTTTCATTGCAACAAGATTGATGTGCACTTGTTGTAAGTTCCAGCTTTGAAGGAGCTTTAAAACAACACATCTGACGACTCCAAAAGAGGCATAATCTGCTGGTTCTGCAGTCCAAGCCTGGAAAATTTATGAGAAGAATACAGACTAGGTCAAGAACTAGGGAGGAAGGATTGTTTGTTTATCTGCATCTATCTCCAGGCAGAGAAAGAAGGGGAAGAAGAGCTCAAAGATCTGCGTCTCCACCTAATAGAACTTTGTCTACACCTCCACCTGGTAGACCTTTTCTCGCATCAACAAGGGTTCTCAGGCCAATCAGAATGGCGCAACCACTAAATCCCTTTGTCAATTTCACTGGCAGCAGCCCACTTGCCCTCAATGCACAGAATCCAGTTCCAATTGCAGCATTGAAGAACATTCCATTTTTCACTGGAGAAAATCATACCACTCCTGGTGATCATGTCAAAGACATTGCTAATGTCTGTGCAATCCATGAGATAAATGAAATGGATGTGGCTGTCAAATTGTTGGCATCATCATTCAAAGGGAAGACATTGCAATGGTTCAGGAGCCTTACAACTGGTTCTATCACAAATTGGAATCAGTTGTGCATAGTTATCCACGAGCAGTTTGGAGAGAAGGGAGACAATTTGTCTCTTCTAGAACAATTGACAACTATCAAGAGGGCCCCCAATGAGCAGCTGACTGACTTCAATTTCAGATTTCAAAGGTCTTGGGATAGGATTCCGGTGGTAGTCAGGCCAACAGCAGAAGGTGCTTTTCTATATTACCTTAAAGCTTTGAATTCTGATATTTCTATGTTAATTCAATCTATGGGAGGCACAACCTTACCTGCTACTTATAGCATTGCCATTAGGGCTGAAAACTATCTTATTCAAGCTGGTAAGCTAGCTCCTAGGCCTCCCATGCCCTTGTATCCGAACTTAGAAAATCCAAGCACTAGTCAAGCACCCACTTTGGCTCCTATTCCCACCCCTAGAAATCAAAGTTCAAACGAGACTTCTACTTCATCCTCTAGTGCTTCAAATGAACTCCAAGAGGTCATGAAACAATTACAAAATTTGGGAAATGAGCTGGTTACTATCAAAAGACAGCAAGCTCAAAGTGCTAGACCATATCAGCCTCAAGCGCAGTACCAGGCTAGGCCCCCATACCAACAAAATAGGTCACCAACTCAGGTTGCAAATCAAAATCAAAGCCAAGTAAGGCCTCCCGCTAATAGACCATTTCAGCCCTATAACCCCAATGTCGTATCTACTTCTAAAGCATTGGTGCCAGTCCAAAATAACATGGCCCAAGAATATGATTGGTTTTTCCCGTGTATTCAGCCACATAACCAATCAATGTGCTTTAACGGTGCATTAAATCAGGCTCTAATGGTGCAAACCATTGGTGGGTCACAAGAGTCCAGCCACGAAGAAGACCAGCAGCAAGGGGCACCTCAGCAAGGAACATCTCCGAATGAAACTACTCTTGTTAATTGGCAGGCTGAAGTGGTATGAATCAAATACCCTCTCAAAGTGTTGCAGCCAACACAAGGTCAAAGAGGAGAAATTTGGGTGAAGAACAGCCATTGGCTTCGAGTAATCCACAACCTTCTACCACTCCACAAGCCACTGGAAAACAAACTGTAGTTCCAAACATGCAAGGAGCATCCAAACCAGCTCCTAAACCAACTCAGACGCCAGCTGCTGCTGCCCATGTGCAAGGAATGAATGTGCAGGCCAAGGGACAGCAGAGGGATACTTCATCTCCATTCAGTATCATTGATCAGATGAAGAAGACAAATGTAAACATATCAATGTGGGAATCATTATCTATCCCAGGACAAAGAGATTTGCTACAAGCTGCCATGAAAGATCGTCAACTTCAAATCAACAGGTCCGGATGCAAGAGAAGGTACTCACAAATACTTTGCCCGCCTGGAGGAAATCATGGAGGACAACAAGGTAAAATGTTGAAGCCCCCTCCATTTTATGTTTCATTGATCGTAGGAGATAAGTTGGTGCATAATTGCATGATCGATTCGGGAGCAAGCAGCTCAGTCATGCCAAAACAGATAGCTGATCAGCTAGGACTCCAATATGAAACCATCTCCAAGGGTGTAGTGCAATTAGACGGGACAGCAGTGACAACGGTTGGAGTAATCAAAGGTCTGAGCCTCACACTGCACGCATGTCCCAATGTAATAGTGTTACAAGATGTGTCAGTCATAGACCTACCACCACTCTTTGCATTATGCTTGTCAAGAGACTTCACTGCTAAAATTGGAGGCTATCTTTCGGCGGATTGGTCACACATGTTGTTTAGAACAAGATATGGAACCAAAGCCACAATCAGATCTGAACCTATTGCAAACTTTCATATTGAGCCTTACACTCCAAGCCAAATCAATACCAACTGTTCAGCGTTTGATCAAGAAGATTATCCAAGCACTGATGAAGCTGACACCAAGGTTGGAAGCATCCCAGATTTGACTCTTGATGAATGGGCAAGCAAGGTGCATGCTTTTGATCCCTATCAAGAAATAGAAGAATCTGAGCTGGGAGTCTATTGTTTACATGAAGAGAATCAACCTCTCCCGAATCACCGAGCCGAGATCATAAAGACATGAATGAAGTATGGCAATTGTTCTTCGATGGGTTAAGGAGTAGACAAGGTGCAGGAGGAGGAGCTATGCTCATTTCACCGCAAGGTATAAGGTATTACTCAGCCTTCCGTTTCCAATTTTCCTGTTCAAACAACACAGATTTGAGTATGAAGCCTTAATTCATGGACTGTATGCTAGGAAATGAAGAAAGGCATCAGAATTTACAAGTGTTTGGTGATAGTGAGCTGATCGTAAACCAAGTCAACGGAAAAAATGCTGCCAAAAATGATCTCATTGAAGAACTACAAAAATCGGGTATGGGATCTTATTGAAGATTTTGAAGCTTTTAGCATCATTTCCATCCCAAGAAAAAAATAATGAAGTCTTGGCCGACAGATTTGGCAACAATTGGGGCTGCGTTTGATGTTGTAGAAAGTATCAAAAGTGAGAAAACTCAGCCTCATATCAAAGTGGTTGTGAGACCAGTGTCTCGGATAACAACACAAGTTGGCAAGTCTTCGAGAATGATCAGCAAATTGTTAATTTCCTACAAGAAGAAGCTGAGTTCTCCACCAGAAATCAAGACAAGCTGGAGCAACAGTATGGTGACCAAGTGGTGCAGCTGAGGACTAACAAATTACCAAAAGGCCTCATAACGCTAGAGTCAATCTTTAACCCGAATGATCAGTTCCGGAAGGAGAAAGCGAACATTCAAGTAAAGGGTGAAGATTCAGAGCCTATTTTAGTGGAAGAAGGCAAGACATTGCAAATTGGCAAAATAAGTACTCCATAAGAGAAATCTGATTTTGTTCAGCTTTGTCAAGAATTCCCAGATGTCTTTGCTTGGACTTACAAAGATTTAAGAGGTTTCAATCCAAAGTTGGCACAACATACTATTGAGTTGGACTCGGAATCCAAGCCATCGAGGCAAAAGCAAAGGCCAGTAAATCCTCATATCGAGCCTCTCATGAGAAAAGAGTTAAGCAAGCTCATTGAGGCTAGTATCATCTTTCCCATCAAACACTCAAGTTGGGTTGCAAACTTGGTGCCGTAAGAAAGAGAAATGGAGAAATAAGATTGTGTGTGGACTTTCGCGATCTAAATAGAGCATCACTCAAAGATCATTATCCACTTCCATCAATGGAACAAATATTGCAGGTTGTAGCTGGTTCAAAAAGGTTTTCATTGCTAGATGGATATTCATGCTATAATCGGATAATGGTAATGGAAGAAGATCAATTCAAGACGGCCTTCACTACAAAATGGGGCACGTATGCTTACAAGAAGATGCCATTTGGATTGTCAAATGTCGGAGCAACATTTCAGCGAGCTATGGATATGGCATTCAAAGGCTTAATCAACAATATAGTGTTGGTATACCTAGACGATATCACTGTCTTCTCAAAGAATGCAGCAGACCATCTCTTTCACCTCGTAGATAAGTATTTCAGAGGTGTAGAAGGTTCGGAGTGTCATTGAATCCAAAGAAGTGTATATTCCTGGCACACGAAGGCAAATTGTTGGGTCACATTGTCTCTAGGGAAGGGCTAACAATTGATCCTGAAAGGGTTGAAGCCATCCGAACGCTTCCATTGCCACACCACAAGAAATCTCTCCAAAGCTTCTTAGGAAGGATAAACTTTGTCCGCAGATTTGTGCCTAATTTTGCCACTCTTGTGAAGCCTCTAACTATGATGTTGAAGAAGAGTCTGGCATTCAAATGGACAGCAGAAGGCAAAGAGAGTTTTGAAAACATCAAGCATGCAATATCACAAGCTCCAACTCTTATCAACCTAGATTTCTCAAAGGACTTCATGTTGTATGCATTTGGAGGATCAGATACAATCTTAACTATCTTGACACAACTGAATAGAGAAGGTTCAGAACAGCCCATAGCATTCTTCAATCAAACCTTGGAAGATTACGAAATAAAGTATTCTTTTATCGAAAAGCATGTCCTTGCTGTCATCAGGAGCTTGAAGAAGTTCAGACATTTGGTCTCAAACAATAAGATTCAACTGCTGGTGTCTCATGCTGGCGTCAAGGACTTCCTCCTAAACAAGGATTTAAATGAGAAGAGAGTAGGTTGGATCACTCGGGTGATGGAATATGATATTGAAATCAAAGTGACCAAGCTAGTTCGTGGCAAAGGCTTGTGTGAGCAGCTCGCTTCCAAACAACCAGACGAGTCAAAAAGTGAAGAGGATGTTGTCTTGCTACTACAGAACGATCAAGACCAACCAGCTGATGATGCACTCGTCCCATGTTGGACTCAAGACTTGGTGCATTACCTCCAAACAGGCTTGTGCCCTCTAGAAGTGAGCAAAGCAAAGAGGAGATACTTCAGATTACAAGCCATTCCATATGTGCTTGTTGATGGAGTTTTGTTTAAAAGGACATCAATGGAGTTCTATTAAGATGCATTGGAACAGGTCAAGTTGAGAAGATCCTACACAAGTCCCACAACTTGGAGATAGTACCCATGTTATCCAATCACACTTTGGATGCTTAGAGTGATCAAACTACAAATCGATCAACATCCGTGTGCTGTGATTCGGTGATAACAATACCCTCCTTTCTTCATCAAGTTCAACAATCTTGTTAATGTGGGCATCATATGGACTTACTTCTTGATCTTCCAGGTTGTTGAATGAACTGATACGAGGATAATTACATATACAGGGGGTAGTACGGCCCGAGTTCATACACCAACTCAAATGGACTCTTTCCAAAGGTGGCTCTCTTAACAAGAATTTGGTCATCCCGATAGCAAACTTCAACTACTCACCCCATTTTCTCTTGTTCAACTCCAAGGTTCTTATGATAATCTTCAACAAGTTTTTATTCTTGGACTCACTTATCCATTTCCTTAGGGATTATAATTATAAGCATACATCAAATTGATTCCATATTCTTTGCATATTTCCACCAAGGGTTTTTCTCTCGAAGCTCATGGCATTGTCGGCAACAATTTTGACTGGCACCCTAAACCTCGAGATAATATCATTCAACATGAAGTCCATGACAATTTGGTGTGTTTCTCCTTTGGTGGGGATTTCCTCCACCCACTTGGTGAAGTAATCAGTGGCTATAAGAATCCACTTATGGCCAGCACTTGAAGGGTCTAAAATTTCACTAATGAAATCTATTCCCCATTGCTTGAACGAGGCTTCAATTGATATATGCTGCAAAGGAAGGGAGCTTGAAGCTTTTAGTCTTCCAGAGAAGCATTGACAACTCTCACATCTTCTAACTAAAATAGTTGCATCCTTGAAGAGATTTGGCCACCAATAACAAACCCTCAAGATCTTGTGTGTTGTGACTTTTCTAGCAAAATTCCCCCCATAAACTCCTCCATGGAGATCAACAATTATCTTGGGGGCTTCATCTTCAGTAACACACCTTAAGAGTACTCCCTAAGGGTTATTCCAAGCTAACCCATAATCAATAATGACATATTTCTAGGAAGCTAACTTAAGGGCCCTTTTATGGTTCTTACTCAAATACTCAAGGCGGATAAATGTCCTGAGTTAAAAATCACATCCTTGTACCACTCGAACTCATTTTTTTTTCAAATGCATCTACCTTTCCTTCTCCTAGTTAATTCACCTCAATAGTTTGTAAGTTTCTCTCAGCCATAAGCCTATCCAAGCCCAAACCTCTCACCAACTTCGTGGTTTGGATATCCATGTCATATTCTTGCAACTTGTTCACCCATCTACATCTTCTGCTTGAGACCTCCATCTCTAATAAGATGTCTTTGACCATGGTGTGGGGAACATAAGGAAATTTTGGAACTCAGAATGTAATTCATGAAAATCTTTGTTGCTTTTACCAAGGAAAATTCTTGTTTCTCCATAATAGTGTATTTCAGCTCAGCCCCCTGCAATGCCTTATTGAAAAAGGCAATTGGCCTCTCAGCGCCTTCATCATCCTTCTACAATAGGACAAATGCAACAGTGTTCTCTGAAGCAAAGGAAAATAGCTAGAAAGGCTTCTTATAATCTGGAGCTTCCAAAATAGGGGCATGCTTTAATGCCTCCTTGATCCCATTAAAAGCTTGAATGACATCCTCCTCCCATTTAATAACCTGGTCCTTCTTTAGCATGGAAGTAATTGGAATGGTCAACTCAACAAAGTTTGATATGAACCTTCTAATGAAGTTTATCTTGCCCAAAGAAGGATTGAATTCCTTTCTTGGTTCTTGGAATTGGGACCTTGCTAATGGCCTCCACCCTTTCTGGATCAATCATCACCCCTCTTGTGACACAATGTGACCAAGAAATTTTTCCTTCTACACCCCAAAATGGCACTTCTTTGGATTGAGTGAAATGCCATACTCTCTACATCTTATCAACATATTTTCCAAGTGCAGCAAGTGATCACCTTGCTTTCTGGAGAACACAATCACATCATCCTAGTAAATAGCAATAAAATCATTGATGTAACTAGAAAAAGCAACATCCATTGCTCTTTGAAAGGTTGCTCCAGAATTCATCAGACCAAAGGGCATCCTGACATATACATAAGTCCCCCAAGGAGTGGTAAAGGTTGTTTTAATTCTTTTTGATTCCTTCACCACAACCTGGTTATAACCAGAGAAACCATCCAGGGTAGAAAGTAGCTCAGAACTAGTCACTAGCTGCAACATGTTTTCCATGTTTGGTAAAGGATAATTATCCTTCATTGATGCTCTGTTCAAATTTCTGAAGTCCACACATAGCCTTGATGTCACCATTCTTCTTTTTTATTGGTACTAGGTTTGCAACCCAAGAAGAATACCTTGTAGGATGAATAATCCCCTAATCCCTCGCCTTCGGTTCCTCTTTCATTTTAATATATTGGAGTGGATTGATTAGTCTCTGCTTCTTCCCGAAAGGTTTTTCATTAGATTCCAAGGGAATCTCATGTTGAAACATATCCTCTCTATATGCCTTTAGTTCAGAATAAGTCCAAGCCATGTAATCTTGATATTTTATTAGTAATTGGACATAAGACTGTTTTTCCTCCTTGCTAAGATTGTTTCCCAACCAGATCTTCCTTGGTTTTCCTTTGTGCTAAGGTCATGCTCCTCAACATCCTTGAGGCTACTATGCATCTGTTAATAATGCAATCAACATTATCAAAGTTGGATTCAAGAGAAACTAGCCCTCTAGGAATGGTATTAGTCTTTAGTTGGATAATGCCTTTGCCAAAAAAGGTTTCTTTACCCTTTGCTATGCACACCAAATGATCCCAATCAGTACATTGGTAAAAAAACTCCCCTTTTTTCTACACAAATATTTTGTTTTGAGCATCATCATCAAAAACTTGCTAATGCTTAATGTTGTCAGGGACGGATGGCCTTATCAATACTTCAACATCATATTCATGATATAGGGATATTGCACAATTATCAAACTGAGACCCAATACTACAAATTTTTCTACCAAATCATTGAACTTCCTATCATGATGCATAATGTTGAATGAATCAAACATATCAATTAAATCCCAAATGACATGCTTGTATTGTTTCATTCATTGATTTTTTGTGGCATACAATTTTCTGACTTGCTTGACAATTAATTTTGAATCTCCTTTGATAATGATGTCCTTAACACCATATTTCCAAGCAATTTTTAGACCTAACAAAAGTGCCTCATACTCAGCAATGTTGTTAGTGACTCAAATTTGAGTTTGAAAGAAAAGACAAACTCTTCCTATCCTGGAGAGATCATAACAACACCAACACCATTTCCAAAGTTAGAGAAAGCTCCAGCAAACAATAAATTCCAAGGAGATCTTACCTTTTCAAGAAACTTGCATTCTTCAATTTTGTGCTCTTTTAAATCAGAAAATCCTAAAAATTTATTAGCATCAACACTTGTGTACAATACTTCATAAGATGCATTGTTGGGATCTTCAATAAGGTGAAACAACTTATTTTCTCCATATAACCTGATAAGGCTTCCTCAATTGGGATGGTAGCATAGGACATGTCCATTTGAGCACTCCCACTGACACTTGCAGCCCATTTTCTAGATAACAACATACCCCACTTGGTTGGGTAGTCAAAAATAACAACATCAAGCTTCAAGTTTTTATCCGGGTAAGCTGCAAGATGCACCACCAGACCTTTCACACATCCCACCATTGGCACTTCTCTGGAGTCCATAGCAGTACACTTCCCATATGTTGTTGTTACTTTGATATTTATGTCATTCATAGCTTCTAGAGGCATAACATTAGATGATACCCCGAATCAAACATATAGTTGTGCAAAAATTTATCCTTAATGATTGGAGTGGTGAAGAATGGATCCACATTTAGCTGAGAATCTACCAAGGATGTTCCCAAATAAACCTCAGGTGGTTCACCTGGTTCCTCCAACAATGGTGGTGTCTCTAACTCTGTTCAATGACTCGGCGAGTCTCCACAATGTTTATATTTCTACCTAGGCGTCTTCTCCCCTTTTAGCCCCAAATACTCAAAAGCCCTTTTTATGTGCTCGTGAATCCTAAGCAACTAAACAATTGGGCCGAGATCTTGATCGACTCAATACTTGGGCAATATCTTAAGGGATAGACTTTGGCAAGGCAACATTGGCGGGAAGATTGACACACTCATTAGATGGAATAGGATTTTTGACACCTTGGGCATGAGGAGGGGTATGATTTTTTTTGTGACAACAAGGCCTTTGGTAGATGCATCTTTCTTAAGATTCTCTTTAGGAATATTTGATAGCAATGGATTTTTTGGCTTTTCCGAGGCCTTGTCCCTTTGACAACCCTACTTCTTATGTTTACTCCTTCTCTTGAGCCACAACAACATTCATCAATAACTACATGTCCTCCTCGGATGGGATTTCTCCATCATAATTCTTTATCATTAAAGATCTTAAATACTCAAAGTCATTATTGGGAAATTCAAAATCTTGTATAGTATCTACTTATAAAGTATGAGAGGGAGGAAGAATATGTACCTAGTGAATGCAATCCCAAAAATCAACAGTAATTCTAGCACTTATTACCTCAATTAAATTTGCCCCTTGTTTTGAGCTCATGGAGCAACCCATCATGCAAACATCATCATCATTATCATCATAAGATTCTTCTTCTTCTTGTTGATCTTCCTCACATGGAGCATGGGGCATGAAACATCTATCACACCAATCAATGACACTGTCTCCTCCACAACAGAAACTCGGTAGCCAAAGGATCAGGTACCATTCTGTTTTCCCTTTCCTAGGACTATTTATTTCCAAATCCAATAAGTCCCTTACCTCATCATCATCATCCTTTGATCATTCCTATGATGGTTTGTAAACCTGTCTTGGCCTTGTTACTTGTGCTGACCTTTGGAACTCTACCCAATCCCTTTTTCTACCTGGGCTAATTTGTATGATATTTCTTTGACAACCCCTACCAAAGTTTTCACAACTTCCTCCAAATCAGCAGCATTACTTTCTTGAGGATTTTCTGGGTTAATCATTTTTACACCATCCCTTTTTGGAGGCTTTCTAATTTCCTTGATGTTATTCTCAATTTTCAAAGCCATGGTGAAGGCCTGCATCAAATTAGTAGGGTTTTTGTCCCTCAAGTAGTAAGCAACCTTTTTATCAAATGCATCTAAATATTTGATCAAACATGATTCATCACATGGCCTTAAGCTAACAGAAATATCCTCAAGGTCTTGTTAAACCTTGTGTTGAAATCATGTACTAACTCATCAGGATTCTTCTTGATTTTTTCAAATTCGATAGAAGAAACATAGGGTCATTTCTATCACCATCTGTAATCTAAATGCATTGTTAATCTCTGTACAATAATTAATGGAATTATCTCGGTAAAGCTTTATACCAATCCCTTGTATCCTCTTCCAAACTATGGATAAATAATTTGATATATACATCTTCATGTTCAATCTCAAAGTTTTCCACCATATTGATAAAAATATTTAAATTTTAATCACCGCTTATAGTGTTGTTTCCTTGGAACTTTGGTAATCTATTTCTTACATCCTGGGGAACTGAATTTGGATAACAAACCATCCCTGTAAAATTTATAGGACCAAAGGTGTTTACAACAAAAGAAGGTCCAGGTGGGGCCGGCCATGTTGTTTTGAGGAGGTGACCAGGAGGAGACAAATTGATAAGGGAGAGGGTCTTTGAAACACAGGAGTATAACTCTCAAAATGGATATCCCCTAAAGGCCTTGTTTCTTGGAAAACCCTATCAACTTTTGAAAATATAGGGGAAAAATGAGAAGAAAAATTTTTAGACTCAAATGAAGGCCCCTCTCTAGTTAGAGAATTCAATTCCACAAAGAGTCTACTTGATTCAAAAGCACTTGAATTCTAGTCTTCAATGATAGGCCAATAAATTTCATCAATGGAGATCCTTTTTCTTGTCTGGCTGATCTCCAACAACTCTCTAGGATTTTCTTCCTTCTAAATTTGTTTTCCCTAGCTCTAGAAATAATGTCCTAGTCGGATTTCTAGCAAAGAAAGATCTTCTTCCTCCAACTTTACAAATATTAGTAACAAAATTCACTTGACAGAGGTTAAGACACTAGTACTCATCAAGAATCAAATCAACAAGGATTCGCCACTAAGTATTTCCACCTTAGTTGTGCAAATGCACTAAAATATGATCTGTCAAATGTCTATCAATACTAAAAAAATTAGAAATCGGATGATCTCGACTTATTTGTACCTGTAGATTTATCAATGAAAGCTAGTGTACTAGGTGTGGAAATTGAAAGAATTACACATAACACTTCTAACCTTGAACACTTATTACGGGTATGAACACAAGATGATGTTTGAAACAATGTATTAATACTTAGAGCATAGAAGAAGTGTTTACCAGGGTCTAAATATGAATTGTAATCACTATGTCCCAAAGCAATAACGCCGTAAGCGTGGTTAATGGTGTAGATGCTTAAATACCTCAAATATGTATGCATATCGATCAAATTGAACTAACTCCTTGAAATGGTGCCAAAAGCTTGTTGGTACCCAAATTTAATCTCATTTAAAGGATAAGCAACAACATGGATTTGATAGGATACTCAAAGGCAGATAGATGATTATTTATGTCATCTTTTAGCCAGGGAAGCAGTCTATCTGAATTTTTAGCACTCAGGCCTTGGAAGGAGTAGGTAGCACCTTAAAAGGATGTGATCTTATCCTAACTATTTTAGGTTGTGCCTTTCAACCAAGGTAAGAGAACCTATTTTGTAACCTCTATTATTGAATAATGCTAGTAAATCCTTCTTTTGCACAAATTTTATAGAGAAGACCTTGGGAAAATATGATCAACACACCAAATCTAACTCTCACGAGTTGTCACTTCCAGATTATGGAGATATTTTCAAAACAAGGCAAAGGTTACTAAAGACATTGGGAATCCTGATTGTTTCTGCATGTTTTGGTGGTAGAAATTATGCATTTGCACACACACAAGACAAACATGGGTAGTACAGGTAGGATTGGTTGTTTTTAAATGATTTTTTTGGTGGGAGGTGAAGAAGGATAAAGTTGATTATACTAGATCTTTGGAGGGACTTTAAAATAATGAGCAACTTCACAACATAAAGTTTCAGATAGTCAAGACGTTCCTTCAACTAGAAGGTGTGCTTCAATGGAGACCCAGATCAACACATTTTCACATAATATTTAAGACTCCAATATGAAGGCTTAAATTAGAAGACACAATTAAAAACTACATTTTCTAATTAATCATGCCTAATGTACACCCGAAGACTTATAGACAATCTTTATCAAAAATGACAAGAATTGTTTTTAAAAAAATTTATCTCATCCAAGATGAAGGCTCTTCTTGAAATGAAATTGCAAATACCATTAAATTGTCATAGGGATGAGATCCTGTGTGATTTCACAAAAATTTCAGTATAAGATTGCAATAGGAATGAATAAAACTACTTCCGGACATTACAAACAAAGGAGACAAGAATTACTCCAAGATGAACACAAATTGATTTCAAACTTACTTAGATTCATCAAGAGGGGAAAATTACACAAAAAGTCTCGAGAGCTTGTCAATGGTCTGTACACTCACAACCAACTTGACATGATGGAAAATATAACATAGAATAAATTAACAGGCTACGTCGAATTGGTCTCTTTAGAAGACTAATTTCTCAAAAAAAATCCTACGAATTTAATCCCATCCTTTGACACTCTAACCTTCTAACCATTTTCACGAAAAATCATGCCATTTATAACATTTTTACCACAGATCCTTTTCCCCAAAAACTAGAAACATTCAAAGCACCATTATGTGATGTAACTCCCAAAATCAGATTTACAAAAAAGTTGTCAGGAGTGCAGAGGGAAAATCTCTCCAAATATTTCTAGCATTCAATTCTTCACCTAGTAGAACACTCTTCCCTCATTCGCCACCTACTTCCACCCCTAATCTGTCAAATTTGGTTCTTTGTGTGCCCAGAAGAGAGACTAGAAAATCATATTAAACCCAATAGCCACATTTTGTCTTAATGGTAAAAGACCTCCAGATCTTCCTCACCAAACTTAGATATCAAATTAACTCCCCTTCCTGTTTAGCATGTAAGAAATATCAAGAAATCATGAAGACTCGCATCTCTAGGAGCTCTAGAGTAAAAATGGTGAAAAAATAAGATACAGATGCACAACTGTCATTGATTTCTATTTTGAATTTGGACCGTTCATGTGGGAGATCCACTTTAAAACAGACCTGTGGGTTCCTTTTTTCCTTTTACAACTTTTTGGAAAAATATAAAATTTTCACATTTTGCTCCATGCCTCCACCCTTGAGAAATGAGCCTGACACGTGTCCTAAGGTGGGTCCTAAAGGACCTATGGCCAAATTATTCTATTTCACCTCCTTTTGGAAAAGGGAAATTTTTCCAATTTTTCCCCACATCCCCACCCTTTTGTTTTTAGTTTCTGATGTGGGTCCCAACGGAACCCCACTTCCTTTTACACTTTTAACTCCCTTCTCCAAAAAGAAATTATTTCCAAATTTCCCCTAAAATTCCACACCTCTCTGCCATTGACTTTGGAACAAAATTTTGACTATCCTTTTTCGGGCTTGTGGAGCATTTTGATATTTTAGTCCTTTGGATGACAAGAGGCAAAAATCCAAGTTTCCTTTGATGGTCCGCTTCCCCACCTTTTGAATTTTCAAACTACCACGCATCACAATGGCACATCTTGAGATGGTCCCCAAAATTTGAGACCTTAAATGAGCGCGGGCTCACCATGTGTCCTGGCCTGGAAAAATTTGTTTGAAGGCTTAAAGCTCAGTTGAAGGCACCATGTGTCAGGGTCCGAGGTAATCTCCTTTGGCATTGAAAATTCCAAGAAAAATGCAAAGTGAGCGGAGGCCTCCAAGTGTCCTCCTGACGCTTCTTTAAAATAAAATTCAAGGGTTGGTCCTCAAACATGCGCAGTCCCTCCACATGTTCGAGGCCTCTCAAAACCTTTTGAAAAAGACTAAGTATGGGAAGACCTGCCGGAAGCCTCCACGTGTCTTCATGGCATAATTTCAAAATGGTGCCCGAGAGTGCAGACCCGAATGAGTGTGTGCTCACCACATGTCCCTACCTCACCAAATAGTATTGGCTTCATAAAAGTTTTTCTAAGTCCGGGAAGAGCATTGGAAACCTCCACGTGTCTTCCCGGCATAACTTCAAGGCCAACCCAAAAAGAAAATCCTCAAATGATCACCGTCCTTTCACATAGACAAGTTTTTTAAGTTGAGACGATTCAAAAAAAAATTGAAGTACCTTTCCGAGCCATGTCCAACCAAAAGAGGCCACGTTTCCTATTGATGCAAAGATGTAAATTTGATCGGGAGAAATGCACATCAAACTATAACATGTGGAAAAATGACCATTTGAGCCTGGAGATGAAATTTTCTCCAAGGATGGAGAATCTAGAAATGTTACAAGGCTCAAATACATTCCTCTGAACTACATTCATTCATTTTTCTTCAAGAATTTAGGGAAAAAATTACAAGGACAACAAATCTTGATTGTAGAAAATGAAAAGAACGGGACAACCCGAGTTTTTACACCCAAATACAAACCTTTTCGATAAACAGAGAAACGAGGAATTTTTTTAAATCTTTACGTGATCTTTGGCCCAGAAAGGATTGATTACAACAACAAAAGGAAGGTGGAGACATTTCAGGCATAAAACGTGAAGATAAAATGTGACAGAGACCGTAAATTGATAGATTTTTAATGCTAAAATTGGGCGAGTCTATTTTGAGCACCAACAAGGCCTAATTACCTTTTTTTATTAAGGATAAATATTTTTTAAAGGAATATACCATGTTTACAAAAAAGGCTCAAAATCCAAAGATAGTAGTAAAAATAGTCCAAAGATAAAAGGGACTAAATCACTTTATAATGAGGCTCAAAATCCAGAAGCAATAGTAAAAACAAAAAAATGGATCAAAATCCATGAATAAATTGAGGACCAAGTATATTTTAACCAAGAACTATAAAAAGAGAAAAATAGAGACAAAGCAACATCAAAACAACAAGAAAACATGTTCCCGATAACAATATAGAAGTAAACTGAAGCAGCTCTACTTGACTGCTTTATACATCTTCATATTGACTTTCTGCAAAGAGTTGAATAATGCTAGGCCTAATTACCTTATACAATCCGTGAAGTAATAATTTTTCATTAAATAAGTAAAATGATCCATATTCTAATTTTCAATCAATAATATGTGATTAACTCATGTGAGAAATATCCAACAATCACGTCGAATTATTTATCTGCATCTTGCATCTAAAGGAAAGAGTAAAGATATACATGGTTAGTTCATCAAACCGGCATGGATTAAAAACTCTTAATAATTTTTATAAATAATGATTCAAATGAACAATAAGTTTACTTAAGATATAATTTAAACAATACGTGTACCTTATTAAGTATGCATATCAATAGAAAATAAAGTAATAATGATGCATACAATGTTTCCAACATAATCTTTTCAAGTCATCAAGTAATATCTTTATGTCTATATAATAATAACTTGATCAAGACTAATGTCTTGGCAATAATCGAAACAGATTTCTTATTCATTAAGATCATAGACTATTAAATTGTTGCTCAAATTTAATTCACCTCTTATAAATATTCCTTTCCCTCAAATAAAATTTCAAAGTAGAAAGCAAATCCTTTTCATAAGGAAATTATTTATAAAATACAATTGGGTAGATAGTGTAATGTTAACATTCCATATCTCATAAAACCACAGTCAAAAAATTTCACAACTTAACATTAACATTATTAGTAAAGAGAGATAACTCAAATGTCATAGATAACACCAAAAACACTTGTATTCCTTCAATTCAAATATAATTCTTATGAGTAAGTATTTCCTCATAATTATTCTTAATTGAATAAGATATTAAAACTTGTTGTTTTGAAAACCACCTAAAAATAACACTAAATCGAAGGTTCATAACCTTTTACATAAACATTCATTAACCCAGCTTAGAAGTGTACATGAACAATCAATGGAGGAGAATTTCTTTCATTCTCTTATAACTCACTAAGATGCTTATGTAAAATTGTTACATCTTATCCTAATTCTAACAAAAATAAGGAAATTATCCATTGTTAACTAAATATAAGCACAAGGTTTCAAAATGGTTATACTATGACCAAGTCATATCTATTTACCATGGATCTTCAGATAAACATTAAAATCAAATAAATAATTTATCTAATGTCCTTATCACTTAAAGCATACAAAAATGAGATCATATAGAATTGGGTTGAATTAGGGATGTCAAAATAAATAGAGTAATTTTTAATAACAAAAACCCCATATTAGACTCATACCCATAATAGATATGAGGGATTATATATTTATATTATCATAAATTCTATTAGATTATTTTAATACTGGAATCAAAATGTCTATAATATAAACCCAAAATGATTGTTATACAACAATCTCATACCTTACTATCTTTGCAATAGATTATTTTATGCATGCATTCAAGCATAACATTTCAAAACTCAACCCATAATAAAATACCTAGAAACTTACCTATTTCAAGGATTCTTATAAGCAATAAATGTATTTTTACCTATTTTCCCCAAATAATAAACCGCTCCAGGTTCCCATTTGCTAAATGAAGTCATATCAAGTTTCAAATAGTTGTGTGAATCAATAATACAACCCTTAATCATATATCTATATGGAAATATTTCTCTTATATTTTCCAAACACACCCAAATAATAAAAATGATATTCATTTCCACTTTCAACAAATACCCATACAACAAAAATGGTTTAATAATAGTTATTCTACGTTTCGATCTATTTTTAAATGAAAATATCACACAAATTTGTTAATGAAAAGATAACAAAGATCAAGAAATTAAAAACTCATTAATATCCATCCAATTTGAAAAAATAATAAGAAAGGGAGTCAATAACTATGCCTGTAACTTGAAAATATCTATAACTTTTCTTATTTTCATCCCGATTAAATCTCTACAAAAATAAAACAACAAAATCTCAAAAATATCCATGGTCCTATATCACCCCAATGGCATTGATCCCATAATAGATAACATTTATTGTTAGCAAGATAAACTACAAAACTAACTCAACTAATAGGCCTTTACACTACCATGCACATCTCACCAAAGGGCTAGCTCGAACAAACACTAAACCAAATAATAATGAAATTCTAAATTGCATGTATTAGTTTCTCCCAAAAGCTTCACAGTTTCCAAAACCAAGTATCAATTAACTACTATTAATTCCTTGCAGGTGACAATAGTGGCTTATTGAAATTCAAATTCCCTCCAAATCATGTGGAGTTAACGAACGGTCCTAGTTAAATATTAAAACTTAAATAATAACCAAAATTTCTTGGTAGACTATGTCCCATACACAATCAAATCTCAAAGCCAAGCCATTATCCACTTTGCATGGTGAGAATATGTTTGGTGAAAGACTTCTAACAAAAAATAAAATTTCCAATGTTTCATGGTTCAATCAATGATCGAATTCCAACATTAAAAATGTTAATAGAATACGATCGAAGACCATTTTTATTAAACACTAAAAATATGTCTTGGGGTCTTATATCTTTATAAATCACAAGCATAATACCCTTACCTCGCCTTCATTATAAATCAAATAATATTAATACCACTACCTTATGGTATAAGACCATTTTAGGTCCACAATGTAAATATTAAGTTTGACACAAATGAAATAACTATATTAATGTCATGCGGTCTTATACCCATTAAGTAATCAAAATTACCTTAATAAATTTAAAATCAACAATTGATATAATAAGATATTAATTTCTAGTATCATCAACACATTAAATAACAAGTTCGTTATCAAAACAAATAATATTTACCTTTTTGTAGACCGTAAACATTACCAACATTGTAATGAAGACTTTCATAATGCAAAGACGGTCCTTGACCAATGTATTAAAACACTAAAATGGTTAGTCGAGATCAATACAATAATCATTATTTACCGGCACTTTGAAATAATACAAATATAACCATGTGATAGATTTAACAACATTTCCAAATCATTATCTATAACAAATTACGTAAGGTAGAATCATATAAACTAGTATGCCAAATAAATAGCTTAACCATATTAAGAAATCATCAAACAAAACATGGTAAGGTAATATCATACGACCTAGTATAGAAAAATAAGTCATAAATATTAACTAAACCTTGAATTCATGATGACGAGTATTGTTACAAGGTCGTGAATGCAACTAGGCATAAGTATATGTATCCTTTCGTAGTAAATATACGTATGTATATCTACCAACTTAGCTATGTAATAGTAAATTCCTCTTGCATTCATAAATTATTTCATATATTAAAGCCTATTTTTATGATAGGAAAAAATGAAAATGAGGGATGTGACATACTTCCCCCTTAATGAAGCAATGTCCCGATTATTTAACTCATTAATAGTAAACAAATTAATCAAAAACATATTTTTATTATACAACTAAGGAAAACATTCAATATTTTCACCAAAAACTAGAAAATTTTCAATTTTTTTGTTATTCATTAATCATAATTCTTGGATATAACAACCTTTTAGTCAACAAAAATGGCCAAATAGTCGGTAATATGACATAATTTTATCATTAAAGTCAATCAAATTATGAAATAATATTTAATTTATCAAAATAGGTAATCAACTATAATTTATTCACTATTGAATAAAAAAGGATTTTTTTTTTTATTTCCTCCAATTCTTCTCAAGCGTTGAAGTGCACAAGAACATTTGTCTTTTCGGACCTTTCCTTATGCAATTCCTCAAAATAAATAATGCAAACAACAACTTTCTTCCTCATGTTGGTCTTTTACAAGATGATTCTATGGTTCTCGCTTATATCAAATATTCACTTATAAGAAACGTGTTTCATCCTATACACTTATTTTTTACACAAGAATATGGGAATATTATGCATCCCAAACAATACATGTGAAAAATATAACCGTATAAGCTACAAGAATTATTGCTCCCAAAAGTTTCAAAGGATTACACACATCCAAGTTAAAATTTTAGCATCATTTACACACAAGTCGATGCTTTTTCCGGGTTTCACCTACGAAAGACTTTGTCAAAAAACTCATGTTTTCAAAAAAACTTAACCAATCAATAGTTTCATTATCCTCGTTAGCCTACAACATGTTGCATTAAGTAGTTCCTTCATAATTTATATTTTCATAACTTTGTGCAAAGGTACTTATACTCTTTTATATACAAGAAGACTTATTTATTTTTCGTACTTAACACTTCATTTTCCTATCATCAAATTTATTGTTTAAACAATCCTTATATATTGAAACATATATCAATTTCAGTTTTTTATTTACTTCTTCCAAAAATTGTGTTCTTGTGTCACTATAGCAAAGTATGCTTCATGTGAATCGACATATCAACCAACAAGATTCTTCTCTTGGAAGTAAACATTTCCAATTCACATTCTCGACAAATCTCTAGCCAACTATGTTATCTTGCATCAACATTAGGCTATGTGAAGATATATTACATTCTCAATTAATTTTTTTTCCAATTTTTAAAGGCTATCCTAGAAGGTAATGCCTCATATATTACAATTCATAAACTACGACAGTAAGTTCCATATAGTGGGGAGCATAGTTCCATTCATGCTCTTTCAATTTTCTACTTTTATAAGAAATAAAAAGATTGTTTTGCAGAAGTGTTCCACCCAACCCCTCACCTACAAAATCCATTACCTTGACAAAGTTTCTATTTGGATCTAGAATCTTGAAGACAAGTTTTGTTGTTAGTTTATTTTAAACATAAGAAATGAAATTTCAAACTTTTCAATTAACAAAAATCTCTTGTTTTTTTAGTTAAGATGTTATAAGTGAATCCACTCAAATGAAATCTTTTTTGAAATTTTATTAAATAACTATCCATTCTTATGAATCTTTTAGCTTCGTATACTTCATATACGTTTTCCATTCTATAATAGATTTATCCTTCAATGGTCCAATAGAAATCGCATCACAATCTGTTATGTATCCATGGTTTTTTACCTTTTCTATTTTAAATGAATACTTCATGATATTAATTTACATCTTCCTACTTTCAACACTATTCTCTAATGTACTTGGTGTTTTTCCAAATTTTAGAGAAAATCAAGACATTTTCTAAGAAATTAACGTACCATTTATCCAAATATTAGTCACGATGTTCATGAATATATCAGATGCATTAGTAAACCAAAAATATCATTACATCTTACAACATCATTATATTATGTTATCTTTCGATATCTTCATCCTTCTCGTAAGTCATTTTTGACCGCATTTATATTTACCAAAAACAACATTGTTTTTTTAATATTACAACATGTTTTATTGATGTATTCTTGTTGTCAGTTCACATTTTATTGCAATAAATTTTCTACCAATTTTTCCTAAAAGTTACCGGAAAAGAAAAGCTAACTCTCTTATTATAATTTTCTCTTTAAGAGTTGGAATTGATTACAGATTCTATTCTATCCTTATGGATTTTTTGAACACTGCTTCCACAGTAGACAAACCATGCTTATATACTTCATCTCTCATTTTTGGTTTTAATTTCATATTATATTTACAATTCCAAAATTTTTCATCAAAATATAATTCAGCAACTAAGTGATTCCCTCATTTATTTTTACCAATCAGTTCAAGTTTGTTTTACCTCGAACGGTCATTTTCACTCATTACTGGTACTCTAAGGTAGATATCTATTGTTGAGTGTCCTGAAGGATTGTTATAATTTTATCTAACTTCTTAACCACTAAACCTATAGTATAATCTAATATGGTTTGTTTCCCATGTGTATCCTTTTATAATCCATTGTATTTTGTTGATAAGAATATGGTTTTAAATTAGTATAAGGACCCATTAAGTCCAAGAGCTGTAAACCTTCAGTTTTGATACCAAAATGTAACACCCATGTTATACTTCAACAAACTAAGATATTTTTTTCACAAATATTTAATTAATTTTTATTCCTTCAATGATTTTCAACACACAATAGATAAAATCTAGCATGATATTAAGTTTACACAATCCCTTAATTATTTTTTATGTTGTAATGAATAATATTGTTACTTAACACAATATTAAGTAATCTAACATTATTAATATTGTAGAATCCATCTTGACAACATACATTAACTATATGCAAATGTAAGGTTCATTAAGATCTTGATCCTCCTTAAACACTTTATATGAGCCATCATAAATTTTATACCTTTGGTAAATAAATTTTATAGGATAAGAGAACATGTGCATATTCTTAGTTGGAACTGGAAAGTCACTAAAGTAACCTTCATGCGACTCCGAAACTTATAATAAGAAGACATGGTGAATATAAAATTTAATTAATCATTTTCACTAATATGGCCATAGTTATTTGGTATTGCGCTAGAAATCCATTTTTGAGATTGCATGTTATCCTATGAAACTTATCTTCCATTTACCACACAATTGTCTCAACATAGTTATCACGATTATTTTCATTGATTAAGTATTTAAGTCTCGCCAAAGTAATAGAGACCAAGAATCATCCATCTAACAAATAAATCCCATCAATTCCACGGTAGGATCTCTATGGGAAATTTAGTGACCACGTAATGAATTTCATCATTACATCCTCACTACCCTTCCCATAGCCATCGAAAGTTGATACGTGGAGGATATCATCAATAGAATGATAAGACATAAATTCTAAGATTCATTTATAGTTTATAGTTATCCATCATAGTTAAGTATATCACTTTATCACTACGATAGGTTATATTATAATAATCTACAACATCCCTTTTTGGTAGAGATTTATATTAAGTATTGGTTTACTACTTCACCGAGTATATCTGATTTTACTTATCATATCCTAGTGATTATTAAGGATACAGGATAACTTATCATGATATATTGATACAATTGTTTCATTAATAATTTAATTCATAATTTCAGTCACATATGTTTAATCTTCTATAGTAATATCTCTTTTATTTCTTTATTGGTCATCCTTTATCGCTCATAAAACCACTTATTTTGATACAATGTAACATGGAAATAGCCATGTTTACATTTCATCATATTCCATATCGCACCAGTATATCCTAGACATTTTTATTTACCTACATGGACACTATAAAACTAGTTTTGATTCATATGCCGAATCATTAACTTTTAATTACTCATGTTGTAACATAATAAGCAATTAATCTATATACTATGGTTAATTTACATGGTGTCATCATATCATTTAACTAATTTACACCATAACATAATTTCCCATTCCAAAATGAGGAAATAATCAAATATGATGTCCCTCAATTTATCATGTTATATGTGTAACCACACTTTACACACACAATTATAGTAAAAAAACCAGGATAATTTTTTTTTACTTACATTGCTCATTGCAAAACGCCACAAGGACTCCAAGTAGGAAAACTCGAAAACATATACGACACTTACATCAATCATCAAATCACATAGACACATGACAACACCATATACCTGTTTATACCACACTTTTCCAAATGAATGAATACTAGCAAAGACCCAACCACAAGAAATGTGACTTTAGGAACGGTGAACCCATGACATATCATTACTTTAAATGTATTTTAGTTACGACTAACTTTCCAAGAACATTATTATGTAAGCATGATTTTCTCCCTTTTTCCACCTACATGTTCTGAAAATTCGTTTCACATTTCACTTATTGTTCAACCATTTAATTTTTCTCTTTACCCTTATGACAATCTTCATAACTTACATAAGTATTTTCCATATTTCAAATTTCATACAAAATTCTAATTCTCTCATTCTTATGTTAAGATTATGCTTCCCAAAATGCTTATTCAATGTTTAAAATTTAACCTTGCTACACAAGTGAACCTAACGTGATGTCAAGATGAAATCTTGGGATTGAGGGAGACTTAGATTCAATAAAGCTTTTTCCCAAAAACATTCTTTGATCATGGTATAGTTATTTCCCTACCATTATCATTATAGTTCAAAAACTTGTTGAATTCCAAATTTGATTTATATATATATATATATTTCTCGAAGTTTGATCACACCAAACAATTCATATTCTTTGCAACACATGATAATGTTTAATTAAGTTAAAAGGACTCCAAGAGTGACCTTAAACCTAATCTCCAATCTCGTTCTCATCTGATATGATATGCTCTTACATCGCACTATGGTCTTGTTCTTAGCATCGCCAAAGCAAAGAGTTACGAAAGCACTAGTCTGACATATTAAGGAAGTACATGGTTAGAAGCCTTATAAAATACACATGAACACAAGTGATCTATGTTCACGAAGATCCCATATCCTTGCATTGCACGATTCTGCATAAGAAATATTCTTTATTCCTTAATGCCATAAAATGACATAACAAGGGATTAAGGGACAAGATTACAATTTCTAAGGTTCTCTAGAATCAACATCTTTCAACTCAATTTCATATGCAAGGAGTTAAATTATAGTTTTCTTCCCACAAGTTAACATCCTAATCCACTAGGGTTTAGTTTAATTCCAATTTTTTTTCACCCAGGGCTTTAATCCCTATTATAGATTTGATTTAGGTTGAAATGTATTTACCCTATAAACCCTCCGTAAAAGATCAACGCACTATAATGTCACTAGCCAAAGATAGTACATATAGCTAAGAGGATCTATTCCTTAACAAAATTTAAAGTGATAGAACCACTATTCCACTAGCTCCATGATGTCATCTGGATCTCACAAGAAATTCATTCGATGCAGAAGATTTATTTGACTGTGTTGCTCCTATATGTCTGGTTTGTGTCGATGTCACTAAACGTACCTACTAAGACGATAAACCCCTTTTCTTGGGATCTTATTTGCCTAAACCAAGATGCTCCATCGAGTGTAAAGGTTCGTTTGAAGGTCACAATTTTCTATGCTAAGGGATTAACATATGCAAGTTAGTTATATACAAATTTTGAACTACGGTTGACTATTGTGAGTAGGTTCCTTTATTACATTTTCAAGGAAGAAGTGCAACACCAATTATTAAACCAATAAATGCACAATAAAAGTTCACTACAAGTATTAATTTCAATTCCTTTTGACATTTGTATTTCACTTTTACCATAACAAATTTTGGGATCAAAATAACATCCATGAAAGAAATACCAATTTCTCAAGCACTTAATAATCTAACGAATTTTACATACTACCAATTTCAACAATAAGTCTTTCAAAATAATACCAAAAATAAACAATGAATTACTCAATGCCTTTACGTCATCATTCTTTCATCCTACAAAAACCATGTGAGCAAGATATCAGCAATAAATCGCTAGCATGGCATCCACCCTAATCAATCATAATTATCATTTTTCAGTTTCCCATTTACATAAGACAAAAATTACAATTTGCAATCGAAATAAAAGAGTTTAGAGACATGTATTCATTACATTTCATTTTGCTTCTTTTTGTAACCCAGGAGAGAGAAAGAGAAGGGTAGAGAGAGAAAACACCATTTTTTCAAAAGTTCTAATGCACACAACAAGTTACATTATAGTGTTTTAAATAGTTAGTTACATGTGTTAAGAGTTTCGGCAACCCTACGAGGGTCCTGCAGCTTTCTATTTTTACATTTTCTCACTAGTTACAAAATGTTCAAAACGGGCTTAGAGGATAAGAAACTGCTTCCAAACTTTCTCTTCTGATGAGAACACACACCAAAATTAACTTTCCACATGTCCCAAGATATACCAAGAATTCATAGCATCTGACGGAATTGAAAAAGAGCGAACGGTTTGCGTTTGGCGGCTAGTTTTCCGGGGCCACTGGTCATAGTTCACCTAGTTGTAAAATGACAAAAGTTAGCTCGAGGGCCCAAAAAACCATGTCCAAAATGAACATTTAGTGGAGGAGCATGCAACGAGACATCTCCTACTAGTTCCCCTATATAAGGAGAATTCACCAGAGTCGATGGGACTGAGAACTAGAGAACCATTTTAAACGGAAACAAGTTTTCTGAAGTGACAAGACGAAATTGGTCCAGTTTGACCTCATCAAACTACGACCGAGAGGCCTACAAAATGGCTTCGCCAAACTATCCCGAAAAGTGCTCTTTCCTATACTAAATGTTCCATGCATTTGTCTAGTATAAACGCTAGAGGTTTGTGAAGACGGGACATAATTTCTCCATTCAGGTTTCAAATGGCGGTTCAAAACGAAAGCCAACTTTCTAGATTTAACAACTTTCTACTATTGTAAACCAGTGTAACAGGGCTCCTATAAGAGTGTCAAAAGGATGTCATATGTTCATTTCAGGTCAAACCAAAGGTCAAGGTGACTCCTTGTATACCAAGGTACATGAATGAAACTTCACATCTCGTTTCTAGAGTTATGAAGGGTACTTAGTGAGTCTCCAAAAAGCAAAATTTAACTATTTAAAACAGGAGAAGGTCAACTTTATCAATGGGGAGTCAAATTCGTCTGGTCAATAAAACGATATTGGAGCGATCAAGAAGGGTAAGAGTTTTCTAAATCATCTCGAAGTGAGGGTGATAGTTCATGGTTTAAAGTAGGCGAGTTATAATGACTTCGTGAGTTACGACATGACAATTTATTGTTTTGCAACGAGTTGAAGGAACATTTAACTGTATTAAAAATCCCATAAATTTAAAATTCTATTTAGTTGCAAAAGAGAACTAAAACATGAGAATTATGAGAGGTAAGGGAAGAAGAACCATGCCTGGAAATGATGAGCGAAATGGTACAAGGGGCTCCAAGTAGTTTACACTCGCGATTCGTCGAGACCACCATTGTTGCCATCTGATGCCAGGTAATCACATGCAAACCAAACCATTCGTTGTGCACCCATGTCTCATTGAAAAGAACCATTTTGTGTTTTCAAGAAGTCATCTCGATCCCAGAGACCACATTTTCTATGTCAACAGATCACACACCTTTCCAACAAAATTCATTTTTGTGCATACAAATACTCTGAGGAATGGCTTTCAAATACAATGCATAGAAGCATTAATTAATGGTTCTAACAGACAATTCGAAGCTTGCACTTGGAAGAGGTAAGGCAATAATTCTTGGTATGATTCTATAAGAGGCACTCATGCCATCGAAGTATTTACAACCCTCATGCACTGAACCTGCATGGCTGAAAGCTAATTAAACCAAAAATGAAGCTTACAAGGTCAGGGTATGTTCCATAAGACCACATCTCTTGAGGCATTCTACCAAACAATTTAACACCTTTTAACAGACCCATTTTTTACATATCCTACTATCATTGCAGTCCATGGAACTGCATTTCTTCCATGCATTTAGTCAAACAGTTCACATGCTTCCATGTTTTACATATGTATCTACTAGGGCACTTCATGACTGCAACATCTGACAAAGTTCCTCTACCTTTTTGCTTTGATGGGAGCCCACGCAGGCCTGGGCATGGCTGGGAGGATGTTGGCAATGTGACAAACTAAACAAACAAAAATCCTCCTCCATTTTTTTTTGATGAGTGTCCATACTCGTGCCCAAAGAATTTGTAACTGCAACAACATCTGACAAAATCCCTCTCTCCAATGTGCTTGATTTTCCCACGCAGTGTGTGGCGCAACTGGGAGGATGTCTTTGAAATAGTTGTGGAGTCTAGATTTATGCACATCAACTGCATTTTCTTGAAATTTTCCAAGGCCTCTTCAACAAACTCATTCTAAGCAGATCCCTGCACCCCCAAGCTAACCCCGCCATGCCCAAAACTAACGCATTCCAAAAGCCAAAAAGACAAAACCCTAACTACAATTTTTGGACTTTTTCACCTTCTTCCACTTTTCCCTAAACCGCCCAACATTCACGGGCATTTTGATTTTATTTTTAATTCCTTTTAAATTTATTTATCTATATTTTTTTGTTTGTTTTAATCTAAAAATGTCATAAAACCCTAAAACGAAGTAGACAAATAAATAAAATATAACTTAAAGTCAATCCATTACCAGAGATAAAATTTCAACACAAAAGCGACTGATTGAAGTCGGTGATATGAGTTATAATAGTATTATAAACATTATTTTAATGATTTTATGGCTTAATAATGATAATAATTATTAATCCTATTAATGGTGGAAACCGTGCAACTCGACGAACCGAGAACCAGATTTTCCTTTAACCGGATAGTTGTCCATGACGCTACGAGGTCCACAGTTTGGGGTGTCGACAACGACCCGAAAGGAAAGAAGGAGAGGGAAGGTGAAAAATATTCACTGCAACCTGGACAAGGTCAACAACGGTCAACGAAAGCACACACACACCAGTCTCCCCTTGCAAGAATGGGTTGTCATGTCGAACAAGGGGAACATTTTACGGGGCATTACAATATGTTTATATACTATTGTTCATAAGGAAACATATAGTTTACCTATAATACTCGTAAACAATCCATAAACATATAAGTTCATTCATAGTGTACTATTAGAACAAAATATCATAAAAGTGTATATAACAATTCAATAACTACATGTATACTTTATGTGTCATTATGGTGTTGTAAGTAGTGTGCTTTCTTATATATCAAGGTACATCAAAACTACTTACAAAATTACATGCTATTGTTTCCCCATAATGTGTTGCTCACATTAATGATGTAATTTTCCTCCTTAAGAAACTCAGTAAATTTGGCAAGGATTGTTAATTGATAACAATAACTCTCTCAAGGACACTATTATTAACAATAACCCCTAAATAATTTTATTTTAATTATGGAAATTTGTATACATTTAATTATTTTATTACAATCATATTAATTAAGTACATATGTAATTTCTTAGGATTACAATGTACCATCCCTACTTTGTTTTGCTAACGACTTATTTGTCTTTCATCAAAGGTACCATAGAGACATATATGAATTCAAGAATGGGTATACATTATCATAATCATGTATGGCGTTACTATTAAAATAAAACATTATGTCTATTTTTTCATACTTATAAATGGTTACATATCATCTTGTTTATTTATGGTGAACTAAGAAAACAATTATATCTTATTAACATACTTATCTTCCATATGTATAGTGTTACATTTCCTTGTTTTATATTATTGTATTCATCCACATAATGATTATATCATAATGAAATATTAAATCATTCATGTTAACACATTTAAAATCAATTTACAATAAATTCTCTGTAAAACAATGGTACAAGTATATCACTTTTCACAATCATAATGATTTGTACAATAGTCATTAATTTCATAATTAATAACAATAATACATTTTTGTAAATTAATTATCGAATCAATAGGGAAGGTAGGTTTATGTTAACACCATAGAGAAAACCCAAATGGAATTTCTTGGAATAGGTGGTGTGTAAAAGGGATTTGATCTTACTAAAATGTCAACATACCTTTAAGAGGTAAAAAGTGATTCTATGCTTACTAAACGCACTATCCAATTTATCCTCAATAACTAAAGCACACAATGAAAATGAAATTTGAGGATGTGGCTCAAGTCATAAATTTTGGCATCATAAAGATGCTTCATAACTTCAATGAATGGAGTATTCTCACTATCAAATCCATTTTACAACACCTTTAAACTCTCGTATAACCGGCTAATGCCTAAAGACAATGTGATCCGCATGGGGAATTAAAGAAGAGGAGAATGGAAATATATTAAACTCATCTTTCCACACTAGGAAAAAACATAAAGGCATTGGCTAAGGAATGGGCCAATCTACTAGCCAATCAGAGAAAATGGAAAAGTAATAATTGTTGGTGTGTTGTTTTTTAGGGTTGTTACTTCTAAGTTTTTATTTTTGTTACTTTATCAGATCTTATCTATCATTGTGATAATTTTTATATCGATATTTATATACTTTTTTATGGGATGATTCTAAATATCTTCTCTATTTAGGAGCTTCATTATGTAAGTTGTAGGTCTCCTCAACCCTCTTTTATCTACTATGAAAAATAAATAAAGTGATTATCAAATATAATAAGTTAATACAATTGTCCCAATTGCCTTATACAATCCACGAAGTAATATTTTTCATTTAATAAGTACAATGATCCATATTCAGATTATCATTAAATAATATGTGATCATCTCATGTCAGAAATATCCAACAATTATGTCATTTATTTACTCCATCTTGCATCTAAAGGTAAGATTTAAGATATACATGGCCGATCATCAAACTGGAATGGATTAACAACTCTCATTAATGTCATTACATAATGATTCAAATGAACATCATAAGTTTACTTAAGATATAATTTAAATAATACTTCTACATTATTAATTTATATATCAATATCAAATAAAGTGATCTAATGATGGATACAATTTTTCCAACAACTTATTTTCTATTCATCAAGTAAGATCTTTATGTCAATTTAACAATACATTCATTAATAATAATGTCTTCGCAATAATCAAAACATAATTCTTATTAATTAAGATTAAATACTATTAAATTTTCACTCAAATTTCATTCACCTCTTATCAATCTTTCCTTCCCTCAAATAAGATTTTAAAGTATAAAAATTTCCTTTTCGTAAGGAAATGAGTTACAAAATCCAACTCGGTAGATAGTGTAATGTTAATGCACCACATCTCGTAAAACCACAATAAACAAATTTTGCAACTTAACATTAACATAATTAGTTAAGAGATAAGTCAAATATCATGGATAGCTTCAACAAGCACTAGTTTTTCTTCAATTAAAATATAATTCCTATGAGTAAGTATTTCATCACAATTGATCTTATTTGAATAAGATACAAAACTTGTTGTTTTAACAACCACCTTAAGAAAAAAACTAAATAAGATGGTTCATAACTATGTAACTTAAACATTCAATAACCCAGGATTAGAAGTGTACGTGAACCGTCAATCGAGGAGAACTTCATTCATTCTCTTATAATCACTAAGATTCTCATATCAAACTACTACATCTTATCGATGCTAACCAAAAATAAGATGGAAAATATTCGTTGTTAACTACGTATAAGCACAAGGTTTTAGCAAGGGTTCTACTATGACCAAGTTACATTTGTTTACCATGGAGCTTTAGATAAACATTAAATCAAAGAAATAATTTAATTCATTTTATTATCACTTAAGTCCTACAAAAATGAGATCATATCGAATTGGGTCGAGTTATGAATGTCAAAATAAATATATTAATTTTTAATAGTAAAACTCCATTTTAGACACGTACCCACAATCGATCTAAGGAGTGTATATTTAAATTATCATAGAGCCAATTCAAGTATCTTAATACTAGAATTAAAATGCCTATAATTTATAAACCCAAAATGCTCATTATGCAACAATGTCATACCTTGTTATCTTTACAACAAATTGTTTTATACATGTAGTTAAGAACAACATTTTCAAACTCATCCCATAACAAAATACCGAAAAATTTACCTATTTCAAGGATGCCCATAAGAGATCAATGTATATTTACTTTTTTATCCAAATAATAAACTTTTTCAAGTTCCCATTTACCAAATGAATCCATCGCAAGTTTGATATAATAGTGTGAATAAATAATAGAACCCAAAATCATATATCCATAAGGAAATCTTGATTTCACATTTTCCAAAGACACCCAAATAAGAAAAATGATATTCATTTCCACTTTCAACAAATACCTAGAAAATATAAACGTGTAATAATAGTTATTTTACATTTTCAATCGATTTACACATGAAAAAATCACAAAGATCAAGAAATAAAATAACTTCTCAACATCCATCCAATTTTAAAAATAACAAGAAAGGGAGTCGATAACCATACCTAGTAACTCAAAAATATCTCCAACTTTTCTTATTTTCTTCTTGATCAAATCTCCATGAAAATCAAATAACAAACTCTCAAAAACATCCATAGTCTTATATAATCCGGACGACATAGATCTCATAATAGAAAACATTTATTTTAGCAAGAAAACTACAAAAATATCTCAACTAACAACCCTTTACATTGTCATGTAAAACTCACCAAAGGGAGAATTCAAACAAACAATAAACCAAATAAAAATGAAATTCTAAGTTGCATGCAGAGCTTCTCCTAGAACCTTCACAATTTCAAAAATAAATTACCAATTTACTACTATTAATTCCTTGCAGGTGCCACATAGTAGCTTATTGAAAATTTCCACTACCAATTCCCACCAAATTACGTGGAGTTAACGAATGTTCCGAGTAAAATATTAAAACTTAAATAATAGCCAAAATTGTATGGTGGAATATGTACCATACACAATCAAATACCTAAATCATATTCATTGTCCACTTTGTATGGTGAGAATACATTTGGTCAAAGACTTATAACAAACAATCAAATTTCCAATTTTGCATGGGTCGATTAATGACTCGAGTTCCAACATTAAAAATGCTAATAGAGTATGGTCAAGATGATTTTGATCAAAACATTAAAATATATCTTGGGGTATTATACCTTTATAAATCAAAAACATAATATCATTATATTTCCTTCATTACAAATCAAACAATATTAATGTCAACATCATATGGTCTATGACCATTTTAGGTCCAAAATTTAAATATTAAGTTTGACGTAAATGAAATAACTATATTAATGCCTTGTGGTCTTTGACCTACTCAAGAATCAACATTACCTTAATAATTTCTAAATCGATAACTGATATAATCGAAGATCAATTTCCAATATCATTAACACATTAAATGACAAGATATTTATTAAAATAAATAATATTTATCTTATCGTAGACCGTAAACATTACCATCATCAGAATGAATACCTTCATAATGCAATACATTTCTTAACTGATGTAGTCAAACACTATAATGGTTATTCATAAATCAATACAGTAATCACTATTTCTTGGAACCACAATAATGTAAATACAACCATGTAACAAATTTACCAACATTTCCAAATCATTTTCTACAACAAGCTAGGTAAATTAGAATCATATAAACTAGTGTGACAAAGAAGTAGCTTAACCATAGTATGAAATCATTAAACACATTAGGCTAAGTGAAAACCATACAACCTAGTACAACAAAATAAGTCAAACATATTAAGTAACCCTCAAATTCATGACGATGAGCATTTTTACGAGGTTAGTCATGCGCAACTACCCATAAGTATATATATCCTTTCTAATAAATGTATGTATTTATAGATACTAACTTGCTATGTAATAATACTAGTCCTCTTGCATTCGTAAATTATTTCATATATTATAGATTATTTTTGCGACAAGATAGAAGGAAAATACATAAGTGAAAAATGTAGAGTATACTATTTGGCTAAAGGAAGATCTCAAAATTCAATGTAATACATACCTTTTCCTATTTTGAAGAAACTTTTAGACAATATTAGTATGTATTTATTTGGGATTTCTCATGACACAAAGGTAAGTTAATTCTATCTATGTTGTATTGGATATATAATATAAAATGGTAAATTTTTTTACTTACCGTAGGACTAGTGATGTGAGTCACATTGAAAAACTCTTTAAGGGAATTTTAATACTACAAGGATTAATCCATAGTATTGTGTGATAGATATATCAAGTTTTTTTGTCAATTTAGAGAACGTTATGAAAGATTATGAGTATAAATTTATATTTCAATGTTGTCCATTGTATGATTATGTTGCCATTAATATCAACCCCCATTTATGGAAAAGGATTTCATGTAGTCATGAGATTCCCCATATGATGTTGATCAAGTGTCAAACATGTTACTTGTCGAAGCTTGGTAAGTTGTGGTGATGTCTTAGAGCATGGTTGAGGGACCTAAGTCACAATATGTGTCTTAAAAGGATTGTTTTAGTGTTTCATGAGGTCAAGCATAGTACATATGATGTATCATGGCTGTATATGGGTCTGCATTGAGTCAACACGACCATTTCTTGGTTGAGTCAGTCATTTCAGGCTTGTTTCTAGCCCAAGTAAGCATAATAAGGTAGAGATATGAGATTTAGAGCTAATTATTCTTGTTGGAGAATGGTAGAATAATATTAATAGTATACCTAAGGTTTTTATGAGTTTCAGGTCAGAATTTATAGGTTAGATGCATGTTTGAGGTCATTGGGAAGTAAACAATGAGAAACAAGTAGGTAAGCATGGGTAAGTCACTGTGGATAGAAAGTTTGAGACATATCTAGGATATATGGTTAGAATTTAAAGTTATAGGGTTTTTTCATGGTGCTTCATGAAAATTTTCAAGTGATTCTCAAGAATGCTTTGAAGATATGCAAGTTTTGGAAAACTGGGTAAGTCATTCAGTGTGTTATTATAGCAAATATTGACCTTATGATGCTTGTTGTGAATTATATGCCTTACATGGAGACCTGAGATATTTGTAATATATTCTATGGTCATTTATGAATCTTTCAAAAAATAATGAGGTGGTTTTATTATCACATTTTTATGAACGAATGTTGAGAATATAAAGTGGTATAAAACCCTAATTAAACCCTAGCTAGGAGCATTTTACAGAAGAAGAGGTATAATGACCCACATTTTATTGATTCATAAAAATTGATGATTTTATGATGTATAGTAATCTCTTATATTTACATAAATTTATCATAGTGGTCATGGTGATGAGTGGGCCCCACTCAAACAGGTTATTTTCTAAAGAAGAATGTTTTGGGACAAGATTGTCCAAATGAGGTATGAGCTAAATTGATGTTATGGAATGTATGTGAGCTGATATTTATTTACATGGATTTTTTAAGACATGTTCATGTAGTTACATGGTAAAATGAGGTCCATTTAGGTTGACTGGTCAAAGGGTAATTTTGAGGCCTTAAAAAACAATGTTTAGTAAAATGGTCATATCTAGAGCTACAGGTGGAATTTTGACATGATTAAAAATGTGTTGGAAAGAGTATTCATATATATTTCTAGTGGTATGTTTTTTTCATGATGATGTGTTTTAATATTTTTTCAATGTAATTATTTTGATAGGAATTTTTTTGTCGTGTAGGACATGATGTGTTTTTCTGAATAATTTTAGTTATTCGAAGCACTATATGGATTAGGTGATGATTTCTATCACATGGAATGTGAAGACTGATTAATTTGGAACCCAATTAATCAATTGATAGGTATTGGATGTTTTTCTAAAAAAATTATGAGCTTATCTTTGGAAGCATCTTTTTTGGAAGGTTGATTTGATGAAGAAAAAAGGGGATGTGGTTTGAGAAAGCGGTTGATTTAAGGATTATAAATTTCTTATAAGTATTATAAAGATTATGTAAATTCCATAAAGTGTTCACATGACATGGTTTTGTTGATTTTAAGTGATTTGGTGGCATAATTAAGTTTCCAGGGTCTTGAAGGGTGTAGGAAACAACATTTTTGAGAAATACAAAGAGTACTAGGCCTATGAAATGAAATATTTTGATTGGTTGAGCTAAATCTGTGGCCATGGTTTATGTTTAAATTATATATTAATCATGTTTTATGAATATGGGAGATTTAAAAGCATGGTTTTGGAATGGGGATATTTTTTCATCCTAATGTAAGCGTTTTTGGACACTTTGGTGCATAGGGATGTTGTTTTTGGATGGGCATACATAGGATTCGGTCATATGTTACCATTGTAATGATATTATTTTAATTTAATTATTTTTATGGGTAAAATTTATCATGAGGGACCGAACTCCTTTGGGGTTTTACGTTGAACCGTATATAAAGACGTCTTTAAGCTCATTTTGTGAGCTAGTCATGCATGGGTGAAAAGTGAGACCCGTAGGTGAGTGAATTACAATTATGTGTGCATCATCTGAAGGCTAAGGAATAAAACGATAGGTTAAAAAATATTATATAGCATATGTGAAATATTTTAGAGCCATGACAAGTTGAGAAAGAATAAGAAAGAACATGATTGAGGACCTAGGGTTTAACCTAAGGTTCAGAGTTGAATTAGTGATCTCCATCGTTTTGGCAAAGATAAAAATAAGAGATAAGATATATACAGTGGTTGTTTTGGTTCTTGGTCATCTTATAGGGTCAGTAACCTCCTTATGGAGTTGGTGCTTCACTAAATTAGGGATTGGTCCTCCTTTTTGGGTTGGTGCTTCTATTAAACTAGGGATTGGTGATCCTCAGTGGGGTGGTGCTCTATTAAACTAGGGATTGGTGCTCCTTGTGGGGTTGGTACCTCACTAAATCAGGGGTTGGTGCTCCTTATGAAGTTATTACTTCAAAAATATATTTTCTTTGTGTAATATAAGAATATTTGTAGTGGGTTTTATTCCCCACGATGGTTTCCCAATTACAAATGGTGTTCTTGTGTTATGTACTTTATCTCATGCTCTTATGATTGATGTTACATATCTAATGCACACATATGGTTATGGATTGTTAATGATTGAATGAATAACTGAATTTATGTGTTGGTAAATGAATTGAAATCAATTTATATGACTGATTCACCACCCAACTCATTCTATTTTTCTTCCATAATTCAATTTAGTGTATCATCCACATAATAATGGGTATATATATGTGGTTAATAGGATTCTTAGAGAATTATTGAGGTTTTGGATGTAAGAGAAGCCTAGAACATGGGACTGTTAGAATAAAAATATACCAAGAGGACTTGTTGAATCAATCCTAAAAACATTATTTGATTTTCCATTACATTTATTCAACATTCAAACCATGCATTCAACATCCATATCCAAATATGAACTTATTATGTGTGAAACATCCATTCAAAAGAATAGAGAAAAGAGAGAGTACACATGAACGTCAAATATAAGTGTAAAACCCTCAAGGGGAAGATAACCCACTGAAACATCTTCTTATATTACACAACAAAAGGAGTTTAGTGAAGCACAATCTTCACAAGGAGCACTAACCCCTAATTTTGTAAGCCACCAACCCTACAAGGAGCATCAACCTCTAGTTTAGTGAGGAACCAACCCCGCAAGGAGGCTACAACCCCTAGGATGACTAAGAACAAACTCAAAAACATAAAAATGGTTGATCATTGAAGATATGTTGCTACAACAACTGATGGTGATCACAAATTCATCTCCTCTCTCTCAAAACCCTTCTCAAACACACCTTTTTCTTCCTTGCTCAAATCTATCTCTCCTCAAGTTGATTTATTCTTTTCCTTAGCTCACTATTATATTATTCCTCTTTATCATATAATTACATACTAATTTCCCTATTATTATGGTCATTCATACCTCTTTTAATCTTTGAAAATACCCCTTATGTTTTTCAAGATCTCACACCAAAAACTAGTTCAAATGAGTCTTTTAAACTTTTCTTTATACCCATTTCTTCCTCCAAAAGATGAAGGTTATCCTTCATAGTTAAAATATATTGAAAAAATAATAATAAAATCATTGAACATCACCAACTCCACCATGTAGCTTGGACATATAATAAACAACTCAAAACCACTCATTTGGGACATAAGAAGCCTAAATGCACTCAAACAAGCCAAATCTCCAAAACCAAATGAAGAAGACAAAAACCAACATCACCAAGGCATGGAACATGCTTATAAATTATCTATAAGATCTCATTAACCTCGATCATGAATGAAAATAATGATAACAATTAGAAAACTTCATGAAGCCTCTTGAGACCATTCTCAACCAGACACCCTTAAAATTAACCTATAAAGAACAAGACATAGCTTCCTCATACCATTGTAAAAATAAAGCGTGAAATATCATTGAAAATATATTGGAACTATGATCATGAAAAAATTCATATCAATTCTTAATTCCAATTGTAGCTTCGCAAACCCTCTTTGACCACAATCGCTCAAAACTACCCTAAAACTACCTACAAACCAATCACCATAAAAGGGCATATTTTGAATTTTCACACCTCAACCATGATCTAAAATTATTATATAAATGTATTATAACTCCCATTATTTTATAAATGGTAAATTAGTCAATATTTCCAATGGGAAACTTTATCACAAACTAAAACTTTCTAGAAACTTACCTTTTAGGTGGGGCCCTGAAAAAACCAGAACTTCTAAAATACATCATTGGAAATATGGATGAGTTATATTAATTATCAAATCATCATACTAGAAATAGGAATAAAAATTACCTTTACAATCATTTTTCTCTAATTCTCTTTCAACCTAGGGTTTTGGAGGGTTTCAAATTTGTTTACCTTCTTAACGATTGTTCATTAAAATGTGACAGTCAAACCACCTCATTGTTTTTTCAAAATTATCATAGATTTCCAATTTATTTATTCCAAATATCTCAAGTCCCAATACAATTAATACATTCCACAACAAGTATCTAAAGGTAAACTTTTAGAACAAAAACACACTTTTGAAACCCAATTTTCGTAAAAAAATCCATATATTGAGAAAATATCATCATAATAACCTAAAACTTGTCATGAAGAATCATGATAACATCCTATAACTATCTACACATACCACATTTCTCAAATATTCCTTAAAATCTCTAGCCACATGGACTTATCTATGATATTTTTCTTGGTCTCACTTTGGTCTTACATCAAAGGACCTATAAACATCATCAAACCATAGAGTACTAACCTAAAATTCCTCATAAATGTGTCATTCCATGTCACATTACATTATTTATGCTTTTACAAGACTTTCCTTCTCCATACTTCATGCTTCCATATCATCCACCATGCACTAGGTCTAGGAATATGCATAGAAAGACCACTTCACACCATGAAACTTCATGAATTGACCATGAAGACCTCATAAAGAATCTTAGAAACCTGTAACACACCTATAGGACCATGTATGACCTAATGAAAACCTTCAAACATGTTTGGAGTACTCACATAATTACCATACCAACTAGACCATGCTTCAAAACACCATAACAACTCACCAAACTTAGACACTAACAATCACCCTTAATGTCGGATAGTGAAATAGACCTCATGGACAATGACATAACCCATCAACATAATTTTCCATCACTTTCTTTGACATAAATTATAACACCTAGACACAATGTCCACCAATCTCCCCTTTTTCATTGATGACAACCACCTTCAAAAACATTGATAGAAACCTAACAAACCAAACCCCTACTTGACTCTTTTGCATGTTTCTAATGATACTCTCCCATTTTACATCTATGAAAAATGCTATAATGAAAACCCAACATGAAAAATGACAAGACACAATAGAAACAATGACTTACTTGTTTCACATGATTGCCCTTGAATAAACTCTATTTTTCTTATCTTCTAGAACAACAATAGGATCAATGGACCTGGAAATATCATCAAGACAAATCCCCTAATCTAATACCACACATTTGAGATTAGATCATGTTCTTCATTGATTTCCAGGAATGTACCATGATAAGAACCAAAAACTCTACCTTCAACACTAACATAACCACCTCTAGGACTAATTTCCCTAAATATCATCTTGATTTCATCTTAACCAAACTTATCAAAGCCATAGAAGCATACACAACTCATGAAATTCCAATTAATGGCTTCCCTGTCATCATTCCATCTATATCTCACCGATAGAGAAAAATTGATATTTCATACCTTCACCAACTATCCTAGAAGTGAATCAATCCAAATATCTCAGATCCTGAAACAATTTCTCAATAATAATTTTTATGTTTCTTCAAATTATACATTTTATAGCATAGGACTTTCTCAGCTTCTTTGTCTTCATTAACTTACAATTTGCATTCATCAACTATCCTACAATACTATTCCTTTCAAGACATAAGTTTTCTCAAAGAACGTGCAATATGATATCATTATACACCTTTAGATAGCAACAACATAGCCATATCAATCATTAATATAACTCTGACCATAAATTTAATTTATCCAAGATAATCTCAATCCCTTTCATGAATGATCATCCGATAAGAAACAACATGACCTTAGGGAGTAATATTAGAGATTCAAGAGACCCTTTACCATGTTTAACAAGATTAAAATGTATTCAAAATATTTTATAGACCTCTATGTCATTTATGTTTTCAATTTGTTAGGATAACATCTTCAAGAGAAATATTTTGATTCAAATGACCTTAACATTCCTTCCATTTCTATTTGACCTGATCTGAAAATGGGGCCAAATTTTTTAAACAACCCTCATACCCCTATAGGAACTTGTCAATAAACTCCATAAAATTATCAACTTAAATGAAAATGTAATGGAAAGAAAACACCCACACACTACATAAAAAGTTGATAATAGAGTTAGGAAAATGCTTATGTCTCTGGGTTCACATGTTGAACCTACTTATTACACTTTGAATTGCAAAAATTTACAATTTACAGTGAACCTATTAATGTGAAAAATGAACCAAATATTACCATTTGATTTAGAAAGAATCCAAACTAGCCTTCAAAAGAACATATAATAGTTGACTCTAATGGACTCTAAACTAATCCTCTTGAAGTGCAATTATCTTCTCCACAAACAGATACCACTATATTACAAGGCAATGAACATCCTCTACGCAGAGTGAGTATCCAAGATGAATAAATGAAAAATAAAAATATCCTATCCGAACTATAATAACTACGAAATAAAACATAAAGGTGATAATATACCCAATTGACTCACAAATAATCCGAAACAGATCATAAAATGACCACAGATCTAATTTATTTAGAATGAATTTGAACTAGAAAATAAAAGGTGGCCACATATCTAGTTGACTCGTAATGACTATGAACTAGATATAAATATGATCACATAACCAGTTGATTCATAATGAATCTGAATTAGAAAATATAAGGTGACCACATATGAAGCGGGGTTCATTTTAAGAGACATCTTAGAAATTAGAGGTGGAAAATACTTGGCGAATATCCTCGGAATTGGTTTCACGAAAAGGTAAATTTTTTGGGGGTCCGACAAAAAATTTTCACCTGATTTTTAAGTGGTGTGAAAAAGATGTAGATGCATGACGGAGATTATCTGTCACACGTCTATAGCATCCGTCCTCTACTCATGCAACAACAAAATCTTTGTGTTGTGTGTTAACAAAGTCTCTGTCACACGTCTACTTCCTCCGCACTCTTATCGCGCGTCAACAAACTCTCCAAGTCATGCATCAATAGGGTTGTTGACACATGTCAGTGAGGTTCGTTGATGCACGTCAACCACCTTGTTGATGCGCGATAGATAATCTTATGCCGCATGTCTGCAGCCTCTCGTCCTCTACTCGTGTGACAACAAAATCATGTTGTGTGTCAATAAAGTCTCTATCACGCATCTACTTCCTCCACACTCCTGTCGCACGTCAACAAACTCTCCATGTTGTGCAACAACAAAATATCCCTTTCACATGTCAACAAACTCTCTATTGCACATCTGTAGCCTCTTCCCTCCTATCACGCGTCTATAGCCTCTACCCTCCTTTCACACATTTACTGTACTTGATAATACATATACCCCAAGTGGTATGAGTGATCTAGTAGTGTTCTACCTGGCGAATAATCTAGGATTATATAGGGGATAGTTTAAATGGGTAGGCGAAGCCGACCCTAAAAAAATTAAACTGTAATTTTTAGGCGAACCTTTTCCAATTTTTCAAAGATGGAATATTTGCCATATTACGAATATTTGCCACTAAAATTATCCCTAATATCAATTTTACTCACAATGACTCTCGAACCGGATATATATATATATATATATATGATCACATAACCAATTGATTCATAATGAATCCAAATTGGTAAATAGAGAACAATAATATCTCTCATGAACACCTACCACTCATTGCTGCATGGTCATAAATAACCTCTCGGGAGAGTTAATATCTCGAGATGAACAAATGCGAAGATCGATCTCAAATAGTTTCCCCAAATAGGAATGCATTTGTTTATGGATCTAAATGTATTGCAAGCTCTTAAATTACTTATACAAGTAAAAATGGCTTCATAACATCTCCAAATGAGAAAAGAAACAATTCCACGAGGATCATCTTGGAATTTTGGACAAATTTTTAATTTACATCGAGATCCAAAATCCACCTAAGTGCCTCAAAAACATAGATTTATAAAATTACCGTAATTGGTCAAGGCCCAAGCACATACATGTGTAATATCCCCAAAACAGGAAACTAATATCTCTAAAATGGGAATAAAAATACATCATCAGGAGTGTAATGGAATTATGAGAAATTATGCTTTTTACTCTAAAGGCTAGTTTTTCCTCTAAGTGCTCCTAAGATGATGACCTCTACAAGAATCTCCTTAAGCCCATAGCTCATACACAAGCTTATGCATATAAAAAACAAATCAGCCCCTTATATAACAATATCTAGCTCTATGGCATCACAGTGGGCTCTAGTTTTGGTATGTGGGCTTAAATGCAAATTGGATGCCTAAACTAAATGTGGCATGGGCCATGCATTAGACCATTTTTATACCCTATTTGCTAAAATACAATTTTTCCACAAGTCCAAATGCAATTTTTCCACGTGTCAACCTATGATTTGTTGACTTCTTCTCATTGATGACCAATTGATCAAACTTTGACCAATCATAACTATTGCATATGGACTCAAATTTGGTCCATTCAAAATGTTTCAGAAAGGTCTTAACAAGATATATGCAATGATGGTGACTCGAGATGATTTAAATACCATACATTTTGGCACATTTCACTATTGTATTGGCCAATTGACTCACAATTCTAAAATATGACCAAACTTTGACTAGTGATAACTTGAGTATATAAACTTAGTTTCTAGCATTCTAGGTACCATTAGAAATATCATAGAATTCTCTACCCCACTAGCATGATTTAGGGATATTTAGGGAAATCTTGGTGTCCCAAAATTTCCTTCGGATCACACCTCCCTAGTGAGAATATTTTTTTTCCATAACAAATTGTGAACACTGAACCTGGTGTCGATGAGAAGAAATCAACGCAATACACTACTACTTCATGATCAGACAATTGATGTTTCGATCCTGGGACATGTGGATTATATGACACATTGATGAAACCTCTTGGTAACCTTCATCCTAATGCATTAACTAAACCTCTACATATAACAAATTTTAGTTTCAAAACACTTTTCTCAACCTCACTACATGGCCTCTACCTCTACATAGCAATAAGAAGTGTCTCTGATGGTGACTTTTACCCCATTACACAACCTCCGCCTCTACATAGTACAAGTAATCATATGACGATCAAGTACTAATCTACTAAACGATCATAATGAGCCTCTACATAGAATGAATTTTCCACCTGATGCCAATTTCATGATGATTAGCTTCCATTATGTTGCACACCCTCAACCTCTACACAAAATGAAGATGCAAGCTGATGTCAGGTGACGACGATAATTAGATAAAATTTTGCAACATGGTCATAAGCCTCTACATAGAATGAAAATATGATTTGACACCAATGAGATGCTAGTGAGAGTGTCCAATCTCCAATATTATAATAGTAGTTCGTACAAAATTGTAACATGAACTAAAAATACAAATAGGGGATAGATATGGACTATTCCAAATGTAAATGTGAGAAAAATACTAAGTATGATAAACCTATTGCTCATCCTTTCTCACAAATATTGAATCCAAAATCATAAGCTAAATTAAACACACTATAAAATTAGCCTACATTGATACCAACATGCTTAGAGATTAGCATGTTTGTCGGAAAGATCACCACTATGATACCAACATGATCCAAAAATAGGGCCAAATTTTTTTAACAAACCTTAGACCCCTATAGGAAATTTTCAATAAAATCCATAAAATTATCAACTTAAATGAAAATGTAATGTAAAAACAACACCCAAATACTATAGAAAAAATTGATAATAGAGTTTGAAAGTGCCTATGTCTTCGGGTTAAAATGTTGAAATGATTCATTACACTTTCGATTACAAATAGATACAATTTACAATGAAGCTATGAATGTACAACATTAAAACAAATGTTTCCACTTGATTACAAGAGAATCCAAATCGTCCTCCGTAAGAACATATAATAGTTAAATCCAATGGACTCGAACCTATCCTCCCGAAGTAAAATTATCTTCTCCATGAATAGTTACCACTCTATTGCATGACCATGAACATCCTCTACACAGAGTGAATATGTGAGCTAAACAAATGCAAAATAAAAAAGTACCATCTAATCCATAATGGATCTGAACCACAACATCAAGGTGATCATATACCCATTTGAATAACAAGGAATCAAAAATAGATAATAAAATGACCACAAATATAGTTTATCTAGAATGAATCCAAACCAAAAATAAAATGTGACCACATATCAAGTTGACTCACAATGACTCCAAACAAGATAAAAATCTGATCACATAGCCAGCTTGATTCGTAATGAATCCAAACTAGAAAATAGAAGTTGAAAACATATCCAGATTGACTTGTAATGACTGCAATCCATATATAAATATGATCACATAACTAGTTGATTTGTAATGAATCTAAACTAGTAAATAGAGAACAATAATCTCCTTCACGAACAACTACCACTTTGTTGCACATTCGTAAACAATCTCTACAGATAGTTAATATCTCGAGCTACACAAAGGTAGAATATTATATCCTAATAGTTTCCCCAAAGAGGCACACACTGATGATGGCTTTAGATGGATTCCAAGCTCTTGAATGAATTCTTATAGCAAAAATTACATCATAAAACCTCCAAATGATAAAATCAACAACTCTATGAGGAGCGTTTTGTAATTATGGACAAATTTCCAATTTACACCAAGATCCATAAATGCTCTAAAGTGCCTCAAAAATGCAAATTTACAAAAATTCCATAATAAGTGTAAGGCCTAAGCATAAACTTGTACAATATCCCCAAAATGGGAAAATAATATTCCTAAAATGGTAATACAAATACATCATCGAAGCGTAATGGAATTTTGAGATATTTTTCTTTTTACTCCAAAGGCTAATTTTTCCACTAAGTGCTCATTAAATGATGATCTCTATAAGCACATACTTAAGTCCATATCTCATACATAGGCTTGTCCATATACAAAACCAAATCATCTCCGTATATAACAATAGCCAATTATATGGTGTGGCATTGGAATTTAGTTTTGGTATGTGAATTTGAAAGCAAAGTGGCCGCCCAAAGTAAATGTTGCATGGGCCATGCATTAGACCGTTTTTCATCCATGTATGGCCAAATACATATGTACCACGTGTCCAAATGAAAATGTGCCACATTTCACTAGTGATTTGTCAACCTTCGCTCATTGACCCCTAATTGACCAAACTTTGACCGGTCATAACTTTTGCATATAGACTCGGATTTGGTCCATTAAAAATGCATAAAAAATTTATTGATGATAAATACACAATGGCGTTGACTCCAGAATATTTAAAAATCATCCATTTTAGCACGTTTCATTGTTATATTGGCAAGTTGACTCTACTAAGTTAGAACTGCAACCAAACTTTAACCAATGATAACTTGAGCATACAAACTACATTTCTAGTGTTCCATGTATCATTGAAATGACCTCGAAATGATCTACCATAGTGGCATGGTTTAAGGATATTTAGGGAACTCTTAACATCCCAAAATTTCCTCCGGATCATGATCATACCAAAAAAAATGCTTGTTGACTACCACTGGGGGTTTGTTATCTAGACAATATCCTAGCATGTGCATTCATATTGAGGTAATTAAAATTGATAAAATCAAATTCAATATATCAGTAGACATTAGGTTGTGAAAGGTTTTAATTTACTAATATTTTGAATTAGGTATTGGGTGTAGGTTAGAGAGGTGGTCTTAAGTAGAGGTGTGGTTGGTTTTATTATTAAACTAAAATATTTGATCTGCTAGTTTTTAAAAATAAATACCTTAACATTGTATAAGGAGTGTTTTCATGAAGTTAAATTATAAACTATTTTTGAATAATGAAATACCAATTAGAAGATTATTAGCCAAGAAACAAAAATATTATAGAAAACTAGGATTAAATATTATTTTCAACTTAAAGGATATTATTTGATCATCTTAATTATTTGAATAACTATTGATAAATTATTAAATTTTACACTAATGTAATTAATAATATACTTTGAATGGCTTAAAAATATATTTTTAGAGAAAAGAAATATTAAGAAAATAATAATTGTGTGTAAAACATGATATAATTGGGTAGAAATAAAAGGGTGAATAAAATTGTAATGGAAAAATGGGCATGTAAGGTACATGGAAAAATTAGTGGGCATTTTCATTCTAATAATATAACGAGAGGGAATATTATCAATTGAAAAATTGGAGGTAAAAATAACATTAAGTGTATTCTTTAATACCCTTCTAAGAAATGTGCTATACCATACTTTTACTAAGTGAGCCCCCGTGATGAGTATTTACTAAGCATAATTATTACTTCAAGATAAATTAATTCCTTTCGAAATTCACCGTCATTGATGAATTCAAATAGTGACCCTTTTGATGTTTTCATAACCATGGCTCCTTCAAAATTAATGATGCAAATAACTACCTACAACTCTCATGAGGTATTGAAGGATATAACCATCTTACATGTACTTATCAAGACAAAATAATTTCACATTTGTACTTCTTCATACTACACATTTCTGACTTAGATATCACAATACTTATCAATCTTCAATTTTCCTCTTACGGACCTATAACATCTTTAATACCAACATACAGATCCTCCTAAATATTTCATTCCTTTTGATGGATTGATGATATTTCCCTTACTTTGTATATGTGACACCTTCTTCCAACTTTTTACCTACTCCTTGAGACCTCAACATGAATTTTTATCCTTCAATGCACTCATACACATACCGGATGCATCATTATGCCTTGCCTTTCATGAAGGTATTTCTTCTTAATGTAACAATACCTACACTTATAAACCTTGAATCAAAAGCATTACATACCTTTCTTTAATCATACAACCTTCATCTAATACCATGTTAATTGAGAATTTCATCATACCTATCATGACACTATTAAACTTCATCTTGTAGTTCTTGACCAATAATTCCTAGGATACAAATATTCTTTACATCATTCATTTCTTGAGACATAATTAATGACACTACACTAACAACTTGTCTTGAACCTCAATATTACTTGTATAATTCTGTAGATTTCCTTATGTATGATCACATGTTTCTCAATTCTATCAACACTTTGATCTTGACCACAAAGTACCTGCATTTGGAGCTCATACATAACATCCTCTAGTAGTAATTTTCAAACCTTTTTAACATACTTTAAAATCTTAACAACCTTGTATAATCTTTTTCATACCTCCTTTTATAGCTCTTAGCATATTTTGCAACACTATCTTGAAAATCCTTGACTTATTGAGACACTTCATATCATATAGTTCCTACTAAAGATGAATTATTCGACATACTTAATTGGAAACCATCCTAGTTTCCCATCCCATTTATACCCATATTTTGAGCCACTAATCACATTATTTTATACCTCCTTTCAAGAACTTATCTTGATGAATAACTCACAACCTTTTTTAGCATTATTATTACTTCAATAGCTAACACACGGACCTTCAAGATTTGACAATAACACATAGTAATTTGTTTCATCATATTTAGTTTAAATTTTTCAATCTTGATTCTTTAATCTTAAAGCATCAAAAAGATCAAACCATGATGACACATATCCAATAAATTAGTCTTCTCATACTTTTTATTGTGAAGGATGCCATCAAAATTTGATTTTCAAACTCATTACTTGATACTTCTTACCTTGCCCTCATTGCTTAATATTTCAAGTTCTATTTGATTTCCTTGTCAATTTTTTTTTTTAGACTACCTTAAACACCTTCTTGGAAGTCAAAGGTAGCTTGCTTTTTTTTTGGATTGAGGGTAAATTGAGGGTGTTTGAAAGGACCCACATCCTTGTACACTTGAGGATTTTTGAGAGGATCCACAACCTAGTTATAATGAAGGGGACCACTATTAGGAACCCAATTGAAGCAACCATGAAACCAAAGTGAAGATGCAGTGACCATCGAAAATGACCGTAGCGAGTGGGACAACTATTAGAATAGCCACCAACGTCGGCAGCGAGAGGAGCAGCCACCAGGATCAGCAGCAAGTGGAGCATCCACAAGTGTCAGCAGCAAGAGGAGCAGCCACAACCATAGTGAGAGGAGTAACAACAATGAGTGGAGTAACCACCAACATCAGCAGTGAGAGGAGAAGGATCCACCAACATTGACAACGAGAGGAGCATCCACCGGTGCTAGTAGTGAGAAGTAATCACCAGTGTCAACATGAGTAGAGATGTCACCTCTAGCGGTGAAACCACCTCCGAGGAGGATTGTGCCTTGGGGGGATTTGAAACTGGGTGGGTAAGCACACAACCATGTGACTTGACCACACCACTCCCACCCCCATCAGCATAAAGTGGTTTTGGGATAACTCTTATGGTTCAATTCCATACATGCCTCATCACATTGAACACAGGAATTTTTCTTGACGCCGACCCCCATCGCATGAAACATCGAGCCGACTTGCACCACTTCGAGAGACCACCTCGCGCCATCAAACAAATTGACTAACCCACTGGGCCCCTAGCCAAGTAACGACAAGATATAGAGGTGGAAAGCCCAGGGAATGGACCCCAAGACCTCCCACATATAGCCCACATTCCCCACCGCTAGGGTAAACTAGATGGGCTAAAAGTGGTTTTGGGATAACTCTCATGCCGCAATGCCAAACATGCCTCGTCACATTGAACACAAGATTTGTGCCTGACCCCAACCCCGTCACATTGAACATTGAGCCGGCTTAGCACCACGTTGAGAGACCACCTCTGCCACCGAAGCAGCTGACCTGCCTAGAACTACCTAGTTGAGTAACGATGAGCTATAGAGGTGGCCAGCCTGCGGGAATGGACCTCGAGACCTCCCACATATAGCCCACATTCCTCACCGCTAGGAGTAAACCATATGGGTTCAAATGTAGATTACTTTACATACCTTGTTACAATGCAAATAATCAGCCCTATAATTTTGGTTTTAAGACATTCATTTATGTTCCTTTCATACGCAGAGTGCCACTATATCTTTTCAAGAGGAATGACTTAGAGTTGTATCTTTATATTTTGAATAATTTCCATATATTTCTTAAACCTTTTGAGATATTTCATCTCAAATAAAATCCATATTTTATTTTATCCACAAGCTAAACAACATTATCATGCCCTCAAGTGTCTTTCCTTGAACTAGCTATAGAACTTTTTTCACTCAACATAGACTCTATCTTATAAATAACTCTTAAGGGGAATTGAGAAATCTTAACAAGTGCCACAGACTTAACAAACTCTATCTTCAAAATATGGTACACATCCATCAAATCCTTCAACTTAATCACATAGGGATTGACAAAGAATAAACAAGACACACATACTACGCAATAAAATATAAGACACAAATATACCTAAAATTTATGATAATCATGTATCTCGGATCCTCTTGGAGTATTAGAAACTCCATTAATCTTGACTATCAAATCTTTTTTTTCATCTTTCAGGAGAACTCAATATTTTTATTGTATGTAACACCTTGAATACCTTCTACTACTCATATGAAGACCATGATAATACTTTCACATGATGGGTTAAAGTTCCATTCAAACCTTTGTGATACACTCATTCATACTAACTTAACATTTATCATAGACCATTTACAACTTGAGATTGGACTATTATATCTTACAAACTTTTTATGGATAATAATGATATACATAGAGAAATACAAGAAACATACCAAAGCAATGCCAAATTTTCAATACACAAGAATTTTCACATATTCTTTGACTCATAATACTTTGATCAAGAGGAAAAATAATTCTTGAGACTTATGTGACAACACAAACTTGATGAAGGACACACACATTCTATAGAAATTAGACACTTCTTGACCGAGACCACACTCTTTACTTAAGAAAATCAAACATGATGAATTTCCCTTGGGATGAGAAAGACATAGGGCTATACAAATGATAATATTTTTCCTGTTCATGAGCTTAGATGGATTTGATAGCACACTAATACTAATAACACCTTAAGACTCAGCTTTCAACATACACTCAACATGACATACCTCAATCATACTGCATTTAATTTCAAATTGATGGATGACATCATTTTGTGCCTCTTCATATCAAGACATGCCTTAATTTATTTACTTACTTCCTCAAACACTTGTTCCTTGATCCTCTAAGATAATTCATTTCTCCTTCGCTAATGGACTTATGCCTTCAAAACCTTATAAAGAATATAGTACCCTAAAGAATTTTCAGATCTTAGGATTGCACTATCTATAATCTAATCAAATTTTTGGAACCCTTAAAATATATAAATATATATTTCCTTCTTGAGCATGATTATGACTAGAAACATATCTTTGTAAATGAGGGAAAACAATATACTAACTCAAACCCTTATAACTTCTTGACACCTTCTCGCATAGAGTGAGAAAAACATGAAACTTAGACCATACCTTCACCCTTTTTCAAAATATTCATACAGAAAATCCTCCTTACTTGAATCAACAAGACATAGTTATAAGAACTAATGAATACACATACTATTTCATTATTGATACATAAAAATGACTAGACATATGATTTTGATATGCTCTTAAGAATTCATTGACCTCACCCTCATGATATCAAAATAAAATATCAAATCAAAAACTTTCAAAAACTTGACATTTTCTCACATACTTATCAAAACATTTTAACATGATTTCATACTTTAGAGGATCACATAAACTTCACAAACACATGTTTTGACCCATATTCATGAATCATACTTTTCTTATCCTCTCTCACGACCTAACCATGAACTCCTAAGACTCGCTTAGATAGAAATCTCACTAATCACGTACATAAACTCAAACCTTAGTCATAGATCATACCTTATGACCTTTTATGTATCCAAAAACATATCTAATCCTTTCAAATTATTAATCACTCGTGATAGAATTGTAGTCAAATGGATGTGATTATCTTTAATCTTTTATTCATATGTTTTGAATTCATTTTCATGAATAGTATCCTTGGCATATTTGATTGAGATTGACTTATCTTTGACTTTATTTGACATCCATACTTCCTTAATTTTTGGAGCTTCAACCATCTCCTCTTGTCTTCATGATTCATGGAAGAAAAACCTTGCAATATGACCATTTTGATAACACTTATGGCATAAAAAATTATGCATATATTTTGACTGATGAAAATTGTGAACTCTTCCATTGCTCCAAGAATACACATAACTAAAAACCTCCTATTAGTGCAAAATCACAGCACCCATGAATGTCTGCAACTAGATGGCTTGATACTCTCAGTGTGATTACACAACATGGAGCATCTCTCAAAGTGTGGGACTTTGAAATCGAGATATATCTCTAGATGAAGTTGGGTTCCTATTCCTCTATTCAAGTGCACACATAAATTTTGTAGAGGATCTATTCTAAAATCTATTCTAACTTACCAAGGAGACATGATTAAGAAGATGCAATAAATTGAACACCTACTTTGCTATCAAACACGAGACCATTAAAATGTAATACAACTACCATGCATAGGTAACCAATAATGCAATGAAATATCATATGAAGCCAATGAACGCAAGAGAGGGTTGAAATCATCAACAAACATGTATTATTGATCCAAAAATTGATACAGAGCATTATAATGGCCAAGAGGTAAAAACTTACATTACGGTATTAATAGAAGGTTCAGACTCCATGAATTTGTCTACATACCAAAGAAGAAGGGAGGGCATAAAACCAAAATATCCAACCATTTAAAATGAGCTAAGCTCCTTCTTTTATAGATGCAAAGAAAGAGAGGAGAAGAAAAGGGGTGGGAAACCTGATTTGGATCTCAACTACCAGCCATCAATGCCCATGTAAATCGTATATTGATGACATGAATACATTTTCCCATTTACACCCACCTAACCTTCTCCAAATTAAAGTTTCAGGATTTTATGGCATAGACGAGGTCAAGACCTTTCTAATGGTGCCAAATTTGTTGAATTTAGAGCAACCTTTGGATCGAAATATATGCCCATTTGAATGCTCATGAAAAATCTTTTTGCGAAACGGGTTTGCGGGCCAAAATTCACTTTGTGCCTTTTGCCTTCACAGCCCAAAATTGAAATTGTGCCTTTTTGCAAAAAATTGAAAAAGTATCCCACGGCCCCCCGCCCATAACCTTCTTATTTTTCATTTGTCATCCTCGAGCCCACTAGCCCGCATTTTCCACTTCGATAAAAAGTCTTCCCTAAGCCCACCAAACCAATTTTGCCAAAGAATCCCTCCAAGGCCTACCTTCCCACATGTAATTTAGGCCTGACATGTGGCTTCTTTGGGCATCGATAGAGGTGTGACTTATTTTTATACTTTAATCCCTTTCGAATCAAAAGCCAAAAAACTTAAAAATGCCTCCAGTGACCCACCTTCCCGGTTTGACTTGAAACATGGCCACGTGTAGAGTTGGCACACATTTGGGGACCTTTTTGGATTTTTCTTTTGAATTTGCACCAAAGAGACACATGGCTCCTTCTGCTGCAACTTCATTCTATTTCATTTTTTTGGCTAGGTCCCTTTTGTTTGGTGGGGCCATATGTTTGACCCAGGACATGTGGAGGGCTAGCATGCATTTAGGACCTACTTCTAAATTTTACCCTTTGAATTTTTGTAGAGATGACATGTGGTGCCTTTTGCAAGTCTACAATGCTTAGTTGATTCAGGTCGATACCTTTCTCAAACCCTAGATATGTGTAAGCCTCACGCTCATTTGGGTCTCTGCTTTGGGTCACACCTTTGAACTTGCACTTGCGATGAGACACATGGAGACTTCGTCGAGTTCTTTATACTTAGTTGATTAAATGGCCGGCTCTGTCCCTTTTTTCGAACAAGAGACACGCGTAGGCTTGGCGCTTGTTTGAGTCTCCGCCTTTGGCTTCGACCCTTGAAGCTACATTGTTGATACAATAGGAGACTTCCACCAGTTTTTTTATACTTGGTCGATTAAACGACCGGCTCTATCCCTTTTTTGGATCTGGGACATGCGGAGGCTTGGCGCTTGTTTGAGTCTCTTCCTTTGGCTTCGACCCTTGAAGGTGTGTTGTTGAGACACTTGGAGACTTCCGCCGACACTCTTATACTTAAATGATTTGGGCCCACTACCATTTGACTTGTTGGAACTTGACCACATGGAGAGTTGGCGCTAGTTTGATTCTCTCGCCTAGGGCTCTCACTTTTGAAAGTGTGCCAAGCTAACATGTGGTTCTTTCCACTCATTTAGACTTTTCAACATCTGAATCTATCCTTTTTTCATATCTGGGACATGTGGAGGATCCACACATGTTTGGGATCTCCATTTTGATGTGCCCTTTTGAAATTGTGCCAAGCTGATAGGTGGCACCTTCCATGATTCTACTATCTCGGCCCCAAGTTGACTTATATGTGGCCAAGTTTGAAAACTTTGAGCCTTTCCCTGTTTTCCACTTTTTCGAGTCCACCTATAGCTTTGACTATTGGATTTGAAATGTGGGCTCATACGATAGAACCGACCCTTAGATTTCTTCCCGTAGGGTTAGGTTTGATCAATTTTTCTTGGGGGAAATTTGGATAACAATTTGGTGACTCACGAGGACATTTGCTTGCTAGATGAAGAGATCAATTTCCTTGTTGTATCCATTGGGCATGGAGTCATGGGTGGTGGCCTGATACTAGTCTTGTTCTTTGAAGCTTGAATCTGACATTTGCACTTGGTGACCTTGAACCTACCCTATTGTTCTAGAAATGGACCCTTCGAGACCTAATTTTAGTTGCTCTGTATTTGTTCTATTTTAAAATTAGCAACTGTTACGGCAACTATGGGTCTCCTGTTGTAAATGTTGAAGGGCTTGGTGCATTCACTGGAGGTGCATCAAATTGTATAATGATGCAAACTTGGAGAAAAAAAACCTGTGCCAGAGCACTTAGGGAAATAAAACCTATGCTACAACAAGACAATGTGCACACACACTTAGAGAAATTAAAATCCTATGCTAATATTTACAAGGGTGAAACCTTCCTTTTCAGTAGTAATGTTTGAGATGGATCCCATTGACTGGAATCGAAGTTCCTCTCCATCCAATGTAGACAATTGGAAAGCATTTCTACTTTTACATCTTGTGACCATGTAGGGGCCACTCCAAATGGTGTCAAACTTGGAATGCCTTCCTAATTTTTGCACGATCTATATCCCACTTTAGAACTAAGTCCCCCTCTTGAAAGGCCCTTGTTCTTGCTTTCTTATCAAATCTCCTCTTGATCAATATTTGATCTTTCTCCATGATCTGCATTGCATGTTATCTTGCTTCTTTTACTCCCATTAGCTCTGCATACTTGATTTCCATAGGTTCAAACTCAGCTAGTTCCAACTGTTTCATGAGCTCTAAAGTGGGAAGCTCCAATGATATGGGCAATACTACCTCTTTTCCATATACAATCTTATATGGGGAGATTCCTGTAGACCTTTTGGATGTGATCCTGTTAGCCCATAGAGCTGATTTGAGCTTTGTGTGCCAAGTTCTCTGATTTTCATCAAGATTTCTTCTGATAATCCTTAGTAGGTTCTTGTTTGTGGACTCTACTTGGCCATTACCTTGAGGGTAATAGTTTGATGAAGTGTTGAGGTATACACCATTCTTAATAGCCCATTCGGTGATCCTTTTACCAAGGAATGCCAATGCATTATCTGATATGATAGTGGCAGGGAATCCAAACCTAGTGGTTATCCCTTCATAGAAATCCAAGATGTTGGATTCATTTGCCTCCTTAAGTGCCACTGCTTCAGTCCACTTGGTGAAATAGTCTGTTGCTGTAAGCATCCATTTGTGGCCTTGGCTTAATTTTGGGTTAATCATTCCAATGATGTTTAATCCCCATTGTATGAATGGCTGATCCACTGAAATTGGATGAAGGGGTAGGGCTGCTAACTTTTCCTTCCCTATGAAGAATGCACACTTCTTGCACTTCTTGATCTATGAGTAGAAATCCCTAAACACCGTAGGCCAATAATAACTAGCTTTCATGATTTTGAGATTTGTTTTTCGATCAGCAAAGTGGCCTCCTACTTCTCCATCATGGATCTCATGCAAGTCCCTCTCAATTTGGCCTATCCTAATACACCTCAATAGAAAATTGTTGATTTCCTTCTTGAACAAGACACCACCAATAAGCACATATGGGATGGCTTGTAATCTGAAGTATCTTCTCTTTACTTTTTTCCATTCTGGAGGGTGCAAAACTATTTGGAGATAATGCACCAAGGCTTGATTCTAACATGGAATAAGTGCATCATTAGTTGGCTGCTCTTGATCATTCTCGGGCAAAGAGTAGGAAAACCTCTTCTTCATCCATTGACTCAACTTGTTGCTTGGAAGTGAGCTTCTCACATAGACCCTTGCCATGAACCAACTTGGTCACCTTGATTTCAATATCATATTCCATTACATGAGTGATCCAACCTACTCTCTTCTCATTCAAGTCCTTTTACAAGAAAATCCTTGACACCGCATGAGACACTAGCGATTGAATCTTGTTTTTGAGACCAAATGTCTGAACTTCTTCAAACTCCTAATGATAGTAAGGACATGCTTTTCAATGAAATAATACTTTACCTCATAATCCTCCAAGCTTTGATCAAGAAGGAGATGGGTTGTTACAACCTTCCTTGTTAGGATGAACCAAGATAACTGATATTGTGTCTAACCCTCCAAAATCATACAACATGAAGTCCTTTGAAAATTCTTGGTTAATGAGAGTTGGGGCTGTGATATTGCAAGTGTTATGGCCTAAAAATATCTTTGCCTTCTACTATCCATTTAAATGCAAGACTCTTCTTTAACAACATTGTTAAAGGCTTCACAAGAGTGGAAAAATCAGGCACAAATATGTGAAGAAATTTTATCCTCCACAAGAAGCTTTAGAGATACTTCTTGTGTTTTGGAAATGGAAGTGTTCGGATGGATTCAAATCTTTCAGGATCAATTGTTAGCCCTTCTCTTGAGACAATGTGGCCAAAAATTTTTCCCTCATATGCCAAGAATACACACTACTTTGGATTCAATGACACCCCAAACCTCCTACACCTCTCGAAATACCTACTTGAGGTGGAAGAGATGGTCTACAACATTCTTTTACAAGATAGTGATATCATCTAGATAAACCGAACTATGTCATTGATTAAGCCTTTGAATTTCATGTCTATGGCTTGCTGAAATGTTTCTCCGGCATTGACAACCCAAATGGAATTTTCTTGTAAGCATATGTGCCCCATTTCATGGTGAAGGTCATCTTGTACTGATCTTCCTCTTTCACCATTATCTAATTATAGCCTAAGTATCCATCTAGTAATGAAAACCTTTCGGAGCCAGCTACAACCTATAAGATCTGTTCCATTGATGGAAGTGGATAATGATCCTTGAGTGATGCTCTATTTAGATCATGAAAGTCCACACACAATCTGATTTCTCCATTTATTTTCCTCATAGGTACCAATTTTGCAACCCAACTTGAATGCTTGATAGGGAAGATGATGTTGGCCTCAATTAGCTTGTTCAACTCTTTTCTCATGAGAGGTTCAATGTGAGGGTTTATTGGCCTTTTCTTATGTCTAAAAGGATTAGATCCTAGATCCAACTTGATAGTGTGATGTGCCAACCTTGGGTTGAAACCTCTTAAATCCTTATAAGTCCAAGCAAAGACATCTAGGAATTCTTGAAAAATTTGAACGAACTCATATTTTTCTTGTTGGGTACTCACCTTGCCAATTCGTAACATTTTTCCTTCTTCTATGGAAATGGGCTCTAAATCTTCACCCTTTACCTAAATATTTGCTTTCTCCTTTTGGAATTGATCATTTGGGTTGAAGATTGACTCCAAAGATAAAATACCCTTTGGTATTTTGTTGGTTCTCAATCGCACCACTTTCATCACCATAATGTTCTTCCGTTGTCTTGGTTTCTAGAGGAGAACTCAGCTTCTTCTTGTAGAAAATTGACAATTTGTTGATCATTCTTGAAGACCTGCCAACTTGTGTTATTATCTAGGACAACTGGCCTTACAACCACCTTGATATGGGGCTAAGACTTATCACTTTTTATACTTTCTATAACATCAAACACTACCCCAATTGCTTCCAGCTTGTCTGCTGCATCATTATTTTTCTTGGGTATGGACATAATGTTGAAAGCTTCAAAGTCCTTGATGAGGTCCCATACCCGGTTTTTATAGCTCCTGAGTAGGTCATTCCTTACAACATGTTGTCCTCTAACTTGGTTCACAATCAGCTCACTATCACCAAATATTTATAGATTCTTAATCCCTCTCTTTCTTGCCCAATGCAGTCCATGGATCAAGGCTTCATACTCTGCTGTGTTGTTTGAGCAAGAAAATTTGAAATGGAAGGCTAAGTAATATTTCATACCTTGAGGTGAAACAAGAATAGCTCCTCCTCCAGCTCCTTATCGACTTCTTAAGACATCAAAGAATAACTTTCATACTTCATTATCATCCTTGTGGTCCGGCTTAGTGATGTCGGAAGAGGGTGATTCTCCTCATACAAATAGTAGAATCCTAGCTTAGATTCATCCATTTCCTTGTAAGGGTAAAAAGCATGCTTCTTGTTCACCCATTCATTGAGATTCAGTCTAGAATACACCCAACATTGGTATATGCCTCAAAAGTGCTTGGGAGGTCTTCCTGATCAAAGGCTGAATAATTCACATTGATTGGGCTTGGTACATGAGCCTCGATATAGAAATCCAAAATGGACTCAGATCTAATCATAGCCTTAGCTCCATACCTTGTTCTAAAGAGCATGTGCGACCAATCAACAGACAAATAGCCTCCAGTTTTAGTGGTGAAGTTCCTTGACAAACACAATGCAAAATGTGGTGGCAAGTGTATGATTGATACGTTTTGCAATACAGTCACATTAGGGCATGTGTGTAATGTGAGGGTAAAATATTTGATGAAACCAACCGTTATTACCATTGTCCCATCCAATTGCACTACGCCCTTGGAGATGACTTCGTATTGAAGACCCAACTAATCGGCTATTTTCTTTAGCATGACTGAGCTACTCACCCCGAATCAATCATGTAATTATGTACCAATTTTTCCCCAATGATCAATGAAACATATAATAGGGGGCTTCAAATTCTTACCTTGTTTTTCTCCATGGTTTCCTTCAGGTTAAGCTGCATTGGTAAGCACTTTTTCTTGCCGGTTAGGGGGCTGATTTGAGGTTGACCAATTGGCCATAGCAGACTGCTACAGTCTCTCTCGTCTGGGATAGCCAACGAATACCACATTTTGATGTTTACATTTTTTTTCTTCATTTGTTAAATGATGTTAAATGGGGATGAGCTATCTTTTTATTCCCATTTCTGGTACATTCTTCTCTTACACATGGCTTGTTACAACCGGTGCCTAAGCGATTCGGAAGGTGGCTTGGGATGGCTCTCGCACATTGGGAAATACACTTTGCAGGGTAACATAGGGCTATGGACTATTTGAATTGGAGGATTTTAATTCTCTAATATTCATCTTCTTGGACCATGTATTTTCTACCAAACTATGAGGAGGTGCTTGATTTATACCACGAAATCTTCATCCCGCCAATGACAAGCATGGTCTCACTTGGAGGTGCCTCCTTCTGGGTTTCTTACTACTTATTTTCCTCTTGATTGGGCTCTTGGGACACACCAATGGTTTGTACCATCAAGGCCTAGTTTAGTGCACCATTGAAACACATTGACTAGTTATGGGGCTGATTGTATGGAAAATGCCAATCATATTCTTGTGCCATGTTGTTTTGTGCTAGAATTAGGGCCCTTGATGTTGAAGCTGCATTTGGATTATATGGTTACAAAGGCCTAATAGCTTGAGGTTGTCCTTAGTTTTGGTTTTGATTTGACTGAGCTAGTGGTATATTTTGCTAATATGGGGGTCTATTCTGATATTGAGTTTGACGTTGATACGGCCTAGAACTCTAAGTTTATTGCCTTTTGATAATCACTAGTTCATTCCCTAGGTTCTGCAGTTGTTTCATAACCTCTTATATCTCTTTTAAAGTGTTAGAAGATGAGCCGGAAGCTTCAGTGAACTCGATTCCTTGAAATGTATGGGGCCTAATGTGGGTGTTTGACTAGTGTTTGGAGCTCCTAGTTCTTGATATAGAGGTGTAGGCAGCCTAGGTACAAATTTACCAGCCTAAATTAAACAATTTTCAGCTCTAATAGAAATGTTATAGGTTGCAGGTAAGGTTACACCTCCCATGGATTGAATCATTAAGGAAATATTAGAATTTAAAGCTCTAAGGAAGTATAGAAAAGCACCTTCGTTTGTTGGTCTTATGGCCACCGGAATCCTATCCCACGTCCTTTGAAATCTAAAGTTGAAATCGACAACTATTCGTTAGGATCCCTCTTAATGGTTGTCAATTGTTCCAATAGAGATAGGTTATCCCCCTTTTCTCCAAATTGATTGTGAAGAGCTCTGCACAGATGGTCCCAATTCTAAATAGAGTCTATTGTTAGACTCCTAAACCATTGCAAATCTTTACCCTTAAATGAAGAGGCTAAAAATTTGACTGCAATGTCCATCTCAATGATTTCATGAATTACATAGACATTTGCAATGTCTTGAATGTGGTCACTAGGAGTAGTCTGGTTCTCCCAGTGAAATATGGAATGCTCTTCAATGCTGCAACTGGAACTGGATTTTGTGCATTGAGAGCAAGTGGGTTGCTACCAGTGAAGTTAACATAGGGATTGGGTTGTGGATGTGCCATTATGATTGGCCTAAGAACCCTTGTTTATTGAATGAAAGGCCTACCAAGGGGAGGTGTTGACAAGGTTATATTTGGTGGAGATGGAGACCTTTTAGATCTTCTTCCCTTCTCTCTCTATTTGGGGACAAGTGTAGATAGACAAACAATCCTTCTTCTCTAGTTCTTGATCTAGTTTGGATTCTTCTCATGAATTTGCCAATCTGGGCTGCTAAAACTAGTGGACTCTACCTCTTTTGGAGTCACTAGATGTGCAATTTCAAAGTTTCTTAAAAGCTGAAAAATTACAAAAAGTACACATCAATCTTGCTGCGATAAAAATGGAGACCTTTTGGTCACACCGGGCATACCAAAACTATTAGTGCAAAATCACAAAGCCCCTTGAATGTCTCAGAACTAGATGGGTTGAGACTCTCAATATGATTGCACAACATGGAGCATCTCTCAAACTATGGGATTTTGAAATTGAGAGAGATCTCTCGAATGAAGGAGGTTCCTATTCCTCTATTCAGTGCACTTATAAAATTTACTGAGGATTTACTCTAAAATCTATTCTAACTTACCAAGGAGACAGGGTTAAGAAGATGCAATAAATAAAACCTAAACTAACAAAGGTGATGCACCAAAGGAATGTTGAACATCGGATTTTCTATCAAACATAGACCATTAAAATGTAATATGACTACCATGCACAGGTAACCAATATTGCAATGAAAGATCGATGAAGGTAATGAACATGAGAGAGGGTTGAAATCATCCATAGACATGTATTATTGCTTCAAAAATTGATACAAAGCATTACAGTGGCCAAGAGGTTAAAACTTGCATTATAGTCTTAATAGTAGGTTCAGACTCCATGAATTCGTCTACAGACCAGAGAAGAAGGGAGGGCATAAAACCAAAATTTCCAACCCTTTACAATGAGCTAAGTTCCTTCCTTTATAGATGCAGTAAAGAGAGGAGAAGAAAAGGGGTGGGATACCTGATTTGGAGCTCAGCTACCAGCCATCAATGCCCCTACAAATCCACCCACAATCATCAATTCTACCTCTCTATGTCTATTTGGCATGTCGAAGAAGGAAGAACAATGGATCAAATCAAATCTGATCTAGTTGTTAAAGCAATCAGATCATATATTAATGGCATGAAGACATTTTCCCATTTTTCACCCACCCAACCTTGTACAATTTAAAGTTTCAAGATTCCATGGTGTAGATGAGGTCAAGACCTTTCTAATGGTGTTAAATTTGTTGAATTTTAAGCACTGGATTGAAAGATATTCCCATTTGAATGCTCTAATTAGATCCGTACAAAAATGGTGAAAATTTTATTTTACGAATGGGTTCATGGGCCCAAAATTCACTTTGTGCATTATGCCTCTGCATGCCCAAAATTGAAATTGTACCTTTTACATAAAAGTCATAGAAGTGCAAAAGTTTCCTCCAACCCCGCCACCCACAACCTTTGTATTGTTCATTTTTGTCCTCGGGCCTGTCGGCCAACATTTTCCACTTGGGCAAAAAGTCTTCCCTAGGCTCTTAAACCCACTTTTGGAAAAGAATCCCTCTAAGGCCTAATTTCCTGCATGTAATTTAAGCCCGACATGTGGCTTCTCTAGGCATCGGTGGAGGTGTGGATTATTTTTATACTCTACGCCCTTTTGAAACAAAATCAAAAAAGTTCAAACTGCCTCCGGCGACCCACCTTCCCGCTTTGACTTGAAACATGGCCATGTGTAGAGTGATGCGCGCATTTGGGGACCGCTTTTGGATTTTGCTTTTGAAGTTACGCCAAAGAGACATGTGGCTCCTTCTGTAGATTTTCTCTATTTCTTTGTGTTTTGGCTAAGTCCCTTTTGTTTGACGGGGCCATATGTCTGACCTGGGACATGTGGAGGTCTAGCAAGCACTTGGGACTTGCTTCAAGATTTTACCCTTTAAATTTACACAGAGATGACACATGGCACCTTCTCGTAGTCTCATGCGATACTTAGCCAATTCAGGTTGATGCCTTTCTCAAACCCTAGATATGTGGAAGCCTCGCGCTCATTTGAGTCTCCGCTTTCGGTCATGCCTTTGAACTTGCACTGATGAGACATGTGGAGACTTCCACCGGTTCTTTATACTTAGTCAATTAAACGGCTGGCTCTATCCCTTTTTTTTAGACTGGGACACACAAAGTCTTGGTTCTTGTTTGATTCTTTTCCTTTGGCTTCGACCCTTGAAGGTGTGTCATTGAGACACTTGGAGACTTCCTTCGGTTCTTTATACTTAGTCAATTAAATGGTCAACCATGTCCCTTTTTTAAGACCTGGGACACGTGAAGGCTTGACACTTATTTGAGTATCTGCCTTAGGCTTTGACCCTTGAAGTTGTGCCATTGAGACACTTGGAGACTTCCGCAAACACTCTTATACTTAACCAATTTGGGTCTACTTCCATTTGACTTATGTTGGACCCTGACCATGTGGAGAGATGGCACTAGTTTGAGTCTCTGCCTTGGGCTCTCACTTTTGAAATTTTGCACCGAGTTGACACGTGGTTCTTTCCGCTTGTTTAGACTTTTCAATGGCCGAATTTTTCACTTTTCTCGGACACAGGACATGTGGAAGCTCCGCGCATGTTTAGGGTCTCCATTTTGATGTGCCCTTTTCGAATTTCACCAAGCTGACGTGTGGCACCTTCTTTGAGTCTCTCACTGCTCAGCCCCAAGTCGACTCGTATGTGGCTAAGTCTGAAAACTTTGAGCCTTTCCCTATTTTCCTCCTTTTTCAAGTCCACCTACAACCTAACTATTGGATTTGAAATGTGGGCTCGTACGATGGAACAAACCCTTATATTTCTTCTTGTGTAGGGTCGGGTTTGATCAATTTTTCTAGGGGGAGATTAGGATAACACCTCCTAAATTCCCTTTCTCTATGACCAAAAAAATTTCAAGCATAAAAATAACCATAAAAGTTTGCATAGATCATAGTATTAGGCTATTTCACGAGTTTGGATTCTTGACATTGACCTTTCTTGCACATTAATTTTTATTTTGATGTCTCTTTAAAATAGTACTAGCATAATCTTGTCTTGAGTCAACATCTAAAGCCTAAGATATATTCTTATAATATTCCAATATGTTAGATACCTACCCTAATTTAGATCTTAATGACCTCATTTCTTATTCACATCTAATGCATTCATCTTCTTTTTCATTTATGGTATCAATATCCTTTAATAGATTGATACACTCTTCCTCCTTAAACTTGAGATAAATAGTTATTCTTTAAACTTCAGATTCAATTTCCTTGATTCTTATTTCAAATTGCGATTCTTGAATCTCGATGTGCTAACTCATCATGGAAATCTACGCCATCCTCTTTATTCATGTATGTACGCGGTTAAAAAAGATAAGTTACTTAATAGAAACTAACACCAAGTAGTCTCAATAACAAAGATAATATAACAAAACATAATGATAAATCCATAGAAAAGGAAAAGCTAACTAATGCATGTAATTAACACGAAATAATAATCCATCCTTTGATATTTTTAATGGGCTTTTAAATTGTAGTTACTCCTTTGCCTGAGCCGAATGTGACTATGTGCGATTAAACAAAGCTATCACCATAAAGAGGAAGATATGTGACCAACATGGCTTGGTTTCCATGCATGATTATTATCTTACTACTCTTTATAGGTAGGGGACAAAATGAATGCTAGATCAATAAGCTTTTCAAATTTTAATTTCTCTTATCATATACATATAGTCTAAAGATGTAACAATGGTGTAAGGTTAGAAGGAAGGTACTAGGTTGTTTATATAGATTTATAATTTGGGAGAAGTTATAAATCCTAGAGGATATGTGATAAAGATAAAGTAGAATTAGAAAGGGATAAATGTGATTAGAAGGAATTAACTAGTAATTAGCAACTCATGGGAGTTGGAGATGATTTGATTAATACACTAGGATTAATTAATAGGCCAAATTAATATTAAGAATCCATTTGGAGGTGAATTAGAAGAGAATTGATAGAATTTTGAGTGTTTAAAAGAGGTATTTAACCAATAAGAAGGTTTATTGATTAAATACAAGATTAAAAATGCTTAATTAACTAATAAATAGTTAATTAAAAGAGGATTATAACTAATGAAGTGTCATTAATTGACATCTAGAATGAAGGAAAGGCTAGTTAATTAATGAAGTGTTGTTAATTGACCAAAACAAAGGGGAATGTTAGCTAATTAGTGATAAATCGCGAATTTTAACAAAATGATGTGAAATACAATAAATATTGTAATTTTAGTAGTAAAATTATGTAGTCGGATTTAGGTGTCTACATTTTCCCTATTTGATGTGGTTTAATGAACTAAAACTATTTAAAAGATATTAGACAAGTACATAAAATTAAATTTTGAGGAGTAGAGTAAAAATTAGTATAATGAAGGATTCCCCTCAATTGTCGATGGGGTGATTGAAGAGGTCGATGGATGCTTGAAAAGAAGTAGGAAACATCACAACACAAGAATACTACAACAATGAAGAGTAAAACTTGGCTTGGTTGGCCATTGTTCAATTTGATTGATTAGAAAACAAATCCTTTGTTTCAACAGATGGAAGAAACAAGGGGGAGGAGAGGATAAATATGATTCCTATTACCCTAGGTGTGTGGAAGAAAATTTTAATTGCAATGGAAGGGATTCAAACTGGGCCTGGTTGGTCATTTTTAGAATTGATAAAAATTTAACTAGATTTGAAATAAGAATATACATGGCGAATCGATGATCACAATGTAGGTGACAAACCATCCGGATCATGACTAACTTTTTATTTTATATAACCATTCATCAAAAGTGTAAAATGACATGAAGTGTCTTAATATTGATTTTGTTCATTGCTAAAGGATTGAATCAAAGAAAAATGCATAAAATAATGTAGTACAATAAGGTAAACAAGAAGATCAACAACAAAAAACATAAAAACATACTCAAACAAACAACATTCAAGATAGTTGCACTAATTTTTTTGTTATTTAGCTTCAATTCCCACATGTTTGAGTTATATGACAAGGGTTAAAAATGACACCCTAAGCAAGGATACATGTAAGGTGAATAAACGGAGGAAATAAAAGTCCCGCAACCATATATGCAAGGGAAGAAAAATATGGCAAGCAAACCAACTTTGTTAATAAGGTAAGATTAAAATAACATGCATTTCATGTGCAAGAACAAATGAGAACTAAAGGAAGATGTTTTGTAGGATCATTTTTAAATGTTTGAGGATATTTTGTCTTGTTTATGTTTAGGATGAGTGAATGTTGTGATTACTATTTTTTGTATTTTTGAATTTTTACCAATTTTTTGGATTATTTGAATTTTTACTATTTTTTACATTTTAATAAAAAAATTAGATTTTTGAATTTTTGGTAAGAATGATGTGAAGATAATAACAAAGGTGTGTGGTACACTCAAAATATTATAGATAAGCAAGGATATTTCATGGTGGAAATAAAATGTTAACACAAAATGACTATTTAAATAAACAACTCATTGGGACAAAATGCCAATACATGGTGGGAAGAAAATAGAGGAAAATGTTAGTAATCTTGACCCTATTATAAAATAAAAATGAATAATTAGGGATTGAATGGTATAGATAGCATGGAGGAGGCATAAAATCCATCGTGACGCATTTGTACTATTACACCTTTTCTGCCCCTTATGAGAGATTCAAACTCGACGTGTGGGAGAGATGGTTTCATTACAGAGAGGAAACATCATGCCAATTATATTCGAGAGTATGGGAGGAGTCTAGAAGATGGTGTCATGGTAAGTAATGAAAAATTGTGATTTTTTATCACATTTATTGCATATTTTAGCTAGTAGAAAATTGTGTTTAATGCTAGCACACGATTGTGCATGTTAGCACAATCAGAAATGTGATACTATATGCTTCATGCACTAACATTAAAGGAAGAGAAAGGGTATTATTAGTGTTTTCTTTCACATGTTAGTACCCTAACATGGAATGTGCTAGCATGGTGAGATATGTGCTAGCGTAAAAATATGTGTGCTAAAGCATAAGAAGAAGTGTGCTAGTGTAAGAAGAAGTGTGCTAGTGTAGTTTTCATGTTCTTAGACAAATTTAGGATAATTGTACAAGTGAATAAATGATAAAATTTTGTTAATTGTTGTGTTTTTAGTGTTATATAGAAGAAACAACAAATTTTGATGTACGAGAGCACAACAGATGGTTGCAAGCTTATGAGAGGACATTCACTCAATGTGAGTAGATAGGGCTAATCGCGATAATCGATGTGGCCGGATTGACCTATATCAGAGAGTTGTCACATATAAAATTAGATCACAACTTAATAACAACATTAGCATAGCGATGACATAAAGAATAGCTAGACTTTATTTTTCCAAATAGAGGGATAATTGTCACACATGAGGATTTTTATCAAATCCAATGTGGTTTTGATATAGAGAAGCCCTGGCTATAACAAATGAGATAAAGCAGAAAATAGAATCAAGGGATTGGGAAAACACTCGAGATATGGGGTAACACTATGCCATGAGGAGGCTGAGATAGTGGCACATGAACCATAGATACATGCCGCATCGTGGACCATAGGTAAAAATACTAGTGTCACATGTACATAAGTTACCACATGGGAATCCATAGGTACATGTGCCATTGATACATTCTTACAGAACCATATGTGCATGTTATTCAAGAGGTGCCTTCTCACCTGGTATTACGATATGTTGCACAAACTCCAATCATCCAAGAGGTTCCACTACATGGTCCACCATCATCACCTAGAGCAAGTAGTCCGATTATATTAATAACATATGGGGTCAATGGGGATGGAGATGGGGAAATGCATAAGGATCACCTCGTATACGAGTTCATAGTTACAAAGTTATACAAGTATCAAGTGGGCCGTGAACAACCACCTTATAGTTTGAGAGAGAGAGAGATATGGCCATACTACAAGGAGACATAACACTTATTATAGTGTAGACCCTTAAAAGGAAGGTAGAGGACTAAGCCACGAGGAGATTTCTCTTAAGAAGAAACTACTACAGATGTTATCATTGAGCAAGATCATCTTGCTAAAGAGAGACATCAAATTTCCTTAGAGAGGACTCGATGAGGGTGGATGTGCCACGATCATAGGAGATTGTGACACTCTACAACATGAAGTAGTGGTAACAAGATCTAGAGATATAGTCTATTATTTTTGGTAAAGATCTCGGTGATGTTGGATACTTCAGAGATTTATATTAGTATGTTTACTAAGATAAATGTGAATTTTATGCCTAATCTAGCTTATTTTGTAGTAGTAACTAAATGTAGGAATGAAGAAAAAAATAACCCAAGAAAACTAAGCCAAAATATATGAAACCCTAAGACCAAAGAGAGGGTAAGAATGCTTAGATGATTCACGAAATCTTGAAGTTGTAAAAACTTGAAGAACTGGAAAATATAAAACACCGAAAATTATATCAAGCTCAAAACAATGCAAATCTAGAAGAATAAGATGGACTGGGGCACCTGGAGAGCGATAAGGGAACTTGCAGGCACCCTAGGCCTATTTTTTGGTTCCTACATCTTTGGAAATTCTCAACAAACCTCCTCTTAGGGGCCGCTAATTATTCATTATTGTTCTTATTTTGTCACCTTGAGGTCGCACATTGATCATCAAAATCACTAGAAACCCGTAATGAGGTATTGATCTTTAAAACCCTCAAATAGACATCAAATCCTAACAAAGAAATATGAAAAATAGGGTTCGGACTATCCTCGCTATCACAATGGTGAAATTATGATCGAGCACCGCACTACATCTTAGACCCAGTAGTTATGTGTGTGTGTGTGCAGAATTGTGCCCTTGGTGGCTCTTGTGCATGTCACACTTGCTAGCGAGAAAAGTAGGTAGATGTAAAGAAATGTAATACATGTGTGCATGGAATAGAATAAACTTCCCTCCTATGATGTTTATACATAATATCCAGCCCTTTTGTCCCTTGGATGGTATTAGATGGATCCAATTAATATCTTATGTGCTTAATGGGTACAACCTTAGGTGGTGATAGTTAATGCTTAGTGTTTGGTCCTTTATGTTTTATTAAGAGTAAAAGGTTTTTCTAATGGGATCCTAACTAGGTACAAAATTTTCCAACTTAAAGATATACATGGAAATACCAAAAGTAATTCAAGTCTGGAGAGATAAATAAGATAAAAACATCTTAATACCAAAGGCCATCGTACAAAAGATATCCGTAATGAAGAAACTCCACAACCGGTAACAAAAATATAGAGATCAACTAAAAAATAGCCCAAAATCAGCTATAAGTTAGCACGAAGTCAACATGAAAATAGACCAAAAGAAAAAAAAGTTGGGACACCATCCAAACTACTTCAAGATATTCTGAAAAATCATTTTAACCTTTTCCGGACTCTTCTTGATATCTCTGAATGTAGTTCCTTTGTTACTCTTTTCCTTGCTCAGACTATCAAATTGAGAGGTCAAAAGAGTGAGGAAATCTAGAGTACTCTTTTGCATACTAAGACAGTCAAATTGTCTGGTTTTGATTCCCTCTACTTCCTTTTCCATATTAATGACCTGGGTGAGTAAGTATTACATTAAATCCTTCCCCTACAAGTTCTTTTCACCAATTTTAGCAGCAATATTACTCCTCAAATTTCCTATTTTCCCTAATTGTGCATCAATCTTGGAGTTGGTGCTGATATCCTCCATAGAGATGGATTTACCTTTATTTCCCATGGTCATGAGGCTCATAATAACATCTCCTTCACCGTTCATCATGGAAGAAGAAAAGGCCATGTTATTCATAGCAAAACTACCTCTCTTACTCCTGAGTATTACATGTGTTTGGTCCTTTTATTATAATCACATAACTTAATATTTAAATGATTTTATTTGCTTGAATTTTGTAATTAACCTCAAAAATTCTTACTACTAAAAATATAATATGCTCAAACAGCTAGAAAAGGACCCAAAAGATGTGGAAAAAGTATACTAAGGTCAAGGGCGCCCGGAGGGGATAAGGACACTGGCGTTAGCATCTTGGCTGGGAATTGGTGTCTAAGATGATAAATTTAAAAGTATTAAAAGTCATATTAAGTAAGGGCGTAAGACCAAGAGAAAAAAATATCAAAGAAAGGTGGCCAAAGACATGTGTTAATTAGGACTTTTCTCACTTATGAATCATATGAATAGTACTATGTAATAAGGAATAAATAATCACGCAAAGTGTATGATTTTATGTCTAATTTTTCCCACTTTATGTTGGTGAATGGAAATCTCAAGAACATAAAGTAGATATAGATGTGTACCTAATAACCATGTTGATTGATGTAGAGGAGAATGTTAGGGACAAGGAAAATCTTAGAGTGAAAAAAATTGTAAGTATGGATGCTAAAGAGGTGAAAGTGTAAAAAAGTGATGATGAAAATGAACCTAGGGATGAAACACATGTGTAGATGTCTCTATATTCCCGTTAAGGATGTCAATGTTGTTGTTTTTTTTTTTGAACGGCACCGATGATGTTGACTACAAATGGACTTGCAAAAGAGAAGAATGATCAAGTACTCAATTATGCATGTATATGATCGAAATGTTTAGAACTTATGTAATGAAAGCGTGTAAAATACAAAAATGTGAAAAAGTAACATGTGTACCTTCTCCATGATGAGGAAAGAGTGTAGAAAGGATCCTAAATATGTTATAGAATACCAAGTTTTTTGGGTGATCTCACACCAATTATGACAGTGCAAGTTTTTAGGAGATCTCATGCCAATGATATGCAAGAAGTGTAGGGAGAAAATTTCGGTGTTATCCTCCAACCTTTAACTACTTCCCATAATGTAGAACACCATTGCAAATGGTGTGTACAAATGTAAGTGTTAAGCATTGTGTGCTTTGTAAAAGCCATTACTTGGATTTCTGTAGACTGTGTTGAACTACTAATTGATTTGTAACTACCTCGTGGTTATGGGTGTCTAGAAGGGCATCACCATTCCAAGGACCCAAGTCTTATTTTGAGCCCAATTTGAAACCGACAATGATATTGTATCGATACTATGTTGTTATTTTTAATGACTTTAGGTTATTGTATGGGGTGAATAATTCACCCAAATGATGCCCCCATCATTGGAGGTACATGCGACGTAGCTAAGGAGTATGCATCCCAAAGGAGGACTGACCACCGTGCTTTGGCCGTGTCCTACAAGGGGAAGGGAATGTGTTTGGTGGAAACCAAGGCATGTGTGAACAAAGTGGCTAGGAGACAAGTGTTAGTACAAGAAAATACAAACACACATGTATAAGAAAAAAGTATGCTAGGTAGACAATATGTAATCTAAGATGCAAGAAGACAATGTAAACACATAGGAAGAACATGTAGACCACAAAAATGGGTTACAAACATGGGACACTGTTCATGATGTCACAAGACAATCAAGGCCAATGAATCCTAAAGTATACAATGTGCACATAAGACAAAAGGAAAATCCCATAAACAAGAGCATACAAAGAGAAAACAATGATAAGAAATGTAATAGACAAACATGGAAGCAAATAAACCTCAAAAATAAATTTTGCACATGAAGCACACATTAGCATGTTAAAAAGATAAAAATTATGTCAAAACATGTATACTTTGATAAAATAGTTTGCTATGAAACAATAATACATGTAATATATGAAAATGGATGCCCCTGAGAGTCAATATGGGACTTGTACAAGGTATTGCACCAAAAATCCATGTTGTATGTAATAGATCTATAGAATCTATGATAACAACTAGAAAGGAAAGAGAACACACACATGTGTATGATAAATATAATGAAATACAAGATATTTTTCTAGTATGTGGAATAAATTGAACATGTAAGTAGAAGAAAACAAGAGTAAATGCAACCAAGCTATGCAGTATACTATGGATGAGGTGGAATGTAATTAAATATGAATGATAGGATCCATGTGCCCCCTGAGTGGATGTGTGTGTATGTAATTAGGTTAATTTTTTTATTTCCCGCGTAGTCAATATTGAATCGTAAATGAGAGTTTGTCATTGGAAATGGTTTGAATTTGTGTTATAGAAATATGTGATTATCAATGCGTAAAGTGTAAAGTGTGTGAGTGAGTGTGTGATTGAACTTGTAAATGTGATGAGGTCCATTTGAGATGTAAACCCTCAACAAGAAAGTATATACTTGTGGAAATAGAGTGTGTCATATGGTAATGACCACAACATGTAGAAATAGATGCAAGAGATATGTAGTGTGAATGTGTGGAGTGAATGAGATGCAAAGGGTATAGTAGATGCCACAAGATAAGATTTATTAAGTGTATGATGTCTGATGTGTGAATTATGTAATGTTTAAAATTAAATGTATGTCATGTGTAGTGTGTGAGGTTCATATATATAGTATACCCTCAACAGTCAAGTGTGAATCAAGCACAAGCGTGTGTCATCGAAATAGCAATTCAAATGTATCAAGATATGTATGATGAATGTAAAATACTACATTTGATGTGTGTAATATGGAATATAGATGATGATACAAGAAGAGAGGGGGGTAGGAAGTACGATGCCCCACAATCACATAGTGATGATTTTTTTATTTGATGCATGATGTTTGGTGATGTATGATGAGTGAGTGTACTGTATGTGCAAATAGATGGTAATAAATGTATGCATATATGAATGAGTAGGATGTAGAGAGATATAATGGGTAGAGGAAACAATTTCTTATTGTAAGAGATACCTCAACAGTCATGTAATAACCACATGAACACAAGTGTGTCATCAAGAAATGACAATATTAGAGTATGTGAAGAGGCATATGTCATATTTTTAAGTCTAGAAGATAAGAAGATTGTTGATGTTAGGGGAATAAGAGATAAGTATGATGCCCCCAAGTATTTGGTAATGAGCATGATTAATCGCCACTATTTATAAGATCATCATTTTCTGAATCGAATATGACGTGAGAGGTGTTGATAATTGATAGGAAATAGGATGATGGGGATCATATAAATGTTCCTTGCAACGTAAGGTGTAAATGGTCATTACATATTCTTCATCGGTGAAATGTTTTGGTGGACACCTATGTGCATACCAATGAGTAATAACTTGATAATATCCAAGAGATGAATCACTACAAAGAGAAACACCGCCAAATAACATGAGGAAAGTGATATAAGTGTGAGTGGAGTCTAAAGTTCCCCAAATATAGTCAGATTTCTTGAGTGTCATGGAGAAGTATGATGGGTACGAGTGACAATGACTACTAGATGGGAAACAAGAAGACCATAAGTGCAAGTAATGTGGAAATATCTATGATAGAGATTTGGTAGGTGAGGTAGTCTGTAATATGTCATTAAGCATCAATCCCAAATTAGTCAAAGCTATCATATGTGTAAATAGTATTGGAACAAGTATGATCCACTGGAATATGATTATGATAAGAATTGTTGATTAAGAATGTGCATGTGAAAAGATGTGGTGTATACCCAAACCACTTAGTGTAGGGTGAAATAGCATCCAAGGTATGGACAGCCCCGTATAAAGTATAATAGCATTAGTAGAAGGATGGGTTTGAATTTTTATTCACCAAAACCATTGGCCACAAAAATATCATTAACATAGGATTCATCTATATCAATAGGAGTGAAATTAATTTTTCTCAATGTGTCATCATAAGTTAAAAATATCGACATCATCATCGTAATCTTCAAAATCATCTCGTATTAGCATTTTCATGTTGTATAGTTGTGTTGAGAATATTACTAGGAGGCTTACTAGATATAGGGGCGAGAGGATCCTCAATGATGGAACAAAGGTGTCCACCGGAGTAGACATTTTGGGTGAGATGATTGCAATAGTATGAGTAGGAATAGTTTGAATTCTTAGAGAGATAGAAGAGGAATGTGAATCACTATATTGACCAATTTCATATGTATCAATACTACTATATGGAATAGGTTGTGAAGGAGGAATAGGCATAGTAGTAACATGGTCTATGCAACAAAATTTGAATGGTTCAAGATCTGCAATAATAGTATGTTCCTATCCATCATGTAATAATTTTATGTATTGGTGTACAGTAGATGGAACTACATGCATTGAATGACTCCAAGGTATGCCTAGCAATATATTGAAATGAAATGAAGGATCTTCAATGAAGAAGTCTCAGTATGGACAATTTTAGGTCCGAATTGAATATGCGATAAAATGGTTCCTAGGCATCTACAAGTAGTTAAATCCTATCCCGAATAAGAGTATAATTCTTAGAAGTTACATTATTTTTAATTCCCAATTTTTCATAAGAAAATGATCACATAGGTTGACGGTTGATCCATTATCAATAAGAACATGTTTAATGCAAGTGGTGTTGATAACAATGGTAATAAGAAAAGGCGCACACCGATAGTTATTAGAAAATGATGATATATCCTAATTAGTGAATGATATAGAACATGGAAAATTTTCAGGGACTTAATGACATGTGTAAATGCTATCGAAGAATTATTACTTTCTATATGAATGGAAAAAGGGTGACCTCTAATGTATGATGATAATCAGGCGCACTACGCAACAAGTCATAGAGAGATTTTTCACGGCAGATTTTTAATTTGTTCCATATCATTAGAAGTAGTAAGAGGATCTGAATAAGTGAGAGGTGGTGGAATAGACACAGGTGAAGCCATAAGAGGACTATTTAGGTGATTAGTTACTACAATGATAAAAGGATCAACCTAAGGCATGATAAAGCGAGGAGGATATTGAGTACAAACATGCATGAAATTAGTAGCGGTAGTAACCATGCCTAAAATATCAGTGGGTGTGAAAGAATGATAAGACAAGTGAGTAATGAAATGATAAGGTGAATATATTCATATGAAAAGGGTTTAGTCGATTGGGTTCACCAAAATGATTAAGCTAAATGTGAATTTTATGCCTAATCTAATTGTTATTGTAGCAGTAAATAAATGTAGTAATGAAGTACAAAAATTAACCCAAGCAAACTAAGCCAAAATATATGAAACCATAAGTGAAAGAGATTTTAATAAGCCTTACCCGATTCATAGAAATCCTAGAGGTGTACAGAGCTAGAGAACTGGAAAATATGAACAATTGACCGTTGCACCAAAGCTCAAAAAATGTAGATCCGGAAGAATAACCTACATTGGGGTGCCTGGAGAGGGATAGGAGTGCCCATGAGTGCCCTAGGCCTATTTTTGGGTGTTGTTGAACCCTATCAATTTTCATTGATGTCAAGTGGCATTGATGGAAAAAATAGTGACAAGTGATGGAAGAAGCCACAGGGAGGCATGAGGGTTAGTTCTTATAATATAATTAGAGCTCATAATGATAGATACATGGTCTAGTGGGTAATGTGTGTGGTGAGTACTCTCCAGTTGGTATGAAAAATTAATAATGTCAATAGGGTCACTCATGTGTGATTTAGGTGTTAATGCATGTATAATTAGTGATCACTACGACCATGAAGGTGCAGGGAAGATTCAGTCTAATCGTAGATCCAACTAAGGAAAGTATGCGAAGAATGTTGAACCATGTGATTCCATGATAATGAAATTGATAGATGATAGGTTTTTAATGGAGCCTAGTGGTTTGGAGGGATGATAGGTGTTTCGGGGGTTGTAGTGATCTTAGGTTAGTTCAATGATCATCCAAGATGGATTCATGGTGAATTAAATACACTACGTACTTGAACAAAGAAGGAGTAATTTGGAGATAACTGAAAAGGCTTGTATAATTGGATCAGTTGAATTTGAGGCCTAAAATTTATTTACATATTTCCTATGTTTTCTCAAAGCCTTTATGGAAAATGTTAAAAATCTAGGTACCTTAAAAAATTGCAAAATTTTGAGTATTTTTTTATTTTTAGAGTAGTGCGGGCATATGGGGTATGGATGGAACTAGTTCCCTAGGAACTAGATTTCTCCACATTGGTATTAGGGCTATAAAACAAAATAATTATGTGTATTATAGATATTTTTCATGTTTCTTTTTTAGACAACCTAGCTGCTACAAGTTCCAAGTGGGGCATATTTTTCCGCAAGTCTGTTTGGTCCAAAATCAAAGGAGTAGTGCATTGCAGGTTGGGAAAGCACTTTGAGTACAAGAGGTATGGATGGTATAGTTATTCCCGTGATCAAGTTCCTATCATATAGGTTTTGGAGAAGGATTAAGTTGTTACGCATGAAGAGGATGTTTCAGGGACTAGAGACCTAAAAGCTAGAGTTCCTAGTGGGAGGTTATTCCTTGCAATCCATTTTGAACTATAAGTTAAAGCTCCTAGTCAACTGGTCAACCTATAACATAAAGAAAGGAGAAGGATGGGTAATTGACTAAATGGAGAGAGGATAGTGTGTTGTGGATGAAATGAAGGTTTCGGGAACAAATGGTTTTGAGATCACTATTTCACGATGACTTTAGTTCCCTACAAACAATGTTCACCCAAAAATAAAGAATAAGAGAGATGAAACAATGGATTTTTTTGCAGAGATGGAGGAGATTGTGGGCCCAAAGGTCTTAGGAGGCACAAGTTCTCGTGTGGTACTTATCTCCCGACAAGTCAACTTGACCGATAATCTCAAGGATAGAGTAATGAAAAAAGAGTGAGTGTAGAAGAACTAAACGAAGGAGACCCAAGTTCCATTGTACCCAAAGTTCCCCGAAAACCTATAGTATATGCAAAAAAATATAAATGGAGATAAAGTCGAATGATGTATAATGTGGAGAAGGTAAAGTGTGTGAGAATATTGATTAGGTGACATGAGTTCCTTGATTTTGATATTTACCTAATATATCCGATTAATACTTTGGAATAATGATTTAAATGGTTAAATGAAATTATTGTATATTTATATAGATTCTAACGTGTGACATATTAATGTGAACAATAAATGGTGTTCCTCACAAGTTCCCTACACCCACACGACCAAATCTCAAGTTACATTTAACCAAATTCAATGTTCTTGGAATTTTTGGAAAGTTAACTCAATTATCTAGGCATTGGAACAAGAAAAATGAAAATTTTGGGTTAAATATAAAAAGGATAACTCAAGAATAGGTGGCACATTGTTAAAAGGTAGTTTTGCAACGTATCTTGATTTTTCCAATGCATGCAAAGAAGATGAAGTGCATGGCACAACAAGATATGGAGATGGAGAAGTAGGATTTTCTATAAAAGCCAAATCCAAGCATAATATGGTTGCTGATGAAAAATAAAGGAGAGAAGAGTGGAGCCAATATTTGAAGAGAGAGAGGAAGAAGAGAAAGCTATCAATTAATATATGGTAAACAAATGAGAGGAGAACAATGCTCTATAAGATACATTGATACACAATGATTATCTATTATTGTTAGAGGGGAGAGCTATATGCTAAAGATATGTTGTAGACAAACAGAGGATATAAATGCATCAATGAACATTTTTGAATAATGCGAGCTACTAAAGGAATATATAAAGAGGTGAAATTGTGAAAATGGTTTCGTAATGACATAGAGGAGAAAGATCTATCAAATAAACATTTGATCAAAAGAGAGATCAGTAATAGAGGTGTATAAAGGATAAGAAAGAAAAATAAAATGAATGTATGAGAGGAAAGACAAGAAAAAGGTAAAGAGAATACTTGAATATCTATACCTACAGAGTGAGTGAAAAATACAATAGCAAGGTGATCATAATTTATTGAGTTAGAAACAAGTATCTAGATGATCAATTTATAAGTTTATAATATAAATCTAAGTTGTAGCTTAGATCTTATGGGGTTGCAAACTCCTTTTATGTAGTGTCCTACGTAAGATCAATTGTAGATGATTAAATTACATGGGCTGAAGCTTCTTGTAGAGGTTGTGGTTTACTAAAGATTGGTGGGTGCTAAATCGAGTTCGAAATTGTGGCTTCCAGGAAAGTTGTTTTCTGTCAAAGGCTTATTGGTGGCCTAGTTAAATTATTAGATTTGTAGCTCCAGATTGAGTAGTTTCTAAATTAGGAAATCGTTGTAATCGTACAAGACAAGTTTTCAAAAATTAATTTATTGGTTTCCGAAGGTTTTATCTTGAAAGGGTTTCCCACATTATCTTTGGTCTTATGTTTTTGTGTGTATACTTCTCACTTTATATCTCATGGTTTATATTACATGTTTATGACAATCAATATAGTATAACAGTAAAAAATTAAATAAGTGTTGATTGATTATGAAAGTTTTTATCTACACCGATTAACCCCAATCTAAGTGCCTAAAATTCATAACAATTGGTATCAGAGTGGTGGTTCGCCTATATCAATCCTAACAATTTGGAGGTGATCCTGAAGGCACAAGCATGGGTTCTTAAGTAGAATCATTCCTACAGAGAAATTATGAGATTTCTCAATCTCTGATAGATGGTTTGAAAAATGAAATCAAGTGCATAGATGATCAACATGGTCAATAACTCAATGAGATAGCTTCATTCATTTAAAATGTGTCAAAATATTTGAAATACAAAGAGGATACATGCATTAGACATGAAGAAGAACTGATATCCTTGAGAACTAAATTAGAGGAAGCAAAATAGAGACTAAAAATGTATAGCAAGATGTAAAAGAGCATTGAGATCTTGAATGGAACACTCAATAGACAAAACGTAATAAGAGATAAAACATGTCTAAGCTTCATAGAATAACTTATGAAGAAGTGTGAAGAAGAAAAATTTGAGTCAAGAAGTCAATCGATATAAATATGACCAAGGGAGAAAATATAAGAATTCCTAAATTAGTAAGGAAACCCAATGTTTTTAGGAATGAAAGAGAATTTAATGGTTATTTCTATTTTTTTAATAATTTTGGACATAGAGCTAAAGAATACAGGAAGAATGTCATGAATGATCATCCATAAATGGATAGAAGAGAAGAGAGGACAAAATACTCAAGAGGTATGAATAAGATAGTTTTCTACAACTGTAATAGGATTGGACATGTTGTAAGATATTTTTTTAGTAATGAGAATGAAAATTATAGTTTGAATCAAATTTCATATCTATACGAAACAAGAATCAAATTGAGTGTTTCAATTTTCATAAAACTAGACACCTTGCAAAGTAGTGTTGGCATAATCAGCCTCCTAGGAATAAAAACAAGACTCGACCAACTAAAATATAGATTTAAAAGATATAAGGTGAAAATCAATCCTGAAAAAGTGCCAGCAAAAATCATGGGATAAATCGATTAAGTAAGACATCAAGAGTTTATGATCAAGGAAAGAGGAGTGAAAGAAATCCAAGGATCAACCATTAATCACATCATACATGTTTCATAGGAATAATATAAAATACCAATTTGAACTTAGAATCAAGAAATGAATGTAGAACATCTAATAGTACATCAAAGAATATAGACAAGGCTTCACAAGAAAAAGAAGGAAATAGTGAGTCATCAAGCCTTTTTAATGACTTCCTATTGTTCTGAGATAATCTGTCAAGAATAGAGTGCCTTCTCTAATCTTCTTGAAGGAATATTATCTTTGAAAGAAGGATTGGTGTGTTCCTGAGAAGAATCATCATCAATAAGGAATCATGTTGAAAATATATCTCAAATGAAAAGGGAAGTTGGAATTAGCATCTGTCATTTTATCGATATAGAAAAGTTCACGAGGAAAGTAGGTCAACATATTATTTCCAAATACTACAACAAGAATATAAAGGTATTATGTACTCATAATTCATGTAGTGTTACCGATCAAGATTGGTTTGCTCATTTCTAATTTTATGTGAAAATGACTAGCTACAAATATTGAATTTTTTTCTAAAAGCGGGTATACCCAAAAGACAAATGTAGATTGTTCTTAGAAGATGGGAAAGATTATTAAATAATGTTTCTTTAGTGTATCTTTGATCTTCAACAACGAGCCAATGATCTCGAATAAAAATTTTAGAAAGGGGGATCTCATCTAGATATTTTATGAATGAATAATGTATGGAGTCATGTACACTATGTTGACTGGAAATCAAATAAGACATATTGTGTACATCATAAGTTGTGACTCATGAAGGAAATATGAGTATATCACTAAAATTTGTATCAAGACAATGACACCGATGTTTTTCAATACATAAGAAGGCATTCAATACATGTTCATACAAAGTGTTGTAAGAGTTTCATGTGTTAACAACTTGTGAAAATAAAGTGATTGACGAGGTCAAAGAACATATATCTAGATGTCCGAGATGATGCAATCTTAGGGGAGAAATGAAAGAGATTTGTAAGAAATAAGAAATGGTATAGTACAATAAAGATACATCGGTATGAGAAATGATATTACATGGGTGAATATAGTGAAGGTATTATAAAGAGAAATAAAGTAATGATTACAAGGAAAGAAGCATCAACTTACTAATTGAACATGATGAGATAAGGACATTTTCTTCAAAGGAAGATTGTATTTTTCAAGAGGATCTTGCAAACATAGTAAAACAGTCTCAAAGGGAGTTTGATTTAGTATGGAAAATTATCTTCTCAAAGCATGCACAAGTACTGATAACTAAAATTAGTGGGGCAAAAAGAAAGTAAGAAATGTATGTGTTCTCAATATGATCTCTTGATAGCTCAAGAGTGTTTCAAAGTAAGGGTGTATATCAAAGAAGAACATAGATTTGGAATAGAAAATAGATGTACAACAATATTTAAGATGTAAGGTTCATATCATATCAAATGGAGCATATTTGTGGCTAATGAGAGTTAGAGAAGATGGAACATAGTTCTAGGGGAGCTTGTGAACAAGGAGAGCTAGTTTCTAGTTTAAGACAAAAGGTGTGGAGAATGTCATGCAATTGAGTGAGTATTTTTAGTCAATTTTCTTTTTCTAAAAAGTAACACCATCCAAGAGGGAGCCTTCATGAGGTAATATTTTAGTTTATCAAGATTACTTGGCATATTGTTCATGTTGATGATTATGCATCCCTTTTTCATATATTTTAAAGGGGGAGAGTGCAATTAAAAACAAGATTTAAAATGTTTTTTCCATCAATTTTTAAGGTTTTTAGTATGTTGCCATCAATGGAAAAGGGGAGATTGTTAAACACTGGTCATTTTCATTGATGTTAAGTGGCATTGATGGAAAAGAGTTTGATATGTGATACAAGACTCTGTAGGATGCATGAGGGTTAGTTCTCAAAATATAGTTGGATCTCACAGTGATAGATGCATGGTCTAACAAGAAAAGTGTTTGGTGAGTACTCTCCATCTCAAGAAATCATGTGAAGAAGGTTTAACTATGTGATTACATGATAATGACATTGATGGATGACCAGTGTTTTAAATGCTCCAAGTGGTGTGTAGGGATTATAGGTGTTTCAGGGGTGTGTAGTGATCTCAGTTTGGTTTAATGATCATCCATGATGGATTCAGGTGAATTTTGTACAATGCATACTTGAACAATGAGATAGGAGTTATTTTGAAATAATTGAAAAGGGTGGTATAATTGGATCAATTTATTTTGAGTCCTAAATTTTTTTACATATGTCCTATGTGTTTTAAGAGTCTCTATGGAAAAATCTAAAAATTCAAATACATAGAAAAAAATTGCAAAATTTTAAGTATTTTGTGTTTTTAGAGTAGTGAGGACATATGTGGAGTTGATGGAACTAGTTCCCTAGGATTTAGAGTTCTCCACATTGGTCTTGGGGCTGAAAAATAAAAGAATTGTGTGTATTGCATAAAGTTTAGGTGTTTCAAGCTTAGACTTCCCAACCGGTACGAGTTCCAAGTCGGAAAGAGTTCTCTGCAAGTCTTTTTGGTCCGAAAAGAAATGGAGTAGTGCATTGTGATTTGGGCATAATAGGTATGTATTGTTTAGTTCCTCCCATGTTCAAGTTCCTAGCATATAGGTTTGATCTGTAAATCAAAGAGAAAGGGTTGGGAGAAGGATTGGGTGTTACGGATGAAGATGATGTTTTGGTTATGTGAGACATTGAAGGCACAATTCCCAACAAGAGGATGTTCCCCACAAGCCATGTTGACGTGCAAGTCAAATTTCTCCAATCAACCCACAACACAAAGAAAGGATAAGGATGAGTAGTTTACTTGATTAGAGAGAGGATAATGTGTTGTGGATGAAATGAATGTTACGGGCATGAATGTTTTTGAGAGTACTATTCTATGATGACTTGAGTTCCCCACAAGCAATGTTCCCAAAAAAACAAAGAAGGAGAGATGGAATAATGGATTGTTTTGCATAGATGACGGAGTTTGCGGGTCCAAAGGATCTAGGAGGCACAAGTACCACATGGGACTTAGTTCCTAGAAATTCAAGTTTCCCACAATCTAAAGGATAGTGTAAAGCGAGAAAAGAGTGAGTGTGGAAGAACTAAATGAAGGATACCCAAGTTATATTATACCTAGAGTTCCACGAAAACCTACAATATCTACAAATTATAATGAAAGGGGGAAAAAGGAGAATGAATTATAATGCGGAGAAGGTCACATGTGGGAAAACAAATATTAGGTGGCATAAGTTCCCCAAGTTCCAAATTTAACCGATAAATCCTTTTAACACTTTGGAATAATGATTGAAATGGTTAAATGAAATTATTGTATATTTATATATAGTCTAAGGAGAAACATATTAATTTGAACTATAAATGGTTTTCCTCATGATATCTCTACACCTGCATGGCCATATATTGAGTTCTAGTTAACAAAATTCAATAATCTTGGACTCGTTGGAAACATGACTCAATTTTATAGGCATTGGAAAAAAATATTTTGGTTCAAATATAGAAAGAATAACTCGTGAACATGTGGAACACTTTGTTATAAGGAATTTTTGCAATGATCTCTTGATTTTTCCAATGCGTACAAAGAAGATGAAATGCATGGAACACCAAAAGACAGATTTGGAGAATTAGGCTTGTCTATAAAAGCCAAAATCCAAATATAATATGGTTTTTGATGAAAAATAGAGGATTGAGAAGTCAAGGAAAGAGTTACAGAGAGAGAGGAAGAAGACAAAGCTATCAGTGAATATCTACTAATAAAATGAGATAAGAGAAATGTTTTGTAATATACATTGATACATAATGAATATCGATTGATGTTAGAGTGGTGAGCTATATGCTAAAAAGCTATTTCACATAGAGAGAGAGATAAAGGATGCAAAGCCATCAATGAAACTATTGAATAATGTAGAGCTACTAACGAGTAAAGAAAAAGATGAAATTGAGAAAAGAGTTGTTGCAGGTGATAGAGAGGAGAAAGAGACATCATATGAACATCTAATTAAAAGAGAGATAAGTAATAAAGGTGTAGAGAGGAGAAGAAACCAAAATACAATGAATGCATGAGGGGAGAGATTAGAAAAGTTAAATAGAATAATGAATATCTATACTTGAAGAGTGAGTGAAAGATTCAATAGTAAGATGATCATAATCTATTGAGAGAGAAACAAGTATCTAGATAAGTGTAAAATATCGGTCTAAATTGTAGCTTAGGTCCACGGGGTTGCAGATCTTTGTAAGTAGTGGCCTACAAAAGATAATTTGTAGCTGATTAAATTTTAGGGTTTGAAGCTCCTTGTAGGTTCTCGCTTACTAAAGATTAGTGGCTGATGAATCATAGTTGGGAGATGTGACTTCCGTAAGTTATTTCTTGTCAAAGACTCGTGGTGACCTAGTTAAATTATTGGATTTCTAGCACCCAGATTGAGTAGTGGCTCAATCGGAAATTGTTGTAACTATACATGACAAGTTGTCCAAAATTAAATCATTAGTTTTCATGGGTTTTTATCTCAAAATGGTTTCCCACATTATATCTGGTCTCATGTGTTTGTGTGTATGCTTCTTACTTTATATCTTGTGGTTTAGGTTACATGATTATGAAAATATATATAGTATAAGAATAACATATTAAGGAAGTGGTAATTGAATATGAATTTTTATCTACAAAGTGATTCACCCCCACTCTTAATTCTCGAGAGTCCTAAAAATTTGTATCGAGTAGTTGTAATCTTGTATCAAGCCTAAAATATTGGAGGTGATCCTAAATGCACAAGCATAGGTTCTTTAGCAGAATCAATCCTACAGAGAAAGTATGAGATTGATCAATCTTTGATAGATGGTTTGGAAAATTAAATAGAGAACATGAAATCTCAATATGGTCAAGAACTCAATGATATGGCTTCATTTGTTGAAAATGTTTCAAAATATTTTAAATACAAAGAGGATTCCTACATGAGACATGAAGAATAATTAATATCCTTGAGAACTGAATTAGAGGAAGAAATAAAGAGATTGAAGATGTATAGTAATATGTAAAAGAGCTCTCAGATCTTGAATGGAATGCTCAATAGAAAAAAGGTAGCAAGCGAAAAAAATAGGTCTAATCTTCATAGAAGAACTTATGAACTGTGAGGAGGAAAAGGCTTAGTCAAGAAGAGAATCGGACATAAATATGACCAAGGGAATAAATATAAGAAGGCCTAAATAAGTTAGGCAACCCAATGTTTTCAAGCATGAAACAACATTTAATGGTTATTTATTTTCTTGTCAAAATTTAAGACATAGAGATAAAGAATGTAGGAAGTATGTCCTAAATGATCAACCATCAAACGATAGAAGAGAAGAGAGGACAAAAGACTCAAGATGTATGAATAAGATATTTTTCTACAACTACAATAGGATTGGTCATGCTGCTAGAGATTGTTTTAGTCATGGAAATGCAAAGTATAGTTGGAATAAAATTCCATATCTATACATAAGAAAGAATCAAATTGAGTGTTTTAATTATCATAAACTTGGACACCTTACAAAGGAGTGATGGAATAATCAACCTCCTAGTCACATCAACAAGAATCAACATATCAAAATACATATTAAAAAGATATATAAGTTTAAAATCAATCCTGAAAAAGTGTGAGAGAAAATCATGGGATAAATCAGCTCAAGAAATAAATCAAGAGTTGATGATCAAGCCAAGAAGTGTGAAATAAATCAAAGGATTAGTTATTTATCACACAATACATGTTTGAAAAGAACAGTAGAGAAGCCTAATTTGAACTTAGAATCAAGAAATTAAGGTTAAATTTATAATAGTACATCAAATAAGATAGACAAGTCTTCACAAGAAAAATAAGAAAAGAGTGAGTCATCAATCCTTTTTATGACTTCCTATTATTCTCGAGAGAATTTTTCAAGAATAGAGTGCCTTCTTTAAGCTTCTTCAAGGCATGTTATCTTTGAAAAAAGAATTGGTGTGTTCTGAGAAGAATCATTATCAAAGAGGGCTTATTTTGTAAATATATCTCAAATGAAAAGGGAAGTTGGAATGAGCATTTTTCATTTGCTTGATATTGAAAATATCTTGAGGAAAGTATGTAGAGATCTTATTTCAAAAGAGTGCAACAATACTATAAAGGTATTATGTACTCCTAAGTCATGCGGTGTTGTTGATCCCAAGATCGGTTGGCTCATTTTTGATTTCATGTGCAAATGACCAGCTACAATATTGAAGTTTGTGTTAGAAGAAAGGTAGACCCAAAAATACAAAGGAATATTTTTCTCGAAGATGGAAGAGGTTATTAAAGGATGTTCCCATAGTGTATTTTTGATCTTCAATAATGAACCACTAATGTAAATCAGGTTTTGAGAAAGGGGAGCTCATTTAGAGATTTGATTAATGAAAAATGTATGGAGTCTGTTGGTATCCAAATTGATTATCCCTTGAAAACCGAGCAGCATCACATATTTAGAAAGACACTGAGAGACAGACAAATCTTATTATGAGTCATTTTGTAGATGGGGAGGGTATTTTTCTGACTCTTTGTCACTCAGGCATCAAAGAAATGGATAGCACCTTCATAAAGGATTTGATCTATCCTCACTACTTTAGGTCGTGCCTTTAGACCAAAGTGAGAAGACTCATTTTGTAACCTCTTTCGGTGAAGGAGAATGAATATATCCTTCTCTACACAAATTTAAAAGGGCACCCTAAGAAAATATGATCAATACACCACAAATTAACTCTCACGAGTTGTCACTTCTAAAGAGTGGTGATATTTCCTAAACAGGGTTAAATTTTAGTAGAATTTATGCATTTGTGGACACATAGGGAAAACATGGGTAGTTCAGGATGGATTCATTATTTTTGAATAATTTTGGTGGGAGATTAAGTAGGATAAAATTGATTATACCAGATCTTTGAGAGACTTCACAACAATTGGAAAGCTAAATGACAGAAAGCTTTGGAATAGCTAAAATATTCCTTCAAATGGAAGGTGTGCATCGAGGCCCGCATTCACACGGTTTTACACAATATCCAAGAATTTAACAAAAATATTGAGCTAAATACTCAATAAAACATCAAAGACCCCTAGTTCCTCATGCCTAAGATACACTCAGAGGCTTACAAACAATATTTATCAACAAATGATAGTGAAGTGATTTTAAATTTGTTTATCTCATTACAGGATGAAGGATCTTCTTGAAATGAAATTACAAATGCCACTAAACTGTCACAAGGACAAGATCCTGTGTGATTTGGAGGGACTTTAACACAAGATTGCAATAGGAATAAGAAAAAATAATTGTAGACATTCTAAAATAAAGTAGACACAAATTTCTCCAATATTGACACAGATTAACTCGAAATTGATTAGATTCATCGCCAGCGAATAAAAGTTTCTTTGAACAGGTCTCGAGTTTTTCAATGGTTGTACACTCACAACTAACTTGACGTGATTGAAATATACAAAACAAGAAATTAACAGCTTTCTTGTATTGGTCTCTCAGAAGATGTGATCTCGCAAATTTTCTCTTAATAATTCAACCCCGACCTTTTGCAAGAGTATTCTCATTGCGTTTATACATTTCACTTGCTCATTCATAACAAATTTTCCCCAAAAATAATAATATTCAAGGGACCTTTGCTAGTTACAAATTTTCCCCAAAAAGAGATGTTTAACAAATTCACATCCAAAAGCTACCAGGTGGACCAATTATGAACTGATCACATTTCTCAGACCCTCGATTAATGACTAGGATTCCATGCCACAACTTTTAACAAATCCTTATAATCATTCTGATTTTATCATGTGATAAATCCCCATTTTATTGATTTTCCGAGCCTTTGTACGCTTGGATCTGACAGGTAATCCTTTTCACCCTCGAGGAAACACCTTTTTCATCCTTTACACCTGCAACCTCCATCATTTCATCCTTTTCCTTCTCTTTCCTCTACAACTCGTTTCGCATCCATCTTCTTTGGTAATTCATGTTTTTGCAAGTGCCCAAGCAATTAAAACTTCAAAATATCAACCTTAAAAATCCTTGGAATCACAAATTAAGTTCTAAATCCATTCAATTGGCACTTTGCAGATAAAAATGACAAGGAATTTCATCAAAAATGATGAAAAATAGTGCGTATTCACATCTATAGGAGTCTTGGAGAAAAAATGGCAAAAATAGATGCAATGCACAACAACCATTGATTCTTCCCCTTCTCAACTTTAGATTAGAGTCATCCATGTGTTTCCTTGGCACAATTGAAAAGGTGAGGTATAGAGGCAAGTTTCCAAACAAGCATGGGCCTTCCACGTGCCCTAGGCCCAAGAAAAACACCTTTTGGCCTTTGAAAAAATCTCAGTATAAAAGGATCTAGCGAAAGCCTCCACGTGTCTCAATGGCACACTTTGAGATGGTCCCCAAAAAGAGACCCCAAACAAGCATGGGCTCTCCACGTGTTTCAGTTCGATAGAGTTTGCTAAGAAAGTTGAAGGACCAACATAAGGCACCATGTATCTAGGGTAGGAGAAATTTTTCCTTGGCCGTTGAAAATTCCAAGCAAGGGAAGAGTGAGTGGAAGCCTCCAAGTTTCCTCCTGGTACTTCTTCAAAATAAAATTTAGGGTCTGGTCCCCAAATAGGCAAGGTCACTCCATGTATCCTAGGCCTTTAGAAAGTTTCTTGAAAAGTTTAAGTATAGAGACGAGCTGACGGAAGCCTCCTCATGTCTCCCTGGTGTAACTTTGAGATGGTCCCCAAAAGTAGAGACTCCAAACAATTACAGGCTCACCACTTGTCCCCTTGGTGCAACTACTAAGGTGGGATCCTGAGGTGGATCCTCAAATGAGCACTAGACCTCCACGTGTCCATGGTCCGTCAAAGCTGTACTGAATGCATGAAAAAAATGTCTAAGTCTGGGAAGGGCAACCGAAACCTACACGTGTCTCCCCGGCGTAGCTCCAAGGTCAAACTAAAAGGAAATTTTTCACATGAGCGTTGGCCCTCCACATGGGAAAATATTGAGTTTGAAGCGGGCCTTAGAATTTAAAAATGCCCCGCCGAGACCCATCCAACCGAAAGGGTGACTTTTCCACAGTGTTGAGATATAAATTTGATGGGGAAAAACACACATGTCAAACCATAAAATGTAGGAAAATCACCATTTGTGCACGAAAATGATTCCTTCTTCAAGGACATAGAATTTGGAAATGATATAAGGCCCAAATGTGATCCACCAAGCTGCATCCAATCGAAAAGACCACGTTTCCATAGATATTTGGGACAAAATATGACAGGAAAATAAAACGTGATCAGTAGAAAATGGAAGGAAAGGAAAAACACAAGTTTTCACACAAGTTACAAATTCTTCCACATGGACGAGAGGAGGAACAAAAAAATTCTGGACTTAAAATGATCCTTGACTAAAGGAAGGGATTGATCATGGAAACCAAATGGAGGACAAAGTATTTATGCATCAATATAAGGAGCTAGAAAATATGACAGAGCTTACAAGCTGAACAATTTTAAGGACAAATAGGGCAAGATCAAATTGAGCACCAACATTGGCTCGACTCGTGGATGGGCTCTCCCTATGACTCATCACAAGAAAAATAGTAGACCAAGTGCCAAAAATAAACCATTGGGTAATAGAGTCAAAGAAAAACTTACAGAGTAGAACAATAATAATCAACTCCCCAAGAATGAACCAAGAAACCAAGAAAATGGCATTCAATGACCAGACAAACAAAAATAGAAAACCACAAAAGCAAAAAGAAACCAAAAGACTATACACACAGTACAATGGAGTATACCTTGATTCTGAGAAATCAATCAAGGAAATGTTTCAAATTCCTGTCATTAACATGTAATTCAAGCAATTCTCCATCTAAGTATTTTAAGAAGAAGGTATGTTCACCAATTTGAATGTCAATTGAATAAGGGCCCATCCAAAATGCATCAAACTTTATATGTTTTTCCTTATCCTCACGCATGTTGTCCCATAGTAGCACAAGATCTCCCACACTAAAAGCTCTTGGAGTTACTTTCTTATCAAACAACTTCTTCAATTTTTCTTTGAATTTCACATGCCTCTGATGGGATTCCCTTCTTTCTTCATCTAACTCAACAATATGATTTATGCGAGCATCATAGGGACTAACCTCTTGATCTTCTAGTTGTTGAAGAAATTGAAAAGAAGACAATTGTATATGCAAAGGAAGAAGAGCTTGAGTTTCATACACCAACTCAAATGGTATTTTTCCAATAGCTCATTTAATAGTGATTCGATCAGCCCAAATAACAAACTTCAACTGCTCACCCCACTTCCTTTTGTTCAAATCCAAAGTTCTTTTAATTATCTTCAACAAATTTTTATTGTTAGACTTTGCTTGTCCATTTCCTTGGGGATTATAATTAGAAGCATATGTCAAATTGATCCCATATTCATGGCACATGGCCACCAAAGGTTTATCCCAGAAGCTCATGGAATTATCAACAACTATTTTGGCAGTACCCCAAAATCATCAAATGATATGATTCAGGACAAAATCCATGACAATTTGGTGAGTTGCCTTCTTGGTAGGGATTGCCTCCACCCACTTGGTGAAGTAATCTATGGCCACTAGTATCCACTTATGGCCTGCACTTGAAGGATCAAAAATTTCTCCAATGAAATCCATTTCCCATTGCCTAAATGGGGCTTCAACTGATACAGGCTGCAAAGGAAGGGAGCACAAGCTTTTAGTCTTCCAAAAAAGCATTGGAAACTTTCACATCTTCTCACAAACAGAGTTGATTCCTTGAAGAGAGTTGGAAACCAATAACCAGCCCTTAATATCTTATGAGATGTGACTCTTCCATCAAAATTTCCCCCATAAAATCCTCCATGAAGATCAGAACTATCTTAGGGGCTTCATCTTTAGCAATGCATCTTAAGAAAATTCCTCCGATTTCTTCCAAGCTGACCCAAAATCAATAATGACATATTTTTGGGAATCTAACTTATGTTCTCTTTTCTGATTCTTGTTCAAATGTTCAGGAATTGTAGATGTTTGAGATAAAAATGATTTCCTTGTACCATTCAGAGTTTATCAGTTTTTCAAGGGCATTCAGCCTTTCTTCTTCAACTTCATTTACCTCAATTGTCTGTAGATTTCTCTCTGCAATGAGTTTTGTCATGACCAAACCTCTGACCAATTTTGTTGTTTGTATATCCATATCATACTCTTGCAATTTGTTTACCCATCGGCATCTCTTGCTTGAAACCTCCATTTCTGATAGGATATCTTTCATCATGGTGTGGGGAACATAAGCAATGATTTTGGAACTCAAAATATATGGCCTGAAGACCTTTTTTGCTTTTACGAAAGAAAATGCCTACTTCTTCATGATATTATATTTTAGCTCAACTCCTTTTAATGCCTTACTGAAAAAGGCAATTGGTCTTTCAGCTCCCTTATCATCCTTTTGCAATAATACAGATGCAATAGTACTTTTTGAAGCAAAAGAAAACATTTGGAAGGCCTTCTTATAATTTGGAGCTGCTAAAATAGGGGCATTCTTTAATGCTTCTTTGATCCTAGTAAAATCTTGAATAGTTTCCTCTTCCTATTTGAAACTTTGGTCTTTCTTCACCATTTTAGTGATTGGGATAGTTAGTTCAACAAAGTTGGAGATAAATCTCCTAATAAAATTAATCTTCCCAAAAAGGATTGAATTCCCTTCTTGGTTCTTGGAATGGGGACTTTTCTAATGGCTTCTACCCTTTCAGGATCAATCATGACCCCTTCCTTTGACACAATGTGTCCAAGTAGCTTTTCTTTCTGAACTCTAAAATGGCACTTCTTTGGATTTAGTAAAATACCATACTCCCTATATCTTAACAACATCTTTTCTAAGTGTTGTAGGTGGTCACTCCTTTTTTTGGAGAAAATAGTCACATCATCTTGATATACAGTAATGAAATCATTAATATATCCAAAGAAAGCTACATCCATTGCTCTGGGGAAAGTGGATCCAGCATTCATTAGACCAAAAGGCATTCTAACATATACATATGTTCCCCAAGGAGTGGTAAAGGTAGTCTTGATTCACTTTGATTACTTCACAACTACCTGGTTATATCTAGAAAACCCATCCAAGGTGGATAGCAATTCGAACTAGTAACCAATTGTAACATATTTTCCATATTTGGCAAGGGTAGTTATCTTTCATTAATTCTCTATTCAAGTTTCTAAACTCCACACACAACTTTATATATTTTTTCTTCTTTCTGACAGTACCAAGTTTACAACCCATGATGAGTACCTTGTGGGCTGTATGATTCCTCGGTCACTCAATTTTTTAATTCTTCTTACATATTCAGGGAAAGGAGTGGATTGATTTGCCTTTGTTTCTACCTAAATGACTTGGTAGAAGCTTCTAAGGGAATTTTTGCTGGAAAAGATCCTCTCTCGTATGATTTCAGTTCGAGAATAAGACCATGCTAAGCAGTCTAGCATTTCTTCAATAATTGGACATACGAATACTTTTCTTCCTTACTCGGATTGCTACCTAGCCGGATATTTCATGGTTTATCCTTTGTGCCTAGTTCATGCTCTTCAACATCCCTCAAAGCTAACACATGTCTGCAGTGATAATGCAATCAACATTATCAAAGTTTGATTCAAGTGCTAACAAACCTATGGGAATAGTATTAGTCTTCAATTGAATGATTTCTTTTCCAAATAGAGTCTCTTTCCCATCAGGTGCACAAACCATTGGCTCCCAATCTATACGTTGATCGGAAAATTCTCCTTGGTTCCAAAAACCTTTGCACCTAGGTGTCATCTTTGAAAACTTTCCAGTGTTTAACATTGTCAGGAATAGATGGCCTAGTCAATACCTCAACATTATATTCACAATAGGGGATATAGTATAATTTTCAAATCTAGACCCCAATATGGCCAATTTGTCTACTAGAGTATTGTTCTTCCTATTATGATGTATTATGTTGAAGGAGTCAAACATCTCAATGAAATCCCATACTACATGCTTATACTGCTTCATTCTCTAATTTTTTTGCATACATTTTTCTAACCTACTTGACAATTATCTCTAAATATCCTTTAACAATGATGTCTCGATATCATATTTCCATGCAATCCTTAGACCCGAGAGCAGTGCTTCATACTCAACAATATTGTTAGTGCACTCAAAGTTGAGTTTAAAAGATAAAACAAACTCTTCATGGGCTAGAGATATTAAAACAATACCAACACCATTTCCAAATTTAGAGTAAGCCCCATTAAACAAAAAATTCCAAGGAGAACCTACTTGATTAAGATACTTGCACTGATCAATTTTTTTCTCTTTACCATCAGCAAATCCAACAAAGTTATATGCATCAGTGTCAGTGTATAACACTTCATAGGAAGCATTATTGGGATCCTCAATGAGATGTAGCATCTTATATTCACCATATAACTTTACAAGGCTGCCCTCAATAGGTATTGTTACAAAAAAGACATATCCATTTGCACACTACGCCCACACTAGCAACCCACTTTCTTGATAACAACATTCCCCATTTGGCAGGGTAATCAACAATAACAACATCTAATTTTAATTTCTTGCCTAGGTAAGCTACAAGTTGCAATATCAGACCCTTGACACATCCAACCACTGGAACCTCTCTAGAATCCATGGTAGTGCACTTCCCATAAGCGTTTTTCACTTTGATATCTAATTCATTCATGACCTCAAGAGGCATAACATTGCATGATGCTCCAGAATCAAACATACAATTGTGTAACAACTATGTCCTTAATAATCAGAGTGGTGAAAAATGGATCTACATTCAACTGGGACTCAACTAAGGATGTTCCCAAATATACTTCAGGTGGCTCATCTAGTTCTTCCAGCACTTGGGGTTTTTTCAACTCTAAAATGGTAGGAGGAGTCTCAACACTGTTTACATTTCTTCCTTGGGTATTCTTTTCTTCTTTCAATCCCAAATACTCAAAGACCCTTTTCTTGTGCTCAAGAATCCTAAGCAGCTCAACAATTGGAATAGAAATATTGATCTAAATCAAGACTTGGGCAATGTCATAAGGAACGTATTTTGGCAAGGTAGCATTTGAAGGAAGACTAAGAAACTCATCTGACAACAAAGGATTTTTCATGGTTTGAGCATGGGCAAGGATACTAGTTCTACTTGGTGACACAAGTATTTTACCAGATATATCTTTCGTAGGAGTTTATTTTTATATATTGGTGAGAACTGACATTTTTATTTTGGCTTGAGGCCCTTTCCTTTTGAAAACTTTACTCCTAGTGTTATATTCCTTTTCATGGCCAACTACAACATTCATTAACAATTGTCTATCCTCCTTAGAAGGGATTCCTCCATCATACTTTTTAATCATTAATGCCCTTAAGTATTCAAAATCATTACTAGGCAATTCAAAATCTTGTACCATATCTATTTCAAAAGTATGAGAGGGAGGAAGGGGTAATACCCGTGGATGCAATCCCAAAATCTATAGCAGTTCTAGCACTAATTAATTCAGTCAAAGTTTCTCCTTGTTGTGAGCTTGTAGAGCACCCCACCATGCACACATCATCATCAGTGTCATCATTAGCTTCCTCAAATTATTTTTCTTCATCACATGGGGCATGTGGCAAGAAACATCTGTCACACCACTCAATTTCATTGGCTTCTTCCACAAAGCAGCAAATCTGGCAATCAAAGGATCAGAAATAATTCTATTCTCATGGGCTTGGGGCTGTCTATTTCCTGATCCCATGGGTCCTTTGCCTCTGTCATCAGATCTCTAATCACCCCTAGGATGATTGGAAAATATTTCTTGACCTTGTGGCCTATGCTGAACCTGGGAACCTTATCCAATCCCCTTCTCTTCTCTGGCCAGTTTATAGGAGATTTCTTTAACAGCTCTAACCAAAGTTTTCACAACCTCCTCCAGATCCACAACTTTACTTGACTGAGGCTTCTCTGGATTGATCAACTTGATGCCTTCTCTCTTAGGAGGTTTTCCAATTTCCTTGATGTTATTCTCAATCTGCAAAGCCATGGTGAAGGCTTGCCTCAATGTTGTTGGGTTCTTGTCTCTTAAATAATAGGTAGCTTTCTTATCAAAAGCATCAGAGTATTTTATTAAACAAGAAACATCACTTGGCCTCAAGATCATAGGTAGCCTATTTAGGGTCTTATTGAACCTTGTATTGAAGTCATGAATAGACTCATTAGGATTCTTTTTAATATTTTCAAATTCTGATAAAAGAAACCTAGGGTCTATTTTATCTCCATATTGTAATCTAAAAGAATTCTTCATCTATGTCCATGAATCAATGGAATTGTCTGGAAAATATTTATACCAGTCCTGTGCATCCTCCTCTAGAGTATGAATAAACAAATTTATGTACACATCCTCAAATTTGATCTCAAATTATTCCATCATATTGACAAAAATATTTAAGTGTTGATCCCCAGTAATGGCATTATTTCCTTGAAATTTAGGAAGTCTATTTCTAACATCTTGGGGCACAACATTTGGATATCCAACCATACCTCTGAAATCTATAGGACCAAAAGTGTTCACAACAAACGAAGGTCTAGGTAGGGGCTAGGCCATATTTTTTTGGGAGGTGATCTTAAAGGAGAAACAAAATGATGATGAGTGAGGGGTCCTTAGGGCACAAGAATGCAATTCTCAGAATGAATGTTCTCTAGAAACTCTATTTCTTGGAAGATCCTATCAGCTTTGGAGAACACAGGGAAAGAATGAGGTGTAAATTTTTCAAATACAAAAGAAGGCCCTATCTAGATGGAGAATTTAGATTTACAAAAAGAATACCTCCGATTCATAAGTAATTGAGGAAGTATGGGAATATTCAATGACAAGCTAATCGGTTTCCATAATTGATAATTGCTTTCTCGATTTATGATCTCCAACAACTTTCCGATTCTTATTCCTTCTATATTCATCTTTCCTAGCTCTGAAAACAACTTTATGGAAGGGTCTTGAAAGAGGGAAACACAAGAATTGATGTCAAAAACAATGCACCACAATGAAGTTTCAATCCGATGGTAAAGTCAATCTCCAATGCAATAAGAAATATTCAAACAATGGAAAGAATATGCAAATAAGAAAATAGGTCTTCTCATTCTCATAGATTGAAAAAAGGAAGAACAAATAGGGGTTTTGTGTAACCCCCATTCCTAAATAAGGAAATAATATCAAAGATGACACTGACACATATGATGCCACTAAAGGAGGAGTTAAAATTCCAAATAAGGAATTTTACTCCTATGACGCACTGACGTAAATGAAAATGACAGATTCTATGACACTTGTCATTTGACTTCCTAAGACCTCTCGACTCTCGCAAGGTGAGATGACTCACCAGGTGATGTGGACGATGACTAGGCATGTCACAAACACAAACAGGTCTCTATCAAAGAAAGATATTCTTCCTTGTAGATTTGCAAAGATTAGTGATAAATTACAATTGATGACAGAGGCTAAGACACTGGCATTTATCAAAAATTCATTCAATACGAAAGCTGCCACTAAGGATTTTCACCTTAGTTGTGCAAATGCACTAAAATTAATCTTTCAAATGTCTGTCAACATTGAATTCATGTAAATCTTCACATATATAACCCTTCTTTACCCATATTTAACTTTGATGATGTAAACTTGTTGTAAAAACCATATAAACTGAAAATATTGCACACAGAACTTGTAACTTTGCTTGATTCTTACAAATCTGGACATAGGATGATGTTTCAACAACGTATTTGCACTTTAAAATTTGTAAGAAGAATTTACCAGGGTCTATATGCATTGTTGATGGTGTTCAAAATTTTCACACAACTTCATGTCCCCTGGAAGCGGTGTCATTCTAGTGTTGGTATCCAAATTGATTCTCCCTTGAAAACCGAGCAGCATCACGGATTTAGCAAGACACTAAGAGACAAAAAGATCTTATTATGAATCATTTTGTAGCTGGGGAGGGGATTTTTCTAACTCTTTGTCACTTAGGCATCGAGAAATAGATAGCACCTTCATAAAGGATTTTATCTATCCTCACTACTTTAGGCCATGCCTTTCGACCAGGGTGAGAGGACCCGCTTTGTAACCTTTTCGGTGAAGGATAATGAAGATATCCTTCTCTCGCACAAATTTGAAATGGTACCACGAGAAAATATGATCAATGTACCACAATTCAACTCTCACGAATTGTCACTTCTAAAGAATGGTGATATTTCCTAGATAGAGTTAAAGGTTACTAGAGACATTATGGAAACTTGATTGCTTCGCATATTTTGGTAGTATAATTTACACATTTATGGACACATAAGGAAAATAGGGGTAGTTCAGGATGGATTCATTATTTTTCAATAATTTTGATGGGAGATTAAGTAGGATAAAATTGATTATACCAGATCTTTGAGAGACTTCACAATAATTAGAAAGATAAATGACAGAAAGCTTCAGAATAGCTAAAATATTCCTTCAACCAAAAGATGTGCATCAATGGAGGCCCAGATTTGCAAGGTTTCACACAATCTCCAAGAATTTAACATGAAGGCTCGAGCTAAAGACTCAATAAAACATCAAATACCCCTGGTTCCTCATGCCTAAGATACACTCGAGGCTTACAGACAATCTTTATCAACAAATGATAGTGAAGTGATTTTAAATTTGTTTATCTCATTACAAGATGAAGGCTCTTCTTGAAATGAAATTACAAATGATACTATACTGTCACAGGGACGAGATCCTGTGTGATTTGGATAGAATTTAGCACAAGGTTACAATAGGAATAAGAAAACTACTTGTAAAAATTCTGAAATAAAGCAGGCACAAATTGCTCCAAGATTGACACAAATTAACTCAAAATTGATTAGAATCATCAGCAGCAGAAAGTTTCTTTGAACAGTCTTAGAGCTTTTTAATGGTTGTACACTCACAACTAGCTTGACGTGATTGAAATATAAAACACATGAAATTAACAGGTTTATTGGATTGGTCTCTTAAGAAGATGGGATCTCTCAAATTTTCTCTTAAGAATTCAACCCCCGACATTTTGCAATAGTATTCTCATTGTATTTATACATTTCACTTGCTCATTCATCCCAAATTTTCCCCCAAAAAGAATAATATTCGAGGTACCTTTCTTGTTACCAATTTTCCTCAAAAGCAACGTTTAACAAATTCACATCCGAAAGCTGCCAGGTGGACCAATTATGAACTGATCACATTTCTCAAACCCTTGACTAATGACTAGGATGCCATGCCACAACTTTTTGACAGTCCTTCTAATCATTATGATTCTGTCATGTGAGAAATCCCCATTTTAATCATTTTCCAGAGGCTTTGTACAACTGGATCTGATAGGTAATCCTTTTCTCCCTCGAGGAAACACCTTTTTCATCCTTTGCACTTGAAATGTATGTGTGCTCAACGCCATGTGTGAAGGATTCTCCTCTTGTTCTCTCTTGTTTGGCACTATTTTATTTCTCCCAGTGGGGTCTTCTTAGATTAATACATCATCCTCAACATATGCACCTTTTTCAAACTTGGGCCTTAGGTGTACATAAACCTTTTTCATTGTCTTCCCCACAATAGGTAGTGTCATTGGTTTCAACATATGTACATCATGAGAGACATACTTTTCTACATAGGTGCACTTTTTTGGATATACCAAAGTTCAACATAGCACGTGGTACTCTTAATCCACCTCACTTAGATCAAATCTAAGCTTCTTTTCTTCTTTAAATCGGTTGACCACACTCTGAAAGTATTGTGCTATGAAAGAGAAGGGAAACTTACACCAAGGACTCTTGGTGCCATCATCAAAGTAAACCTATTGATACAAAAGTGTTGATATACCGTGAACTCACCTCTTCATCCACCAATGTCGGTAATTGTTCAGGGATTCTCCACTCTGCCCTAAATGCATCATGCATTGTTTGTACCATTTGTCCAAGTACACATTATGGTAAGTTTTCATTGTGTCACAAGTGTAGCCTTCAAATATTTTAGCAAGGGAGGGGTCCTCATTTGGGTATTCCCAAACATAGCTATTTAGCCCATCGGGCACTCCAATTTCTAAAAACACAATCATGAGGAGGACGTTACCATACATAATCTTGTCTATGTCACCCACAACATCTATGATATCCTCCACAATGAAATATGAGAGGTTGTAGACCATTCCCTCTAAAATCTTAAGGAAAACATTCAACCACCTCTTGTTCATTTGTGTCCACCTTTCTTACTCATTCAACTTGGTGACCAGGTATGCAACCATCCTCATGATAGAGTTGGTGATTGAGCTGATATTAAAATAATGAGAATCCTTTTTGTACTCATATGCCTCACTTGTCTCTCGTGATGGAATCCTTTTCACCTAATTCATCATCTAGTGACTCCCCTTCGTACATAAGGCTAGTGTACTTGGAGTTCAGTTGAGAGGTCAAGCACATTATCCTTCCTACAAAGTAAAAATAGTCCTCATGTATGTGTGACATCAATCACTAGTATAACCATTTGGGCTTGCTAAAATATGGCAACTCATAGAGTTAGAAGAGTCCAACCTTCTATAACTTGGTCTTCACCTCATCATCATACATGGGTTTCCATCTTGTGTCCTCCTTCCCATAGGGTGAACCAACTCTAATGTCATTTTCTTCTCATCGGTGCTTGTCCTATGGTTGTAGTCACTTACAGCCCTCTTGTGTATTTGAGACACTTATTCCTTTCCTAATACCATTTCATATGGGTGATGTATAGAAATGTACCATTCCTCATTAAAACTTGTAGACACAACTGTTTTTAATTTTCCTTTCCTTTACCCTTATTTGGTGAATTTTTCATTCACTTTCTTGGTGTCATTTCCTTTGTAAAGTTTCTTGAAAATTATTTCTGGCATTTTTCTCAAACACTACTCAATCCCTCAACTCCACTTCTTTGTGAAATATCCTCAAAAACCCATACCTTAGCTCTGTAAACCATGACCACCGAACACCCTTCTTCAACAAGGCATCATAATCACTCACGGAATTTTCCATACAACCTCTTCTCGTATGCTCATGTACTCTGCTTCAAACTAGTTCACAAATCTATCGATTTATCACCTTCACACACCACTTTTCACAATTTCTTTACAAGAATTCCTTAGATTGGAAGAGCTCTTCAAAAACAAATGCAAGGTGAATAGAATAGTCTTCCCGACCTTCTATTTATAGTATTCCACTACTCTCTACATTAAAATGTGTGCCACCTACCACCGTATAATCACATTAAATTCATATTTTTCCAATGTCATCCTTTCGTGTGTTTTGTCCAACACTTTTCCTCTACACCCAATCCTGCATGTAACTCCCACAACCTTCGGCATGTAAAAAGTACATCAACCATGGATACTTATGCACGTTCCTAGCATAGAAGTCAATCTTCCTTTGTGTCCCAATTATTGACACTACATACCTCATGTTATTTTACACTTTTATCCCCGTACATGGTTTTTACGAAGCTTTTGACACAAAACTCCATCCATATAAACTTCTTTCGTGCACTCTTCTGACCTTACGTATTTTTTATTTTTCCACTTAGGCCACCAATCCACATCATTTTCAACACTTGCTTCTTACCAGAATCTTCATAGATATTTTCCTTTAACACCTTCCACCCCACACTAAAAATATGTGTGGTCCTCTACGCATAATAACCCTTTAGATCAAAAACTTAATCTTGTAGCACAAATGCGCCCACAAAAAAATGAAAAGACAAAACAAATGATGAAGAAAGGAAACACATAGAAATGAAAGCTGCAAAGAAGGGAAAAACTACTCTACATGGAAATCTTGCATTATTTACAAACACACAAAATATTTATTTATTGTAGGCCTTCAAACTTCTCCTATCAAATTAACTAGGAAACCTTCTTCCATCAAGTGCCTCTAATTGTAAAATTCCCAAATCAAGTATGTAACTGATAATGTATAGCCCCAACAAATGCACTTTGAGCTTTCTCGAATGGCACATAATTTTTTAATCATAAAATAGAACCATCTGCCCAACCTCTAACTTCTTGTTCCTAATACGACGATCATGGCATGCCTTCTCTCATGCTTTCTACATCTTCTGAATCCATCTAGAAATGTCATGCCTCTCATCCAACTCTATAATTTTATCAATGTGCTCCTCTAATGCTTGTTCATCCCCTAATCCTCCTGTGCACGCAATATGCAAAGATGGAAACATGAATTCTATAGGAAGAACTACCTTTGTGCCAAACACCAATTGAAAAGGTGTGTCCTATTTCAACCTTTATAATTCGTTACATATGCCCATATCAATGCAGAGACTTTATCATCACAATCCCTTCTCCAAACATCACAAATCTTTGTTAACGTGTGTCTCAAAACATATTTAAAGGATTTTGTTGTCCCATTAGCTTGTGGGTGATAAGGGGTAATTTTTGGATGGACCACCATGAATTTTGCTAATAATATTCTAACTTTCTCATTAAGGAAATGGGTACCCCTATCACTCGTTAAAAGCAATGAGCATCCATAACTATTGATTATATTCTCCCATAAGAACCTAGTTTCAATGGCTATAGTGTAATCCTTTGTAGGCATTGCTTCTACCCACCATGTAAGATAGTTTGTGTAAGTGATGATGTAGTGTGAACCCATCCTTCATGAGGCTAGGAAAATAGGGCCTAAAAATTCAATCACCCATTTCTTGAATGAATCTTTACTAGTAATAGGTATTAGTGGCATTTCATCTCTTCATCCTAGTTTACCAAGGCATAGGTAATGGTCATAGGCCTTGCAATACTCAATACAATATTTATAGACCATTTCCCACCAAAGGCCTACCAACAGGATCTTGCAAGTGGTTGCAATCCCAACATAGTGACCTCTTGCAATGCCACCATGAGCTTCTTCCATGATTACAGCATGTTCATGCTCTAGCACACATTGACACAAGACTTCATCTTTGTCTCATTTGTACAGGTATTCTACGATGAACATATATGAAGAAACTCATATAGCTAACTTATTTTTCTCCAAGGCCTTCATTCCTTCTGGAACCATACCCATCTCTAGGAATAAAAAAATATCCTCTAAGTTAGAGGGCACATAGTACAATCTAAATAATTTTTCATCTGGTATTGTGTCCTCGATGCTTTACGCATTCTCTCCTTAGTCAATCTGGGATAAGTGGTTAGCTCCCAATTTATTCTTCCCCGATTTTAACACAACTATAAAATCAAACTCCTAAAACAATAATATCCAATGGCATATGTGCCCTTACAAAACGGTCTTGTTCACCAAGTATTTTAATGCCATGTGGTCCATGTAGAAAATAAAAGGCATTTCTAGGAAATACTACCTAAATTTGTGTAGCATGTAGATCATTGACTATGCCTTGTAACTCATGTTAGTATAATTATGTTCTATTGGGGTCAACTTCCTGCTAGCAAGCCATAATGGATCGTCAAAAATCCCCTCTCCGTGCTATGTTAAGACCACTCCAATCACCATACTAGATGCATCAACATGCACTTGGAAACACCTATCCCAAGAGGGAAAGCAAAAAATGGGAACATTGGAAAGATTCTCCTTCAACGTGTCAAATGCTACCTACCGCCTCTCCCCAATTGAATTTAATTTTATGTTTCAATAAGTCTTCCAAGGGTGTGGAAATCGGGGCATATCCCTTGTAGAATTTCCAGTAATACCATGTATGCCTTAGGAACCCGTGCACTGTGCTTTGACTGGCAGGATCCCCCAATCCTACTATAACAATAAATTTTTTGGGGTCTACCAGTAAAAATTCTTTGTAGATAATGTGTCCCAACAACATGCAAAATGGAGTGGCAAAAACATTTATTAATATTCAGGAGATTCTTAACTACTTGCATCTCTCAAACATCAAGCGTAGATTGTCACAATTATATCCGACTAACCCATAAAAAGTTTTTTCATCTAGGTAAAATTACATAAATTTATGAATGAAGTCTTAAAGGGCCTACACAACAATGCGCGAAAACACAAAGCAGCCATGTTCTTTAGTCTAAAAGGCATGATTGTATAAGAAAAAATTCATCATTCAATGGTGAAATTTATCTTTTCCTTGACTTACTTTACAATCATCTCCTGGTGATAACCCGAAAACCATCAGTAGAATAATAGTTCTCTTTCTTAGCTAAACCTTCTAGAATCTCTTCAATAAATTAGGTTGAGAAAGGATCTATGACATATGCACCATTAAGATCCCTATAGTCAACACGGATCGTTATTCTACCATCCTTTTTATACTAATCACCATGGGGCTTACAAACTTAGATTCCTTAATAGCCTCAATAATTCTAGACTCTATCATCTTGCTAATTTCCTCAACCTTTACATACAAATTCAGGTTAATTCTTTAGGGCCATTTCCTGATGGGGTGTGCACCTTCCTTCAACTTGATCTACAGTTCGAATAATGAAGGATGAACCCCTTTTAACTCATGATACCCACACGGGAACATGTCTTGGAAATCATGTAGGAGTTAAATCACTTTTAAAACCTCATGGTCTATCTAGTAGTCCTTAATAACAACTTCCTTCACTCTTCTTCTAACCAATGTTAACCTCCTTTATTTTCAAGGGTTCATGATAGGTGCACACTTTTTCATCTACCTTATCCAAGATCTCACATGTTCCTTCTAAATGCTCAACAAGTAAATTATCCATCTCCTCGCCATCCACCGGGTACAAAAACTTACCCTTTTATTTCTATATGGGCATGCTCAAGCTGTAATTCTTCTAATTCTTCTTCAATGAAGCACTCCCCTACCTTGGATTCTCATTTTAACTCCAAAATTTAGTCCTCAACCACAACACAATATCCCAAGGTAAGGTGATTAACTACTTGCAGTGCCTCATTCATTGATTACTTAGGATATTGGTACTCAAAAGTATGGATGATATCCACCATCATCTCCTTCCAATTCCACATCCGATGACGTAACTCAATGCATGTACTGCACATGCACAACCTTGTTGGTGGAATAAAACTTATGAACCCATAGGGAAGGGGGTAAATATTCCACACCTCCCATCCAATTATTGTCACACTTCATAACATGACATGAGGCAAATCCCTTCCCATCATAGTCACAAACTTGAGATGGTGCATTACTTCAGAGAAAACTTACAAAGATGGTGATTCTCACTTCATGTCATTCTAGAAGGTTATCTCGATGGGTCACCCACCAATGTGCCGATGTTCCAACACAAGGTATAGGTAAGCATATTCCTTCTCTCTACTTGACACTTTCACCGATCTTCATTTCATGTAGAAATACATCAAGGTTTCCCTCGCGGGTGTATCAAGGCAACTTCCTTCATCCCAAGTTCCTAACTCGAGCGCACTCTAGAAACTCGAGTTCTATTAGCCTTCGATGCCTACCAACCAATTTGTATGTCCCATGTGCCTAATTATCACAAGAAACACTAGTTGTATCATTCATAAGTTGTGCATCATCCCATTGAATGACCAATTCCTTTGATGGTTGAACAAACTCTAGGTCCCTGATGGTGTGCACATATATCTAGCTTAAGTCTTCTTTACCCAATGGCTCCACATAAGGCACAAACCATCCATCGCTTAATGGAATGGTCATGTGTCCTTCCTTTTTCTCAAAATTATTGTATCCCTTATTAAAGTGTAGGTCAACATTGTTTTCACAAAGACTAAGGGTGCCCAAGTAATGCTTGGAAACTATAAGCCTCAAAGCAAGCTCTAGAAACTCAAATTCTCTAGTAACTTTTCCCCTTAAATAGTTATGGATGTACCTTTTAACACTCCTAAAGGCATGGCCTTTTTCCCGTTAGCCATGTACACCACATTCAAAGATGGTGGTAATGGGGCCCTCCCCATTTGGTTCTATGTATCTAGAGTAAGTACATTGACCTCCTAGTCTCATGTCAATCAATATATTACTAAGGAGCCACCCATCAACAATTACATTCAAAGTGTGATATCCTTAACATAATCAATGCTATGAGGAGGTAGGTTAGCATGTAGGAATTTTCTCTCACACCCTTCTCCAAAGCATGTAATACCTTTTCTCTTAACCATTCTCCCAATAGAGTAATGATTTTCTCTAGTTGTAGCATTTGACACACTTCCCTAACCTCATCCATATCCTAGTGAGAAATCTCAAAGGTGCTCTTCTTCTTCTCCAACTGGCATGATTTCTCCTTTAGACACTGGATTTCTCCTTGCAAGCTCCTAATCAACTCCATGGTTTCTTGGTATACCTCCTTCTAGTGGGAAGGATCAAGATATTTCCCATGTAACACTTCTTCTTTTATTACGAGATACCTCTTCTTTGGTTCCTCTCACACATATAGCCTAAGTACGTGTAGTGACCAAAACAAGCTCTATCTTGAGTTAAATGCCACCCTTGGCATCCATTATGGGCCAGTCCTCTTTACACTCACCATCCCCGTGCCTTTTTCCTTCTTCCTCCGGTTCTTTCTCATGTGATGATACAAATCTAGGCATTCTTCATACTTATGCTTCTTCCCACACCATGAGCACTTCAAAAAATTAGGAAATCACGTTTGTAGTGTTTGTTCGATCTATAATTGTAAAAGGTCCCATGGGGAAATTCAAATCTTCCTCTCGTGAATATTATGACCTCTGAAGCATCCATGAAAACCTCTTCCTCAACCTCCTTAATTCGTGCACCCCTCATATTTATAATCCTCAACCTTTGAACTACTCCCAATTCTAGTCTAGCACACACCAAGATCAATGGCATCATGAATTTTTTCTATCAATCGGCAGTCCTTCGTATCATGAGTACTAGATGTGCAAATTTTACAATAACATGACACATTCTTGCAGATAATGTGTTGTAAAAGAGATCATATACTTGTATCATGATCTCTCGTGGCATATTTCACAATCTAGAGACTCTGCACACACCTTCTTTCAAAGAAAACTATACTTCGTGTGACCATTCATTTAAAAATCCATGTACAGAAGTCCACCACGTGTTTCATGAGATAAATTTTAAGACAACTTCTCAAGTTGTTTATCCATGGAAGAAATATGATATTTGAAAAATGGAATCACTCCAGTGTGAATGCTCCCACACCTTAGCAAGCAAGCAAAAAACCTCCAAGGCTTCGTGTAGATTCATGAAAGTTTTGTGTGAAAGGGCTCACCTGAAGGGTGTGATTAAGCCCTCAACAAACCATTGTGCATGCTTTGAACGATGGATATCATAGGATAACTTTTACAAGAGATTCTTAAAATGTGTGTCATATTTTTGCATGCTCTCCTCCATACCTTGTTTCATTTCCTTCAACGATCTCGATTCCCTTCTATCTGAACTTAGGAATGTGAAATTCTTCCAATATTTCATCACACAATGTGGTATAATCCACCACCATTTGAATGGGGTCATACTTTTGGCACCATATTTGTAAGCGCCCTTGCAATGTAGTTAGAAACTGACTTACTTTCCACTTTATGGAATTTATTCCCTTCACGTGCCATAGAAACTCACACTTTTGTAAATTTTGTGTGGCATCTTCAATGCCCTTGTAGTTAGATAAATAGAGAAACATCTCATAAAACACTTGTTGATGGTGTTGCAGAATTTCCCATAAGATATAATACCTTGATTTCCTGCTATGTTGCCTCCACCACTAGATCCACTAGATCCACTAGGTATTATTCCTTCAGATTGACCCGACCCTCCTCCCATAGCAGGAGGGTCTTGAAGTAGGTACACTTTAAGTCCCTACTTTGTCACGCTAAACTACGCGCCGAAAGTCTCTGATACCGAACCACTCCCAAATGTATTTCATGCACCACTTCTAGATAAGATACCCAAAATTTATGAGCCCACACATTGCCCAAATTATTTACCAAAAATAACTCCAAACACCGAAACGTCTATACACCATTGATGGGTGTAATGTAAAATTATATCTACCTCGATGCTACTATCTCACTAGCATTAAATGAACTAGAAATACTTTTCTCATACATTCGATAACTAAGTGCCAAGTTTTGGTAGCTATTTTGGATCAGATTCGTGCCTACTAATATCCTCCTCTCTCCATACAAAAACTCTCACCGGAGGCCAAGGGGGTGTCTCTCCCGAGCTTACCAAGATGGGGTAACACAGATCGGTCAAGCCTTGTACCCTCCATGTGAACCTCAAATCCTTCACATAACGCCTCTACCTCCATAAGTCCATCACACTCGAAAACTTCACGTTGTCTCCCTAACTCCATTTCTCACACTTCATTGTACTTGATCCAACTCTCTTCTCTCTCCATTTTGACCATAGGATCCGCCATCTCCTTCAACACCCACTTCTGTACCCTACACCTAGTGGGAGTTTACCTAGCCATAAGTAATTATTCTAAACTCGAGTTACAATCAATATCTTGATGGCTAAAGGTAAAGCACAATAGAAATATTCTCTGGGTTCTCGCAATAACTCAAAATCAACAACCATCGGGAAAGAATAAGTGGAGATTACATACTCCAATGTGTAACTAGTCAACACACCTCTCCACCAATGATCAATAGCATGAGTCCAAACCAGATCAACATCATGAAGCCTATGATAATAATATAGATTCCACACGTGAGGTAAATAGAACAAACTTCTCCTCATTTCATAAACTGATAACCACTCATATAGCTCCACCAAAAACAACAAAATAAGGTTTCATAGAGCTCATGATATAGATTCTCCTCTACCCATTTACATGCATCAAACTCAATTCCAATGTTAAATTTATGAGAAAAATAATCTTTCATATTTTTAAGCCAAGTTTCCACAATGTTCAATGTTAGGTGTGTTGGTGCTCAACTTGATCTCACCTCGTTTGTCCTTGAAATTCTGTAGTTTGTGGGCTCTGTCATGTTTTCTATCTCCCCATATTGATGCATGAAAACTCTTTCCTCCATTTGGTTTCCATGATCAGTCCCTTCCTTGGTCAAGGATCACTTAAAATTCCAGAATTTGTTTTTGTTCCTCTATCCATGTGAAAGAGTCTATAACTTGGGTCAAAACTCGTGTTTTTCCTTTCCTTCTGTTTTCGCACAATGCATTTTTTTGTCCTTATCATTTTTGTCACAAATATTTGTGGAAATGTGATTAGATGTAGCTTGAAGGATCATATTTGGGCCTTATATCATTTTCAAACTCTCTTTCTGTGAAGAAGGATTCATTTTTGATCTCAAATGGTGATTTTCCTACATTTTACGATTTGACGGTGTGTTTTTCCCATCAAATGTGCATCTCAAAGATCTATGGAAATGTGGCCCTTCTCGGTTAGATGCGGCATGAGTCACTTTGAAAACTCTAAGGCTCACTTCAACTCAAAACTTGTCCATGTGGAGGGTCGGCGCTCATCTGAAAATTCACCTTTTGTTTGGCCTTAGAGTTGCGTCGGGAGACACGTGGAGGTTTCCATTGCCTTGCCTAGAATTAGACAAAATTTTCATGCGTTTGGTACAGCTTTGGAGGACTATGGACATGTGGAGGGCTAATGCTCATTTGAGGATCCACCTCAGGGTTCCACCTTAACAATTACAATAGGAAGACATGTAGAGGCTTCCACCGGCCCCGCTCTATACTTAAAAATTTCAAAGCAATTTTGAAAGGCCCGAGACACATGGAGGGACCACACCTGTTTGGGGACTAGCCCCTAAATTTTATTTTGAAGAAGTTCCAGGAGGACACTTGGAGGCTTCCACTCACTCTACCCTTGCTTGTACTTTTCAATGGCCAAGGAAAACTGTCTCGAACCCTGGACACATGGCGCCTTCAACTAATCCTTCAATTTTTCTAATAACTCTGCTGGAATGAGACACGTGGTGAAACCGCATTTGCTTGGGGTCTCCATTGTTTGGGACCATCTCAAAGTGTGCCATTGAGACAAGTGGAGGCTTTTGCTGGCTCCTTTTACACTGAGACTTTTCAAAGGCCAAAAGGCATTTTTCTTGGGCCCAGGCACATGGAAGGCCCGCACTTGTTTGGAAACTTTCCCCTATAATTCTCCTTTGTAGTTGCACCAAGGAAACACGTGGAAGACTATGATATAAATTATAAAATGGGTAGAATCAACGATTGTTGTGTATTGCATTTGTTTTTTTGCCATTTTTTCTCCAATACTCCTAGAGATGTAAATACGCACTATTTTTCATCATTTTTGATGAAATTCCTTGTCATTTTTGTCTATAAAGTTCCATTGAATGGATTTAGAACTTAATTTATGAGTCCAAGGATTGTTAAGGTTGATATTTTGAAGTTGGAATTGCTCGGGCACTTCCAAAAATGGGAATTACTAGAGAAGATGGATTTGGGGCATAATTACAAAGGAAACAGATGGAAAATAATGAAATGATGGAGGTTGCAGGGGCAAAGGATGAAAAAGGTGTTGCCTAAAGGGTGAAAAGGATTACCTGTTAGATCTAGTTGTGCGAGAACCTCCAGTAAAATGATTAAAAAGAGGCTTTCTCGCATGATAGAATCAAAATGATTAGGACTACAAAATGTTGTGGCATGACATCCTAGTCATTAGTTGAGGACCCAAGAAACGTGATCAATTCATAATTGGTCCACCTGGAAGCTTTCGGATCTAAATTTGTTAAACATCACTTTTTGAGGAAAATTGGTAACAAGCAAAGGTCCCTCGAATATTATTCTTTTTTGGGGGAAAATTTGGGATGAGTGAGCAAGTAAAATGTATAAATTCAATGAGAATACTCTTGTAAAGGGTCGGGGTTAAATTCTTAAGATAAAATTTGAGAAATCCATCTTCCTGAGAGACCAATCCAAGATACCTGGTTAATTCCTTCTATGTTATATTTTCTATCATGTCAAGTTGGTTGCAGATGTATAGCCATTGATGAGCACTAATATTTCTCTAGAAGCTTCCCCTACTGATGAATCTAAGCAATTTTGAAATTAATTTGTGTTCAATCTCTAGCAATTTGTGTCTAGCTTTATTTTAGAATGTCTACAAATGGTTTCTTTTGTTCCTATTGCAATCTTACATTGAAATCTTTGTGAAATCACACAGATCTCATCCTGTGACAATTTAGTGGCATTTGCAATTTCATTTCAGGAAGATCCTTCATCTTGTGATGAGATAAATAAATTTAAAATAACTCCACTATCATTTGTTGATAAATATTTTTTGTAAGTCTTTGGGTGTACCTTAGGTGTGATTGATCAAAGATTTTGGTGTTTAATTGAGTCTTTTAACTCAATCCTTCATGCTATATTCTCAAATATTTTGTGAAAACATGCTGATCTGGGCCTCCATTGAAGCACACCTTCTGGTTGAAGGAATGTCTTAACTATTTTGAACATTTTTGTTGTTGATTTGTCCATTATTATGAAGTTTCTAAGAGATCTAGTATAATCAACTTTATCTTGCTTAATATCCAACCAAAATCATTCAAAAACCCATGAATCCATCCTGAACTACCCCTGTTTACGTTGTATATCAACAAAGGAACAAAATATATTTACTAAAATATGTAAAATAATAAGGATTTCTTAATGTCTTTAGTAACCTTAGCCTTGTGTTGAAAATATCTCCATCTTTTAGAAGTGAAAACTCTTGAGAGTTAAATTATGAAGTATTGACCGTATTTTCCAAGGTTTTCTTCATAAAATTTGTGCAAAAGAAGGATATATCCATATCCTTCATCAAACAGAGGTTACACTAAGGTTCCTCTCACCTTGGTTGAAGAGGCACAACCTAAAGTAGTGAGGACAGTCAAATCCTCTTGAAGGTGTTATCCATATCTCCACAAATCTGAGTGACAAAGGGCTAGTTAGATCTCATCCCCAGCTACAAAATGACACACACTATGATCTATCTGTCTCTAAGCTCCATATCCAATCTGTGTTGTTGCTCGGCTTGAAAAGGAGAACAAATTTGGATACCAAACTAGTGGCGTCATTTCTCGGGGACTCTTTAAAGTATTTGAACAAATATGTATACATACGTAACCGAGTAATACTTATTACACATGTTGTGTGCTAATACATTGCGAAACATCATTATATATTCAAATCTGTAAGAATTTTTCAAATTTGTGAGTTCTGAGTGCAATATTTCCAACTTATATAGTTATTGCACTAAGATTTGTATCATCATTGATAAATTTAGGTAAAAGAAGAGAAGATTTTGTAAGCTTTGCATGAATCTAGTATTGATAGACATTTGATAGGTCTTTCATAGTGAATTTACACAAACTAAGGTGAAAATCCTTATAGGTGATTCCATGTTTAAATTCTTTATAAATACCAGTGTCTTAACATATATCAAGTAAGATTTGTCATTAATATCTATAAAGCTAAAAGGAAGAAGATATTTCTTCACCAAGGACCCTAGTAGAAGGTTGTTTCAAGAGATGGGAAATTCTAATTTAGAAGGAAGAAGAATTTGGAAGGTTTTTGGAGAAAAATCATCAAGAAAAGAGATCTCCATTAGTGAAACTGATCAGCCTATGATTGAAGATTGCAATAAGTCCTCAAGTTCCTCTCGAATTAGGTAGTCTCTTTGTTTAATTGAATTCTCCATCTATAGAGGGTCCTTCTTTTGTATTTGAAATATTTACATCTCATTCTCGTCCCTAAATTTTTCAAATCTCATAGATTTTTCCAAGAAACAAAGCCTTTAGAGGGCAAATATTCTAAAAATTACATCCCCGTGTGCAGACAAACCCCTCACTCCTCATCATTTTGTTTCTACTATAATATCACCTCCTTAGAATAATATGGCTTAGCCTCCACCCATACCTCCATTTGTTGTTAATACTTTTTGTCCCATCGGTTTAGAGGTATGGATGGCTATCCAAATGTTCTCGCCATAAGATGTAAGAAATAGATTGCCTAAGTTTCAAGGAAATAATGCAATCACTGGTGATCATCACTTGAAGCTCTTTGTCAATATGATGGAGGACTTCAAAATAGAATTTGAGGATGTATAAATTTTTATCCATACTCTAGAAGAAGATGCAAGGGATTGGTATAAATATTTCCCGAGATAATTCCATTGATTCCTAGATGGATATGAAGAATTATTTTAGAATGCGATGGTGATAAAATAGACCCTAGGTTTCTTTTATTAGAATTTGAGAATATAAAAATAATCCTAATGAATCGGCATGATTTCAATACAAGATTTACCGAAACATTGAGAAGACTACTTGTTAATTTGAGGCCATATGATGAATCATGTCGATAAATTATTCGGATGCATTTGATAAGAAACAAACTTACTATCGATGGATAAGAACCTGGAACTTTGAGGCAGGCCTTTACCATGGCTCTACAAATTGAGAACAACATTAAAGTAGTTGGAAAACCTCCTAAGAGGTAGGGTGTTAAATTGATCAACCCTGAGAAGCCTCAATCAAGTAAGGTTGTGGATCTTGTGGAAGTTGTAAAGAATTTGGCTGGAGCTATCAAAGAAATCTCTTACAAGCTAGTCAGGGAAGAGAAAGGAATTGGACAAGGTTCTCAATGTCACTATAGGAAACAAGTATAAGATAAATTTGTAAATAATCTTAGAAATGATCAAATATTTGATGATAGAGGTAAAGGACACATGGAAGCTAGAGAACCCCAAGCTAGGGAGAATAGAGTAGGTCCCGATCCTCTAAATGCCAGTTTCTATTGTTGAAGATATAAATCAAATTGATTGGTCTCAAGAATGTTTCTTACCCCATCCTCCATGTGAACTATATCATCAAGTTGAATAAGCGTATGATGATGACAACACCGATGATGATGCATGCATAGTGGACTACTCTACAAGCTCATAACAAGGAGTAACATCAAATGAATTAATAAGTGCAAGAACTCGCTGCAAGTTTTGGGATTGCATTCACTGGGTACCTCTTCTTTCTCACTCTCATTCTTTATAAATAGATATGGTACAAGATTTTTAACTTCATAATAATTATTTTGAGTACCTAAGGGCTCTAATGATTAAGAAGTATGATGGAGGAATCCCATAAGAAGAGGATAGACAATTGATAATTAATGTTGTTTTTGCCCAAGAAAAAGAGTATCAAAAGAGAAGTAAAGCCGTCAAAGGGTAGGGCCTCAAGACAAACCAAAAACCCCAGCTTCTCACCAATTTCCCAAAATAAAATCCAAAGAAAGATGCATCCTGCAAAGGCCCCGTTGTCTAAAGTAGAATTGGTGTTCCCACCCATGCCCAAAATGTTAAAAATATTGTGTCATCCAATGAGTTTTTTAATCATTCTCCAAATGTTTCTTTTCCCAAATACATTCCTTATGACATTTCCCAAGTCTTGAGTCAGATCAATATTTCTGTCCCAATTGTTGAACTGCCTAGGATTCCTGAGCACAAGAAGAGGGATTTTGAGTATTTGGGATTGGAAGAAGATAAGAGTGCCCAGGGAAGAAATATAAATAATGTAAACACTCCTCCTTTAACCATTGTAGACATAGAAAAACCACCAACATTGGAGGAGATAGGTGAACCACCGGAAGTTTACTTGGGAACATCTTTGGTTGAGTCTTAATTAAATGTTGATCCATTTCTTACAATACTGATTATTAAGGACAGGATGCTGCATAATTTTATGTTTGATTCTAGAGTATCATGCAATGTTATGCCTCTAGAGGTCATGAATGAATTGAACATTAAAGTGACAGAAGCTTATGGAAAGTGTACTGTAATGAATTCTAGAAAGGTTCTGTTGTAGGATGTGTAAAAGCTTTGGTGGTACAACTTGCAGCTTATCTATGTAAGAAATTAAAACTTGATGTTGTTATTGTTGATTTCCTTGCCAAATGGGGCATGTTGTTATCAAGGAAGTGGGATGCAAGTGTTGGTGGAAGTGTTCATATGGATATTTATTTTTCCACCATTCTAATTGAAGGCATCCTTGTAAAGTCAGTATGGAGAGAAGAAGATGTTGTACCTCATTGAAGATCCAAATAATGTTTCTTATAAGTGTTGTATGTTGATGTAGATGTAGATAATTTTTTTGGGTTTACTGATGGCAAGGAGCACAAGATTGATAAATGTAAATGTATTAAAAAGTAGGTTTACCTTGGACCTTATTATTTGATGGATCTTGTTCCAAGTTTGGAAATGGTGGCATTGTTCTCGATTTCTCCAGTCCATGAAGAGTTTGTTTTTTCTTTCAAACTCAACTTTTAATGCACTAACAACATTTTTTAATATTAATGACTCTTATTAGGCTTGAGTATTTCATGGAAATATGGTATAAAGGATATCATTGTTAAAAGAGATTCATAATTTATTTTCAAGGAAATTAAAAATTGTATGCTACTAAAAATCAAATAATGAAACAATACAAGCATGTAGTCTAGGATTTGATTGAAATGTTTGACTCATTTAATATTGTGCACCATGATAGAAAGTTTAATGATGTTACGTAAAAGTTAGCAAAGCATAGGATCCAAATTTGGTAATTTTATTGTTTCTCCATTTTGTGAGTATGATGTTGAAATACTAACAAGGCCATCTGTCCCTGACAACATTAAAAATTGGCAAGTGTTCAATGATGATTCCTGTGTGAAATGGTTTCTATAGAACCAAGGTGAGTTTTTTTGACTGAAATATATATTAGTAACCAATGGTGTGTGCTTCCAAAGGAAAGGAAACTTTATTTGGCAAAGACATAATCCAACTAAAGATAAACATGATTCCTAGAGGTTTTGTAGCACTTGAATCGAAATTTGATAATGTTGATTAAATTATTAAAAGAAGGATGTTTCTTTCAAGAAATGTGGAAGAGCACAACTTGGGCACAAAGGAAGAACCACATAAAATTTGAAAGGAAGAGAAGCGTATCATATGTTCAATTTCTAAAGAAATAGCAAGACTGCCTAGCTTGGTCTTACTTTGAGTTGAAGGCATACAGGGAAGATTTGTTCCAACATGAAATTCATCTTGAATCTAATGCCAAGCCTTTTAGGCAAAAATAGAGGCCCATTAATCCACTCCTTTCTTTGAAGATGCAAGAAGAATTGAAGAAGTTGAGGGATGGAGGGATCATTTAGCCCACAAGGTACTCTTCTTGGGTTACAAATTTAGTACCTGTTAGAAAAAAGAATGGTGATATAAGGTTGTGTATAGACTTCAGGAACTTGAATAAAGCATCATTGAAAGATAATTACCCTCTCGCTGCACATGGAGAATATGCTACAATTGCTAATCGGTTCTCAATTGTTATCCACTCGGATGGTTTCTCCGGCTATAATCAAGTTGTTATGAAGGAGTCGAAAGTCTAAAGACTGTCTTTACCACTCCTTAGGGAACTTATGTCTATGTCAGGATGCCTTTTGGATTAATGAATGCTGGAGAAACTTTCCAAAGAGAAATGGATGTAGCATTTATTGGTTATATTAATGAATTCATTGTTGTTTATCAAGATGATGTAACTGTGTTTTCCAAAAAATAAATGATCACTTGAAACACTTGGAGAGAATTTTGTTAAGGTGTAGAGAGTATGGCATATCATTGAATCCTGAGAAGTGCCACTTTGGAGTGCAAAAGGAAAAGCTACTTGGTCACATTGTATCAAAGGAAGGGGTCATGATTGATCCCGAGAGAGTGGAAGCCATCGGAAAGGTTCCAATTCCTAGAACTAAGAAGGGAGTGCAATCCTTCTTTGGAAAAATAAACTTTATCAGATGATTTGTGTCTAACTTTGCTGAGTTGAACATCCCCATTACTAGCATGTCAAGAAGGAACAAGTTATCAAATGGGAAGAATCTTCCATTCCAGCTTTCAATGGGATCAAAGAAGCACTCAATTATGCCCCAGTTTTGGAAGCTTTAAATTACAAGAAGCCTTTTCAATTATTTTCTTTTACTTGAGAAAACACCATTGCTTTGAAGGATAATGAAAGGGCTGAGAGACCAATTGCCTTTTTCAGGTAAGGCATTGCAAGGAGCTAAGTTTAATTACACCATCATGGAGAAGAAAGCATTTTCCTTAGTGAAAGCAACAAATGTTTTCAGACCTTACATCTTGAGATCTAAAGTTGTTGCTTATGTTCCCAAGACCATGGTGAAATACATATTATCATAGATGGAGGTCTCAATCAAAAGATGCAGATGGGTAAACATGTTGCAGAGATATGACATGGATATCCAAACCAAAAAATTGGTAAGAGGTTTGGGCCTACCTAATCATATGGTTGAGAGAAACTTGTAAACTATTGAGGTGAATGAAGTAGAAGGAGAAAGGGTGGATGTCATTGAAAATTTGGTAAGCTCTGAATGGTAAAAGGATATAATATTTTATCTCAGACATCTATGCTACCCTAAACATTTGAGTAAGAATCAGAAAATATCTCTTAAGTTAGCCTCCCAAAAATATGTCATTACTGATTTTGGGTTAGCTTGGAAGAACCCGAAGGGAGTTCTCTTAAGATGCATTGCTGAGGATGAAGCCCCAAAGGTAATTGTTGATCTCCATGGAGGATTTTGTGGGGACATTTTGCTAGAAGAGTTACAACACATAAAATCTTGAGGGCTAGTTATTTGTGGCCAACTCTCTTCAAAGATACAACTCTATTGGGTAGGAAATGTGAAAGTTGCCAACATTTTTCTGAATAATGAAAGCTTCAGTTCCCTTCCTTTGCATCCTGTGTCAATTGAAGCCCCATTTAAGCAATTGGGAATGGATTTTATTGGCAAAATTTTAGATCCTTCCAGTGTTGGTCATAAATGGATTCTTGTAGCCACTAATTATTTCACTAAATGCATGGAAGCAATCCCCACCAAGAAAGAAACACACCAAGTTATCATGGACTTCATGTTGAATCAAATGATATGTAGATTTGGAGTGCCAGCTTAAGATAGATGCTGATAATGCCATGAGTTCCAGAGCTAAACCTTTGGTGGCAATGTGCAAAGAGTATGGAATCAATTTGACATATGCTTCTAACTATAATCCCCAAGAAAATGGACAAGCTGAGTCCAACGAATAAAAACTTTTTAAATATCATTAGAAGAACCTTGGAGCTGAACAAAAAGAAGTGGGGTGAGCAACTGAAGTTTTTTGTTTGGGATGATAGAATCACTATCAAAAGAGCTACTGGTAAAATCCCATTTGAGTTGGTATATGGAACTCAAGCTTTTTTCCCTTCATTTGCAATTGTCTTCATTTTATTTTGTTCAACAAATTGAAGATCAAGAAGTTAGCCCATATGATGCTTGAATCAATCAAATTATTGATTTAGATGAAGAAATAAGGGAATACCATCACCAAACATGAAGTTCGTGAGAAAAGTTGAAGAAGTTATTTGATAAGAAGTTGATTCCAAGAGCTTTGTGCATAGGGGATCTTGTGCTATTATGGGATAACAGGCATGAAGATAAGGAAAAGCATTGTAAATTTGATGCATTATAGATGGGCCCTTATTCAATTGATATTCAAATTGGTGAAAATACCTTCTTCTTAAAAGAATTAGATGGGGAATTTCTTGAATTGCCTGTTAATGGTAGGTATTTGAAACATTTCCTTGATTTATTTCTTAGAATCAAGGTATACTCCATTGTATAGTGTATAGTTCTTTATTTTCATTCTGATTTTGTGTTTTTGTTCATTTTGGTCCTTGGTGACCTAGTTTTTCTAGTTTCTTGGTTCATTTTTTGGAGGGTGGTTATGGTTTCTCTACTCTGCAAGCTTATTCTTTGACTCCATTGCCCAATGGTCTATTTTTGGCACTTGGTCTACTATTTGTTCTTGTGGCACTCACAAGGAGTGCCCATTCCTGAGTCGGAGCTGATATTGGTGCTCAATTTGATCTCACCCCGTTTGTCCTTGAAATTCTTTAGTTTGCAGGCTTTGTCGTGTTTTCTATCTCCCTGTATTGATGCATGAAAACTCGTCCTCCATTTAGTTGCCATGATCAGTCCATAACTTGGTCAAGGATTAGTTAAAAGTCCAAAAATAAAATTTGTTCGCTATTCTTGTGAAAGAGTCTCAGAATTTAGGTGAAAACTCATTTTTTTCCTTTCCTTCTGTTTTCCACAGTCACATTTTGTTGTCCCTATCATTTTTGTCCCAAATATATATGGAAACATGATTGGATGTGGCTTGAAGGATCATATTTGGGCCTTATATCATTTCCAAACTCTCTGTCTATGAAGAAGGATTCATTTCGGGCTCAAATGGTGATTTTCTTGCATCTTATGGTTTGACAGTGTGTTTTTTCCATCAAATATGCATCTCAACATCTATGGAAACATGGCCCTTTCTGGTTGGATGCGGCTTGAAAGGAACTTTAAAAACTCTAAGGCTCACTTCAACTTAAAACTTGTCCACGTGGAGGGTCGATGCTCATCTGAAAATTTACCTTTTGGTTTGGCCTTAGAGTTGCGCTAGGGACACACATGGAGGTTTCCGCTACCTTGCCTAGACTTAGACAAATTTTTCATGCAACTGTTCAGCTTTGGTAGACCATGGACACATGGAGGGTTGGCACTCATTTGAGGATCCACCTCATGGTCCCACCTTAACAATTGTGACAAGGAGACATGTGGAGGCTTCATTGGCTCCGCTCTATACTTAAACTTTTCAAAGAAATTTTGAAAGGCCTAGGACATGTGGAGGGACCGTGCTTTTTTTGGGATCAGCTACTAAATATTATTTTAAAGAAGCACCAGGAGGACACTTGGAGGCTTCCGCTCACTCTACCCTTGCTTAGACTTTTCAACGGCCAAGGAAAACTATCTCGGACCATGGACACATGGCGCTTTTAGCTTGATCCTTCAAATTTTTTAACAAATCTGCTAGACTGAGACATGTGGTGAGTCCACGCTTGGTTAGGGTCTCTGCTATTGGAGGCCATCTCAAATTGTGCCATTGAGACACGTGGAGGCTTCCGCTAGCTACTTTTTACACTGAGACTTTTCAAAGGCCAAAGGACATTTTTCTTGGGCCCAGGGAATGTGGAAGGCCCACACTAGTTTGGAAACTTTCCCCTATACTTCTCCTTTGTAGTTGTGCTAAGGAAACATGTGGATGGCCATGATATAAAGTAGAAAAGAGGTAGAATCAATGATTTTCATGTATTGCATTTTTTTTTCTGACATTTTTTCTCAAAGACTCCTGGAGATGCAAATAAGCACTATTTTTCATCATGTTTTGATGAAATTACTTGTTGTTTTTGTCTATAAAGTGCCATTGAATGGATTCAAAACTTAATTTGTGAGTCCAAAGATTCTTAAGGTCAATATTTTCAAGTTGTAATTTCTCAGCCACTTGTAAAAACACGAATTACTAGAGAAGATGGATGCGGGCAAAATTGCAGAGGAAAGAGATGGAAAAGAATGAAATGATAGAGGTTATAGATGCAAAGGATGAAAAAGGTGTTTCCTTGAGGGTGAAAAGGATTACCTATCAGATCCAACTAAGCAAAGCTTCTAAAAATGATTCAAAGGGGGATTTCTTGTGATAGAATCAAAATTATTAGAAGGACTCGCCAAAAAGTTGTGGCATGACATCCTAGTCATTAGTCGAGGGCCCAAGAAATGTGATCAGTTCATAATTGGTCGACTCGAAGCTTTAGGATCTAAATTTTTAACCATCACTTTCGGAGGAAAATTGGTAACAAGAAAAGGTCCCTCAAATATTCTTATTTTTTTGGGGGAAAATTTGGGATGAGTGAGCGTGTAAAATGTATAAATGCAATGAGAATACTCTTGCAAAGGGTCAGGGGTTAAATTATTAAGAGAAATTTTGAAAAATCCATCTTCCTGAGAGACCAATCCAAGATACCTGGTTAATTCCTTCTATGTTATATTTTCTATCATGTCAAGTTGGTTGTAGATGTATATCCATTGACGAGCACCGATTTTGCTCGAAGGTTTCATCTGCGAATGAATCTAAGTAATTTTGAAATTAATTTGTGTTCAATCTCTAGCAATTTTTGTATGCTTTGTTTCAGAATGTCTGCAAATGGTTTCTTTTGTTCCTATTGCAATCTTACATTGAAATATTTGTGAAATCACATAGGATCTCATCCCTATGAAAATTTAGTGGCATTTGTAATTTCATTTCAGGAAGAGCCTTCATCCTGTGATGAGATAAACAAATTTAAAATCACTCCACTATCATTTGTTGATAAAGATTGTTTGTAAGTCTTTGAGTGTACCTTAGGCATGATTGATTAGATATTTTGGTGTTTAATTGAGTCTTTTAACTCAATCCTTCATGCTAGATTCTCAAATATTTTGTGAAAGTGTGTTGATCTCGGCCTCCATTGAAGCACACATTTTGGTTGAAAGAATTTCTTAATTATTTTGAGCCTTTTTGTTGTTGAGTTGTCCATTCTTGTGAAGTTTCTCGAGATCTCGTATAATCAAATTTATCCTACTTGATCTCTCATTAAAATCATTCAAAACCATGAATCCATCCTAAAATACCCCTGTTTGGCCTATATATCCACAAAAGGAACAAAATCTATTTACTAAAATATGCGAGAACAATCAGATTTCTTAATGTCTTCAAGAACCTTAGCTTTGTGTTGACAATATCTCCATCTTTTAGAAGTGACAACTCTTGAGAGTTAAATTATGGATTATTGACCGTATTTTCCCAAGGTTTTCTTCATAAAATTTTTGCAAAAGAAGGATATCTTCATCTCCTTCATCAAACAGAGGTTACACTATGGGTCCTCTCACCCTGGTTGAAGATGTGCAACTTAAAGTAGTGAGGACAGGTCAAATCCTCTTGAAGGTGATATCCATCTCTCCACAAATCTTGAGTGACAAAGGGCCGCTTAGATCTCATCACCGCTACAAAAACACACACTATGATCTATTTGTCTCTAAGCTCCTAGTCCAATATGTGTTGCTGCTCAACTTGAAAAGGAGAAAAAATTGATACTAACAAGGTGTTCATCCATTCATCACAATTCTTGCAACAACTTCAAAAGAGTTCCTGACAATGGAACCAAAATGTATTCATTTATTACCTTTAACTCCTCTTTTAAACCCCAAGTGCATCAGCCTATCACCCAAGTGTTGGGTTCTCACTTGAGGTGCGCGTGGGCATTGAGCCCCTCCTTTATGTGATCCTTGTGAAAAATTCCCACCATTAATGGATGAATGATTTTTAGAACATAAACATGCATATGACCTGATACATAGGTAGTGGAAATAGTTCTTAAGCAAAAATACACCATGAGATAACCATAAACATCACAATGACATAATAGAATCAGATCTAAACCATAAACAACATGAAAACACACTAGGTTTTGGTCTATAAACATAGATATTTGGAACATATCTTCATATATTGATTATAATCATTCACAGTAGCCATATTACATCAAAAAGAGTCACATCAGACCATATACATCAAGGAGTAACATCACGACCCTATAAAACTACTCTTCAAAGAGAACCCTATCTACCTTCTTCCATCTCAGGTGTGGTTTCATACTTGAGCACCTACATGTATGCATAGCATAATCCCTTCCTAACCTCTCTCTAATACTAACAATAGCAACAAACTACATCAATAATGGCATCAATAATGACATCTCCCAAAATCACAACCCACAACATTGTTGCAGCAATTTGTTTTCTCCAACAACCTCTCTTCATTTCAGAGCCGAGCACTCCTTTAAATAGAATATGTATCCCTTCTTCACCACCATAGTTCACCTATGAGAATATCACATGCTAGGTGGAAATTTGATCCTCCATGATCAAGTGCCTTTGCTAGCTCACCAAACCCTGATAAGCCTCCACTAACTATAATGATTCTTATCCCAAAATATTCCCTTCATGGAATATTCTTTCCTTGCATCCCAAGACTCTAGGCTGGCACCTTATCCACTCATCATGCCTACTCAAGCCTTCACATGTTTTCCATGTGATGCTAAATCAAAAATGTGGCTAAGTCCTTAAACCCTTCTCTACTTGCACACGCCCTAGTTCCAACTCAAACCCTTCAAAACTGGTTCCCCTTGCACACTTTTCCCTAAGCATCTTCCTCTTGTACTTCCTTCTATGAACGTTGACCCCTTTTCTTGGGGACTTAGTCAATTCAGGGCCTAACATAGCCCATGTTTTTATTATGTTTTATGATGAGGGGGATAAAAATAATCCTTATTGTCCCATTGATGATATCATGTGATTTTTTAGCTTTACCATTCTTGTTGATTTTACTTTATGATGATGTATCTTAGAATTTATTGATGATATGTGATGATGTTATAGATATATGTGATGATATTAATTTGAGTGATGAAATGATAACACACAATGTACAAGCAAAGAACCCAAGTACAAGGAACAATTTAACAAATCTAATACATACACATGTTAACCAACACAAATTTTAATCAAGAATTAATCTAATAAATTAAAGAACATAAAAATATGAAAATATTACAAGATAACACACGATATGTAAAAACAAGAAAACATGACTATGTAAAAATAAACAAACAAGTAAGAAAACACTATTTTGTTTTTTAGAACATTTTAGAAATGTTTTGTATTGTTTTATGTATTCTCGTGAGACAATGTTATATTATGTTTGGGTTATTTTGGTAAGACCTACTTGAATGCTCTTTCTATTTTCTATAAGTTTTTCAAATAAATTTACACTAAAATGAGGGGTCCTTGATTCCCCAAACGATAGATGAGAATGTACAAAGGAAAACTATGTGCATATATACAAGAGAAGCACCAGCCATATCAAGGCCACAAAGGACAAGCTCAAAAGGATCTCAGACATAAGTGAAGGACTAGATTATGAAGAAGTGATATTTCCCCCATGTGTGAGATGTTTATGAACACCGAACCCTCCTATGGTGCCAAAAACTAGTTTTCATAACAGATCGGTCCAAAGTACCAAAATCATATGCTTTTCACATTTGGATGAATATATTTCTCTTTACTTATTTTTTCTTTATTTTTTTTATAGTTCTCCATGCTGAGGTATAGAAATTCTTGAGATGCATGGAATTCATGGGTTCTTGAAGTTCATCAACATCAGGATAGGAAATATTATAAGTACTTGAACAAAATTTAGCCGCCAAAATGTATGGCCCTAACCAATTAGGTTGAAAATTGCCTTTCTTATCATGATATTTGGTAGTGTTGAACTAATTTTCTTTCAAAACAAGGTATCCCAACTCAAATTCATGAGGTATGATGTTTTGTTGTAGCTCCTAAGCACTTGGTTATGACACACTTTGAGGTGATCCAAGGCATGAAGTCATCTTTCATCAAGTAGTTCTCATTATACTAGCCTTAACACTCTATAATAAAATCTTTATCTAGATCATCACTCAAGGATATCTCAAAGAAGGAATATCAATCTCAAGTGGTATAATGGCGTCGCCAAATACAAGGGAGTATGGGGTTGCACTGTACGTGTGCAAATAGACGTTCAGTAAGCCTAAAGGGCGAGTAGATTTAAAGATGCCAATTACGGTCAATTTTACCAATAATTTTGTCCATGATACGAACAAGATTGTTGTTCGAGGGTTCATCTTGTCCATTACCTTGAGAATAATAAGCGGTAGAACATTTTTATGGATTTTAAAGCATTCACACACTACCTTCACTTGTTTTTTATTATAAGATTTGTCATTATTAGATAGAATGAAAGAAGGTATGACATAATGGAAGATGATTTGGTTCATGATAAATTTGACAATCTACTCATAGGTAACATAGGTAAGAGGAATATCCTCTACCCATTTATTAAAGTACTTAGTGGTAGTGATAATGTGATTTTGGCCATCAGACGAAGTTGGGTTAATCTTTATTATGAGATCGAGTCCCCATTTTGAAAATGGTAATGGTGTTGTGATAGGTTGTGAATATTGTGATAGATCATGTATTAGGTTGCCATTTTTTGACATAGAAAACATTTCTTCACATATTGATAGTAACATGTTTCCATATTAGGCCAGTAGTATCCTACTCCTAGGAGTTTCTTGGCAAGAACCATTCCACTAGTATGAGCTCTGTAGATGCCTTCATGCACCTCTTTCATTTATAGGACAAAATCTTCTGAATTTAGACAATATAATAGAGTCCCATCATATCCTCAACATTAGAAAGTTCCCCACGTAGGATGTAACAGTGCTATTCATCGATAAGAGTACATTTTTTTAGAATGGATGATGTTGAGAGGGAAGGTACCATCCTGTAAGTAATTAAATATATCAAGGTACTATGGGGAAAAGGGACCAAAAATTCACATGCCAAACATGAATCCAACATGTCATATACAGTGTCTTTAAATGATCATTAAGGAACCGAATGTCCTTAGTGCCAAGAGATATTCATATTAGTGATCCAATGGTAGCGTACATGGCATCCATCAAATGGTTTCATTATCTTGGTACCTTGGATGGTGATTTACATAAAGTATTATTTTAAAGTATCTACCATTTGTTTGTATGGGATGATCTTCTCATCCTTGACCTTATACTCATCGTTCACCTATTTAATGATCAATTGGGAGTTTCCTATAATCTTTACCTATCCGATCTTCCATCGCATATTGATCGGTTAACTAAAATGGGTAATATGTGGGGTAGTTAATCTAATCTAGGAGGACATAAATGCTATAAATAAATGTGATAAAGTAATATAGAAATTACTAAATGATTAAACTAATGAAATAAAACCCTAATGTGTAAGGAGAGGGTAAGGAAAGAACTCAACTGGTAACTAGTGTTTGTCGCAAAGTGTCGAGGGTCTAACAGAAATTATAGAAACAAGAACGAATGTGAAGACGTCCCAAAAAGGCTAGATCTGGAGAATATGATTGGATTGGGGTTCCCGGAATAGGACTAGGGTGACTACGCAAACTCGTATGATCTCTAGAAACCCCGGTCTATGAAAAATCTCTAGAACTAGTTTTTATAGGGTCGCAAGGTGGTCTGAAACCCTCATTGTGTGTAGCATCGTGTTTATTCTCTTTTGTTGTATGTTGCCAATAATTAGAGATAGTGTAGAGACTGTAAGAAGAAAATAAGGAAGTATCAAAACCCTAAAAATAAATATACATAATTATTAGGTGGGAGTGACCTCAAAGCCACAACAATGGGATTACTAAAATAAGCATTGCGCACTACATTTGGGACCCAAATTTAGTTCGGAGTGAGTGTGTGTATGTCCATCCCTAGTGCTCTTGTTCCAGCTTGCACTTTTTGAAGTCGCGAGTAATAACAAAATGTAGAAAATGTAATATAATGTGTGAATGGAATAGAATAAAATCACCCCCTATGAAGTATGATGCAGACTTCCTATCTTATGCCTTGATGATGCAGTTGTGTGGTTTAAAATGCAATAGATGGATGCAACTCTAGATGAGTGATAGTAGTAGATAATGTTTGGTCCCTCATTATGGTATCATAACTTTATATTTACAGGGGTTGTCTTGATCTCATTTCATAATTAACCCTTACATGGCCAACTAGGAAAAATATAAGGATAAGGAAGGCTAGGAAAAGCCCAAAAAGTGGTAGGAAAGTAGAACAAGGAACGAGGCTCCCCAGGTGCGACTGGGGCACCCTTAGGCACCACAACACTACCCTAACCACCAAAGATGAGGATAAAAAGATAAGAAAGTGCTGAAAATACTAGGCATGTAGATAAAAATGTGTGGAAATGATGAAATAAAAGTAAAATAAGGTGGACAAAAGGTGGGGTTAATTAGTATTTTCTTCACTAAAGAACCTTCTAAATAGTAGTATGATACCAGGATAAATAAATGTCTAAATTACATGATTTTATGACTATAAAAACTTTTAATCTTGTAATGAGGGATTCATACTTAGCTATATTGTTGGTACATTGGAAACCAAGTCTAAAAGAATGAGGAATCAAATCACCTGTAGGGGTGATAAGAACAACACCTACTCCTGATCCATTAAAGGTAAATGAACCATCAAATTATATCTACCATGTGGAATATTCCTCAATATATAACATAGACTATTTTGTTCATTTTGAGGTAAAGGAGATTTATCTAGTTTATCAACAAGCACTTTTCCTTTGACTACTTTTTGGCTGACATACTCAATATCAAATTCACTAAGCAAGATGATCCAATTTTCCATCCTCCCAGTAAGTGTGGGTTTAGATAAAAGGTACTTGAGTAGGTCAAAAATAAATATTACCTTGGTTTTTTTATTCAAAAGGTAGTGATGGAGTTTTTGAAAGGAAAAAACGACGACCAAGAAATATTTTTCAATTTGCGGTTAATTGAGATCATATGATATCAATGTATAGCTAAGATAATGATAACTTTCTCATTTTGATTTAAATCATATTGAGATAAGATCACGCCGATAGAAAATTGAGTAGTTGATATATATAACAGAAGAGGTTTACTTGGGGTAGGTGGTATAAGAATATGTGGGTTATCCAAATACTCCTTGAGTAAGGTGAACACTTATTGGAATTTAGGACCCTAGTGACAATCAACATATTTCTCGAGAAAATGGGAGAATGAATGGCATTTATCGGCAAGTTGGGAGATGAATCTTGTGATAGATTGGATTTTACCTTGCATATTTCACAACTATTGGAGGTTCTTAGGAGGAGAAATTTTTGTAATTGTCATGAAATTTTCTAGGTCCACTTCAATTACTCTTCTAGAAATGATTGCTCCTATTAGCTTTCCTAAAATCACAAAGAAAGGCACGCTTCTTTGGGTTGAGTCTGACCTAATCATCTCTTAGATGTTGAAAGCTATGATGTAGGATTGTTGGATGTTCTTCAATAGTCCCGACATACCCAGGATATCATCAACATAGTCTTCCATAATATCATACAACATGTCATAGAAGATGACAATCATGGATCTTTGATAAGTTGTGCCTGCATGCTTGAGGCTGAAAGGAATGACTTGGTACAAAATTTACACTAAGGGGTAGTAAAGGTAGTTTTGTGTTGGTCCTCTTCCACAATATTTATCTGATTATATCCTGAGAATCCATCCATGAGGGATATAATTTCGTAGCCTATAGTGGAATCAAAAATCATGTCAATGTTCGGAAGAGGAAAGTCATATTTTGGACATGCTTTGTTGATGTCCCTAAAATATGTAAAAATTCTGATAAAAATGGGATTATTTTGAACATGAAATACGTTGGAGATCCATTTTGTGTAGTCTATAGACTGATTAATCCTACTTCTAGTAATGTTTCTAACTCTTCTTTGACAAAAAGAGCCACACAAGGATTCAATTTCCATATTTTCTATTTGATTGGCTTGGAAGATTCATGCACAACCAATCTATTCAATAGTAAAGAAGTATCTAAGCCTAGTATGTCTACATAGGACTAGGGAAATACAACTGAAAAATTATTTAAGGAGCATAACAAAAATTTCTATTCTTGCATTGAGATACGAGCTCCCATTTTAACCATTCTATGCTCATCTTTTGTTCCAATGTTAATATCAATAGTCTCCTCCACAATAAATTTGGATCCATCCTCCATACGCATAGGATCGGGGGAGATTGAGATCTTTCTCTAAGGGAATCTTAATGAGATTTTCACCCATAGGATGGTCACTTTTTATATCTTTCATTTTTTCTATTTTTTTAATAATGATTTTTAGAAGATATTTTTCCTTCGTTAGCTTTTTTATTTTTCTAACCATAAAAGTCAGCCTCCTCTCTAAAATTCATGCATGCATCAAGGTTTATAGAGAACCCTTTTTTGCTCTCCAATATGAATTTCATCACGTAAACCCATGAATTCACCAATTGCTTCATCATTTTGAAAGAAATTAATTGACATGTGCCATTGTTTGTCCCAGTTTCCAAGGGATGGGTGAACAAGATTTAATTCATTAGTTGAAGGGGACAATGTTAAAATAGTCATTTCGAGAGAATAGTCTACTGGAAGTAAGGTATATATGCTATAAAGAGACTTTGTTTTGTTATCATAATTGAAATATTTATCCTCACATTCGTAAGAGGTGGCATCAACTTCCGAGTTATAGGACCTAAAAGTTTGAATACCAATACCATATCTTTCCATATTTTCAAATGAAATCGTAAGAGGTTCCCACACACCTTGTTCATATATGCCACATCCATGTCTTTGGTAACCCATGGAATAAATCATCTTGTAAGTGATGGCGTACTTAGGATTTTTGTATCATGAAGCCACAATATTATTATGAGACCGAGATGTAGAAGTGTTAAGCATTTTCTTATCCACCAAGAGGCCAACAATATGGAAGGTTTCAATATTATAATGTTCCCATGATCGTTGACGCTGATAGCTGGGTATACCATGTGTTTTTCTTTGTTAGAGGAAGATTTAAAATGAGGAGCATCTATTGGAGGTTTTATTCTCAAGAACTAGTCAGAGAGACCTTCATCTCCCATGTAAAAAATGAGGATACAAACAGAGAGGCACTACTTTCTTATGAGTGTGGTCTATAAGTATTGACGTGGTAATAGAAAGCCTCAAATTGAATCTAAACAACTATTTAAGTAGAATGATATTCATATGTAGTAGGGTAAGAACTAGATAATGCTCTACAATGAGAAAAGGCTTGTGGGTCCCTAACAATGGTGAGTGTGTTTCCTTCGTGGTAAAGTTTGATACATAGATGGAAATTTGAGGTCACGATGTGCATGGCATGAATCCATGGGTGAATGAGGAACATATTGTAGGGTATTTCAAATTCAAGGACATGGAACTAGGTATTATGATTAATGGGCCTAACTTCCATAGGAAATTTATTGTTCCAACTTCTTGTCACTCTACATTATCATAGGCCTTAATGGTGATCACATTAGGCTCTAATTCTATATCAGTGTGTCCCAATTGTGTAATGATCTTCAAGGTACATATGTTCGAGCCTTATTGTTTATTTACAATGAACCTTTGGATCTTCTTGCGATTAATGATCACATCAATGTATAAAGGGAGATTATGCATATGATTTTCCATTAGAATATCATGTTGGCTAAAGGTAATATGTTCAGATGGAGCAAGTTGCGCAACCAAGGCTTGAAAGTGAGATAGATTAATATGTTTGAAAAATCCTAACCCCTAAAGATTTTTATAAAGTATGTCCTTATGAACATTAGATATCTTGATAATATTCAAGATGGAAATTCTTGCATTACTCTTCTCAAGCTGCTCAAGGAGATCATAATGACTATCCAGAGGGGTAGGTAGAGGAGGTTCTAAAATGATAAAGTGAGTGCATCATGTTGTTGTTACGAATATATTGTGTAACATTATTAATAATATAGTTTATGGAAAAATTGTGAAGTCATGAGAACAACTCACGTTGAAATATTGGGAGAGATTTTTGGGATGCTAAGTGATCATGAGAGAGATTTTAGGGAGATGTTAGAGATGAGTGTTGACTTCACATTAGTAGGAGATCAAATCAAGTTATATATGTAATATCTCTCTTATGTTAATATCATCCGGAATGTTTTGAATTGAATAATTAGAGTTTTATTATTCCGTGTTTGTTTTCAATATGTAAAGCTCTACCAAAATTTATATTTGGTATCAAAGTAGGTTTTTTCTTTGCATAGATGATGGCTTAGATGGGCGATTCACTTTATGAATGCATTGTTCAAGCAGCACTGTGCACACATAGCCGACCAATCCACCATCCATCCACGTGGAGTCTCCCATGCATCAAACATGTTCCTGTTATCTTCCAGTTACAGCGTGTGAATCTACAATGAGAAAGGCACTTCTAATCCAACCATCTAAGACATAGAGGAGTTGTTTCAGGCCTGTAGCACATCCCACAAGGTGTCAAGCTATTTTATTTGGTCCATAAGTTGTTCCATCTCAAGCCATCTTCAGTAGTGGTCAATCCATGCACAGGAGCAAGACTCACATTTTCAACCGAATGAGATGAGCCGAGTTTGTCAGATCCTTCATTATTTGTTGGCCCGATTCAACGCTCATGTAGAATCCTGATCCGATCCATCAAATGAGGTTTTTTTGAAGTTTGTTTATTGGGTCGATTTCTCCTCCATAGTTGTTGCCATATTTTTCTGCCACATTGTTGTTCTCGCATCCTTGTTCCTCATACTTCACCTTATTTCTTGTAATGGTTTTTATCTTTTGTCTTGCATAACGTCCAAGTGTCCAATCGCAATATTAACAAGATGCATGAAAAAAAAATGTCTTGTCCTCGCTTTGTGTTTTAAGTGATCCATATAAATATTCATAAAGTATATTTTTTTGTCTTCTCATTTGTTTAAGTCAGTTGTTATAGTCTTCCTTGTGTTTGAGCTTTCGGCTGTAATGTAATATCAATTTTTATTTTTTATTTACAACTTTTTGTCCCTTTGTTGGCCATATCAAAAGTGAGATTTAATATTATCCATGCGTGTCCATAGAAATTTGTAGTCATTAGTATAAAATTTTATAATTTTTTGTATTGTTTTAAAAGTAATTTTGTATTATTACTTTTAAAATATAAGAGTAAGTGGTAAATTGTATTGTCATTATGTCGAAATCATCAAAGTCAAATATGTGATTATAGGTTGTTTTTTTGTCATCCTTGTCTAATCAGTTTCGTAGTACTGTTGTAGAAGTGTCAAGATGGATAAATTGAATCATATTGAAAAATTTGATGGCAAGGATTTCCATACCTGGAAAGTTTGAACTCAGTTGGTATTAATCAATAAAGACTTGTGGGAAATTGTTGATGATAAAACAAAAATCCAAGTGATGCAGATGAAGCAGCAAAATGGGAAAGCAAAGATCAAAAAGCTACATCGATTATTGGATTGGGACTATCTGATGCCTATTTGCATCACATTGATTTTTCCAAATCCTCTCATACAATTTAGGAAGCACTAAACAAATTGTTTGGTTCACAAGCTGGAAGTGCAGCAATAGCCTTAAAGAAAAGATTGTTTGGACTCAAAATGGAGGAAGGAGAAAGTGTGGTAGAGCATATCAATAAGTTTCATTCTATTTGCAATCAATTATCTGGAATAAAAGTTGATGTGCATGAAGATGATGAAAAAGCAATGTTACTTAATAGCATGCCTTCAAACTATTCTAACATGGTCTTTACATTAAGTAAGATAAATCCAAGTTTAGAAAATTTAATTTCATCTTTAATAGAGGAAGAAAATAGAACAAATAAGAAAATTGTTCTAGAAGAAACTGCAATGTATGGTAAAAACAAGGCATATGATAAAGGGAGATTTAAATCTTCTTTTAAACAAAGATCTACTTCCAGAGATACAAAGAAGCATATCACTTGTTACTATTGTAAACAAGATGGACATCTATCTATAAACTGCAAGAAAAGAGCATGAGATTTACTTGATGGAAAAATAGAAGAAAGTGTCATGGCCAGCTGGATGACGAAGAAGACAAAGTGATAAAGAAGAACCTTTGGATGATGGTTATAATTCTGATGATTTTCTATACTAAATAAGCAGTACAAGATGGAGGACGGAGGCAACGGAGGAAGGAGGACAACCAGCGTCCTCTCGGTAGTCGCCAACAACGGGGCCGCATCATTGCTATGGTGACAAAATTTGTTTTCAGTTGTGTGTTTCATTGTTTGTAATAAGAACAGATGTCACATTCCTGTTTAGATTTGTATTTCCTTTTGTAACCTCCTCATGTAAATATGTAGATAAAAGCACAAGAAAAAATGGCATCATGATACTTGAAGAGGATAAACATGGGTTTATGAACAGGGGTTCTTTCCTTGGACAGGGGTCCATATTTGGTGAACAGAGGTTCATCATACCAAGATCATGAGCATGCAGAGGCAGGCAAGTTGTAGAAGACGTGTGAATGTTTTTCTCTACCTTGTTCACATTAGGGGAGTGTATAATAGGAATTAATAATGTAAACAATATGGGAGTGAATGTTACAAATATATTGTGTAACATTATTAATAATATAGTTTATAGAATAATTGTGAATTTATGAGAACAACTCACGTTGAAAGATTGGGAGATATTTTTGGGATGCAAAGTGATTGTGAGAGAGATTTTAGGGAGATGTTAGAGATGAGTGTTGACTCCGCATTAGTAGGAGATGAACTCAAGTTATATATGTAATATCTCTCTTATGTTAATATCATCTGGAATGTTTTGAATTGAATAATCAGAGTTTTATTATTCCATGTTTGTTTTCAGTATGTAAAGCTCTACCAAAATTTATAGTTGCCATGTCACACTCTTATATCTTGATCTTGATGGTATTCACATGCTCAGTAGTAGGATTTACATAGCTAATAAGATAATCAAAATGACGATTTTTTCAAAAACAACATGATTGGGATTTTTACTTTGGGAGGATTGACCCCGATCTCTATTTTTCTATCTATTTGTGCTTAGGGAATGGCTCTTTATATATTACCAACTATTTTTTCGAGTTTTTTTTGGTTCAAGCAAATCCACTTCAACATATCTAGTGTTTATGAGGTCTTTAATGAAGTGTTTCATATTCAAACATGTATTTTTGGTATTCCCTTTAATGTGATGATATTCACAATATTTGTGATCTTTGTACCATGAAAATTTTGGTGCACCATCGGAAATGGGTGTAGTATTAGGAAATTAACCATATTCAATGCATCAAACTATTTCAAGATTGATGACAAAGAATATGTAAGTGGAGTGAACACTCAATTTTTAATCTTAGATATAACCCATGCTTTGAAAAGTTTTAAAGGAGAGCTATTCTCGGCCACTTTAACACGTTTAGAATTTGTGATTCCATCACCTACAATTTTTTGTTGTTGAATAGTTTGGATTTTTCTGTAGGTTTGGATTCATGGTTTGAAATGGTTTTTATGTCCCATTAACAAGTAAATCCTTTTTAATCTAGCTTCCTTCTCAATAACTTCTTCAAAAGTGCTTATACAATGCATTTTCAAGTGAAAGGCTATCTCAATATGCAAGTTAGGTATGAAAATACTAAAAACCTATTCATCTAGAATAGAGAAAGGGACGATAGTATCTAATACTCACCATCGTTGTAGGAAACTAGCAAAGTTTTTTTATTATGTTGTTTAGCGTTACAAAGGTCTAACATAGTGATGCCACTTTCCATATTAAATTAAAATTGGCGCATAAAATTTTCAAATACGTTGGAAAAGGTGAAAATAGACCCTTTAGGGATATGAAGAAACCATTCAAGTGTCTAGCATCCAATACTTCATGGGAACAAATGAATAAGATAATTATCACTATAACAAACTTATTAACAAGGCATGAACAAGTCTTTGACGTGATCATGAGGATCACCTTTACCCCTATATTTGTAAAATTTAGGAAATTCAAAACTATGAGGAAAGGGTGTACGCAACATTTTGTGATCAAAAGGATATAGACACGGTTATTTAAATTGATATTTCTTACTTTGTCCAGCATTATTTTCTTAAATAAGTGTAAGGGAATTTTTCATGGATTGTCACTCTTAGTTAAAAATTTGTCCATGCAAGGGTGTGGTAGGTATATACATGTAGTTAGACTTTTATCTTTCACCACCATGATTTTCATTATAAAGTTCATTATATGTCACCCTAGGTTTCTCATTATGTTCAACCCTACCTATGTTTTTATGGATGTGGGAAGTTAAGATTTTCAATTGATGACTAAGGGTTTGTAATTTTTTATGTAAAGTGACTTCGTCATTTCAGGGTTCTTCTTGAGTTTCACACGAAGGGAGTTGTTCATGATCTTCACCCTCAAATATAGCTTTATAGTTAATTTTAATGGGTGGTAGGCGATAATCACTTGTGTTTTTATGAGATTATTCTTCTTCATTGTGATTTCCTTGACTAAAATTAGAAGCAATTCCATGGTTTAATATGTCATCAAAAAATCAAAGGGGACATTCTGTTTCTTCTTCTCCATGAACCATGTTTGTAATAAGAGTATATTGAAATTCAGGTGTCAATCTAGCTCCTATTTCTACAACTCGTGTTAGAACTTGATATCTATTTTGGAAAAGGAAGTTTTTATACATGAATGATCAAACTCAAAGTTTTCTTGAGGATTTTTCACCTCCTCCCCACTATGGTCAATCAATTTTCCTTCTTAAAGTAATGGTTCCAAATTTGTATTAAAGAATGGCTTTAATCCGAATATTCTATATACAATTATTGTAATAGGTGGCATGATAGGAAATATTTTTCTAAGGTTGGAAAAGTGTGTGCAAGTTCTACAATGAACCTAGGAAAAATCAAGCAACATAACAGATTATAAGTGTCACAAATAATATTTCAAGGATACAAAATGTATAAAGAAAGGTCACCAAGGAAAATCTAGTAATTTCGAATAAAGGATCAATCATTAAATAACCTATTCCCTATGTCTAAATTTTATCTCAATTATTGTTTTTGATAAATATGAAAACACAATTTCAATATTTAAATTGATTTTTTGGACAAACAAGATTTAAGTATTAAAAAGGGGTTGAAGTGATTTTAACAACGTAATAACACAAGGTATACACTTAAAACAAGTTTTTAACACAAACAAGGTCCAAGTTTTAAAAATGGAGGCTACAAATGCGAGCAATGTAATAATAAAATTTGGACACTTAAATCAAGTTTTAATAAAAAAAGATGTAAGTATTAAAAAGGATCGAAACAATGCAAACATTGTAGTTATAACACCTTCCAAAACTTAATTCAATGTTTGAACAAAGACATAATCTAAGTGTAACAATGACTCGACATAATGCAAGTAATGTACGAATATAATTTGGTCACTTTATATCAAGTTTTAGAAAAGAAAGATGTACCAAAATTAGATTGATACAATACAAGCAACGTAACGAAAAAAGTGAAACCAAGGAAATAAACCTTCTAAAATGAGACGCTCAATATGGATTTAAATACAAGACAACCAAAATATTATTACGTACCAACACACTTTCAAAACTTACATCAATGTCTCAAAAAGGAGTGATGTAAGTGGGTGCAAAAGTGGTGGACATGATTTTGGCAGTACTTTGAGTTACTTTATTTTTACCAAAAATGTCAACAAGAGAGCAAGGGAGATAGTACAAGTGGTGATGAAAAATACATGGCATAACTTTGACATAGTTTCACCTTATTTGATAACAAGGTAGAAACTAGGAAAAAAATTGCACTTGTAAGTTTCATGATGAGTAACACGTGGTGAAAATTTCAATGGCCTCTCCCCTTATTCGAATAACAAGTTTTTGACTCCAAGGAATTTTTTTCTTTGTGAAGGATCTTTGAAATGTGTTTTGATAATGGACAAGTTTTTCCCCAATGTCAAATGGATACCTAGGATTTTTTTCTTAACACTCTTCAATACTTTTCTAAGATAGGTATGCTTTGCTAGATAACTTTTAAACAAATTACCATTACCCCACAATCAAATTAATGAAAGAGGCATCATACAGACAACTTTTATCACTCCTCACATGAATTTCTATTCAAGTACGAAGTTGGGCATTTCCTATTTCATCAACTAGTTCCCTCAGTGTGCTGACTACTTTGGGGTTCTTATGGTAATCCTCATAATGAGTTTTATGACTTAAGAAAAGATATTTCCCACATTTTAAAGTGGATGGGTTTTAACCCTTATCCAAACCTATAAATACAATGTTTTGAAATAAATCATTTTTTTTTTTTTTACCTTTTTATCTTAATGTGGTTTAGCACACCATTGGTAACCTACATACAATGTGATTCATATTGGTTTTTATTTGATTCTTTGACAAGTGAACGGTCCTAAACAAAAAATATTTATTATTTTTTCATATAAACCCCAATGTTTAAAGAGGATCAAGGTCTTTTTATTCTCAAGATCGCCAAAATATGTAAGAGAATATCATACACAACGTTTGATCTAACTAAGTAAAAATGGAAAAACTTAAATCAATGACCAATTAAATGCTTTTAATATATTAATTCCCTTAAACAACTTAAATGATGAAATTTCCAAGTAAACCCAAATGTTAGAAAATAAAGATAAAAGTTTCTTTTGATTCTCAAGATCGCCCAAAAGTTCTAAAGAAGAGCATACACACGATTTGATCTAACTTAAGAAAATTGGACAAAAAAACATTCATCAAAGCATCTAAATGTATTATAAAATGATTTTAAAAGTAAAACCTACAAAATAGAAGTTAGAAAACATGTAAAAATAGTAGGAAATAGAAAAATTAGATTCAATATTTTTTAAAATTTGAGCCCAAAAATCTACATAGAATGCTAGCGCATGGCACACATAGACTAACGCTAGTGCATGAAGGTAGATGATAGTGCACGAAGACCAAAAATAGCACACATAAGACAAAACAGATGTAACCAAGGTTAACGAAAATGTAAGGAAGCCTACAAAAACATAAATAAGAAAATACAAATGTACATATGCTTATGCAAATGCAAATGAGATAACGCAGACACATGAGGACCCTTTTTATAGACAGAGGTGAAAACATAGACAATGGTAGTGTAATTCGATAATGGTAATAAATAGAATACCGATGCCAAAGCACTAATTAACAACACTAATGCACAGGAAGTATCACGGATGTAAGATAGATCAACGCTCAAAACATGCAGAAATGGTAGTACACAAAGTATAATGCACACGTAGAAAGGGTTAAGGGTAACGCAGGGGAGCCCGTGTCTCTTCAAAAATGCTTGAAAATGACCAAAAATGTCAAAAGAGGTCAATTTTTGTTGATAAGCTTAAATTTTGGAAACACTATACCTCCTTCACTCCTGCAAGGAATACTCAATGTATGCAAACCGAATAAAATAAGTTAAGAAATGTAATTTATATCAACATGTGTGAAAAGAGGTTAGTAAAAATAAATGAAACTTAACTATAAAAACTTAAGAAAAATGTGCACGAGAAAAGGAGTTTCCCATTGAGCACGCCATATGTATGGGTGTGATTAATCCAAGATAAGTTATTTAATAGAAACTAACACCAAGTAGTTTAGATAACAAATATAATCTAACAGAGCATCGTGATAAAGCCATAGAAAAGGAAAAGATAACTAATGAATCTAATTTACATGAAATTTTAAGCCATCCTTTAATATTTTTTTATGGGATTTTAATTTGTAGTTACTCCTTTTTTAAAGATGAATGTGACTACATGTCATCAAATGAATTTATCTCCATTAAGAGGAATATATCTCACCAATATGGATTGGATGTCATGTATGGTTTGTCTCTTACTACTCATTATAAGTAGAGGATAGAATGGATGTTAGATCAATAAGATTTTTAAATTTGAGTTTCTCTCATCATATACATATAGCGTAAAGATGTAACACCGGTGTAAGGTCGGAAGGAAGGTACTAGGTTGTTTATATATCTTTCTTATTTGGGAGAAGCTAGAAATCATAGAGGATATGGGATCATGATAAAGTATAACTAGAAATGGATAATCATGATTAAAAGGAATCAACTAGTAATTAGCAATTCATGGGAGTTGGAGAATATTTGTTTAATCAACTAGGATTAATTAATAGGCCAAATTATGCTTAAGAATCCATTTGGAGGTCATTTAGAAGGGAATTAGTAAAATTTGGATGGTTTAAAAGAGATATTTAACCAATAAGAAGGTTTATTAATTAAATATGATATTAAAAAGACTTAATTAACTAATAACTATTTAATTAAAAGAGGATTATAACTAATGAAATGTCGTTAATTGACATTCATAATGAACGAAAGGCTAGTTAATTATTGAAGTATCATTAATTGACTGAAATGAAGGGGAACATTAGCTAGTTAGTGAATCTTGAGATATGAAATTTCTCAATTTAGATATGAAATTACCTTCTCCAACTAACTCTTGAGATATTTCATAGTTTTTTCATCTATATTTTCCATGGATCTCAACACTGTCTCTCTTTCCTTATTTTCTTAGCCATCGTGTGCCTCTAGGACATCCTCCAATTGATTAAACTATCTTCAGAAGGACATGAATTTGATACAAACTGTTAGAAATGCAATGAAATGAGAAGGGGTGAATCAGTCCTACAAAAACTTTATTTCATTTTCCATAACAACTATTCAACATTCATATCCAACTATGAACTTATTATGTGTGAAACATCCATTCAAAAGAACATAGAAAAGAGAGAGTTCAAATGAACAAAAAATTAAGTGTGAAACCCTATAGAGGAAGAAAAAAACTGAAATTTTTACTTATATTACAAAAAACAAAAGAATTTATTGAAGTACTAACTTCATAAGGAGCACCACCCCTAGTTTAGTAAGGTACCAATCCTACAAGAAGCACCAACCCCTACTTTAGTGAGGCACCAACCCCACAAGGAGGATACAACCCCCAAGATGACTAAGCGCTAACTCAACCAACTAAAAATTGGTTAATCATTTGATATATTTTTTTGCAACAACTTATGGTGATCAAAAATTCAGCTCCACTCTCTCAAACCCCTTCTCAAACACACCTTCTTCCTTTCTCAAATCTATCTCTTCTCAGGTTGATTTATTCTTTTCCCTAGATCACTATTATCTTCTTCCTCTTTATCATATAATTCTATACTCATTTCCTTCTCATTATGGTCGTTCATACCTCTTTTAAGCTCAAAAATACCCTTTAGTTTTCTCAATCATCACACCAATAACTACTTCAAATGAGTCTTTTAAACTTGCTTGTATAACTGTTTCTTCCTCAAAAAATGTAGGTAAGAATTCATAGTTAAAATATCATGAAAACATAATAATAAAATCATGAGGACATCACAAAATTGACCATGTACATCAGCCATATCATAAAAACTCAAAACCACTCATTTGGGGCACAAAAATCCCAAATGCACTCAAACAAGCCAAGTTGCACAAAACTAAATGAAGAAGAACAAAAAACAAATTCATCGAGGAATGTAACATTATTAGAAATGTTTTATAATATCTCAAAACCTTCAAAAATCATGAAATAACTTATAATGATAAACAAACTTCCTGATTATTCTTGAGACCATGCTCAATCAAGCACCCTAAAACTTAACCTTAAAAGAATAGGTCATTACTTCCTCATGCCAAAGAAAAACTCAAGTGTGATATATCACTAGAAATATCTAAGAACTGAGATCATGAAAAATTAAAAATAACTCTTAATTTTTCCTTTAGGTCCTAAAAACCTCTTTGACAATAGACTACTCAAAACTACCCCAAAACTGCCTAAAAACTAGTCTTCATAAATAGGGCATACTTTGCATTTTAACACCTCAAACATGATATTAAATCATCATATAAATGTATTAAAACTCCCATTCTTTCATAAATCTTAAATTACTCAATATTTCTAATGGGAAACATATTCAAAAATAAAAGTTTCTAGAGATGAGTCCTCTTCATCATCAAATCATCATACTAGGAAAAGGAATCAATACTATACCTATAAAATAATTTTATCCCAATTCATTTTCAATCTAATGTTTTGGGAGGGTCTCAAACTTGTTGACCTTCTTAATGATCATTCATAAAAATTTGATAATCAAACCACCTCATTATTTAAGGAAAATCTTAATATCTGACCTAGTAATCTATTCCAAAGATCTCAAGTCCCTGTGCAAATCATACACCCACAATGAGCATCGAAGGTCAACTTTCAGCAAAAAAACACACTTTTAGAAACTCAATTTTGGTAAAAACTCCATATCTTGAGTAAATATCATCAAGACCTGAATTCTTTCATCACCCAACTCACCAAATTTATAAAATATGTATGAAACTATCTATCCACGATTACTTACTTGTATTATCTTGCTTTATTCTCATTTTTATTTCTTCGATGTCCTAGAAACACCATCAAACCTTTGATTACTGACCTAAAACACATCATACATGTGCCGACTATGTCACACCACCTTATTCATGCATTTACATTACTACCCTACTCCATAATTCATGCTTCCTTATCATCCACCATGCAATAGGTCTAGGAATAGGCCTAGAATGACCATCGCACCATGACACTTCAAGAACTAACAATTATGACCTCATACACACTCTTAGAAACCTATAACACACCTATAGGAGCATGTATGACCTCATGAAAACCTTAAACCATATTTTTCGTACTCACACAATGACCATGTCAACTAGACCATGCTCTAGAACACCATAATAACTCACCAAACTTAAAAACTACCAATCAACCTTCATGTTAGACACTGAATGACACCTCATGGAGACTCACATGAACCATCAACATCCTTTTCCATCAATGGATTTGAAATCAATGAAAACATGTAGATACAATGGCCAACAGGGACTTAGAATTAATAGATGTATAATTTACATATAATAATTCAATTAGTTAGTGCACAATGAAGAAACCATTTCAAATAGTATATTGAAGTAACCCATGAGGACTAGATGTGCTGAGAGATTTCTCACATAAATAAGGAAGAAGTTTAAAAGCATAATATTTTAGAGATTAGATGGAATAATTAAAAAAACAAGTGGGGAAATAGTTATAAAATATGAACACACAAAGACAAGAAGCATGTAGATGAAATGAGAAGAGAATTGTAATATCAGGTTGGAGATATGGTCTTAGCACATTTTCCAAAGGAAAGGTTTCCCAAACTAAAATACAAATAATCTCAAATGAAATGAAATTATAACATGCAAATTTTTGAGTAATTTATTGCACAACATGTATGAGATTGAGTTTTTGAAAGGAATTGATGTTTGTAGACACGTAAATTGGGAACTTATCCTTTATAAATGACAAGTTTGAATATTTTATATACTATGACTTATGCACTTATCATAATCCTAATGGATACATATTTCTCTCTCACTTGCATGACGTTATTAAATACACACACTATTATTTCACTCATAAAATTAATTTTATTTATCTAAAGTAGTACATTAATCCTCTATATTTTGCCCAGAATCTTTCCTAAACATCATGTATTTCCTATCCATAACCACATTGGTTAGGGTCAATCCATACTAAAATTTGGGATGACCTATATGGTCTTATCTCCCACTCTCCTACAATTAATTTTCTAGTTTTATATATTTCCTTGGGTCATTTCATATCTTATAGGTTGTCCTTAATGTGAAATATAACCTATAAAATCTTATATAATAAATTATAATACACTTAATAGCTCACTTGACATTCTCAATAGTTCCTATTGTAACATACACTTAAAAAAACTCAAGAATATCCTAAATATTCCTAATGTAGTAACACATCTTTAAGAGTAACCACTACTCAAGTTTAAATAACTTAAACCGGGTTCAAGAGTATAAATTACCCATCCAAAAGCCCTATAAGCATTATAAAAGAAAGTCTTGTCAAAGAGAAATTTAACACAAAGTATTGCCAAAGTTCTAAGGGTCAAAGCTTAATAGTGTATCATCTAAATCACAAGACACTATATTTATACTTCACATGTTACGTCATACTTTTATATATAATTACACATATTATTATTTTTATCAAGAGACATAAAGGATCAATAGGAGTTACCTTATCTTTGCATACACAATTACATATAAACTAGGGGAACTACATATAGTTTTCTCTTGATTGTAAGGGTATGTAGTGTAGCGTCTAGATTGGCTCAATCATGGTTGATTGTTAGGGTCGAGTTAAAATCCACCCACATATGGATTTATCCTTTTAATCTAATCATGTTAATGAAGTTCTAATGTAGGTATTATAGGTTTTTAATTTCTTACAAGTTTCTATTATGAGGTTTCATACATTTTTTTATTATTGGTAAATAGTTTTAAAGGGACTATACCCTATTACAAAAAGGACTCACCAGCTTGATATAACTATGAAGATTCAACAAAAAGGATCAATATCCAGATATAACAATATTTCCAAAAGTAACCAAGAGTTAGTTACAACTAGAGGCAAAAAAGGACAAATACTGCAACAAAACCACAAAAAAACAACAAAGTCAGAGCAAAAAGATCGCAAAAGAACAACATCTTCAATGAATCCCACCAGCCCAAGTGAGTCTATTTCTTGGATGCTCTTTCAATTTTGGACTGGATCATTTGCAGCGAGGTAAACATCGCCAGTGTGGTTATGTGCATTGAGTCTGAAGCATCCAACTATGATATGGTCAGACTCCTCTCTTTATCATTCCCCCAAATAGTTGCAGGGATCCCAATGAGCATGGAAATGTTCCAAACTTTCTGCTCTAAAAATTCACTTATGGCTTTGAAGATAGCCATGTTGTGATCATGTCTATCTTTAGCTCTCCCCAGTCTGGTGTCTAGAGAGTTCCAACTTCTTATATATATCAGTAAACTGGTCTTTTCCATTGTCATTCTCTACATCAAATTTTCTTTTCCCTTTTTGCTTTTCCATATGTTAAATGTCCTTCTTCAGCTACTTCATCTCTTTCTCCAGGGATTCTAGTCTATGAGGTACTTGAGACTCCTCCTGATGTAGGGCCATTTCAATAGCAAAGCATTTCGATATGTAGCAAGTTTTAAGAAACCTCCATCTCTTTGGAGCTTCTGAGAATCTTGACAGTGTGAGGGGTGTCCATTTTCTTGGGGTTCTTGGTTCTGGATTTGGAAGGGGTGGAAATAATAGGAGTGGGAGAAGAGGAGGTGGTAGTGAGCGGATCACTAGGAGCAATTAGGAAGCCAGGGAACTTGGCAACACAAAGCTTATGCAATAGAAAGATAAGGCCTTGATGCAAAGGAATAACATGGGAGTGCTTTTGAAAATCTAGAACAAAGCGTTGAAGGGAATTGAGAAGGTAGTGCGGGAAGCAGACCACAAAATTCCTTCTAAAATGGTTTTAAAAGACAAGGTGTTTAACAGGGACCATTTTATAACGCCCTTCCAAAGAAATATATCTAACCATCATATTCATCACTTCATCATACAAAGGTGGGAATAGAATCAATCCTCTTATTGAAAAAATGGTATTCCTCCAGCCTCGTGCCTATAGCCTTAGCAATCAGCTCCTCATTGATAGTAACCCAAAGGGTCACCATACTTTACCCTTCTATCCTTCTAATCCATAGCAAAGTGAACCGAAATGTTTAGGTCATGACCCTGAATGCGTTTAATGAAATTTGAAATGCCTCCCTTGTGCAAGAGATTCGAAAGTACCTTGTTATTCCTCCAGGATGGATCACAACATGGCTCCAATCAACACAGAGTCCCTCCCATTTTCTCCTTCTTCCTACAAATCCTACAAATTTCCTGCTCAAAACCCTCATAAGAGTCTGTTTCTTTCTTATGACTGTCCTATTTTTTGAAATACCTCCCACCTGTGCGAGGTTCAATAGCTTTAATGTGGCCATAAAAAGGAGGATAATTCACACATGTGTGATCTTTCATCTCCGTTAAGGCCCGCTCCATGTCATAATTAAAATTACTCCATGTATGTAATCCCATAATTATCCACATTAATGCTAGTTTGAACCTCCTTAGGGATGTTATTTACATTATCCCATATGATAAGATTAATATTGATGCCCACATTGGCCAAAGTGTCTCGCAACCTTATTCCCCTCCCTATAGGTATGTCTAATGATGATATTCTTGATATTTTGACAAATATTTCTTGCTTCCATAATGAAGTCCTTGATGGTCCAGCTAGGGGGAGAAGTTTGGTTTAAATGGTTGATGATATTAAGAGAGTCCCCTTCCAAAATTAAGTTCTATATATCATAATCTTTGGCAATCCTTAGCCCCCAAAGAGCAGCTAGGGCTTCAGCATAATGATTCATCTAAATCCCCATTTCACCAACATAAGCAACAACTAAATAGCCTTTGTGATCCCTAAAACCCCTCCCCGAGCAAGACGAGGGTTACCATTGAGGCACCATCAAATTTGACATTAAGCCGTTTCTCTCGGAGGAATCTAATGAATCAAATACCTATCAATGTTTGAGGTATTCCTAATTTGCAAACTAGCAGTTCTAATCTTCTAATTTGAAAGAATGTACTCTTTGTCAACAGGATACTTCTTATTTTTGGGAGGTTTGAATCTCCCAATATTATCTTTAACAACATGCCCAATCTTAACAAAGCTGAGCTTGCAATGTTGCTTGTTATTTCTGAAAATGATATCATTCCTATCTTTCCATATTCTCCAGATAATATGGGGCATGACCAGTTTCCAAAGTCTTCTCACAACACAATGTTTAAAAGGAGGATTCCATTGGGTCCATAATTGGATGAAGTCCTTAGGTACCGTCTAGAGAACATTGAACTTGGATAAGGCATAGCTCCAAATCATGGTAGCATAATCATAGTGGATAAAAAGGTGCTTAATATCTTCAAAATATTTTTGCATAGGTGGCACCTATTAGGCATTATGAACCCTTTCTTTATCAGGTTATCATTAGTAATAATTCTTCCTTTGAGCACAAGCCAAAAGAAAAAGTTGATTTTAGGGGTTAACTCAGTCATCCATATTTTTCTCCAATTAAATTCATTCTGGGTATTCTCAAAGTAAGAATTATATCCAGATTTAACTATATAGTCCCCATCTCTAGAATTGTGCCAAACAATTTCATCTTTGACATCCACTTGATTCAAGGGGATGAGGTCCAGTTGCTCCTGAAGAGAGGACAACATAGAGTTCAAATCAAAACCATCCACTGAGAGTTGTTTCCATCTCTTTTTATTTCCATCAATTTCCATGTAATCGATGACCTTAGTACCATATTTATGTTCCAGAATCTCCTTAGTTGCACCAAATCTATCATTGAGGCTAAGAATAGACCAATTATCACTCCAAAATTGATGTCTCTTCCATTTCCCACTTTCCATCTACATCCTTGCTTGATAAAATTCCTGGTAAGAATCAAGTTGTTCCAGAAAATGGAGCCATGGGGAAGTTGTTCTATATGTAGGAAGGAGGAAGCTGGTTGCTACTCTAGATATTTAGCCTTAATGAGATCTATCCAAGGTTGTTCCTCCGAAAGTAATCTCCAACCCATTTTTGTAATTAAGGCCATATTCATTTTTCTAATATCTTTTATGCCCAAGCCCCCAATCCTTTTAGGAGTGCACACTTGATCCTAGGCAACCAGGTGATATTTAAATTTTTCCTCCATTCCCTGCCATAAAAAGTGTTTCTGAATCCTTTCAATTTTTTCTCGAAGGCAGAAGGAATGTTGTATAAAGACATAATGTAGATAGGCAGATTTTGAAGAGTGCTTTTGATAAGCAGACATTTACCAACACTAGAAAGAATGGCTCCTTTCCATCCTACCAATTTCTTTTGGAATCTTTCCAGTAAGTCATTCCAGACTTTGTTTGAGACTTTTTAATACCCAGGGGAGCCCCAAATAAGTAGTGGGAAGCACATTGATTTTTCATCCCAATACTTTAGCAATTCTATTTTGTATTTCCAAAGGAGTAGTGAAAAATAAAATGGAGATTTTTTCAAAGTTGATCTCTTGCCTAGAAGCAACCTCATAAAATTTCAAAATGGACTTGATCATATTAGCTTCTAGTATATATTCCACTAAGATCAGGATAGTGTCATCCACAAATTACTGATGAGAAGTTGTTTGATTCGTAGAGGTAGGTTTAGTGCCTTTTAGAAGACCATCTTTAACAGCTTTGGTGATTGTTTTGTTGAGGCTATCAGCCAACAAAATAAAGAGAAGAGGGGATATAGGATCCCCCTGTCTTAGTCCCATACTACTGGTGAAGTATCCCATAGGTTCACCATTAACCACCACAGAGAATGGCGGTTGAGATGCAGGCCTTGATAACTCTTCTAAATTTGTCAAGAAATCCAAATTTGGCCAAAACTTTGTCAAGAAAAGACCAGGATACTTTATCGAAGGCTTTATTCATGTCAAGTTTAAGGACCATGCTAGCCTTTTTATTATTATCCATAGAGTGAATAATCTCATGAACCATGATCACACCATCTTGAATAATCCTACCTCTGATGAACCCACTTTGTTGTTTTGAGATTAAATCATTCAAAATGGACTGCAGATCCGGTGGCAATAATCTTAGTAAAAATTCTATAGACAACATTAACCAAGCTAATGGGTCTAAAATATTTGAAATATTTAGCATCCATTTTTTTGGAGCCAACACTATGTGGGTATTATTAAGCTCTTTCAATAAATCTCTAGTTCTAAGAAATTCATTTATAGCCCTTAGGAGATCCTCTCGAACAATTTTCCCGAAAATTTTGAAAAAAATGAAGAGAAGCGATCGTGTCCCAAGCCTTATCTCCTTCAAGAGCAAAAATAGCTTTTTGAAGCTCCTCTAAAGTAACAACTTTGGTAATATCTTTAAATCTTTTCTCCACTATTTTACTTAACCCATGATGTTTCATACATTATCGAACCCTAGTTTTTACATAAAAATACACCTTGTGCATAAGGTATATTAAGGTAAAATAATATATATATATATATATATATATATATATATATAAAGATAAATAATGTTCCCACAAAACACCTAAAAATAATAAAAGGTTGATTTAAGACATTTCATCCAACTACTCATCCTCATCCACTCACAATTTAATCTTTTCACATCTCTTATACACTTAATCACCCACCTAACCATTTAGATCTCCAATGCACAATCGATCATTTTCATCTCACGTATCAATAGAAATTTCACCCATATCCATCACAATCCTCTATACACCTCAAATATATAAAATAACATTCATGCCATCCCTTCTTCCTCCTTGATTTCTTTCATGATTCTTTCCTAGCTAGCACATGCTTTCTTCATATATTTTCCGAAGACAAAGGTGAATCATGAAATAAATGTTCAATCTTAGAAGCTTAAATTCTGATTTCCGTATCTTCCTGGATACTACTCATAATACTTATTGTGAAAACATTTCAAAATCTATCAAGATCCTCTTTCTAGATGTACAAAAATTATAAATTCGATGCTTGTATAAGGAAATTGACCTTTCACAAGCTATTTTCCTCTAAATAGGTATACCATTTCGTTTATTTAAATTTATTTCAATGCATGTCTTTCATTATTTCATATAAACTTTAAAAAAATTAGGAATCTAACTAGTGTGTTCCCCCTAACCAATAAAAAAACATTTCTCATTAGTGTGTTATTTGTATATTTAGATTTAGTGTTGAAGTTTTAAACCTACTTTATTCATTGAAATAACCATATGAAGTCCCTCTATTATTTAATGATGACAATATAAGCCCCTTTTTATTTAGTAATCTTATTTGAGTTGGTTATTTCATATATCTAACATTCTACAAGGTGGCTCAATATCTAGGTATAAATTTTGGTGATCACCGTAGGAACAATTTTGTTTTTGGGTTAATTTTTCTAATTTCTTAATCCCATTATGGTTTTGCATTGATTTCATTTCATTTTTTTATAACATAGGTTTTTTTGCAGATTTAACATTTTTCCTTGAATATTTTCTATAAAACAAACAAAATGGTTTCTAGACATCCATAGGAATGAATTTTGTGGGTTTTTATATACAAAAATATAATCTAGATGTGGGGTAGGCAAAGGTGTGACAATCATGCAATTTCATTTATGTTAAAATACTAATAATTTTTTTAAAATTTTATTAATCATTTTATTATTATTATTATTATATATATCATGCTCACATAGATTTGAAATTATATAGTCTCGTTGCTCATGCCTTCATGTGATTCTAGGAATCAGAAATAGGTATGGTTAATTAGTTTATTATTTTCCACATCACAAGGTTTTCCTCATCGGGGTTTCAAATAATTATGTTTCCTATAGATCATGCTCATGTGTAAAGTCTTCTTGTTGAAATACGCATGCAAAAAAATATATGGCATTATCCCCATAAATCATTGGGAAGTAATAAAGATGTGTATTCACTTTTATTCCCCATTTCCCCCTTTATTGCAAAAATAGGTCGAGCTTGGTTGATTTTATTAATCATAGAAATAAGTATTACGATGAAAGGAGAGAGTTACAAACTTTATAGGCTTTAAACAACTTCTATCTACACTACTATTTGTGAAATAATTTACGAGGAAAAATTAGTTGTTTTTCACCAACGATCTAGGACTATGTCCCTCCTACTTGTGAAAGGGGAGGCTTCCTTTATTGAATGCAGATAAAAAATATTGTGGGTGGCCAATAGTTTGGGTATCACATGGGCACACTTCACCGAACCTATGGAAAATGCTTACAAATAATGTAAGGAAAGAATATGCTTGAGAAGTGAGATAGTATGAGTGATAATTTTAAGAGAGGAGTTAATCTTGTAAATAATATCAGGAATATTTTTTCAAGTTTTAACCACAATTTATTCTCACATAATTAGAAGAAAACATATTTTTTAAGAATGGAAAGAAACAATTAATCATGAACACAAAATTTCATTTATCCATTCAACAAAGGCTCTAATACCTTTCTTGGTTATGGAAGTTTGTCATATTGACAAAGTGAAAAAAGAGAGATGAAGGAAACATATAGAAAATAAATAAAAGAATTTTATATTTTCTTGTTTATTTGTAGTTAAAAATATATCTACTCAAAGACTCGATATATATATATATATATGAAACAACTCTTTACCTACACCCCGCATGAATTTTCATTAACATGTTTACACCTTGTGACCTTTCATATCCCTAGAAAACAAAGTGATTCCCTTTTATGAATTAGAGGAAACTCATTACAAATTTTAACTATACGTCACATTTAAATGAATAAGAATAAATTGAAAAGTAAACCCCCTTAATGAATAAATATAACATGAGAGAAGAGAAGAAGGGGGTGAGAAAGAGAGAAGAGAGGAGATAGATATTATGAATAAGATGGTGCATTTTTTGATGAAGATCCACTTTTGAAGGACTCGGGAGATTACTCCTAGAAAAACTCATTTCCTCGAAATATTTTCTGAAATGAACCACTACGGGGCATCATTCTCTACTTCAGGAATGTGGACAAAGCTTGAGCCTGAAGGAAATTATCTAAATTACTTTTGATACTTTTGTATCTTGTGAACCTACCTTTATGCTCCTTTTTAGTGTTGGAAATAACACTTGTGATATCTACAAGATATTCCAAGGTTTATTCATTGAAGAAGAATGTGTCTCCCACCTCTTTTATAACTAATTCCTCGAATGGATTCAAGAGATCATTAACCAAGGTATTTTCATTTACCGCAGTAATTCAAGCTTTCACACTTCATTGTTGATGTCTTCCTGTATCTTTGAAGTAAGATCATCACATGAATCCAACTCATCAAGAGCATGATTTATCATCTCATATCGAGAATCTAACCTTTGGGACCAAATTGGAGACATATTTTCAAATACAAAATTGAAAACATGTATGCCTACAAATACGAGAATAATTGATGTTTCCTATCTCGGTCGCGAGTGGAAATACTTCATCCCAATTTTATTTTTCCTTTTCCATCTCATCCCTAGTTATCTTTAATTTTTTAGTAGTGGAAATCATGAATTCAAATAGTGAAATAATTTTTAAAATAAGGTCCTACATTTCTTATAGATTATGTTCATCCAATTTTCATTGGATTTTCCTTGCATTATGTATCCCTACATCACCTTAGTTGATTCTAGATAAAATCTTCTTATTAGAGTGACTTATTCATCTATGAGAGATAGAATGACATTGGGATCCATGAAGGATTGAACATATGAAGTGATAGCTCTCACGTGTTATTCCAATTTTTCAATCTTCTCCTTGTATTTTTTGTTTCTTATAAGAAGATGAGTGAAATATTATTTGAATAGATGATAATCACCTTTGTGTGTTGTTATCCCTAGAGGAATTTTGGTCATTTCATAGTCATATGGGGTCAACTCACCTATGATATTTAATACCTTAGGCTGACATGTTTCCACATACCGATTTATTGAGGCACCACCGAAAAAGCGGGAAGTAATTTTGGGATTTTTAACTTTATTTTTTTCACCATCATTGAAATAGCTTATAAACATGGTACCACTACCTATTGGAGTATGTGAGTCTCTCCTCTAATCATTTCTTATACCCATGGGAAGATATCCATTGTATTAAGTTTAATACTAGACATGATTGAAGTTTCAAGCTCGATGCGAGAGGGTACAACCTATATTTCTTGATTTTTCACAACTACAAAGGAGGGGATGTTTGGAGACTGATGTGGAATTTGTGGATGATAAAGAACAATTTTTCCTTTCTCTAGATCTTATACATGGTCTTGAATGGCCTTTGATTTCTTATACGCAACCTCATGTAGTGATTAATTTCATAATCCACTACCTTTCTTTTCGTGGGCTCTCCTGAGTGAGTAGATCCCATAGTCCTATCGATTGTCTTCATAGAAAGAATATGATATTCCTATCTTACAAGAATCTTAAGAACACCATATTCAATGATCATGATCCTTTTTTACTTGAACCATTCCTTTAATTTTTTATATTACTATTGTGATTCTTTCATTGATATCCCATGACTCCTGAATGCTCCATGAGATATGTGGGAGAGGCAAGGCCTTCACTTCTTAGTATTTAGGATTATACAACTTGGTATCATCATCCTCTACAACATCTATAAACTAATAAATTTTTAATTTTCTCATATGGACAATTGCAATCCTCATGTGATCACACTCTCTTACCATAAATTTTTCGAAGAAGTTTACCCAATAATCTTCAATTTGGGGAACATAGTGCAAATTAGGAAGATAGAAGGTCTCAAGGTTGCTTCAGATTTCAAAATCCACCCTAGGAAATAAAGGTTCAATGGGGAAAATGAAGCTTCTAGATTTGAGGCATTAGTGATATTCTTACATGAGAATATTATAAGAGAGATAGGAAATGACACACCTTTCTTCTTGTGGTTTTTGATTTTTACATTGAAATTTGCAAGCTTCTTATATAGATCAAACATCATGATCTTATCACTAAGGTATCTCGAGAGCTTGTGAGGAGTGAGATCAAACCATAAAACTCTAATATAAGAGAAGGCTGAAAATTGAGTTAAATAAGACCCATATATCTTAATCAATGTTACGTCTTGAGAAAACAATATCAACTCGGAATACCTTCCAAAGAAACGTATGATGAACATGGTGAATGCATCATTCACCCTTGAAAAATGATGCATTAGTTATTTGAGAGTAAGTTTCAGGTATCTTTCATAAGCATGTGCCCTCTGAGAAACATTTTGAGAAATATTCAAGCCTCTAAATGATCTTGTAATCATAAGAGCATTTTCCATATATGATGTCATTTTGAACTTTCTGGTGACTTGTAAGTAAAGCAATTGATGGTAGATGTTATCAATTGTGATTTTTTTCCATTAAATCATCTAATTTCCTTTTATGACAATGAGGATGAATTGTGTCATCCAATCTTGAAAATGTCTTTTTCCTCTTCATCTAGTACCCAAGTCAACAAAATGATTGCATCCAAATGGCTCTTCATGAAACTCACTTCGAACAAATCTTTTGGTTCACAAGAAGGCTTCCTCCCTTATTTCAACCATGATCCCGGAGCGAGTCCCTAGATATAGGATTCATTATTTTATCATTCACTAAATGAAAAATCCTTCGTGACTATGATCATGTTATTATCTCATGGCATTTGCATACACTACGAGATTATCTTCGGGTTGAGCACTTCAAGTATGGAACTATCCTTTATTCTTATGATTGTTAATTCGGCTCATAGTGTTGAACACACGATGCACCAATCAATACTCTAAAGAAACATGAGATTAAATCCTGCATCATGTAATCTAATTGTGGAAATATTATCCTCAACTAGTTCCCTTGGGCCTCTCGAGCATCTATCTCTGTAGGTCTTTGAAGTCCATATGAGAAACATCATTGTCACCCACACATGGATATTCTAAAGCTAGGGTTGAAATAGGTTCCAAACCAGAGAATTTGAACTTCCTGTTTCCAAAAAATAACAAGATGATTGAAAATGAAACTAACTGCAAATTTATGCACTTGAATCCAAAACTTTCTATTTTTAGGAGGTAGGGTTTAGGAGCTCTTATTTTGGAAAAAAATATACTTTTTCTCAAATTTAGTATTTTGAATCTCATAACATATTTTTAATACCTCCATTGATGTTTTCTTTTTTTTTTATAAATTTTTATTTTTTATTAAGTCACTTATGTGGACACTACGTTTTTTCGAAAAATTATTTTTTCGAGAAAACGTATGTTTTGCCTAGTTTTTCATTTTCACTATTTTTTAAATGTTCTAAGCAGAGAGATATTATAAGTTTCATATGGTTGCTATTTTTTAAGTGATATCACCAAAAAAATTTCTATTTTTAGAATGTGTACTTACCAATGTCCGTTTGTAACTAAAATGCCTTCATTGGATTTGGCTCTTCTTTGGGATCCCATGCCAATTTTCGCAGTGATCTGTCTTCTAGAACTCTTAAAAAATTAAAAAAATTAGCTCCTAGGGAATTTTTTTCATATTTTCTAACATAAAAATATAGGTCATCATTAGGTTTTCAATAATAGTCTTCTCAAAGGTGTCTAGGATGAAGATTTGTTCTAAAAATCTCATGGACTCCGGTTTTGACTTGGAAGTTATGAAGAAATCACTTTGTTTTCATGTTAATGACTTCCCTAGAAAATGTTTGGTAACATGTCTAGTGTTTTTCATGAATTTTATGGTTTAATGGCTTCAAAATGTATGAAATTTTGAACTATGCAAACGAATGAGCTTGAAGTAAGTTTTTATGTTTTAAGTTACTCCCGCACCTACTTTTTAACCACGAGTGAGAAATCTGCTTATCTTTAAAAAAATAGGGTTTAATAGCCTGATCTCAAGGTAAATTAATATGTACCCTCTATCCCCTTTGGAAAAGGTACATGGGGAACAAGAAAATTCACCTTGAACCAGATCATGGCAAGTGTTGTCATGAGATGTACGAGAGAGATGAAAAAATCATGCTTTGGCACTCTAGAGCTGAAAGCAGGTCATATGGAGAACCTTAGGAGGGGATATGTTTGGGTGAATTTTTGTGTAACCTATGTACCATTTTAAAATGGAAAAGAGTGAAAAAAAAATTAAGCAATATTGTTCCACTTTTCACTCTGTGGTGCACAGAGAGGGAGGTGATCTTAGCTTGATTAGCACTTCGTCGGGTTGAGGAGGGTAACATAAGGGATGAGAGAGGAGGGCTGAGATGAGGTGAATTTTTTTCCCATCCATCCCCTTAGGAAAGGTACAATAGGGAAAAAAATCTCCATAAATCCAAAAGTTGACATATGTTACTCCAAAAATGACTAAGTATGAGAAGCGTACCTTGCACAAGAGAGAACTTGAAGATGCAATTCCTACGGCTCCATATGGCCATTTAACATAAATTTTTATATCATTTTGACTTATAATAACATTTCAAGAACAATTGAATAGGTTTAAAACTTCAATTCTTCTTTAATCTCCAAATTTTTACTCTTTTTCTTCTCGAACAGTGGCGTGCGCCTTCAAGATTGAGTTTCCTTGACAAATAGTTAGGTCTTGTGAAAAATGTGATGATTCCACCATGGAAATAATTCATTCATATTTCCAATTCCTCTTTTCTTTCTTCGAAATCCCTATGTATCTCTTTAAATCCTCTGAAGAAGTTTAGGTACCAATTTTGACTACACACTCCATACACCTGAAAACCCACTTTTACACAAATTGTCCCTAAACCTCCAAAACTTTCCTAAATCTTACTAAATCACTTCCAACACTTTAATGGCTCTCAAATACCACATATGGATTATTATGGTATTTTATATCACTCCTTAAGGATGAAACCCATAATGAAGTTGCCAAATTTTTCCTTTCCAAGAAGATCGAGAACTAGCCTTGAAGCACTTCGCTGAATGAAAATAATGACCTCATTACCTCATTTAAAACACTAGGAAAAAATTGTTCAACACATGGATAGGAGCTGAAAGGTTAGGATGAGCATGATAAATAATAAAATTTTATCTAAAGATGGTTTTTGGAGGATTTTCAAGAAAATTTGGACATTTGGGATTGGTTGTCATGGTTTAAGTTTCATTGTTTGTACCTAGGAAAATGCATGACAACAGTTGGATATTTATTGGAGACTTATTATAGATCAAACATAGTGAGGATGGGACAAGCAATAACTCTAGAATCTTGAGAAATAACATGAACTTATTCCTTATCCATTGGGTTATAAAGTCTTTATTACAAGCAACAAATATAAATGGACCAACACACATGTGCACAAATAAAGAAAGGGAAACAAAACACGCTGGAAATATAAAATTAACACAAAAAGAAAGGGAAACACATAACCTAAAATCACATATGGCATATGTGGGGATAACCCACTTTCACTACTTATAAAATTTCAAATATTTCCTCTTACGAGGTAATTCCAAATAAGTACCATCTAGATATGAAAGATAAAAAAATCTCCACTAAATTCCCGGATCTAAAATGGTACGAGCCATTACGATTCATATTTTTCATGACTTCCCTTAGGATCTATTCTTTTATCCCATAGTAATAATAGATCACCAACTGAGAAATATCTTTTCTTCACCTTATTTTCATTGATATTTTCACCTTCAATTGATTTTCTCGGATCTAATCAACAACCATCATCCTATCTTCATTAAGATTTTCCAAATACAAGATCCTCTTATCAATAAAATCATGGACCTTACCATCCTTAACTACCATGACCAACTGAAGAGTATGAAATTCAACCATTACAGAATCTCAACATTAATCCCATAAAGTAAATGGAATGGATAAATTCCAATTTTCTTTTGTGGAGTGATCTTATCCACGCACAATGCATCATAAATCCTTTTGTGCAAATTTCTTTGGTTTTGATCAACAAGCTTCCAAAGAATTGTCACAATGTTCTTATTTCTAGATTCAACCCATTCATTCCCTTACAGGTAATAGTTTTATGAATGCACAAGATATATTATATAACTATGGACAAACTCACTCAATTCCGTTGATGAGAAAGATCTTGCATTGTTAACCCAATTTTTTTAGGTATTTTGAAATGAACACCGATGTTCTCCTTAAGAACAATACATATCGTGTTATAGTATGCTTGTTTGAGAGGGATGGCCTCCACCCATTTGGTGAAGTATTCCATAGTCATGATTATATAATCATGACCTACACTTAATAGGGATTTTTCACACTAATTAAATCTAAGCCCCGCTAATGGAAAGGTTCCTCAATGACAACTGGTCGAAGAGGGAGGGTAGAAAATTGGGGTCTTCCCACAAATTGTTGACATGGATCACACTTAGAAAATAATTTCTAAGCATATGAAAATAGGGTAGGACAATATTACCTACCTCAAAGGATATTATGTGTAGTTACCATGATGAAAATTTGTTCACCACAAGCATGTTCATGATAGGCCTTCAACAACTTCTCATGTTGATCCTTTTCAACACATCTTAGAAAACATCCATCCAATCCTCTTTTATATAGAACATGGTTCCATATGACATACCTAGCATATTTCAAATTAATATTCCACCTTCGTTTATAATCAATTTTTATCAGGAACTCTCCATATGTGAGGTAATATGTGATGTCATAATACAACTCATCAGTGGTGTTCATAAATAAAACTCATGGAAAGTATTCACTTAGGAATTCATAGCACTGGAATACATATTTTTCCTTTTGAGTGATGTGTGACTCATCTACAACCATTAATATGCATAAAAATTCCTTTGACCAAATTTTATGGTCAGATGTTCAAATCATACTCTTAAATCTTAGCAACCAAGTTACCTCTTTTAGCCACTAGATCTTGTTGAGATAAAATTGAATTTAGTGTTGATATTGGAACCATAACTATAATGTGGGATTTGATAATATATAATCTAAATTTATTGACTTCCTTGACCACGAATATGCATGTTTATCCATCTACTTGAACTTTAATTCACTATCCTTTAAAGGACATCACATGAAGACAATAGGAGCTTCAATACCTTCTCCATTTTTGTAAACTCCAATAGCTGAAAGAGTGTGGTTGGAAGCATAACAATATAGAGTAAAATCTTCTTCAAAGTTTGGGCATACCAAGGTGGGAGCTTTTAAAATTTCTTCTTTAAACACTTATTTCACTAAATATGGACTTATTCCAGTCTAAGCAAATAAAAATATAGAAAATATTGGAATCAAATATTACTAGTTTTGGATTCCAAAATGTTAAATATTAGAATTATTTGGACTCCAAAATCACACATATTGGAATGCAAAATCACATATATTGGAATCCATAATCACATATATTGGAATCAAAAATCACATATATTTGAATCCAAAATCACATATAGTGGAATTTATCACACTCCAAAGTCCAATTTATTGGAATCCAAAAATACTAAAATTGGAATCTAAAAGGTCAAATATTTGAATTCGTTAGACGTCTTTAGGAGATGATAGGCATTATTTATGCTTTAGACTAAACAAAACATGTATATGTTTTATACGGGCTAGTGGTTACTAGGAATATTTTATACTTTGTTATAAATAGAACATGTTTGTATTCTATAGGGGATAGCGACCGCTAGGCATTATTTATGCTTTGTTATAAACATAACATGTTTATGTTTTATATGGGCTAGCAACTGCTAGGTATTATTTATGCTTTGGACTAAACAAAACATGTATCTATTTTATATGGGCTAGCAGACACTAGGCATTATTTATGCTTTGTTATAAATAGAACATGTTTCTGTTTTATATGGGCTAGTGATCGCTAGGCATTATTTATGTTTTGGAATAAGGTTCTTATCATTTTTAAATATCTTTAAGATTAAACTATGAATATTTGAATAATTAAAATGACTTGTGGCATAGTGGCTGCGAAGCTAATGAAATTCAAGATATGCGAGACACTTTCAGTTCATTCAATATCATGTGATTAAATCTCAAGTAACCAGAGAATCACTAAAGATATTCTGAAAAAACTATAAGAGGATGATTATTTAGAGTAGGAGAATATAATTAACTGTAAAACCATTCCATATATATTTTCATATTTAAATATGGAATGAAATTAATTAAAATTAACTGTAAAACCAACCCAGATATATTTGTGTATTCAATTATAGATATGAAATAAATTTAAATTTCTTTACTAAAGATAGAATTGTAGTAAAACATTTTAAGAATTGTTTTAATTTTATTTCAATACTATTCCCTAAGATATATGATCCCAAATTAACAATGTAAATCATAATTAAAGATCCCAAAAATAAGCTCCCTTTAATTCAGTTTTTGATCAAATAACATCCCAAACATCTTCAATGTACTTCAATGGTTGCAACAAAGGCCACAACCTAGTGTTAAATTTGACACCCATTTAGACATTTTTAATGATTTTAGCCGTAAAATACTTACAAATATTTGAAATAACCATCACATATGAAATGCATATTTTAGATACGATGATGTCATTTTTCTAGATATTTATATATAAATTATATTTAAAAATATTTAAAATAATTAGGTATATACAATATAATTTTATATTTATTTTATGAATAGTGTAAAAATAATACTATTTTACAATTTTTGAAGGGTAAGTTTTTCTGATAATTCACACAACAAGTTATTCAATCATACTCTCAACTTATAATCAGTGAAAATATAAATACTCCCAACTTATATTTGTACAATCTCAGCATATAATAAAGTTAAGCAGTACCTTCATAATAACATATGAATGTATATATTCTTTACAATGTTAAGCAAGTACCATCATAACAACATTTTGAAATGAAAAATAGTTATTTAGAATTTTCTTGCTCCAAATATTTGATGCCCTCTACCACATTTAATCCATGAGACACTATCATTATATTTTTATACAAATCCACCATCAACCATTTATATTTTGTACAATATTTTTATCTCTTTTCATCCTAACTATAAAATTTTTAGGAGGGTTTCCCTTTGCACATAATGTAATACCAAAAGTGTTTTTAGAACTGTAGGGAAAATCATTTCTACTCCAAATCTTTTATAGATCTCTTATTACAATTCCATCAACTATATTGCAATGTTCATTTCCAAAAGTGAGTCTTGGATTCAATATAGTTGATAATTTTGTATTGAAGCTCATTGCTATCTTTTTAACATCAGCAAAAAGAGATTGTTGGACTAGAATCGAGTTCACATAATGGTGATTATAATTATATAAATTCCGACAAGCCACCTCGAGTTGACATCTTTCATGTCGAACTGAATTACATATTTCTATTGTATGTTTTTTTATCTCGTATAGTATGTCCTCTATATCTAAAATAAGTAAATAAATCTTGTCAATACCTGTTAGGAAGTAAAAAAATATTTTATTTGGCTGCATATCAATTATAACCAATTGAAATAAATAACATTTTATCTTACGAATACCAGCTTATCGATTGATTTTGGGTAGGATTACACCACCTTTACATGTTTCTTGATTCATTGATGTAAGATCTATTTCAAATAAAATTCATCAATTATTAATCTATTTCTTGTTATTGAAAATGTGAGCATAATATATTTGAAATAAGCATTAATTTAAATAAACATTAATCAATTCATAATCGATTTCATGTTGTGGCAAATGAAAGCTTAATTGGAAAAACATAGTGGTTTATATGGTAATATGGTAAGTACAATATCAATTGTTCTTTGTCTTATGATTGAATTTTAATGGCCACTAGGCTATGCTTATATTCTTTGAACCACCCTTTGGTGGAAAATATCCTCGCTATTGATGAGGATTTGCAATCACCAAAGTTATGCCATCATTGGCCGAACTACACTTCGTTGGACAACCCTTAATGAAGCTAGCCAAGTGTTTCTTTACATATCTATGAGAAGGATCAAACCATATGTAGTTATGTCTATGATGATGTTGAAGCCAAAAAAATGTTAATTCAATGTACGTAGTAAGTATGTAGTGATGAATTAGTGAAACATTGTAGAGGGGTATGCAATTGTAAATCAGTGAGACATTGATGAATGTAAGGTTTTTATTCTAACCCTTATTGTATCAAACATGGATGTATAGAGTCTCTAAGCTCTATACTTCATTTTAAATTTTAGCGTAGCTTAAAATTTTATTTCCTTAAACTTGTTCTTTTACCGTATGCTAAGCATATAAAATAATGGTTGTTAGTTATCATTTCCTATAAATTTTTTGGCCTTATAAATGGTTTTTTTTTAAATACACATCGCTAGCATACCATTTTTGGAGTGTTGATTGATGCTATATACCTCCACGCCCTCCATCGTTAAGTTCTTCAGTTGTTTATTGTCTATCTAATATTTTATTGTCTTATAAATTTGTGAGGCTTATTAGTGATTTTGTTTGTAATTTAACATGACTAACATACCAAGATCTGATTGCATTTTCATAGAATATGTGCCCACATCTATCATTGGAACTGTAAAAAACATAATTTTGTTAAATAAATTAAAACCATGGCAATTGAAAATAGAGATCATTAAACATATTTATAAAATTATTGAAGGTCAATCACCATGTTGAACTGGTTTTGTAGCATCAAGTTGAAAGGTTTTTACATAAACTTCTATAGTTTTGTGGTTGTTTGCATAAACAACACATGTATAAGTAATATTTGTGGTTGAAATCCATTAAACAAAATAACTTGTTGAAGTTTTATTCTATGATGAACCTTTCTTCATTGATAATAGTAATGATTTAGAAAAATTTCTTGAATACGTGTCTCAATAATAAAAACAAAAGATAGATTGGAATCGATAGACACCTAAATTCAATTTTTGCAATCTTATTATCAAATTGCATGAAAATCACTCTCATTCTTACTAATTTCATTATAATTAGTGATTTTCTCTAATTAAATAACGTTTCTTGCCACTTTGGTGAGTTAAAAATCACTTGTTGATCACCAAATCTCTTTTGCATTCAGGGATGCCACTTTACTTACGAATCATAAGCCAAAATCCTCTTCAAAATAGACAATTAGCGTTTATTAGCTAATTAAGTATATTTTCCTTGTTATGATCAAAATACCCTAGTATTACCTCAAACCCCTCTTATGACCACTCAAAATCACCCCACTTTCCTCCAAATGTCGTATCAAGCTTCAAAAGCTTATCCTAGCCTCCTAGTTGACCCTAAGTGGTTGATTAAGGCTCCCACATCTTAAGTACTTGTTAATTAACTAATTTTGATTAGAAAAGCTTAATCATGATTAGAAATTCTACCCTAATTGGGTGCTTCTACTCCCACATGCACTAAATATTAGTTTTCCTCAAAGTGAAAACTATAAAAGTATTCACCTCTTACCTTAATAATTTACACCATGCTTTGATTTTCATCTCATATAATAAATATGGTTTATATCCAAGCTCAATCCTTGCCTAAAGCATTCAATGGGGTTAGTAGATGGATATCCATACTGACCATGTAGTCATTTGGAGAGGCCATTTCACCTTGTTTTTAGTAGCAACCATACTAATTTGATTTCCTCTTAGCTCTAATTTGGCCCATGTTAGGTAATTGAACATATTAGTAGGCTGTTTAGTTAGATTTTTAATTGTATTCATGTTAGTTAAGTATTCCTTTAAGTTTCTATCTTAATGTTACATTCCTAGAATTAGATCCTTGACTAGAGGTGGCAATGGTGTTAGCATTCCTTAGTCATGTAATTTTCTTTGTAAAGTTTAGGGTGCTTTCATAATCTACTAATGTAAACGTGTGACACTCGCTACTATAAAGAAATATTATTACATAACTTTTGGAACAATATATAGTGAACATCTCAACCCGAACTCATAAGATTGTTTGAAAGGAAAAGGATGGATGTTTCCTTATAGGAAAATTTCTCTTGTAGTTACCAATTTTTGTGGAAATTTCTCCATCCAATCCCTAGTCACCACTTCTATATAACCATTGTTATTATCACAGTTGTGGACACTAGTTATTGTGTACATAATATAAAAAAACTAAATATCATGTTTCTCTAGTAAAGTCTATAGCATCCTCGACACAATTGATTCTCCATTGTCTTTAACCTTTTCCATGTATATTTTTACTGTGTCTCTTAACATTTTAAAATAATCAATTAGTATTAGAATAATAATAATGCGATCTAGCACACTAGTTTTGATAACTATTAGAATCTCCATTATTACATCAGAAGAAATATCGCTAGACAAATTGCAAAAATCAATGATCACACATTCAGCTTTGAAAGGATTATACGAAGGATTACAAGAAAAAACTTATGTTTCTTCCATTGAAATCACATAGTTTCTAATATTGTCTAAGCCTCGACAGAAGAGCTTCTTCCATATTGGGGTCTTTTTTTCCATTTTACCATTTTCTCCCCTATATGGGAATTATATTTATTTTTCCCTTTCTCTCTTCACCTAGAAGTACTGATAACAATGGTGGTAGTGTGATTCATCCAATTTAAATTTTTCAATTACATTAGATTCATTGTAAGTTTTCAATACAATATTATTCGGATGCTTATTTTTCAAATAATGTAGAACTTTTTCTCTCATGGTTTTGTATCATTTTATTCCCGACACTAAGAATCAAATGTCTTTACTATTAAACAAGCCTAAAAATACCTAGTTAACCAAACATCCCTTGATTGCACTTTATCAACTAGTACTGATAGTTATTCATTGGTCATTCCTCTAGCATCCCTGAATGAATTGGTTGTGAATCTTGCAAGTGAATTTGGCTAAAAGTTAACATGATTATCCTTAATAGGTGAGAAATAAAGGTTGCATGATCTATATAGCTAAAATTTTGTTGTCCATTTAGTCCATATGTCATCAGGAAATAGTAGAAAAGTCCATTTATCATACATATTATCTAGTTTTTTCTCTTGGAAAATTGAGAGGCATTGCTTCTCAAAGATTTGCATTCAAAATAAAAATATGTTTTTATATGACAAAAGAAAATGTTAATAACTAATGCAATACAATTAAAATGCATTACCTCTCACTCTTTTGTCTTTTTTTGTGTCAATTGGGGCCATTTAGGACATCACCGTGATTTTCAAACTGATATAGCTTTGTACAAAAAATTAGTAAACTTGGTTTCTATCCAAGTTCTGTTTACTTCATTCTGTTGTTTGTAAATATTAGCAATGGATTTGGTAGATGCATTTGCATACAGAATTTTATCCTTTAAAAATTGTAGCCTTGAATGTAAAGACTTATAAGTTTTAGAGCCCAAATATTTTTGTACACATATTGTATGTTTCCCATCAATTATATAAAATTTCACATTATCCCTTTCCAGGTCATTCGGATCATGGAGTTCTACAATGTTATTTGTAGACTACAAGAAGGGAAGAATAATTGTTTCTATGTGTAAGAATAACATTTATCAACATGGAATGGACAAGAAGGTCAAAATTTTCATCATCTATAGGATGATACTAATATTTTGGAGGTGCTACATGGCATCTTGAAACATCAATTGAAAATACTTAACCATTGAAAAAAAAACAAATGAAACTGCTGAATAGTCAAAGTTTTTGTTCTCTCGAATATAGAAGTTTCCTTCTTCAATAATATAGCTGATTTAGTTTTCTTTTTCAACCCATACAACTTTTATTTATATGGGTTTATCTCCAATTTAGAAAAATATATTTTCCTCCACATAGTAAACATCATGGCATGTTTTTGAGGTGAAAGAAAACCTTTTCTAGGCAAGAAATGACAAACATAAGATGGTTTTTTTGTTTTTATACATTTTTATTAATACCATAAATATATCATTATGAATTTATTTTACATTTGAACAGCCAATTTTATCCAAATCTATAAGCATCCCCAAATTCTAACCATATTTTGAACATGAATATGGTCCACTATTTATTGAGGCATGCATTTCCCATTTCTGGATAAAAAATGTCCAACTCCATATCCAAAATAGGACACTTATTGTTTTCAAAGGTAATGTGTTCAACATGAACACGTAGTTTCCCCAAATCAATAACTTTTGAGGATTGAACAATACCAACTTCCTCTTGATTTTCATCTATAAGAAAAAAACAACCATAGGTCGACGTGGTAGTTTTCAGGGGAATGGATTTCAACAAACCATTCCTTATCTCTTTTCTTCCAACAATCACCACCTATGATGAATGGAACTATCATGAATGGAGCACGAACAATGGAAGACATTTTACTTATAATTTGAGTAGAATACATTAATAATTAGAGTAGAACACATTAACGTTTTGTTTGCATTATCTAATAAGGAATATAAATTCTACCCTAACTATCACAAACATATAGGGTTCCTTAATTTTTATCATTAGAGAGCAATTAACTTAATGATTATAGACTGTTAGGCTTCAACACGCCATCTTATGTATCATCTAAATGGTTACAGTAATTCATTTTTTTATCAAATCAATAATAACCAAATTTTTCTAAAAGTCGATAGCCAATTATGATGCTTTGAAAGGATAATAAACCATTTACCTTTTGAAAGGATTATCTATTAGTCGGACAATATATAACATTCCATAGATGGTAGGATAGGAATGTTAAAAAATATACACCTTAGTTGAAGATAAGCTTCTAGCAAAAATATAAAAGAATAGCTTAAAACATATCAGACCCTAGGCTCAAAAGTTTCTTATTTTTAAAATAGCCATAAAAGAACAAATCATGGTATAGCTTAGAGGCAGCTAGGCTCCTACTTTTACCTCTTTTCATTGTAAAAAATATCTGTATAGTTTTTCATCACTATCCTTATTTGTAGTTCTCATAAGATACATGGTTTTCAACACATATTTCACATCATTTCCTATCAAAGAAAATGCTTAGCGACCGCTACGCTCTTTTACTTATTAATGTGAAATGGCATATCGGACCACTAGGCTTAAAAGATTCCTATTTTGAAAATAACCATAAAATAACAAATCATGGTATAGCTTAGTGGCTGCTAGAACCTTTCTTTACCTCTTCTCATTATAAACACTATCTCGTATAATTTTGCATCATTAGCCTTCCTATGAATTTCCCATAAGATACATGGTTTCAAACACATATTTCACATTGTTTGCTATCAAATAAAATGCTTAAGAATCGCTAGTATCCTTTGCTTATTGTGAAATGTCATATCGGACCCTAAGCTCAAAAGTTTCTTATTTTGGAAATAGCCATAAAATAACAAATCATGGTATAGCTTAGTGGCCGCTAGGATCCTACCTTTACCTCTTCTCATTATAAAAACTATTTGTACAATTTTGTGTCATTAGCCTTATTATGTAGTACCCATAAGATATATGGTTTTCAATACATATTTCACATTGTTTCTTATGAATTAAAATTCTTAGTGACCACTAATCTCCTTTACTTATTGAAAGAAATGTCATAGCAGCCCCTAGGCTCAATAGTTTCTTATTTTTTAATTATAGAACGAATAAGATACAACAAATAAATATCATAGTTGTCGTTAGGCTTCTCCTCGACTATCTAATTATTATAATTCATCGACAACTTGTAATGTTTAATATAATTCTACAAAGGATTCGAATAATATATAGAGGCTATCAACCACCGGATTTTCATCGAAAAATAAATGGGTTACCCTAAACAAATAAATAGCTTAGTTTCCACTAAGACCTAATGCTTTATTATATTAAATCGTTCGTTTGAATAACAAATCATAGCAATGGAGCTTAGCAGCCACTAATTGTTTTCCTATATATAAGCCAATTTGAAATATGTGTCAATTATATTGTTTCCTAACTAGCTTGGTCTAACTTTCCACATGGCACATTTTAATTGGAGAATTATATTAAATTAGCGTGCACTATATCTAACAATGTCGATATCAATTTTGATAAAAATTAAAATTAAATTTCGTATATTATTCTATTAAACTTTAAAACTATGTTTAGGATTTATTTCTTCTATTTTCTTATAATATATATTTTTATTATGCTTATATTAATATATGTCATATAATATATTTTTTATTATGTTTATATTATAATATGGTATAGACAATAACAAATTGCATTGTTTTTAATTCATGTTTATTTTTTATTTCGAATGAGGGAAAATTTCAAATTTCAAATACGAATTTCCCGCATTTTTCGAATATTTTAAATTTCAAGAGCCCGCACTTTTTCTTTATTCGAAATTTGAAAGTGAAATTTTAAAATTTTAGTATCTCGGTCATTTTCTATTTTTGAAATTTCTTTCGTGGAATGAGCCAAACAAATTATTAAATACCTCGAGAAATATTGATTAGGGTTTCTAATTTTTTTGGTCACGCAGAAAAGAATCTCTTGAAATTAAAAAGGTCATAAATTACAAGGACAAGTGTTCGAATCCTAATTGTTTTTTACAAGTGATTAGAATCTTGTGTGCAGAGAATGCACATAAGGGACACATACAAAGGATTCACAAAAAGGATGCACACAAAAGAGGAAAGAAACAGAGGTTGTGAATAGAATCACATAGATGGTTTGTTTGAGGTAGCAGATGGAGGTTTCACAAACAGGTTCATAAAGCATGATATAATCCCAAATATTATTAAATAAGGTATTTATAGTAAATGTGGACCTTATTTGATTGTGGGCTCTATTTGTCACTCTGTAGTCGATGGGTTCATGTGTTTTTCACTATAATTGTTGACCTAATACCCAATAATATTGTGAGGCTTAGGAAATTCAACCTTAGTTAAGGATGTACGTGGGAAATACACCACATCTACTCTAAGAACAAAAACATAAAGGAAAGCATATAACATATTTCATCCCAAACTCCAATCTTTATTTATTTATCAATAATAATTACATCATTCTCAAGTACATGTATAATCTTCTCATTATATCTTATTTGTCTCAAATCTCATACAAAATATCTCAAAATGGCACTCACACATATGTTTCTTGTGACGTGCACATATACAATTTATTAATTACAGTAAATATACAAAAATGAATGCATTCCAAAAGTCACTTCCTTTGACTCATGCCTCTCGCAGTATTCTATCTCATACAGTTTGATTTGTCTTCAATTTATAGCTTGATGACAACTTCCATGGATCTTTCAAGTGTAATGCGGATTTTTCCAATCTCTCGCAGCTTTCTCCATATATCATGGTTTTATCTAGTTTATCGTGGATTTCTTCTTTGTTGGTATATTCTTCTAATATTCAGGGACATCTTCTATTATTTGTGGCTTCTTCTATATGTATGCATATTTCCATGAGTCTTTTTGGCTTCGCCTTTCATACGTGGATCTATTCTTTATCCACGATTATCCTCTATCCTTCATGACTACTTACTAGATTTGGGGGCTATTTCCTTAAATCCACATTTTATCCCAAAATTCAATGAATAACCTTGTCAACATCATCCCCCCACTAAAAATTTGTCTCATCCTTGAGACAACAACTAATGAAGAACCATGTTCTTTCCTCCAAAAAAATTCTTCAAAATATCTAAAGTAGACATTAATAACAAGAACTTAGACTTCTAGCGTAAGGAAGGATTCCTCGCTCGAATTTCCTAGTTGGATTAATGGGACGCAAACTAATAGAGGCATCAACCTCCCCAGAAACTTAGATTTCTGGCATAAGGAAGGATTCCATCCACTCGGCCGACTAGGTTTGTGGGACACCTCGGCCTCTAAGCCTTTATGGCATACTTTGTGGCATATATTTTTACTGATCTGAGGAGTAATATTCTTTTCATAAATATACCAAGAAGCCAAATGATTGTTCACCTAATCTGTCCATTCTTGGAGTTGTGTATTTTCTTGAATTAGCGAGAACTATGTCTGATGGGGCGGGATGTGCATGTACCTTATTCCATCTAGTTTGTGTGAGTGTAGTTTCTTGTTTCATTCTTATCAAGGCTTTGTCTAAGGTGTCACTACATTCTTGCATATCATATATTTTCTTTTTCCACGCCCTGTGTTGGGTTTGGTATTTTTTGGTGAGTTCTCCCAGCTTCCTCCTCAGAGTTAAATATGTATCTTTGGAAATGTCATATTCTATGGAAGCCTTGTGTATATCTTGTTCTAGTTTTTCCATTTCCACCTTATCTTCCATGGTCATGCTCGACCATCCAATGGTGTATGTATAGTATATCGCGGCATTTTTCAACTTTGTTTCTAACTTAGTCACCATGGCTTGCAATTCACTCCTCTTTTGATTCTCCACTTGGTGAGGTTTAACAATTTCTAGTTTGTGTTCTTCTACTACATTCTTGCATTATTTTTTTTTCTACTTCTAGATCTATGTATTTCTCTCTTAAGATTCCACTTACTGTGTTCTCTATGGTCACCTCTATTGATATATTAGTATCGATTTTAATATGTGGATTATTTTTTTTAATTATGGAAATCATCTTTTGCATGGCTTCTTTAAGCTTGACGCATCTTTGCATCCAATCCTTCTTAGCACTTTGCTCTAGTATCAGCCACGTGTTGAATTCTACAATGGGGAGATTTTATCTAAGTGGAACTTGTAGCCTTTGGTGGTTTGTTCCAAAACCCTTGTTGCAACTATATTGAGTGTTCCTTTTTCCTCTGTTGTAATGCTTGTTTGATATTTTCTAAAGAGTCATGGGGTGCTTGTGTTGTCACTATAATAGTGGAGCAGGATGTTTGTAAGATTTGTTTCGCTTGTATTTCCTTTTCCTCCTTTTGTTCTTCTTCTTGTTTCTTTTTCTTTTCTCTTTCTTCCTTCTCCTTTTTTCTCTCCTTCTTGGTTGTTTCTTCTTTCTCCTTATTTTCATGTGCTTCTTTGCTCTTCTTGATTTTTTTCTTCCCTCTAGTTTTATGTTGAGTCTTCTTTTACTTTATTCTCCCTCTCCATTTTCTCTTCTTCTTCTTCTTTCTTTTTCATTTCTTCTACCATCCTTTCTTTTTCTTCTCTCTATTTTTCTAGCTCCTTTTTCTCCTTCTCTTCTTTTTGTTTTCTTTCTTCCTCCTTTTTTCATTCTTCTCTATTTCCTCTTACTCCTTTTTATTTTTGATTTATTCTTTCTTTTGTTTTTATGTAGCTTCCAATTCTATTTTCTATTTTTATTTCTCATGTATCTTTTTTATTTGTTCTATTTCTTTATGTTTTTCTTCTTCTTTTTGTGCTTGTAGTTGTATTTTATTTTGTTAAGCCGCTTTTGCGATTTCTATTTTCCCTCTTCTTTTCTTCTTTTATTGGTGCCTCTGCGTGGGTTTTGATGCGTTATTGCCCCTTTCATTTCTTTTTTAATTAATAAAATGATGAGTTCTTTGACTTCTTTGAACCCATGTTGTTCTGTGGAAGTATTTTTCTTCTTACTCTTTATTTATGATCTTTCCTGTTGAAGATATTTCAAACGTCTTTTCTCCCATGCTTCTATTTGTTCTTGTATCTCCTTTATTAATTCATCTAGGAGTAACCTCATGATATCTTCAAGTACGAATCCAAATTTTTCTAAATAGTAGACTATTGCTTCAGCTATTGCCATTTTTTCTCTTCCTTTGTTGGCCTTGTATTCTTGTGTTAGCTGAGAAATGTTTTTTTGATAATATCTATAGGCTATTTTTGTTAAATGTGTTTCCACCCATGGCTCTACCTCTTCTGAAATATGTGGTACTTATGGTTCTTGTGGGTGTATGGGTGATGGAGTATCCTCTTCTTCTTCTTCTGACCCAAAATCTCTTATATGTCTTCGATTCTTCTTCTTCTTTTTCTATGTTTGTCGCGACTTGTTTTAACTTCCTTTTTCTTGATAAGGATTTATAGCAATTAGTAATGGGTTTTGAAATAACACAATATTTATTTCTTTTGTATGTCTTGGGTACTCCTCCACTTGATTCTGGTTTTCCATATTGTGTTGAATATTTTTTCCTATATTCTTCAAATGTTTCTTCAATTACTTCATCAAAGCTAGGGAGGGTAGGTTTCTGAGGATCCATTGGGTATGCTTGCAATGCTTGTATAGATGTAGCTACTAGTTCATATGAAGCTTCATAGGAAATGTCGATACTTGGCTAGTATGAGTAATTAATAGTTTGATAAAGGTATAATCAATATCTGCAATAAACATGACCTCTTGTTCATATTTTTCCACCACTTGTTATGATATTCTTGATTTATTGGTAACTATACCCCTAATTTTATCTATCCATCCAATGAGCGAGGTTATTTGGGTGACTACAAGGGTATCCATCTTTTCTCATTTCCTACAAGGGTATCCATCTTCTAATCAAGCAATTCTACTTTTTGAGGGAGTGTTCTTGTGAAATACATAATGCCAAGCATAATAGTATTGACCCATAACAGAATGTGTGTTTTCCTTATTTTATTCTCCTTAAGTTTTCATGAAGTTTGGTTCCTAATAATTCTGATAAGTTATATTATGAGTAGGTTGTGACATTATCTAATACAATTTGGGCACTTACACCATTTGTGACATCATCCCTAGTAGTATGATAAATTTTTAGACAAATGGCTTTGGTAGCATACGTCAAAGTAGGGTTTGAAATATTGGAGATTCAAATGCCTTGTTTGCATGTCATGACACCCATTGCCCTCATCGTATCCTTCATGGGGACCTTTTTCTTTGTTAGCACGGACCATCCTACCACCCATAATCTGGTAACCTTAGCCATTACTTTCGTATTAATTTGGTATGGTTGATCCAAATAGAGTGTTTGATTATGTAGCTATATGAGGAGAATTTTTATTTCCCTATCTACGATAGGAAGTAGAAAATTCTACTCCATGCATCAATTTTTAATTCCTTGATTACTTTCACATTTTTCTTATAATCCTCTTGGTGGGTATCTAAATTCGTAACTACCAGTAATGCCCTGTCTACTTCGAGTCTGGTATGATCATATTCGGAAATGGGAGAATGTATGTACCTTTGGAGGTTGTGTGTGCATGTGAATTTGAAAGGAATATGTGAAAATGATCCCTCTGGGTCGTGTGTGTTTTCTTTCATGAAGTGATTCAGAACTTTCACCCTTGGAAGTTCTGGTTGTGTGACTTTGACTGGAGTATACATGTTCTCTTCTTAATTTTCCGAAGTTTTTCCCTAGCTCTCTTTTTTACACTTGATGTTTTTCTTGATCTCTTATTTAGTTTTTTGTGCTTTAGTTTTTCGAGATCGATCCTTTATATATATTGTATTTCCACATACTACATTTATTATCTGCTTGGTGGGTTGGCTTTTTCTTTATTTCATGGCTTCTACTTTATTTTATAGGTTTCCTTATTATGCAGCTTTATATGCGGTTGTGTGTGTATTTTCCTCCTTTTTTCATGGTTTTTTTCATTTATCTTTGTTTCGTAGCTTACCCCACTTCTTCCTTCTCGCATTTTTTTCCCTTTCATACTTTCCACTGTTTTCCTCAATTTTCTTGTTATGTGGATTTTCTCAATTTATTTGTTTCACACCTTATGTCTTCCTTTTTATTGTGTTGATTTGCATTCTTATCTTTATATCACGGCTTCATCTTTTTGCTACGTCAATTTTTAGTCCTTCCTTTATAATACATTTTTGGTTTTTTATTGGCTTTTTCCTCTTTCTTGTAGTTGTTATTTTCCTTTTGTGCGTAGGTATGACCTCCTCCACGGCATCTTCCTCTCCTTCTTGAGTTTGTAGATTTTATTATTCCTTGTTACGAGGGTGTTCTTCCTCTGCGGATTATTATTTTTGTTCCTAGTATTCTTGTTAAGGGTAGAGATGCCCTTGCGGGTTTTCATCCTACCCCTCGACATATCCACCGAGTTTTCAGATTTCAAATAGGTTAGTTTTCTCTTTATTGTGTGGGTATTTATCCTCTGTGATTTCTTCTTCCTTTTTCAAAGGCTAGAGATAACCTTGCAGGTTTACATCCTACCCTCGATCCACCCACCGAATAGTCGGTTTTCGATAGGTTGGGATTTTTTTCAATTTTTTCTAGCTATGTAACATATATCTTGAGTCTCACCCCATTCACATATCTAGGGAGTTATTTCAATTGCAATTTTTGTAACTTTGTCTCTCCGGAAGGAAATATCTCCTTAATGATGTATGGTCTCACCATCTTACCTTTTATTTTCCTTAGTGCTTATACTTGAAATCATACAAGAGTACTTCATCTCCAACATTAAATTAGTTTCTTTTAATGTGGTGGTCATGCCACGCCTTTTGAATTTTTTTCTCTTAAGTCTGGTTATACATATCTATGAATATTTTTTCATCTATTTTTTCTATTTCTATTAGCCTCACATGAAGTGAATCATCCTCAGTCATTCTAAATGTGACTGCAATTCTCAAACATATAATCACAAACTCTATGGGGACCATGGCTTCTAGTCCATAAACTAATTTGAATGGGGAGTATTTTTTGAGCCTTTTATATGTTATGTTGTAAGCGCACAGAGTGGAGGGTATCTTCAAATCCCAATTTGCAATTTCTAAAGAATATTTTTGTTAATACCTTCTCCAATACTTTGTTAAATGATTATGTTGTTCCATTTTCTTGGGGATGGTATGGAGTGCTTCTATTATGGTTGATCATAAACCCGCTCAATATTTCTTGAATAGTTGTATTCACAAAATGTTTTCCTTGGTCACTGGTAATGCTCAAAGGACATCCAAACCTTGTAATTATGTTCTCATATAAGAATCTGGTAGTTGTTTTTTAGTACAATATTTTGTGGGAACTACTTTTTCCCATCTTGTTAAATATTTTGTCCCAGTTATGATAAACCTTTCTTGAGAATGTTTGGTGGTTGGTTTGATAGGTCCGATGAAATCAATGGCCCATTTTTCAAATGGAGCTAATTCCAAAACAAGTCTCAGTGGCATCTCATCCCTTGCATTTGGTTTTCCTACTCTCTGACATATGTCATAGGATCTAACATGTTTATGAGCATCTTTAAAAATCATAGGCCACCATAGACCAGCCATCATTACCTTTATTGTTGTCTTCTCTCCTCCATTGTGACCTCCCGTTATACCTTCATGTGCTTCGATAAATATATTCTTCCTCTCATGCTCCAGAGCTACTCTTATAAGGACATCATATTTTACTTTTTTAATAACTTCCTTAAATTAGAGTAAATGGAAATTCCTAATTAACATATTTATTTTCTGCTTTCGAGTATAGTTACTTGGAAATTATCTTGTATGCAATATTTGTGCAATTTCATCAAATTCCTTGGGTATGGCTTCAATTATGGATAAATGAGCCCTGTAAATTCATCATCTATGGGCCCCTCATCTTCTCCATTTTCAATTCTTGACAAATAATACAATCCATTGTTTAGTTTGCCAGGTTTACTACCATAGTGAAATCAATTTCCTATAAAATCATGATACATCTAAATATTTTCCCCTACAAGACTGGTTTATTCAATATATACTTTAAGGTCTCATGATTAGTATAAAATACAAAGGAGGTGGCTAGTAATTATTGTCTATATTTCATCAAGGCATAAACCATACTTAATGCTTCCCTATATGTTGTGTAATTTCTTTCTACCTTAGCCAACTTCCTACTAGAAAGTGTTATAGGATGATCCATCTTATTTCTAGGCTATGTCAATAGATCTCCAATTACTATCCCAGATGCATCTAGATGAACATGGAATGATACCTTCAAATTAGGGAAAATCAATATGGGTGCATGTAAAATTTTTTCTTTTAAGATTTCAAATGCATTCGCACCTTCTTTGGACCAAGGGATTTTTTTATTTGTTCTTTCCTTTAATAGTTCTTCTCGTGGGGCACTTATCTTTGCATAATTTTTGATGAAATTCTTGTAATAACCAATGTAACCAAAATTGTCCACACCACTATTTTTGTTTTTAGCATTGGGTAGATTAACAATCACAAAATGTTTTAGGGATCAATCAATAGACCTTCTTTACAAATTATGTGTCCTAGTAATGTGCCAAAGGGAGTCAAGAAGATGCATTTCTTCAAATTCAATGATATCTGTAATGCTCTGTATCTTTGAAACATCATCCTTAATACTTGTATATGGTTCTTCAGCAGTCCATAAACTGTCCAGTCATCAAGATAGACCTCTAGGAAATCATGAATGAAATCTTTGAATGTGTTAATCATGATTCTACTTAATATTGCTAATGAGTTCTTAATTTGAAATGGCATAACCGTATACATAAACGACCCCCATTATGTGGAAAAAGTGGTTTTAGGCTTGTCCTCTATGGAAATGTTTACCAAGTAGTAGAATCAAGAAACCATATGTAAATGAATATACCTCTCTGCCAACCATATTTTCCAATACTTCTTCTGTAAAGGGGGTTAGGAATGGATCATGCACACATGCCTTATTTAAATCCCTGTAATCTACGCATATGAGGATCTCTCCAGTCTTATTATTTTGAATTACCATGGGACTGATCCATTCTGAATCATCAACGGGTTTAATAATCCTAGTAGTAAACATTTTGTCAATTTTTGACTTCACATTCACCTTCAAATTAGGATTCAATAAATATGGTATTTTATTCATTGGCTTGAATCCATCCTTAATTTTAATTTTCATCATTCCTACCTCCTCTTTTATTCCCTTTAGCTCTTTGAAGTCCTTAGGAAAAATATCTTGAAATTCCTGTAGTAATTCTACTACCTTTTCCACTTCTTCCTCTGACAAGTAGTCTCTAATCTTAGCAAGTTTTTCATCTCCATTCATCCCAATCTTTTCATTTTGAATTTTTTAGGCTTGATAATAATATTTTTCCCCTTCTTATTTTTTCTCCACTACTTTTCTTTCATCCTTTATGACCTTATATCTTAAATTCTCTGGTTTTTTCGCTTTCTTTTTTTTCAACAATAAAGAATCGTGTCAATTATGGAATCTTTAAGCTTTCTTACGATTCAAAATCTTAGGTTCTTCTTCCTCATTTTCTTCATAATATTGTTTTGTTGCTTCATCTGGTGTTAAAAATAAGAAATTTTAAATATTTTGTAATTCCCACAAGACATTTAAATCCACGTCCTAAAATTTAAAGGTGTGGAAAAAGTATTTAATTATCTGATCCCAACCTTTGGTATCCCATCTAATTTCTTGATGTGAATATGAGGATCATGGTATGGGACCTAGGGTTCATACAAATAATTGAATCCATAGCAAGGGAAAATTAACCCCGCATAGTCTTCAATGTTGTTCACAATCTTGAACATTCTTTTGTGGATTGATTTCTCCAGTGTATTTGGGAATTACGACATAGTAGCCTTCACTCTCCATATATCTAGATTTCAGCAATGTTGTTACTAAGTTCCAGCTTAGATACATTAGTCTTGTGCATCTTCCACCAACATGTCGCATTTATAGTTAGGGTATCATCTAATTACGCCTCTCTTGAATTTTCATTAGGAAATATCCTTTCCATAATTTTAATATACCCTTCTAGTTCTCCAAATCCCGACTATTCGTAAAGGTTTTATGATATGCCTAGAGGTTAAACCTGTAAACTCTTTTGATCGGAAACTCTTTTACCTCTTCTCCCTCCATGGAAAATATATCTTGAGCCAACATAAAAATATCATGTTCTTCTTCTTCTTGTGTGGAATAGTATTCATCCTCTTCTTCAAATGTGTCTTTGGTGGGCACAAAAATGTCACTAGTGTTATTACGGTTGTCTTCTAGCATGGTAATTCTAGGTGGTATTCTTCTTGCGTAGTGTAATTTTCAATTTCAGACTCTGGAAACCCATGTATCCAAGCTTCTACCACATTATCTAAAATTTCAGAATTGTCTTCTAATTTAACTAAAATTTACCATCGATCTTAGTTCGAATTCTCTATCAATGTTAGAGAATTTATTCAATGCATATACTCCTTGTATTTCATAAAAATCTTCACCTTCTGTGTTGTGCCAAAATCCCACACACCCATACAACATTCATTTCTACATGTAAGGGTACATGAACACATATACCATATGTTTTTAATGTCACTTCTTCTTTAGAGTTCAGTGTTCCATTATAGTCTACGAACCATTTCAAGGCTATAATGGTGTTATATAAAGGATTATCGGCCATAGTTTCTACTACTTCAAGTTTACCATCTTCTTTATTCCCATGAAATATACTCCACATTATTCAAGACTCTAAACAGATTGTCTTGATGATCCATCCACTAACACAATAAAGTATCTTGTGGGTTCTAATATAGGCCTCCCAAACATCTCCCATGTAGTTTTAGACATCATATTGACGTTCGTGCCAAGATCAAGTAGTACTTTGGTAATAGTGGTATCAAAGATATCCACCTCTAAGTAAATGGTGGACTTGTGCCATGTTCGTTGAGTATGAAATATGTTTCTTTTCTTCTTATTGTGTCCTCCTTCAATTCTATGGATGTGAAAATTCCTTTCTTCTTTATTCCAATACTTGCTGAATTGTTTCAACTTGTCTACCAACCCATGATTGATTGTCGATTTGACTAGTTATAGTAATACAAGGATCTCCTCTTCTACCAAAAAAATTTTCTCTCTTTCTTCCATGGCTTGTGTTTCCTTTACAACCGCCCTACTCTTTTCAACTTATTTTAAGTGCAAACCTAGCCTAATTTCTTTATCATTCCACTCCTCTTCATCAAAAGAATGTTGTTCTTGTGGTATCCTTATTATTTTCTTATTTTTAGGTTCTGCCTCATTCTTGGTGGCACTTATGGTTGTAATAACTACTCTATATCAAGGTTCTTCAGTACTTTTTCATGCTTTTGCCACTTTTCTTCTCATATAACTTTCTTTTGCCTCTTATTTCTTGTCTTCTTCTGTAGGTATACTTCCTGAAGTAGAGGCCCTCATAGATTTATCTTTTGTTATGGTCTCTTCATCCCAAGGGATTATGGTGATGTGCTGCACTTTTCTCTGAGAATCTACTCCTAAATCTTATGAATTCATTGTTCTCGCTTCTATAGAACTAGGTGGCTTTAAGAAAATTGAATTGGTCATGCCCTTTCCCATGGAAAATGCCCCATGGATCAAGTTTTGTACCATTTCTTGCAAGGTTCCCATCTTGTCCGCATTTATAACAATTCATGGGTCTTTTGTCCTGATATCCACCTCCTTGGTTATCTCTATAACCCCCATGGTAACCACCATCATTATAACCTTGATATCCTCTACCGCCATGGTAGTTATCATAACCACCTCTATATCCACCTCAATATCCTCCTTTGAAACCTCCTCTATATCTACCTTAGTACCCTCTACGGTATCCTCCATCATTATAGCCTTGGTAGTTCTCAATAGTTACCTCCCTGATACCCACCTCCAAGATGAGGTTGGCCACCATGTTGTTTTGATTATTGTAGTGTAGTTACAACTATTTGTAAATATGGTGCATTTATTATAAGCATCTGCGATGGAGAAGGGGGTTCGATGATACATTCTGCTCTAGCGGTTATTGCTCTCCTGAGAGGCATAGTCTTTTAACTCTTTCAAAGGTGCATCGACCGAGGGGCAAGTATGATTATAAAGATTATACGACCCACATATAGTAAAATACATCAATTGGTTCATAGGATTTTCTACTTCGATTAAAGGAAAAGTGTCCTATGTATGTTGGTCCCAAAGTCTCATTAATACCGCACTATGTCCTTTCGATGGTGATATGTTACTAGAGGATGCTTTTTGTGATGAATGTACTCTTACTGTGGCTAATAATTTTTCATTTTAGAAATATGGGAATTCAATTCTACCATGACCTTCATTACAATAGACCATGCACCATATATTTGGCCTCATATTACTCTTTGGTGGTGAACTATTTCTTAGTCCTTCAGTCCTCTAAATCTCTTGTTGTAATTTTAACTTTTCTAATTATAACTACACCCTTTATAGCTTAGTCTTTAATGAAGTTTCACCCTCTCTTCTCCATGGTTTGGCTTCTATTTTATTTTCCATCTCAATTGCATATGATAATGCTTTAAATTGTTGTGAATCTAATGCTTCTCTAAGGTAGGGAAGTAGCCTTAAGGTGAACCATTCAATATTATGCTTCTCCGTTAGGGATCTTCCAATTTTCTAGTAACATTCTTGAATCTCTAACTAAATTCTTTCACCGATTCCCCCTCTTTCTATACAAGATCTCTCATCTTTCTTACTCCTCTATCGACACTTATGGAAAATGGAATTTTATTTTAAACTCTCTTTCAATGTCATCCCATGGTTTCACTCCTTGAGCAATTATCTTCATGTACCAATGCAATGCATCATATCTTAATGTGTATATGAAATATTGTAGCTTAGTAGATTCATATGTGGTATTATTGTTTTTCTAGTAAGCTTCTAATAGAAACAAATATTCCATGGCATCGTTGGAATCCTTGTAAAAATTGGTAATTTGATTTTCTGAGCCATTATTGATCAATTATTCACTCTTGACTAAATAATGGGTTGTTTCTTAACTTTCTTTACCTTATTTTTCTGGTTATGAACTGGTTTTGAATTATTCTTTCTTCCCTTATCTCTACTTAATTCAATATCAAAGTAAATTTCACCTAGTAGTTCTCAAAATTATCTCACTATCTCTTGTCTTTGTTGACTCTCTTCTCGCAATGTTTGATATCTTTCCTCCAAACTTCTTCCTTTTTCTAGGTTCTCAAATGGTGTATTAAGCGGCACATGGAATGGTGTCCGCTCTAGGGGGTAATCTCCTTTGGGATTTTGTATTGCTTGGGGGTTCATATTTATTCGGTAACTTTTCATAACTAATATTTTCCACAAATACCTTTCTATCTTTATTATTCTTTAATCTATGTCCTTCTTATAATCCTTCATCATTCCTTCACTTCTAATTCTATTTTTTTCCTTTCTTCCTTGGTTTTCCTCTCCATCTCTTTCCTCATTTTTCTCTTTTATATCCTCTATATTTTCTTCTCCTTGTTTATTTATACATTCTTCCTCTTTATTCTCCTCATGTACTATTTTTATTTTCTCTTCAAATTCTTCAATTAACTCCTTCATTCCAGTGACTTCTTCTTCTTCTTCTCCTTTTTCCTTAATCATTAATGGGGTTCTTAACTCCTCTTTGTTCTACCCTTATGCTTCTAATACCCTTTTAAATGTTGGTTCTAATCCTCCTACTAATTGTTTTAGATCCCTCATTAGGATTTCTTGTCTTGTTATTGTCTTTTGGACTAGACTTTCTATATTGTATTGAACCATGAGATTCCATGGGGTAACAAAATCTTGTTAGTCTCCGCAAGATGCAAGTATTATAGCTAGACTTGATGTGTCTTCCTCTGTTTTGAGGTGAGCCAATTGTTGGCCTCCACTTAACGTCGTTGATTATTCTTTCTTTATTTTTTTCTACTTTATTAACTTTATTCAATTTTTCCTTCCTCCCATTCATTTTCTTTTCTTCTTTCTTTTCCACGGCTATCCTTTCCCTTTCTTCCATCCTCCTCATTTTAGTTACTATTTTTAATTTAACTTCCCTTAATTTCCTTAATCCCCTCTTTTACAACTATCTAATTTTGTCTTTTTCTTTTTCCCTATGTCATCTTATTTTTGCAACCCCAACCAACATGCCTTTATTTCGATAAGCCATGTTTCTTGATCTCCCCTTCGCATATGTCATCTTATGGTGCTTGTCCCCTTAAAGGAAATTTTATGCTTCTCTAATTAATCCTTTTCGATCATTAACACTTTAATTAAGAATGGAACTGACTGAAGAAATCAACCGCGGGATCCACTTAGAACTTCTTTCTTCTTGTTATCAAAACTGGTCCAACCTTGAACTACCCACACAATTATTAAGGAATCTAGATTAGTTTTATACCCGTAATTGATTTCTCTAGTCCATGGTTCATCAATTTATTATACTATGGTTAATTTTTCTATAGTCCACTCAAAAAGTTGTCTTAAATACTTCCACAACCATTCTATCATGTTTGCATGTGCTAATAAGTAGGGCCACAATTGATCTATAAACCGGGCCAAAATTCTTCTCCATAGTCTACAAACACTTTTTCTTCTACTTCTTTATAAGTTATCTTCTTCCTTTTGTATTCTCCTTTCACGAATATGTCAATTTACTTCTCCCACCACTTTTCAATTTCTAACAATGTGGGTTTCCAATACCTGTGGTGAAATATTTCCTTGCATCACTTAACAAAAGAAACCAGGGCTCAAACAATAAATGTTGACCTAATACTCAAAAGTATGGTGAGGCTTATGAAATTTGACCTTAGTTAAGGATGTACACAAGAAATACACTACATGTATTGTAAGAACATAAAGATAAAGTAAAGCACATAACAAATTTCATCCCAAAATCCAATCATTATCTATTTATCAATAATAAGTATTTCATTATCAAGTACATGTATAATCCTCTCATTTTGTTTCATCTATCTCAACTCTAGTACAAAATCTCTCAAAATGGTACTCACACATATGTTTCTTGTGACGCACCCATATACAATGTATTAATTACAATAAATATACAAAACTCAATACATTCCAAAAGTCACTTTCTTTAACTCGTGCCTCTGCAAATTTCTATCTCATACTAGTTTGACTTGTCTTCAATCCATGACTTGATGTTGGATTATGTGGATCTTTCTAGTGTAACGCGGAATTTTCCAATCTCTTGTGGATTTCTCCATATATCACGGTTTTATCTAGTTTATCACGGATTTTTTATTTATTGGTGGATTCTTCTAATCTTTGGCGGACATATTCTATTGTTCGTAGCTTATTCTATATGTATGCAGAGTTCCCTTAGTCTTTTGTGGCTTCAGAATTTCATACATGGATATCTTCTTTATTCGCAGATATCTTTTATCCTTCATAACTACTTACGGCTTTGACGGATATTTCCTTAACTTTGTGTCTTATCCCAAACTTTGATGAATAACCCTATCAACAACAATCTAGCCCTAATTTTCCCTACCGAATCATGAACCACACCATCCCTACGTTGTCCTCACCGAATCATGCATTACATTCAAGCTTTTATTTCTAATTACTTTTTATCTCTATGCCAAACTCGCCTTGTTTTTCATGAAAACACAATTTTTTTTGTGTGTTAATGAAATAAATTTTAATCCCTTTTCAGCTCTAGTATTTATCTCTGATTGACACTTTCCCATTTCTTCCATTCTTTGTCTCTCTCTAGGTATTTTCCTTTTGAATTTTTCATTCTCATTCCTATAATTTTTAACAGATAATGATGGCTTGTCTAATAGGCACTTTATTTTAAATTTTAATGGGTTGGGAGAACCAAAATATTTTAATGTTGTTTATTAAGATGATACAAAGAAACGTCGCTAATTAGTTCATATTACATTTTTTACATGGTTGTCGCTTACACATTTTAGGATAATATATGAGGTAAACAAATTACATTAAAACTATAAAACAATATTAATTATTCAATTGTATGATAATTATTTTCAATTATATACGTGTTTCCATGTAGAAATAGTTAAATGTAATGTCTTTAGCAATTTTATTTTCTATACAATGGAAGGTAAACATATTATATATACACGTAAATATTATTAAATATAAATTTTAATCACTATATATTTAATAATTAATATATACTTCCTTTTGCACCCGCTAATCTAAGCCAAAAATTCACATAGCTTTGTGGCCGCCACAATATAATTATTTGTTTCAACAACCAATTTACTAAACCTGAAATTTATTTCAAATTAAATACATGCTTCTACACGTATATTTATGTATCCATTATGTAAACTCTAGATTTATTTGTTATCATTTATAGCTTTTCAATATGATTTATGTTGGAGAGATTGATGTTTTAAAATCCAACTATGGTTTCATAACCAATGAGTTGGACCATTTTTGTGTTATTCTCCATAGCTACATGGAGTGGAGTGTAGTCACGGTGAAATCTACTTTGCAGCATCTCCAGACTCTGGGTCAGCTCGCTAATGCTTATAGTGCTGTGGATAGTCAGGGAAGGAAAAGAAAGGTGACTCCCGAAGGTCTCAACTTGGTGTCTTTGGCTGGTAACATAGATGCTCTAGCTAAGGAATGGGAAAAGGTGTTAGAGGGGATTGAAAAATCCTATAAATGATTTGGGGAGGGGTGTTTCATTTTATTTACTGTCTCTATAACTTTTTGGTTGTTTGTTTCTACACCGTTGTTAATTCCTCTATTTTTTTGCTGGTGTTGTTTGACTACTATTGCTCCTAGGGGATCCTTTATTATGGAATTTTATATTATCAATTTTTTGATGGTTTTGTAATGTATTTATCTTCTCTCATGGAGCAAGGATGGTGTGTTTAGGGTAGGGTCCCCTTAACTCATTTTCACCTCTTATCAAATATATATATATATATATGATTTCTCCTATATGAATACACTATACCATGAAAAAAATTCCTAGCCTAGCGGCCGCTAGGCTATAATTCTTATTTGGAGAAAACATTCATTTACCTTAGCAGCCTTGCAGATCAATTTTTTTATATAGGAAACACACTATTTTTTGGGCCTAGTGATAGATTTTTTTATTTATCTCTTGTTTTATACGCAAAGATTAAAAATTTAGATTTATAACACAACTTCATTATAAACATGATATATTTACCTTTAATAATAGCTTAGCGAATGCTAGGTACAACGAGTAGATCACATCTTATATAAAAACTTGTTGTATAGCTTCTTGGTCACTAGTCCAAGTTTCTTAAATTGTCATAAATGTAAAATAATTCTTCCAAAATCTCATAAGAAATAGAGAAATCTATATGTATACCTATATAACACATAAAAGGTTGATGTTTAGAAATTTTTGGTCACTAGGTAAAGGCTCTAGAGCATAAAGCGATGAATCTTGTTTTACCAAAAAAATAATTATATACATTAGTAAAATTTATTGTTTGGATTTAAGAATTTAAAGTATGACTTATTAAGCTTAGCAGTCACTAGAATATGATACCACATTAAAGTTTGAGCCTAGTTGTGGTTTGCACTTGCTAGGATTTAAGAATTTCAATTAATATATTACAAGATTAGTGGACATTATTTTAGATGACGACATAATATTTATCGAAAGGATTTAACAAATTAATGAAAGATATTTTGAGCTTAGCGACCACTATGCTAGCCAAAGACATAATATTTGGAGCTTATGGTTTGTAGGATTAAAAAATTAAATTAACATATTTTGAGCTAAGTAGACACTAGGTATTTCCACAATATAATATTTTGAGCTTAGTGTTCGTTATCATTTAACAAGTTACTTGAATGATATTTTGAGCTTAGCATCTGCTAGCTTATGACACAACATAATATTTGGATCTTAATGGTCATTGGGATTTAACAAATTAAATCAACATAGTTTGAGCTTAGTAGTCACTAGGTTCTTAAACAATATAATATTTCGAGCTAAAGAGTCACTAACATTTAATAAACTAAAGAAAGACATATTGAGTTTAGTTTCTACTAGGTTATGCCTCAACATAACCTAATAAATTATATTGTAATCTTATAAGTCGCTAGGTTTTAACAAATTTAAGTAAGATATTTTTAGCTTAGCAACCTCTAAGTTAATCAATGACATTAACTTTGGATATCTTTATAGCAATCAATACGTGTATAAATTAGTTGAATTTATTATATGATTTTAAGATTTTAAATTAAGATATTTTGAGCTTAGCGCCCATTAGGTTATGCCACCACATGATATTTTGGAGGCTATCGGTGGTTATGGTTTAGTAAATTAAATAAAGATATTTTTAGCTTAGGGCCCGCTTAGGTTATGCAATAACAAATTATTTGGAGATTGCATTTGCTAGGGTTTAATAATTCATAATTACGATATTTTACAACATTTAACAAATTAGAGGAAGATATTTTGAACTTAGCTAGTGCTAGGTTAATCAACAACATAATATTTGAGCTTACGGTCGATAGGATTAAAGAAATTAAATTAACATATTTTGAGCTAAGAGGACACTTGGGAAATTCCAAAATTTAATATTTCGAGCTTAGTGGTCACTATCATTTAACAAGTTATTGAATGATATTTTGAGCTTAGCATCCACTAGCTTATGAAACAACATAATATTTGGAGCTTAGCGGTCTCTAGGTTTCAAAAAAAAAGGAAGATATTATAAGCTTAGCATCCGGTAGGTTACGCCAAAACATAATATTTGGATCTTAGTGGTCACTAGGATTAACAAATTAAATCAACATAGATTAAGCTTAGCGTCCGCTAGGTACTTAAACAATATATTGAGGTAAAAAGTCACTAACATTTAACAAACTAAAGAAATACATTTTGAGTTTAGTGTCCGCTAGGTTATGCTTCAACATAACCTAAAAAATTATATTGTAATCTTAGGAGTCATTAGGTTTTAACAAATTAAAGTAATAATTTTTGAGCTTAGTGACCTCTAAGTCAATCAACACCACTAGCTTAGGAAATTTATATAGTAATCAAGACCTATATAAACTAGTTGAATTTTTGTATGATTTTAACATTTTAAATTAATATATTTAGAGATTAGTGTCTACTAGGTTATGCCACTACATAATATTTGGAGCACATCTATTTTTAGGATTTAATAAATTAAATTAAGATATTTTGAGCTTAACATCCGCTAGGTTATGCCACAAAGATATTATTTAGAGATTACATTCACTAGGATTTAGTAATTCATAATTACGATATTTTAGAACATTTAACAAATTAGAGGAAGATATTTTGAACTTAGTTGGTGCTAGGTTAAAAAGTGACATAATATTTGTAGCTTGCATTCATTAGGATTTAATAAATTATGGAGCTATGTGGTGAATAGCTACTTCCACAATATAATATTTTGAGCTAAGTTTTTTTATCACTTAACGAGTTAGAGAACTATATTTTGATCTTAGCCAATGGTACATTATGCTACAACATAATATTTGGAGCTTAGTGGTCACTAGGTTTTATCAAAATAAAGTAGGATATTGTGATTTGAGCAACCTTCTAGGTTATACAAAGACATAATATTTAGAGCATAGGGATCGTAAGGATGTAAGAAAAAAGTAATATATTAGGAGGTTAGCCATGGCTAGGATATGCCAAAACATAATTATTTTTAGAAATATGGAAAAAGTGGGTGTTTTGAAATGACCCTCATCCTTGTACAAAAATCCCTCATGACAAGATATTACAATGAAGCAAGAAGAGAACAAGCTCGTATGTAGCAAAAAGTAAAAATACAAAAATGCCCAAACCGAACAAAGACAAATTACATTTTATGGATAATCTTAAGAGTATGTGCTTCCTCCTTAGCAGGAGCAGTAGGGATTCTTTCAACCATCACAGTCCACTAACTTAATGAATTCCAGAAAGTCTTCATTGATTATCCTCTAGGTCATGTATGTATGAATTCTCCATTCTTTGATAGCTGAGAAGGCCCTGTTAAGTGTTCCAAAGATACAAAGTGTAACATAATATTCAATGGGATCATGTTGGGCAAGTGTGATATTCTCCAAATGCTCATGGTGATATGAAGTTGTAGTGGGGGGCCATTTTCTCCAACATAGGAGAATCAAGGTAAACCGAGGAGAGACCCCACAACACATCAGAAATTTCTAAGTAAATGTTAACCTCTATGGAAATAGGTGGTGGGGAAGCCAAATGGGATTACATGAACAGGTGAATAGAGTTGGTAGTATCCATTACAATGTCCAAGGATACATGAGGAGAAGTTAGAGAAGCGATGAAAAGAGGCGGAGAGGAAGGAGATGTCGGGTTTGAAAGTGGCTTATAGACCATGGGAGAGTGCTCCAAGGGGTCTGAAGGGTTAAGATCCACAAGATAAGAAGAAGGAGATACGTGAGTGGAATAATGGGGGAGACCACCAGACCACTCTATATAATGATCATTATCTATAAATCGAGTCGGAAGGGAGACGAAGGATGTGGTGACGATAACGGTAAGAGCCATCAAACACAGGGGGGACAAAGGGAGATGGTTATAGTGGAGCAAGGGGGATACAATCCTCCTTGACTAGCTTAAAGGGAAGTGTGATATTTATTTTTGGGAAGCTTCCATTTTAAAGAGAAAATACAAAGGCCTTGGTGGAGGAAAGGACCTTCCTCTTCTCTAGTTAGTCTAAGGGATTTCTCAAGCAATTGAAATAGAAAATCCACAAATTTTACCTTACAAATATGCCAAAGATGCATAAAAATAAAAATTTGAGGTCCATAGATCAAATTCTAGCTTCCCTCTAGCATGAAGTACCTCATCAATTTCTCAACAAACCTATCCCACAGATAAAGTGATTCCTATTTATATCTCGAGTGATACTTTCTCATATTTTCACCAGGAAACGGGAACTCATCCATCTCCTACCTAAGTGATTTTTTAAAATAAATGTCTCCCTCCACAGGGAGACCCTTCACAGCTACAATGGACTCAATCAAAATAATAAATTTCATATTTCCCACTTTGACTCTTCCTTTCTTCTAGGTTGTTAGCACACTACCGGTCACTCGGATAGAGTGACCAGATAGTCTTTTCATAAATGATGTAACACCACAATGCGTTTTATAGTGCCACCCATAGTGAACAGAGAGATAGTGTCAGTGATTTCCAAAGGCCTGATATAGATTATGCTTAAATAGAGATGTCATCGTGCACCTTCATTTTAATCTTTCACAAGTGTCTCTAAGATTTTTATTTGAAATTTTTCCTTATTAATAATATTATCTTACATGTGTATAATCATTAATTTATCTCATCCATCACAGGAACGTAATATATCAATGTCATGAATTCCCATAAAAGCCACACATGTCGTATCCTCTTACCACCACCAAAAAAATTTATGCCTCAACATTACCTAAAAATTATATTGTAATCTTGGAGATCTAAGTGAACAACAATATTATCCAATAAGGTGGAAACCTTGTTTCCCTCTAGGTAGATATGCTAGCTTATGAGAAACATAAAAAATTATATTTTAATCTTATAAGTCGTTAGGTTTTAATAAATAAAGTAATATGTTTTGAGCTTAGCTCCCCCAATTTGAGTTATTAATTCCATAATCTAATATTGTTAAATTCTAGGTCACTAGCATTTAACAATTCAAAGTATAATATTTTTATCTTAGCATCCGCTAGCTTATGCCACACCATAGTAATTGGATATTAGTGATCTATAGGATTTAACAAAATAAAGTAAGATATTGTCATCATAGAGTCTGTTAGGTTATGCCACAACAACATATTTGGATTTACAACTACTATATGCATGTTTTTTTGGAAAAGGGTAAATATGGGGGTTTTGAAAGGACCCACATCCTTTACAAAAGGTCCCTTAAGGAAAAATATGACATTGAAGCATAGAAGAGAGAAATATTGTTGGTAGAAAAAGATAAAAAGCCACAAAGGCACGACCCAAACAGAGAAAATTTACATTTTTGAATATTTTTAGGATAATTGTTGCTTCCACAGTAGTAGTGGTGGTGCTTCTATTAAAGATAATAAGAAACATCTTAGAGTTTCCTTGTTCCTCAAAATATCCTTCCACAAATTTGTATTCATTATTTTGTTCTCCAAAATATGTTTAGTTCTCCTACTCTTTTATTACTAGAATTTTTCAAATACCTCACTCGTAATCCAACAATAACACATTGAGTGACAAATAATTCTTAAAATGAATATCTTCTAAAATATTTTCATTGAAAATGTCAATGAAATTTTATGCATTGATCTTTATTGGGTATGTGCAGCAGAGGACTATTTATGTGACAAAACAAGGCCAACAAAATAATATCAATTTTATCAACTTCATCTTCTTATATATTCTTGTGCACCACCATTACCATAAATCAATTCTAATATTCACTTCACACATATTAATGCACCATCCATACCACCATGCTTCTTTTTCAAAACACAACATAACATGTTCTTGGCAGGTGTTATGGGTTTGTAAAAAGTCTACAAATCTTCCTCTCATGTTATTATGGATTAATTTGCATCATTTATATATTAATATGATCTCCATTTCATCCTCTTTCACTTCTCTTCAAACTATTAAATATATTATAAAATTATTTATTTAATTAAAATCTAAATTTTATACCACGCTAATACATTGAATTTTAAAATAATGCATTTGCAATCTGAAAAAGATATTGCATAAAAAACTTCCTTCAGTTTAATCATCTACAAAATCCGTAAATGAATAAAATTCCTAATTAGCTATGAAAATTTTACATTAACAAAATTTCATAATTTTGGAAGGCTTGATGGTGAGAATGCATACCAATTTTTGACACGGAGAGGAAATCAAAAAGTTTTCGAAATCATGCACAAAATTTTTATGTTTTCCCTACTCATATTTTTCAATTAATAAACATAATATCACGCTTACGCATTAATGAAGAGAATATAAAGGAAAATTTTCAAAACATAGACTCAAAAATGTCTATTTATAGTGATATGCAACGGAAAAATCCAACCACCACTTTTCTTTGGCACATGAATTTAAGAAGGCACGTGTGTGAATTTACATTGCTTTGGATTAAATGGCTAATTAATGGATGACAAAATTTAAATAATCCAAATGACACACATATTTCCAATGGCACATGCACTATCAAATGGCACATGTAATTTCAAATGGTATATTTTACATTGTTCGGTTTAATGGCTAATTAATGTTGAGGCAACCACAATATTAATTAGCATTTTTCCTTACAAAATGGTTCTTGTTAATATTACATTTAGTATTGTAAAGAATTAATGTATGAATTTTATAATTTATTTTTGTAATGTATGAAATTTTGACAATTAAACTCCACATTAGGAGAAAAATTAAATCTTTGCGTACGCTAGGCTAGACAATTTTTTAAAGCCATACACTATGTGTTTTGTGGATAAACAAATAAAAAAATAGTGGGGTCTAAGAGTCTAATATAATGTGTTATTTGGTCAAATAGGAGCACTAATTATGTACACAATATATAATGTAGGAGGAAAATTTATGTTCAAATAGAACTGGTTTTATGAGGAATCATTAATGAGCACATAAAAATATACAGTAGCTTTAATTCATATTAAAGTTGTGGTTTTAGTTTGACATGGAGTAATAACCAAATAAACATGAGGTATGGTGAGGTGGAGTTTGAATTTTTAATGTTAGTGATATTAGATATATATATATATATATATATATATATATATAGTATAAAGGAAGAATCTTGAGTTTAATGTATGCGGCCACATGACACAATCCATTGCTACTAGGTTGTGGGTAAAATAAATCCCTTATAAAGTTCAATCCTCTCTCTTCAATCGTGCAGATAAACACACTTTGATGTTATTGTTTTCACACTTCTATGTGTGAGTGATCACACTTAGATGTGTGAATCGAGACTCGCACTTAGAAGTGTGATCATGCTTTTTGAACTTGCCAATATAGTAATTATTTGCATGAGTACGTGTATGGCCAAAATTTAAGTCTTTGCAATTCTACTAGACTAGACAACTTTTAAAATCTATACACTACATGTTTTATGAATAAAATGACACACACATTAGCAGGGATCCAAGATTCTAATACAATGGTTTATATGGTTATATAGGAGCACTAATTATTTGCACAATATCATGTAGAAGGAAAATTTATGATCGGAATAAAACTGGTATTTTGAGGAATCATTAGTAATTGTATTTAGAATGAAAATAGTCATCTAATAACATAAATTTTATGGCCATATTTTCCTACCAAACAATTAAGTGAGGGTAAATTTTTAATATTACCTGTCGAAAATACAAAATAATGTTATTTATACACTACTTAAAAAATTTATAAATGACTTCTATATTTTTTTAACTATGTTTAATATATACAAATAATTTTTTATATAAATGTATATAAAAATTGACGGTCACACTTTAAACATACAAGTCACACGTAACGGTTCTATAAAATATTTGAAAGTATTCTACGTCTAAAATAACAAAAATGTCTAAACAAACATCAAATTTAACACCTTTCAAGGATGTTAAGTTCTAAAATAGATGACATCTATCTTAGAGTATAATTTGGATAGGATTTTCAACATCAACATTTATTGATTTGAATAAGATATTCACAACTAGTTGTATATGTATGGTGATATTAAGATTGATATGTGGCAAAATGATGAAAATCACTTAGGTACTATCTTGAATGCTAGCCAAGTTCTATATTTGTTCAACATTTAGATTCAAGGAGGCTTAACCTATGTTCATATAAGATGTTTATATTTATTTTCCCATTTTGATTTCAAGCATTTGTTTTAACCTTGGAATTTTTATTGATATTTCTTATTTTCAAATTATATGTACTAGATTTATGTGGCCACACTACTAATTTTCTCTTTTTATGTGTGGATACAGTTAAATATGAACTTTTTATTCAAAGGAGCATATGTAGATTCACCCTCCAAAGGTGTGATAGTTGTAAAGGAACTAGTTTATCCATCCAAAACTACACTCCATTCTAGAGAAATGGGGTCTAGCATATTCGTTGTCACAATAAGTATTGTATTCAATGGCAGAGTGAGACCACCATTCACAATTAATGGTTGTGAAACCCTGGAAGAAAGCTAAAACAAGGGATAATTGTATTGATGTCATGGAATCCCAAAGATCATCCATTATATATATAAATACTCTAGGATGAATGGTGAGAGGAGGGAATTAAATGGAAATACAAGAAAACAGAAAGGGTAGTAGCTAGAAATACAAGAAAACAAAAACAATTGTCAAGCAGTGTCGTAACTATTGCATTCATATCCATAACGGTGGAGGAAATTATGATATATCACCACACATGTCTCATTAAGTGGGAAATTTTTCCCATGTTTCAATCACCAAGAACAATGTATTCATCAAATGTGACAAGTGCATAGAGCTTAAGAACAAACGTGCAACCACTTCATGTCTAAAAATACTAGCAAAAGTATATCAATGTCAAAATAGAAAATTTATTATTTTTCATTCAAATTACTATGCTCATACATGATGGGAAGATGATACTAGTAAGACCAGCTGATGGTAAAAGAAAAAGAAAAAGAAAGGTACCAGGAATGCTTAAAGAAAAAGAAATGGTGGCCAAAATCAAGGAAACAATAGATATATTGATATAGACAACATCATCCGGTCATGGACACCAAGAAAAATATAGAAAGGATATCAAATTAAAATACCAAATTGAGGACACGATGTTATTCAAGCATACCTTACACAACTTCAAGAAAAATAATTAATGAATTATAGTTAAAATTGGTGAACTAGATACCCTTGAAAGGATTCAATATTTATGTAATTTTCAATATAATTATCCCAAAGGAATTGATTTCCTATGGAAACAAGATCCACGAGCGGTCAATTCCTGCCTCCAATAGTTGAAAGAAAGAGGACATAAAATAGATAAGTATATAATAATGTATAAGTATTACATAGGAATGTTTTGTTAGGATTATATTACTATGGACTCATAACAATTCTTTGTGACACATATTATTCTCAAATGTAACAATAAATATATTAAATTATTAAAAAAATTTCAAGAGAAGTTTTAAAATGTTCTTTAAAAATTAGTTACAATTAGTTTCAATGTTTGAAGTCTTTAATATATAAATATATATATATATATATATATATATATATATATATATATATATATATATATATCGAAGTGGGAAATTGTAATTGTAATTCACAATATTAATAAAATTATAATGTAATAAAGTTATGATAAACGATTTAGAAAAATATTGAGTGTGACATGTTTGATAAGAAAAAATAATAAATATAATGACATCATGCATTCTTGAATAGGTGGCATGTACTTATTAATATTATATTTTGAAAATGAAGAACACTTCTTTTTTACACTTATTAAATGTTGATGTTAAAGCTCTCATAATTTTTGTGACACTTGTTGATTGAATATTTTTCCTTCAAATATTATTGAAAAATATTTAATTTAATACAGTGTTAAGTTCGACGGGGTTTCAATACAACCTAAAAATTGTTTAGGGATTAGGTGGCCTACAAATTTAATCCCCACTTAAATACAACCCATAATATGTCTTGTCATGAAAAAGTAACCAATATAAAATCAAATAAATAAATTTTATTGAATTTTTAAATTTCAAAATTATTTAATTTATATTCCAACATTCGAAATGTAGACACTAGAAAAAATAAATTTCTTTGATTGGAGGATATGGAAAGAACTAATAAGTTGTGGTGAAAGGTCTAATAACCTCCCATACATACAACCTAGTAAACTATGAAATCCATGTTTCAAAATAACGTGTTTAACATAATTCTTAACTCTTTGTTGTTCTATATGATTTATAGACTAGAAAAGCATAAAATTAGTTCACATTATCTGGATTATCTTCTATTTTGAACTTCCTAGCGACCACTAATTTTCGTTACAATTATTTCCAATTTACATCAAATAAGTATTGATAAGATGTATCTTAGCGGCTAAAATGTTTATGTGTCTTATAGACCATAAGGATTATGTAGCTTATTAGCCACTTATGTAACTTAGCGGTCGAAAGGATTATGTAACTTAGTGGCTGCAAGGAAGATTTAAGTTAGCATATGCTAGGTGGATGTAAGTTAGTAATGCTTAGGCTTATTTCACCTAGCATGCACTTTCATCATGTAAGTTAGCAAGCCACTAGTATTATGTGGGGAAATCAAATAATAATAATATAGAAATCCTAAAATAATGTAGCTGAAATCCTAAAATAAAGATTTAGAAATTAGATTCCAAGAATGGTGAAATTGGAATCCAATAATAATAATAGCACTATTAGAATCCAATAATAGTGAAATTGGAATCCAATAATAGCGAAATTGGAACTTGAATAAGTCCAATAATGAAAATATTGGAATCCAATATTGCTACTAATGGATTCCAATAATATCGATAATGGAATCCAATATAAATGAAAATGGAATCCAATATCGAAAAAAAGCGAAGATGGATTTCTTCCAAAACTAGTAATATTAGAGTCCAGATTCACTGGAATATGTCTGAATTTAGTGAAATAAGTATTATTTATTTCTTTGAATGCCTCCTTTCCTTTTTTAATCCACTTGAAGCTTTCTTGTGGTTTCATCATACTGTAATATGCTTCATTAGTTCAATAAAGTCTAGAACAAAATGGTGGAGAAATTTTACTTTGCCAAAGAATGAGTGAACTCATTATTTTCTTATGCTTGTGGAGAGTCCTTGAATTACTTTTATTCTTTCCTGATCAATCTTGGCTCCTTCCTTGTTCACAATGTGGCCTAGGATTTTTTGTTTTCTCGACACCAAAAATACACTTTCTAGGATTGATGTAAAGCCATAATTTTTTTTTTAAATGCAAGCACACTAAATTTTTATATTTTATATGTAATGCACAACTAAATATTTCAAGTTTTCAAGTGTATATTGCATGACTATATATTGTGTAGATTTTTAAACAAACAACACCTTCAAACAAGAAACATTGAAGTAAAAAGTTCATGGTTTTATTTTGATCTCAAATGATAATATTACAATATTTTAGCCACAATAAAATAAAAACTTTCTTGGTAAAGACCAAAATTTTAAAAGAAACAATAAGTACAATAATGGTTATTTACAAGAGTGTATAGACTTGACAAGCCACATTTATTTACAAGGTGAAGGCAATGTCCTCCAAAGATGAGAAAGACCAAGATGGCAAGAGGCTCTACTATCTCCAACTTGAGCTCCAACTCCAATACTCCTACAAGAATCCAACTCCAAGAGAACATGGCTTGTTTACCACCCAACCAATAGGCATCATCACATGCCTTTCCATGGTTGGAAGTCATGCTAGCCTCCCCCAAGCCCATGGGAGAGAGGAACTAGCTTCCACAATGTGCACAAGTATAATGGGGATTAAACACACAACAAGAAAAAACATAAGACCATTCAACCACTTAGACCTACTATACAATGAAAACAACAACATGAGGAGAACAAGGTCAACCTCACAAGGGGGAAGAGAGGAAGTAGGATGCCCAAATCAAGGTGTCCAACCATAGGAGCACCAAAAATACATATATACAATACTCCTTATACCTCCTAATCATTCATCCTCCTTATTCCTCCTTTATGCTATAGAAATCCTTCTTGGGAGGATTTTCAAACCCAAGAGGGTTTCCTCACCAAGAATGGGGAAAGGTTCAAGCCATATGAACCTTTCTCCCACCTCAAACCATATGAGGGGATGAGAAGGGACCTTCATGGCTTGACCAACAACCATGAGGTTTGAGAGGGAAATCCCTCTCTCTTCCCCTACATTCTCCAAAAACCATCAATCCAAATGATGGTGGAGAGAAAACAAAGAAAACAACAAGAACAAACAACAACTACATTCATCATACACTTCTCAACACATTATTTCATTGATCAAGCATACTTACAAGATAAGCACAACTAAGAAGAAGAAGGTTAAGTATCCTACCTCTATAATGCTTTCCAAGACTCTAAGATTTTCCCCTTGTCCAAGCTCACCTCCAAGCTCCCAAAAATTCTCCAAGCGCTCCAAAAAAATGAACCAAGAAGACCCATTCCTTCCACATGAGGAAGAATAAGAAGAGGAACTCAAAAGTTTCCTCACCAATGGGAAAGTGACAAGTGTCACCCCCTCTCCTCTCAAGAGTCAAAGATTCCAAAAACCAAATAAGTAAGAGTAAACTCACCTTTTATCCCTTTTCACCCAAAATACTAAAAACTAAAATAAAACAAAGTGGAGAAAAATTTAACAATTTCACACAACCCAACCATCTTACATGGATGGTGACTAAAGAGGAGCTAAATGGGAGGAAAACCCTCCAAACCTTGGAAATAGGCCCCCTACCTATTAGGTAGGGTCCAAGGGCCCATTTTCATGCTAATGGAACCCCAAACTAAAAAGGGGTCCCTAAAAATACCCAAAATAACCCAATTTCGGGTTTGGCATGCTTGGGCACAAGGGTAGACGGTGTGGGGTCCACCCAAGGTTCACATGTGCTCCCCAATCCCTTCTACAAACACACACACACTTCCCAAAAACAACACTTAACTTAAGATAAGATCATTAAACCCCTAAGCTAGTTTACTTAATAAAACACACCCTAAACCTAATTAATTTTACAAAACAATATTACATTACAATTGAGGGGTTCACCCATGGTGCCCAATTAAATACATCTATTCTAAGGCCTCAAACATTTAGCATGGTTAGGACTCAGCCCGTGGGCCGCTTGTGCACAATTACCTAGCTGCCCTGACACCCATGCTCTCTTATACCTGTCACCTGCACACTCATTGCACGCATTAACCGCATCTGTCCAATATCATAAACATCATCTATACATCACAATATTAATCAAACTTATAATGTCCGAACATAATTTACAATTGATAGTGCAATGCATACAATTACCCACATAGTTTTCCTTGAATCATCCACAAATAAAATTGCAACGACATACACTTAGGTTAGCATGAAAATTACCATCATTAAATCCAAAACACTATATCATTAATCAAATCAACGACAAGAGACTAACATCTAACCAATAATTTTATCATATAACCTTGTTAGTGTCATCAACATCATAAGAAATATATCAGTATACAAATCTAGTCCAATTGGTGCTATGCGCCCAAAATGCCATAATGTTCATGAGGATAAAATATCATAGTAAAATGTCCAAAGTCTATCAGATTCTAAATCAAAACATGTCTAGGAATAAAGGAACCAACATATAACTGGAGCTATAAAAATTTGGGCACTACATCCCCCTCTCCTAGAATTATAATTCCTCTTGGAAGTCATTGGAAGAGATAGGGATATCTAGCCCTCAGTGGTGTAGCATCCTCCCAGGTAGCTGATGACTCATCATATCGGTCCCACTGCACTCTAACCTGGTCCAAATCTCGACCCCGAAGGGCCAACCTCCGGTGCTCCAGTATGCATACGGGATCCAATCTCCACTGCCCTCCGTCCTCTACCTGTAATGCCGACCAATCCAAAACATGAGAAACATTCGTACACATATCTATGTAGTACGTAAACATGAAAAAATCGTCGTGGGCTCATGAAAGGCGTGGTGGAAAAGCTAGATGATAGGCAACTCGGACCAATGACCTCAAGAATATCAAAAGGCCCCACAAAATGAGGCAATAGCTTAGAACCCTTTCCATAACAGATCGAATCTTATGAGGATGAACCCTCAAGAAGACTTTGTCACCCACTGAGAAGTGACGATCGATCCTCTTGGTGTCCGCATATGCCTTCTGCGTGCTCTAGCCTGCTCAAGACGCTGCCGAATCGAACAACCTCTCGCTTCTAAATCCTGAAGGTAAGTTGGCCCCAAAATAATCCTGATCATCTAGTCTATCCCAGCTCAAAGGTGTCCTGCAAGGTCGTCCATACAAAGCCTGATAGGGAGCCATGCCAATGGAGCTATGATAACTGTTATTGTAGGCAAACTCAACTAAATGTAAATAGTCTTCCCACTTCTTCTGCTGGTCCATCACGTACATCCTCAACATGTCCTCCAGAACCTGATTAACCCTCTCTGTCTGCCCATCTATCTCTGGATGATATGCCAAACTGAAATTAATCTGTGTACCCAAGGCCTCCTGAAAAGAAGTCTAGAAAACTAATGTGTAGATGGTGTCTCTGTCATTGATGATCATCTTCAGAATCCCATGCAATCTGAAAATATCCTCCATAAACACTTTGGCGATGGCCTGTGCATTATAGGTGACCTTGGTTGGCGAGAAATGCACAACCTTGGTCAACTTATCCACAGTGACCATAATGGCATCATGACGATAAGAGGACATAGGAAGTCCTACTATGAAATCCATGGAGATCACATCCCATTTCCACTCGGGAATGTCATGAGGGTATAAGAGTCCTACGGGATGAGAATGCTCTGCCTTGACTCTCTGACACTCAAGACACCGTGCTACAAAATATGCTATGTCTCGACGAAGACCTGGCCAATAATATAACTCTCTCAAATCGGCATGCATCTTCTTCACTCCTGGATGTGCTGCATATGGGGATCGATGAGCCTCAATAAGGATGAAACTATGCAAATCACCTACCTTAGGCACATAAATGCACCTATGGAACCAAAGCAAACCATCTGACTCTAGCATGCATCCTGAATATCTGCCCTCAAAAGAACCCTAAGAATCCAACATCTGCCTAGCACCCTCATAAAACCTGTCCTCTGGAAGATGCTCAAGTATCCTGCCTCTCAAATCTGACTGCAGTGTCAAAGAAGCAAGCACATGCCGTCATCTACTAAGTGCATCTGCAACAACATTTTCCTTTCCCTTGATATACGACCTCCATGTCATACTCACAAAGGAACTCCATCCAACGCCATTGACGAGCGTTGAGGTTTGGCTGAGAGAAGATATGTTGTAAGCTACAATGATCTGTCCTCAAGATGAAAGGTCTACCCAAAAGGAAATGTCACCAATGCACAAGTGCATGAACAACTACTGCAAGCTCTAAGTCATGAGTAGGATAGTTAAGCTCGTAGTCCTTGAGCTTTTGAGACTCAAAAGCAATAACCCGATGCTCCTATATAAGAACTGCTCCCAAACCCTCTATTGATGCATCAATGCAAACAACAAAATCCTCTGTTGGGTCTGGAACTGCTAATATGGGTGTCGTGGTTAGCCTTTCCTTAAGCAACTAAAAGACCTGCTCACATTTTTCTGACCAATCAAACTTCTTCCCTTTCCTCTGAAGAGAAGTAATAGGGTGAGCAATCCTAGAAAATTCCTGCACAAACTTGCGGTAATACCCTGCTAAACCCATGAAGCTCCTCACCTCAGTGACTGATGTGGGTGCTGGCCAATCCAAGATAGCCTGAATCTTAGAGGGATCTATAGAGATACCCTCACCTGATATGATATGACCCAAGTACTGAATCTCATCTGAAAGAAGCTACATTTTTCCAAGTTCCCATACAACTTCTGCTCTCTCAAAACCTGAAGTACCTGCCTCAAATGCTCCTCATGTTCCTCCTCGGAATGAGAATAAATCAATATGTCATCAAGGAACACTAAAACAAAGCGATCCAGAAATTTCCTGAATACTCCATTCATGAGGCTCATGAAGACAGTTGGGGCATTGGTCAAACCAAATGGAACCACTGTGAACTCATAATGCCCGTAACGTGTGTGAAACGTTGTCTTATGAATGTCTACATCTGAAATGCGCAACTGATGATACCCTGACTTGAGATTGATTTTGGAGAACACTCTAGCTCCCGCATCTGATCAAACAAGTCATCAATCCTAGGGAGCAGATAACGGTTCTTTATTGTGACCTTATTGAGTTGTCTGAAGTCTACACAAAGCCTAAGAGAACCATCCTTCTTCTTCACAAATATGACTGGCGCTCCCCAAGGAGATACACTAGGGTGAATGAGACCCTTCTCTAACAACTCCTCTAACTGAATCTTGAGCTCATGAAGCTCTGAAGTCGTCATCCGATAGGGTGCCCTAGAAACTGGTGCAGATCTAGGCACTAAGTCAATGGTGAAATCCACCTCCCTACTAGGTGGTAAACCTGGAAGCTCCCCTGAAAACATCTGCATACTCCTTCAAAACTGCATGATCATCAAGGGGTGAATGCTCTGGAGTACTGTCCAAACGATCACTGATAGTGATAGCAAACAACTGGCAACCCTTACGCATGCTCCACTTGAGTTGCTTAGCCGAGATCATACACAAGGAAATGGGTCTCTACATCCCTGAAATCACAACTGCACTACCCAAATCATCCTGACACTCAATGACCTTCTCTCTACAATCCACCTTGGCTCGATGAGCCTTGAGCCAATCCATACCCAACACTACCTGATAGGATCCTAAAGGAATAACTCGGAGGTCAAGTGTAGTGGAGAAAACTCCCAAATTGATTACACAACTCTCCACATACGAGTCCACGATGAGTTTAGCCCCAGAGACCAACTCAACTCGTTAACTATCTCGGCTACCTAGCCACCAATAGCCCACACTGGTCTACAACAAAAGGAGATATAAAAGAATCAGAAGCACCTGAATCAAAAAGTACTGAGATAGAAATACCCCTGATAGTACATGTCGTCTCAATGACTATGGCCTGATGCTCAGCCTAGCGGTTGTCAACCGCTGCATACACACGATGGGCATGTCCCACGTCACCCACCATCTACTCGGATCTAGGAGCTCTCTACATATCCGTAATAGAGGTCTTGTGCAGACACATACACACATAATGGTCTGGAGCCCCATAAATAAAACATCCTCCTACACCCCTCTAAGATGGGGTCCCTCCCCGTGCTCGCGAATCGAACTCGCCGGTCCAACCCTAGCAGATCGCCGCGAGCGGGCTGGGCCGTGAGTGATGAGTACCCAGCCTCCCTATCTCTAGATCCACCAAAACCACCTCTAGAACCACCTCGCTGAAAACTCTGAGTCTGTCTACCCCTCGATGTTGTGTCTATTGTGATGGGTGTGGAGGAGCTCTCGATGCTGCTGGAGAAGACCAGAATCCTCCTCTAGGGGTGGTACTGCTCCCCGTGCTCTTTGACTCTGGAATGCCTGAATCCTATCCTGGAACTTACTCTTGTTTCTATCTCTGTGCTCCTGAGCCTTGGTCCTATTCTCCTCAGCCAAGTAGGCCTTCTCAATGGCCTTCTCGAGTGTGGGAGGAGATAACATCCTAATAGCTCCTGCTATATCTACATTCAGGCCCCGAATGAACCTATTTACCTATAATTTCTCGTCTTGCAGGTAGTCTACATACTGCAAGAGATCCAAGAACCTACTCTCATCATACTTGTGCCACTTGAGCCTTAACCCTGTCGTAAGTTATGAAACTCATCGATCCTCTTCTGCACAAAATTCTCTGACATATACCGGGCCCTGAATCGCTCCTCAAACAACTCCCAGGTCACTGTATCCCGAGTCAAATGGAGCTTCCGCTCCTCATTCCTCCACCAAACCCTGTTGTGTCTCGAAGGAGGTGTATGGCGAACCTAGCTTTGACGTTGCTCTCATGAGAGTGCAAACCAAAGAAGCTATCCAAGCTAAGGAGCCAGGACTCTACCCCAAAGCCATCTGTCGAACCAGTAAACATAGGTGGCTGAAGGTGAAGAAGGTCTCAAATCACACTGCCTGTGTCTCGATCCTGGCGATGTGGTCTAACAGGTGAAAGAGGTCACCTATCTCCAAATGGTCCCTCGAAGTTGTGCGATCGGCTGTGATGAAACGAGGCCACCCTCTCGCCAATGATGATGAGGGGCGTGACCTCTCTCGTCTCGGAATGTCATGCTCAGGTGGCTCTGGATGTGCATCCTCGCCAATCAACTCCTCGTCTCCCAACTGAATGTCCTCCTCTCTCGGCACCTACGGTGGTGGAAGATGCTCATGTACGACACCTATCAGCTGCTGCAGGGTCTCTAATATCTAAGGCCCAAAATCGGGGCCGGCGGCTCTCACGTAGGTGCACTACGTCCCAAACCTCGAGCCGATCGTCCCCTCTTGGGTGCCATCCTGAACCCGAGGTAAAAATAAATAAATAATTTATAATTTATTTATTTATTTTGAAGTGATCAATAATTTCTAATGCTTTGCTTAAGCCTCTCACATTAATAATTAATTTATATTAATCATTAATTTACCCAAAACCAAATAAACACTAACCCAATAATAATTTAATTTGTTTTACCCTATCAAGCTTCCTAAGGTCATGATTAAAATATACACTCCTAGCAAGTAAATAGTCTTCCCCCTTTTTATTAATTTCACCCACATCCCACCAAAGATTAATTTACATTCTCATTAAAATGTCATGACTTAAAGCAAGGTAGGATTAAAGGAGGACCCTAGGATCCATTTTAATCTTGGCCATTGATTTTGAATCTACCCTAAAAGTGCCCTAAATATCTCTATGTTTTCCCCTCTTCTCATTTTGTTTTGTTTTCTCATTTGAATGTGCAGGTTGTGGAGAAGCTAAGGGAGAGGTGAATTCATGGAATCTCTCATTTGTTGAGAAGAAACTATGAAACTTGTTAAATCTTATGTATATGTATGTGTATATATATATATATATATATATATATATATATTATATTTTGAAATCCATACCTCCATGTATGTTCTTCTCTCCTTTTTTTTTTGAAATCCATATATTTCTTTTGAAAATTGTTAAAGAAAACCCAATTTTTGATATATATATATATATATATATACACACACATATGTTTTATAGATGGATATATATGTATATATATATATATATATATATATGTTTATAGATGGATATATATGTATATATATATATATATATATTATTTATTTTTTTGCAAAGTCTGTATTGCTAGCCGTTCCCTTTTTTTTTTTTTTGTTTCATTAATATTTAATATATATTTTTGTGTTGTTGAGCAAGGGACAGCTCGCGTGGGAGGCGTAGGATGAAGGGTAGGGTGTGTGGGTAGGCAAGGGGCGTGGATAGTGCACTCAGGGGTGGGGGAGTCGTTAGGGGGTGTGGGGGTCCGTGGCAGGGGGAGGAGTCCAAAGGGGGGGGGACAGAGATCCGAGGGGGGCGGGGGAGGGCAGGCCACGGGGAGTCAGGGGAGGACGGGAATAGGGTTTGCGGGGGGGATTTGGGGTGGGACAGGGGTTTGGCGGGGGGGCGGGCAGAGGGTCCTGGGGTCCGTTAGGGGGTAGGGAGGCGGGAGGGATAGTTTTGTGTGTTTTTATTATTATTATTATTTGGGGCTGCGTGAGGGGTTCACCCCCCCACAAAGCCTCTTCTGTTTTTTTTTTTTAATTTAATTTTATTTATTTTTAGTTTTTATTTTAAAAAAAAATTATACCTACACACACACACACACATTATTATTATTATTATTTTTATTGTTTTTAAAATATATATATATAAACACATTTAATATATATTATATATAACTGTAATTCTACATATTATAAAATATATATTGTATTCTCATACGTTATATAATAATATATTAATTTTTATTTATTATTATTTTCTACTTAACACTTTATTATATATATATATACACACACACACACACACACATATTAAATTTCTCCCCTTTTTATCACAAATAAAATACATAACTAAACAATCTATATTAAAATGATTTTCTCATTTAAGTGATAAAATAAGAATGTAGTAGAATAGTTCCAAGTAGGATGGAGGTTAGAAATATGTTTACAATATTGAAATGCAAAAGCCAACTCACATTTTTTTACTAATAAGATAAATTATTGAGTTTTCTCAAGGAAAGTAGTAAGAGAGGACTAATTTCTTTTCATTATAGAAAGCTACCAAAATTTGCAAGAAGGACCTACTAAAAGGATGGTAATTTATATTGATGTGAAATTAACCCTCAAGCTTCAAGTACACTATGTTTCCTTCAACGAAATGACTCAATAATTAATGCAGATTTCTACAAGGGGGAATCCAACAACAAGAAAAGACAAAAAAATTGAAAAAGGCAATAAGATGACTAAAACAGAAATTACCCAAAGAGTCCATGTGTTTGAACCATGCTCTGATACCAAAATGTAATGCCATGATTTTTTTTTAAATGCAAGGACACTTAATTTTTATATTTTATATGTAATGCACAACTAAATATTTCAAGTTTTCAAGTGTATATTACATAACTATATATTGTGCAGATTTTTAAACAAACAACACCTTCAAACAAGAGACATTGAAGTAAAAATTTCATGGTTTTATTTTGATCTCAAATGATAATATTACAATATTTTAGCCACAATAAAATAAAAACTTTCTTGGTAAAGACCAAAATTTACAAGAAGCAATAAGTACAATAATGGTTATTTACAAGAGTGTATAGACTTGACAAGCCACATTTATTTACAAGGTGAAGGCAATGTCCTCCAAAGATGAGAAAGACCAAGATGGCAAGAGGCTCTACTATCTCCAACTTGAGCTCCAAACTTCAATACTCCTACAAGAATCCAACTCCAAGAGAACATGGCTTGTTTACCACCCAACCAATAGGCATCATCACATGCCTTTCCATGGTTGGAAGTCATGCTAGCCTCCCCCAAGCCCATGGGAGAGAGGAACTAGCTTCCACAATGTGCACAAGTATAATGGGGATTAAACACACAACAAGAAAAAACATAAGACCATTCAACCACTTAGACCTACTATACAATGAAAACAACAACATGAGGAGAACAAGGTCAACCTCACAAGGGGGAAGAGAGGAAGTAGGATGCCCAAATCAAGGTGTCCAACCATAGGAGCACCAACAAATACATATATACAATACTCCTTATACCTCCTAATCATTCATCCTCCTTATTCCTCCTTTATGCTATAGAAATCCTTCTTGGGAGGATTTTCAAACCCAAGAGGGTTTCCTCACCAAGAATGGGGAAAGGTTCAAGCCATATGAACCTTTCTCCCACCTCAAACCATATGAGGGGATGAGAAGGGACCTTCATGGCTTGACCAACAACCATGAGGTTTGAGAGGGAAATCTCTCTCTCTTCCCATACATTCTCCAAAAACCATCAATCCAAATGATGGTGGAGAGAAAACAAAGAAAACAACAAGAACAAACAACAACTACATTCATCATACACTTCTCAACACATTATTTCACACACATTATTTCATTGATCAAGCATACTTACAAGATAAGCACAACTAAGAAGAAGAAGGTTAAGTATCCTACCTCTATAACTCTTTCCAAGAGTCTAAGCTTTTCTCCTTGTCCAATCTCACCTCCAAGCTCCCAAAAATTCTCCAAGTGCTCCAAAAAAATGAACCAAGAAGACCCATTCCTTCCACATGAGGAAGAATAAGAAGAGGAACTCAAAAGTTTCCTCACCAATGGGAAAGTGACAAGTGTCACCCCCTCTCCTCTCAAGAGTCAAAGATTCCAAAAACTAAATAAGTAAGAGTAAACTCACCTTTTATCCCTTTTCACCCAAAATACTAAAAACTAAAATAAAACAAAGTGGAGCAACTTTTAACAATTTCACACAACCCAACCATCTTACATGGATGGTGACTAAAGAGGGCTAAATGGGAGGGAAACCCTCCAAACCTTGGAAATAGGCCCCCCTACCTATTAGGTAGGGTCCAAGGGCCCATTTTCATGCTAAGGGAACCCCCAAACTAAAAAGGGGCCCCTAAAAATACCCCAAATAACCTAATTTCGGGTTTGGCATGCTTGGGCACAAGGATAGAGGGTGTGGGGTCCACCCAAGGTTCACATGTGGTCCCCAATCCCTTCTACCAACACACACACACTTCCCAAAATCAACACTTAACTTAAGATAAGATCATTAAACCCCTAAGCTAGTTTACTTAATAAAACACACCCTAAACCTAATTAATTTCATAAAACAATATTACATTACAATTGAGGGGTTCACCCATGGTGCCCAATTAAATACATCTATTCTAAGGCCTCAAACATTTAGCATGGTTAGGACTCAGCCCATGGGCCACTTGTGCACAATTGCGTAGCTTCCCTGACACCCATGCTCTCCTATACCTATCACCTGCACACTCATTGCACACATTAACCGCATCATCCAATATAATAAACATCATCTATACATCACAATATCAATCAAACTTATAATGTCCGAACATAATTTACAATTGATAGTGCAATGCATACAATTACCCACATATTTTGCATGAATCATCGACAAATAAAATTGCAACAACATACACTTAGGTTAGCATGAGAATTACCATCATTAAATCCAAAATACTATATCATTAATCAAATCAACCACAAAAGACTAACATCTAACCAATAAGTCTATCATATAACCTTGTTAGTGTCATCAACATCATAATAAATATATCAAGTATATGAATCTAGTCCAATTGGTGCTATGTGCCCAAAATGCCATAATGTCCATGAGGATAAAATATCATAGTAAAATGTCCAAAGTCTATCAGAGTCTAAATTAAAACATGTCTAGGAATAAAGGAACCGACATATAACTCGGAGCTATAAAAATGTGGGCACTACAATGAAAGATATCCCATATTGCTAGAATCTAATAAAAATTTCTCTATGTGTTTCAAATGATCTCCCACTTCTTAGAAAAGACAATGAGATCTTCAAGATAGATAACAATACACTTTGCTTAAGATCATTAAAAGTAATGTTCATTTCACTCTAAAAATCGACCCAAATTAATGAAACCGAAAGGCATTCTACCGTAGGAAAAATTGTTCCACATAGTGGTGAAAGTATTTTTGTGTCATTCCTCCTCTACTACACAAACTTGATTATACCTGGAATATACTTGTAAGTAAAGAAATCATTTCAAATCCACTAAATGCCTATAAAATATTGATCGAAAAATAGACCAAAATTTTTATCTACTCAATCTTCTGACCCTTGTAGGCTTATCAAATTACCACTTAATTTTTTACCCCGTTAGAATCAAATTAAAATAATGAAATAAGTATGACACTTTATAAAAGGGTTGATTACGAAGTTTGGCAATTGTCTACGCCTCCAAGTTCTTTCGAACTGCTCCACTAGTCAAAACTTATAAGTTACAATAGTACTTTCACAAGAAAACCTAATGGAAACTATTAAGAATTTGATTAGAATAATAACCAGAGAATTAAATGACAAGGGTGAAATATAGCACCTGATTTCCCCTTTCTTGGTGTATTCGGCAAGCTCTATGGCACCATCTCCACTGTTTGAATCCTCCAGATCTTGATCAGCCTTCCAGATGCTTCGTAACGCCTATGGCACTCCGGTCAATATTCTAGGCTTCACAATAATTTAGTGTGGTGCTATAGGCCAGCTAGGTAGTATTAAAACTCCTAGTCACAATAATGGCAATTTAAATAAATAGGTCTTATCAAAAAGTGTTCCTCCACTTTCTCGGAAATACTCCTCAACTTATTGCTTTGAGCTTCCAAGTTGTGTGTGTGTTTACAATGGAGAGGGGTCCCCTATTTATACTAAAATAGGGCCCTTAAAATAATGCCTTTTAATTTTATCTATAGGCTATTAATATCCTATCCATGGCATGGGGATGGGTTTATTATCCCATATAGGGTGGCATACATTTTCAAGTGGGTTATATCCCACATAATCCTCCAAATTCCACGTGATGTGGATATATATTAAAATCGGGTAATATCCCACATTCGGTGGAGGAATAAATGTTTAGGCTTAATAAATCCTTTCCCATGCAATGCATAGTGGTAATGGCACCACTTGAGGCTTATTACCCCCTCTTCCTCCTTACGTGGAAGCTTCCACCACTTGGCTTGGTTTTACCCCACCGCTTATCCACTACGTGGATCCTTGCATGATATGAGGTTAGCGATATATTGGCCGCTATGTTTGGAGTAGTGTGTTGTTTGGTTTTCTATCCACGTGGGTGGCAATGTGGTAATGTTTGATTGTCGGTTGTAAGTGGTCTCACCGAGATAATAAAAATTTGACCCATACATTGTGGCATAGAATGTAATCAACTCATTGAATAGCTCGATGTGTAACTCAATCCATAACTTGATGAGCAACTTGATCAACACATAGTCCACTTGTCAAATCTTGATAAGAAAATCAAGCGAATTCGATGATTGGTGGCAAGCCACGTGGTGGCTTGTGGACCCACCACGTCGGCGATAACAAATTAGTTCATACGGCACCAAGCTCCTCTCGTTAAAAAAATTTGAGCCTCTTGTCATGACCACCAAATTTTACGACTCAAAAGACTCAAGGTAGAAAAACAAAAAAACAACTCCCTTTTTCCTTTTTGCCATGTGTCATAATGTCATTGGTCCAATATTGACATGTTGACCAGAGTTGACTTTTCTCATTGATTGAACTTTGACCGACATAACTAGAGCTCCCAATGTCTATTTGTTGCATTCTCATAGTCATCAGAAAGCTCTCAAAAATATATTTTTCACTTCCATAATTTAGGGATGTTTAGGTAACTATTGATATCAAAAATTATCCCATTATCGATATGGTCCATCATGGGTAGGGGATAGTTTTCCTTAACAAGGATTATTCAAATTTTTAAATTCAACACAAATCCTTATCTCACCATTTTTCTTTTGAACTAGGACAATGTTGGCCACCCATGTGGAGTGATGAATAGGAAATATAATTCTTGCATTCAAAATTTTTAGAACTTCTTCCTTGATCATGCCAGCAATATTGGGGTTGTATGGCCTTTGATTCTACTTGAAATGGCTTGGCTTCAACATTGAGATTTATGGAATGGTGCATTTCCTTTGGCTTGAAGGATTTTAATTCATCATATGAATATGCTATAACATCGAATATCTCCTTAATAATGAGATGAAATTATTTTTATCTTTTGGTGAAAAACATTTTCCAATTTTGACCATTCTTGGATGCTCGAGTGCTATTTTTTCCTTTTCAAAATCAGTAGTGCAACGAGAATATTCTTTATCTTTTTCTTTGATAACCCTATCATGTTTATCAAACAAATATTCAAGACAAACAAGGCGTTTTGGAATTTTATTACCTTTTAATCTAATTACCCTTTATGAATCAATTCCATCAATCTCACCCTTTTCCTTATCTGAAATGGACTCATGGTGTGGAGTAATACTTCTTTCATAGAAGATATTATTGAAATTATCCCTTTTCTCAATTATTATTGTCATTGAATATTTTCCATTGATTGACATTATGTGGCATGTTTAGCCGTAAAATCATCTCAATAGTAACTTTATCCTTTTTAAAATAAGGATGTGGCTTCATTAGAGAATATGAGACTCGATAGAATCATCCTTCTCATTTTTTTCATGAGGAATGTCCTGAATAGAGAAAGCATAAAAAGACTCAATACAATCACATACTCTATTGATGTAGAGTTTAATCCTTGGATTCTTAACTTGATACTTGATTTCGACTTGTTTGAAAATTACTTCAATATCACCTTTAAAAATCATATTTTTAATACCCATGGACTCATCTTCATCCATTCATAATAGGAGATATTCATATTTAGTGGTATTAGTTATATTCTCAAATTGTAACTTGAAAGAAAAAGGAAGTAATTCACCCGAAGGGGAGGTTAGAACGACACCAGCCCTTTAATCTAGAAATGGAATGAACTTCATCAAACTCCATTTTCCACATCTTATTTTCATTGTATTTTGTAAGAAATGGAATATTTTCATCTCTCCTTAAATTCAAGAAATAAATACCAAGTCTATTGTCCCGAAACAAAACATTGGCCCTTGGATCCACCAATTTCTCGAACAAAAGATATATTTCATCTTTCACATAGGCAAAAATTTATTCATTTCTCTCTTCACTAGAATGGTTGAAAAAGTCCATCCATCTAGATTTCACCACCCAAGTCCTAGTAGAAACTTATACTTAGTAACATTCCAAAATATGTTGGGATATTTGTTACCAATATAGTCAACGGTACTTTCTTGTTTGGTTATTCAATGAGATCTACCTACGTATCCTTGATTTTACCTACAAGTGGGACTTCTTTAGATGTCATGGAGTAACAAGAACTAGTGGCCCATGTTACGTTAATTTTGAGAGCATTAGAGACCTTTATGGGCATCATATTATCCAAAGCTCTCAAATCTAGTATGTAATTATTCAACTAATGACCTTTAATACACAGGGAGAGATAGAAAGGATCAACTTCATTGGTATTGGATGTGCTCAAAGAAAGCATGTTCTCGAGATGGAGTGGTAGGTGTATTTGGTAGTATTACTTTATAACTAGGAACTATATAATTGGACCTTTAACTACTATTTTTGATGTGTCGGAAAATCCTATCAAATTGCTCCGGATGAGTTTGCAAGAATTCAGATTCATAAATCTAAACTTTAACTTAGTTTTAATGATCAATGACATCAAATGGATCAGAAGGACAAGAGGTGTGTACCCTGGGACAATGGGTGATTTGGAGGGTGAAGGAGGTACTACATTTGAATTTCGATCAGCTTTAGAAGCTCGAAGATATGTTTAGGGAACAACGGTTGTTTTGTTGGTGCACTTGAGGCTTTTGAAATACCAAATTTTGCAAGAATAGAATTAGAACCGGGAGAAGCATTGGCATACTTACTTGGAACAACATATTTCTTTCTTGTTACAAGGTTTATCTTCTCCTTTTCATACTCCATTGAATATAGAATTGGAGATCCTCTATTGATTATTATTTTTTGTTTAGTCACCACCGAGGATATTTTGTCTTCTTCTTTTTTTGGAGTGGTAGTAGATGAAACTCCTTTCGATATTGGGAGTGGGTGAACACTTTGCACATGAGAAGCTAGCTGAATATTCATCATTATCTTCTTCACCTAATGATTACTCAAGGAATCTAATTTGTGCATCATCCTCCACTTCTTCAATCTCTAGGACATTGTTGTCCTCATTTTCTTGTTCTAGTTTTACCAAGTCCTCTTCTTCCTCTTCAATGTCACAAGTTGTATTTACAAGAGGTGTTTCTAGAGAAAGTCTTCGGGAGGTGAACCAATAACTTTTCCTTTTTGGAAAATTTTTCCTAGGAACATCCTTATACATGGAGGCTTGGGCCAACTGCTTATTAAGAGAGAGAACATCATTATCTAGTTTCTATACTAATGAGTCTATGGTTTAAAAATTTGAACTTTGGCCCTTCTCTTTTTTGGACCCTTTTTATCTTTCTAAACATAATCAAGTCATCTTTTACCTCGACTACAATTTTATGTGCCTCCTCTAAATCAGCTAGTTGAGTTCTTCTCAACATGAAAATGACTTTGAGTATATTTGGATTAGTGAATACTGTTAATTTATTATCCTTTGTAGGTTGGGTAGCTTTGGGGATCTTGTCTAGAGAATTATATGTAATTTATCCACAAACTCCCTCGTGGGATCATAGGGATCTTTCTTCAAATAATACTATTGGGAAAGAAGAGCATGAGCATCCTCATCTGATTTGAGTATAGATTCAAATTTTGATTTCATATCATTCTAGTTAGTAATATATCTCCTTCATAAATGATTGAACTAATCTTCACTAGCATCTTGTAAGAATTCTATGAATAGAGGAACTGATACATCCTCGTATCCCACACCCAACACCACACATGTTGTTATGAAATTTGCAATATGATCATTAGGATTTTGTTAACCATTTCCATATAACTTAGGTAAGTTATTTTAGGACCCTTTGGGTAATTCATGCAAAGTGGGTAGTAAAATCCAATGGGCCTATGATTTTCCCCAAGGAAATGATACTTTTGAGCCATATTTGGTTCTTCCTTGGTTGTTTCTTCTTCAAATATTTCTATAGATTCTTCTACATTTTTTTATTTTGGAGGAATGTAATTTAATGGTTCAATTTCTAATCCATAAATGGAATGTTCAAGAGGCAAGGTAGGATATATTGGCATAACAACTGATTAACATGATGAGATCCCTCTCCACCATCAGCTCGAGATTTTGGTGTGACGGTAAAATCATTTGGTATTAGATCCAGTGCGCTTATGTGCCAGCCCCAAAGTAGTGCGGCGATGGGTGACCTCCTGGGAAATTCCCGGTGTCACTTCCTCCTAATGTTGTTGGGCCTAATTAGGTGTATACCTGGCTCCATCGTGTGGGAGGGTGTTGGCATAGCAGTTGATTAACATGATGAGATCCCTCTCCACCATAAGTTCGAGCTTTTGGTGTGATGGTAAATCGTTTGGTATCAGAGCCAGGTAGTTAAGCGCACCGCTCCCGAGTAGTTCTAGGATGGGTGACCTCTCGAGAAATTCCCAGTGTCACTTCCTCCTAATGTTGTTGGGCCTATTGGGTGTATATCTCGGCTCCATCGTGCGGGAGGGTATTAGCGTAGCAATTGATTAACATGATGAGATCCCTCTCCACTATAATTTTGAGCTTTTGGTGTGCTGGAAAATAATTTGGTATCAGAGCTAGGTAGTTAAGTGTGCCAGCCCCAGAGTAGTGTGGCGATGGGTGACCTCCCAGGAAATTCCCGATGTCACTACCTCCTAATGTTGTTGGGCCTGATTGGGTGTATACCCGGCTCCATCGTGTGGGAGGGTGTTGGCGTAGCAGCTGATTAACACGATGAGATCCCTCTCCACCATTAGTTCTATTGGTGTGATGGAAAATTATTCTGATACCAAATGATTTTCCGTCACACCACAAGATTGAACTAATGGTGGAGAGGGATCTCATCATGTTAATCACCGCTACACCAATAGGATAAAATCAAGAAAATACTCTTATCTTGTTCTCCTTGTAATTTAAGTGATATGAATTCTAAAATCATATTACGCTTTTCTCTTCATAATTTGGGTCAAGTTAGAACACTAGATCTAGAGGCCCTCATAGATATTCTTTCTTCCATCTTGTTAGAGAAATGCATAGATCAAAATAGAGTTCTTCTAAGCTCTTATTTTCTGATTTAGATCTTGTCTTGCACATTGTAGAGCTTGAGCATGTTCTTCTTTAAGGTTCAAAACTCTTAAGGCTACATGATAGTGGTTAAATATATCTCTGTTATTCCAAATGTAGTTTCTAAAATCAGCTAAAAGGCCTTCTTTTTTATTCGGAAGAAAAAGGAGATTGTGTTGCAACATAGGAGGACTTTCAAGGTGATAGCCACAGAGGGGAAAATGTAGAGCATACATGAATACTCTTATGGATTTCAATATCCATTTTTTTATATTTTCATATTTATAATTTTTATGGATTTTTTGGTTTATGAGGGTGTGGAAATACAATAAAATCTGCCCCACGGTGGGTTCCAAGAACTATTGGTGAAATAATTTGTCACAAATACAACTAGCTGATTTTCACCAACACTCTAGGACTATGTCCCTCCTCCTTGTGAAAGGGGAGGCTCCCTTTTATTTAATGAATATAAAACAAATATCGTAGGTGGTTAATAGGTTAGGGATCATAGTGGCACACTCAACTAAAGCTATGGAAAAGGATTTCACCTAGTTCAATGGAAGAATTTTCTTGAGAGATGAGATAGTAGAAGTGAGAACTTTGAGATATGGGTTAATCGCTTAAATAGGCTTAGACATATTTTTACAAGAATTTATCCAAAAAAATTAGAAGAAAATTTTTTTAGTAGTGGAAAGGTAAAATGAATCATGAACAAAAATATAATTTATCCATGCATTAAACAATCTAACACCTTTCTTGATTATGCAAGATTGGCATATACACAAAGCTAAAAAAAAGAGATGGAGGAAACATATAGAAAAGAAATAGAAGAATGCTATCTTTTCTTGTTTCTTTGTAGTTCACTAGTTATCTACTTAGAGACTCAAAAATTGAAAACCCTTTAGAATGAGGGAGTCATATAATATATAGATTTATGAAATGACTCTTTTCCTACCCCCCACATGACTTTTCACTAACCTTTACAACTTGTGACCTTTCATATCCCTAGGAAAGAAAGTGAGTCCCATTTTATTAATTAGAGGAAACTCATTAAAATGTTTAACTATAGGTCACATTTAAATTAAAGAAGAAAAAACTTAAAAGTAAACCCCCTTAATGAAGAAATATCGCATGAGAGAAGTGAAGAAGGGGTGAGAAAGAGAGAAGATTGGAATTAGCTACTCAAGAAGATGTTGCATTTGGTGATGAAGATCTACTTGGTGAAGAACTATGCAAGAGTGCTCCTGGAAAAATATCAATTCCCTTGAAATCTTTGCTAAAATGAGCCATTGTGGGTGTAACCTTCTCCACTTGAGGAATGTAAATGAAGCTTAAATCCTTAACCCAATTCTCCAAAGTAATGTTAATACTTTTTCATTTTTTAAACTAGGATTGATGTTCCTTTATAGTGTTGGAAATAACACATTTGATATCTGAAATAGATTCTAAGGTGTCTTCATTAAAGGAGAATGGGTCTCCAACCTCTTTTTTAACTAGTTCGTCAAATGTCTATAGGAGATCATTCATCGAGGTATTTTCATTTATTGCGGGTACTCCAAGCTTATGCACTTCCTTATTGATGTATTCCTGCATCTTCAAAGTGATTTCATCAGATGAATCCAACTCATCAAGAGCATGATTCAAAATCTTGTATCGATAAATCAACATTTGGGACCAAATTGTAGACATGTTTTTAGATATAGATTTGAACACATTTATGCCTACCAATACGTAAGATTTTATGTTGACCATCTCAAATACCAAGTGAAAATAACTTATCCCAATGATTGTTTTCCTTTCAATCTCATCCCTGGTTATCTTCACTTTTATGGTGGTGGAACACACAAATTCAAACATTGAAATAATTTCTTGAAACAAGTTCCTACCTTTCTCAAGGATTTTTTTCACCCACTTTTCCTTAACTCTTCCTTACATTGTGTATCCCCGTATCTTCTTGATTGGTTCTTGATGAAATTTTTTGATTGGAGTAAATTATTAAGTTGGGAGAGATGGAACAACATTGGGCTCCATGAAGGATTGAAAATATGAAGTGATATTTCTCACGTTTTCTTCTAATTTTTGAATCTTCTCCTTGTATTCTTCATTTCTTGCAAGAAGATAAGTGGAATATTTTTGAATAAATGAGAATCACCTTTGTGTGTTGTTGGCCCCAAAGGAATTTTGGTCATTTCATAAGCATATGGGGTCATATCATTAATGGGATTTATTATCTTAGGCCGAGCTACTACTCCACATACTAATTTCCCGAGGCACCACTAAATAAGTGAGAAGAAATTTGGTCTTTCTTACCTCACTTTGTTTTCTCCATCATTTAAATAGCTTTAAAATATGGCACCTATTCCTTTTGGACTATGTGAGTCTCTCCTCTAATAATTTATTTTACCCATGGGAATATATCTATTGTCTCAGGTTCGAACTAGACATGATTGTAGTTTTAGGCTCGGTGTGAGAGGCTACATCATGCATTTCTTGAGTTTTTGTAGCTACAGAGGAGGATATGTTTGGATACTGATGCGGAATTAGTGGATGAGAAGGATAAATTTCTCATTACTCCAGATCTTCTACATGGTCTTAAATGGTCTTTTATTTTTTGTGTAACCCTATGTAGTGATAAATTTCATCATCCACTACCTTCCTTTTCACAGACTCTCCTAAGTGAGTAGATCTTGCAGTCCTATCGATCGTCTTCATAGAAGAAATATGAGATGCATATATTACGAGAGTTTGAAGACCACCTAATTAAATGATTGTAACCTTATTTTTCTTGAACCATTCATTATATTTATATTACTAGTGTGGTTATTTCATTGATATCACATGACTCTCAAATGCTCTATGAGATATCTAAGAGAGGTGAGGCCTTCACTTGTTTACTATTCGTGATAATACAACTTGATACCATCATCTTCTATAACATCCACAAACCAATAAAATATGAATTTTATGATATTTCCAATGGTTATCCTCATGTGATCACGCACTTTTACCTCAAATTCATCCAATCATTTGACCCAATAATCTTAAATTTGGGGGAAATGGTGAAAATTGGAAAGATAGAAGGTCTCGTGGTTGTTTCAAATGTCAAAACATTCCCTATGAATATATGAATATAGGTTAAAGTGGTAAAATGAAGCTTCTATATTCTAGGCATCAATGATATTCTTACTTGAGAATATTCCATGAGAGATAGGAAATGACACATTTTTCTTCTTTAAGTTTCTGATTTTTCTATTGACATCTGCAAGTTACCTATATAGCTCTAACATCACGATATTTTCACTAAGGTATATCGAGCTTACAAGGAGTGAGATCAAACCCTAAAACTATGATATAAGAGAAGGTGAAAATTTAAGTTAAACAGACCCATATATCTCAATCAATGTTGCATCTTGAGAAGACAATCTCAACTCTAGACTACCTTCTAGCAATCATATGATGAACATTGTGAATACATAATTCACCCTTGAAATATGTTGATTATTTTATTTGAGAGTAAGTTGTGGGTATCTTTCATAAGCAGGGGCCCTATGAGAAACATTATAAGAAATAGTCAAGCCTCTTAATGGTCTTATACTTGTGAGAGCGCATACAAGATATTATACCATTGGGAACTTTTTGGTGACCTACAAGTGAAGTAATTGATGGTGGATGTTATCACTTATGATTTGTCCTCAATCAATCATCTGATTTCCTTCAAAGAAATTGAGGATGAATTGTGTCATCCAATAATCAAATTCTCTTGTGGCCTCTTTTCCCATTTCCCCGATCATCGAATGATTACATCCGAATAGCCTTCATGAAACTCATACTGGACAAATTTTAGTGCACGAGAAGATTCCTCCCTTATTTCAATGATGATCCAAGTTTGAGGCCCTAGAGATAGGATTATTTATTCAAAAATTCACTAGATGCAAAGTATTTTTGGATATGACATTTTTATTTGTTGGGATTTACATACACCGAGAGATGCCCTTCAGGGTGAGTACTGCAAGTATGGAATTATCATTTTCTCTTATGATTCTTTCTTCTAGCTCATAGTGTTGATAACATGCTAAAACCCACTCAAGACTCTAAAAATAAATGGGATGAAATCTTGCATCATATAATTCTCTTGTGAAAATATTATCCTCAACTAATTCCCTTAGGCCTCTTAAAGATCCTCTGATCATTGTTTAGGTCTTCTAAGTCCATGTGAGCAACATCACTCTCACCCACACTTGGATATTTTGAAGCCGTAGTTTAAATAAGTTCTAGACCATATAATTTGAACTTTATGTTTCTAAAAATCAGCAAGATGAGTGAAAATATAACTAACAAGAATTTTTGTACTTGAATATGAAACTTTCTAATTTTAATAGGTAGGGTTTAAGAAGTTGTTATTTTTGGAAAATTTTCCTTTTTCTCAAATTTAGTATTTTAAAGATCCTAACATATTTGGAATGCCTCCATTGATGTTTTTTTATTTTTTTTATAAATTTCTATGTCTAGTTATTTTATTTTTTGGACACTTATTTTAAATTAGGAAAGCTTCTTATTCAGGAGAACTACATGTTTTGCCTAGTTTGCCATTTTCATTTTTTTAATGTTTTGAGCACAGAGATCTTACAATTTTTATAAGATTTCTATTTTTTGTAAGTGGTAGCACAAAAGAATCCTATTTTTAGAATTTTCACTTACCAGTGTCTATTTGCACCAAGAAATACCATCATTGGATTCGGCTCTTCTCTATGATGTCATGATTCAATTTTCACAGTGATCCGTCTACTAGAACTCTTACAAAAAAAACATATTCTAGGGAAAGGGTTTAATATTTTTGTTAATAATATAGGGAATCATCAATTCTACAATAACAGTATTCTCAAAGGTTCCTTGGATGAATATATTTTGTGAAAATATCACTAGAATCTTGTTTCGGACTTGGAAGTTATAAAGAAATCATTGTTTTCGTTTGCATGGGTACCTGGAAATTTTTTGGAAGAATTTTTAGTGTTTTTCCATGAATTTGGATGTTTAATGGCTTCAAAAATGTATGGTAGGTCGAAATTTTCAAATAAATGATCTTGTAAGTAAATGTGTTGTGTTTTTAAGTTACTCCAGCAACTACTTTTTAACCACTGGTGAGAAATCGGCTTATGCTTAAAAACTAGGGTTTTGATAGCTTGAGCTTGGGGCAAATTTTTTTCCCCTCTATCCCCTTGGGAAAATTGAAAAGGGGGAGAATAAAATTTCCCTTCAACTAGATCATGACAAGTGTCCTCATGAGGTATAAGGAGAGAGAGATGTAAAAAACATGTTTTCGCACCCGAGAGCTGAAAGTTGGTCATATGGAGAACCTAAGGAGGGACTAGGCTTGGGAACATATTTTTTTCCCCTATGTCCCATTGTAAAATGGAAAAGAGGGAAAAAATACACTTTGAACAAGATATTACCACTTTTCACTTTGTGGTGCGAGGAGAGGGAGATGGGCTTAGCTTGATTAACACTCTGTCATGTTGAAGTGGGTCACATTGGGGACTAGAGACGAGGGATGATCTTGGAAAAAATATTTTCCCCTCTATACATTTTGGAAAGGTACAATTGGGACACAAAAATGCAGCATGAAGCCGAGAAGGTGACATGTGTTACTCCAAAAATCACTACGTATGATAAGCATATTTTACATAAGAGAGAACATGAAGAAACAATTCCTGTGGTTTTATATGGTCTTTTCACATGAAATATTTTATTATTGTTACTCCCATGATAATTTTAAGAAAAAATGGATAGGTTTGAGATTTCAATTCTCCTTTCATCTCCAAATACTGGCTCTTTTTTCTTCCTGACATCGGTGTGCTCGCCAAGATTGAGTTTCCTTGAGAAAAACCAATTCTTCTGAAAAATATGATGATTACATCGTGTATAAAATTCCTTCATATTTCAAATTCATTATTTTTACTTCCTAATTCATATATAGCTCCTATAATCCTCTCAAGAATTTCAAGTAGCAATTTTGACTACACACTCAATACTACCAAAACCCGCTTTTACACAAATTATCCTTAAACCTCCAAAACTTCCCTAAATATTCTGAAATCATTTCCAAAACCTTAATGAATCTCCAATACCACATCCATATTATTATTTTATTTAATATCCCTCCCATAGGATGCACACTCGCCTCTAAAATGACCAAAATTGGCCTTTCCAGGCCAATCGAAGAACTAGCCTTTAGAAGCACTTTGCTAAATGAAAAGAACGACCTCATTACCTCATTTCAAACACTAGTACAAGCTTGTTCAACACATGGGGAGTAAATAAAAGGTCATGATGAGCATGATGCAAAAGACAAATTGATCTCAAGATGGGTTTATGGGAATTTTAAAGAAAATTTTGACATTTGGACTTAGTTGTCATGGTTCAAGTCTCAATTTTTGGACTTACAAAAATGAATAAACTAAAATTGAAAAAATGTAGAAATAGCATATTTCCTTAAATTCCCTTGGTTTCTTCTATTAGAATACATCTGAGAAAAAAAAGAAGAAAGATAGAATAACCCCCACTAATATATGGATGACAACTAACACCTAAACAAATAAGGGTTCTAGAAAAAATAAATAAAAATATAAATAATTTATTTAACTCACATACATGGTGAATTAAGCTAGGTCTATTTGTAACATTCCCCCTTAATTCAACATGGTCTCAATTGAAAAGGAGAAATCCCTTGAATACCTCAAAATTTTCTTGAACAAGTGATTTTGTGAATACGTATGCATGTTATTAATTTATCGATGATACTTTGGAGCTAGATGTTATTTTTATGAACATGTTCATGAATGAAATGTACTTGTACCTCAATGTGTTTCATGTGCTCATGAAAATGGATTCTAAAAAAGTTTCAAAACTCATCTATTATCAACATGTAGGATAGTTTGATGTTTCTATGATATTCCCAATCCTTCAAGTATACACAGGATCCATATCACTTCACAAAAAACTCCTCTTGTGTGGTATTTTGATTGTATGGAGGACCTTAAAAAAGTTATACCTTTTACTCCCCATGATATTAGTCCAAATCCCAAAAAGAGTTAAAACAATGAATTAGATTTCTTTTCATCTATGTTCCGTGGATGATTTGAATCGAATATCTTGTCAAGAAGAATTTATTAGTTTTATTATACTCTAGGCTAAAATCCATAATTCCTTTGATGTACCTTAGTATCCTCTTTGCTTATTTATAATGCAAAACTCAGGTTATTGTATGAACTGAGAAAGATAGATGATATCCACTTAGTATAAGTTAAGTAGATGAGACTCCTAATTAAATATTGATAGAGAGTTGTATTTACTTGTGGTGATGGATCCATTTGAGACAATTGATTTTTGTCTCCATAGGTGTAGCTATTGGTTTAATATCCATCATAAGAAACTTCTTAATAATTTTCTTGACATATTTAGATTGTCATATAAAGATATTATTATCTCTTTTACAAACTTCAAGTTCAAGATAATAATTAAAACCTAATATCCGGCATGTTAATGATCGGGTTATATATTTCTTGTTGACTCAATCCTCCTTACTGAACCTCTAGGGATTATTAGATCATCGAAATATAGTACAATGATCACTATCTCTCTCCTTTTTTTTTGATAAATATTATGATTATATGGACTCTTGTAGAATCCATGATGCATGAGATACTCATCAATTTTGATGTGCCATGCCCTAGGATATTTTTTGAGACCATGTAATGATTTCAAAAGTGTACATACATTTTCCTATTTACGAAATATTACAAAACCATTTTCTTCAGTCATGTAAATTTCTTCCTACAAATCACCATTAAGAAATGAACCTTTTACATCCATTTTTGGAATTTCCAACTAAATTTTGTGGCTAGAGTAAGAATCATTCTGATTTTTTTATATTAGTCATGGGATAACAATTCTACTCATAGCCAATGCCTTATTTTTATGTATATCCCTTTGCCACCAACCTAGCCTTGTTTCTACCAATATTATCATTTACTTTGTACCTTTTTGAAGATCCATTTACATCCAATTATTTTATTCCTTAGCGGATTATTTGTAAGTTGTCATCTATTATTCTTCATTTGTGACTTATATTCTATATTCATAGCATATTTACAAGGTTTAGACTATAGGGATTCTAAAATTGTGGATGGAAAAGAAGATTTAAAAATTATACTCATTAAGTCCAAATTGACCTCATTTCTAGCCATATTGTGAGTCCTCATTCCATTGGTTGATATCTCGTGAACAACATTGAATTCTTCATCTTGTATCATACTTGTATATAATTAAGGAATATATTGAGTGGTTATTGTGGGTGGTGGCTCTTCACCATATTCTCCATCATCACTTTCCTCATCAAAGTGATTACCATATTTTATTTTATAGAAATACATATTTGATCATCAGTGAGTGTAATGAAGGAGTATATGTTTCTTAATTTTCAAATAAATCAACATACCGACTAGTGTAAACCCTTCTATTTTATGGATCTAGAAGTTTTTAACCAAGTTCCTTTTCATTATATCCTTAGAAGATAAATGTTTATGATTTCATATCAAGTTTATTTCTATGTTTCTTAGGAATATACATACAAACTTTACATCCAATAACTCTAAGGTGTGAAATCAATGGATTTATCCTTAGCCATGTTTCATGTGGTATTACCACATCAAGACCTATAAACGGTAACTCTAATTAGTAGATAAACTCCCATTTTAGTTGTTTGTACCCAATATTCTTTTATTAAACCCGCACTTTGTCAATCATACATCTCGCCATTTCCATGATAGTATGATCTCACCTTTCAAAACACCAGTCTACTAAGGTGTATGAGGAGGTTCTATTTGATAAAAAGTACCATGAATTTCCATAAAAGTGTTGAACTTATTGCTGGTATAATCTCCCTATTGATTTGAATAGAGTATCTTTATATTTTGACTAGACTTGATTTCAATAAGGACTTTCAACATTTTAAAAATTTGAAAGGATTAGTATTTTGTGTTTTTGTCATGGATTTGTAAAATTAAAAACTTTGTTAGAGTAGGCATTTACCTTAACTCATGTTCACCTAGGTACATTATTTACCTTTATTGTATTTATTCTCACCCACTTATGTGTGTGGATATTTCTTTTTATTTATTTAGATATTAGGAGATATTATCTAGTTGTTAGGTATAGTTCTTTCCTTGATCTATGGTATTGATTAGTTCTTTCCTTGATCTATGGTATTGACTAGATCCTTAATGTCTAGTTCTCTCCTAAATCTATGGTCTTGACTAGTTCTTTGATGACTAGTTATTTCCTTGATTTATGGCTTGATCTACGACCTTGACTGGTTCTTAGATTGTTATTCCTTGCTTATTTAAGCAAGGCCCATTCTCAATGTATTGCATTGAGTTCCATAATAATATATGATATTGCTGCTCATTTGTTTGCAAAGGTTTTATGTAAATTTATTTTGGTGAATTGATTTCATCTTATAGATCGTGGTGTTTGATTAGCATCTGTGTTCTTGGCTTGGTACGATCTGGTTATCGTTCCTTTCATGGTATCAGAGCTGGAGATTGCTATTGACATCCGTCTGTAAGTTTTATTTTGCAAATAAATTATTTGTGTATTCATATATTTGGGATTTGGTCATATTTTGTTGTTGTGTGCATTTTTATGTAAAACAGAGGCTTCCATTGGATTTGGAAGGTGTGAAAACCCTAAGATCGACTGTAAACTCGGCCAATTCTGGAGGCAGTCATTTTTTGTGGTTTTTTTATTTTTTGTAGAGAAGCACATAGGTGCACCTCGGGATTCAAGCCAAGGGAAAAAAATGTGATTTTATTTATTCAAGTTTGTTGGATTTCTAGATATCTATACTAGGTTTTTTCTATTGTAGCATATTTGTCTCGGTTTGTGCACAGGAAGGTTTTCAGATCTTTCCTTTTTTGGCAGAGGTCCACAGATGTCATATGAAGGCTTAAAGATTGTGATTCCTACTAGTAGGTGCTTAACTTTAGCCCCCTTTAATTTTATTTGTGTGGTGAAGGCAACAACAATTTATTTTGTTTTAGTGGTAACTAAAATAAATAACAGAGAAAAATATTAAAAATCTTGTATCTTTTGATCGGTAACTCGGTTTTGAGTGTCGTTTTTACAAAAGTGATTTTTTCATGCTCTTTCCATTGGAGTTATTTATTTTGTGACTTGCACTATAATTATAAAGTGCCAAATATGGAGGAGTGTTGTAATCAATTGTGGATGCAATTTCGGCTGAGCCCAACGTCCTAAATTTTTGGGAGTTGTAGTTTGTACCTATCATGGATTCTGAGAATGATATGCTTTTCTCTGAAGTATGTGGACTTCAAGAGGATATTGTAAAATTTGTGGAAGAAAATAGATCACTCAAGAAGTGAAATTCTCTTCTACAATCACTCATTCACGATAAGGATACAATAATACACTCCCTGCAGAACAAACTTGCTAGCCTACAACATCACCATCATATTGTGGACAACCATATCCATGCTCCTAGTCCACTTGCAGTTGTTGCTCTTGTACCCACTGACATTGATCTGCCAGTCTTTGAGCTTGAACCTACTTTTGATGCTTCTAAACCTGTGAGGCTTGTTACTACATGCTCTTCCACATCTGTGCCTATTACAATACCACATGTTGTGTATCCTACTTTCGCAACTGCATGGATTTTTGGGAAGCATACCACTGCATTCAGTTCTCGCATGCTCCGTTCTATGGGTCTCACTAGTGGAGTCATTGGTAGACATTCACAGGGTATTATTTCCTCTATTCCACATGTGAAGTGGAATTCTCATCATGACATTGGTTTTCGAGCAGATACTTCATTGGGATCACACATTGATAGAGCTCATTTTTTTGTTCACTCGACTCTTTCTAAGGATCCTGAGCAACACATGAGTTCTACATCTTCACTCAAGCTTGAGAAACTGAGATTTCAATTGTCAGACATGATCAACCTGACACACATTCTTGATGTTCTTTTGCATGCACCCATTGTGCATTTTACACCAAGTCATATGTAGGCATCTTCTTCATCCATCTGTGTTGATTTGGGGTGGATATCTGATCACTCGTGGTGGCGACATAGGCATTTGTTGAGAGGACTCTACAGGTGTGGATCCTCCACCATTTAGCCTCTTACTCCACTTTCTATACCTTCTGCATTGTGATGCTTCTTGTTTTGAGCATTTTTCTTTAGCAGGTGAAGTGTATCTCTCTTATTTGTTGAGAGATTTTGTATTTGTATTTTCGACATTTTTGGCATGTTGACAGTATCTCTTATAGGGGATCTATTCTGTGCATTCCAGGTGTTAGTTTTTCATGTTTAAGTAGTTGTTTTGACAACTCATATAGATTTAGCGTCACTCCACCCATTCAGTAGTATGGGAGGGTGTGGTGTTAATCTTGCTTCTTTGGGTTTCGTGTCCTTGCCTTGTTACCTTGGTTTTTCTTGGATCGTGACATTCGGAGTTTGTGCCCTTGCCTTATTACTTTGGTTATTGTTCTTCGATCATGGCACACCTATTTTCAGCAGTTGATCGAATTATGTTTGGTATTTTTTTCACTTTCAACATCACTCCGTTGATAGTCTCCTTGTATGGAGCTATTCTGGTGAATCCCAGTGTCAATTATGTTTGAGTTTTGTGATCAAGCAGTGGATTCAGACCATAGTGCACACCAAACTTCTTTAGCATTGTACGAGGTTTTGAGCTGAGCTTCTTGGGATGCCTTGGAGTAGGTCTTTACTCTCTTTACTTTGTTGTTACTGGTTTTGGGTACCTTGCAGGTGTCCCTTTTTTCCCATTTATTGTACATGAGTACCTCATCAGGCCTAGTTGTTGGGACTCATACTGTGGACATGCCTCTTCTATTTTTTCCCCTAGCTTCACTTGAAGGGGGTGTTAGAGTAGGTATTTACCTTAGCTCATGTTCACCTAGGTACATTATTTACCTTTATTGTATTTATCCTCACCCACTTATGTGTGTGGATATTTCTTTTATTTATTTAGATATTAAGAGATATTATCTAGTTGTTAGGTATAGTTCTTTCCTTGATCTATGGTATTGACTAGATCCTTAATGTCTAGTTCTCTCCTAAATCTATGGTCTTGACTAGTTCTTTGATGACTAGTTATTTCCTTGATTTATGACTTGATCTATGACCTTGACTAGTTCTTAGGTTGTTATTCCTTACCTATTATAAGCAAGGCCCATTCTCAATGTATTGCATTGAGTTCCATAATAATATATGATATTGTTGCTCATTTGTTTACTTAAGGTTTTATGTAAAGTTATTCGGTGAATTTCTTTCATCTTATAGATCATGGTGTTTGATTAGCATCTGTGTTCTTGACTTGGTATGATCTGGTTATCGTTCCTTTCAAACTTTTGAGTCGAGGAAAAAAATTTAGTATGGTTATCTTTCCCCTTGTTGAAAAATGAAGTTAGTCCTTTTGTGGAAAAATTGGATCAAAATCATGAAAATTGGTCTTTGGGAACAAGTGCAACAATTACTTTATTATTCCTATTCCCTAAATGTCTTCCATTACCATAATACATATTATATCTATGGAATTATATTTGTATTGAACCCTTAAAATAGTTCCTTCGGTCACTTGGTTCTCCGATTTCCCGGCTTCCTCGCATCTAACACTTGGCCTTGGGTAAAACCTTTGGAAGTGTTCTTATGCTATTTAGGTTCTCCATATGACCTCCATGGTACCTAAATCGACAAAGTCTCTTCACTTATTATGGCAGTGTCCCGCTTCCTCACATAGAAGGAGGAAGGAATATTTAAAGTAGGTAAAATTGGAACTATTAGAATAGTTCCTCCACTCACCTAGCTCTTTGCATACCCACTTTCTCCACTTTAAACTCTAAAATTAGGAAAATTAGATATTTTTACCCTCGTGGAATAATTCCTTTGGACCATATAAAACATTGATTCACTAATTCAATGACGTTTTGAAGAATTTATTGCTTAGCGCATCATGAGAATATATAAAGGTCACCCTCTCCTTGTCATCCATTTCAAATTTGCAATTCCAAAGATTGAGCTCACTGTACCGTATAACAAGATGCTCCCTCATTTTAAAAAAATATTCAAAAATTTAAAGTGCATCTAGATCATTGAAAAGGTTCCTTCTTTCTCATCTAAAAAGTAAATTTTTACATCAAATTTTTCCCTTTTTAAAATAATTTTCAGGTTTTGGTACCCTCTCGCTGAGTTTTCTAAATTCTATCCTGGAAAGACACTTTCATTCATGTCGGTAAGATTTCCAAACCAGTCAAAACAAAGTTTTTATATGTTGTATATGAGACAATTTCTTCCTTGGAAACTTTTGTAGCCAAAATTGGTGATAGCAATGTCAAACACATGGATTTTAAGGAGTTTTGGGCAAGAATGAGGGACAAAAACCCAACCCCTTGGCCCAAATAATGACTGACAATATTCTAGCATGTGCCTCATGTTTTGAACCTCAAACCAAGGAATTAAAGGATCCTCAAGGTCAATTAATTTCCCAATTGGATGTACATCACATTAATATTTCTCTTGGTATTCCTTGGATAACTCTAAATCTTTGACTGGGTGAAACACAAAGAGAGATTTATTTAACCACAAACAAATATCAGATAATGATTGAAAAGTCTTGGTTAAAAAAAAAGAACAACAAAGGACCCTTAAAACTACCAAATAATTTATACAAAAGTGACTTCATTAAAAATTTGTCTAATATTATAACCCTTTTAGCAAGATTAATGGGCATCTCTTCAACCAAATAGGTCTAAGATAGGATTTGCATCTTCATCAACTTAATTTGTGAAGGTAAGCAAACTCTCAATTGGGGAGAAATAATTTGTGAGAACCTAACCCAAAAATTGACTCAAGTTCATCAAACTAGATATTTTCACATGACTTCATATTTGATCTATACCATTGTTGGATATAGAATCTAGATTGGCCTGTCAAGTCAAGGTGGTAGGAAAATCTCCCAATTTATGAGTTCTACACCTAGTTGGCCTTTGATAATATCAAAATCCATTATAGGAGGGTCAATTATAAGTTTACCATGTGTTTGGTTAGATTGTTTGAAGTAAATGTTAGAAATGAACTTATCAAGAATCTAAGTAATTAATAGTTGTTTATAGGAGTTTATTCATTCAATTCCATAAATTTTCATACATTAGGATAACAAGGTTTGATGGAATTCAACATAAGCTTCCTATTTACTACAATGATGAGATCATTCTCATTAAGATCTGCATGCAACTAGATATTATCCAAAAGAATTGTAGAGTGTAGTGCCATTTTTTTGTTTTAAAGGTAAGCACAACTAAATATTTCAGATTTAATGTATAATTCATAACTCTATTTTGCATATTTAAAAACAAACAAGACCTTCCAATGAAGACATGTAAAAATAAAAGATCTCATGATTTCAATATGTAATCTTTCCTTTCTTTTTTTTTGTTTACAACATTCTTGCAATAATGAAGGGAAAACTTCTTTAGCAAATGACTTAAGTTTACAAGTAACATCACATACAAAATAGGTGTTTTACAAGAAGATGAAATCTTCACAAAGCCACATTTGTAAAGATATAATGAAGGTAATGTCCTCAAAATAATGAAGATGACCAAGAGGACAAAGATGACAAGGATACTCCAACTATCTCTAACCTTGAGTGTTCTTCCAAGAATGCTGAATCAAGAGACAAAGCTTGTTTACCACCCAACCAATAGGCATCATCACATGCCTTTCCATGGTTGGAATTCATGTTAGCCTCCCCCAAGCCCATGGGAGAGAGGAACTAACTTCCATAATGTGCACAAGAATTAAAGGGGATAAACACAACAAGAATACATAGAAACATTTAAACACTTAGACATGTAACACATGATGAGACAACACTATGAGGAGAAACAAGATCACCCTCACAAAAGGGGGAATATAAGAAATAGGATGCCCCAAAAAAAAAAAGTGTCCAACCACAGGATACACCAAATACATATTTTATAACCTCCTTATTTCTCCCAACATTCATCCTCCTTATTTCTCCTTTATGTCAATGAAATCCTTCTTGGGAGGATTTTCAAACCCAATGGGTTTCCTCCCAAGAATGGGGAAAGGTTCAAGCCATATGAACCTTTCTCCCACCTCAAACCATATGAGGGGATGAGAAGGAACCTTCATGGCTTGACCAATAAACCATGAGGTTTGAGAGGGGAATCCCTCTCTCTTCCCCTACATTCTCCAAAAACCATCAAGCCATATGATGGTGGAGGGTAAAAAAAAAACAACAAAACAAACAAAACTACATTCTTCATACAACTTTACAACACATCATTTCACACACATGATTTTATTGACCATTGCATAGCTAATAATATAAGCAACAACAAGGAAAGAAAAGGATTAAGAATCCTACCTCTACAAGCTTCCAAGTCTCTAAGTTTTTCCCACTTGATCCAAGCAATCCTCAAGCTCCCCAAAAATTCTCCAAGTCCAAAAAAAAAGAGGAAAAAGTCCCCTTCCTTCACCATGAGGAAGAATATCAAGAGGAACCCAAAAGTTTCCTCTCCAATAGGAAAGTGGCATGTGTCACCCCCTCCTCCCACAAGTCAAACATTCCAAAAACCAAATAAGTAAAAGTAAACTCACCTTTTAGCCCTTATCACCCGAAATACTAAAAATGAAAATAAAACAAAGAGGAGCAACTTTTAACAAATACACACAAACCAACCACCTTACATGGATGTGACCAAAGAAAGGAAAAATGGGAGGGAAACTCCTCCAAACCTTGAAATAAGCCCCCTACCTATTAGGTAGGGTCCAAGGGCCCATTTCATGCTAATTGAACTCCCAAACTAAAAAGGGTCACTAAAAATGCCCAAAATAACCCAATTTCGAGTTTGGCACACATGGGCACAAGGGTAGAGGGTGTGGGGTCCACCCAAGGTTCACATGTGGCCCCAATTCCTTCTAGCAACACACACACACACACACACACACACACACACACACACACACACACACACACACCACACACCCAAAACCATCACTTAAATTAAAATGAGATCATTAAACCCCTAAACTAGTTTACTTAAATAAAACACACCCTAAACATAATTAATTTTACAAGACATAAATACATTACAATTGAGGGTTCACTCATGGTGCCCAATCAATACACCTACTATAAGGCATCAAACATTTAACATGGTTAGGACTCAACCCGTGGGCCGCTTGTGCACAATTACATAGCCGCCAAAACCCACGTTCTCCTATAACCTCGTCATATGCATACTCATTGCACACATTAACCACATCTTTCCAATACAATAACCATCATCTAATCATCACAAAATTAATCAACCTATAATATCCTAACATCATTATACAATTGATAGTGCAACGCATATAATTATACACATAGTTCACCATGAATCCTCCACGATATAATTACAATGACAAACACCTATGCTAGCATGAGTTACCATTATTAAATCCAAAAGACTATATCATTGATTAAATCGACTACAATAAATCAACATCTAACCAATAAATCTCACTATCATGTAACTCTGTTAGTGTCATCAACATCATAAGGAATATATCAATATACTAATCTAGTCCAATTAGCGCTACACGCCCAAAATACCATAATTTCCATGAGGATAAGTAACATAGCATAATGTCCAAAATATATCAGAGTCTCAGTCAAAACATTTCTATGCATAAAGGAACCAATAGATAAGTGGAGCTATAAAAATGTGGGCACTACATCCCCCTCTCCTAGAATTAGACTTCCTCCTGGAATTCATTGGAAGAGATAGGGATATCTAGCCCTTAATGGTGTAGCCTCCTCCTAGGTAGCTGATGTCTCATCATATATGTCCCACTGCACTCTAACCTAGTCCAAATCTCGACCCCAAAGGGCCAACCTCCAGTGCTCAAGTATGCATATGTGCTCTAGTCTCCAATGTCCTCCGTCCTCTACCTGTAATGCCAACCAATCCAAAACATGAGAAAAATCTGGTACATATATACGAAGTACGTAAACATGAAATACATTATGGGCCAAGATAAGGCGTGGTGGAAAGGATAGATGATAGGCAACTACACCGATGACCTCAAGAATATCAAAAGGCCCCACAAAACGAGGCAATAGCTTAGAACTGTTTCCATAATGGATTGGACTCTTATGCGGACAAACTCTCAAGAAGAATTTTTCACCCACCGAGAAGTGACAATTCAATTCTCTTGGTGTCTCGCATACGCCATCTCGGCATGCTCTAGCCTGCTCAAGACACTACCAAATCAGAACAAGCTGCTACTCTAAATCCTGAAGATAAGCTAGCCCCAAAATAATCTTGTCATCAAGTTTTTCCCAACTCAAAGGTGTCCTACAAGGTCATCCATAGAAAGCCTGATAGGGATCCATGCCAATGGAGCTATGATAACTGTTATTGTAAGCAAACTCCACTAAATGCAAATAATCTTCCCACTTCTTTTGTTGGTCCATCACATACATCCTCAACATGTCCTCAAGAACCTGATTAACTCTCTCTGTCTGCCCATCTATCTCTTGATGATATGTCAAACTGAAATTAATCTCTGTACCCAAAACATCCTGAAAATAAGTCTAGAAAACTGATGTGTAGATGGTATCTCTGTCATTGATGATCATCTTCGGAATCCCATGCAATCTAACAATGTCCTCCATAAACACTTTGGTGATGGCTTGTGTATTATAGGTGACCTTGGTTGGCGAGAAATGTGCAACCATGGTCAACTTATCCACAATGAGCATAATGGCATCATGATGATAAGAGGATATAGGAAGTCCTACTATGAAATCCATGGAGATCCCATCCCATTTCCACTCGGGAATATCATGAGGGTATAAGAGTCCTGCATGATGAGAATGCTCTACCTTGACCCTCTGACACTCAAGGCAACATGCTACAAAATATACTATATCCCAATGAAGACATGGCCAATAATATAACTCTCTTAAATCGGCATGCATCTTCTTCACTCCTGGATGTGCTGTGTATGGGGCTCAATGAGCCTCAGTAAGGATGAAACTACACAGATCACCTGCCTTAGGCACATAAATGTGCATATGGAACCAAAGTAAACCATCTGACTCTAACATGCATCCTAAATATCTACCCTCAAAAGAACCCTGAGAATCTAACATATGTCTAGCACCCTCATAAAACATGTCCTCTGGAAGATGCTCAAGAATCCTACCTCTCAAATTTGACTGAAGTGTCAATGAAGCAAACACATGTCATCATCTACTAAGTGCATCTGCAACAACATTTTCCTTTCCTTATATATATTGTACCTCTATGTCATACTCACATAGGAAATCCATCCAACTCCATTGATGAGCATTGAGGTTCATCTGTAAGAAGATATGCTACAAGATGCAATGATCTATCCTCAAAATGAAAGGTCTACCCAACAAGAAGTTTCTCCAATGCACAAGTGCATGAACAACTGCTGCAAGCTCCAAGTCATGAGTAGGATAGTTAAGCTTGTAGTCTTTGAGCTTATGCGACTCAAAGGAAATCACCCGACACTCCTGCATAAGAACGGCTCCCAAACCCTCTATCGATGCATCAGTGAAAACAACAAAATCCTCTATCAAGTTTGGAACTGCTAAGATGGGCGTCGTGGTTAACCTTTTCTTAAGCAACTAAAAGGCCTGCTCACACTTTTCTAACCAATCAAACTTCTTCCCTTTCCTCTGAAGGGAAGTAATAGGGTGAGTAATCCTATAAAATTCCTACACAAACCTGTGGTAATACCCTGTTAAACCCATAAAGTTCCTCACCTCGATCCACCGATGTGGGCGCCGCCAATCCATGATAGCCTGAATCTTAGAGGGATCTACAGAGATACCCTTTCCTAAAATAATATGCCCCAAGTACTGAATCTCTATCTGAAAGAAGCTACATTTTTCCAAGTTCCCAAACAACTTCTGCTCTCTCAAAACCTGAAGTACCTATCTCAAATGCTCCTTGTGTTCCTCCTCGAAATGAGAGTATATAAAAATATCATCGAGGAAAACTATGACAAAGCAATCTAGGAAAGTCCTAAATAATCCATTCATGAGGCTCATGAAGACATCTAGGGAATTGGTCAAACCAAAGGGGAAAATAGTGAACTCATAATGCCCATAATGTGTACGAAAAGCTGTCTTATGAATATCTACATCTGATATGTGCAACTGATGATACCCTAACTTGAGATCAATTTTGGAGAACACTCTAGCTCCCCACATCTGGTCAAACAAGTCATCAATCCTGGGAGTGGATAACAATTATTTATTGTGACTTTGTTGAGCTATCTCGAAGTCTACACAAAGCCTAAGGGAACCATCCTTATTCTTCGTAAATATGACTGCACTCCCCAGGAGATACACTAGGCGAATGAGACCCTTCTCTAACAACTCCTCTAGCTAAATCTTGAGCTCATGAAGCTCTTGAAGTTTTCATCCGATAAGGTGCCCTAGAAATTGGTGCAGAGCTAGGCACTAAATCAATGGTGAAATCCACCTCCCTACTAGGTGGTAAACCTGGAAGCTCTCCTGGAAACACATTTGCATACTCCTTCAAAATTGTGTGATCATCAAGGGGTGAATGCTCTGGAGTACTGTCTGAATGATCACTGATGCTAATAGCAAACAACTAACAACCCTTACGCATGCTCCACTTGAGTTGCTTAGCTAAGATCATCCGCAAGGAGATAGGCCTCTGCATCCCTGAAATCATAACTACACTCCCAAGATCATCCTGACACTCAATGACCTTCTTTCTGTAATCCACCTTGGCTCGATGAGCCTCGAGCCAATCCATACCCAACACTACCTGATAGGATCCTACAGGAATAACTCGGAGGTCAAGTGTAGTGGAGAAGACTCCCAAATCAAGTACACAACTCTCCACATACGAGTCCACGATGAGTTTAGTCCTAGAAGCCAACTCAACCTGCCAACTATCTAGTTACCTAGCCACCACTAGCCCACACTAGTCCACTATAGAAGGAGATACAAAAGAATCTGAAGCACCTGAATCAAAAAGTATTGAGACAAAAATACCCCTGATAGTACCTATTGTCTCAATGACTGTGGCTTGATGCTCAGCCTGACGGTTGTCAACCATTGCATAAACACAATGGGCACTTCCCACGTCACCCACCATCTTCTCAGATCTAGGAGCTCTTTGCATATCTGTAGTAGTGGGCTTGTGTGGACACATATGCACATAATGGTCTAGATACCCACAAATAAAACATCCTCCTGTACCCCTCTGAGATGGGGTCCCTCTTATACTCTGGTGAACTAAACCTACCGGTCCAACCCTAGTAGACAGGTACCTATGAGTGAGTTGGGCATGTGAGTGATGAGTACCGACCTCTGTCTCTAGATCCACCAAAACCACCTCTAGATCCACCTCACTTTGAAAGCTATGAGTCCTGTCTACCTCTCGATGTTGGTGTCCCTAATGCTATGTCTACTATGGTGGGTGTGGTGGAGCTCTCGATGCTACTGGAGGAGACCAGAATCCTCCTCTAGGGGGTGGTACGGCACCCCATGTCCTCTGACTCTGAAAATCCTGAATCCTATCCTGGAAGTTGCTCTTATTCCTATCTCGGTGTTCTTGTGCCTTGGTCCTATTCTCCTCAGCTAAGTAGGCCTTCTCAATGGCCTTCTCAAGTGTGGGAGGAGATAACATCCTAATCTGCTCTCTATATCTGCATTCGTGCCCTATATGAACCTATTTACCTATAATTTCTTGTCTTGTAGGTAGTCTACATACTGCAAGAGATCCAAGAACCTACTCTCATCTTTGTGCCACTGTGCATGCGAGCCCTATTGTAAGTCATGAAACTCATCAATCCTCTTCTGAAAAAAATGCTCTGACATATAGCGAGCCCTGAATCGCTCCTCAAACATCTCCCAAGTCATTGTATTTTGATTCAAATGGAGCTTTTGCTCCTCATTCCTCAACCAAATGCCTACTACATCTCGGAGGAGGTGTATGACAAACCTAGATTTGACATTGCTCTCGTGAGAGTGCAACCCAAAGCAGCTATCTAGGCTAAAGAGCCAGGACTCTACCCCAAAGCCATCTGTCGAACCAGTATAAGTAGGTGGCTGAAGGTGAAGAAGGTCTCGAATCACACTACTTGTGTCTCAATCCTGGCAATGTGGTCTAATAGGTGAAAGGGGTCACCTATCTCCAAATGGTCCCTCGAGGCTGAGTGATCGACTACGACGGAATGAGGCCATCCACTCACTAAGGATGGAAGGGCTACGTGACCTCTCTCATCTCATGGTATCATGCTCAGGTGGCTTTGAATGTGCATCCTCGCCAATCAACTCCTCGTCTCCCAACTTAATTTCCTCATTTCTCGGTGTCTATGGTGGTGGAAAGCGTTGTTGCACGATGCCTATCAGCTTCTGCAGGGCCTCTAATATCTGAGGCCTAAATTCAGGTGTCGGCGGCTCCTGCGTAGTGCACTATGTCCCAAGCCTCTAGCCGATCGTCCCCTCTTGGGTGTCATCTTGTACCCGAGGTAAAAAAAATGATTTATAAAATTTATTAATAGTTTCAAAGCATTTTAATTATTTTCGTTAATGTTATTGCTATAATATTATTAATTAAATAATTTAATTAATTACCCCATGTAATTGTCTCATTTCAACACACAATGTAATGCTCCAATTTTAATACCCAAGTATATATTAAATTTTCGGTCACTCTTATTTATTATTATTATTATTATTTGTTTTGTTTTATTTGTTATTTTATTTATTTTTTATTTTTTTATAACCAATTCTACCCTTTTTTATTTCATTTTGTCACACACACACCCCTCATAAAATTATTTCCCTTTTTCAAAAGACCTAAGGTTTGAAAGATTTAGTTGTGTCCCTTGGATCAAAAGCATCTCAGCCCTTGATCAACTTGCCCTAAGAAAACCCTAAAATTTCTTATGTTTTCCTTCCAATCAAATTTTTGCCCTAATCCTAACCCTATCCCTTCACCATTTGCTCAATTTGTTATTTTTTTTGTTTGCATGTAGGTGAAGGCTATGGATTGGAGGTTGCAGAAGTTAGGTGCTCCGCGGGGCGGAGGTAGCGACGTGAGGGGGAAAGGGTTTTGCGTGGAGATGGGGAGAGGACCATTGGGTGAGGCCATGGCCGGTTTGGGGGTAGCTTGGAAGGTGGAGGCGGTGGGAGGCTGTTGCGGTGGTTGTAGGTGGCTTTTTAAGCGGGTTAGTAGCAAGGAAAACAATGTATGCTCCCAATGGCATTCATATAACAATGTCTCCATCCAAACAAAAGGTAACAAAGGGCTAGGCCCCAATAATCCAAGAAGAATATGCTAACGTCTTATTTAGCTACGGTCTTTAGTCTTGAGTCTTGATTAATTTTAAAACAACATACAACGTCTTTTAGAATCTTCTCATAAAAATCATAAAGACTCGATAACCCATACACATCTAAGATCTTTGATTGGCTGATTAAAATTAAGTTTTTGCGGAGGTCACAACCCAAAAAGCTACAAACCTAGTCTCTCTTTACATAGAAATCCTAAACAAGATAGCCCCTCTAATGAAGGAACTAAAGAAGTTAGATGTATGCTTTTTCTGAGAAGATTCTTGAGTCTTTATTAATTTTAAAACATCATACAGCTTGTTTTAGAATTTTCTCAGAAAAAGAAGGAAGGGCTATAGTTTTGGATGTAGCATTATAGAAATTATGCAGCCACAGCTTAAGATTTTTTTTGCCACGCAGCTAAAAATTACATGTTTCCTCCAAATCTTTTCTCTACATATTCCATTATGAAAATGCTGGAAAACATTTGCGCAGAATGAACAAAAAAGTTGTTGCAAATTTTCAGCAAAAATTTCATGACAGTGGAAAAATAAGCCGCCAAATCAAACAAAAAAAATCATGAAATCACTTGCTAAATTTTTTTAAAAATACTTTTAAATTTCTAAATGACCTCTCTTACTAAAAAGATTCTATAGACCTCTGCATGGAACCGCGTTGTTAGGAGCTAATTCTAAAAAACAATATATGAGATTCACCATTAATACATTTATATTTTAGAATGGTCAATACGTATCCAAATAATTGCTAATTCGCGGATGAAATTTTTTTGAATTTTTGAAAAATTAGGCAAATAGCGAAAAAAATATAGCCAATTAAAAATATGTTTCGAATTCTTATAGAAATTTGGAGGATGGAGGATGGGAAGCAATGGATGCGGTGCAAGGGAGGCGCGAGTTATGGGAAGGGCTCGACCCCCCTTCTTTACTGTTCTTCTCTCTGTTTTTTTAATTTGTTTAATATTTATTGTATTGTATAAATTGTATTTTTATTTTTATTTTCATTTTTAAATTTTTTTTTATTTTAAATTCATTGATTAATATCTATAATACATTCTAAAATACATACAACTAAAATACTGTGTTAAGTAATATATAAATATGTGGGGGTATATTATAGTTATATTATATGATATAACAATAATGAGTTTATCTTGATATATTTATAATATACCACTAAAAAAAGGAATACCAAAATGCAAATGGCAGATTTATTTGAAAATTAGATATATACCTACCAAATTTAAACAATAACCCGTAATAACCTTTTTTTTTTTTTTTTAAATCTATGAGAAATACATTTTAAATCACAACAAATTTTAATCTGTAAGATATTGAAATGGATTATTCATTTTACAACATTTCTTTCCAAGGAGCTTGAGATCACAATCACACCATGATTCACTAATATTTACATCTTCTTAAGTTAATAAGGAAGAGGGTAAATTTTGTTTTATGCTATTCACTAATTTTCAAGATTACAAGAAGAGATACACTTCAAAAATGGTATTTTATTTTATTTTTTTTTTTTTACAAGACAATAAAAATAAAATAAAACAAAAATTACCCAAAGAGTCCGTGTGTTTGAACCTCGCTCTAATACCAAATGTAGTGCCATTTTTTTTTTTTTTTAAAGGTAAGCACAACTAAATATTTCAGATTTAATGTATAATGCATAACTATATTTTGCAGATTTATAAACAAACAAGACCTTCCAATGAAGACATGTAAAATAAAAGAGCTCATGATTTCAATATTGTAATCTTTACTTTCTTTTTTTTTTTTACAAGATTCTTGCAATAAAGAAGGGAAATTTTCTTTAGCAAATGACTTAATTTTACAAGTAACATCACATACAAAATAGGTGTTTTATAAGAATATGAAAGCTTCACAAAGCCACATTTGTAAAAATATAATGAAGGTAATGTCCTCGAAATAATGAAGATGAACAAGAAGACCAAGATGACAAGGATACTCCAACTATCTCACACCTTGAGCGTTCTTCCGAATGCTGAATCAAGAGACATGGCTTGTTTACCACCCAACCAATAGGCATCATCACATGTCTTTCCATGGTTGGAATTCATGCTAGCCTCCCCCAAGCCCATGGGAGAGAGGAACTAACTTCCACAATGTGCACAAGTATAAAGGGGATAAACACAACAAGAATACATAGAAACATTTAAACACTTAGACATAATACACATGATGAGACAACACTATGAGGAGAAACAAGATCACCCTCACAAAAAGGGGGAAGAGAAGAAATAGGATGCCCAAAAAACAAGAGTGTCCAACCATAGGATACACCAAATACATATTTTATAACCTCCTTATTTCTCCCAACATTCATCCTCCTTATTTCTCCTTTATGTCAATGAAATCCTTCTTGGGAGGATTTTCAAACCCAATGGGTTTCCTCCCAAGAATGGGGAAAGGTTCAAGCCATATGAACCTTTCTCCCACCTCAAACCATATGAGGGGATGAGAAGGAACCTTCATGGCTTGACCAACAAACCATGAGGTTTGAGAGGGAAATCCCTCTCTCTTCCCCTACATTCTCCAAAAACCATCAAGCCATATGATGGTGGAGAGTAAAACAAAAAAACAACAAAAGCAACAAAACAAACAAAACTACATTCTTCATACAACTTTACAACACATCATTTCACACACATGATTTTATTGGCCATTGCATAGCTAACAATATAAGCAACAACAAGGAAAAAAAGGGATTAAGAATCCTACCTCTACAAGCTTCCAAGTCTCTAAGCTTTTCCCACTTGATCCAAGCAATCCTCAAGCTCCCCAAAAATTCTCCAAGTCCAAAAAAAGAGAGGAAAAAGTCCCCTTCCTTCACCATGAGGAAGAATATCAAGAGGAACCCAAAAGTTTCCTCACCAATAGGAAAGTGACATGTGTCACCCCCTCCTCCCACAAGTCTAAAATTTCAAAAACCAAATAAGTAAAAGTAAACTCACCTTTTAGCCCTTATCACCCAAATACTAAAAATGAAAATAAAACAAAGAGGAGAAACTTTTAACAAATACACACAAACCAACCACCTTACATGGATGTGACGAAAGGAAAGAAAAATGGGAGGGAAACTCCCTCCAAACCTTGGAAATAAGCCACCCTACCTATTAGGTAGGGTCCAAGGGCCCATTTCATGCTAAGTGAACTCCCAAACTAAAAAGGGGTCACTAAAAATGCCCAAAATAACCCAATTTCGGGTTTGGCACACTTGGGCACAAGGGTAGAGGGTGTGGGGTCCACCCAAGGTACACATATGGCCCCAATCCCTTCTACCAACACACACACAAACTTACCCAAAACCATCACTTAAAATAAAATGAGATTATTAAACCCCTAAACTAGTTTACTTAAATAAAGCACACCCTAAACATAATTAATTTTACAAGACATAAATACATTACAATTGAGGGTTCACTCATGGTGCTCAATCAATAAAGCTACTATAAGTCCTCAAACATTTAGCATGGTTAGGACTCTACCTGTGGGCCGCTTGTGCACAATTGCGTAGCCACCACGAAACCCACGTTCTCCTATAACCTCGTCATCTACACACTCATTGCACACATTAACCACATTTATCAAATACAATAACCATCATCTAATCATCACAAAATTAATCAACCCTATAATATCCTAACATCATTATACAATTGATAGTACAACACGTACAATTATACACATAGTTCACCATGAATCCTCCACAGATATAATTACAACGACAAACACCTATGCTAGCATGAATTACCATTATTAAATCCAGAAGACTATATTATTGATTAAATTGACTACAAGAAATCAACATCTAACCAATAAATCTCACTATCATTTAACTCTATTAGTGTCATCAACATCATAAGAAATATATCAATATACTAATCTAGTCCAATTGGTGCTACGCGCCCAAAATACCATAATGTCCATGAGGATAAATAACATAGCATAATGTCCAAAATATATCAGAGTCTCAGTCAAAACATGTCTATGCATAAAGGAACCAATAGATAAGTGGAGCTATAAAAATGTGGGCACTACATAGAGATAGGAAGGTATACGGAGTTCAATTTCTTATATCCATGGGAAATTACGCTTTCAGGGTCTATCATATATGCTCAAAACATTAAGATAACTATCTCATTTTTCACATGCATCCCTTTCAAAATAGGGCATCCTTTGTTATCAATAACTTCATAAGAAATCATCTCCATCTCTCATACATTCATGTACCTAAAAATGAATATTATTAGACTCGAATTTGATGGTGAGTTTTAAGTGAGGAAAAGAATATACGAAAGATGACCCTTCAAAAAAATTGAGACTTAAAATTGTATAATGAACCGAGGGCATGGTCAAGGACAATTTTGATCTGTTTTCTCTTGAATTTTTTAACTCTATTTAGTATTGACCTCTCCGCACCATTGATTGGTCCTAGAAGGAGAAGGATAACCTCAATGATATATATGCTCTTATCCTCTTAAGAAAAAAATATTGGTTTAATAATAAATTTCCAGAATTTGATGCTCTCCAACATGTGACCTATCCCCAGAAAACTTCTCCTTCTTCAAATCAACAAGATTATGATACTAAAGTATATGCAAATAAGGATGAATCAGAAAAGGAAAGTAATAAGAAAGATGATGGAAATGAAGAGGAAGGAAAGGATGAAGCAATTGAATAAGGAGAAGAGGAGAAACACGAAGGGGATAAATATTACAATGAAAAGAAAGAAGAAGGAGAACATGAGGAACAAAGGGAATAGGAGGAAGAGGAAGAAGATAATGTTGTTGAAGTTTCAACTCAATATTTTGGGAAGACAAGTTCTTCCAAACCTAAAAAAAAGGTAATAAGACCATCTCCTCTTCCTCCTAATACAAATATTGTGGTAATATTTATATCTTAATATCTTCTCCCACCCCTTACACTTGTAATGGATCCTTAAAAAAATTCAAGTAAATATTTCTCTTGGGTTTAGCCTATGATTGATTGATGAAGAAAATTAAAACATAATCATGAGTTGAGGTTCAAAATTATGATGTTATGACTACGCTTCTCGGTACTTCTCCTTCTCCCAAAAATCTAAAATAACTTCTTTCCTAGTCTCGGATACTTCAAGTTAGCAACTCATTGAAATTTAAAAACTAACATTGATACCAATGAACAAGAGATTTTTGTAGTTGACTTTGAACTAACAAGGATATCTTTGGGAGATTCAAATCGAGGGAGATGTGAACAATCTAAGAGAAACTAACTCCAAAGTAATTATAAGAGTTGAAATGGAGAAATAAACCCAAGAGAAACTGGAGGAATAGGTGAAGATCATCTCCAATTTCATCAAATATTTCCTCTCTTCTGATAATACTCCATTAGATCCCACTCCATTCACTTCTTCGCTAGTATCTTCTACAACAACTTACATTGATATAAAATAAATTTTTGAAGTGCATAAACATGCCATTTAAGGAAAGGTTATGGAAGCATGGGTTGAAAATATTCTCATCATATGTATGTAATTCATTGATGAAGCATGCAACACTTGTGAAAACATCATTGTTGTGTAGAAGTATATAAGCTCATAATTTCAAAATATTGAAAAAGAGACAAATATTTAGGCTTATGTAATCTAAGATATTTGCATTATGGCCCTCACAGATGAGAAAATTCCCCTCTAAAATAAATTTTTTGATGTTTCCAAATACAATTTGTCTCTTACATGGTCATTAAGTATTGAATGGAGGATAAAATTTCTTGATGAATCCTCCTCTAAGCTATAAAATGTTATTTAGAAGGGAGAATCCTGAAAGTTTGAAATATTCATTGATCTTAGATATCTTCATTGTGATCTCTTTCATGACAAATCACCCCAATGGAACTTATCAGATCAGATCAAGGAGCACTTCAATAAAGTTATAAAAGAGTACTTGTACAAAAATGAAAACATAAACAAAGATAAAATGGAGGAGTTATCTGAGCTAAACAATGTAATAGTTGAAGATTCTAAGGGCCTAGCTCAATATGGAGGAACAAATTTAGAAATGGAAAATGCTATAGGAACCTAGATGATTAACCTTTGTAAAATAATTATGCTAAAGAAATTGAAAATATTAGTCATAGAGACAAAACTCCATATGCACGTGGTGAAACTTAGATTCCTAGCTTCCTCTATTTCCTCTCTTCCTTATTCTAGTACTGGACAAAGATAATTATTATGTGTTATCATTTAATTGTAATTTTTGAAAATAAATATTAAATGTAAAATTCATTTAAAAAGTGACTTAATTAATTAAGTGATTAGTCACTTAATTAACAATTAGTTAGTTCAGGTAGTTATTTCCCCATCTTTCCTATAAAAGGCTTATTTTTCAATTGTAAAGGGTTAGATGTTGGTTACTTAAGGTAAAGGATATAAATTTTGAATACTTAATAGAACTTCCCTTTTTCTATACTTTTATATCTTTCCCTAATATCTCTATGTCCATTTTCTACACCATTTATGTTTTCTCATATTATGAATATTTGAGTTCATCTTTGTTTACCAAGAATTGTTGAACTTTGAGCCAATATATATCTTGTTTAGAACAATGAATCCACATTATATATGAATGTGTGTATTCTAAAGCTTTATTGACATGTTAAAATAAAGTAAGATATGTTTCCTCATTATTTGAAACCGCTGCTTTTACCTCCTTTTCTGCATTAATCTTGTTTCTATCTTAACTTATTTTTTCTTTGGATTTAACTTTAAGTAATTGCACACAATAGAACTAGTATCCTAAATAAAGATTTAATAAAATGTATATCTATAGATATTTTAGGATCACTTTTTGTTTTGAACATGGGAACCTCCCCATCAAAGAGGAGGGATTGTTGTCCCCTCGAACTGTTGACTTCATGCACACCTACAAATTTTTCGACAACAAAGTGCAAAGAAAGTATATCCACCCTTTTCTAGAAAAATCACCAATAAAGATCATGAAGTATTAAAACCCTAAATAATTAGATCTCATTGGTCCACATAGATTATTATGCACTAGATCAAGTGTTCCTAGAGATTGAAATTTTTATGTTTAAAATGTGCTCGATGTTGTTTTCTGTCAAACAATGGTCACACTTATTTATACTCTTTTTAAGAGGTAGCAAACCCCTCACCGTTTCATATTGACAGAGTGTGTCGAGATATCCACAACTAACATGTCCAAGTATTTAGTGTCATTTCTCTAATGAGGTTATGTTATTGGCCATAAGGGCTGATTATATCACTGAACAAAACCTAGTTCATATATTCAACCCACAATTAAATATCTTGTGATAATTTTTTAGCTTCGTGACTTATCTCTTATGAGGAACATATTGTTACTACCTTTATAGTCAAAGTAAAATTTAAGATAGTGGTCTAATAATTGAATGACAAATAACAAATGTTTTTTTAAACCATAGACATATTAAAACAGCTATAATTTTACATCTTTGTATTCTAAGTGGTATTGAAATGGAACCGATCCCCTAAACATTGTAAGATGTATCATCACCTAAAGAATCATGGTTTTATTTTGGTGTGTCACTTAATGTGAAGAACCAAAACTTTATGTCCTATCACATGGTGGGTTGCACTGAATCGACATACCATATTACATTTTGTGAGATGTATTTTGTATTGTCTGAGAAATTCATCATCTTCATATTGATCTTCCTATTCGGTAATGTTTCCTTGTTGAGATGGTTTATTATTCCATGTTCCCTTATTTTGCCCCTATTTATTTATTTTTATCCTTATTTAAATTATTGGTTGTCAATTTTCTTGCCACTAGATGGACAATTTTGTTGGGCATTGGAGCCGTATTGATTATTTCCTTTATTTGGAGGTTATTTTAGGAGACTTGTCCTATTTTTTCATTTATGATTATAATTAATTACATGCTCTTCAACTTTTGTACTTGTTTGAATATCTTATTCTTCTTGTAACATATTCACTATTTTTTAAAAAGAAGTTGTTTGATCGTTATATTCAACATGCTCACAAAAATATAGTATGATGGAGGCAGATCTCTTAAAACATTCGACAAAAGATATTTTTCACTTAGTTATTATTCAAAGGCTTGAATTGATGCCCGTAATGTTACAATGCATCTTAGAAAAGAATATACTTTTTCAGTTGGTTGCATTTTAAGATTTAGTAATCCCTTTGTAGATGAAGTTAAGTCTTCTTTTTAACTCATACAATAGTTTTAAATTTATCACAAGATTCTTTTCTTGTTTTGGCCTCATGAATATGAGATTGAGCCTCATCATACACACCAAATAAAATGATCAATTTATCTATTTGATTTTCCCCGTTAAATGTGTGTTGTTGTGTTGCATCATTTTCTTATCTTTTGACTTATCCACTAACTATAGACCATATATCTTCAAATTATAATTGTGCTTGAATTTATTTCTCTAAGTAAAATAATTTTTTATTCGAAGAATTTTGAATCAAGAATAAAAAGCTTAGGTGCCAAATTTGTGGCCACTAAAAAAATTATAAATAATAGAAATGAAAATTTTAAACACTCCCACCAAATTAGAATGCATCTCCCAAAAAAATTATTGATTTATGGGATATCTTTTATAGTGTTATAATTATGTGGCACTATTAGCCAATTTACAAATGTGTATCTTTGACCAATTTTTGAATATTTCTTACTTATGGAAAAATAAGCTCCTTTTTGCTTTGGAAAAACTTGAAATTTTCATAATTTATTTTTCTTTTTTGGCCTCTAAAGCCTCTTTTCTCTTATAATGTATAAAAATCATGTTTTTATAGTACAAATTCATTAAAAAAAGGGAACTTTTTCCTCTTATAATTTACAATATTGTTCTATTTCATAAAAAAATTAAAAATGTTTGAATCCAAAATAGAACTTTTATATTTATCATTATTTAGTTACAACTAAATGTGGATGGATGCTATATAAGTAGGTCTTGCTAAATTATATTTCCCTATAAAAAGGTATGGGTTTGGTGGAATTAGACACACCAACCTTTTCACAACTAATTTCCTAAGTAATGTGCATTAACTAGCTTAGCATGCAAGGAACTCAAGACTTATTATATGAAAATGTATATTTAGCCATTATTTAAAAAGTAAAATCTTTTTAAAAATAAAGCCGACGAGGGTTACCTCTAACACAAATACATGTGACTACTATCTAATTGAATTTTTCATGTTGGTTTAATAATCACCACCACATTTTAGATGTAATTCAAGTAAAAATTAATACATTTAGTATTGAATATTCCTTTTCAAAATATCCACCATTATTTAATAGAGATAGTACAAAAAAATTATATGCAAATCATTGAAATTAATTATTTATGGTAGGTAACTTTGGTTCCCAACATCCAACATAATCTAGATGCAACATGAGTTATGAATAACTACCCGATATGATCGATATAGAGATTAGAATGCTTTTGTAGATTTGTGGAGGAGATGTGAATATTAGTCACCCAATGTAAATTTCCAAACGCCAATGCAAAGAAGCGGTCAATTTTTGTGGAAGACTAAGAGCTCATAACCTTTTTGAATGGTGGGTGAGGTGAACAGAGAAAAGTAGAACTCAACTCACCAATTCAATTGAGCTTGACCAACAAAAATTGCAATTTCTTGTGTAATGAAAGATCTAAAACTACTAGACTTACTAAGCAAGATAAGAAAAGAGTGTGAGGAGATCAAATAGCTCAAAGTTTCCACACAAGTGTAATTTAAAAAAAAAACCTCCAAACTTTTTGATTTTCCAATAATACTAAATATAGACTTGTTAAAGTTAGTGGTCCTGCTAAATTTAGCAAATACTACAATATTCACTAAAATTAGCAAGAAATCACCTATTCAATATATTTTTTTAAAATTACAAATATTTACCTAAATTTCATTCACATGAGTTACGTTTTGGCTATCGTTGCACTACGAAAACTGAAATTTTATTTCATATGCAAGTAATCAACATCTTTTGTTGCTTCTGTTATTATTGATTCTATTGTAACTTTTGCACATCTTTTGTTACTACCGTAGGAGGTGCGAAACAAAGGATTGGCTGTGGGAAAAATGGTGGCTTCTATGGCTCACACAAAACACTCATACCCTCACTAAGTGACCAAATATTTTACTACCTCTTACAAGAGAAAAACTTCCCTAATTTCCCTAGCTAAACTTGAAAAAATGTTGAAATAACATGTTTTCCTAAATGCCCATGATTTCCCTATTAGAATACATCACGGAACAATTAAGAAAGATAGAATATCTCACACTAATATAGGGATAGACAACTAAGTGTTCTATAATAAGTAATTAAAAATTACAATTAATTTATTTAATTAACCTACATGGGGAATTAAGCTTGGTTTATTCTTGACATCCCACCATCAAGATCATTAGGCATAAACCCCAATAATCTAGAACATCATTGTCTTACGTACAAGGGATTCCTTAAAAATTAGCATTATTGATCTAGTGAGTCCCTTTAACATACTATTTGTGTACCATGTACCATTTTGATCTCATTTGTGTTATTGTCTCTTTCACGTAAAAATGTGTATATCAAGAGGGTGATATTCTTCTATGTAGTAACAATTGTATCAAAAGGCCTATCAGGGATACCTATAGGCCTATCGGATACCTAGGAGGTTGAGAATCTCTAGATATAACATGTGTGATAAAATTCCAATCAAGATACCTAGAGGTATTAGAGCTACTATAGATGATTTTTTTCTAGAAGGCCTATCAAGAGAACTAGAAGTAGGAACTATAAAAGTATGATGAGGAAACATTAAAAGAGGAGCTGCAAAGGTGATGCTTCAAATGATAACAGCTTTCTACTAATGAATAAGCTTGACACAAAGTGATGTATGATAAATGAGGCATACATAAGGGCATGTAACCAAGGGAGACCTAAACACATGTCACATGAGCTAAGAGTGGAGTCCATTATAAATATAACCTATGTAGTAAAAAAATTCAATGGTGTTGGGTAAAATAATATGTCCATAGGTAGAATTAGAATCGCATGTGATGTGCCTTTTAGAATAACCAACAGAACGAAGTAGCTTGAGAGTACATAGATTATCCTTATTATGTGGATCAACCAAAACACTATGTATAGGGACTTGATTAAAGATACAAAAATGTACAGAGTATCGAGATAAGAATGTCATAGATATCATAATCATCAAAAGTAATAAATGATGTATAAGTTGGTGTAGATCTAATAGTGCCAATGATTGCATCTAATGGGTGATCATAAGATGGCGCATGTGGTATTGTAAGATACGCATTATGTACTTTATAAATAGGTTTTTAGTGTTATGATCGACAATAAATCATTAGAGATGTTAAAATTTGGATTATAATTAGTGGGATTAGAGGATTTTATGGGTTCATCCCATTGGATGGAATTTTCATCGAAGGCTTCGTTGTATAACATATTTAATTTTGATACATAAATTAGTGAGGTGATCGATGTATGTATGATAGTTACAGAAGCATTAACATTAAAAATATTACTCTATACCTTACTCGTATCAAACTCAAATGGTAGAGGGGAGACATAAGATCAAAGTAATTTCTTTAGCATAATGTAGGGATCGCATGGTAGTTGTGTAAATATCCTTCATGTAGGCTGCAATTGTAGCTTAGTAGGCTATGATACAACATTAATAATGTTCTTAATAGTAGCCTTATTATAATTAGTCTTGCCTTTGAATGTAGATTTTCTTGGGAACTTGACATTAGGTGTATTAGAAGAGATAACATCATACTTAATATTATTCATAAGTATTCCTTTATAGTATGGCATATATGATCAAATTAGGGTAATTTATCAAAGATGACAGAGTCTTGCAAAGGAGTGAGGAAGATTTGTGTGAATATATATTGAAGTTCCATATCGATAGAATAATTTTCATTTTAGTAACACTAGTCTTATAGCGTAAATCATAGTCACTGATGTGATCTTATACCCTTGTGGACTTTAGACATTTGAGCATAAGAAACTTTGTCACCAATGTTGATAGATAATTGTGCAAGAAAGTGATTTTCCAAAGCGGTGAAAGATCGCACAAAATATTTACGAAATATTTACACCATTTTTAACCTTAATGGGTTTTATGTTATGAACATAAATAAAACTAAAAATTAATGTAAGGTTAGGAAACTAGGAGCTATTATGATTAATTAACTTCCAACATTAATTTTATGATATCAAAATAATGTATTGGTTCTTTAAATTAATGATTACAATATTCTACAATCTAGAAAAACATAAAGGGAAGATATAATTAGCTATTTAGTGAGACTTGAGTGCCTTCTATGAGTGTTGTAAATGAGTGTAACAAGTGATTTTTTTGTTTTATAGATAACTAAATGAGGTTATGTTAACTATATTTTTTTGATAATTGGTAAAAGGAGGGTTTTTCTAGGGACCCTACCTTGTTACATCAGCAGATCTACAATCTAGATATATCCAATAACATTTCAAAGAGAAAACTAAACCAAATATCAAAAATATCTAGTGCACCTAGTACAAACCCAGCCCAAAACTAGTCAAAATATAGATCGGTGTGGTCCAAAACTAGCAAAACCATACAAGGAACCTAAGCTATAATAGAGAACAAAAATCAACTATGGTTAAACAATTGTGAAGAGAGATCAATAAGGTCCTTGATAAATTTGTCTCTTTTGTCATTTTCCTTTTTCCTATCGACTCCTAACTTTTCTCTTGTTTTCATTATTCTTGAGGTAATTCACAATGGATTTAAGCGAGAGAATTTTGAAGGATAAAACCCTCCACCATGATTTTTCACTTTTTTCAAACTTTTCCACTTTACCCTTTATTTAATTCCATGTTTCCTTATCATCCTTGTCATTATGAAGGTTGTTAATTTCCCCTTTCAACAATTTAATGTCTTTCCTAATCCCATTGATGACTTCTTCCTGTAGTGATAGCCCAAAATGCCTAGGATCATTATTGTCCCTCTTATTTTTCTTCCTAGGCTAAGAAAGCACTTAGCATCCAAATTCCCCTCCATACCATGTTGGTAGGAATCTTGATTGAGCTTAGTTTTTCAATACTTTTTCCCTTTTTGAATTAATTCTAAGCACAAGAGTGGATCTAGAATCATCCCCTTATCTCTTGTTTGGTTTGGGATTAGAGGTGGATGGAAGAAAATGGGAGGGGTTTCTGTTGGGGATATTAGATTTGAGATGGAGGTAAATGAGAAAGATGACGGTTTGATGAAGGGGATAGGTCCTTTTATCACATTGAACCTCTTTAATGGAATATTCGAGAGACATGATAATTGTAGACACAAAATCATGCACTTCAAACATTATTTAGTCCTAATCTTGTACTACTATTCATATGGTTTTTGAGTGAATAAAATGCTTACTAACTCTCGTATTTTGGCCATTTTACTTTTATTTCGCATCATCATTTCCGACCTTCAAGTACATACTTGCACAGTCATCTTTTTTCATTTTTGTTATTTTAGCTTTGATCGGGTGCCTAGGCTAGTCCTACAACACCTATGGGCACCCCGATCCTTTTTGAACTTTCTCGCTACTTTTTGCACTTACTAGTCATTTCATCTTCTTATATTTTTAGCGAATCACCATTCCAAGGTTAATTACAAAATTATATCAAGATAACCCTATAAATAGAATGTATGAGACCATAAGGATGGAAAAATCACTAGTCACTACTATCATCCACCTGTGGTTGTATCTATCAAATAAATTTGGAGATCATTTACATTCACTTAACTCCATCATAAGGGACAAGGCTAGTTAATTTGCATCAGAAAGTATAGGAGGGGATTGTATGTTATTCCATCTACCATTTTACTACATATTTACATCTAGTTATAGCTCACAACTTCACAAAGTGCGATGACATAAGAACACCTAGGGCACTGATTCACACACACACTAATTAGAACTACATTTAGGTCCAAATGTAGTGTAGTGCTCAATTAGTAATCCCACCATTGTGGTAGTTGAGTTCACTCTAACCTATTCATATGCATTCTTATTTTTTTAGGGTTTTGATACTTCTTCTGCTCTTTTGCAGTTCATCTATTCATTTTGGATTATTAATGACACTTGGAGCAAGGTCAAAGCAAACTTGATGAGACAGACGACGAAGGTTTCGGATCACTAACAACACCTTTGAAACACGATTATGGACCTTTCGCATAGACCATGGCACCCATTCTCAGCAGACCGGGGTGACCACATGCACCCTAGTCCCTCTCTATGTGCTCCAAGACACTCATATATCTTTGATCCTTCCTTTTCATGGCCTCTACATAGTCGTTCTCATTTCTTATTTATCCAAATCACTTCTACGACACAATCTAAAGCAAGATGCTCTAATAAGTTGAGTTCATTTTGACTCTCTTAGTACTCTAGGTTTTAGTGTTTCCATTTTCATAGTGGTTTGGGTCATTTTCTATATATTTTTAATGTATTTATTTAGATCATATTAACTACCATTATCCCACATTTTTAGGTGATCTTTTTTTTAAACTCGACTCAATCATTCATGCTTCTAGGTTATTCATTTATTTCTTGTCATCCTAGGGTTTTTTCATCATGATTATCTCAATCAATGATTATTTGCTTACAAATCTTGATTTACTACATAGATTCCAACATCTTCTTACTACTACTTGCATTCATGTTGACATGCATCCAAACTCGGTTTATCAAAAATTTGTTGATGCATTCTCTTCGCATATAGTATTTAAGTCTAACCTTCCCACTGATGTTCATAATTTTGATAATGACACGCCTACATATCATATGTCGTATTCATAATGTAGGTGTTAAGCACACTTTGATTGATAATGGATCTAAACTTAACTTATGTCCTATGTCATTCCTTGAAGTTTTAGGTCTTTCCACTCATGACGTTAGTCCATCTAGTATTTCACTATGTGTTTATGATGGTTTTGTCCATCCATGTCTTGGTCACATTACATTTCCTATCACTATTGGTCTAAAGACTATCCACACTTTGTATTTTTCATTGTTGATTTCCCAATCTCCTACAATTGTCTACTTGGTAGGTCATGGCTTCATGTCATGCAAGCTATCACCTCTACTATACATAATTGTGTAAAATTATTACATGAAGGCATTGAGTACACCATTTTTTCATGACCGTGATCCATTCTAGTATTGCGACCGAGATCCTAATACTGGTATTCCTATTCCACACATAGATATTACAAATGAGCCCCAACCTATGGAAGAACCACCTCACTTACCACCACTTGATGGTGCCATTTGTGTGATAGATGTAGTTTCTTCTATGCCACCTTTCTACTACTACTATTATGATCCCATATTAGGAGTGTTTCCATTCCATGGATGTATCTCTATCACCCACACCTTTTTATGCACCACCTACATGAGTACGCCAACCATTTACTTGCATGCTCTTCATGAATGACTCCTATTAGGAACATATTCCATTTGATCCTACATATGATGACACCATATGTACACATGAGGGTTTGGCTCACCTAGGTTTTTCTTTTGAGGATCTCTATCTTGCACCACACACTCCTAATCTTTATTATGGCTTTGTTTGCATCAATGTTGCTTATGGATTACGTATATTTCATCTTATGGTCTATCTATCACACAGTCCTCACTCTTCTCCACTTACATTAGGGAAATCATGGATTGATTATATTGGGGAACTCTAGATCCAGATCATATAGACATTTGATTTGCTATGTTGTTTGGACATGTCTTCATTTGTAATATCTCTTTCCTAGGATACACACAAAATCTCACCCATTGGTATGCACATGATTGTCCACTTCCTCCATTCACCGATGAGGAGTATGTTATGGGCATGTACAAATTACGCCTCCATGGCTCATTACGTGATCAACTAGACACTATTTCTTATCAAGTCACCAACGCTTATCCATTCGACTATGATCTTGAAAGTGATGATCTTCTAGATGACATTACATGATAGCCTCTTTCATCACACACACTTTGGGGGCATAGTATTCACATCCCCCTCTCTCATCATCATATCATCATAGGCACATTTCTCATCTTTGCATTATCATTCATTCACATCCTTACATAGTACTACATCACGCTCTTAGCATTCACGCATACCTCATCTTAGCATCATCTCATCTTGCATAGTCATACATATGTTATAGCATTGTCATTACCTGATGACACACTCTTGTGCTTCAGTTCACACTTGACTGTTGAGGGATTACTACACATGAACCCCACACACTGCACTATAGACACCACACATTGTGTTTCACACATTCTACATTTATTCCATATCATTTCAATCTTTGCATATCTATACATCATACATCATACTAGTCTTCATCATACTCATCTAGCATTGCATCCTACATACTATACACTCTTAGGCACACTACACATATTACATTCAATACTATACACTACATACACATCACATGGTCGTTTATCATCTTCATTACATATACTACATCATCTTCTACATGTTGCACTCACTACCCTATGATGCACTTTAGTTCCTCAATCCATACTCGACTGCCGAGGGTTTACAAATCAAATGGACCTTACATTCATCACATGTTTATCATTCGACCTTTCATCATGCAACATTTCTAGGATAGTGACACATGTTATAGGCTAAATCGTCACTTACTCTATCATCTTGTAGTGGTATACACTTTAGGATACATCACCACTATGTACTATTCATATTACAGTGACACACACTATAGGATAAATCATCACTTACTCTATCATTTTGTAGTGGTATATGATTTAGGCTACATCACCCCTCCCTACTATTCATATTATAGTGACACATGTTATAGGCTACATCATCACTTCTTATATAATCTTGTAGTGATACATGCTTTAGGGATAAATCATCACTCATACATTCATTTTGTTGTGATATACGCTTAGGCTATATGGTTCACTCACATATCTTTGATATGTCGCATATCATCATCATTACGCATGCATACTCATCACAGCATTCCGCATACACAACACACACTATTTGAACATTTCTCGATGACTCACTCTCGTTTATGGTTCATTCTTGACTATTGAGGGGAAAACCCAAAAAAACTCACTCTATAAATTTCCATTCACTCAGGGGGGATGCGGCTTCTACCATCCATATTACATTTCATTACATCCATCCACCACATACTACATATTATGGTTTCTTTTACTCTTTCTTACTTTTTTACTTGTTCGTGGTTGATTTATTACACATGCTAGCTAGATTACTTGTATGTAATTTATCTATATCATCCCTACATGCGCGTTCACATATTTTTTTATTTTTGATTGTAGATACAAATATCTTACACACAACGTGAATGCTCACCTTCTACCCTTCCTACACTGGTCATGGGGGAATCCACATTCCTATCTTCTAGGTGTTATTGTTTCAGTTTATACTTAGCACTTTTAATTTCTTGGTTATACATGCTATATGTGACGTACTACTTATCTTTCTAACATGCTAATGAGTGCTTCATGTGTAACATTTTTTATGCAGGGATATTTTCTTCCATACTTTTTTTTATATTGCTTGTTTTATTTTCTATTGTATGTTGGCCTTGCCCTATGTTTTTTTGTGCACACTTGTTTGTTTGTTTGCGGCCATGATGGCCTTGCATGTCATGTGACATCATGAGTGATGTCCCATATTTGCAGCTCACTTTGTGTGGCTTACTTGTCTTCTTAAATGTTTATATTAATGCTTTGATTGGTATCTTTTATACCATTTGTGTAGATTACACATTCCTTTATACATGTATCCTTGTTTGTACTAACACTTGTATTTGGCTAGCCTCTTATTTTTGTGTGTCTTGGTTTCTACCAATCACATTCCCTTCTCCTTGAAAGGAATATTTTCGAGTTCATGTGGTTGGTCCTATTTTGAAGTTGTATTCTCCTATCAAAGAACATCACATCCGCCCGCAAAGAGGGGGCATCATTTGGGGTTTTACATACTACACAACACATCTACACCAGTTCAATCCAATGTAGTTTCCCCCTTGGCATTGTCGGTTACATGTAGTGAGTGGATTCGAGACCGGTCTACGAACCCCATACACAATGAATTTTACAACACATCGTAGTCCTTTGCATTCTAGGAAGTAGTTAAAGGTTGGAGGATACAATGAAATTCCTCCCTATACTTCTTTGGCCAATGGCATCAAATCAACCAAAAACAATGATGTACGTATATATCTTCACAAAAATTCAAAGGTGAATCGCTTAAAGGTTGGAGGATACAAAGGGAATTGCTCCCTATTCTTCTTCGACCTATATCATCGGATCACCCAAAAACCCTAGCGGATAGGATATCCTTTAACACTCTCTTTCTCAACATGGATTAGATGTACATGTTCCATTTACATTTTTTATTTTTCATATTTTACATTTACATGGTTTTACGTACATATACATGTTTATTTTACATTGCATTTGTACACATACATACATACATATTTGAATACTTGATTATTTTCTCCTTGCAAGTCTTGTTGTATGGGAAACAAGCAATCAAATTGGGGAATTGTAATGCCTCCTTTTATTATTAAAAATAATAATAATAAAATAAATATAAAAAAATAAAATAAAAGAATTAAAATTAAAATACCCGTGAAATCTTGGGGCGGTTAGGGCAAAAGGGGGGCTCATTTTGGTTTTTGGTTGTTTTTTGTCTTTTGTTGAGTGCAGCCAAGTGCCGCCGCCATGGGAAGGGAGCTTCCAACCCGACCTGCACACTCACCAGGATGGAAGAAGGTGGTTGTTTCCTTCTAGTGGTCACAGGGATTTTTGTTCTGCGTAGACATTATTGAAGGGTGGGGAGGTAGTGTGTGAAACCCAAGGAGAAGGCATTTCAGTCTCCTTTGAACAGCATACTCCCAGCCTGTGCCAAAATAAGAGCTTTGAAACTAGGTGCAGACATCCGCCAAAGCATTATGGAGAAGGGATTTTTGTATGTTTTAGTTGCAAGTGCCCTGGCAGATACATATGCAAAATGTGGAAGCATGTGAACTGTTTGACAATGCCTGAAAGAAATGTGCTTTATGGACTGCAATGATTGTAGGATGTGCAAAAAAATGAGTTTGTTGAAAAGGCCTTGGAAACTTTCAAGCAAATGCAATTGGTACGTGTAAAGCCAGACTCCACAACCTTTTCCAGCATCCTCCCAACCTCTGTCAAAATGGGAGCTTTAGAGCAGGCCTCGAGACAACCATCAAAGCATAATGGTAGAGGATTTTTAGTTGCAAGTGTGCTAGTAGACAAGTATGCAAATTGCGGAAGCATACACAAGGCAAGTCAACTGTTTGACAAAATGCCTCAAAGAGATGTGGTCTTATGGAACATACCCTGACCATGTAAGTTTCATTTTTGTTTTATTAGCATTTAGCCATGCAGGTTCAGTGCATGAGGGTTGTAAATACTTCGATGGCATGAGTGCCTCTTATAGAATCATGCCTAGAATTAATCATTATGTTTGCATGATTGACATTCTTGGCCATGCCGGTTATCTTGAGGAAACCCTATATTGTATCATCAACATGCCAATCCGGCCTGTGGTGGCTGTGTGGATATGTTTGCTTGGTGTTTGATGAGCACATGAGAATGTGCAAAATGTGGAGGCATGCTTAAGGCATGTGAAGTGTTTGACAAAATGCCTTCAAAAATCATGGTCTCATGGTTGCAAGATTTGAGGCTATGCACAAAAGGAGGAAGATCTCATTCTATCCAAACAACAACAATAAGAAACCATTTGATCATGCTCAACAAGTGGTGGGTCGAATCCAGAAGGTAGGAGAAATGTGATCAGAGTAGTGGAATGGTTTCAAATCTGTAGTTACAGATTTTATGATAGACGTGTATGTAAAATGGTGGAGTTGTGGATGCTCATGATCTGGTTGACGATGTGCCCAAGCAAGATACTGAACCGAATCCCGCAGATTTCAGATGACTTCATTCTCCAGGCATGGTTCATCTTCCCTTACCTCTCATAATTCTCATGTTTTAGTTCTCTTTTACAAATTAATAGAATCTTAAAATATTAGGTTTTTAATACAGTTAAATGTTTACATCAACTCGTTGCAAAAACAATGAAAGGTCGTGTTGTAACTCACAAAATCAAAATAACTCTTCTGCATTAAACCACAAACTCCCACCCTCATTCTGAGGTGATGTAGAAAACTTCCTACCCAACTGGATCGCTACAACATTGTCTTATCATCCGCATTGAAATTGACTTTCCAGTAATAATGTTGACCTTCTCCCTGTTTAAATAGTTAATTTTTACATTTTTCGGAGACTCATTAAGTACCCTTCGGAACTCTGAAAATGAGATGTTAGGCTTCATTCGTGTACCTTGTTATGTGAGGAATCACCTAGACCGTTAGATTGACCCCAAATGAACATTTGTGATCTTTTTGACGCTCTTATAGGAGCCCTGTTACACTGGTTTACAGTAGAAAGCTGTCAAATCTAGAAAGTTGGCTTTCGTTTTGAACCGCCATTTGAAACTTGGATAGAGAAATTATTTCCGTCTTCACAAACCTCTAGTGTTTATACTAGAAAATTGCATGGAACATTCAGCTTAGGGAAAATCACTCTTCTGGATAGTTTGGAAAAGCCATTTTGTAGGCCTCCGGCCACAGTTTGACGAGGTCAAACTGGACCAATTTTGACTTGTCACTCTAGAAAACTTGTCATCGTTTGAAAATGGTTTTCTAGTTCTTAGTCCCGTCGACTCTGATGAATTCTCCTCATATAGGGGAACTTGTAGGAAGTGTCTCGTTGCGTGCTCATCCATCGAATGTTAGTTATGGACGTGGTTTTCTGGGCCCTCGAGCTAAATTTTGTTCATTTGTAACTGGGTCAACTACGACCAGTGGCCCGGAGAACTAGCCGCCAAACGCAAACCGTTCACTCTTTCCCATTTCTGTCAGTTTCTATGAACTCTTGGTATATTTGGGGACACGTAGAAAGTTGATTGTGGTGTGCATTCTCATCGGAAGATAACTTTTGGAAGTGGTTTCTTAGCCTCTCGAGCCCGTTTTGTACGTTTTTGTAGCTAGTAAGAAAATGTAAAAATAGAAAGTTGCGGACCCTCGTAGGGTTGCCAAACCACCCTGTAAACTCTTAACACATACAAATAACTATTTAAAACTCTATAGTGGAACTTGTTGTGTGCATTAGAACTTTTGAAAAAATGGTGTTTTCTCTCTCTTCCCTTCTCTTTCTCTCTCTTGGGTTACAAAATGAAGAAAAATGAAATGCAATGAATACATGTCTCTAGACCTTTTTATTTCAATTGCAAATTGTAATTATTGTCATATGTAAATGGGAAACTAAAAAATGATACTTATGTTAGGTTAGGGTGGATGCCATGCCAATTATATGTTGATATCATGCTCATGTGTTTTACAGGATGAAAGAATGATGACGTAAAGGCGTTGTGTAATGCATTAATTATCATTGTAACTTATATAGTTCATTTTTAAATGAATAAATGTATTTTGTAGTCTCATGTTTCAGAAGGTTATATTTGATAATTTGTTGCTATGTATGAGATGCTAGTTTCTAGGACATCTAGGAAATGTGCATTTAATCTTAGGTTCAATTTTGATTCAGAGAACACATGGTTAAAAGGGGTTGATATTTATATAAGGTAAATAAATTTGAAGTAATATCTTGTAGTGTATGTTTAGTGTTCAATAAATGATTAACGAGTCATCTTGTGCATTCATACTTTGTAAATGTAATAAAGAGTTTTAATCGAAAACACACTACCCTTGTTCAACATCGAGACATAACTTGTTTTTCATGTGTGATACTCCTTACCGTAAAAGACATTGAAAACCATAGGATGAACTTAATCTTTGCTCTCGGTGGAACGTCCTAATTTAGGCAAATCAGAGCTCAAGAATGGACTTATCGTTTTAGTCAGTATGTTTAGTGACACTGTCTTAAACCCGTCTAATAGGAGTGACGCAGTCAAACTTTTCTTGGAGTGTGTAGAGCTAACCCCTCCTTCGTAGCCTAGTGGACTACCTTGTCATTCAAAGATAGATTTAAAATTAAAGTTCTTCATTGAGTGAAAACCCGGTTGGATCTAGACGACATGGATGGAGGTTATGACTTAGTTGATTTTAGGTCTTATACTCTTGTTAATGAACCCCTTAGCCCCACTCAACTAAATGTGTTACCTTGGTTTCTCTCAACATAACACCTTGGTCCTTTCTTGAAGGTGGTTTAGCATAAATTTTCCTCTCGCTTAAAACTCATGTTTAGTTGAGGGGTAGACCCTTAGGTGAAGTTGGAAATTAATCTAAACCTCGTTGATTTGGATGTTAATTTAGGGTTCATGTGTAGCTTCAAGTCTTCTAATCATATATGTCTTCAAGAGGTTAGTCAAACACTTCGTAACTCCTTGTACAAGACAATGCTAAAAATAAGACCATATTGTGACATAGAAAATAAAGCATATAAGAGTAAAAACGAGAATTGAGGTTAGGGATACTGCCACTCTTGGAGACCTTATAACTCAATTAAATATCTTTATGTGTTTTCAAAGATTATGTATTGCATTGTTGTGATCAAACTACGAGAGAACCAAAGATATATAAACATAAAAGGAAGTCATTAAGTTATTGAACTTTATTAACTATGGTAGCGAAATCACTATTCCGTGACCGAGGAATGTTTTTGGTAAAAAGCTACCTTGTATCTAAATCTCTGTTAAATCCTTTTATTGCGTTATGGATATCAAGTCATTTTCGCTTGAGTTGTAAGGGTAAAACTATAGACATCGAATAAATGTTGGAGAAGAATATTCTTAACATAATAATAAGATAATTAAGTACTTTGTATGCAATTTGATTTATGCCAAAATAAGTATGTTAGTTATGGAAATTTTTATAAAGTATAAGAAGCCAACATAAGATGGTCGAACTGTATTTTAACCATGGAATAAACTTAAGAATATGTGGGTGGACAAACGAGAAATTTATCCTTGCTCAATAATGTTCTTGGAATGTTAATTGTAACTAAAATACATTTAAAGAAATGATGTGTTGTGGGTTCGCCATTCTTGAAGTCATGTTTCTTGTGGTTGGGTCATTGCTAGTATTTGTTCATTGGGAAAAGTGTGGCATCAACATGCCTATGTCATTTTCATGTGTCTATGTGAGTCAATGACTTATGTGATTGTTGTATGTGAGTCGAGTTTCTGTACTTGGAGCCCTTGCTATGTTGTGTGTAGTGAGCAATGTAAGTCAAAAAAAAAATATCCTGGTATTTTACTGTTGTATTTGGGTGCATAAAATGTGGGCACTACATAGAAACAACAACAAAAACAACTTTAGCAACAACATTTCATGGCAACACACACCATATTAACTATGCGGGTAAATCACGGACATTGGTAGATACACATGCATTTCCACCCTAGGTTCACTCTCATCAATTTTTGCACTTTTTCATCTTTAGTTTCCATGCTCCATCATCTTTTTTTCATTCCACACTTGTGCTAGTCCTTAAGAATGTTTCTTACTACAATATTCATGTAAATCAGGTACGCATCTCTATCTACTTTATTTTACCGAGATTTCCACTAACCAACATAAAGTGGGAGAAAATGTAGACACAAAATCATGCACTTTAGACATTATTTAGTCTCGATATCATACTACTATTCATATGGTTTTTGAGTCAAGGAAGTACTAATTAACTCCCATCTTTTGGCCTTTTTACTTTACTTTCTGTCATCATTGCCAACCTTTAGCACATACTTTCCTAGTCATATTTCATTGTTTCACGTTATTTTAGCTTTGACTGGGGTGCCCATGCTAGTACTGGGGTGCACTGGTCCCACCAGGGGCACCCCGAGCCTTTTTTAACTTTCCTACCACTTTTTGGGAACTTTTTAGTCGTTTCAACTTCTTATCTTTTTTGTGGTCGTCCATTTTGGGGTTAATTACAAAATTAGATAAAGAGAACCCTATAAATATAAAGTTATGAGACCATAATGAGGGAACAAAAAACTATTCACTACTATCATCCACCTAGGGTTACATCTATCAAAGGCATTTGGAGATCATTTGCATTCACTTAACTCCATCACAAGGGACAAGGTTGGTTAATCTACATCACACAAGCATAGGATGGGATTCTATTCTATTCCATCCACCATTTTACTACATTTTTACATCTATTTATAGCTCACTACTTCATAAAGTGTGACTGACACAAGAGCACCTAGGGAACATGATTCACACACACACACTAGAACTACATTTGGGTCTGAAATGTAGTGCAACGCTCAGTTAATAAGCCCACTATTGTGGTAGCTGAGGTCAGTATGACCTATTCATATGCATTATTCTTTTTAAGGTTTTGATACTTCTTTTGGTCTTTTGCAGGTCTTCTATTCATCTTGGGTTATTAATAACACCTAGAACAAAGGCAACAAAATTGATGCGATAGACAACGAAGGTTTTAGATCACTTACAAAACCTTTGAAACTTAGTTTTGGACATTTTGCATAAGCCAGGGCACCCACATGTGCCCTAGTCCCTCTCTAGGTGCTCCAGTCCACTCATATAACTCTAATCCTTCTTTTTTGTGTCCTATGCACAATTGTTCTTGCTTCATGTTTCTCCAATCACTTCTGTGACATAATACAATGAGCTCCTCTAATCAATTGAGTTCATTTTGACTCTCTTAGTACTCTAGGGTTTATCATTTCCATTTTCATAGTTTCTTGGGTCATTTTTTATAGTTGTTTACTACATTTATTTATTGTATTTACATGTTGTTCTAGATTAGATTAACTACTATTATCCCACATTTTTAGTTAATCAAGAATGTAAAATAGAAGACTTACCAAAATATACCTTCTAAAGAGGTTAAGAAGAACCGGATGATAAATGTTGATCTTGTGCACCCGCCTCTACCATCGTCAGGTATTTGATGATGAGATTGGCCACTTCATTAAACAGATTGACATGGAATCTCTAAAAATACCTCTAAGGACTTATTTAATATTTTCACCATCACCCAAAAAAATGGCTTCATGTTCCACCCAATCGTATTTGTTTTTAAAAAATTAGTCCTCTTCATACTCATGCTAGTTATGTTAAAGATGAGGCCTTCTAAGATCAGCCACCTCTTCCCTTTTAATTGTATCATTTTTTTCCACACCTCTACAAACTCGGTGGAATTGTGAGGGTCATGCCATCTAACTCATTCCAAAAGGAGTTAAACTTACCAACACTAATAATTTCCCATAGCATCTCATTTTTCTTCGGAATCTTGTTGAAGGGAGGTTCAACTCGACAAGGATCTTCTCTCATACTATCTCTATAAAGCATGCATTTTGCATAAACTAGAATAATGGAGCCAAAAAAAAAAATCCTTTTCCAAAAATGAAGTTGTCTAGTTTCCAAAATAAAATTCCAAGTGTGGCATAGTAATGAAATAACCTTCAAAATATTTTCAATCATTTTAAGAGTGCAAGTTGTACCGATCATGGTTCCGGCATTCATCACTTCAAGGGGAGAATTTATTTCCCCTATCTAATGATGAATATTATCATAATTAACATCAATATTTACGCACAAGACCGAACATGATTACCTTCTCAGAAGGTGTGTTAAATAACAACCTTAGAGAGAGTTCTTAAAATATGAACAAAATCATTAATGATCTTCTTTATACTCCAACATGATGTGGACTATTTTGGAGGAATGTTATTATATTCATAGAGTCCCCTCCACTAAAATATTGTTGATGCTCAATTTTTATCCAATTGTGCACCCCATAGATTTGCTAAGGCATTAACATAGTAATTGGTTTGAACCCCCATATTTCCAGCATAGGCATCTATAAGATCACCCTTATCATTTCTTATAACTCCCCCACCCCCTCTCGCCTGCATTTCCCTTAGTTGTACTATAGAAATTAAGCTTAAGCCATCCTTTGTGAGGATGAATCCAAATAGTCTTACTCCTAGTTTTATTTTCGTTTAGATGCTTAAAATTCTATTCCAATTGGAGGTTCCATTTGTTGATAAATTTTACGTCGAACTTTTCAAGATTCCTTTGTTGGATTTAATGGAAGATTTAAAATTTTTCATAATCAAAAGAACTAGGTGTTTGAAGACCATGGAAACCTATAGATTTTTCACTTCAAATATTATTTTGTTCCTTTCTTTCCATATTACCTAAACACTACGGGGAAGGATAAATTCCCATAAGAGTCTAACTGAAATACTCTTAGTTTGAAAATATCATTAAGCCTTTAACTTGTTCATAGTTTGAGAGAGAACATGTTTCAATCCTATCTTGTCCGAGATGAGGCCCCACATGGAGAAGGAAAACTTGCAATGAATAAAGATGTGGTTTATAGTTTCCTCTTCATATTTACAAAGAACACACCTAGTAGCAAGGATATGAACCTTATTTCTTTAGGTATCCACTGTGATAATATTTTTCTAAATAGTCAGCCACCAGAAGAAATTTATTTTTGAGGTAGGTTCTTTAAACCAAACTTTTTCAGAACATATATGTGAGGTAGGCATCTGATTTTGACCGTTATAACCTAAGAGAACAATGTAATTTCTATCTCCTAAATCATTCCAAATAAACTCATCTTAAATGTTGGTATTGGGAATATAGATGCTTTTTGTCTTATTTTGAATGCAATTCATAATGTCTCTTTCCTTTTCATTTCTTTCTTCAAGTGATAGTCTTCTCCAAATATTTTTCCATTTATGCTATTGAGGTATCCACTTGTCTTTTCTCCATATTTCAGTCTTATCAAATTGATCTGATTTTGCATATTATTTCTCTGTTGTTGATTTAGCTCTAAATTCCAATTGTCCTCCCAAAATCTGATTTTATTATTGTTTCCAAATTCCCATCTAATGCCTTTTGATATAAGATCTCTTCTTTTAACCAAATAATTCCAAAATGAGATCCATTAGGAAGATCATCAGATCTAGTAAAGTCCTTGATAAAATCCTCTTTCAAATATTTGTTTTTAATGATACTGCACCAAGGGAGATCTTATTTAAGGAGTCTCCAACCCATTTTGGCAAGGAGAGCTGAGTTCATGTGTCTGAGATTCTTTATTCCCAAGCCCCCTTGGGATTTAGGTTTGCACACTTTATCCCAAGAAACCAGGGGTATTCTATTGTGTTCCTCAACTCCAACCCATAAAAACCTTTTCTGAATTTTTTCTATCATGTCAACTATCTTTTGGGGTATTCTGAAAAGTGAAAGAAGATAGATAGGGAGATTTTGGAGCATACTTTTAATCAAAGTGGATTTAGTAGTGCTAGAAAAAACAACATCTTTCCATCCTAGAAATTTAGATTGGAATCTTTCAAGAAAGAAATTCCAAACAGATATAGGGAGACTGCCTTTGAACATAGGCATCCCCAGAAGGTAGCAGGGAGAATCTTAATGCCACAACCAAGGATTTTAACAACTTTTTGTTGCCTATATTGAGGGGTATTGATAAAAAAAAATATTGAGCTCTTACCATAATTAATGAGTTGTCTTGAATCTTCTTCATAGTAGTGCAAAAAATACTTGAAATTTTTAGCTTCTTACACAAATTCAATAGATAAGAGGATAGTGTCATCAAAAATTGTTGGTGGGAAACCAAATTTTTTTTTTTTTTTTTTTGGAAGAGGGATTAAAACCATGAATAGATCCCACTTTAGTGAATCTTCTTAGTGATCTACTTATGATCTTGGCCATAATGATGAAGATGAAAGGAACGATAAGAATATTGTTCCAAGCCGCGATCTCATATGATAATAGCACACCACATTAGATTTGCAAAACAGAAGAGCTAAAATACCTTATATGGAAATCCATCATAATCTATAATGCTCAATACATTACAATACAATAACTTGAATTATTCAATAATAAATATGTACATATAGGAAGGAAGTGCAACTATCTAAATCAAGTGGTGAAGAACTCTCACTAACGGATACTAGTTGTTAAGTTAAATCTAGAAGACTAGTAAGCTAACTCCACATAACTAAGAAGCTAACTCAACACAACTAGTAAGCTAACTTCACACAACTAGTACACCTAAGAAAGATAAACCTAAAAGTGTAGGGCTAACACAAGTGTAAGAATTATCATGATAAATAAATAAAAGGATAAATAATAACCTACACTAACATAAGAGAATAGGAGAAATGGGGTCCCCTTTCCTAATACCTTTATTGCTACTGAGAAAAACCTAGTTGGAGATCCATTTAGGAGAATAATGAAAATGGGAGTAGAAATACACTCTCTAAATAGCGTCATTAAATTGAGATTAAAATTGAATTTTCCAATAACTTTATCAAAAATTCCCATGAAACTCTGTCAAAGGCCTTATTCATATCCAATTTGATGGCCATGCCTACTTTTTGCTCTTTTCCATGGAATGGATTGTTTCATGGACCACAACAATGCCATCTTGTATTTGTATTCCCTGCATAAAACCACCTTGCTGCCATGATATGATGCTTTTAAGGAGAGGTTGAGTTCTTGAGGCTACAGTCTTTGTAAATATTTGTGAAATTGTGTTAGAAAGACTGATAGGACGAGAAGTCTTTGAAGTCCTTAGAAACAATTTTTTTAAGAATCAACACTATGAAAGTATTTTTATTTCCTTCAAAAGTCTTCTAGTGCAAAGGAATTCATTAGTGGCTTTAAGCAAGTCATTTTTACAAATTTCCCAATAAATTTGGAAAAAAGCGAGATGGAAATCCATCTGTTCCAAGATACTTTTCTCCTTCTATAGTGAAAACAATATTTTTAAGTGCCTCCACATCAACCAAAGTAAGAATCTTGTTCAATTCTTCTTGAATATCATAGCAATGAGAAATGTAATCCAGCAATAAGTTAGTACATATTTGATTATCTTGAACCTCTTTAAGCATAGAAGAATTTTTGGAAGTCAATATCATCCTTTTTAATGGTTTCCTTGTCTCTTCTTTCCTTCCCATTACTATTGAGAATAGAGGAAATATTGTTTTAATTTCTATTCTTTAATTTGGTCATACAAAATAAATTTGTGTTTTTATCACCATCCCTGAGCCAAATAGCCCTTGATTTTTGCCTCCAATGAATTTCTTCACTAGCCCTAATATTTTTAAATTCACTCGAACAATTATTTTATCTTGTAATAGTCATTAGCATCCATCCCTAAGTTTTGTACTTTGGATCCCGAATAGCCAAATCATTGGTTTTCTTTTTCTTTTTCTTAAAGATATTTCCAAATACCATTTTATTACATATCTTGCCATTTTTTGACATTTTAAAGTGTTTAAACAAGGGGGGTACATGTTTGAACCTATCTTATCCATTTTCCACCATTTTTGCACTATATTATAAAAGTATTAGTGTTTAATCCACATTTTCTCCAATCTAAATGGAAAAGGAGCATGTTTACCTTTATTTTCCAAACTAAGCACTAGGGGATTGTGATCAGATCCAATTTTTGGGAGAGTTGAGAGACAAAATTCTTGAGAAATAAACCAATCAGAAGAGACTAAATATCTATCAATATTAACCATAATGAGGTTATCCCCCATTATTATATTACTCTAACTAAATTTGATTCCCCTTAACTCAATATCTAAGAGAGAATTTAAAGCTACAAAGTCTATAAAATGTTCCATGCTTAAAGAAAAGTCATGATTACCCCCTTTCTTTTCAACAAAGGAGATGGGGGTGTTCGAATCACTTAAAACGAGCCAATCAAATTTACTACAATTCCTTCTAAAATCACATACCTCATTCAAGAGTTACCTTCTACCTTTTTGGAGACATGAGAATAAATATTTGACTAGATCCATGTTGTATTTCTTTTTAGGGCGTGAAAAGGATGACTAGATGATTGGAAGACTCAAGGATAGTCCTCCATTGACCAAGTCACTATTCCACAACACAACGATACCACCTAAAGATCCATTAGAGCTAACACAAATGATCTCAACATTTCTCCATACTTTGTTTCCCAAGGCTTTGAAACTATTCACATCCATTTTAGTCTCTTGCAACACCAAAATGGTAGGTTTATGGTTCAAAATAAAATCTTTCAACATTCTTTTCTTGATTACACTATTGAGGCCTCTTATATTCCATGTAATGATCTTCATTTAAACATTTGGTTTTGTAATTTCTTTGATCCATTAAGATCCAAGGTAGATTGCTTACCTTCTGCTATTTCTTTTTCTGTGGCTCTTTTTTTCTCCTCTTTGTTTGTCATTTTTCCTCTAGTGGTGCATCCTCCTACATCTGCTCTTGAAGAGTGTTTAGGAGTTTTGGAGGATGAGGCTTCTTGACTCTTATTTTTTCCCTTTATAGGAGTCACTATGATTTTGATCTGATATTTCATTTGAATTTCCTCTTTTTTTGTCCTTGACATTGTCTATTTATTTTCTGAAACTTCTTCTATTTTTGCTCTAGTCTCTCTTGAAACTTCTTCCTCTTGTTGGATTTCTTCTTTCCTTTGCTTTGGTAAGTTATTTGTTTCCTCTTAAGTCGTTTATTTTAAATCCTATCCTTCCTCTTGGATTTTATCTTCCTTTTTTCTATCCAGGTCATTTGCTTCCTCTTGTGTTATCTCATTCTTAGTGTCTTTTTCTTCAAGATCTATAAATGGAATTAGTATTTATTCCAGTTTTGTTTGTTCAATGATCTTCTCTTCCCCGTAGTAACTTGATCCTAGTTTTCCAAAATTTCTAGTGAAGGGTTTACCCTCCATCCAATCTAGTTTGTTCCTTGTTTATTCCTAGTTTCTTGACCACTACCTTTCCTTGCATCATTTTCTTGATCCATTTCCTCTGTTGGTGTTTATTTCCACTCCATTTTCCTTTTGGGCTCCCTTATTCTTCCCTTACTAGTTTTTTTAGCAATCTTTAATGTTGTGTCTAAATTTTTGCATTATTTACATCTTCCAATAGTTGTTTCATATTCTAGCATCTGTCTCCAAATACCCAACTTTGGGTGAATATTGGTGATATCAAGTAAGTCTCTTTCCAGATCCACATTTACACAGATTCTAGCATAAGTCATTCTATTTCTTGCCTTGGTTGCTCCATCAAAAGCCACAAAATATCCAAATGAATTTGTTATACCTTCCAAAACATCCTCATTCCATTATTCTAGGGGTAACCCAGAAAATATGATCCATAGTATCACCACAATTATGTTTTCTTTGTCTAGGTCAAAAGTTAGAGACCATATTTTTATAAATATGCCCACGCTTCCCAAGAACCACGGACCTTCAATCAAAGTAAGAGTGCATTCTTCCAATGTATTAAACTGGATAAGTAATAATCCCTTTTTCATTAGATAAATTTTCATATTTCCTCTAGGTTGTCATTTCTTATAAGCCCACATTCAGATAACATTGACATTAGGTCTTGGCCCATGGAACTTTCCTATCAAGGATAATTTGTTTCTTTGCGTTTTTTCTCAATGACCACATCCGGTATGGTACAATGGTGGTCATTTTTAGAAATATGGTGTTTTATTTCTCGCTTGAGCACTTCCTTTTCGGATTTGGTTTTTACATGGAAACCAAGCCCACCCACGTGATATTGGGATCCTCTTTGTCATGTTCCTTTTCAGGTCCCACATGAATCTTGTTTATCTCCATATATCCTTGCTCTCGATGCAAGATTCAAAAAAATCCTGTTCAATCTCACTCGGTCCCACTTGTTTATTTTACATGATTAACTTTATTATATAGGGTTTAAAAGGTAAATTATCATAATAATTATGGCCCAAGAGGATAAAAATACCCAAAAAAATGGCATTGCATTGAAAACAAAGTTGGAAAGTTTAGACCGATGTAAAACCGTGCATGTGTCGTCTAGGACTAGATTACACAACCTAACTAATATGTACAGTTTTGACTATAGAAGAGGCGAATCAAATCTGAAATGTGTACTAGGATGGTAAGAGGTTAAACATTTATTTCATGTATTTATTGTTAGAATTTTTTGACACAATTTATTGTGTGGGAATGAGAAAGTTAGGAAATAGATAAAAATATATATTGATTGGGGATAAAATGTAGTTGTTTTTCTTATCCAAGAAGCATAATCACAATTAACAATGTTGAAGGGTAAATTGTTAAATTTGAGCTTCTACGCATTCTTCTTATATTTATATGGAATAGATTCAAAATGCATCCCAATTATCCACATATTCTCGCTCTATCACCATTTCAACAAACATAAAAACACACACAAAATCCCAAAATATCTAAACAACTTTTAAAATCCACATAACTCAAAAATTGTAATAAACAACAGCTTTCTCATGGATGTTCCTCCTCACTATTTCTCCTTTCAATCGTATTTGGTTTCAATTCTTGACTCACTACTCCAAACTACTTACACTTCATTCAAATTCCACATTATGGTGTGATTCGTAACTTCTAGTGAACTATTGATTAGCTTGTATGCACATTTTGTCACCAATAGTATTTACTATAGCTATTTGAACTTGGTCTCTTATTACCTTGTAAATATATAATTAATTTCCTCCTATATAACTACACAATATTACATATTTAACATCTTGTCGTGAAGGCCCCTTGGCATTATTTATTAACGCTTGCCAATATTGTATCCAAATTTCACTTTCAATTCCTCTAGTAGGACACTAGTGGTTCTAATCCTCTTTCAAAAAAATTGAGAGAGCTACAAATCTTATAAAAATCAACAAAATAAAAATAAAAATTAACAATTCAAAAATAATTATCACAAACTCATTCTCAACGTGGTCTTTCTAATATCTCTATAGAGGTTATGTACATTTGGTTAGTAGTAAAAATTCTACAACTAAAATCAAATGTATCTTCATCGGGCTACAAACACCTAGTTTGGTAGTGAAGCAATGCAAAACTTACACTTTCCTTCCATATACCATCAATCATCCATAGCCTCGCTTCACTCACACCCACACATTGGAGTGTGTTTTCATTTACGTTCTTATGGTTCTTTACTTCAATGAACAATTAACTTTCACCTACACATGTAGGATCTCAATGAGAAACATGGCTAATATGTTTCAGAAATGTTTATACCTTGTTCAAACTCCTATTTTATCTCACTACTTGTCTCATGTTGCATGCCTTTTAGATCATCATATTTCTCACCAATGCTCTTATTTCAAACCATGTACATACACACGCAACTATTACACTTTTTATTGCATCCATATCACTTGCACACTTGCATTCCATTCCTCTCTTGGACTAAACAACCAAGGGCATATGTTTCCTTCTACAAAAAAAAAAAAAAAAAGCATAACTACCATTTCTCATCCAAAATAACTTGTAGCCATGTTCATTCATCATTCTTAGGTTGGGCACCACTTCTCTCTTGTTAGATAATCACATCAAACATATCATCTTGTCACTTATCACATATTTTCCTACACATGGTTGGGCAGTAATATTTTGGCTTTAATCAATATTCCTTTAATAAGGTTCATTTTCTATCATTTATAAATTCCCACTTTTCATCTCTTGTCATGTTGGGGCATCCTACAACTCAAAAATTAATACTTGATTGGGGATACCACACCAAATACTTTTTCCAATATTATTAAATTGAATTATCATCTACCTTAGTCAATTGACCAAATAGTCTTCACCGGTGAAATGAATTTATCAATCCCTTCGTAGACTCCACCTAAAGTGACCCATCGATCACATTTCTAGATTATTTTCTATCCAGTCAATTACCTAATATTACATGCATAGAAACCATTATCATAGGGTTGGATAAACCCCATATATTCTTCATTTTCTGCATCAGGCATGTTATTGAACTAGCATAATATTACATTGTTTGATCGGTTGCCTCCACATAGGTAGGTATTAAGTTTTTCCTCTACGTTGGTAGGTATTCAGCTGGTTGTAACCGTCGGTTATTTGAATAAAGTATCCTCCTCATTTTATAATATATTTAACATATTTCTACATTCTTCTTGATCGTATCAAAACGGGCATCGTGGTGCAGAATTGGAGCCTTGTAGGACTGTTTTAGCATCACGTGGGTTTATTTTATATTCCAGCCTCAACACCTACGTGAAGGATGAACTATTTGACACTTAACCTGTTTTGTTGCTCCAACATTGGAATATGAGGATCAACACCCAAACACCAACATCAAAGATCTTTGGTCCTATGCAGCATTCATATGGTGGTGGAAGGAGTTGTCAATGTCTACCAACCAAACCGGTTGGAGCATCAACATGAGTGAAGACCATCATTTTGGAATGGGTGGCAGGATCAGAGTTTGGGAGACCTACATTTAAACATGTTTTATTTTGTAAACATTTATTCTATCATAGCGGCAGAAGAGGATATGCATGGTTTTAAATAGTTGGTTTTCCCACTCTCCTACAAGAAATTGTAATGCTCCGCCTACAATAATCTAATCACCTGCAGCGTCTCCCCTGTCATCACCTAGAAATGCTACATTTTGAACCCCAGCAGTGGTGATGGAATCCCCACAGGATAAGGTCTCAGATGTGGATAAAGGGCAGTATCAACAGCAAGTAGCGATGAAATCTGTGTAGGCGGACACATCCTCGTTCAAGGAAGTGTACAAACTGACGTGGCCTAATCGGCTTAGAATCCTATCTGGAGTTTGACTTGAGTGGAGAAATGAGAATCCGTTGAAAAAAGGAACGTTTCATTGCTAAGCGACCTTTACAAATAATCAGAGACCAGTGACCAGCGGAACAGTGCCTTCCACGCCATTAATTCGTTAATAGAGCATTTGGTGGCACAACTGTTTCTCCTCGAGAAACTCTAGAGCTTGGGCAGTAAATAGATGAGGAAAAGCCAAAAAATGAGCTCACAAACGATTTGAACGCCACATCAATGCACATACCCCCTGCATGAGGTTTTACACCTCCTCGCTGAGCCCAAAACCATACGTGTGACCTATGACCAAAAGACCTAACAAACCACCACAAACCATTACCGTGGAAGAAGATGTTCATAGACCAAGAAGGAGGAATTCAAAACTTTCTTGTTCATAGACCAAGGAGGAGGAATTCAAAACTTTCATGGTGTCCCTAAACACCAGCAGAACAACCTTGAGCAACGACCTAAGGGTTGGATCCTGTGCCTCTAAGAAAAGAAGTCAAGATAAGGAATACATTGGCGAGAAAACTAGACCTATGTGCAGCGTATAAAAGATCAGGAGACGTGGAAATTGTTTTAATCAATCACAACAACACAAGATCAAACCCCAACTTCATTTATTCATCAAATCTACTATAAAGCTATAAGAGAAGAACATGAACAACCATCCTATGATCCCATGAAACAATCTGAGTGCATGAAAATCATGCCTAGAGATGTTAGCAATATTGTAAACAATAATAGGGATGTGTAGCATTTGATAGAGTGAAGTCAAGCCCACGAGAATGTTGATATCTACTCTGTGTTCTTTAAAAGTATCCAAAACTTGCAATTCGAGGACATAATGGACTACATGAATGAGCCTTGTTCAACATCTAAATGGAGAAGAGTCGTGCCAATCTTGAAGAAGGATACAAGGCGATGATTAAAGTAAGATTGAATTTCCTTGGGATCATCCATGTCTCATAGTACGACCATACCAAGCTCACTTCTTCATCCCAAATTTTGACAAACAAGAGTACATCTGGTCGGAGTGATTCTCATAAATATAGATGACGTCCTCTCCATAAGAATTTGAAAAGACACGTCGCGACTCAACAAGATGGTGAATCAAAAGATGATGATGATTCTTGGGTGCATTTGTAAAAATAATGTACTAAAGGGGGAATGCTAGCATAATATTACATTGTCTAATCATTTGTATGATTTTTTTTCCTCCACATAGGTAGGTATTCAGTTTTGCCTCCACTTCAGTAGGTATTCGATTGGCTGTAACCATCATTCATTTTTATAAATTCTCCTCCTCCTCATTGTATAATATATTCAACACATTTTTACATTCTTCTTGATCCAACATGTATAACATGTATCCCAAAAGGGGGAATGTAGACATTATAAAATGCACCTTACACATAAAGTCTCTTATTAAATCTAAAAATACAAAACATTATAAAACACAAAAATCACTAAAAATCAAATATTCCCATAAAACACATATAAAACAATAAATAAGGTTGATTAAGACATGCCATCCATTTACTCATCGTTATCCTCTCACATTTAATCTTTTCATATTTCTCTATATAATTATTCACTCCACCTACCCATTTACATCTCAAATCTAGAATGGACTATTATCATCTCACATCTCTATGTTCAATGCACCCTTATGCATCACCACACTCTATGTACCTCAAATTTATAAAATAACACTCACCCCCTCTTTTCATCCTCTTTGATTTATTTCATGATTCTTTTCCTAGTTCGCACGTGCTTTTTTACATATTTTCCAAAGACTAAGGTGAATTGCAAAATTCGGGTCCAAGCTTGCAAGTTCAACTTCTAATCTAAATCTCTTGAAGTCCTCTTTCTAGTTGTAAAAATATTCTAAAGCAAATGTGTACAGGATGAGATTCACCTTCTTTAAGTTATTCACCTTTGAATAGGAATATCATTTCATTTATTTTCATTTATTTCATTACATGCCTTACATGTTCTTATATCAACCTTAAAATAATTAGGAACCTTACTAAGGCACGCCCCTTATAAAATTAAAATAATTAGCATTCTCCTTTAATGCCTGATTTACATATTTAGATTCAAATTTGGAGTTTTCAACCATCTATATTCATTGAAAAAACCCATAAAGTCCCTCTCTTATTCAATGATGGCAATGTAAAACCCTATATATATATATATATATATATATATATATATATATATATATATATATATATATATATGGTGGCTCAATATTTAGGCATACACCTAGCATTGGACAAGGGAGCATATTTCTAGGTCACCAACAACCACCAAAAGTTTCAAAACTCCAATAGATATACGTTTGAGAGCATACAACCCAAGACCAAACCATACTATGCATAAATAAATCCCTTACAATTCTATACTAGTTTAGTGTGTAGACATATTTCCGTAGATGAGACACTTTCAGATCCTAACCTATTTGCACACCCAAATCACCTTTATGCCTCTCCTCTTATATAAGTACTCTTCCCTCATTGTGTGTTAAACAATTGTTTCATCATTTCGATATCACATATTGTATTAGAATTTATATTTTGTTTTGTATGTTAATGTTTATTAATTAGTTCGAATGTACTACCTATAACAACCTTACAACTCCTAATAAATAAGGAACCTAACAATTATTCAAACACTTATTTATATAGGGTGAAAACAATCGCAAACATGTTTAATGTGGTGGATTTTTATCCATAACATGCGACAAGAATGTGTTGAAGATTCAAATTTAGAGGATGACAAGGTGGATCAAAGAGAGCAGATGCCATAAAAGGTACACAAGGAAGAAGAATGAATAATTGATATAAGGATCAAGCAATTTGATGGTAGGTTGTTTAAGGAGTATTTAGTCCAGTGGAAAGGGAATAATATTGAATATGCAACTTAGATTTAAGTGTTACGGATGTTGTAAAACATGTCATTCCAATTCCTTGAGAAGAAGCTCAAGTTTTTAAAATTACTTGAGGTGTATGATGTAGGAGCACCCATGTTCACAAGGATTTTTTATCAGCCAACAATTATCTAAATAGTTTGATTCAAATGTTGTATTTTTGTGTTGCATTATGTGTAGTGTGCAAGCCTATTGTGTAATTTAAGTTTTATGCACAATTCCATCACACAAATTTTGAGTCTATTGTGCACTTTGTGTAGTATTTTTCAAGCCACACTTGTCGTTGGAGGTCTCATAAGCATTGAAGGATGTCGTGAGACACTAAGGAAGACACATAAGTCTATCAAAATCCATGAAACATTAAGGGATATCTATAAGACTAAAGGAAGTTACAAAATCTAAGTTTGAATTTGAAGTCATGAAGTACTCTTTAGAGCAATGAGAAACTACATAGTTGTCTTAAAGTCGCAGAACATTGAAGGAAGATCGTTTGGATCCATGAAAGCTTCAAGAAGGCCAACGTCTGAAATGGATCCTTTTGGACCATAACTTCATAATGTTCCTTTGTAACATCCTGCCCTTTTGAGTCCCAAAATTAATGATCATATAGAAGGCCAATATACAATCAGTTGGTTTAAACAAACTTTACAACTGGGAGTCTTAGCTTGCACCAACATTTTTATGTCAAATATATGTTTTATTGTATGTTGGATAATGATTGTAGAGTTATTGATCACCTACTAGATCACTATGTAATCATTATAGTGTTGGAATATTGATGTTTGATACTCCTAACCTCTACGATAAAAATTCAATTTTGGAAAGTTTACAAAAGGAAACCATTTTATGTGTTTGTTCTCTTTCTTGGACTCTTCCTTCAATTCATTTGTTAGATCACTTGGCACTAAATATGAAAAATATTTATATTTATTGACAAGTTTTTTTGAGATTTATTTACATAATAAGTGGTGTGGAATGCATTGAAAACTCACTTTGCTTTCACAACATGTATCAATGAAGTTAGCTCTCATGGCATATGAGCATGGGTTGATATTTATATTAAATTTGATTAAGGTATATGAAGGATTAAAATTATTTCTTAAATCAAGGAAAATTAATTCACTTTATTAGAGTGGATGGCATATAACGTGGGTGGTATAT